>CM076572.1:932868267-934159755 GCA_034641835.2 Pinus albicaulis | reverse complement strand
TATCTACCTATGTCGTATTCGCCAATAATGATCTTTAACAATCGTTTCCACTTTATTTCCATATCTACACACACTTTTTTAACAATAGTTTCCACTTTAATTCTATATTTACACCTACTTTTTAACAATCGTTTCCACTTTATTTCTATATCTACACATACTTTTTAACAATCGTTTCCACTTTATTTCTATATATACACCTACTTGTTAACAATAATTTTATGATATAGTATGTGTAGGGTGAAAGTTCATCGCGCGGCTTTTATTCTTTCTTGGAGAGGGAACTACATATACTCATACAGTTTTATTAGAGATTTTTCACCATAGTTTCAAAACTTCTACTAGGTTAAATGAGTTAATGTTGCAAATGCCTATAGAGTTTCAATATGCAGCACTACGTTCGTCTCTCTTTCCGCGGTTGCCCCCTGGTTACACATTTGGGGATGCCTCGTAACACGGTTGTTCTTAACACGGTTACTGTTCCTCTGTGCAGGGGTTGAGTTACCAATCGTTCATCTCCGGACTTATTTGTAGAGCTGTGATACTACTTAAGTATTATGGCACGAACTGGTTTACCTCTGCGCTTATTAGAGTTTAGGTTTTTCGAATGCTATTGGTTTAAATTAATTCCATGTAGTCGAAAAATTGATTTTTCTGTTGACTAACTAATGTTCCGACACTCATTACACCCGGTGAGATGTCGTTTTGTTTTCATTTACTTGCTGTAACGTAAGGCTCGTAAGCGCTAGAGTTAAGTAGATTTAATAGTAGAGATATTTTAATTGCAACCCCCTATCATTATCGTGCCCTTATATTGAAGTTACGGGTTCGTTTTGGATTTTTCTTATACATCATAGTTTTAAAAGTACGTATAGAAGTAAAATGAGCATTCAATTGTTTTAACACTACTTCACCTTCATATATATTTTTGATATTAGGATTATATAAGGATTCGAAAGCACTTATATGAGGGTGTCTAGCTCTACAGGAGATCATTGGATATGGAAATGGATTTCAAAACCTAAAATAAAAATAGAGCTATTTTTTTTTTTTTTTTGATTGTGCAATGAGCATACAACATACAATCTAGAGTTCTTACTCAAAGTCTCTATTTTTCTTTGTGAAATATACCTTTATGTAGTCCATCATGCTTGGCTAGAGAATATTAATTATCCACTCACTCCTTTACTATGATAATTAATTTCTATGCTACAGTTTTGTCACTAAGTAATATATAGTTTAGACATGAAATCCACACCCATATAATTGATAGTATGCTCATCTAGAATATAAGTTACTTTTCTTATTTTGAATACCATTAAAATCATTAGAATGCTCATACATGCAGTCTATAAAAGTTATAAGAGGGATAATTCCCATGGTTGTAATTTAAAACTGGTATCTTACTTTCTATCTAGCTGCAACTGTATATATTTTCAGTGCTACCACAATATGTATATATTTTCAGTGCTACCAAAATATGTATATATTTTCAGTGCTACTGGGGTGTGTGAGCACATATCTTGCCCAATTTTTGAACTTTGGGCTCCGATACCATTTGTCACGTCTCCCAAACCCATTTTTTTTTTTTTTCATGGGATTATGTTATTGTTTAATAACGTCTGTTATACCTCATGGTTACTCCGAAGGAGATCCAACAGGTCTCTATTAAGGTCTATATTCCTAATATGTTTATATTCATCATCCCTATGATGAATGCTACACCTATTACATGACTTTGGTTTACACTTACATGAGTTACTGAACCAATACTTAATCTACAATCTTCAGAATGAACCATATCATAATAACTCACATCAGAACTACAACATCACAATTCATAACTTACATAAGAAATTATAGCCTTGAAATTCATAAATTGTATAAGAAATTTAACATCACAATTCATAAATTGTATAAGAAATTATAACATCACAATTCATAAAGCAGGGATATATTTAAGATAGACTTACATCAATCTCCGACAATATGCATGCATACCTCTACCATAACCAGTCCTCCCAACCTTAGAATCCTCTTTATCTCCCAGGATTCACCCCCGAGCATGAGATCCTCCAAGAACAGACTAGCCTCAATCTGTTCTGGAGCAGCTTATTTAAGCTGTGCTTTCCCCAAGCCTGTTTCCAATTCTGCGTCCAGAATTTCAGGATGCTTTATTCATGTTTAGCCTAGGCTTCCCATTCTGGGACTCTTTAAAGCTGCTTTAAGCTTTTCCTCAGCTTTTCCAGCTTTTTCTCACCTCTTCCCAACTACTCCTCTTCATTGGGGAAATTTAGATTTTTCCTCAAAAATCTAAATTAGAAATAATTTCTTTCAAGGATTTTTGAAAGATATGGGGAAAGTCTTTTTCCTTTTCCATTACCTCATGGATTAGGAATGTGATCTCACTTTCTCATTTGGTCATAGTGCATACATCATATTTATTTTATTTTTCATAATTAATTAATTAACCACATCCACACCATAATCATCCACTGGGGTCCACTCCCCTTTGGATTTATGTTCAAATGTCTCATTTTAAAAGCATAGAACTTGGGGGTGTTACAAGGACACCCAGATAAAATTGATGGAGTAAACAATGAACATGCAATTTTCCTTACCCAGGAAGAAAAAAAGTTGTACATGTTACAACAATTACAATTAGGGTTTGGAGAGTCCTTTGACTACAAACAAGGCTATGAATTTACTATCTACGAAGTTCATATATAGTATAGCTTTAGAAGTTAAAAGAACATAGAAGTTCCTATTAAGAAATTAGTCCAAACCCAAACTACAAAAACAATAGAAGCTCCTGTGAGCAAAATTCTACAAATTCTCCCTAAAGAAACTCAAAATGATTCCAACCCAAATATTGTAGAAATCACATCAACTGCTACTCAAACCTTTCTAGGCAAGGAAGTTGAAAACAAAACAGTTGACACACAAAATCAATTAGCAAGTGTTAATAAAGAAGACAAAACCACACAAACCACAATTGGTAAAAATGAAATGGTTGAATTATGAAAAACTCAAATACCATGCAATATAAAAATTAAGATATCCAAATTAAAAATACCAATTCCTTTAATAGAGCTGGTGAAAAATGACTCATACAAGGCACAAATTACTGAAACATTAAAGATAGGTGAACGTGAAGATGTTGTCAATCTCAATGATGATCAACCTGAGTTATTATTTGGTCTTGAAGTAAATGGAAAATATCAATAAGGGAGTGTCCCTCCATTCTACATTAGCCTAAACATTCATTATAAAATCTTACATAATGCTATGTTGGATTCAGGAGCATCTCATAACTTAATGCCTAAAGTAGTCATGGAAAAACTAAACTTGGACATCACTAGACCCTAAAAGGACCCGTTCTCCTTTGATTCTAGTCAATTCAAATGCCTTGGACTAATCAAAAATCTATTGTAAATCTCATCTAGTGCCTAGAAAAGAGTATCGTTATGGACATATTAGTTTCTGATATACGTCCCAAATATGTTATGTTATTATCTTTTGCACGAGGAGAAAAATTACAGGGATCACTGCAATTAGACATCTCATATGCTACCATTTATATCTTTGGTCAACAAAGGAAGTTGTATAGAGAAACCTTGATGAAATTCATGTTCAACAGTTCAAACAGACCACATAACTACCTTATTTATTCCATTCATTATGATCTGGATTCATTTATATTATGTAAATCAAATAATGACAAAGATAAAATCACAGATGTAGAAGAGAAACACAAAGAAGTCGATAGTGAAAATATAGCACATGAATATATATATAGCATTTACATTTTTATGGCTTTGTAAATATATTAGGAACGGGAGATGGAGTATGGATATACAATTTAGAAAATGATCATTCAGAGGGACATGCTTATAGATTAATTTTCGAATGCACTAACAACATGGAAATATACGAAGCATTAGTGCTATGCCTTTGAATCGTAAGAAAACTTGGGGCTAAAAGAGTTTCCATCTTGGGAGACTTGGAACTCATTATAAAATAAGTCAAGGGAGAGTAAATTACTAATAACCCTAGACTTAGGTGCTACAGAGAAACCATCCTAGAATTGATAATATGTTTCCTTGAGATTGAATTTGCTATCATTCTAAGAAATCAGAATATGCAAGCTCATAGCTTAGTCACTTTTGCCAGCATATGAAGTTTACCCTTTCACCCAAATCATCAGTACATGGATGATGTGAGACATAGACCAACCGTACCTGATAATTTAAAGTATTGGCAAATATTTTCACAAGACAATCAAATTCATGATTTTATGATTTCTGAAGGATAGTTTCAAAATTGTAATATAGACATAGACTGTACATTACATTATACCATAAATAATTAAATATATGTAAATAATGTAAATAATATAGAATCCACTAGATTCACTCAAGTAGAAATAAAACACTTAGAAACAGTAGAAAGTGAGGAATTAATCAATGATGAATAAGAAGTTTTAAATATCAAAGTTAACATTTTGCCTAAGGGATTAGCCCAGCTAGAAGACCTCTTTGACTCCAAAGATGTATCTAGAAAACCTAAATGGAGCCTCTAGGGTCAGATATAGAGGAATGCAACATAAGAACAAAGGAAAATACCAAGCTTATCAAGATATCTAAGACATTACCTCCAACTAAAAAGCTGAAATACATTAGCTTGTTTAAAGAGTTCCAAGACATATTTTCCTGGAATTATGAAGACCTTATGTCTTATGATACCATCATTATTCAACATAAGATACCAACTAAATAAAATCATAAGCCATTTAAGCAAAACCTAAGGATAATTAACCCCGGTCTTATTCCATTAATTAAAAAAGAAGTTAAAGGGATGTATGATGCTAAAATTATAGCACCCATCAGATATTCTGATCGGGTCTCTAATTTAGTCCCCACTAGAAATAAAATATGAGAAATCAGAATTTTTGTTGATTTCAGAAACTTGAACAAAGTATCACTAAAGGATAACTATCCCCTCCCTAAAATGGACCACATTCTCTAGAGGGTAGTAGGGTCATCTAGAATTTCATTCCTTGATGGATTTTCTTGATACAACCAAATCCTAGTCTAAACTAAAGATGAAGCTAAGACTGCATTCGCCACTCCCTAGGGTACTTTCATGTGCTTAAAAATGCTTTTTGGATTGATGAATGCCAGAGCAACTTTCCAAAGAGCCTTGGACATAGCCTTTGAAAAGGAAATCTATGAATTTTTAGTCATTTACCTATATTATATCACTTTTTTTTCCAAATAATATAATGGACATCTATAACATCTAAGAAGAGTATTCATAAAATGCATAAAGTTTGGCATATCGTCAAATCATAAAAAGTCAATTTTTGGATTAGAAGAAGGAAAAATCCTAGGACACATCATTTCAAAATAGGGCATTAGAATTGATCCAACTATAATAGAAGAAATCCTAAATATCAGTCATCCTAGAAATAATTACGAGCATTTTTAGGAAAAATAAATTTTCTTACAAGATTCATCCCTAACTTAGCAGAAATAATTAGAAATTTAAAAACCATGTTAAAAAAGGATTCAATACTTAAGTGGATAGTAGAGGCTAAACAATCTTTTGAAGCAGTTAAAGAATCCCTTACTAAAACACATGTCCTCCTAACTCCTAATTTTAAGAAATATTTCACAATTTTTTCATTTTCTTCAGAGCACACCATTGAAGCAGTCTTGTTGCAAAAGAACGATGAGGGCCTTGAACAACCCATTGTTTTCTTCATTAAAACTTTGACAGATGCAACACTAAAGTATAATATCATGGAAAAAAAATCTATTTCTTTAGTGAAAGCCATAAAATATTTCAAATTATACATTCTATACTCTCACATAATAGAAGATGTTCCAAACTCAATTGTAAAGCACATTCTAACTCAGAATGGGCCTGATAAAAAAAGAGGCAAATGGATTTCTATAATGTTAGAATATGACATTGAAATCAAGCCTACCAAAATAATTAAAGGCCAAGGTTTGGCCAATCTCATGGATGAATCGAACTGTCAAACCTTAGACATAAATTTCATTTCTACCATCGATGATCAAGAAGAGATGGCGACTCCAAAAATCAGTGAATATTTCATAGATTCACCCTACTATGTAGGTCTTACATTTGTTTTACTCCACCTACAAGATCCTCCTGGTTTATCTAGAACCAAAAGTAGATTCTTAAAAATGAAAGCAATGAAATATTGTATCTTAGATATTAATTTATTTTGGAAAGATCAGGGTGCTATCCTATTAAATTGATTATTAAATATGAAGAAGAAAAAGTCATGCAGGAATTTCATGCAGGAGATTGTGGAGGACACTTGTACTGGAAAACAACTACTAACAAAATTTTGAGGGCAACTTTTTACTGGCCCGCTCTTTGTGAAAATGTTTGAAATTATGTGACCTCCTGTCACAAATGTCAAATATTTGAAGGGAAGAATAAAATATTACCATTACGCCTTAAACCTATCTTAGTAGAAATTCTATTTCAACGATGGGGTTTAGAATTCATTGGTGAAATTCACCCACCCTCCTTTGCCCAACATAAATGGATATTTACATCCACTGAATACTTTACCAAGTGGATAGAATCCATCCCTTCTAAACAAGCCATATAATTTGTCATTATTTCATTTATTGAGAACAACATCCTTTCTAGATTTGGATGCCCACAAAATCTCATCACTAATAATGTTGTTGCCCTCAAATCCAAGAAAATGACCGATTTTTGTAATCGATACAATATCACCCTAGGCCATTCCACTACCTATTATCCTCAAGGTAATTAAATAGAAAAATATTCGAAAAAAATCCTAGTCAACATAATCAAGAATTTATTAGAAGATAACAAGAAATCCTAGAATAAAATGTTGTTGAATGCCCTATGGGCAGATAGAATAACTACTAAGAAATCTATTGGTACTTATCTATATCAATTATTATATGGGATGGATGTTTTTTTTCCATGTTCATTAGGAATACCAGTAATAAAAATGATTCAAGAGCTACAAGTAGCACCAAATGACATCCAAAGGAGGATAACCCAAACAATTCATTTACAACAAACCAAGGAAGAAGTTTATATCAAAGCCCAAGTAATTCGAGACAAATTCAAGAAGATCTCTGATAATAAAACTAAAGCCAATGATTTCTTCGTAGGTGATCAGGTACTAAAATGGGATTCCAGAAAGGAAGAGAAAGGAAAACATGGGAAATTTTACTTTCTCTAGAAAGGCCCATACATTATTTATGGTTACAGAGGCAACAATGCCTTTTTCTTGAAAGAATTAAATGGAACATACCTATGAGACAGACCATTGAATGGTTGAGTGATGAAGCACTATTTTTCACCAAACTAATCAGTAGTTCATTTGCTCTATTTTACTCATTGTAAATACCATAGAAAAGTTTATATTGGAGTGGATGATTATCTTGTAAAGTTGAAGCATGGAGAGGAAACCTTAAAGCTTTAAAAGATATAACATCGTATGTTTGAATTAAGGAGATCACATAAAGTAGTTCCAAGCAAAGAAAATCCAAATTTTCAAGGCCACTGATTAGAAAGTTCTTGACATCTCACAAGGAGATGCCATCCCCAAGTGGATCCACTCTTAGGGTCCTATAATAATAGGGATCATAATTTTTAATCGACTATGTCAAGTCTTGTAATATTGTACATACCTTTGAATTTCTTCAAATGTTTTCCATATTAAAAAATGAAAAGAGGGTATGTCATAAAAAAATAATCAAAGGACCAAAAGAAAGAAAGATAGAGAAGATATAAAATATGAACCCCATAAAAAGATGCAAAAATAAATTTTGAAAGTGTTGCACATTCAAATGCCACTACTCTTAGTTTAATTTACTTTTCCAAATAAACTGTGTGCATCTTATTCAAAATGCCACAATTCATAATGATCATGCATTCTAATCTCAATCATTCATGCCTTTAAATTTTATGTTATGATAGTAAGTGAATAAATATATGACCAAACTATTTAATCATGGAAGATCAATAGTTAGGTAGAGAATAATAATGATCTCATAAGTTAAATCTGAGCCATTGGAAGATATAAGGTTACAAATAAGTTAGTTTTCTTATCAAAAGAAAATAAAAGGGCCAGCAAGCTCAAATGCACCCAATAAAGGAAATAAAAAATGCTAGCATGAATAAAAGGATAGGTAGAATACTTTTCAAAAAGTTATATAAGCATCATTATGCTTATCCATTATCAAAAATATTTTTCTAACTCCTTCTAATTTTCCTAAAAACCCCTTTCCCTCTTCATTTCCCCCGTATTCTCAACCAAATTCCCCTTCCTATTTCTAAAAAAAAAAAAAAACCATCCCTTAACCTTTTTCCTTCCTAAACTTTAAAAAAAATTCTAACCCTTTCCCCTTACTAAAATCCCTTTTCCCCTTTGAAGACCCCTTGTCCCCTTAATGAAACTTTATGTTTCCATCGGAAAACACAAATACCCACTTTAAATATTTTACAAGTGAAAAAATTTTATTTGGGCCCCACTTTGACTTATCCCCACTACTTAACATATTTCACAACCCCCATTTCATTTTACCCCTCCACATAACATTTTCCCGACCCCACATCCTTTCAAAAAATTCGCAACTCTGCTAGTCGTTAGATCACCATCGTGTAGATCGAATGTCTCACGATCACTATCACACCCCCGACATTCAATGTTTAAAACCGAGGGTAGGAGTACGAAATGGTTTGTTTTATTTGCCCACTCCCCTGCCACATGGTGGCCCCTAGTGTTATCACACCCCCTCCTTCCCAAACCACCAAACCACCTCGTGCCATGTGATAAAACACTAATTTTGAAATATATAAAACCCCACTATTCACGCGATTACATAAATCACCCTCATCTCACTCATGATCTCATCCCACTCCTATATATCGGACGACTAATTTAGCTTTTCATCCCCCCTTCATTATCCAAATGTTATCACCAGGTGGGGTCCAAAAAGAATTGTTTTCTAATGCCACTGCAACCATACATGTCAGAGTCAAAAAAGTTCAGACCCCAAAAGAATGAAAACGTAAACCATCATACCCCCCCTGAAAATCATTTTGTAAATTCACATGTTGTTCTATTTTGCTATGCAGGTGATTAATAGAAGCAAGAGATGGAGGAGAAGCTTGATACTAGTTCCATCCTACTTACTCTAGACACACATGATAGGAATTCAAAATGGTTTAGAGAAGAAGGCTATTATTCAGAAGAAGCAACATCTGATAATAAATTCCAGCTTATGTACAGAAATAAAACAAAGCTAAACCCGGTAATAGAGAAGGAAGAGACAATTGAAACATATATTATTATCACAGATGATGCACCTACAACACATATAGAAGAAACACCTATGCCATCATCTTCTAGGGAATAAATCATTCAGAAGAAAAATAATGTAGAGATTTCAGCATCCAGTAAGACAATTGAGAAGGAAAAGGATATCATTAAGAAATATAAAGAGATCAAAATAAAAAATGAAGCATTGAATGTTTTTACATATGCACAATAGTAGAAGAAAACTCCTAGTGATCAGAATAGGTTTCCCTCAGCTTTTGAAATCAAGACAAGGAAAATGTTCATGTCATTCCCACAGGTGAGGTACTCTTACAAACTCTAGAAAACTACTTTTACCTTCAGCATCAGGTAAATCATATTTTTGTAATAAAACCTACGTTTTCCAAATATTCAGAGGTAGATGAGATTTACCACAAGATGATGAAAGTCAAAATCCGAGATGAAGAAACATGGGATAAACTGTGTGAACTACTATAAAGGGTGAAAGAAAATACAGATGAAAGAAATAAGAAAGTAACAACAATCAAAGAATCAGGGCCATATATCAGTGAGTTGAAAGGTGTCACTATATTTTTGCATAAATATATTTTATTTTCCTCAAATAAATCCTAGTCAAATTGGCAGGAATGTTTTGTAATGCTTTGTATAAATACTTCATCATTCGAAGTATCAAGGGTGGATTTCTGAATATTTCTGTAGCTGATTGATCTCTTGCCTAAGGGTTATTTTACCAACATCGAGTTGACATATAAAGCAAGTTATAAAGAAATTTCATTACAGGATTCATGTGTTGGGCTATCTCACTGAAGTTTAAATTTCAATTGTTCATGTTCTCTTTCTAAGCATTCCATAAACTTATATGTGTTTTAAATTTGAATGTTATAAAAAGTGTTTTACTACAAAATTTTCTTAAACATTACACTCTTCTTTTAAATGTTATACATTTCTATGTTTTCTTCTGATTTCCGGTTTCGAGAATTCTTAACTGCCCTGTGACCCTGATTGAATTTATTCACCCTTTTTCATTATCTGGTTTAAGGAATTCATAATTTCTCTTTGATACCGATTGAAAAATCACTTCACTATTTAGCCTTGAGATCTAATATTGCTCACCTATCTTGTCTATAGCACTTTCTTTATAATTTTATTTTGTTCTATTTTCAAAGTACATTAACTCCATAGCCCAATGGAAAATGGAAAAGCACATATTCATATATAAATCATTAATTCCATAAACCTATCAAAACCAATCCAGTTAAACATCCATAACTAGCCTAAAATCCATAAAATAAACAAAGTTAAATCATATAGAGAGAGCCCTCTTTGATTTTAGGAAGGCTAGATCCTAAGCTTCAAAGTAGGTTTGTAGTTACCTCTGATATTTATTTTTAACGCTAGAACAACTTTTGGAAATTTCAGAGTGATAACACGAAGAAAAGTAGTTCTTCAGCATTCGTCCATTGACAGAACCACTAGGTAATTCCACTCCATCCAAGTCCTTGAGGAAGAATGCATTGTTTCCTCTGAAATCATAAATTATCTAAGGCCCTTTCCAAAGTTTATCAAATTTACCATGTTTACCCTTCTCTTCTCTCCTGGATTCCCACCTTAGAACTTTCTATCCACTGTTGAAGTCATCGACTTTAGTCCTGCTATAAAAAATAATTTTGAAATTTTCCTCAATTACTTAGATTTTGTTATAGGATTAATCCCTTGAGTGTTACAGTTGAATGGTTTGATTGATTCTTCTATGTCTGTCATTCTTTTCAACCTGTAATTCTTTAATTATTTTCATGGCTAGAACTCCTAAAGAGCATGGAAAAATAGAATCCATTACATAGACCAATTGGTATGGTGACATACCAATTAACTTCTTTTTAGTAAGTATGTGAGCCCAAAGTGCATTAACCAACTTGTTTTTCCAAGACTTATTCTTGTCTTCCAACAAATTTTTAATGAAATTTACCAAGCTCTTATTTGAGGGTTTCAGCCAACCCATTACCCCGAGGGTAATAAGTTGTTGAATGTCCCAAATTAACGTTGTATTTATTGTATAATTGAATCATTTTCTTAGATTTAAAGGATGTTGCATTATCAGTAATAATTTTATATGACAGCCAAATATAGAGAAAATATTGGTTTCAAGAAATTTAATAATGACAACATCAGTAACAGATCTAGAAGGGGTGTCTTCTATCGATTTAGTAAAGTATTTTGTGGCTGTAAGAATCCAATTATGTTGGGTAGAGGAAGGAAGATAAATTTCACCATTGAAATCCAATCCCACTGTTGGTAAGGTATTTGAACTAAAATAGGCTTTAATAGAAAGGGTTAAATCTGTTTTTTTCATTCAAAAATCTGGCATTTATGGCATGAAGTTACTTTCTTATGAATGTTAGGGAATAGGGTAGGCCAGTAAAATCCAGCCCTGGCGATTTTTTTGGCAGTGGTTTTCTAATAGAGATGCCCATTGCAGTCACCTTCATGTAACTCCTGTATAATTATTTTTGCATCTTCATTTAATAATAACTTAAGTAACATACCACCAAAATATTTCCAATATAAAACATTTTCTATGATGGAAAACTTAACTCCTTTTAACTTTAGAAATCTTGGCTTTGTTATTTTTAGACTAGGAGGAGCATTTCAATTGAATAAAACATGCAATAGGTCTACATACCCGGGTAAGTTAAAAAATGATTCATTAATCTGTGGATTCACCTCTTCCTCTTGATCATCTAATGTAGCAACAAAGTTGATGTCCAATGCATGGAAATTTGACTCTCCCATTAATTTGGCCAGTCCTTGTCCTTTGATCAACTTGGTGGGTTTTATTTCTAAGTCATACTCAAGGATTACAACAATCCATTTTATTTTTTTTCCATCAGGTCCATTTTGTGTCAAAATATCCTTGACAATTGATTTAGGTACATATGCAATAATATGGGAATGAAAAATATATAATCTAAAGTATTTTATTTCTTTAACCAATGCATAGGCATGCTTTCCCATAATATTATATTTCAAATATGCGTCTCTTAAATCCTTACTGAAAAAGGAAATAGGCTGTTCAAATCCTTCCTCATTTTTCTACAATAAAACAATTGCAACAGTGTGTTCAAAAGAAAAGGAGAAGATAATAAAATCTTTGGTAAAATCTAGACTAATAAACATTGGTTCTTTTGTCAATGTTTGTTTAACTAAATCAAAGGATTGTCTAGCCTCAATACTCCATTTGATTTCTGAATCTCATGTTTATTATATTTATAATAAGCTCTACAAGGTTAGGAATGAATCTCCTTAGGAAATTAATATTTCCAATAAAAAATTGAAGCTCCTTTATGTTTTTAGGGTGGCTAATTTTTAATATGGCTTGAATTCTATTATCCTAATACCATCCTTTGAAATAATATGACCTAGAAGCTTACCTTCCTCAAGGCCAAACAATGTTTTATTACGAATTAATGAGATACCAAACCTTCTACATTTTTCAAACACTCTTCTTAGACGCATCAAATGTTCGTCATCAGTATTTGAATATACAATAATTTCATCTAGATAAATCACCATAAAATGGTCAATCTCATCATCAAAGGCAATATCCATTTCTCTTTGAAATGTGGCACCAACATCCATTAACCCAAAGGGAATATTCACATGCATTAAGGTCCCCCCTGGAGTACTGAAAGTTGTTTTAGCCTGATCATAAAGACATACTAGGACCTTGTTATAACCTGAGAAACCATCTAACAAGGAAATCCTACTAGACCCTACTACCTTTTGTAATATTGATCCAATTTTGGCAAAGGGTAGTTATTTTTTAGGGAGACCTTGTTAAGGTTTCTAAAATCAATGCATAACTAGATTTCTCCAGTTTTCTTCCTAGTAGGCACTATATTAGAGACCCATTTAGAGTATCTAACAGGAACGATGATTTTATAATTTTACATATTTTTGACCTCTTTTTCAATCAAAGGCATCAGAATTAGATTAATTCTACGAAGGTTTTGTTTGAGTGGTTTCTTATCTTCCTTGATTAGGAGTTTATGTTGTATGATACTAGTGTCATGTGATTTAAGATCCTCATAGATTTAGGAAAATACATCAACAAATTCTTTGAATAAAACTATGTATTCTTGTTTTTGATAGTAGGTAGTGATTTTGAGAGTTTTATCATTTTAGGGTTATGTTCACTACCTATATTATATTGTTCCAAATCTTCCCCTGTGGGCTCTATTTTTGGATTTTTTACTACATCATTAAAATCAAGAAGTTCTTCTAATGGAATAAGACCCTTAGGAAAAATATTTTCTTTAAGTTGAAGCACTTCAAATTCTTCTTTTTTTGGATCAATTTCATGCAATTCCAATTTACATAGAACTTCATCTACAAAAATATTTACATCTAATTCACCAAAATTTTATTCTAAATTAGTATGTACAACTATTTGATTTTTTACTTCACAATCTAAATCTATATTACTTTCCCCATACTCATCTTTTCACTACAAAAAAAATTCAATATGTTTATCATTTCCAAATATCTGCCAATACGTCATGTTATCTGATACAGTTGGATATTGTTTAACCTCCACTATATATTGTCTATTTGGATGAGGCATTTTGCATGTGCTGCCTAAAAAATCCAGACCATTAGCAAGGACATTGTGATTTATATGTATAATAGCAAGATCATATTCTACAAAAGTGTGTAAGAAATCAAGCACCGCATTTCTATATGCTCTCAGTCTAAGATGTTTTGCATCATATTATCCTTTAATATGTTTTATAATCAATTCAGAATATCCATGAATAGAAATTATTTTAGCACCTAATTTCTTCAATAATTGAAAGCCTAAAAGAAGTGCTTCATATTCTGCTATGTTATTGGTACATTGGAAAATTCAGTTTATATGAATGACGTTCTACATGATTATTTCCTGAATCTAAGACCCACACACCTGCTCCTAACCCTACTCTACTACATGATCCATCAAAACCAATGTTCCAAAAAGGTTGAGTTTCAGTGTTTTGTTGTACAATTTCAGTTTGATTTTCACGTGTTTCACAAATGTCATTTTCAGCACTAGTGACCTCAGCATCAATATCTCCATCATTGTAAATAATGAAGGAATATAAATCAGAGTGAACAAAGTAAAGGGGATAGTTATGTGGTTTCTCTTGAATACTCACCATGTATTTCATTAAGGTTTCCTTATACAGTCTTATCGGCTAACCAAACACTGGGATTGTGGCATATGTCATGTCCATTTCTAAGGTCCCTTATAATTTTTCTCCCCAAGAGCGTGACAAAAACATGCCATACTTTAGGGGAATATCAACAAACACTATATCCATTACTAGACTCTTAGCTGGGATTTGTGCTAAAGTGACAAGTAGATCGTTAATGAGACCTAAACATCCTACTTTCCTAGATTAAAGGAATACAAGTCTTTATAAGGCCTCGTAATCTCAAGACCAATTTTATTCATAACATGTTTTGGCATAAAATTTTACGAACCACCTGAATCTAACATACCATTATGGATGACCTTATCATGAACATTGAGACTAGCATAAAATGGTGGAAATCCTCATTCTTGTGGTTTACCGAATACCTACAGGCCAAATAATAATTCAGCCTGATCAATTTGATATTATCATTTTTTTTCCCTATTTTCAGAGCTTTCATAACCTCAGTTATGTACAAATTTTAATTCATTAACTCAATCAAAGTGATTGGAATTTTCAATTTTTCTAGTTCATTTTAAATTTTGAATGAAGTCCGAAATTTATTGAAGTTGAGAAAGTCAGATTTATGAAAAGGTTATTTTGACACATGTTATTTTTGGTGGCTTGTGATTGGGATATATATGTGAGTAGTTTTGGAGGTACTCTCGACAATATTTTTAACAGGAATGTCAACTGTCTTTTTTCTATAACTATCAATAGTTTTCTTAGCAACATTTTTTGGAATTTTCTTTGAAGTGGTGTCAGAAGTTTTCTTGACTGAGTTTTCATTATTATTTTTGCTTGAATTGTCTAATGTTATCTTACTCCTAAGATTATACTATCTATGGACTTCCATGATATATTTCTTAGATCCCTGCTTATAGTCATCTAATTCTTCATAATCAAGTTCATTTTGGGATAATTGAAACAACTCTTGTTCTTCCTGTGTAAGAAACATAATTTCATCATCATTGATACCATTAGATTTAACTAGATGTATTATACCTATTCTACAAATTTTCCATCATCATCAGCATAATTCTTTTGAAATTGAGGTCTAATTTGTTGATCAGAGCCCCTTTGTTCTCTTTGTTTCATTTGGGGAGGATTTCTCCTAGGATTTTGATTTCGGGTTTAAGGTGCAGGTTGATTTTCCCTAGGAGTAGCCCTCTCATTTAACTTAATCCTTTCCATCATTATTTTTATTGTTTTAACTAAAGAATCAATTTTATCATCATCAGAAAAAGTATAGGGTTCTTCTATTATGGTTACTACCCTTTCATTCCTAAGTATAGCTCTCTTTGCTAAAAGATTTCCTTCTACACTCACTACATCCCTTTGCAATTCTTCTAGTGTTCATGAATTTATATTTGTAATATGGTGAGACATATCTTCCTTAAAGCCATTTGGGAATTTTATTAATGCTAAACATTGCGATGGGTTAATGTTAACATTAATTGCAATGTATACATTGTTAAATCTACATCAATAGTCCTGAACACTTTTGCCATGGTCCCCTTCTAATGCTTTCATATTTGGATAAAATATGAAGAGGGTTCTTTTTAATTTCCCACCTATTCAGTAATTCTTGATTGCATCTAGGTATATCATTAATTCTAGCAGCAGGTAATTATTTAAAATATTTCCTCACCTCTCCTATGGGACTTTGGGAAAGAAACCTAAGTTTTAGACTCTTCTCATCTACCTCCCGAAGGTCGAAGCTATCATTCATCATATCTACATGTTGTTGGGTAGTGATAGGTCTAGTTCCATAAAATTGAGGAATTCTTGTTTGATTATATCTTCGCATGTTTTCCAAATGAGCTTGAAGGACAAGGGGGACATATCTAGTTGCCATTATAGGGATATGAGGATGGACAATATGATTTGGTTATTGGATGAAAGGTGGAGGCTGAATCAAAGTTACAAGCTAAACTAAAACTTGGGCTTTTGTTGGAGATGAAGGTTGGATTGTGGTTGAAGATTGGGGAGAAGGAGGAGTTGGAGTTTCTTCATGAGAAAGTACTAGAGTAGTTGTAGAAAATACAGAAGGAGTAGTGCTTATTGATCTAGCTTGCACAGATTGTGATGAGGTGGATGATTCTGCATTAGAAGTCAGAGTAGGAAGTTCTACAAATTGCTGGAGATACGCCTCATGAAAAGAAAGCTCTAGACGTGAGACTAAACCCTGTAATTTATCAAAGTCTTGGATAATTTGAATGTCTATATCAATAGGAGCAAAATAAGGTTTAAATGAGTCTATTCTTAATGTAGCTTGGTCTGCTAATATTTTATCTACCCAATTGGCTGACTTAGTTCTAAATAGGATTTTTTCAAAAGGTAAGTCAAAATCAATGTCTTGCAGAGTTAGAAAGTATTTTTGGAGTGAATCTACTCTATGAGGGGGACTACTACTTCCTTGGATCTCTCATTTGCTCTTTATTTTCAATATCTTCTCAGGGTCATTTATAATTACTGGAGGCTTTGGATCAGGATGAGATATAGTGTAGGCTCTTTTAGGAGCCAAAATTATGATCTAAATGCACACACACACTTATTAGTTACACTAATGAAAAAGAAAACCAGTCTTCTTGAAGCATTCTTATCATACAATGTTTTAACCAAACATTATGAATTCAAAAGAAATTACAAATTTTTCAAATTTCCCCAGTATGGTCGCCACTATTTTATCATTCTATAATTTAAAATATTGGCAGAATAAACATAGACGACAACATCAAAACAATTTTGGAAGCTGGAATCTAGCCCTGCCAACTTCAAAGAGGGATCTCTCTTTATGATTTAACTTTATTTTGAATAGATATTAGGCTACTTATGAATACACTTGGTTGATTTTTTTTTATTTTGATTGTTTTGGTTGATTAAATATTTATATTCCTATTTGGAAATGGAGTCAAAATATAAAACTGGAAATTGCATCAATTTTTAAAAGAGTTATAAGAGGGAAAGCTAGGTTACATTCACTCCATCCTTTTAGGTTTTTAAAATAATAATGGATATGGAAGAAAAGTGAATTTAAGTTGAGACTGAAAATCATTTAAGTATTTTTCAATTTGGCTTCAGTGGAAAAAAATTAAATTCTAAAAGAATCCAAAATAAGTTGCTTTAATTAACATTTCATATTCATCACACTTTATGTTTTACAATTAAGAATTTCTGATACACAAAGAAAAGGAAAAGAAATGAGAACACAAAAATAGTAAAAACACTTCACCAGTAAATACACCACATGAATCCAAAAAAAAATCTTTTTATTATTGATGCTTCAGCAAAAATTAGAATTTACAATTGCGTAGTAGGAAAAATATGTTCAGAAATCAACCGAGAATACTTCGAACAGTGAAGTATTTATCCTAAAATATTACAAAACGTATTACAATCAATGTTGTCTCTATAGAAAGTGTATTATTAGCCTAAATAGAATAGTAAACTCTAACTATGACAAAACATAGGCTTGATGGAGGTGATCTAGCATGTTGCCACTATTATTAAGGAATCATTTGTTGAGTAAGCCTATTTATGGGTTCTACTAGCTGTAGTTCTAGCTGATCTGTTGTCATATGTGTTGGCTATAGATGATTGTTCTTTGTTACTCTTTACCATTTAATCTCACTTAACTTATACCATCGATATTCATTTGGGATTGTTAACTTAATGACCTTTCCGTAGATTTCAACCACTTCGGTAAATTTAGAAAAGGTAGGCTTTACCACAAAGATGTGGTCTACCTCATGATGGATGAAAAGGCCATGACTTAATGCCTCCAAGAATTATTTCCCTGTCATGGTGCCTTTGATATTTAGGAATTTGTTTGTGTCTCTGTCAATCTCATTCAACTTCTAAACATAATCATGTATGGTCATCATTTTGTCACTTATTATAACAGAGAAAGAAAACCATTCTATGTTAAAGGTTGAATCCTACTGAAGAATCTATTCGCAGCTATCTCTAAGCTATGGAATTTCTCTTGTAGCTGTACAACCAGTGTCTTCTTAGTAAGAACCTTCTTCGCTTCTAAAATGGTCTATGTCCTATCATCCATTCTGAAGTCATCTAGCTCATATATGTTATTGGAGTTTAAGAACTTGATGATGTTGTTGGTTGTAGTAGGCATGTCTCCAAGCTATTTCTTGATGGTTTTAATGGCTTCATTGGCTTTCTCTATCGAATCCTTCTACTCAAATATAATCTGGATACAGGGCCAGATTTCATTTATGTACTCAATGACATATGTCCAAATTATCTTGATGCAGGAGTATCAAGCTAAATTTTCATTATTCATTTGTGTGATTAGGGAGGTGATGATTTTTAATTATTTTATTAATTATTTTTTTCATTTTTAATAAATTTAGAGAGTAAATATAAATGTGAGGATTATTGTAAACATTCCTTAAATAATTAAGGATATGAGTGGAGTTTAATTAGGTATATAATCTAGGGATTAGGAATGTCATAAACGAGACTTAGTTGAGTTCAAAAAAAAAGATAAATCTAATTTAGATTTAGTTGAGATTTGTGTGGAGGAATTTATGGAGTGGAATAAATTCATATTTATGTATAAATAGGAGGATTGTGTGAGGATGAAATAAGAGTGAGAAATACAGAGAGAGTGAGGAATGTGTTGAGATATTTTTGTAAACAGCCAAGAGCCGAAAGGCCATCCACTGTAATATTTGGCCAAGGAATTTCTTTTGTATTTATATAACATTATATTTTTATTTGTATAATCTCTCTTTTATTTATGTACATTTTAAGTAGTTGCAAATGTTTCTTTAATGAAGAGTTTTTTTTCAGAATTTTTAATGTGAAGAAAGTACACGAGTTTTTAATATGCTAGGATCTGATTTAACCCAGTATCCTAGCATCATTTGGTATCAAAGCCTAAGGAATGGTTCTGCATTGGGAACAACTATGGTGGTAGACGTAACCCTGGACCGGTTGGAGGGCACACATAATTCTCATTGGAGTCAAAAATGAAGATTTCTAGCGTGTAAGCTGGGATGAATATTAGAGTGGTGGAGTTGCAGGTTGGACACAGGTGTTGGAGCAGTTGGGTAACACAATAAGCTGGCTTTATGAAGTGATTCGATTTTTCATGGATCAAATTTAAATATTGTGATTCAAATCTTCTTTTTGTAGCATGGACTAATTTTCTGGGAGTACAACGCGCAGAGGAGTGACAAAGGAAGAATGCAGGACCAAACGGAAGCATGCAATGAGAGGAATTAACACCGTGGAGTTTTTGTGTGTAGCGGGATCAAATTGTGGTCAATTAGCGAAAATCTATCCCATTTTTCCATCACTAAGAAAGTTTCCAACCCTAACTCTGTATCGTGGTCTCGTACATAGTCAGGTATCAAAGACTGGAGTTATGTTAATGAAATAGATATTGACCTTATCGAATTGTTATTGGGATTGGCATACTTCTCACTAATGAAGATCGTGGAATTGTCCAAGAGGAAACACCCATGATAGTCGTGGAACAAGAAGGAAATTCAGTAGCATTTGATATCTATGTCGTGGCGGGATGGTGGTGACTTGTTCACCGAAATCTGTGATCCCACACTCCATTAGCAGGAGAAAGGGATTCCCTCGCAGATCACCTCTGTATTGATAAGGGGTTATTCAAGCTTGGGTTCCTTTTTTTGTAATGAGATGGTTGTGGATGGAGTTTTGAGATCGTCAATCCATGATCAATTCCATCGGTATTGCTTTCAACTTTCAGCTCTCTTTAACCTTATGGTTGTATATCAACCCCCACAATTTTCTTTGTATTCGGTTGGTGTTAAAGTTATGCTGGATTGGACAGTTGAATGCATTAAATCATTGAGAGCGTCAAAACATGTAGCATGAATATACAGTGCGTAGATGAAGGTGTCACTGTAAATGGCATGTCAAAGACCGTAGATGTGTGGACACAGAGGTGGTCCTACCTGCAAGGACGCTGGAGAGAATCATATTGAAGGTTGTTCAATGTTTCCTTTGTGTCAACGGATGCACCTTCTGCCATGAATACATGGGTAATTAGGCGTAGTCACCATGAGATCATGGTGTGCGGAATTCAGTGCTTGGAGTCTGCGTGGAGGTCATGGTAAGATGCAATAATGACATACAATGCCACCGCTAAACATCCACAGGTGGTTTCAATGTAATATTATGTGACCAGTGAGTTGTATATATATTTGAGAATTCAGAGGCATTAATTTTTTTTAAATCTTCTTGCAGCAATTATATGCTTGAATTTGCAAATTAGCAGAATGACGTGGATTGAAATTGGTAGATATTTGGGTTTGTCTTTGAGCCATAGAAAGTTGGGTGTTTAACGACACTGATGTTTTGTATTGCTACTTTCACATCATATACCCAACATATTGACCCCACTACGGATTTGGGGAAAGGAAAGTTTCATTTAAATGGTTGGATAATCATTATCATTCTAATCTTAACGTACATTTCTTCATTTTTAGATTTTTTCTACTTTGTCGATGAAATTGACCACTCTGTGAGGGGAATATGTTTATTCAAATATTGAAAGAGGAGGAGTGATATGATTTTTTGGGTTTTATTTATAGCATATTCAGAGAGGAGAAACAGAGATCAGTGGAGATATCAATGATTGCAAGCACAATCATGATCTACGATAATTAGAGGCCATGGAGCAGTAAAACTGAAATTTCAAATTTGCAATTCACTTAGACGGAAAATATGAATTGGAGTGGAGTAGCGGAATTATGAGTCAAGGGCAAAGGTATGACTGAAAATTTTATGTGTTGACATTTTGGGTGTTTTGACCAAAATTGAAATTATAAATAAGTATTTTGCAGAGATGATTTATATATGTCAACATGCAGTTCAAAATTAAAGTGAAAATGTTGCAAATGTGGAGATATAAATGAATGGAAAATGAATGAAAAAATGCACTATCCTGGGTGATATAAAAAGAAGTATGAATTTTTATGTAAGAGGGTTTATTATGCATAATGTGGATTCTTCAAATTTTTGATTCAGTCATTTTGGACCAAAGCTTGTAGTTGGAATGGGACAATTCTTTTGATTTGTGTTTTAAGATTGAAAACACAATTGCTTTATGTTGTATAATATTTGTTTTTACCATCATGTGGTGGCACCTAAGGAGAAGTTATTCAGGAGGGACACAATGTACGAATTATACATTATTCATCAAAGAGTTTGAAAACATGTTCTCTGTACACAGGTGAAGAGATGTGAATTGATGTTGTATGGTGCATAAAAGTGCAGGAAAATGTTTACACTAAAATGATGAGCTTATTGTATGAAGGGCATGCAAGTATTCACAGTGACAAATATGACACAGAAGAGTGGAGTCAAGAGAGTTGAAATTGCAAAAGGAAGTTTTATTGATAACCTTAATGGGAGTATAAGGTATGATACATCATTTCGAGAAGGTATTTTTGAATGTTGGAAATTGAATGGTTTATTTATTTTCACAATAAAATAAATTTTGGAAAACATGGATTGCATTTCAACTAAAGACTTTAGTATCATGTGAAATGATAATGGGAAATTGATGATTTCTCATAAGAATGATGTATGAGAGAGAAGGAAGATGTTACATCCTAAAAAATGTAATAGGGGTGTATGTTCATTGGAGGATTGTATAACTTGAATTAAGTCAAAATATCCACTATCATAATTATTGGGTCGAGCCTTGAAGTCAAAACATAGGTTAGGTTCAAATGAAATTTTGGATAGTTTGAGTTAATATTGATTATTTTTCATCCAAGATGAAGATTTGGTGTAAATTTTGAAGTCAAATAGTTGTAAGCTAAATCAAACATCTGAATGTAAGTGGGTGCATGATTGGCGGAGCCCGACACCCAACGAATTGGTCATTGTAACACATGAGTTACTAAATTTTTGTTTACAACAAAGTGAAGCAATAAAGTTGCCAGAGATGATTCCAAGGCATAGAACTAAAAGAGGTCGAGCGCAAGAAGAGATCTTGCATTTTTTACAGCAAGTAGGAAGGTTTGCTAAAAAGGGGATTAAATGAAATCCAAATGTGAACAGATGAATTTCACAAAGGAGGAGAAGATCACTATTGATATTCATTTCAAAGGTTCTGAGAAAGACCTAAACCAAAGAAGGAAGAAGGAAAATTCCAAGGTAAGTCGCATATGTGAGCAATTGACTGATGAAGATTATGAGCAGGAGAAGGCTGAGATAAAAGTTCACCTTGAATTTTTAATGAAATTTTTGCAGAGAAATGTGAAAGACCAGACACATGGTTTGGCCATGAGGAAGAAAGTGAAGTGGTAGAGACTACACGCAAAGAGGGAAAATAAGGTGAACATACAGTTGATGGAAGAGCTGAGGAAGATCGAGCAGATGTTGAGGTGTGAAGATCTCAAAGAGGCTGAGTTAAAAATGGATGTTTCTATTTGCGGCCTAGAATAGGGTGAAATTCTGGGTGAAGAGATCAATGAGGAAGATCTCATGAACTATTGGGATAGTTCAAAAGAATCTCAAGATGTGTTTACAAGAGAAGCAGATAAGGCTACGAAGCCTTGCATTTCTAAATCTCACAGTTTATGTATGTTTGCAGGATGTGTGAAAGATGATGGACAGTCTGGTGAAATTATCACAGACATGAAGGAAACTCTTGAGGGGAAGTGTGATGGAGAATGCCTTTCAGAGGAGGAACATACTGATTTTTTGCAGCAAGAAGAAATCATAAATGAATTCTTGTTTGGGGTAAGACAACTAGTTGAAGATGTTATGGAGCAAGAGCATAAAGGAAATGCCAAAGATATATTCCAAGGAGGTAAACAAATGTATTTTTTTAATGAAATTGATGACGTAATTTTGTAATGTGATGAAACATAAGGTTGTGATGAAGTGTTGAAAAGATTTCACATGGAAATTGAGTTCTTGGAACGATGGCTTAAGGAACCTAAGGGAGAAATGAAGCTTGGAGAACCTAATACAGAAGAGATTGCAGTTACTATGCATGATAGGGATGAATTTTTTTTAACATTTATAGAGTTGAATGAATGTTATAAATTTTTAGATAATAATGTGACTGTAGGTACAAAAAACAACATTAACAAATGTGATGTCGAAATCAAAGAAATTGAACAGAAATTATCTGGAGTTGAGATGAAAGTTCAAGAGCAGCAATAAATTTATATCTATAGAGACATAAAGCAAACTAAAATATTGAACTAGCAGGATAAATATGAAAGCAGCCAGTAGTTCAAAAAAAGATCTACTGAAATCTAGAAAGCCGATGATGGGAGATTGGTACTTGAAGCATAAAAAGAGACTGAAAGGTTTTATCTTTTTAAAAATAACAGTTTGTTGGTGAATGAGGGTATAGCACTGGACGAGAAATTTGTTGCTATAAAAGCAATCAAAGACTATAGTTGTAGTCAAGAAGGAGTTCTTGATTATTCTTCATTGAAGAAAGTTGAGTATTCAGCTCAGTTGGAAATGAAAGAATTCAACAAAGAGGAATTACTCCGAGGAATTGGCGAAAGAAAGTGTTGGAGAAGCCGATAAAATCAGATTGACCAAGTGAGGGATGGGTTACCAAATCTAGTTGATACTTTGCAGGACCAGCGGCAGAACAAAGTTTGGAATCCTGGAGGAAGCAAGTCATCAAGACTTGTGACTGTCGCTTTATTACATAAAAGCGATAAACCTCATAGACAAGAGTCTATGGAAACTTCTCTACATGGGGAGTCTCATGCAGGAGCATCAAGCTAAATTTTCATTATTCATTTGTGTGATTAGGGGGGTGATGATTTTTAATTATTTTATTACTTATTTTTCTCATTTCTAATAAATTAAGAGAGAAAATATAAATGTGAGGATTATTGTAAATATTCCTTAAATAATTAACGATATGAGTGGAGTTTAATTGGGTAGATAATATAGGGATTAGGAATTACATAAAAGGGACTTAGTTGAGTCCAAGAAAAAAGATAAGTGTAATTTAGATTTTAGTTGAGATTTGTGTGGAGAAATTTATGGAGTGGAATAAATTCATATTTATGTATAAATAGGAGGATTGTGTGAGGATGAAAGAAAAAAGAGAAATACAGAGAGAGTGAGGAATGGGTTGAGAGCTTTTTGTAAAGGGCTGAGAGTCGAAAGGCCATCCACTGTAATATTTGGCCAAATAATTTCTTGTGTATTTATATATCAGCATATTTGTGTTTGTATAAGCTCTATTTTATTTATGTATGTTTTATGTAGTTGCAAATGTTTGTTTAATGAAGAGTTTTTTTTTAGAATTTTAAATGTGAATAAAGAACATGAGTTTTTAATATCCTAGGATCTTATTTAACTCAGTATCCTAGAATCATATCTCTTTGACATGGCTCAATGTATTTCCAATGGATGACTCTATCTCCGAGTTATACAACATTTCTATCAGCTTTTGTGCTCTTTGTGTTTCAACTAGATGGGAAATTTCACTTCTGGATTTCTGATCCTACAATAGTTTAACTTGATCCTAAAGTTCCTTAATTCCTTATGTCCGGATTTAGATATTTTTCACTGCCTTTGTTAGTTGTTCTACTCCATCTATTTTACTTGTTGTAGAAGTCATTGAAGTGATAGGACAGAGTGTAGTTTGGCCACCACATTATGAATAAGTAGGTGTCTCTTTGGTGATTATGATGACCTCTTGATCTGAATCTTTTCTTGGGTTAACTTTGGGATTGAGCTTAGTCCTCTCATTGCACATAATTTTGAATTATTTGTTGGAAGTTTCAGTAACTAAAAGTGATCCTTATTCCCTCATCCTTTTACCTAAATTATCCTATTGGACAAGAGTCTGTGATTTAGAAGTGGAGACTGACTGCTCCTCAGCCTCCTGCAGAGTGTTTTCAGTCCACTCTATTTGATTCATATGCTTCTCAATTTCTGGCATGTGTGTATGGATGTAAGGCGTAGACTTGTTTTCTACTCTTAGCTTGGAGACAGTTCCTAATGGATCATAGGACCATGTGAAACTGAGGTTTAATTTAATTTATTTTAGCGTTATGTCTACCTCCTCCCTTATTTTCATGTTGTTGCAAATAAGAGGACCCATTTGTGTTTTAATTCTTAATATTGATTTCTTCTTTGCATGCACAAAGTGGACTTCATCAGCATTGACCATTTTCCTGATGTATTCTAAAGAAAAAATCCTCATTGGGATGAATTTTGGGAGCTTATAGGGGGAAAGATCACAACGATAGATCCTCAATTTTGTGTAATTCTTGTATAAATATTAGTCACATATATTTTCTTGTTCTGATAGTTGTAAAACCATCCTGATGTCTTTAGTAATTCTTGGCTCAGGGGTGCTACTTAGAAGACTTATTGCTAGATGTACAAATAGTTCAATGAAATGTTTGTACGAATAATATTTTTTTTCCTTCATAACCATATTATTCCAGAAGATGAAAAACTGTTGATTTCCATCATCATCCAATTTCTACAATGAAAATTTGAATATGTCTCCCTGAAAATATAAAAACATATATAGTAAGATAGATGCATATTTAAAAACCTCTTATATCTGTAATCTAAAAAATTGTTCATGGATGGCATCTACTACAAATAGGCTAAAATTGAACAGGATGGAGGGCTTAGAATCTGTAGAGAAAATAGAAAGGAATCCTATAATTGGCTCATCTACCCATTGGTTAGAGTAATATCTTAGGAGATAATAAATAATAGTGATAATCTTCTTGGCTCCATTAGGGAAAATTGAGGAAGAATAGGGAGGATTCTTATTGGGTAATTGGGTATCTTCAACCAGAAAAATCTCAAGGGTTTTAGTCCTTTTTGAAAAATCCAGCTTTTGATACAGTTCATTGAGGGATTCTGTGAAAAAGGGTTTGAATTTTCGATGACGGGAGCCTACATCATTTTTTCTATAGATTGGGCAGTTATGGTATACAAAATTTCTCATGTGGGAGAAATTATAGCTCTCTGACTGGGTATATAACAAGTCTAACACTTGTGGATGGATTCAAGGGCACTGTGGGTATCAGGAAAGTGTAATGGGGTAAAATTTACTCCCACAATCCAATATCATCGAACTTATCAATGTACTTGTCTTCTAACCATCAGTACATCTCAAAAATATCGAATTCACTAAGGGTTTCATGAATTTTGTAGTCTCTATCAGCTAATGGTATGTGATAAAGATCATCAGGAGGATGAAGCAATGGATATACAAGCTCCTCCCATCCATTATTCTTAGGAGGCATGGCCGAATATGTTTTAGAGAAAAAATGGGTTTAAGATGGGATCGGTTCACCCAGACTGTGTAAAACTCTGGGACTGGGGAGGAAGGCATAACAATTTCATAGCTGACTATGATAATGATTATTTGAAATAGTTTGGTGTTCTGTAAACTTGCAATAATAATATAGAGCGTAGATAAAAAGAAAATTTAAAGGTTTAGAGGTTGATTGTTCATGGTTTTATACATAAATTTTGATCGATTTTCCATTTATTGTGGTGCAGACCCATTGGATTAACGGTCATTATGAATTAAATGCATCAACGGTGGTTTTTTTGTGGGAAGGGTGTTAATTGGAAATGGTAATGGTCAATTTGGTATGATATGATAGACTCTTAACAGTCATAATGGTAGTTTTGGTATCAATGGAGAAACAAATTTTTGGGTGGAGGGGATATGAAGTGGTAATTTGTTTGAGTGGAGGGCGGTGTGAAATTACGAGGAGCCAGCATGTAAGTGTGGGCCCAAAAAATCAAAATTTTTGTTTTTGGAACTCCCCGCTCCCCCCAACCCCCCCTCTCCCTCTCCCAGCAGTAAAGATCAGATGGAGAGGGGGGGGTTGTAAAGGAATGATGGTCATCGAATGAGGGTGCAAACGATCTAATGGGTGGACAGATGGTAGTATGTTAAAGTGATGTGATGGGACATTTTGTCGGATAGTGGGGGAATTAAATGAATGAAAATTTGGATATGTGATGACATGCAAAACTTTGTATTTATGCACCCAGCCGTTTTATACATAGGATAAAAATATTTTACCCTTTTTCCTCTTTAGATGCATAAAATAATTTTGAAGACTCAAACTTAGCTTAAGCTTTTTATGCTTTTCAAAGCTTCAACACCACTTCTACGTACCCTTTCAATTCCATTTCTTTTTCTAAGCTAACATTTTTTTCATCTTCTTTCCTTAGGGTGAATTTAAGCTAGAAAACCCACATATCCTTATTTTTTATAGAAATATAGCCTACTCTATCACTTATTTCTCCAATTCATTTAGATTAAATAGTTCAATACATTTCATTTTCGTTCTAACTACCAATTTTCCAAAATTAAACTATTCGGAAAATATTTATTCACTAACCTAATTAACATAAAATTCAGGATTTTCCCATCATGATTAAGCTATATGATTGGAAGAATAAATCTAGTCATTGTGGCATTTAAATTTGCAGCACTTTCAATATTATTTCTATTTATATTTTGTGGGTTCTTATTCTCTTTTTATTCTTTTCTAGTGTCCTTCTTTTGTCTTTTTCTTCATATTAATTTTTTGACATACCCTCTTTTGATTTTCTTATATATATATATATATATATATATATATATATATATATATATATATATATTGTATATTGAAATTATTTACAATGTAAAATTACAAATATAAAATACTCAATCATCTTGAGGTCCTATAAAATCTATGACCCTCACATAACCCACTCTATCTAACTAGGGATTGCGAGGAGAGCCTTCAAACAAACTTCAATTTAGAAGGGTTATAATCTTCATTTAGATGAAATGAATCATGCAAAGTAAAGTCACTTACATTAATTAACGTGATGAGAGGTATCACCCTAAATATAAGGGTTGGTCGTTCACCTAACTTCACTAGAATATCTAGTCTTTATTTTAAGTTACCTAACTTGAGAACATGAAATAGATCAACTTATTTGATATTGAAAATTACCATGTTTTGAGATTTCGTGGAAATATCATACTATAAGTGTTGGAAGGGGAAAATACCAAGATGACTATTTTATTGTTATTTAGTTAGATTACACACTTAATTTAAAATCCATAAATGAGAACAATACTTGAGAAGTAAAAAGAACCAGGTGAAAAACATTTTCCAACCATTGGGGAATATAAGCCAGTTTGGGATAATCCTAGAGAATATCTTAATTTTGTTTTTTTCCTTTTTCTTTTTAACTTATTTTGTGAAATTCTCCATCTTTTGCACATGTTACTTTGTTGTTAAATTCACTAGTGTACACTTCATGGGTCAACCAACATCTCACCATCAGGACGACATCTAATTTGATTTAAATTCGTTGGATTGCAGTTCGTGTTGGGTGCAATTCTTTTCAATGTCTGGACCAACATCATTGTTGAAAGTTACCAATATCTGATAGTGTAATCATTATTTGAAGATGCCAAGAACTAATTTTTGCGGTTAAAAGAAAGACTAGTAACAGATCCATTGTGGACCTTGACCCCCCTTGAAATGGAACCATCTATGGTTTTAATTAGCTTAATGCCTTCCTGATCCCCTCTAGCGACCATAAACTCAAAACAGACTTGTTAAGGTCCAGAGATCGTATTCAAAAAGTATACCGTGTTACGAGGCATTTAATATTTGTTATTCCTCAATCTTTTCTTTGTATTATTTTCTAGTTTTAGAACTTTCAACCTACAAATGGCGGGAGCTACTTTTTGGGTAGAAAATTTTGTAATTTTCCATGAGCATAGTGATATTAATATTAAATAAAGAACCTAGGGACATCAAAAAAACTTTCAACTTAGTAAGAATGCATAGCTTGATTAAATATCCCGGCCTAAAGATAAAAAATTAAGATTATTGTTGCTTGAACCCTCATTTACAATTTAGGCTAAATATGGTGGTATTTATATTAACAAATATTTTATAATTTTATTGAGTTACAAATTATAAATACTAAATTACAAATTATAAATATATACTTTTGTGTAAGTATATTTAATTATTTAATTATTAAGTTGGAGGTTTGATCAATTTATTAACATTATTTAGAATAAAGTAATTAATGTGTCAATTGTTTTAATTATAATTTAATTTGATTAATAAAATCCTTTGTTTAGGTAACCAAATTGAGAAATGGTATTTGTGGAGCTTGGATATTACTTCAAATAATCAAGTAGAATGGTATGCTTTGTGGTGAGTAACTTTAAAGTTAGTTCAAATTATTTCAATCTATAAGCTAACTATTATCACAAACTCAAAAAATGTTATTCAACATTTGAGTCTAGGCATTAGTTTTGTAGAGTTGAGTCTACTCCTTATTCATAGAAGAATAAACCTATGTTTAAATTCATTTTAGAAGTTCAAGGCCTTTCATGTATTCTTCATAATGTATTTTGTCTAGCTGTAATCCTACTTCTATTTTATATAATTTTTTAGTCTTTGAATTTAATTCACTATGAATGTGATCAAAGGATAAAATCTTGAAGATTCTCATCAAATATATAACTCTAATGGTACATTGATCCAATACAGAAATATTTGAGGAAACATAACATTTAAATCAATCTATGACAACCATTGAACAACCTATCACTTGTTAGTTTTAATTGTTGAAGTGAAAAAAATAAAATTAATAATATAAATGATTGATTCATATTATCGTAGTACTTGTTAGGTAGCTGTATTTTTGTTCCTAGACTAAATTACTTAATCACGTTAGTCATTTTTAGTTACATTCCTTCTACTTCAGATGATGACAGCGAGGATGAAAATCCTCATACACCTCCTCAGGATATTATTTCAGATCCACAACCTCCCAAATGGGTCTAGTCTACTCAGAATGCAACAAGTTTCTTGCATGTGACCCTGCAGATCAACATCATACATGTTCTCAGTTCGATAGGGACTCTTCCTTATTGGCTCAAGTTCCAGAAAATCATGATCCAGATACCTTTGAATAAGATTAAGGTCATCCAGATTGGGATGCAACTATGAATGAAGAATATTGTTCCTTATTGGAAAATGATACTTGGGATATTGGTCCTCTTCCAAACTGAATAAAACTTGTCAAATGCAAATGGGTTTATAGAACAAATTTTGGACCATATGGAAAAGTGGATAAACATAAAGCTCATCTTGTTGCTAAAGGATATTCACAATTTGAGGGCATTAAATTTACTGAAACCTTCTCCCCTATTGTCAAAATGAAATCTATGTGCCTTGTTCTTTCCATTGCTACCTCCTTTAAATGGGAAGTCCATTAGATGGATTTTAAATTTGCATTCCTACATGGGGTCTTGCATGAATAAATTTACATGGAAAAACCCCCTGGCTTTATCCAAAACCACTCTAGCCTTGTTTTTTGCCTTAGGAAGTCTCTCTATGGTCTCAAACAAGCCCATTGGGCTTGGTATGCCAACATTGGATAGCTTTCTGTTAAATGATGGATTTTCTAGATGTCATTTCAATAACACTGTCTACACCAAGAAAGTGGGTAAGTATTTAATCATCCTTTTACTTTATGTTGATGATCGTATCATTACTAGTAGTGATCCCAACCATATAAACCATGTGAATTATAGCCTTAGGAAGAAGTTTGAAATGATAGACTTGGGAAACTTGTATTATTTCCTTGGTCTTCAAGTCTTGGAATCCAAACAAGGTATTACCCTTTCTCAATCCAAGTATGCCTATGGTCTTCTACGCCACTTTCACATGGAAGAATATAAGCCATCCCCCTCTCCCTTTTAGTTCGGAGTCAAGATTTCAGTAACTTGTACTTCCCCTAAAGTTGATGCTACCTTATACCATCAACTTGTTGGTAAACCTATGTATCTAACTAATACTCATCCTCACCTTTCCTTTTGTGCTGGTGTTGTTGATCAGTTTATGCACAAACCTCATGAAAGTCACTCGAAAGTAGCTAAATGAATACTTCAATATATTTACGGTACAATTGAGTTCATGATTCATGTTGATGCGGGGGCATCTCCATTTTTGATTCATTTCACTGATTCTGTTGGGGCTGGTGACCCTGATGAAAAAAAGTCTACTGCAGGCTATGTATTCACTCTTGGTTCAGGGCCCATTACATGGTATGGTAAGAAACAAGGTGCAATATCTCTTTCTTTCACAGAAGAACAATATTGTGGTGTTTTTGAATCCAACAAGGATGCTTGTGGCTTCATTATTTCGTGTCCAAATTTGATCTTCATCAACAACATCAAGCTACACTTTGGTGTGATAATCAGAGTTCTATTCAACTATGCAAATATCTAGTTCAACACCAACACATGAAACACATTGAGCTACACTTCATCATAAATTTCATTCATGATCATGTTCTCGAAGTTAAGTATTGTTTAACCAATGATAAAGTTGCTAATATCTTTAGAAAGGCTCTCACAAAAGCAAAGTTTACCAATCTTCGATCTATGCTTGGAGTTCCAGAAAGTTATCATTAAGGGGGGATAGGCTCTAATGCCTCCTTCCTTATATTATTGTGTCACCTTTGTAAATCCTTCAATCCTATCCCAAGTTGTTCTTAAGGGGGGGATGTTAGGATATTTAGACACATAAGAAATAGTTAAGTATAACTTGGTCTAGCATAGAGTTAGATAAACTGTGTTTCTTTACTATGTACTTTTGTAACTTATAATATTACAATCATGATATGTAGTGATCTAATGGTTCATTCTCTCCTCGATATTTCCGACACTTGATCCATGGCTTCACACCCGATTGGTCCTTGATCTCTATTTAAAGAGAATGGAGGGTCATTTGTGTGGTGACCATTTATGAGAGAATCTTATGTAAATTTTATTGCTTTATATTAATAAATTTCCTAAAGTGGTCGTGTTAGCTTAGGCCATATATTGTTTCCCTCTTCGAGGTTTTTAACCATGTCAGATACTAGTGTACTAATTTTTGATCTATTTGTGAGCAGTGACCTTTGTTGTTTGATCTACGGAACTTACTCTGTAAACTCCTACAGTATTACTTATTACTTGGTACTATATTTTAACCCAAGACTAAATTAATCATTCATGTTTGTCATTTTTTGTTGCATGAATTGAGATTTATCATTTTTGGTAGTACCTCACCTAGAAAATTTTTTGAGACTAAATTTTTTAGTCATCTACACACTAATTTCTCATTTTCTACTAGTGAAAGTTATAAATTATTTGTTTTTTATTAAATAATTTTTTGTTTCTTCAATTTTTTATGGTCCCTTCATAGCTTTAATCATTACCACAAAATTTTATGTTTCTTACTCATTCACCCACGTTAGAGAAATTTTTAGGTTTTCAAATTTTAAATCTTTTGCACCTCAATGTGCTCTCACCTTCTGTTATTCTCCCACACTAGAGGCCCCTAATTTTTTTACATAAATGAAAAAATAATTCAACATCCATATGACTAGGTAGAGAGTATTAATATTTTAGGTTAAACAGAATACATAAGAGATATGAGGAAGAGGAGAGAGATTATCAATGAGGAAAGTAGTCAAGAATCCTTGTTTTGACACCTTGGTTTTGCGTGCAAAATTGCTGATAAATTTTTCGAGTGTGGGTTATTATTGGAGTTTTTTAAAATGTGTATGAAAAGAAAAAGGAAGAGGTTTTTCATACGATACTATGTAGTAGCAAACAAAGCACACTTAGATGCCATGCAAGGTAGGTAAGGTAAGCTTCTATGTCATGGGTTCATACATTTAGTTATGAAAACTATTTTTTTAGAATATACAAGTCAAATTGCTTATAATACTACACTCGTAAACTGTTGATCCTGTCAGAAATTGACCTTGGTGGTACCATGGTCTAGTTAGGTGATGGCTAGTTGTAAAGAGATAAATTGTAATTGTATTGTGGCTATGTATCAATAGAAAATTTCTCATATTCATTCAGTTGGTTATTCAACCACTGTAATTATATAATCTCCTTCATCAATCAACATATTCACATGTATGTGTTCTTATGAATTGGTAATGTGCATGCATGATTGGTTTTTGTTTCTTATGGTCATTAAGAAGATTGTGGAACAACTAAAATCATCCCTACATGAGTTACTACATTCAACATTTAATAAATTTCATATAAATTTAGATTCATGCTTTTTTAATGATGTATGTAGGGATATTTTTAATATAGTATTTCATTAGAAATGTGAATTTGAATGGAAACAACTAAGGAATTTTATATCATCGAGATTTAATTTTTTGACTTATTTTATAATATTAATTTAATTTATTATTATATATATATATATATATATATATATATATATATATATATATATATATATAAAACTTAACTTTCTGTAACCAGTAGTTTGCAAGGTATAGAATCATGACCACTATAACTATCTAAAATATTGACAATAAAATAATATTTTTCTAATGAATTTAATAACTTGAGTAAACTATAGATGAACTATAGGAATAAAGTAAATATTTCTACAACAAGGAGGTGACAAAATTGACATAGTGGAGGTTTGGGTGGACTTTATCTTTGGTTAATTTGAAAATAAGTATTCTCTATGAAAGAATCCAAATGTCCCTTGTTATTCAAAATACGGAACCATTTTTATCCATTGAGGCATGTAAAACATTAAAAACATAAAATTAATATATTACTTGAGTAAACTAGTGATGAATTATTAAGCATAAAGCGGATATTTCTACAACAAGAAGGTGACAAAATTGAAATAATGGATGTTTAGGTGGACTTTATCTTTGGTTAATTTGGAAAGAAATATTCTCTATGAAATTATCCAAATGTCATTTCTTATTCAGAATAAGGGAACCATGTTTATGCATTAAGGCTTGTACAACATTAATAACATAAAAATAATAAAACTTCTTTAATAAAAGATAAATGTTAAATAAATTTTTAGGGCATACGGATCATTTTTTTTGTGAAGGCTATTGATGAAGATTATTCAAGCCTAAACCATGGGAAGTGTAGACATATGTCATGAATTAAAATTTCTTTGGTATATTTTAATTGGTGAAGCATAAGGCGTAGGACCCTTTTTCCTTTAGAGAGAGTCAGATTAGTGAAAAGGAGATTCTTACCCTTTGTCAACTATGGTTATTTAAATAATTTATGACATAGTTTTAGTTTCAAAGATTGATATGTTCACGCACACATGGATAGTGTTTTATTTAAACAATTAGGAAATTTTTTTGTTTCATAGAATAAAATGTTTTCGAGTGATACAACATGTACTATTGAATATAATTATGTTTAGCATTATGGCATTTATTTCTAGGCATAATATTTCTTACTAATGTGGCGTAAATTGCGGTAATTGCGGTAGAAAACATTTTTTTAATGTACCTTGAATCCAAATATGAAAAGTAAAAATAAGTAATAATCATGATATATTTCTTCAAAAATAAATACTATTGGAGGCATATCATATAAAGGATAAATGATTCCAGAGATATATCATGCCAAAGGTAAATAATATTGATAATAAACTAGATGAAGGTAATTAATCTTAATTGTACATTACATTGAAATAAATTTTCAAAAACTGAAATAAGTACAGAAATAAGAATGAAAGAAATAAGAATAACACTGAGAACCAAAATGAAAATAATTTAGCATGTGAAAGAAAATTTGGTGTGATACAAGATAAAAAGTTATGTTGTGATATGTTGTAAAAAATGAAGCTGGGTGGTATGATAAAAGAAAAGCTCCTTTTTTTGGAAGAAAATATGTTGTGACATGATAAATAGAGAAATTATTCATTTATCATGAGGGAAACCTTTTTTTAGTGCAATACCTAACACCATAAAAAATTTATAATGATACATGGTGTAGTCTAATTAATGATCAAGGACATAATAAGTCTTTTCATAAGGAGATTCTATTAGGTTTTATATGTCACACTAAGGATATTTTTCAAAAATATTTTGCCACGTTAGATTGCATATATGGTGCCACATAGTTAGGTTGTTGTTATCTATAGGAAAAAGACTGAGATATTTAAAATGACATAACTCTGAAGCTTGTATTCAATAAATAATATATGTATGAATGGTGCCACATATTTAGGTTGTTTTTATCTAAGGGGAGAAGACTAAGATATTTAAAATGACATAACTATGAAGCTTATATTCAATAAATAATATAGTTTTTGGAAAATTCCTAACAATTGGAATATATGAGTCAATTCAAAATAGGTTTTAGAAATGTACTAAGAAAATAATTAAGTGAAAATATTAGTTATGAAACCTTACTAATAAAGTTCAACTAGTAAAGTATATAACACAATTGTTTTCTTAAAAGGTTATATATATCATATATTTTGACCTAACCCTTACTAATATTGTTATTTTCAATTTTAACACAGTTTCATTAAATTACTTTTCCTTACCAATTGTATAATATTTTTGGATAATATATTTTTTATTATAATATATGAAAATATTTTCTTTTATAACAAAGTAATAATTAATAATATTACTATGGTCAATTTTAACATTTTTCTATTTTCATTACTTTTCCTTGCCCATTGTACTATTAATATATATATATATAATAAATTTATTAAATAAAATTATATATCTATATATAAGTTAAGATATAAGTTGAGAGATTAGATATGCATTCCGCGGCTCGACACATGGGAAAGCGGAAAAAAATTTGTATAAGGTTTTAAATCGTAATATAATATTTTTCTTTGCAAATGAGATACGGGCATAATTTCTAAATCTGGTATGGTATGAATAGTCGTATCGCTTATACTTATATCTTATAAATATCAAACTTAATATTTTTTATACAATTTAGATATCATCGCACCCCAACAAAGGCATGGGATGGACATTTTTTATTTTTATTTTTTTTATTTTTTGAATTATACGCAACTAATCTCAACAAAGGCACATGAGGGACTTCCTATGTTAATTTGATGTTTTTGGGAATTCGGCACCTTTTTTTTTTCTTTTATGTGGTTCACGCAATCATTTTTGTTCGACTCAATTATAAAACCTAGTTCTTGTCGACTCTCGTTTCAACTGTAAAACCCAATTCTGATCTACTCAATTATAGAACTTAATTAGATTACTAATTTCTCAATAACAAAAATATTTTAACCACAAAACTTAATCGAGCTAGCTCTCAACAGTCTTAAGCATTAGACATTATCCAAAAAAATATATTGGATAATACCATCATAAACATTTTTCTTGGGAATTATTATGTATACATAAGCCCACAAGCTATGTTACAAGCCACACAAAATTAATAATTAATATCTTTGGCATGAATGAGATATGAATATGGTTATAAAAAATTTCATAGTAGGTACGTGTGTAATGAACGATGATTTAGATAATGAACGGTGATTTCGATTTGATCAAATTCGTTAAATGTATCATTATGATATGGAAATGATTTGTACATTTGATAAGATTGAAATAGGTATTGTAAAGATTGAAATAGGTATTATAAATTAGGTTATAATTTTGTAAAAGGAAAAGTAATAATAATTTTTTAATTGTTTTCTAAATATTCATAATCACAGGAGTCTATATTTAAATATTTACATGATTTACATCTTTATGGGAGAGAAATTGCTATCAATATTTGTTAATTGGAACATTGGTTATTTGGTTATTGGAACATTTGGACTTAGTATCTAAGAGAAAATCTAATCTAACTTTTCGTAAATGTTATAGGGATTATTTTATTATTCCAAAATTCTCTCAAATCTCTTATCCATTGAAGAACCATAGAAATGATCGTATTTTTATTGCAAATTTAAGTTTTCTTTGTGCGAAAATTAATAAAATTGGTAAGGATTTAGATTTGTGTCTAAGATATTATTGAGGCTTCATATTATTTTAGGTAAAGCTATCTCTCCATTCTTATTGATAAGATTTGATGCATGTTCATTTTTGAAGGCTTTCTAATTCAAAAGACTTTGTAAAGAAAAGCAGTCTAGAAAGTTTTATTTCTTGTTTAATCAAACATTCCCAGATCTATCAATATGTTCTTGATTTCTATCCTTAGATCTTCTGTCACCAGGTTTTCTTTTGTGGTATTCTCTTTCTCAGTTACCTATCTCTATCATTATTGGGCCTCCATTCTCATCTCCCTCACTTTCATATTCTCTGAACTCCCTCCACCATAGCACTGTGACTTCTCATCTGAGATTTGTTTATTGAGCGGTGATTTCTTCCTCTTTTGCTAATTCAAACATATCTAATTTAAGCTCTCTTTTTTTCCCTCTAGCACTTCTCTGTCTCCTAATTCAGTGTTAATAAACCATACTTTGAATTTGTTTCCTATTCTTCTTCCCTCCTCATTACCTCAGCCCTCATCAAACCCTTGGTTTCTTTCATTTTCTACATCCTCATCGATGCCTTGTAATTTTGTGATCTCCAGTTCTTCGAAGCCCATGATTTCCACTTACTCGCCATACTCCTCTTTTTTGGATCTCTCTAGACGTTCTCCTCTATCCTTATTCTTCTTCTTAACCAAATTTATCATTCAATTTTTAATTATACCACCTCCTTTTCAAGGAATGCCTATTCTTGTTCTAATTTTAATTCTTCCTGTAGTTTATCTAGTCCTTCTTATAATCTAGAATTTACTTCTTCCTCCTCTTTCTCTAACTTATCCTTTAACCATTCTCCTTCTACGCTTAATTCTCCTAATTCTCCTAATTATATATCTAATTCGCATATTTCTTCTTCTAAATATAACCATGTTTCTCATTGGAACATTTTATCTTCTAATTCTCATAATAATAATTTTGTCCTTAATTGTCACAATTCCTCTTCTACTTCTAATTTTAGCCTTGATTCTCCTCCTCGGAATTTTTCTTCTAATTCAGATAATGATAATTCTAACGTTATCTGTCATTCCAACCTTGATTCTCATTTCAATATTTTATCTTCAAATTCTCATAACGATATTCAAATTTCTAATCCAACCTTAATTCTCCTATTGATAATTATAATTCTCATGATAATTCTAATTTTTATGATTCTCCTAATGTAAATTTCTCCTCTAATTTAGATAATGATAATTCTATCCTTATCTGTCATTCCAACCTTGATTCTCATTTCAATATTTTATCATCAAATTATCATAATGATATTCAAATTTCTAATCCAATCTTAATTATCCTATTGATAATTATAATTCTCATGATAATTCTATTTTTTTATGATTCTCCTGAATTTACATTCTCCTCTAGTTCTAATTATTGTACTAATTTTTCTATGTCAATTTTGTTGCTCCCACTCACAAACCTAAACCCCTATTTCCCCTTAAAAAGAGTGGACATCAATATTTCGAGCTTCATTATGGATTATCTTTCTCAATGTATTCCTAAAAAGGGTTTGAACTTTCCCATTTCTCCTCAAAAAATTCCCATTGAAGACATTTTATTACTCAATGGTCTTAAGGACATTCCTAATAAAATTAAGGAAATTATTAGACAATATTGTTCTATTATTCTTCTAATGTCAAAAGTTCCTCGATGTAATATGTCTCAAAAAGAAATCATTTCCATTAAATCCCTTAATAGTAATCAGAATATTTTCATTCTTAAGTTTGACATAAGAGGTTTTGTTATTATCCTTAATATAAAGGAATACAATGATAAAATACTAGACCACCTCACCAATAGTGATAGCTACAATAAGCTTAACAAAAATCCCATTTCAATAATTTTCTAGTAAGTCTCTAGTGTTAATTTTTTTAATATTTTTTGTTGCACTATTAGTAAAAAGCTCATCGAGAGAAACCCTCTCACACCTCAAATCTACAACCTTCCTATAATCCATAAAGAAGGTCATCCACTGAGACCAATTGTAAATACAATAGGTGGTCCTACTTATCTTCTTGCTAAGCATGTAGCAGGCTGAAGCCATTCATTTGTAATACTTACTCTTTCATCAAGGATTCTTACTCTTTCATCAATTAAATTAAATATTTTAAGCTTGATCCCCATAATATTTTGGTGAAATTTTATGTCGCCTTTGTTTTCACTAATATCACAATAAATGAGGATATTAACATCATTAATAACATTACTAACCCTACTACAACCAAATTGGTCATCATTTTCTTAGAAACTATGTTCTTTAGCTTTTAGGATGAGATTTATGAGTATGAAGGTAGAGTTTCCATGGGCTCCCCTCTCTACCCAATTGTAGCCAATATTTTTATGGAATATTTTGGTGCTAAATTCTTAGCTTATGCTCCCTCCTCCCTAAGAAGTAAAAAATGTATGCCGATACCTTTATTATTTTGCCCCATGGTTGTGAAAAAGATGAAATACTTTTGTAGAATATCAATATCTTTTATGAATTTATTAAGTTTACTATGGAGATTGAAGTTGACGGAAACATTCCCTTTCTCGATGTCCTCATCACCAAGAAAGAGGATGGTTCTATCTCTCATCAAATTTTCCGCAAGAAAACTCATACACAACAATATATCCATGCTAATTTTCGTCATCACTCGACTCAGAAATTTGATTTTTTAAACAATCCTTCTATGAGAGCCCTTAGTGTTTATGATGCTATTTATTTCAATGATGAGAAGGCTATACTTTTAGAGGTTTTTAGGAATAATGGTTATAGTAAGCATCAAATCCTCAAAGATTTCAAAAAATATGAAAAAGGACCCAGAGCTAAGACTAAGTGTAATGATTATTTGACCATTGTTCATCTTCCTTTTATTCGAGGAATGATGAACAAGTTGGCTCATATTCTTAAAACAATCAATATCTCTACCTCCTTAAACCTTTTAATACTATAAGATCCTCCCTCGGATCTCTCAAATACTAAATTTACCCCTGTAACACTAAAGTGATCTACATTATCTCTTGTTCTTGTGGGAGGCCTTATATAGGTGAAATAGGTCGGTCTATCAAGTGTATAATTCAGGATAATGTTGCAGACATTAGACATTATCGCTCTCCCTCTTCAACTCTTTCAGAGCATTCTGTTAGAATAGAACATCATATTTTCATTGACGATGCTTCTATCCTTTCTTGGATCTCTAATTTTCATTATACAAAGTCCAGATAAGAAATCGATAATAAAAAGAAAACCACCAACAATCTAAATAGGGATGATGTTTGGAAAATCAATAGAAATTGAATCTGTATTCTCTGCTCAAAATTCTCTTCATCATAAGTTCAAGTTTTTCTATTATTATTTAGATATTTTTCTATTTCAATCTTGTGTTTTATTCTCTTATATTCTTCTTAACCTTTATTTATTTATATTCCTCTTTATGTAAAGAAATTATATTTATCCATATTATTTAACTATATTAAAAATAAATAATATAATTTGTTCCTTACTTTTATCCTTATTATCTTTTATATTATCTTTTCCTCATCCTTATTCCTAATATCTATTAGAAAATTCTAATATAATACTTTTTTATTTATTACTTTTCTGGGTTTTTTAATGTTACGTGTCCTTAATAATATCCATTTTTCTATATTTTATTATTCTAAGTTTTCTATTTTTTAATGTTTAATTTACAAAATTAATATAATATTTAATTACATTTTTGTTTTAATTTTCCTTATTTTTATCCTAATAAATCTTATTAATATAAGATTTATTATATTTTTGTTTATTATTTTTATCTTTTTTTTAATCATAATTATAATTTTTTTCTTTATTTTTATATTTTATTTTTCAAATTTATTATTATTATTATTTATCATTTTCTCTTCACAACTTTTAATCCTTTTTATTCCAAGTTAATCCTTTTTATTGTAATTATTCTTAGATTTTATTTATTTTATTAATTTCTCTACCTAACATTATTTTATATACCCTTACTCTTACTCGATCATATTCTCTGTGTCTTTTCATGATCATAATGCACCACATTAGTGAGTTCTAAACTTGTTGACACTATTATATTTATGTGGTGAAGCCTGAAAACATTTTTCTAAATACTCAGAGTTACAAAAGCCTACATTAAATGTTTTTCAACTTATACTTAATCAATAGGATTTTAATGTAGATTATATATATCATTATTCATTATCGAACATGATTTGTTATGTAACATAATCTAAATATATATATCATACTCGTTGCATTTTGCAGAATAGAAATGTTGGCATATCATTTCCAATCATTTTTATTGTTTTAAATAATATTTATAAACTGTATAATAATTATGTATTATTTTAACACTTTTATTTGTTTATGGTTTTTAATATTATTATTAGTTTATAAATAAAATAATTCAACAGTTTGTAGCATAGTTAAAAAATAATTATTTAAAACATAAAAGCTATATTACTATTATTATTTTTTAAATTATATAGTAGTTAACAATTAATTATTAAAAATATAAAAATTATATATATTTTTTAAAACTTATATCATTTATTTTAATAAAAGTTAATTTAATTGTTTTATGTTTTGAATGATTTTAATGAAAATATAGATTTTATCTCTTTTATTTTATTTTTATTTTCAATATGTAAATAAATTTAATACTTTAAAAGAATCTTAAAACACTCATTAAAATTTCTATTCCAAGACATCAATATTACATTAGAAAAAAATTAATTAACAAATAACTGAATTATATATTTTATTAATAATTTTAATACTATTTTAAATTTTACAAATATGAATATATTTCAAATATATATTCAGGTTAAATGTTTGAATTGCTTGTGAAGTTAACTTAAATTATTGAATAGGATGGTGTGAGGGGTACCAACAATAAGACGCCAATTCTAGAAAGGAAAAAACCAGATCTGAGGTCCTTTTTCCTCTTCGTTAACCCTTGGGGTAAAGATTGGGTAAAGACGTCAAGTAATATGCATAAGAAAGTGTAATGCAAGAGAAGAGTAATTTAAAACAAATATTGTGGTATTTTATGGCGACATTGGCCATACATTCAAAATATAAATGTCTAAATTTTTTAATTATTTAAAATAAATAATATGTTTTATTATTAAATTTACGTAAATAAATAAATAAATAAAATGATAACATTTATTATCAAGACGTATATAAAAAATATTTTATGTTTATTTTTTCTTTAATCTTAACACAAATATATATATTTTAAAGTTTAATTTAATAAACTATTCTATCGTCTTAAAACAGATCATAACATACAAATGTAAACTAACCAATACTTTTTAAGGTTCTGCAAATGGGTTAGCAAGCTAAGTGGGCTTGATTGTGGGGAAAACTTCATAGTTAATCGCGCATGAGCCAGAGGCAATCTAGGATGGGTGACCTCCCAGGAATTCATAGTTATCATGCATGATTGATGCTATTTGATTTATTTAACTATTTTCAATCCCACTTCTTCACCCGTGTGCGCATCACCCTATGCAATGAGTGTTAAGTGGACTATTCAAAAATCATGAGAAATTAATTAGTTATGACTGTCTCGCATGGAAATGGTCATAGATGAATGACTTACATAACGTAGTTGAATCCCAAAAAATGAAATTTAACAAATTATATATATATATATATATATATAATACAAGAATTTCAAATTATAAATTTTTTATAGGATAATAATAATTATATAAAATCTTAAATTTTTAATTTATTCTGAATATGGGTGTTATCAAGTAGCTCTAGCTTTCAATATAAATTAATGAAGTGAGCAAATAAAATTTCGTTGGGATTTTGGTGGTGCATGAGGCTCGCTTCCCAATATGTGTTGTGAAGGGAGTGCAGGGGTGCTGTGAAGTCTAGCACCCTTTCACATTTAAATCACAATAAGAATATGGCTACACCACTTGGAATCCTTATTCGTTGAAACCTCATTAAATCGTTGAGAGCGCTGGACATGGATATAGATTCCTCCAGTCATACGAAGGTAGTGACATCGGTTTACTTCAGAACCTCACATTTGGATTCTATCTATCTATGGTCTAAGAACAAGGGAGGCCGAAAAAGGTGGTCATGGGTAAGTTCAAGGCCCACCTCACCACCCTCCTTGGCATGTACACAAGGATGACCATTTTGATTAAAATATTCCGTACCACTTTATAAGAATAGTCGAAGATGATTAAGAAAGCAAGTTGAGGGTTTCAGGGACCATTTTTGGGCCTTGCACAACATCGTGGGGTTCCATTATCATGATTAACAGGACACCAAAGTGATCTTCGAAATAAACGTCTTGGATTTGGAATGCCACTAAAACCATGCAATGTTTGCATATTGTGGAATTTCCATACTTTTGGGTATGGAGCATGAAGTGTCTAAATTTCCCTCAACTAATGTAGTGGACGAATCCTCACCACATGTAGATGCTACAAATTATTGGCCTCGTATCCCTTGCTATAACGTCACTGGCAACTTAATGATTCGAAACTTGTCTATGCTCGCTCGAGTCCCTCATGTGGAAAAGGTGGTAGTCTCAGCAACTATGTCAACAGTCATTATTTCAATGTTAGTGGTTTTTTAGAATGACACTCTGAGTTTCCAACTGTTGGGCAAGGAGGTAACTCCACAAACTGGAATATGAATTTGATGGAGTGTGTGCATGAATTTGTACATGGAGGTGATACAGTTGGGATTCATTTCTCAATGTCTCTTAGCCTTCCTAATTTCCCAATTTTACACTATTATACAATTTCACCCAATCCCTTGTGATTAGGTGTCAACATTCCCGCCCATAATCTAAAGGGATGTTGGTGATTCCAAGCATCATTCTAAATTTTTCAAATTTTTCTCTTCCAAGTGCTTTGGTGAAGATGTGTGCAGTCTGATCATTTGTGGACCAATGACATAGGTGGATAGTTTTGGCCTCAACATGATGTCGTACCAGATGGTATTTTGTATTGATGTTCTTTGTTTGATCATGGAACATTGGGTTGTTGGCCAACTTTATTGCAAAAGTGTTGTGTAACACCCCTAGTTTTATGTTTTTCAAGTTAGACATTTGAATTTCAATCCAGAGGGGAGTGGACCCAAATGGATAGTTATGGTGTGGATGTAATTAATTATTTAATTATGAAGAATAAATAAACTATTTTTGTGTATATTGACCAAATGAGAATTTTGAGATCACTTGCCAAATCCATCAGGTATGGAAAGAGGCTAGGAATTTCCCCAAAAATCTTTCAAAAATCCTTGAAATAAATTATTTCTAATTTAGATTTTTGACGAAAAAATTTAGATTTCCCTAATGAGGTGGAGAGTAGTTGGCAAGACGTAAAAACCTAGAAAAGCAGAAATCAGCTTTAAAAATCCCTAAATAAGGGAAGCCTAAGCAAACAGGAATAAAAGAATCCTGTAATTCTGGACGCAGAATTAGAAATAGGCTTTGGGGAGCATAAGCTTAAATAAGATACTCTAGAACAGATTGGGGTTGGTCTATTCATGGAGGGGATATCAGCTTGGGGGTTAGTTCTGGAGACAGAGGAACTCTAAGGTTGGGAGGACTGGTGATCATTGAAGTGGTATGCACACTCAATTTGGAAGTAGTTAAAATAGATGCTGTTGTGTAATATCAATAAATGTTGTAGCGGTTAGATTGAATTTAGTTTATGAGAATTGTGATTCCCTTCATTTATAAGAGTTGTTTATAAGAATAGAATCCTCTACATTTTTGCACAGTTGAAGGAATAAAAATCTATGGAACATATCTAGTAGAATCTCTAAACCATTAATGGTTTAAATTTGAAGATAGGTTACTTCCATAGACTGAATATTTAAGTAACTTTAAATTGTTTCTAAATGATTTAATTTCATACTGATATAATTAAATTAGTAAATTAATAGCGGATTTATTTAAAGCAGAATGAATGAGCATGGAGGCTGAACTAAAAAAATATTTTAGTCTGAGAATAAGGAAAGTATTTTAGTATTTTATCAAGAAGGAATTTTAAAAACCAGAAAGAAATTCAAGAGAAGAAATTTCTATCCAGATATTCTATTCTATATGTAAATACTGATAAAGAACCATATATCATTGTATATGGGTTGTAAGGATATATAAAATTCAGATGAAATAAAATTTAACTGAAAGTTCTGTGTCAAGAAAACAAAATTATAATTTATAAATTCCAAAAATTAAGTAGAAATCTTAATTATTCATAGCAATAAGACAAGTATTATCATCCTATTTACACATACAGTTACAAGGTAGAATTTTAAGGAAATTTAATATAAATAACGAGATACAGTATGCCTATTAATAACATCATGACATGAATTCATGTCATGGTGAGATATAGAAATAAAATTGTATATTCTGGGGTGGTAATAACAGTAAGAATGGATAGTATAAAGATTTCAAATAGCTCGTGGATACGAGATGTATATTTATATTCCTTGAAAGGAGTCTTACGTAAAAATCAAACATAAGCTCAAGAATGCTGTTAAATAACTGCAAAATTATTTAGGCAAAAAAAATGAATTTAAAATTGACAGAAAGAGTAATGGAACTTAAAGCAATGGTACCGGTTACATAAAATTCATTATGGTCACCTGTAATACTAAAATTCGAGAGTGCTTCTAAAATACATATTCATGTATACACCAAGGTATACCTATAGTATTTAAATCCTAAACCCATAAAATCACTGTATAGAGTATCAAATTTCCAGATCTTTGTGGATCCAAATTTTTAAGTTACATAAACCAAATGGATTTAAATATTAGAGTCTAATGCTCTAAGGCAGTAGAGAAAAACTCAGTTTGTTGGATAATACTCTAGAAGCAAGCCATACGAAATGAGAGGTACCGACCTGGAATAGAAACGAGGGACTTGTCAAACCCTTAGTAGAAGAGAAAAAGAAAGTATTAACAAACCACAAATGAGAATTGATACCTGTAGAGATCCATTAAAGGAAATCGAATGGTTATTTATAAAAAACAATTTAGCTGGGAAAATCTTTAATACGTTTAATATAAAATAAATAAGAGTAGAATATTTACCTAAGGTCACGAATAGGTAACTCAAGAATAGTAAGAGAAATCTGTGGGGAAATAAACCCACGTCATAAGTAGAACGAATTACATAACTATGTATTCAAATAAAATAACAGTGGAATTATAAAACCCTTACAAGAGAATAGAAAGTGATACACTAGAGGCAAGCGAAACTTGACATATAATCCATAGAGGGATACATCTAAATTCCCACACATAAAAAAAGCTCAAAAATTAAACGAAACAGAATTCAAATATATTTAATACACCTCGGTTGAAAGAAATTTACCTGTAATAAACCCCAAGCGAAGAGCCTGGCGAAGTTTGAAACTCGTCTACACAGGAAAAAAATTTCATATTAACGTCGAGAGATGGAAACGGTAAGACAAAATGAGTAAACAAAAACGAAAAAAACCCAGTAGGTAGATGATAAGCTTGGCTAAGCATATCAATAGAGAACTAAAAATACGACATGGGTTTTAGTGTTCCCACAAAACGAGCTTCGAAAAACAAACCTAAGGTTAGCTACACCAGGGCAGCCAGCATTGAAATCAAAAGATGCTCTGCACTTGTTAATGAGGGCCTACGAAACCCATAGGAAAGTGACGTAGGTGACGAGAACCAAAAAAGAAAAAAAAGAAAAAAAACTAAGACCCTACTCATTTCAGAGCAATATCTCGAGACATCTCAGAGAAAGATAGAGGAACAAACATAACGTGGTGTATGAGTTGAACGAATGGTAAAGAATTGGAGTTAGAGCTTCATGTCAAAACCTTGCAAAATTCAAGAGCTGCATAACTGAAGAGCTCTATTCGTAAACAATGACAAAACTTCTCGGTCATGACTTAGGGATGCGCCAAGAAGAAAAATTTCCAAAGGCAACGCGTTACAGTGTAGAAGGAGAGGCAAATGAAACTGTAACAACTAGGAGTTAACAATAAATATCACAGCAAGACCAAAACCCTAATAGGATCGAACCATACACTTGTCTCTATCTTCTTGAAGCGTATGATTCAAGAGTTAAAACTTGACTTTAATAAATGCAAAGGATAGTTGGGAGTGGTTCCCTATGGTTCCAATTTATTACAAAAATATGATCTCAACCGTAATATTTACAAACCCAATGCAACGGAATTCGAGAAATCAAGTTGAACAAAAAATCTTGTCTGTGTAAAGGAGATAAATCAATTCAAATGTCAGGACAATTAAGTCGAGTAAATGCTGAGGGACAACTGACGAAAACTCCAATGCATGACTTGACATATAGCTCATTAAACAATGGTAATAAGGTACTCACAGATCCATACAAATATCCCGTTCAAAATTCATGGTACGCTGAGGAATTCGAGGGTACAGTGAATTTGTGAGACTAATAGAAAAGGGAAGTCAATTTAGTCAATATCAAATCGAATAGTAACGTATGTGATGATTATTACATCTCAAGTAGCGGTGGATTCATGTAGTACAAGGTTAAAACGATGTGAGCCATGTGTCAACGAGTTCATGATAATATATGTGCTTTGTTTTAAATGGGGCCATCTAATATGATATCTACGCTCAGAAAAAAAGCAAAATGATGATTTATGTGATGCTTATGGTAAGTTCAACAAGGGTCGCCATTCGAGTAGGTCGAGGATGAGAAAATCCATTATAGGGTAGAATACATCTCTTGTGAAATAATAATAAGTTGAGAAATATTATTTTCAATATGTATAATCCTATTAAAATTCCCTTTGAATTATGAGGTAAACTCCTGACGGAAAAATGTGGATTTGGAAAGGCGTAATTAATAGCCCAATCATTGAAGAAAAAAATAAAAAATTTTGAGGTATGTTACAAATGGTATCAGAGCTCATGTTGAAAAACTGGGTTGTTATTGTGCTCACTGTATAAATTATTTCTTGTTGAAAATAAAAATAAAAATTTTGATGTTGTTGTTTTTAGTGTACAGTGGTACTGGAATTGAAAGGTCAATTGCTGAAGGAGATGAAATTTATGTTGATTTGCGTGATGAAGATAACATGCCAGATCCCAATGTTGCTTTTATGGCTATGTTGCACAGGTGGCAACAGGATATGGCTGAGCTAAGAAGTTAGAATGACAGGCTGTCATTAGCCAGTGAGGAGCAAGAAAAGCTCATAAGAGAACTGACTTCGTGGAACAGCCAAGAGGGTGAAGGTTACAGAAAAAGGAAGAAATGCAAGTTATCTGATGATTCTGAGGAAGAATACACTACTAGACATTAGTCTAAATATAAGAAGGAATTACAAGGGGAATTTCGAAAAATCAAGCCTCCCTCCTATGACGGGGAGAAGGAGGAAGATTCTGAGGCATGGTTGTTGAATATGATTAAGTATTTCTAGGTCTATGAATATGAGAGCAATCTAAAGGCCATATTAGCTCTCTACCAGTTGCAGGGTAAGGCTACCTTGTGGTGGGAGGAGATGAAATGGTCCATGCCATTGATGAAAAAATAGTGACTTGGGAATATTTCCAAGTCAAGTTTAAAAATTGCTATTTGAACGAACGTTATTATGATGATAAAGTAAAGGAGTTCCATGAACTCAGATTGGGACAACTCACCATAGATGATTTTTTCACCAATTTTACAAATCTGCTAAGGTATGTTCCTTATATTCGTGAAAAGAACGCAAAGGTACAAAGGTTTTTGAACTGTTTTCCTGCTATGTACAAGGAGAAAATAGAGTTCGATAATCCAAAAACTATGCACGAAGCAGTGATGAAAGATAGATTATGCTACTAGAAGTTTAAAGGAAAGGGTGAGCATGGAAAAATTTGGGTAAACAAGGGTGAATTCAAAGGAAAGAAACAGAAACCAGCTTACTTGAATAACTTTAGTAGGGATCATTAGCAGAAAAAATTTAAGAAACCAAAAGAAATTCAAACTGCTCAGTCCCAAGTTGGTTCAAAACGACTAGATGGAGATAATAAGAAGTAAGGAACAATTAAAATGTGGGAGCCTTTGAAATTTTGGGGCTACGGAGAACCTCATCTGTTGAGGGACTATCCACACTGAAATATTCAGATGATTATGAGGGATTGGGAAGCTACCACAGTAAATGATATAGCAAGGAATATACCCACTATCATTGCAGCCTTGGAAAACCGATAAGCAAAACACTAGGCTACTATGGTCGAGATGGAAGGTAAGATTGTTGACCAATCTGTTATAGTTTTGATTGATCTGGGTGCTCCTTTGAGTTACATTAGTCTACAAGTTATGGAGAAATGTAATCTAAAAACTAAAAAATTTTAGTAGTCTTGGTTGGTCCAGTTAGCCACTGGCACCAAGAGAAAAGTAACTCATAAGTTACCTCAAACAACAATTAAATGAAATGATTTTCAGACAGAAGTAAATTTAAATTTTTTCCTCTAGGCTCATATGATTTGCTGATACGAATGGACTAGTTAGAAAAAATAAAGGCTATGATGAACTATTGGGATGAAACTCTGCATTGCATAGATGAGGAGGGGAAACCCTTTATACTCAGAGGAAAACCAAAACCATTCTCTGTGAGACAAATATCAGCACTGCAATTAAAAAGAATAGCTAGAAAATGTTATCAAGTATATGCTGTAGATGTTGAAGAATTAGGACAGCAACCTCAAGAAAATCTACTAGACACTGTGCCAGTGGTAAGGGATTTCAAAGAATTTTTTCCAGACGAGATTCCTCATCTTCCCCCCAGAAGAGAAATTTACTTTTCAATCGATTTGGTGCTAGGAGAAACACCCGTTTCTAGAGCCCCTTACCAGATGAGCCCCCTTGAACTCATGGAGTTGAAAATGCAATTGCAAGACTTGTTGGATAAAGGTTATATCAGACCGAGTGTGTCTCCTTGGGGAGCACCGGTGCTGTTCATGAAAAAGAAGGATGGAACCTTTAGAATGTGCATTAACTACCGTCAACTTAATAAGTTGAAAATAAAAAACAGATACCCATTACCCAGAATTGATGACCTTTTTGATCAGGTAAGAGGGGCTTCAGTATTTTCTAAGATTGATTTGAGGACTGGTTATCACCAACTCAGAATTAAGGAGGAAGATATTAGTAAAACATCTTTTTGAACCAGGTATGGTCACTACGAATTTGTAGTCCTACCTTTTGGTTTGACAAATTCCCCTTCCACTTTTATGTGCTTAAAGAACATCGTTTTGAACAAGTACTTGGATAAATTCTTACTATTTTTCATAGACGATATTCTGGTTTATTCAAAAAGTGAGGAAGAGCACAAAGAACACTTAATGATAGTTTAAATTTGAAAGAAAACCAGTCATATGCCAAATTAAATAAATGTGAATTTTATAAAGACAAGATTCAATACTTGGGGCATATTATTTCTGAACAAGGATTGGCTAGTGACCTTGAGAAAATAAAGGCTATTAGAGAATGGCCAGTGTCGACTGATGTTTCAGCAGTGAGATCATTTATGGGAATCGCAGGTTATTATCGAAGATTTGTGGAAAGCTTTCTGCAATATCATATCCCATAACTTCACTACAGAGAAAAGGAACCAAATTTGAGTGGACAAAAAAATGCCAAAACAGTTTTGAAAAACTAAAATTAAAACTTACTACAACCCTTATACTGAAGATTACAGATCTTGACAAAGAGTTTGTTGTGTGTACGGATGCATGTAAAGAGGGATTGGGAGGAGTTGTGTTGCAAGAAAATTATGTTACTACATATGAGTCTAGGAAACTTAAGAAACATGAATAGAATTACAATGTATATGATATGGAATTGGCTGCTGTAGTTCATTTCTTAAAGATGTGGCGACACTATCTTCTTGGAAAAAAATTTACATTGATGACAGACCATATTAGTCTCAAGTACTTCTTTTTGCAAACAGATTTGAATGCTCGACAAGCTAGATGGTTGTCTTTTCTGAGTGAATTTGATATGGACATAAAACATATCAAAGGGAAGGAAAAAAAAATTCTGATGCGCTAAGCAGAAATTCTTGCCAAAACATAAGCATTGTTGGGAGAAGTGCTAGTTTTGACTTAGACGAAGTAGTTAAAAAGGTAGTACTTCAAGATCCAAACTATGAGAATCTACAAGTGAAAATGCTGAAGAAAGAAATGGTTGAATACACCCAAAATTAGAAAGGATTGATCTGCTCTAAAAATAGATTGTATATCCCCAATGTGGAGTCTTTGAAGAAAGAAATCCTAGATGAATATCATAAACAACGATATTCAGGACATCCTCGATATCAAAAAATTATTACAGCCCTAAAAAAGAAATTGTTTTGGCCAAGAATGAAAAGAGATGTAGCAGACTATTTAGCTAGGTGCATGGAGTGTCAACTAGTAAATGTTGAAAATTAGTACCCAGTTGGTCTTCTAAATCCCTTGCCAATTGCAGAATCGAAATGGGACATTGTTTCTGTAGATTTTATAACCGAGGTACCCAGAACCAAGTACCAGCATGACTCAGTGATGGTAGTGGTAGACACTTTAACAAAATATGCACACTTCATACCTATAAAATCTAATTTTGGGACAGCCCAAGTAGCAGATGTGTTCTTAAAATAAATAGTAATGCTACACGGAGTCCCAAAGATGATTATTTCAAATAGAGATGCTAAGTTCACAGCTTCCTTTTGGAAAGGCCTGTTTGGGGGCAAGGGCACTAAATTGAATTTTAGTACTACCTATCACCCTTAGACGGATGGTAAAATAGAGAGAAAAAATAAGATCTTGGAGGATATGCTGAGAATGTATGTGACGGATAGGCCATCAAAATGGGAAGACTACTTGCATTTAGCAAAATTTTCTAATAACAAAAACTATCAATCCTCCATAAAAATGAGTCCATTTGAAGCACTCTATGGAAGGAAGTGTCGTACTCCTTTAAGTTGGAGCCAACCTGAAGATAAGCTAGTATTGGGACCAGATACTTTACAAGAAATGGAAATGATTGTCAAACAAATACAAAGAAACATCAAGAGAGCAAAAGATCGACAGAAAAACTATGTTGATAAGAAGAGGGTGCATCGAGAGTTCAAAGTGGGTTATCATGTGTACCTACGTATTAAACCCAAAAAGAGCACACTTTATGTTGGAAGTTGTGCAAAATTGGCTCCTCAATATTGTGGGCCTTTTAAGGTGTTAGAAAGGGTGGGACCAGTGGCTTATAAGCTGGCCCTACCACCCCATGTCAAAGTTCATGATGTGTTTCATGTTTCGTTATTAAAAACAGATGTACATGATGCTTCTCACATTTTTTATTGGAATGTGATATAGGTGGAACCAAAAGGGGAGTTCCTTCCAGAGCCACTTCAAATATTGGAGCGAGAAGAAATTGAATTGAGAAACTGAACAGTAGCAAGAGTAAAGGTGCAGTGGAAGCACTTTACTGCTAAAGAAGCTACATGGGAAAGAGAAGTTGAGATGATGAAAAAATATCCATATCTATTTTCAAAATGAACTCTAGTAGTTAGTTGTTAACACCGAGCACAGTGTTTGTTTTCAGAGGGGAATATGTAACACCCCCAGTTTTATGTTTTTCAAGTTAGACATTTGAACTTCAATCCAAAGGGGAGTGGACCCCAATGGATAGTTATGGTGTGGATGTAATTAATTATTTAATTATTAAAAATAAATAAACTATTTCTGTACATATTGACCAAATGAGAATTTTGAGATCACTTGCCAAATCCATGAGGTACGGAAAGAGGCTAAGACTTTCCCCAAAAATATTTCAAAAATTCTTGAAAGAATTTATTTCTAATTTAGATTTTTGAGGAAAAATCTAGATTTCCCCAATGAGGTGGAGAGTGGTTAGGAAGAGGTAAAAAGCTGGAAAAGTAGAAAATAGCTTTAAAATTTCCTAAATAAGGGAAGCCTAGGAAAACAAGAATAAAAACATCCTGTAATTCTGGACATAGAATTAGAAACAAGCTTTGGGGAGCATAAGCTTAAATAAGCTACTCCATAACAGATTGGGGTTGGTCTGTTCATAGAGGGGATTTCAGCTTGGGGGTGAGTTCTAGAGATAGAGGAACTCTAAGGTTGGGAGGACTGGTCATCACAGAAGTGGTATGCACACTGAGTTTGGAAGTAGTTAAAATAGATGTTGTTGTGTAATATGTATAAATGTTGTATCAGTTAGTTTCAATTTAGTTTATGAGAATTGTGATTCCCTACATTTAGTAGAGATGTTTAGAAGAATAGAATCCTTTACATTTCTGCATAGTTGAAAGAATAAAAATCTATGGAACATATCTAGTAGAATCTCTAAACCATTAATGGTTTAAATTTGAAGACAGGTCACTTCCATAGACTAAATATTTAATTAACTTTAAACTATTTCTGAATGATTGAATTTCATATTGATATTACTAAATTAGTAAATTTATAGCTGATTTATTTAAAGCAGAATGAATGAGCATGGATGCCGAACTAAAAAAATATTTTAGTTCTGAGAATAAGGAAATTCTTTTAGTAGTTTGTCAAGAAGGAATTTTAAAAACTAGAAAGAAATTCAAGAGAAGAACTTTCTATCCAGATATTCTATTCTATATTTTAATACTGATAAAGAACCAAATATATGTGTATATGGGCTGTAAGGATATATGAAATTCAGATGAAATAAAATTCAACTGAAAGTTCTGTGTCAAGAAAAAAAACCTATAAATTCTAAATTCCCAAAATTAAGTAGAAATATTAATTATTCATAGCAGTAAGAAAGGTATTATCATCCTATTTACACATATAGTTACAAGGTAAAATTTTAAGGAAATTTAGTAGAAATAACGAGATACAGTATGTCTATTAATAACATCATTACATGAATTCATTTCATGGTGAGATATAGAAATAAAATTGTATATTCTGGGGTGGTAATAACAATAAGAATGGATAGTATAAATATTTCAAATAGCTCATGGATACGGGATGTATATTTCTATTCTTTGAAAGGAGTCTTACATAAAAATCGTATATAAGCTCAAGAATGATGTTAAATAACTGCAGAATTATTCAGGAAAAGAAAAAATGAATTTAAAACTAACAGAAAGAGTAATGGCACTTAAAACAATGCTACCAATTCAATAAAATTCATTATGGCCACCTATAATACTGAAATTAAAGAGTGCTTCTAGAATACATATTCATGTATACACCAAGGTATACCTATAGTATTCAAATCCCGAACCCATAAAATCATTTTATAGAGTATCAAATTTCCGAATCCCTGTGGATCCAAATTTTTAAGTTACATAAACCAAATGGATTTGAATATCAGAGTCTAATCATCTAAGGCATTAGAGAAAAACTCAGTTCGTTTGATAACACTCTGGAAGCAAGCCATACGAAATGAGAGGTACCGACCTGGAATAGAAACGAGGGATTCGCCAAACCCTTAGTAGAAGGGAACAAGAAAGTATTGACGAACCACGAGTGAGAATTGTTACTTGTAGAGATCCATTCAAGGAAATACAATGGTTATTTATAAAAAATGATTTAGCTGGGAAAATATTTAATACGTTTAATATAAAACAAATAAGAGTAAAATATTTACCTGAGGTCACGAATAGGTAACTCAAGAACAGTAAGAGAAATCTGTGGAGAAATAAACCTGCGTCATCAGTAGAATAAATTACATAACTAAGTATTCAAATAAAATAACAGTGGAATTATAAAACCCTTACGGGAGAATAGAAATCGATATGCTAGACGCAAGCTAAACTTGACATATAATCCATAAAGGGATACATTTGAATTCTCACACATAAAACAAGCTGAGAAATTAAACTAAACAGAATTCAAATAGATTTAATACACTTCGGTTCAAAGAAATTTACCTATGATAAACCCCAAGGGAAGAGCTTGACAAAGTTTGAAACTCGTCTACATAGGAAAATGATTTCATATTAACATTGAGAGATGGAAACGGTAAGAAGAAATGAGTAAACAAAAACAAAAAAAAACTAATAGGTAAATGATAAGCTTGGCTGAGCGTATCAATAAAGAAATAAAAATACGACATGGGTTTTAGCGTTCCCACAAAAGGAGCTTCAAAAATCAAACCTGAGGTTATCTACACTAGGGCAGCCACCATTGAAATCAAAATATGCTCTGCACTTGTTAACGAGGGCCTACGAAACCCATAGGAAAGTTAGATAGGTGACGAGAACAAAAAAAAAAAAAAACCAAGACCCTTCTCATTTCAGAGCAATATCCCGAGACATCTCAGAGAAAGAGAGAGGAATGAACATAATGTGGCATATGCATTGAATGAATGGTAAACAATTGGAATTAGAGCTTCATGTCAAAACCTTACCAAATTCAAGATCTTCATAGCCGAAGAGCTCTATTCGTAAACAATGACAAAACTTCTCGGTTGTGACTTAGGGATGCGCCAAGAAGAAAATTCGCCAAAGGCAATGCATTACAGTGTAGAAGGAGAGGCAAATGAAACTGTAACAACTAGGAGTTAACATTAACTATCATAGCAAGACCAAAACCCTAATAGGATCGAACCATACACTTGTTTCTGTCTTCTTGAAGCGTATGATTTAAGGGTTAAAACTTGATGCTAATAAATGCAAAGGACAGTATGGAGTGGTTCCCTATGGTTCCAATTTATTACAAAAATACGATCTTAACCGTAATATTTACAAACCCAACATGATGAAATTCGAGAAATCAACCTGAACCAAAAATCTTCCGTGTGTAAAGGAGATAAATCAATTCAAATGTCAAGACAATTAAGTCGAGTAAATGTTGAGGGACAACTGACGAAAACTCCAATGCATGACTTGACATATAGCTCATTACACAATGGTAATAAGGTACTCACATATCCATACAAATATCCCATTCAAAATTCATGGTACACTAAAGAATTCGAGGGTAAAATGAATTCATGAGACTAATAGAAAAGGGAACTCGATTTAGTCAATATCGAATTGAATAGTAAGGTATGTGGTGATTATTACATCTCAAGTAGGGGTGGATTCATGTAGTACAAGGTTAAAACAATGTGAGTCATGTGTCAAGGAGTTCATGATAATATATGTGCTTTGTTTTAAATGGGGCCATCTAATATGATATCTACGCTCAGAAAAAAAACAAAATGATGATTTCTATAATGCTTATGGTAAGTTCAACAAGGGTCACCATTGGAGTAGGTCGAGGATGAGAAAATTCATTATAGGGTAGAATAAATCTCTTGTGAAATAGTAATAAGTTGAAAATTATTATTTTCAATATGTATAATCCTATTAAAATTCCCTTTGAATTATGAGGTAAACTCCTAATGGAAAAATGTGGATTTGGAAAGGCATAATTAATAGCCCAATCATTGAAGGAAAAAAATAATTTTGAGGTATGTTACATGTTGTCGATCATGAGTGGGGTTGAATTCTTTTGTTTCATCTACAAATCTTCTAGGATTTTCTTGAGCCACATAGTCTCCTTTGTTTATTCAGTTGTTGCCACATATTCTACCTCAGTTGTGGAATCTACTAGAACTAGCTGTTTGTGTGATCTCCAGGAGACATCTCTTGATCCAAGACTCATGGTATAACCTAATATAGATACCTCGGTTTATTTTTCCCCTTCAAAGTTTGAATCAAAGTATCTGATCAAGATGAAGTCGCCCACTTGGTTATATTTGAGTCCAAAGTATTGAATCCTCATCAAGTACTTTAGAACTCTTTTTGCAGCAGACCAATGTCCTTCACAAGGTTTTTTCATAAACCTGGGGAGGATTCTAATAGCAAATGCGATGTTTCATCTAGTGGTAGTAAGTTAGATGAGAATTCCTACAAGTTTTCTATACTTCATTGCATCCTCAAATTCCTTCCCTTCAATGGATGTGAGCTTCAAGTTTTATTCAATTGGAGTAGTCAAAGGATTACATTCATCAATTCTAAACTTATTCAAAATATCTCCAATGTACTTCTTTTAAGAAAGGAATATAAGTTTAGGATGTTAAGTTACTTCAATACCAAGATAGTAGTGAATGTAGCCCAAATTAGTCATTTCAAAACCTTCCATTCTTTCTTTATGGATGCAATATAACTCTAATTGTGCCCTGTCATTAAAATATCATCTACATACACCACAAGATATAAACACTACAAGGTAAATACCCTCTATTGGAGGTTATAAAGGAGGTTTTTAGTGTTATAAAATTGGCCAAAATTGTTAAAAAAACATTTTCTACAACATGCGTTTATGGTTACAGAGGTTTTGGCAGAGCTTTTAATGAAAATTCAACGAAACAAAAAAAAAATGGGCGGCCAAAGGTTATTACAGATGTTTTTTTCATCAGTGTGCTACTATGACTTGAACGCACCGGTGTGTACATATAGAACGTGGCCCCGGGCCATCGACGGAAAATGCACCTTGTCGTTAAGGTATAAAACCGCACCGGGCATAGTGTTGGTGATACAACACACTGGGCCATTCTAATTGGTCTTGGGATTTTTGTGGTACCCATAGGTCGTATCAATGCACCAGTGCATAGACATATAGAAACGCACCGGTGCGCAGTATTACAGAAAGGAACCGAGATTTATAATTTATATCGGTATTTGTGTGGTGCCCATAGGTCGTACAAATGCACCAATGCTTATAGACACATAAATGTCCCGGTGCATAGTACCACACAAACGCACCGATATTTATAATTGGTATCAATATTCGTGCGGTGCCCATAGATCGTAAAATGGGGCCGATGCTCATAGACACATAAATGCACTGGAGTGTCATACCGCACACACCCACCAATATTTTTAATTGGTTTTGGTGATTTTTTGATGCTCATTGTTTGTAGAAACACACAGACGCACTTCTTAATACAAACACACTGATGTACAGTTATTGACACGCACTGGTTTTCATTTTGTATTTTTTAGAAACATTGACTCGTGACAGTGCAATTATTGTGATTGTTTTAAATTCATTATTCATAAAAAGTCGACATGTCGTATAACAATATTCATATTAAGTAAATTCTTATTACTACATTTGAATGTGATGTTTGGATTATTTTGTTATATCATATCATAATCATTGTGGTTTTTTAAAACTCATTATTCATCAAAAGTCGTCATATATATATCTCATAACAATATTCATATGAATTAAATTTTTATTAGTGCATTTGAGAACGACAATGGAGAATGAAATACTGACAATGGAGAACACAATAGAATAAATTAAAACATATTTTATGATATATAATATATATGAATAAGAGATTATTTATCATACAAAATGGGACAGTTATTGGTATCCCTTTGTCTTTCAATTGGGACACTATGTCCATTACATTAAACAAAATGTCTAATTTCACAGACATATTTCAAAAAATACAACGCCTTGCTTTGATATCCGAACATAGTGATCATGATTCTTCGCTTGAACTGCTGTCACTACTAGAGCTAATTCCATTACTTGGGTTATTTTCAAGAATGTTTTGTTCACGGTGTTCATTGTTTTCTTCTTATTTACCTTCTATCTAAAAACATAAAAATAAACTGAAATGAGTGTATATACATTGGTTAGAATAATGAAAATTGAAATATTAAATAATGTACATCAATGTAAATCAAAAACAAAAATAACGCACCATAGCAACAATTGACTCATAAACTATACACATTCTTTCAAAACCATGTACCATGCCATCTTTCAAAATTTCATCAGTTGGCATAGTTCCATACTTTGTTTCCTGCAAGTTTTATACCCAATAACAAGTCATATATTTATTATAACATATATTTTTGTTCTATTAATTATAGATGGAGATAAGTAAAACAATATTGATAGATTCCTACAAATTCCACAATTAATTTGTGATATGCCAACATATACTCACAACCCATATTTAACCCAATTTCAATCAATTTTTCTGATGGTTATTCTTTGTATGTTAGCACTTGTTTGAAGAAATTCAATGATGATTTTTGTAATACAACTCAAAAAATACAAAAATGAAATCTAGTTGAGTTGTTATAGGGAACTAACAATTACTTACAAACTTAGATATCAACCCTTTTCTTTCTTGTCGTCTTGTTTTATGTGCTGAATGGGTTCCATTTTCTTTTATTTTCTGCAAGAAAATTCTTGAGAATTAATATTTAATGCTAATTTTTTCATTTATTGTACCTAATGATCGAAAAATTCAAATATTACATATTACATTTGAAGCACATTGTTGTTGAGATGGCTCCTCCTGCGATGCAATTTTTTCCATTTCTTTGACCATCTCCTTCTACATCTTTTTGGACATTCCCACTAGCATATTTCTGATATCAGCTCTTTCATATTTTGAGATTTTTATAATATTCTTCAAAATGTAACATCACAATAAAATATTTAATTTTTATATTGATATATGAAAAGTAAATATAACAAAAGTGATATTTATAAATAATTCTAGACAAACAGTTAAAGGAATATAATTACTTTTCATTCCATCTTTTTTGTTCTTGTACGTTTTTGCTATTGAAATTCTGACATGTCTCATTGACTAATTCTCTGTAAAATCTTCTTGTAGTTTAGATAAAATTTGGTTCTTTGAATCATTGGATTAACTTTTGTATTGTAAGTGGAAAGAGTGTATATACATTCGTTCCACTAGATCCCTCAAACTTTTGTAAAAGTTTTTCCCCCTTTCGTTAACTTCCAACACCACTCCGGATGAGATAAGGAGCAATTAATTTTCATTTGCATGTTCTATATTTTTTCTTTTCTTAGAACAACATTGCTTTTATGAGTTGTTGGCTCCTGTAGAACATTAAACAGATGTGAATTAATAGACTCTTTGAAACATGTTATCTAAACTTTTTAAGTATATTATTAATGATAATTAAAAAAAGAAACTCATATTTGATCGAAAGTATTTTTTCATTCACCTGATTCATCCTTTTTCAATTTTTCCATCAAGATTTTACACTTTTCTAGTCCTAGATAAGAAAAAATGTTATCGAGCTTCATCATTTTGTGGCTTTGAATGATACATAGTAAACAATACATATTATTTAAACTTACATGTAGTTCAGAATTAATATTTTTTATAAATAATTTACAGAGAACTTAACTTTTTTTCTTTTCTTCATGTGTTATCAGTATTTTTGTTACTTGATCTCTTGTCAGTCATTTCTTTATCAATATAAAACCTGTACCATATCATTCATTAATATATTTATAAATAAATTTTCAACTTTTTAGGTAAAAAATAAATATCAAGACACCGGTGCATCTTTCTTGATGTACACACTACTGTTGGTGTGTGAGGGTATTACTAACACACCAAAAAACAATATAATAGATCGTATGGTGCATGGGGTATTATAAACGCGCCGCACAAACATTGTAATAGACCGTATGATTTTATCCTTGTAACATGGAGCATCGGTGCGCTATTTCAGATATGGCACACTAATTTAAAAATTTTGTTTTCAAATTTTTTATTACACAGTACTTGCATGGTGCGCTAGGTTACGCCGGGCACACTAATAAAAAAAAATTTCCATTTTTTCCAAAAATCCATGCAATGACCAAATGGATTGGGCTACGACTATGCAAGTCATCTCGTGGGTTGGATGTCAATCTAAAATGAAAAGCCCTAATTCTGAAATCACAGAAACAGGGAGAAGAAAGGGAAAAAACAAAAAAAATGAAGGGTTTAGAGTAAAAATGGATAAAACTGTAGAAAATGTAAAAAAATAATCAAATTTAATCACGAGATGGTTTGAAATTCTATTATAGAGGGTTTGAATCACCAGAGGTTTGATTTCTTATTGTCTGAATACTTTTGTTCGAATGTATTTCGTTGCTCCACAGTGCCCTCGTGCTCTCTTGCTCCAGGTATGTCTCCTGCAAATATGTGGCTGAACATTTTAGCAAAAATAGTGAAATAATGAAAATTTTAGTATTTAAAGAATTATTTTGTGAAATTAGATTTTCGAAAATATTTTTCCGCCAAATTTTAAATTTTCCATTTTTTTTTCACTTAAAGAAAATACAGTTACGCTTTTTTTTATTTGAGTTTATTCATCACTGGTGCGTCACTTAATAGCACCGCATCGGTCCGTCGGTTTGTAACACTGGCACCAGTGCTGTTATATGTATAGTAGCACCAATTTGCAGTTAAGGCCCCAAAATTACTTTTAGGTCTATACACCAAAATTTAGTTAACTCCAACCATAGAAATTGAGAATTATAATTTTTTTTATTCTTGAGAATTAGAATTAGAATTAAAATTGAGAATTAGAATTGGATAAATTTTTGATGGAAATAACTATTCTTCCAATGTAATTTGTTTATTGCAGGAGGTCCCCATTGATTATGTGGATAGAATGCAATGTGGGGCAGGTGAAGATGCAATACTACAGGGCCCAAGTGGGAAATTGTGGCATTTGAACCTATTATAATTGGCACTTAACTATTTGTAACCAATATGTCTTAGAATATAATATATAGATAAACTAGTGGTCTGCCGCTAATTATTACATATAATTTGCAGAAGGGTAATGTTTTGGACACAATGATAACGAGTCCTTTATTATGCATTTGTTAGAATAAGAATACTAATCATCGACTAGACGATGCAGTTATTACATTTGGAGGCAATGGTTTCCCATAGAAAATGAGTATAGGGTTGAGTAGAGGAAAGACTTTGCAAAATAGGATATTACATTAGTTTTTCCAATGGGAAACTGATTTGCTAGTGGAAATATGGTAGCTGCAGGTATCTATTCTTTTCTTCCCACAGAAATGGTCACTAGATTTCCATTTATAATAAAAGAAAACTTTTCACTAGTTTCATCCATAGGACCACATCTCAGACAAGTTAGAGATGCCATTCAAGTTCAATTGAAAGCTGAAGATGTGATTTTATGCGACGTCTTCTTTGCCGATAAGAGATTATGTAAGCCAACCGAAGCTCGAACAATACTCACAGTTGATTTTAAATGTATTTTGTAGAATATTTTCCTTCATGGGACCTACAAGCCCAATCAACAACGTCAATTAATATTTCTATGTTGTCCTTAAGGGAATGAGAATCCTTCCCTTCATGGTGCCTCTTAGCTTTATCAATTGCCTCAATTGATATTTCTTTTCCATCAACTCTGCTCTCCATTTCTCCATCACGGGACCTGTTAACCCTATCACCAGCCTCAACCAAATACTCTTTGCTGATCTCAACCTGTATTCCTCTTGTACTATGTCGAGCTCTGTAGCTGTGTGCATCCCTGTAAGTGTCTTTGTCTGTGTTTCTGTTTCAATCACTCATTTTCTCTTCTATAAAATTCTCAGCCAAGATTTGAACTCTCATCTTTTCAAACCCTTATCTCCTCAGAGAAATTCTTGCCCACGATTCGAACCCTCCATTGCTCCAATACTGTACATTACAAAATAACCCTGTTCTATTGCACATTGTTTTATATGCACACCAGAGCGGTTTGTAAGATTGAGGTTTTTGTTTTGGTGCGGTGTTTTGTGACACACCGGTGTGGAAGCATTCTGAAGCACCGGTGCGTCGGAGTAATACGATGCACTGGTGCATGTTATGATGATAAGGGGACCAGACTGTATAAAGGTTTTTTTTTTATGTAAGATCATAATAAAATAATGATAATTCTAAAGTACATGAATTTATTTGCATTATTTTCCAATCTTTATTATCTTACAAAAAATCATATTATTCTAGATTTATTATTTTACAATTATTTACAAATTTACAAATTTAAATATTTTAATAAAATCATTTCACATTAATACAATTAGAATTTTACAAATATTTTACATAAAATTACAATTAAAATTACAATTAGAATTAGAATTAGAATTACAATTACAATTATAATTTTACAATTTGTCATATATACAATTACAATTAAAATTACAATTACAATAATTTCACAGTAAATTAAATATTACAATTACAAGTAAAATTTTACATTAAATATTTTACATACAATTATAATTAAAATTACAATTAAATTACAATTACATTTATAATTTTACAATTTCACATATAATTAGAATTAGAATTACAATTACAATTTTAATTTTACATACAATTACATTTACAATTAAAAGTTTACAATTACAATCATTTCACAATAATAGGATTAAAATTTTACATAGAGTTACAATTGAAATTACAATTAGAAATACAATTACAATTTTAGAATTTTACATACAGTTATAATTACAATTACAATTTTACAACCTGTCATATATACAATTACAATTAATATTACAATTACAATCATTTCACAGTAAATTAAATATTACAATTAAAATTAAAATTTTACATTAAATATTTGACATACAATTGCAGTTAAAATTACAATTACATATACAAATATAATTTTACAATTTTACATACAATTAAAATTTCAATTTCAATTACAATCACGACATAATATTAATAAATATCATGGTCATTTAATATTAAATTAATTAATAAACATCACAATCATGATAACCATCATAAAAACATCATATTCAACTAAAAAACACATTCAAGCATCAAATTAACATTATATATTAACATCATCACAACACAAACAACAAATATATATACATCTCATGTCAAATAACTCATGTTATCACATACACATCTATCTGCAAGCTAAACATTAAATGAACATATCTAACATGACCTAACAATATACACATCATGATGATCACCAACATGTAAATTAAGTACAATTACAACATGGATATAAAATACATGGACCATATATATATATATATATATATATATATATATATATATATATATATATAACTGAATAATGTTAAAAATATACAACTGTAATATAAATGTCATGGATCAGCTGGTGGTAGTACGTCAACATCAATAGCAGTACTAGTGGAGGCATGCTCAGTCAATGGTGCAACCTCGACGCTCAATGCTCCAACATGCTCATGATCATGACTAGTATTGATGGATACTGCAGGCTGCTAATGACTGGACATGGCCGATGGTCCAACCTCATCTCCATGATTACTCCTAGACGCTAGTGGAGCCTCATGCTCATCAGGTGTGGTGCAAGGTGAATGATCATGAGATGAGTCACTACTCATGAACTGTCCATCACGTGTTGCGTCTCGAGCATGCCTATAACATGAAACAGTCCTCCTCAATCACATAACTGTTATTGTAGCTCCTAAAAAATGCCGCATCAAGCTGTACATGTCATGTGACATGCCTCTCCACATCCATATTAACCTTTCTTTGACTTGTATGTCTCTGTAATGAGCGGGCCTGACACCCGCCTCAACAATCAATGCACTGAGTTGGTTGCCCAACTGCATCCTATATTGAGTATCAGGTCGACTGTGCCTAGAAAAAGGTAGTATTGGCGCACCAGCATGAGGAGCATGTTTCTCTCCACCGGCATCCTGATCATGATCCTTAAAATCTGCCATGTCTTGATCGTCATCAGGATCCACATTTGGATCATGTTGTGGTTCTATCATATCCTCGCCATCAAAAGAGCCAATCTCTGCAAAATATAAACAAGGACCCAACAATAGTTAGACAATTTCATTACACAGTTTAATAAAAACATGTCAAATAACATGGTAGAATAAATTTAAATATACAAAACAATAGTATTACCTCTAGCATATGGTGGCTCATTAGCTGTGAAGAGGATGTTGGGACACCGTCGCCAATCGAATCCATCATCAGGACAAGGGACCATAATGAAGGGATGCAGCTCATCAACACTAGCTAGTAAGTCCAGTGCATCATGCGATATCTTGGCTAGAAACATAGTCTCTCCCCTCTTAGGCATCATCTGCCCCAACAAGTGGATCCGGGCCTCCAACATCGGCCTACGAGGCTGCCAAACAAAATCAGGCCTCATCTCTGGAAACCTCTCAAAAAATAAAAATAAAAATGTTTGAAGAAAAGGGGAACTTGACCCTCCCTTGTGCATGAGCACGACATCTATCTAAGTTCTTACAAAACTACCACAAAAAAATGGCAGACCACCTCACAAGTCGTGGCTCCTATACTAAAGAATCAACATAATATAGAAGCGGACAACTAATGTTGTTCCCATCACTGGTGTTGTGTGAAATGGTCCAAATGAGAAGTGAGAGGCACTGCACGTCCTGTCTATCAAATGCACCAATATGTAGATGACCTCCAAGGACCTGAAACTCTGAAGGAGATAGTACATTTGCTCCAATGTATCTCTCGTAGTAAACTAACTGACTCCCCGCTAAAAAACCATCTCGAACCTCTAGGAATGAGGGAAAATCCACCCCTATCCTCGATGGCACTGTAATGAAATAAATATCCTCATCAGTGAGTGTGTACCACTGGTCAAGACCAACCTTGAAAGACTATTGATGGGCATTCCACCTACGGATAAGATGTCTCAAAAAGACACTATGGGCCTTTAGTGAAGTAGCCTCCTCATAGAACTTGAGGAGGCCTACGTACCTTAGGAGCCCCTGGGTGTCTGTTGTAATAGGGTTAGGGTATGCATCTCTCTCCCTCTCTCGTGCCTCCCACTGGTGAAGCATGTCATATTGCTCTACCTGTTGTTGCTGTTGTTCCTCCTCTTCTCTATAAATCATTGGCATATTAAATATTTTTTTTTTATTAATCAGACATGTATTTAGGAATATACATATATAATATTTTTTGGGAAAAAAAAAACAAACTAGATGGTGCGCCACAAAAACAGTCATGCACTAGTTCTGGTGTGGATCTTTTTTATAGAGCACTGGAGGTGGTGCCCTAGATGACATAAAACACACCATATGCAATGCAACTAAAATTTTTTCAAGCCCCGTTGACTATATATGGTGTCAGAAGAGCATTGCGCTGACTAAAATATATGCCCTGGCTCATATAGTCATGTTAGTGGACCAACTTCCTGACAAATTATATAGTCAATGGTGCGGTCTTTTACCGGACCGCACCGTTGACCTTGCTGGAATGATGAATGTGGTGCGCTAACAGACACTAGGGCAGATATATATATCAACACATTGCGTTGCTATTCCCATGGTTAATAGTGGGCCCAGCTAAATAACCGCACCACAAATATTTTTTTAATTTTAAAATAATGTGGGATGCCTTTTGGTACTGCACTGGAAACGGTGCGGATACTGCTAGCACCAGTTGCGGTGTGACCTGTAAATTTTATAGGAAACACTGCTTATTGGTGTGAGCCAAATGGTTCATGCACACCGTGCAACAAATATTTTTTTTTCTTTTCTAATGTTTAATTTTAAGGTTATTTTAAATTTTAATACGCTAGAAAGCTTAATTATGGAAAAACTAGAAAAATACCTATACATTTCGCTGTTAAGGAGGCATATTGGCTGTAGAATTTGCAAAAGGAAATTTTCCCACAATTTTGCAAAATGAAAGCTAGAGATTAGTGGCCAATTCATAATAGCAGTGTGTGAAATTGGTGCAATGGGAGCACCAACGTCAGGGCGGCTCAGAGAATGAAAAATTGCACCGATGCTTGAGAGCTCTGGAGTACTGAGAAAAGTGAAAAATCTGTTTTTTTGTCCGTAATTTGTTTTTTATTTAACCTTGTTCTGGCGTGTAGGGTTTTATAGATGCACCAGTGCAGTTTCTTAAGAATGCACCAGACTGTTTTAGATTTGGTGCGTTTTTTTATGATGCACCATGGCGGTTACTTAACATTGCATTGGGCTGTTTTAGTTTTGGTGCGGTGTTTCATGATGCACCAGGGCGGAATATTCTTGAAGCCCCGATGCTTTATAGTAATAGGGCACACCGGGCATGTCTGTATGGAGTGCACGGTGTCCGGTGTGCCAATGTTTTGTTCGACCGATGCTTTCTCTTGTAGAGTGCACCGGTGATTGAGAGAAGAAAAGTGAAAAATGTGGTTTTTTTGCCGTAATTTTTTTATTTATTTAACCCTTTTTTGGTGTGTTTGTTTTATAGGTGCACCGGTGCCTTCTCTTGTAAAGCGCACCAGAAATTGAGAGCTCTAGAGTACTGAAAGAGCTGAAAAATCTTGTTTTTTTGCCATAATTTTTTTTTTAACCCTTTTTTGGTGTGCATGCTTTAAAGGGGCACTGGTGTTGTTTCTTATAAAAGCACCGGTCAATTTTTTTTTTTTCACGTTGTTTTATGATGCACTAGTGCAGGTTCTTAATACCGCACTAGGCGTTTCTATTTTTGGCACAGTGTTTTATGATGCACCGACGTGAAAGTGTTGTGAAGCACCAATGCTCTACAGTAATACGATGGGTTGGGCGAGTGTGTACAAATCCCATAGTGTTCAGTGTGCCAATGTTTTGTGCACACTAGTGCTTTTGATTGTATGGAGCACCGGTGCGATGTTGAATGATAAGCGCACTGAGTGGAAAACATCCACAAAACCCTCTACCTGCCAACCCCCTCTAGTAACCTCCACTAGAAATGGATCTGTGGGGTATTTTTATAAGGGGTTCCTCAGAAACATCCACTAGAGGGTCTTTCCCTTGTAGTGACAATTGTTTTCCCAACTTTCTTAACAAACAAATTTGCATCATCAAGACCAAAATGTTTGAATTTAAGTTTCAAAAGATGCTTAGTTAATTTCTCATACCAGTCTCACGGTGCTTGCTTGAGGCCATACAAGGATTTTATAAGCCAGCATACTTTGTGTTCTTGTCCATTCACAACAAATCCTTTTGGCTGGGACATAAAAAACTTGTCATTTATATATCCATTCAAAAATGTGCTTTTTACATCCATTTGATTGACCTTCCAACCCTTGTGAGCTACTAGGGCAAAGAGTGTTCGGATGGTGGCCCATTTTGTTGTCGGGGAAAAACTTTCCTCATAATCGACCCCTTATTTCTGTGTAAAACCTTTTTCCGCAAACATGAATTTGTGCTTATCAAGTGAGCCTCCGCTTTGTACTTGTTCTTGTAGACCCACTTGCAGCCAATTGGTTTGGTTCCTAAAGGATGATAAAACAACTTCCAAGTGTCTTTCTTTACCAAGGCATCATACTAATTTAGCAATGCTTCATTGCATTCATCATGAGAAGGGAATTATTTGAAGGAATTTTGTTCAAGATCTGTAAAAAAATTCAATTAACAGTTATAAGCAATATCCATATCAATAGGTGAATCATAATTATATATGTCACCTCCATTTTTTCTAGTGGAACTTCTTGTTCCTATCTTTCCAACCTCGTCGGGATGAACATTTTCTAGTGTCTTTATCACCCATTTTGGGGGAACTTTCTGAGATGGCCCGGGATTCTCATTTGACAGAGCTAAAATTGAATCAAGATTCAATCTCCCAATTATGTCAATCGCATCGTTCAATGTGTCATTCATGATTTGTTCTTCATGTGGGGGAGAGAGTTCTTCAGAAGATGATTCCACATATTGATTTAGTATAGGAATCCCCCCTTCAAGATGTGGAATTTGATTATCAAATTCTTGAAATGACTTTACATGTGTGAATATATCCAAGCGGTCAATTTTCCACTCAACACCATCGTCAGTCTTCAAATATTCAAGGAATATGAAATCTATGGATACTAAAAACTTCTTATTGACCTCATCATAGATATGATACCCTTTGCAGGTATTGGCATATGCCAAGAAGATACATTTTCGACTTCTAGCACCAAGTTTATCCATTTTTACCTTAGGTATCAAAGCATAACAGGTGGAACGAAAGACCCTGAAATGATTTACCGAAGTAATGTGGCCATGCCACATTTCATAAGGAGTTTTGTTTTTTTATTGAATTATAAAAACACCTATTATTTAAGTACATAGCACATAAAACTACATCAGCCCAAAACATTAATTTTACATTCTTAAAAACATCATGGAGCGAACCATATTTAAAATTGTCATGTTCATTATTTTAGCTACAATTTTCTGTTGGGGATTATAGGGCATAGTTGTTTGATGTTTGATCCCATTTTGGTGGATATAGTTTTAAAATTCCTTTGAGCTGTATTATTTTCCCTTAGCAGTGTGCAAAACCCAATATGAGTTTGTGCATCATTCAATCCATCCATGAAAATTCTTGAACGTTGGAAAAGGATAATATTTTTTCTTCAATAAGTAAACACAACACATTCTAGTGTAATCATCAATAAATGTCATCATGTATTTATTTCCATCTGAAAAAGCAACAGGAATGGGGCCACATAAATCTGAATGAATAAGCTCAAGTTTTATATTTTCTCTATATCTGAATCATGAATGGACTGTTTGCTATGCTTGCCTGAATATAAGAATCACATTGCTTAAGTTTCCTAGGAATTGTAGGTAATCCAGTAACACCATTTTTCATCAAAAATTGAAGGTTGTCATAGTTTAAGTTTCGAAATCTAACATGCCATAAAATACTTGATGGGTATGTACGTTCATCATGATGAGATCTCAATGCAATTTTTTGTGCATGAGCAGAGGTACCTTAAATATTTAGGAGTCTTCCTTCTTCTATTTCCTTCATGAAAAGTGAGAGATATGACGCCTTTCTGACCTCGACCTTGCCATTGAACATGTGAATGGAGTGTTCCTGTTGGTGGATGCATACCAAGGATAACACATTTCTTCTCAACTCAAGGAGGTATAGAACCTCATTTAGAAGATGATATAGAAGAGTAGGAAACATAAGCTTGATTGTGCCAAGCCCTGATGGCATGAGTTTAGATTTATCTGAGAAGTATACTACTCCATAAACCTTGTCAGTAAATTTTTCAAAAAAATATTTTCTAAACTTCATGTAACATGTTGCTCCTGAATATTGAAACCAATCATTTCTGGAAGAAGTAAAAGAAACATCAAACAAATCTTTAGTTACTCCATTGTTACAATATGTTACAACATAATGAGAAGATTTAGGTGCTTTACCTTTGTCTTTGTCACGATTTTTACATTTTTCTTGATTTCTTTATTTCCTAGTTTTATCCCAAGGCAACTTACATGTAGATGCAACATGCCAATCTTTATTGCAACATATGCAATGAATATCAGATTTTTCAGTTTGAGTTTGCCTGCCCCCCCCTTCCTCTAAAATTCCTTCTTCCTCTTCCTCTTCGGCCACCTCTTGCTCTAGAAGAATTTTAAGCATGATTCTTCTCTCAATGTGTGAAGCATACAACCTCTTCAGAAAACAGATGGGCTGTCATCTTTCTAAAATCCTTCTCTCTTTCTGAAATTTTTTTCTCAAGCGAGTCAAAGGTTATTTTCATGAGGTTTCCACTAGCTTGCAATGACTCAAGGTAATGTGAGTATGTGGGATACAATTACTTAACATAAGATATGAGAGGTATGTAAACTTCTACAACAATATTATTAATGTCATGCATGATATATATTACTTTTGATGCTAAAGCAAGAGGGACATAATTTTCCAATTCAAGGCTAAACAACTTAGTCATTAATTGAACAATTTCAAGTTCTGAATGTGCATCATATAGTTCTTTTAATTTTCTCAAGGCTTCATAGCCATTTGAAAACGGTGTAATATGGCGACTCATCTCTTCATTTACAGAAGCTGCAATCAAGGCGTAGGCCTAACAATTCTTGTTTTCCCAAATGGTGATATACTTGTCTAAGGTGGGATTTTTCGGTGGATTGTCTCCTTCTCCTTCACAAATTCCTCTCCACAACTCATTCAAAATGAGAGTTTGTTTGATTTTCCAAGACCATTAAGGATTTTTCTCCTTGCCGGATGATGCAGGGGCATTAGGCCCAAGACGATATTTTGTATATAAATAAACATAGGGGGTCTCTTGTTTTAAATTCCCTATGTAATTATTTTCATTTTAGTAATTTTAATTAAATCTAGAGAAAATTGTAACTGCCGGAATGATTAATGGGCACCTGAAGAGATAGTCAATTTAGAAGTTAAGCTAATTTTAGGAGTCTGTCTCTGTCTGTTAGAGCGTTAGTCTCAGAGTTAGAGATATGAAGAGTTTTTAGCATTAGAGGAGTTGAGTCAATTCAGGGTCTATATAAAAATAAGCCTTATAGGCATAATAAGGTAGACCTACATAGAGGACCTGCATAGCTTGTATAGAGAGCTGCATAGCTTAGAATAGCGAAGGTCGTGGAGTTGAAGACCTAGCCAAAACAGGAAGTTTGTAACAGAATTCATTTGGTGAAAGAACTGTTCAGGTAACATGATTTCTTGATTAAATTCTATGCGTAAATTTCTTAAAACCCTATGCATTGGGTAAATTAATTTATGTGTGAGAAGATCTTGAATATTTGTGATTAACTATGTGAATTGAACCCGGTGATAAGGCTCTGAATGAGGCTTTGTATTTAAGGGAAGAATCGATGTGAATAAGGTCGATATTATTCTTTAAGGTTGAATGCGATGGCTAAATTATAAGTAATAAATCCTGTTATGTATAGACCCATAGGAGATCCAATAGAACTCTATAAGACGCAAACGAAGGGTTCACGGAAAGAGAGTTAATCTCTGTCTGGACTGAAGCGGAGTTTAAATAAAGAGTGAACCAATGGGCAATGGGCAAGGATTCCATATTAAAGTCATGAGGGCACTGTAAGATTCGAATATTGTTCGAATCATAGATTGAGCAAAAATCGAACTATGTACTGAAGCCTTGGTGGATGGTGTTCGAACCATGAAAGAGAATGAAATCAAATATAACTTCAACAGTGTAGGAAGCTGAATGATCCGTCGAGCAGATGCGTTGAAGTGGAACGTGAATAGCATTTATGGAACCCTGAGGTCAGAGAAGTATCGTGGAACCAATAAGTGAACAATGAACATGGTTTAGAGCTGAACTCAGCAGTATATCATGAGGTACAAGGTGGTAAGATGTATTCCCCATTTGGACACAATCAATGCCATAGGCTGACGTGCGGCCCTAAGAATTTTTGAAAATCCACTCTCATCATGAACTAAATCTCGTGCATATAAGTCACACAAGATTCGGTTGTGGACGTCGGATCATACGAAGCAATACGACGACTTATCCACCGTTCGATTAAAAGGTATGGTCCAACGTGGTTGTGTTGAAAACCGTTTACAATTTATTTATTGTGGGCTGGACCATTACTCTAATTAAGTTCAATGTTAAGTGGAAAGTGTGCGAATAAGTGTTAATGTGCATGGTTAATGACAATATGGTCGGAGTTGAATGAAAAAAAAGAGATATTTGGATGAATGAATCGGTGACTGGTATGCCATAGAGTATTATAGAGTGAGTTAATAATAAGAGTCGAATGGGGGTCCAACCACTCAAATTGAGTGTATAAGGCATGGTTGAAACGATGGTTAATATGTTGAGTTTTTAAAATAAGTTCATGATTTTTGGTCTTGAAACATTTGAATGGACAGCCCATATATCGGCACATTATAGTTATGGAATTGTTGTGGTTAAAATGAAGATATACATATGTTGAGTTCAGGTTTTGTTATGGGCGAGATAGGCATATGCCTTGTTTCCAATTCATAAGTGAGTTGATAGGGGGTTATAGACATGAGAGAAGAGGATTAAATTAATATCTCAATTCTCCAAATTGAGATATTAAAGTTTTGGCTTTTATTATTTAAATTTCCAACCCAGGAACATAGAAATTTAAAAGTTTGGGATGTTTATCCACGTTGCCAGCGTAGAATAATGGAATGTTGTGATATTTCCCGGATTGGGGAAATGTTTGAACCATGAAAGGTGAAGGCATTATGCACAGGTATAGATTGAAAAGTTAGAGGAATGAGACTATGGGTAACCTCGTCATCAAGTGGTATCAAAGCTAGAATTTGATTAGCTCTTTGAAAATTTATTCGTGAAAGGCACATGTACTGAACATTGGAAAGGTTGGGTTTTAAAATTTTGTTTAACAGAAAATTTGCAGATTTGACTTGACATGTAGTGAAGGTCTCCAGATGAACAGAATCTAGAGCTGAAGACAGGAGTCTTGAGGATTTCAATAGATAGATGCGGTGCATGTGAGAAAAGAAACAAGATCATTGAGGGATCTTGAGAGGTAAGATGATGAGCCTTATTTGAACTCTGGTTGGAAGGTATTGTTTGCAGATTTCAGGGTGCAAGAAATTGAGAAGGGATCTCAGCAGAAGCAGATCACAAGCCTGAAAGCAGTCATAAAAGAATCTAGCAAGGGATTCTGAATGAAGAAAAGTGTGGCAGAACCTGGAAGATTCCCAACAGAGGTTGGATGATGGAAGAACAAAGGTTTTCTTCAGAGAATTTTCAGAGTGAAGCCTAGAGAGTAGAAGAGAGTGCTTGAAAGGTTCCAGAGAGAGTGAACCAGTAATTGCCAAAAGCCGGATCTGGAGGAAGGGATTGGTGAGGTAAGTTGCAGCGAGAGAGCTGACTGTTGCATAGGCTTAGTGCAGCTTGTGAGTGAAGAATTCCTAGAGAATAAATGGCTACTAAGAGCCATAGCAGAGATTGCAGAGATTGCAGAGGTTCTGAGAGAGGCCACAACAGAAGAGTGACGGAAGATGCCAAAGTAGTTGGCATGAGGAAGAGACTCACTGATGAAGAATGGTGTAAAGAAGTAGCTGAGGTTATAGAGTAGGTTAATAAACTGGAGAGAAGGATAGAATAAAGCTAGAGATTTGGTTGGCTCATGAAAAAGAGAGTAAATTGGAAACCATTACAGTTGAGATTGACGCAAAATAAGATTGCCTTATTGAGAGAATAACTCAGAGCAGCTGAGTTGAAAGAAGAAATTTCTGCTTGTGAAGCAGAAAAATGCACAAATGAAGAGTGGAGATCTGCAAGAAACCTTGTAGGACATGATGAAGACTTGAGACAGCAAAAAACCTGTCTTGCTAAGGAGGAAATCATTGAGGATTTCCTGAGTTATTGGGAAAGTCCAGATGATGTAAGGGCTTGTGTTCTTGAGTTTGGCAAATGTGAAGTGATGACAGAATCCACAGAGGAAGAAGAACCCCGAGTTCTTGAGGCAAGGTTGGAAATTGAACATTCTATGTGCAGGCCTGTTCAAGAAGAAGTGCTTGAGGAAGTAGCCAAGACCAAAAGGTCTTGTGATTTTAAAACTGAAAATTTGTGTGTGTTTGCAGGAACAACAAGTGAGAGAGAACAAACTACTGTGTTGTCACTAAGGAAGAAAATGGAGCAGCTACATGTTTTGACGATTTCCATGCATAGTTGGAGAAAGATCCTCCTCTCCAACATATTGAAAGCAGAGGAGATTTAGTTTATGATATTGGCCAGAAGTTGGAGTTTGACCAGCTTGGATAAATTGAAGAAGAGAAGAATATTGAATAATTTCTAAAGCATATGGAAGACTTGGAACAACAAGAATATTTGATGATCAAATCATCGAATGAGGCCATGAGGTCTTATGTTTTTAACACTGACAAGTTGTGTATGAGTGTAGGTGTTGATGAAGGTAGTTCACATGATGGAAGTATGACAAATGAAGCTGACTGTTTCCAAACCAGATATGATGAGTATCTTTCAGGTGAAGATTAGATTGTGGAGGAATTCATTAATTCCTTACTTTAAAGAAGGGATTGCTTCAATGAGGATGTGACAGTTGCGTTTGATGATAATGAGTTTTTCATTAATGATGATAACGAAAATTTGCTTCTATTGAATGGCCAAGTAAAGGATGATGGACATATAGCTGAAGTTTTTGTAGAGATGGGAAATCAGAATTCCATTTTGATGAAGGTTGGGGAGATAGTGACAGCGGAGAATAGTAAGGATTGTGAAGGTGTTTCCTCACAGATGCTAGGATTGTTGCATGAACAGGGGATAGAACCACAGAGAGAAGGTGTTCAGATGGTAAGGACAGAGATGATTGAAGATGAGTGAGTTCATTTTTATGAACTAGAGCAGAGAGGCATCCTTGAAGAGGATGGTGCAGAGGAGAGACTAATTGAAAGTCTCAAGAAAATTTTGAAGATTTGGAATCAACATTCTGATGTGCTGATGGGGAAGAAAATAATTTTAGGATAGCATACTGAGATGCTGGCAGAGCAGAGAAAGGCCCTGAGGCCTTGCAAGTTTGATTCTGACAATTGTTTGATGAATGCAGATCTTGTTGATGATGGAGATAAGTTGACATCATGGGGCAGTCCATTCAAAGAGGAGAAGAATTCTATGGGAATGTTTTATCCATAGAATGAAGGAATTAAGTTGATAGAGGGTATGCTGAATCAGCAGGATCTTGTGCAAGAGAGGAAACCTCAATTTCTGAATTGGGGATTGTAGAATGAAGATGAGCAGTTGAAGAATGAAGATGAGGCAGCCATGTCTCATATGCAAAAAATTGTTGCTATTGATAGAATAGAAGAATTGGCTTGTTCGAAAAGCCGAGAGGAGACTGAAGAGAAGCCTATATGGAAGACTTTTGGGGCTGCTACAGTAGTTGAAAATCAGCATTTTACTCCGATAAAAGATGAAATCTTATCGTTTGGAAGACTTGAGGTGATTAGTAGAATCATTCAAGAAGAAGGGAGGCAATTGCTGAAGATTGCCAAGACAGGGGAAAAACATGCTGAATTGAAATTACAGCATGCTAACAATGGGAGACAAGCGCAAAATAAGTGGCTGAAATGTTTATTGAAAACATCCAGAAAAGAGTGTGGAATACCAGAATAGCAGCAAGCTGAAGTGTTTCCAGAAGCGGAGCAAGAATTTTACTGTTGCAGAGAGAGCATGGATGATTCGGTGGAGAGTAGGGCTGCAGTAAAAAATGAACAAGTAAAAGTTCAACAAGCAAGAGCTCATCAAGTAGATGCTAGAACTATAGCAGGAGATCAACAATTGATAGCGAGAGTAAGAATTGAAGAAATAAGAATGCAACAAACAGAAGTAAGAGTCCAGCAGTCAGAGGAGAGATTAGACAGAGAGATATAATTAATAATAGGGCTGATGATGAATATTTCTGAGAAAAAGGTAGCAGCAAGGAAACAAAGAAGTAGTAGCACAAGCAAAGCAGACAGTGGATGGAAAGGTACATCTTGTGGAAAGCTACAACATAAAGTATGGAAGCCAAGGGGAATGCGAAAGAATAACACTGCAATGGATGGCGAGTTGCAGAACAAGGTGTGGGATCCAGGCAGACAAAGATGAAAACCATGATCAAGAGATCATGAACTATTTTAACCTGGGGAGTCTGATGCAGAGGCATTAGGCAAAATACAATATTTTGTATATAAATAAACATAGGGGGTCTCTTGTTTTAAATTCCCTATGTAATTATTTTCATTTTAGTAATTTCAATTAAATCTAGAGAAGATTGTAACTGCTCGAATGATTAATGGACACCTGAAGAGATAGTCAGTTCAGAATTTAAGCTAATTTTAGGAGTCCATCTCTATCTGTCAGAGTGTTAGTCTTACAGTTAGAGATATGAAGAGTTTTGAGCATTAGAGGAGTTGATTCGATTCAGGGTTTGTATAAAAATAAGCCTTATAGGCATAATAAGGTAAACCTGCATGGAGGACCTGCATAGCTTGTATAGAGTGCTGCATAGCCCGGAATAGTGAAGGCCGTGGAGTTGAAGACCTTGCCAAGACAGGAAGTCTATAAGAGAATTCATCTGGTGAAAGAACTATTCATGTTACACGAGTTATTGATTAAATTCTCTGTGTAAATGTCTTGAAACCCTATGCATTGGCTAAATTAATTTTTGTGTGAGAAGATCTTGAATATTTGTGATTAACTGTGTGAATTGAACCCGATGATAGGGCTCTAAATGAGGCTTTGTATTTAATGGAAGAATCGATGTGAATAAGGTTGATATTGTTCTTTAAGATTGAATTCGATGGCTAAATTATAAGTAATAAATCCTGTTATGTATAGACCCACAGGAGATCCAATAGAACTCTATAAGGTACAAAGGAAGGGTTCATGCAGATAGAGTTAATCTATGTCTAGACTGAAGCAGAGTTTAAAGAAAGAGTGGACCGATGGGCAATGGGCAAGGATTCCATATTAAAGTCATGAGGGCACCGTAAGATTCGAATCCTATTCGAATCATAGATTGAGCAGAAACCAAACTGTATGCTGAAGCCTTGGTGGATGGTGTTCGAACCATGAAAGAGAATGAAATTAAATATAACTTCGACAATGCAGGAAGTTGAATGATTCGTTGAGAAGATGCGTTGAAGCGGAACGTGAATAGCATTGATCAAACACTGAGGTCAGAGAAGTATCGTGAGACCAAGAAGTGAACAATGAACGTGGTTTACAGCTGAACCTGGAATTATATCGCGAGGTACAAGGCAGTAAGCTGTATTCCCCATTTAGATGCGATCAATGCCATAGGCTAACGCGTGGCCTTAAGAATTTTTGAAAACCCACTCTCATCGCGAACTAAATCTCGTGCATATAAGTCGAGCGAGATTCGGTTGTGGACGTTGGATCATCTAAAGCAATGTGACGACTTATCCACCATTTGATAAAAAGGTATGGTCCGACGTGGTTGAGTTGAAAATTGTTAACAATTTATTTATTGTGGGCCAGATCGTTACTCTAATTAAGTTCAATGTTAAGTGGAAGGTGTGTGAATAAGTGTTAACGTGCATGGTTATTGTCAATATGGTCGGAGTTGAATGAAAACAAAGAGATATTTGGATGAATCCATCGGTGACTGGTATGCCATAGAGTATTATACAGTGAGTTAATAATAAGAGTCGAATGGGGGTCCGACCACTCAAATTGAGTGTATAAGGCACAGTTGAAATGATGGTTAATATGCTGGGTTTTTAAAAAATGTTCACGATTATTGGTGTTGAAACATTTGAATGGAAAACCCATATATCGGCACATTATAGTTATGGAATTGCCGTGGTTAAATTGAAGATATACATATGTTGAGTTCGGGTTTTTTTACGTGAAAGATAGGCATATGCCTTGATTCCAATTCATAAGTGAGTTGATATGGGGTTATAGACATGAGAGAAGAGGATTAAATTAATATCTCAATTCTCCAAATTGAGATATTAAAGCTTCGGCTTTTATTATTTAAATTTCCAACCTAGGAACATATAAATTTAAAAGGTTGGGATGTTTATCCACTTTTCCAGTGTAGAGTAACGAGATGTTGTGAGATTTCCCCGATTAGGGAAATGTTTGAGCCACGAAAGGTGAAGGCATTATGCACAGCTAGAGATTGAAAAGTCAAAGGAACGGGATTGTGGGTAACCCCGTCATCACCGGAGAGAACAACTCCCATAAAAGATATGAGAGAATGGACTGTGACTCTTTGGGGAAAAAAATTGCTGGAGGGAAAAAAAATAAATTATTGTATAAAATATAATTAACTACAAAAAACCTTATTATGGAGTGAAGATGCACTCTAGTGTAAAAGAAAAAATAATTGCTAGAAAAGAACCAGTTCTATAAAGAAAAAAAATTGTTTGAAATAATGTTTTTTGTTTAATGGTGAGATGTGGGGAAGGTCAAACTTGGGGGAGGTCGACCTAGGAAAGGTGGGTTAGGGGGAGATCTATTGGGCAGGGGAACTTGGTGAACGATGGGTGTGATGGTGAGGGGAGGGGTTGTGGTGAGGGGGGATGGGTGATAAGAAGAGTTTGCGAGAGAGGGAGAGAAAGGAGGGGGAGAGCAGTAAGGGGGAGGGGGAGTGAGCGTGAAGGGGACAGTGAGTTTGCAGTAGGCGAGAGAAGTGAGGGAGATGGGGAGTGAGCTGCGGTGAGGGGGATGGGGGACAGGAAGAGTCGGGAGGGGGAGGGAGAGTGAGCTACAGTGAGGGGGACAAGGGACGAGAAGATTTGGGAGGGGAGAGAAGCGAAGGGGAGGGGGAGTGAGCTACGATGAGGGGGACGGGGGACAATAAAATTTTGTGGGGAGGGGAGGGAGTGTGTAGGATTGTGCAGAGACGTGAGGGTGACAAGGAATGAGCGGGAGGGGGAGAGCAGAGGGGAAGGTGGAGCGAGATGTTGGAGAGAGCGCATAAAGATATGGAATAGAAAATAGAAATTTTGTAGGTAGGAAAGCACAACAAAATTCAGAAAAAGAACAACTCATTAATTATGGCAGGATTTTGGTAGAATGATAGAGATGATAGTCTGCAAAAATTTTGGAGACACTTTTGTAGAATGGAGGAGGGAGCTACAAGAGCAAGGGAGCTAAAAATGAACTAGGTTATAATATCATATCAGGCCAAGAGGTAACTCCACAAATTGGAATATGAATTTGATAGAGGTGTGCATGAATTTATACATGGAGGTGAGACTGTTGGTATTCATTTCCCAATGTCTCTTAGCCCTCCCTAGTTCCTAGTTTACACTATTATACAATTTCATCCAATCCCATAGGATTATGTGTCAACACCAACCTCTTCCAACCAACCATCCTCCTCGAATATCTCTCTGCTAGATAATTGAGTCTACTAAAAACTATGCTAGAATGACACTCTGAGTTTCCAACCTCTTCCAACCAACCATCCTCCTCGAAGATCCCTCTGTTAGATAACTGAGACTACTACAAATTATGCTAAAGTGAGAGTTTTAGTTTCCAACCTCTTCCAACCAACCATCCTCCTCAAAGATGACTCTTCTAGATAATCGAGACTACTACAAATTATGTCCCGTCCTCAGGGTCCCCTTCAGCGTTAGTTGGCATTAATGGTATTTTAAGGTAGCTTTGCTACATGTCTTCCTTCATGTGCTTCTCTGCTAGTCTTTCAAAATAATGTTGTCCTAATAATCATGGTTTTTTATATTTTGTTAAAATGTCACCACAAGAAAGGTCTATGATTTTTCCTTTATGAGAAAAACCATATACTTCGTTACTGTGAAACCCATATTCATGGCATGTTTTTATTAAACTATAATGCTATGAAGAATTTACTTTTGTAATTCCTATTATAAAAGCCCTTTACTTGAAAATAAAATAAAATAAACACATAAATTATTTAATTTATAAATATTCATATAAAAAAATTATTATATAACTTTTATCACATATTACATTAAATAATATAATCCCATTTAATATATTTTCTTTTATTTTCTGCTCAAACACAATATATTCAATATAGGTACTTATTTATTTTATTCCCTAGTTGAAAGAAACGCTATAATTGGTGGATGAAAGTTGGCATCTTTTTCAACTATTAACATGAATCATGTGTCTCGTCAATGTTTCTGAAACTGTTTCTCAAATAAATGCTTTACTTTCCTAGTTTCTATTTTCAAATTTCCAAAAATGCTATAATTGGTGGATGAAAGTTGTCATTGTTTTCAACTATTCTCGTGGGTCATGTGTGTTATCAATATTTCTGAAATTGTTTTTCTAGTAAATGCTTTCATTTCCTCTTTACCTTAAAGTTACAATGTTGATACTTTTGTCTTAGCGTTTTGTTATTTAAAAAAAAAAAATTGTTATTTAAAAGAAAAATTCACTGTTTCCATTGAAAAAAAATTATATATTTTAGCAGAAAAATATAAACCTTACATATTATATATAAAATAAACAGTTTGTGTTTTTCTAAATTATGTATCACAAATAATATGCTATTTTTATTTTAAATAATCACCTATATTTATTTCACTACTTTAATTTTGAATAAAATTTTAGAATTATATCATTTTAGATTCAACTCCATCAAGTAATAAGAAGGATTTCACTTTCAAAGAGATTTTTAATAAAATTTGTTAGGAATATATATAGATTATTTATGATGTATAAATAAGTTAGGATTTATGAAATATATCAAAAGTTACAGAATAGGTAAAGGAGAGAAAGAACTTTTGCAAAGAAAAATATTGATATATGTTATGTTTTTAATTTATAAATTAATAATTTGAAAATATACTTGAGATATTCAAGTTAAATAAAAAGAATGTTATTTCTTTTGGTTATTTATCAATCAGCAATTTATATTTTGAAAAAGGGTTAACTCTATTTAAACATAAAATGCATAATAATGTGGAATTTGTATATTTCTATAATATGTATAAATATTTATTTATTATTGAATATTATATTATATAATTATACATATTTATTTATTATTGAACATTATATTATATAATCTATAAACATTTTAATGGCAAACTCAATTGGTTTTTTTGGAGGCTAAAGCACATTTTAAAATAGTTGCAATATGTATATTTCCATTTTTTTTTCATTATTGAATTTTAAGTAATCAAATCAAATTTAACTCAAATTCAAATTTGATTACTATTCTTATAACATAACTATTTCTGAAACAGACAATTTTTAATGACGTATCGATGGCATGTCGAGTCTATTTTGTTTTTTGTAATGACCTGAAGATGGCAAGTCAAGTTGGCAAGTCAAGTGTGTGATTAATTGTAGTTATTAGCAAATAAGTAATTTCAATATACATCAGCAATTTAAGTATGGTGTTGCTATAATATCCGTTTTTTTTCAAAACAAGACTTCTCTATCATAAATTCTATTCATAATAGTTTTCCATTATAAATATGGTGATATGCCATCTCGATATGGATATTACCTACCTATGCATTAATTGTCAACCATTCATTTTATATGTCTTGTAATAAGTTATAAGAATTTTAGAATTTTGAAGCTACATCTGAAACTCTCTTTAATAATAAATAGAATATATATATGTTTAATAATAAATAGAATATATATATTAGTAACATTTGATTGTTTATGAGTGGCCATGACTTTAAGATATCTTTATAGTAAGCATATCATTGATTATAAATAGGAAAGCTGAAAGATGACACAAAAGTTCACATTATTCTCTACTAACTGTTGGATTCGTTAATTGAGCATTCAAATACGAAGTAATAATTAATAATTTTGAATATGGATTCAAATTATATCTCTTCTTACACAAAATCAAAAGGATTCCTAGTGAAAACACATCATTGACTATATATATATATATATTTCAATGGTCTACTAAGATATTTCAGGAAAACATGAATATATGAGGCCAGTGCAATTCTCATAATAAGTCACGATCAAAGCATCGATTCCTAATAAACTACAAAATTAAGCCATGGTCAAATTATCGATTTCTAATAAAGTTTCGCTTGAGCCTGATTTTACAATTTGTCTAGTATTTAATTTTAGCCTCAGATTTCTAAGGGATTATTCTTAATGTGATATGAATTTGGACAATTTATTTGTTATCTATTTTAGTGTTGGGTAAAGGATCTTAAGACAATGTTACATTATATTATTCTATTATCGATAGATTTTGGAGAAATAAATTGAATGTTATTTAATAATTTAAAATTTAAATTTAATTATTTAAATTTGATAATATATATATATATATATATATATATATATATATATATATATATATATATATATATATATATATATATATTTATTTAATATTAAAATTATTATCATATTAATTTTATTAATATGATAATATATATTGAGGATAATTAATATTTATATGTTTATATGTCAAAATTAAATTTAAATATATATATATATATATATATATATATAATTGTGGAAATTACTTTTATACTTTATATGAGAAATAAAAGTGTTATAATTTTAAATGAAATATATATTTTGAGTAACAAAACTCAAAGATAATACATCAAACTTCCCAAAAGCATTATATCAAAGCTTATTATGTAATTTGCAAAAAGTAATCTAAAATGATAAAATGTAGCAATGGTTATCTCATAAATGTAACTAATATACACATATAAAATGATAATTTCCATATTAATATTTTATATATAATTATAATAATAATTATAACAAAATAATTTTATATTTATTTTTAATTTCTAAATGATTTATAATAAGTTTGCCACTGACATTAAAATAATTCTTACTCATTTTACTGGCTTTGATTGAGAAAAATCATGTAAAAAGTCCGAATAGAAAACAGATATATTATTTGATTTATTAAATAAAAAGATAAAATATGAATTAGATATGAAATTGTAAACTGAGCCATATATTCAAGCTTTGTTTAAATCAAAAGCGGGACGGAATGCATAAAAGAGGTTTTTTTATAATACATCCTACACAAGAATACCATTCCTCTATGTACAATCTACATTATAATCTGTAATCGTGTGACAACTAACACTGTTTTGATTACTTGTTTGAAAAATCTTACAATAAATATGTTGAATTTTTATTCTATCTAATATTGAAAAGACTTACATTAAACAATATTTAATATTGAATTTTTATTTTATTTAATATTTTGAACATCCCTGCAATGTAGTATCAAATTTAAATTAACAATAATTTAATTTCAATTTTATAAGCAGTGATATATTAATTTAATATAAGGTATATTATTTTTAAATTAATAACAATTTAATTTTAAATTGATGATAAATAATATATTAATTTATTTTATACTAATGTAAAATTAGTAGTAATATAATTTTAAAATTATAAATTATATATATATTTCAATTTCTCTAAATTATTATATTGAATAAGTAAGTTGTTAAGGCAATGACAGTGATGAGCATATCTAATTTGATTATATCTAAAAATTCGAGAAGAAAAATATGTCAATAATCTAATGGATCAGGTCTTTCATAAGAGTTCCAATACATTAAATGAGTGGTATGAGTGGTATGGAGAACTACTGAAGAACTAAAACCCTTGCACAAATTTTACTACTAACATTTATTTAAATGTACATATTACATCCTGTCAATTTGAATTTATGACTTCTAAAAGGAAACAAATGTTATCAACTACTATGCCATCAGATTAACATAGAATACTAAGAACTACGTTCATGCATTAAGATAGAACTACATCCGTCCATTCATCTCTGGGCGTAACATTTCACTCGGCATATCATGGAAACGTGGTCTATTATATTGCTTTGAGAATTCCGTTGGTGCAGTTCTTTATGAAATTCATTAATCTCTACTTATGCCATCTATATATTATTCAAAGTAAATAACAGAAACAATATCCCACTGATAGCTAAATGAAAAAAGCATAACTTTCTCACCACACACGAAATCATAGAAAACCAGAAATATACCGACAAAACAACATTGAAAGAAGACTATCCTCCGCTGTGTGTTAGTTTGAGGATAAACTTTTGTAAAGTATCGCGTAATCTTTTTCTTCAGTCAAAGATCGGTGCATTGTCATTGAACAAAAGATTTGTGCATTGCCAACTATAGCTCACTGAATATAAAAAACATCCAACTCTCGTACCTGATACCTGATTGAAAATGGCATAATTATCTCATCAAACTGGGAAGTCATGGAAAACTACAACTCTATCTACCGATAACATTGAAGAAAATCTAGATTTCGCTATGCAATTAACCTTTTTCTTCAGTCAAAGATTGGGGCAGTGCCAATTATGTGCAGGAAGAACTACTGAATTGTAGTCCGGATTATCGTAGGATTTGGATTGGGACTGAGAAGTGGGCAGCAGGTTCACAGATGTCTGATCAATAAACTTCTCATCCATGTCATACAACTCTTCATATCCTGCGATGCTAATTGATTGTCGCTCTTGGTGAACAAACAGGTGTTGTTGTTGCTGCTGCTGCACATAATTATAATTGTGCATAGGTAACCCTGCACCTCCATAGTTCGATGAAGCTAAATTGGGCCTCCCTGTATTTTGCAGTTGTGATATATAATCCAATCCTGGCTGGTTTTGGATTGGCCTGATAGAAGGCAGTTCTTGGTTATAAACTTCTGTTTCCTGCTGATCTCTCATATATGCTAAATACTGCTGGAGTAAACTAGGGTAAGAATTACCCTGGTTGGCATCAAACCCTTGATTTTGCAGTAGTTGGGCATAGAGATATACATCTGAAACTTCTGATAAGCATGTCGAATTAGCTGTGATGAAATGCTGAGAAGGATGTCCATGGTGGACTGCGTAGCAATGGGCCAGTGGTGCCGGTACCGACAAATTATGCCCATGGTGGACTGAGTAGCAATTGGCCGGTGGTGCCGGCGCCGACAAATTACCGCCATATGTCGGTGGAGGTGGGCAGTAGGTTGCAGGTGCAACTTGAACACTGAATTCGCTAATTGCGGCGTTTTCCTCCTTCACGATATTCACACGAGGATTATCGTCATCCCGGAGGTTGACTCTTTCTGGAAAATTCAATTTGGCCCTTGCTCCTCGAAACTTTAAAGCAGCGTCGTCGTATGCTCTTGCTGCACCTTCCGCTGTGTCAAAGGTGCCCAGCCATACTCGAGCTGCTTTCCTTGGGTCTCGAATCTCAGCGGCCCATTTGCCCCACGGTCTTTGCCTTACCCCTCTATAACGTTTCTTTTTTGGTGGATTCTCTGGCCGTGGGAGTTCATCCTTCAGCTTCGACCTCAAGTCATTTTCCCGAGGACATTGCTGGTGGTGGAGATGCGTGACTGTGCTCGATTCTTCTGCATACAGTGAACATTGCATGCACAAAATGATTTTGGAACCATTGACAGCTATTAAGATGCTACTGGTCAAAAGAATCTACCATTACTTTTCTTATATGTTTGACCATCATAAAGAGAGATTGTTTGTTTCGTGAGTTGGGCAACAAGAAGGATAGGGATATCATATTTGCTAATACTTTGATTTTCAGGGGGTCGACTTCTATGGCAAGTTACGATATTGCTGATATTTTGATTTTGCAGGGAATGACTTCTAGTGTTGACATAGATACACATCATCCTTATAAAAATTGTCAGATCTGCAAAGTCAATTTTTTCTGTTTGCTTTTAATCGGGGGAGTATTCTTTATTGTTTCATTGCATCGTTGAAAATTTAACACGCTGTAAATTACAGTAGAATATGTTTATCTGCGATATTATTAAATTTATGAATGCTAAAATATAATTAAGTACGAAAATGATGAAAAATTCCATATTAGGATGAAAAGAGTTCCGCGAGGTCCTGGATTTAGCTGCACTGATAGAAGACATTCTGTAGAGGTCGAGGAAGAACACAGGCGTTGGAGGAAACCAAATCGAATGTCCATGAAGATCCAGATTTAGCTGCACTGATAGAAGACATTCTGTAGAGGTCGAGAAAGAACACAGGCGTTGGAGGAAACCAAATCGAATGTCACATTTGCAATCATATTTTTTTATATTAACGTGTTGAATCCAAAGCGCATCGATTTACCATTAGAAGCAGAAGAAAGTTGTTGAATTTAAACCGCTGATTCGAAGCAACTATTAAAATATAAACTTTTGAAAAATAACAACCATTCACTCACTGAATATCCTTAACACATTCCTTCTTACCCCAAACACTTCTACATATATTCTCTTAAAATTCATTTAACATATTTTTGGCGAAACTAGATAAAAGGCCATTTATCCTGTCAGGTTGGAGAAGAATTCTAAGTTTATCAACGCAATAAATATTGAAGATTTCATCCTGCTCTTTGCTTAATTATTACTGATTTGAATAATATCAATAAGATAACGCAGGTTTCCGGAAAACAAAAATACGTCTGTTTTCTTTTTAATTATATTCAACCCATAGATGTTCATTTTTTCTGCCTTGTGCAATAATAAACTTGCAAATCGAATTCCTGTCCCATCGGATCTTGGTGCTTCAATTATTTTCAGGACGAGTCTCGAAGGGCAGAGATTTTCCACAGCTTCATCTGAAGATTTTAAGAAAGATGCCGTTACGCTAATAACCTAATAATGAGCTTCACCTAATAGTTGCTGCATTTTCTCTTAGATTTCTCCCTTGTTTTCTCTTTCTTTCCGTTTCTCTTTCATTTGTGAGCTGATTTTCTATTCTTTCCTCCCAAAGCAACTTTAAGCGCTGAATAGGAATGAACTCCCCTCGTGCATGATTTATATTTCCAGATTCATCGAATCAGGAAGAACTTCTCTATTGCTTCATTTGTGATTGCAGAAGCAAAAGCGTTTGATATTCCCAATTTACGCATTCGCTCAGTCATCGGAAACCGATTGCAATATCCTATCAACGTTATACTTAACATACATGGACTAACTGGTAATACCTGCTATGGCATGGAGATGGTGATTGAGATCGATATAACAGAGTTAATATCCCTAGCTCCAATCAACAGTGACAAAACCCTTTCGACCTAAAGGACCTATTCTATTTTATAAGCAATTTTATAGGAGAGGTTTAAAGTAAACATAAGGCGTAAATCTACGCTGTGACGGCCGACCATTACGATTCCTCTGAGATGTAATGGGTTGCCTCACAACCAGAGTTATATTATTGTGTCAATTTATTTCTTCTGTAATAAGCGGAAATGATTTTATACTCACCATCTTGTCCATTCATATTCTAGATGTCCCCTTTCCTTCGGTAATGCCTTAGAGTTCCTATCCCTGTACACCGGCCAGGTTACGGTAGCTTATTAGAATTTAACAACTGATGCCAAACGGCCCAAGCCGTAGAGCAGCTTGCTTTCTATTAAAATCAGTACAGAAAAAGGAATGTCTGCAAACAGGATTAAATTGTCGTTATTTTTTCCATTCCTGTAAATGAAGAGAGGACAGATCCTATTACTTTACATGATCAGCTTTCGGTCTACTATAACCTTTTTGTTTTGTTAATTTCTTCGCTTAATTCCATATGAGATAGCACACACCAGATATCACAAAGGTTATATATTTCTTGTCAAGATCGGATTCCTTTATTTTCTGCTATTACAAACCTAGATTAAACCTATTTTGTTTCATGTGTATTTCTAATTTTTTATTTCATCCTTTTCATTCCATACACCAGACATAGTAGAATTATTTTGTATTTCCCTTCCAGATCTGGTTCTTCCCGATATTCATTTTACTTCTACTGTAACCCTACTTTGTTTCTACTGTTTGTTAATTTTCCTTTCTTCCTTTAACCAGACATATTACAAAGCTTTTATTTTTTCTTTTCATTTGTCTCCTAGTTTATACCAATAGTGATACACGATCCAATTGTTGACAGCCCCTCAGATAATCATTCCATCTACAAATCCTATTAAGGAAATGAAAACTTAAAAGGACAGCCAAAAAATTCACAAATGGGTAGATTATCCATTTACCTGGAGAGAATGTAAGGTATTGACCAGAAATATCGTCCGGCCTGACGCAATTCATGGTGGGTGAGATCGTCTCTTCCTCATCTCTGCATCTCTTCTTCCCGGCTATTAATTGAGCTGTGCTGTTCTCCATGGGATGAAGGATATGCCCACAGACTACGCGAGTGAGAGCAGAAATCATCGCCAGCGTATCCTTTGAATGATGAATGCTGGAAAAGAGGCTATTTGCCTCGGAGAGTTCCTTTTCCCCATTCGTTGCCACAGGTTTCATCGATCCCAGGTCAAATATAAGGCAACATTTCAGAGAATGTAAAGCCTTATTTCAATTTTCTGGAGTATCTACTGCAGAGTATTACAGCCCTTGTAGCCTCCATCACATACCAGAGGGGCAAAGCCCTAATAAAACCTCTGCTCAGACAGGAAATGCTCCTGAACGTATCTACTACGTCGACAAAAGACTTTAGCAACGACCCTTCTAAGTCTTCCAATTGTTGGTCGAAGTCCTATTAGGTGATCCTGGCAAGTTCTTACATCTCAGCCCAAACCCTGATCTGTGAAGTACGTAGGGTTTCCATATGAATCTAATATCTTTACATCTAATATTACGGTTTCCTATCTAATGCCCATACATACATAAATACATGGTTATCTGAAACTTCAAATCCTGTCGTTCTACTGCAGAATAGAAAAGAGCACATATTTGTTCACATAGAGTAAATGTTATATATACACTAAATACCCTAGTGAAACCAAATGTCTCAAGAATAAGGAAAAATAAACAATATGCATTTTTCTCTGCCGGTCTTATTAAATTTCATTGATGATATATCAATAAATGGGCATACAGTTTATTTTTCACTGGTTGATATCCATTCATGTTTTCTTCGATTAAGGCAATTTACCATTGAATGAGGAGACACCATTAATTCCTATTTCATTCTAGGTGTACCAAGGAATTTTTGCACCTACAGCTGAAAGTTTCAATGGAAATTGCAGTCCTTAGCAAGTTTGAGGGCATGTACTCACTCTATTATGTTGGTGATACTACCAGTTAAATTGAATATCGCTGTCCAATGGGGTTACAATGGGGACAGTGCGCATCAGATACTTTTTGGAGACATGTGTGGTGGCCAAAAGTAGGAGGTGAAGGTGTATAGATGGCTGTGATGCAAGGGATTTAAGAGCCCTATAGTTGTCGATGTCTCAGAATTTTCATATTCAAATTAGAATATGATGTCAATGGTTGGTGGGAAACCTAAGGGAAAGGGCATCCTCTCAAATTAAATATCAAGAATTATCTTTGAAGTCATGTTCTCCTTTGTTTAAAAATGTTTTAATGTGCAAATTATTATTATTTTTTTAATATTTTCTAAGTAATTAAATATTTTTTGAAAAGGTGAAGTAAATATTTTATACGGTAAAACTACATTATATTTTTTAAAAAATATGAAAATTTATTAATTAAATAGAAAAAATATAATATTAATTATTTCATTTTTAACTATTTTTCCTTTCAACTGTTTTTTTAATTATAAAAAGATACCAAAAATTATATTATTATTATATTATTATTTTACTTACACAGTTTCAAACTTGCAATAATATAATTTATATAATACATTATAACATTGGCCATTGTAATTTAAAATATTTTATCGACTACCCAAAAAAAATATTATATTAATAACTATATATATATAATTTAAATTTTATATTAACTAGTTAAATATAATTTTTGTTTCATTATAAAAATAAAGTTATGATTTGATTTATATATATATATATATATATATATATATAATCCAAATTTTATATCTTATTTCTATTTCTGGTTTTTATTAAATAATTTTTTTCATCTTTATTTCAAACTTTTATAGACTATTTTTTTAACTTTTATTTCTAGCTTTTATATATATATATATATATATATATATATATATATATATATATTTTAATTAGTTGAAAAAAAATAGTATATATCTATTAATGTAAAAGTAAAAAATCACTGCCAGATGGGGTGCTAATTGAAGAGGTTGGTGGAGCAATTGTTCCTCCCACCATCTGGAGAGGAATATATTAAATGGAGGGGGTGTTGTGGCCACCTCCATGCTTTGAAAACCATGTGAGCCTATGGTATCTCTTCATCCATGAAAAGTGGAGTACTAAGGAGGAAAGGAGTGTGGCGCACAGAAACAACTTGGAGTCCAAAGGAAGGCGATATGGCATGTCATTTGTGAGAATTTTGGGGTAGTTGGAGGCAAATGGCTACAAGAAACTTAGAGTATTATTTTTTTTCATCCTCAGAGTGGCTTCGAAGGGAAAGGATAACAAGAAAGTGTTGTATGTAATTTGTGTGAGGTAGAATTGGGTGTTAGTTCTGTGAGGCATAGGGCTAAGGAAAATTGTTTGGAGTTTTGAACACCTTCTAGTTATAAACCACTTTGTTCTAGTTTCTCTCAAAATAATTGTTATGTAAGCACCCTTGCTAGTCATCTTCCCTTGACGCACATAGGTCACTACAACCTAGGTAACTCTAAACCCCTATTGTATTTATGATTTATATGGTGGTAGTCTACTTGGATTTTGGTTTTTTATTCTCACATTAGTTTTTGGTATTGGATTTTGGTGTTGGATTCTAGTATTGGCATGCCCATTATATCTTTTGCGTAGTTCTATCATTGCGCTTTGGTGGCTTCCACTTTCAATTTTCTAATCCTTACACATACGAGTGCTTCCTTAAGCCTATGGATGACTATTTTTTCTTTGGATTTGGCTCTCATACGTATTGGGTTTCATCATCCTTGTCTTGTTAACATCCTTGACGTTGACTCTCCTTTTCACTGAAATTTTTGTTCATATCCTGGGGATAAACCTGTTTGATTATATTGAGTGCCAAATATTGAGAAGAAGGTATGTGGCTGGAGGCCTTGGACCACAAGACTGAAACCAAGCCCAGGAGGCTACTAAAACCTTCTATTCGGTTGTACCCATGGAAACCCATAATGAAATTCGAGAATTAAAATCCTTGATAGCCAGAGATACGTATGCCGTCTTGGAATCAAAGATAATGGATGAAGTTGGGAAATGGGTGCCTGAACCTAGCCATACCAAGGAAATAACAAAGCAATATTTTAATGCCATATCACTATACTAGAAAATGAAAACCCTACTAGGTAGGGTACATATAGAAAAGTAAGAAGAAATATATTATATATTTGTAAGCCTTAAGGATGTATTTTTTTTTTTTTTAAACTAGTGGGCCTGTCTTTAAAGGATGGAGGCTAGGATGGCTCATATTGAGTGGAATATTTAGTTAGTTTCTCATAAGTTAGTTTTCCACAAATCTAGTGAGAAGGATTCAACACCGGTTACCTCTATTAATTATTTTTCATTTTTCAATTATGCATTAGATACTTTAATTATGCTACAATTGCTAACACTTTTGTAATTATGAAAAAATCACTATGTAGGTAGGTCGCTAAAAGTATATCATTTCGTATTATGAATATAGAGATTATCTATCAAAAAACATAATCAAAATTATTAAATGATCAATATACTAGGTTAACATAATTTTGTGAAGAAATACAATATTAACATATACATACATACATATATATATATATATATATATATATATATATATATATATCTCATCTACCATGAACATCCTCCCACCCTACCAAAAAAATTAAATATTTCATTCATTCCACTTACTTTATCTCCATGTGAAAAATGGCTCTCTAATATGAATTATAATAAATGGCCCTCTTAGTCATTCTAATGAGTATCACTATTTTCTCGATACAATATCAATTTTACTTTTTTTATTTTTTATTTTTTTTTATCTAGAATATGATGTCTACCTACAAATTATTGTGAAAACTTATGACTAAACATTAAATGGAGATGAATGAGATCAACGAAGAGATTGCATGGTTTCCATCATTTCCCCTACTGGATCATGGAGTAGGGACACCTAATCCCTTTAAGGAGAATTTTCAATGCTTGAATGTTCATGGAATTTTGATACCTAACAATCCTATGTGCTTGCACAATGTGTCTAGAAGCATGAAGGTGGATGAAAAGGGAAAGTGTCTAGAGAAATCAATAGCAAAATCCATCAAATCGAATAATCCTTGTAGTAATGGTAAGGAAAAGTAAAAAAAAATTGTGCCTAAGGCACAAAATCCCACCTTTCAATTCTTTGTAGGAATAATAACTTGCTCCCTTAATACTAGACTTCATGCATAGTGTGTGGGTGATGGTGCTACGGTGTATCTCATTATTTCTCTTGAATATATGTCTTTCGAGAGTGATTCTATATATTAGGGAAGAGATAGGGCAAGGGAATGGGGTTTGCATCAAATAAAGGGCATGGCCTCATAACCCCCGGTGATGGGAACAAAAAATTGTTGACCGATCAAACTTCATTTCATTCCAACCGGCCTTGGATCACAGGGTTGAAACCAAGCCCATGAGGTTACTAAAACCTTCTATTTGGTTGTACCCATGAAAATCCATAATGAAATTCAAGAATTGTAGTCCTTGATAACTAGAGATAGGTATGCCTTCTTGGAGTCAAAGATAATGGATGAAGTTGGGAAATGGGTGCCTGAACCTAGCCATAGGAAGGAAATAACAAAGCAATATTTTAATGCCATATCACTATACTAGAAAATGAAAACCCTACTAGGTAGGGTACTTATAGAAAAATAAGAAGAAATATATTATATATTTGTAAGCCTTAAGGATGTCAATTTTTTTTAGAAAAACTAATGGGCCTATCTTCAAAGGATGGAGGATAAGATGGCTCATATTTAGTGGCACATTTAGTCAGTTTCTGGTAAGTTAGTTTTCCAAAGATCTAGTGAAAAGAATCCAACACCTGCTACCTCTATTCATCATTTTTCATTTTTCAATTACGTAGTAGATACATTAATTATGCTACGGTGTCCAACACTTTTGTAATTTTTGACAAATAACTATGTCGGTAGGTTGCTAAAAGTATATCATTTCCTACTAGGAATATGGATATTATCTACCGAAAAACATAATCAAAATGATTAAATGATCGATATAATTCTAATGAGTGTCAGTATTTTCTCAATACAATATGAATTTTACATTTTATATTTAATTCCTTTAATTTTTTTAATTATGTATATAAAATAAACATGTGGAACAATTTTTGATTTTTTGATTTTTTATTTTTTGTGTAGAATATGATGTCTACCAACAAATCATTGTGAAACCTTATGACTGAACATTAAATGGAGGTGAATGAGATCAATGAAGAGATTGCAAAGTGTCCATCATTTCCCCTGCTAGATCATGGAGTAGTGACACCTAATCCCTTTAAGGAGAATTTTCAATGCTTGAACGTTAATGGGATTTTGATACCTAACAATCCTAAGTGCTTGCACAATGTGTCTGGAAGCATGAACGTGGATGCAATGGTAAAGCGTTTAGAGAAATCAATTGAAAAATCCTTCAGATTGAATAATCCTTTTAGTCATGGTAAGGAAAAGTAAAAAAAAAATGTGCCTAAGGCACAAAAGGCCACCTTGCAATTCCCTGTAGGAATAATAACTTGTTCCCTTAATACTAGACTTCATGCATAGTGTTTAGGGGATGGTGCTATGATGTGTCTCATTATTTCTCTTGAATATATGTCCTTCGAGAGTGATTCCCTCTATTAGGGAAGATATAGGGCAAGGGGATGGGGTTTGTATCAAATAAAGGGCATGAATTCATAACCCCAGGTGATGGTAACAAAGAAATGTTGACCTATCAAAGTTCATTTCATTCCAACAGGCCTTGGACCATAGGTCTGAATAAAAGCCCAGGAGGCTATTAAAACCTTCTATTTGGTTGTACCCACGGAAACCCATAATGAAATTCGAGAATTGGAATCCTTGATAGCTAGAGATAGGTATGCCTTCTTGGACTCAAAGATAATGGATGAAGTTGGGAAATGGGTGCCTAAACCTAGACATACCAAGGAAATAACAAAGCAATATTGTAATTCCATATCACTATACTAGCAAATGAAAACCCTACTAGGTAGGGTACTTATAGAAAAATAAGAAGAAATATATGATATATTTGTAAGCCTTAAGGATGTCAATTTTTTTAGAAAAACTAGTGGGCCTATCTTCGAAGGATGGAGGCTAGGATGGCTCATATTGAGTGGGACATTTAGTTAGTTTCTGGTAAGTTAGTTTTCCAAAGATATAGTGACAAAAATCCAACACCGGTTACCTCTATTGATCATTTTTCATTTTTCAATTACACAGTAGATACTTTAATTATGCTACAATTGCTAACACTTTTGTAATTTTGGACAAATCGCTATGTACATAGGTCACCAAATGTATATCATTTCGTACTAGGAATATTGAGATTATCTATCAAAAAGCATAATCAAAATGATTAAATCATCGATATACTAGGTTAACATTATTTTGTGAAGAAATACAATATTAACATACATACATACATACATACATACATACATACATACATACATACATACATACATACATACATACATACATACATACATACATACATACATATATATATATATATATATATCATCTACCATGAACATCCTCCCACCCTACCAAAAAAATTAAATATTTCATTCATTCCACATACTTTATCTTTGTGTAAAAAAATGGCTTTCCAATATGAATTATAATAAATGCCTCTTAGTCATTCTAATGAGTGTCACTATTTTCTCGATACAATATCAATTTTACATTTTTTTATTTAATTCCTTTTTTTTTTTCTTATGTATATAAAATAAACACCTGGAACAATTTTTGATTTATTTATTTATTTTTCTTTATGTAGAATATGATGTCTACCTACAAATTGTCGTGAAACCTTATGACTGAACATTAAATGCAGGTGAATGATATAAACAAAGAGATTGCATGGTGTCCATCATTTCCCTTGCTGGATCATGCAGTAGGGGCACCTAATCCCTTTAAGGAGAATTTTCAATGGTTGAACGTTAATGGGACTTGATACCTAAAAATCCTAAGTGCTTGCACAATGTGTCTGGAAGCATGAACGTGGATGAAAAGGGAAAGTGTCTAGAGAAATAAATAAAAAAATCCTTCATATCGAATAATCCTTGTAGTCATGGTAAGGAAAAGTAAAAAAAATTGTGTCTAAGGCACAAAAGGCCAACTTGCAATTCCCTGTAGGAATAATAACGTGTTCCCTTAATACTAGACTTCATGCATAGTGTGTGGGGGATGGTGCTATGGTGTATCTCATTATTTCTCTTGAATATATGTCCTTCAAGAGTGATTCCCTCTATTATGGAAGAGATAGGGCAAGGGGATGGGGTTTGCATCAAATAAAGGGCATGACTTCAAAACCACCGGTGATGGTAACAAATAATTGTTGACCTATCAAAATTCGTTTCATTCCAAAAAGCCTTGGACCATAGGGCTGAAAACAAGCCCAGGAGGCTACTAAAACCTTCTATTCGGTTGTAACCACAGAAACCCATAATGAAATTCGAGAATCAGAATCCTTGATAGCTAGATATAGGTATTCCTTATTGGACTCAAAGATAATGGATGAAGTTGGGAAATGGGTGCCTGAACCTAGCCATACCAAGGAAATAAAAAGGAAATATTTTAATGCCATATCACTATACTAGCAAATGAAAACCCTACTAGGTAGGGTACTTATAGTAATAATAAAAAGAATAATATATATTATATTTTTCTTTTTATTATAGAAAATATAAGAAGAAATATATTATATATTTGTAAGCCTTAAGGATATGAATTTTTTTAAGAAAAACTAGCGGGCCTGTCTTCAAAGGATGGAGGCTAGGATGGCTCATATTGAGTGGGACATTTAGTCAGTTTCTGGTAAGTTAGTTTTCCAAAGATCTAGTGACAAGGATCCAACACCTGCTACCTCTGTTGATCATTTTTCATTTTTCAATTACACAGTAGATACTTTAATTATGCTACAATTGCTAACACTTTTGTAATTTTGGACAAATCACTATGTAGGTAGGTCGCTAAAAGTATATCATTTCCTACTAGGAATATAGATACTATCTATCGAAAAACATAATCAAAATGATTAAATGATCAATATACTAGGTTAACATAATTTTGGGAAGAAATACACTATTAACATATATATATATATATATATATATATATATATATATATATATATATATATATATATTTCATTCATTCCACTTACTTTATCTATTAGGTCCCTATATTACTAGTATAGTCCCTTATTGTTGTCAGTGTAACCCCCTTATTGTTATTATTGTACCCTTGTAACCCCCATTTTGTTATTATTGTGCCCTTAAATTATTATTGTTAGGTCGGCTAGGATTACATTATGGCCCCATGGACTCCTATATATAGAAAAGGAGTTTTGTAAATTGTATCATCAAGAATTGTTCATTTATGTAGGACATTGGAGGATTCTCACCTCACCCCCTTGAAGTGGCTTATTTTTAAGGCGTTGATATATTTTTTCTTCTATTTTTGGAGCTGGTTACACAACATTTGGTATCAGAGGTTTGGATTCTAGGGTTTCGCTGCTCCAAATAGGTCATCGTGGAATTTTCGCTATAACTTGTTTTCTACAAAGTTTCAGAAGCTAAAATTTTTAGGGTTTGAAGCTACAATCCTGAGGAAGATGGTATAAAAATTTCAGACCTTGGTTCACAATATTTTGGGAGATATTATCTGTGGAAGTTAGGTCGTTTTTCAGGCTCCTAAACAGGTCATCGTGGAATTTATGCTATAAAGTTTTTTCTACGAAGGTTCAGAATCTGAAATTCATATGGTGCGAAGCAGAAATCCTGAGGAAATTCGTAAAAAAATTTCAGAGCTTGGTTCACAATATTTTGGAGATATGATCTGTGGAAGGTAGTGCTTTTTCAGGCTCCTGAATTTCATCTCAAAGAGGTGATCGTGGGAAAATTTCAATAACTCTCTCTCTGGGCATCGGATTGGAGTGCCGTAAAAAGTGGTCGCAATTACACGGACTTTAGTTTCTTGGCTATCAATTTCAGAGACAAAGGACGAAACAGTGACACGTGGCAATTCGTACAAGTTCGCTCTACTGATCCAGTCCAAAATTAGGTCATTGTGGGAGATTGGACACAACTTTGTCTTGGAGAATCCAAATCAGGTCAGACCTGTGGCATTCGAAAGATAATTCAGAGGGCTACGTTGGTACCGAAATTCAAATATTGAAGTGCTGCAATCACAGAGATAATCCAATTTCAATATCGAGCTCCTCAAAAGCAAGAAAAAGGTGTGTATTGTTTTTCCGAATTGCATAAGTCTTGTTTGAAGAATCAATTTGAATTGATTCCAAGGGCATATTGTAGAATAGATATCAGTATTGGGTTCTAAAAGATGCCTCGTAGAAATAATTCAACACCCATTAAGCCTTCAGAAGGCTCTACTATGACTCATGAAGATGAAGAATTGCAACATGATCTATCAAAATTACAAGAGCAAGTGCAACAAATTTCACTCTCGCAAAGAGCAACAAAAAATGAAATGGAAGTTTTGAAGAAAGGCATGGAAGAGAAGATGGATGGAGTGGAAGCTAAGATGGATGGCATGGAAGTTGGCATGCAAGCTAAGATGGAAAACATGAAGAATGATCTAAAAACAGACATCGAAGGTTTGACAAAGTTGATACAAGAAAGGTTTCCTAATGGTGAAAAGATAGTAGAAGAACCTCATGATGAGAAAAAAATCAATGTTAATTGTGATTTGATAAACTCTAATGTTGGCGGGAAGAACCACCATATTCCAAAAATGGATATAAGGAAGTTTGATGGAAAGGATCCTGTAACATGGATACTACAGATGGAGCAATATTTTGATCTCCATAACGTACAAAACACACAAAAGGTACGCATTGCAACCTTACATTTAGAACAAAATACATTTGTATGGTATCAATGGCTTTGCTCCCGTAAAAAAAATTGTCACTTGGTCAATTTTTACGGAGGAAATGATAGCACATTATGAGGATACAAAGAGCAACACCTTCTTTAGCCAATTGATAAATCTCAAACAAAAGGGTTTAGTGGGGCAGCACATTGAGGAATTCCAAAAATTTAATATAAGGGTAACTGATATTCCAGAGGAACACAGAATTGATCTCTTCATAATCACTTTAAGGGATAACATACAACATGAAGTTCGTGTTCTGGAACCTGATTCATTGGAGAAGGCATTCAGTTTGGCAAGAAAAGTTGAATGTAAAATTATGGCGACAAGGAAGCCTACCACTCAATTCTATAAAGAAGGAAGTGTTGCTACGCCTAAATTTCCACAACCTACAAGGTTGACAGCACAACAATTGCAAGAAAAAAGAGCAAAAGGGCTTTCCTACAGTTGTGATAGCAAATACACTAAAGGTCATAAGTGTACTAAGAATAAATTATTCTACATAGATTGTGAAGAGGAAGAAGAAAATAAACAAGAAGAGGATATACACCTTGAACCAACCCTAGAAGAGGAAGAAATGAATCCGACCATATCGTGTAATGCACTGGCAGGAATTACCACTCCTCAAACTTTCAAGATACAAGGACAAATCAAGAAGAAAAAGGTAATAGTGTTGATTGATTCAGGTAGCACCCATAATTTTATTCATTGTAAGGTAGCCAAGGAATTAAATTGTTTCCTATACCCAGCACCAGAATGTCAAGCGATGGTTGCAAATGGAGGAACTATAAATTTCTCTGGAAAATGCCATAATATCAAGCTAACCGTGGGGGAATATGTATTGAATAGTCCAATGATTTCCATTCCTATGGGAGGTGCTGATGTTGTATTAGGAGTAAAATGGTTACAATCTTTAGGGACGGTAGCTTTTAATTTTCAAGAAATTTTCTTGAAATTTTTTTTCGAAGGAAAGGAAGTCAAATCATGGGGTATTGCAGGGAAGACGGGAAAGATAATAAGAAATAATGTCATTAAAAGGCTTCTAAATAAAGCACAATGAGGCGTAATTGCACAATTATGCTCACTAGAAGTTCCAACATCAAAATCATCTATTTCTTTAGATCTCCAACAAGTCTTGGACAATCATTCCAAGGTGATTGAAACTCCCAAAGGACTCCCACCTATTCGTGATCATTACCATGCTATTCACTTGATTCCAGGAAGTGTTCCTCCAAACATCAGGCCTTGTAGATATCCTTACTTCCAAAAGAGTGAAATTGAACTTATGATTGCAGAAATGTTAGAGGCAGGTATAATTCAACCTATTCAAAGTTCTTTCTCTGCTCCTGTAGTATTGGTACATAAGAAGGATGGATCATGGTGAATGTGTCCAGATTATATGGAGCTCAATAAGCTCGCCATTAAAGACAAATTCCCCATTCCTATGATTGATGAATTATTGGATGAATTACATGGAGCAATTTATTCTACCAAGTTGGATCTTCGTTCAGGATATCATCAAATTTGAATGAAGACTAAAGATATTCCAAAAACAACATTTCGAACTCATGAGGGTCATTATGAATTTTTGGTCATGCCTTTTGGCCTTACCAATGCACCTTCTACATTTCAAGGGTTGATGAATTCCATTTTCAAACCCTTCCTTAGAAAATTTGTGCTAGTATTTTTTGATGATATACTAATCTACAGCCGGTCTTGGAAGGATCATGTTGAACATGTTGACAGGGTGCTCAAACTATTGCAGGAGAAACAATTATATGCAAAAAAGTCCAAATGTTTCTTTGGAGTACAAGAGGTGGAATATCTGGGTCATATTGTGTCTCACGAGGGTGTTAAAGTGGACCCTAACAAAATTAAAGCCATTAAGGAATGGAAAGTTCCCACAACCATAAAGCAGTTGCGAGGATTTCTCGGGTTAACAGGGTATTATCGCAAGTTTGTTAAGAATTATGGGAGAATAGCAGCACTTCTAACAACATTATTGAAGAAAGATGCATTTTCATGGACTCCTGAAGCAACTAAGGCCTTTGAACATCTTAAAGAGGCAATGTGCCTAGCACCGGTCTTAGCTATGCCAGACTTCACAAAAACCTTTATTGTGGAATGTGATGCCTCAGGAAATGGAATTGGTGTTGTTTTAATGCACGAAGGAAGACCCATTGCTTTTGAAAGTCGTCCAATCAAAGGAAAGTATTTACAGAAACCTATTTATGAGAAGGAAATGTTAGCAATACTGCATGCACTAAAGAAATGGCGAACTTACCTAATGGGGAGACACTTCAAGGTAAAAACTGATCATGATAGTCTTAAACACTTTTTGGAGCAAATACTATCTTCAGAAGAGTAGCAAAAATGGGTCACAAAGATGTTGGGTTATGACTTTGAAATAATCTAAAAAAAAGGAAAGTTTAATGCTGTTGCAGATGCACTCTCAAGAAAGAATGAAGAGGTGGAAGCAGTGCTTTGTGCCATTTCTATTATCCAACCAGATTGGATAACTGAAGCAAGAGATGAATGGAATAAGGACAAATATGTATGGACACCCATTCAAAATTTGCAGCAAGATCCTAGTACATATGATAAATTTAGTTGGAAAAATGATTCCTTATGGTACAAATATCACTTATATCTTTGTAAGAATTCCCAACTAAAACAAAAGATTCTTCTGGAATTGCACACGTCTCCTTTATGAGGACACTCAGGATTTTTAAAAACTTACCACAGGGTGAAGAAAGATTTTTTTTGGGATGGCCTTAAATCTGATATTCAAAAGTTTGTGGTGGAATGTTTGGTTTGCCAGCAGAATAAAGTGGAAACAATTAAGACCTCGGGACTTCTACAACCTTTATCCATTCCAAGTCAACGTTGGGAGGAGATTTCAATGGATTTTATCACTAGTTTACCTAAGTCCGAAGGAAAGAGTGTCATCATGGTGGTAGTTGATATACTTACCAAGTATCCACACTTTTGTGCATTATCTCATCCATTTAATGAAAGTATAGTTGCTACTACATTTATGGACAGAATTCAATAGCTACATGGAATCCCAAGGGTCATTGTGAGTGACAAAGATCCTATTTTTACTGGAAATTTTTGGACGGAGTTATTTTCTTGTTTGGGTACTCAATTAGCTCATAGCTCATCTTATCATCCTCAATCTGATGGTCAAACAGAGATATTAAATAAATGTTTGGAAAGATATCTTCGTTGCTTTGTGTCAAGTAAACAATACAATAGGTCAGAAGTGAATTTTACCTCTCGCTGAATGGTCGTATAACACTTCCTTCCATACTGCAGCAAAAATGACCCCATTTATGGCACTTTATGGATATCATCCACCATCCATCACATCATCTTTAAGGGAAAATTCAAAGGTTCAAGAAGTGGAAGATCACATAGAGAATTATCTCTATGGAAAAAAATGGTTTTCCCATATGAATTATAATAAATGCCACTCCTATTCATTCTAATGAGTGTCACTATTTTCTCAATAAAATATCAATTTTGAATTTTTTATTTAATTCCTTCAATTTTTTTAATTATGTATATAAAATAAACACTTGGAACAATTTTCGATTTTTTTATTTTTTATTTTTTTTTATTATTATTTTTTTAATGTAGAATATGATGTCTACCTACAAATCATTGAGAAACATTATGATTGAACATTAAATGGAGGTGAATGAGATCAACGGAGAGATTGCATGGTGTCCATCATTTCCCTTGTTCAATCATGGCATAGGGACACCTAATCCCTTTAAGGATAATTTTCAATTCTTGAACATTAATAAGATTTGATACCTAACAATCCTAAGTGCTTGCACAATGTGTCTAGAAGCATGAAGGTGAATGCAAATGGAAAGCATCTAGAGAAATCAACCGAAAAATCCTTCAGATCGAATAATCCTTGAAGTCATGGTAAGGAAAAGTTAAAAAAAATTGTGCCTAAGGCACAAAAGGCCACCTTGCAATTCCCTGTAGGAATAATAACTTGTTCCCTTAATACTAGACTTGATGCATAGTGTGTGGGGGATGGTGCTATGGTGTATCTCGTTATTGATCTTGAATATATGTCCTTCTAGAGTGATTCCCTCTATTAGGGAAGAGATAGGACAAGAATATGGGGTTTGCATCAAATAAAGGGCATGAATTCATAACCCTCGGTGATGGTAACAAAAAAATGTTGACCTATCAAACTTGGTTTCATTCCAACAAGCTCCAATTGCAGTCCAAGGGAGAGGATATAAGGTACAGAATATGAATTTAGAAAGGTGGAAGATCCAATTCCCTAGATATTATGGGGTCTAATGGAGCTTTCAGACAAGATAATATTGCAAGCAGGGATGGTGACCCAGATGAAGCTAGTGTATATAAAAATGATGGTTACAATAATTATGAAAAACAACTTCCCGCTTCTTCACAATCCTCTGCCCTTAACCCCAAGCACCTGAAAATTGCTTTCAGATCTTTGTCGAAATTCTTTTTGGTAATTTTCTAATTGCTGGGATTTGATCCACAAATGTGGTATAGGACCTCAAGCTTTCATTGGAGATATAATTAGGTATTCCATAAGGAATGCAACATATTCTTTTTCAAGGTAAGAAATTGGATGATTCCTCTTATTTATTAGTATATAATATTAAAAAAAATGGCACTATATTTAGGGTCCTTGATTTACAAGTGGAGCTTGGGGGAAATCCTTCCCCCTCTCAGCCTTTTGTTATAAATATGTTATCCATGCACAACATTTCCCACAAGTAGCTCAATCCTAGGTGAGTTCTAGGTCATTCTTGGTTGAAAAATATCAGGAAGTTCCCTTTGTAGAAATCTCTCACCCCCCCCCCCCCCCTGAGAATTTCCATCATATCTACGCAAAGTGAATCCTCATTTTTAATTTTAATTATTTACGTCCACACTTTTCTGATATTTACCAATGGTTCCATTCTTCATGAACCGGGAATTTCAAGGTTATTTTCTTCTCTAAAGGCTTCTTCATTGTGGAATTTAATAAACAAGAAGAATAAAAAAAAGTTTATGAGAAGGGCCCTATATATTGGGCAATGCCGAACTATTTCTAACCCCTTGGTTTCTAGATTTTAATCCTTCCATAATATTCATTACCAAAATGCCAATATGGGTTCAGCTTCATTATCTCCTTGCTCACCTATGGAACTTCTCTATCTTTTTGGGCATTGGAGATACCCTCGGCCATTTCTTTGCAATTGATTCTTCTCATGGGCGGCTTGATGTTTACACCTATGGTAGAACATGTATTAAAATGGATATTATAAATAATTTTGAAACCAATTCAATTTAATAATAGGTGATTTTGATTTGATCTAAGTTCTAGACTATGAGAATATTGATTTTTATTGTCGCCTAGATATTATAAAACATGTCATTTAAAAAATTCTTACCCTCTGTTCAAATTTCTATAAAAGCATAATTCTCAAAATTCTAGGACTAAAAGTTTGAAGTCCCCTGACTCGTCTCCTATGGAGGGTGAAGCTTCCTCTTTTTATATCAAATGCATTCAATGGATAAGGTCCAAAATTTATATCCTCAAAATTTTTATGAGGACCTTGGTGTGAACCATGATCCTTTGGAAAGCACGAAGATAGTGAATAATAATTCTTCTTTGGGCACATTGAATTAAGCTCATGAGTCTACTTATTTGGACTATGAAAAAAATTATCCTTGAACATGGAAACAAATATTGAGATTTCCTTGATAAGGACCAACCCCAATTCAAATGATTCTCTTTTGTAAATTATTATTATTTTACTTTGTGTCCACTTTTCTCTTCTTAGTAACATATATCTTTGCAATTCTCGTATCATTATATGCCACAGAGTCCGAGGAAAAGAGTCACAAATGTTTGTGATTTGTTTTACATCTGATTAATCAATAAAATTCACACACACACACACACACACACACACACACACACACACACACACACACACACACACACACACACACACACACACACACACACAATATGAATTCATTGTTTAAAATTGATTTTTTAATATTATTACATTTTTATTTTAATCTAATTTCTTTAATTATATTAATTATTTATATTTATAATAATGTAACATATTTTTTTAAAAATTAAAATAAATATAAACTTTATTTAAACGGCACAAGGCTTAGAATAGATGGTGATGAGTATACTTTTAAGGCACTTTGTCACTACTTCCAAATTTCTAGGGTAAAAATTCAGTCATGTTAGTCACAAGTTCCAAATTTTTAAAGCAAAAATTCAACCATATTTAATATTGGTGTAGCCTAAGCCTAATATAATTCCCTTTTTATTTTAATAGCATAAATGTCACTAATACGAATATCTGAAACCAAAAAATTAAACATGAAATTATCTCAAAACTCACAAATATTAATAAACAAAAAAAATATATAAAATTTTATTTAATTGTTTTCATTCCCGTGACCAAAGAGTTTTTTTTTCTAATCATAATCTTAAGATGATAACTCTTATCTTATAAATAAAAAAATTTACATTTCAATTGCAATTTTTTTAAACTTTTCGATTATATAAAAATTTTATTTTAAATTAAAACGTTTAAATCATAAAATATTTTAGTTTAAAAATATTTTAATTTCTTAAACTATATATTTTAGTTTTTATATTGTAAATTACCGTTTTCATTTCAGGGCTAACGAAACTTTTATATATATATATATATATATATATATATATATATATATATATATATATATATATAACGGTTTTCATTCCATTCTTCAATTTCTAATGAGTAAGAGCCTTTTCTTCTTATCAGAATCTTGTTATAATTCTTATATTATAAATAGAAAATCGACATTTGAATTGAAATTTTTTTTAACTTTTCAATTTTATATAAAGAATCCTTTTAAACTAAAACATTTAAACCATAAAATATATTATTTTTTGAAACTATATTTTATTTTTTATATTATAAATTAGTATTGCTTTCCTATTATTATAATAAAGTAATAATAATATCTTAAAATACCATGTTTATTATTTTTCAATTCATGATAAAATAGTGTTTATAATATTTTTATGTTTCATTTTAATTATATATTATAACACACTTTAAGATAATAGTGATGTTAATATTATAAAATAATAATTTTTTATTATAAAATATTATATAAAAAAATCAATTGAATTTAAAACAAAAAATGACTCAAGAACTTGGACGTCTTCTATCTCATTTATAATTACATTTGTTAGAATTAAATTAGATAAATATAATATATTAGGATACACAGTTTAATTTAAAAGATCAATTATAATTTAATTTAAAGAAAAAATTCAAGAAAAAGTTAGGTTTATTTATATTAAATATAACAACTATGCTTTTATTACAAAATATTTTATTCAATTTAAAATTATATATATATATATATATATATATATATATATATATATATATATATATATATATATATATATATGATGGTATTTTTGATGACTTAATATGAATTAAGTAATATAAATATTTAAATTTTTTGTTTGTTCATATGAGTTTTCCATAGATTACATCAAGCTTGTGTGAGTTCTCCATAGACTATATTAGGCTTGATTTATGGCTTGAGAACCATCAATTTAGAGGCATCTAAGCATTCAAAATCATTTGGGGATAACAAACATCCTAAGCCACACTAGCCCTTAATATGACTAGCATTTTTCCCATGGAGTTTCTAAAGAGTGACCTTCACATCATGTAGTGACTTAACAATACACCACATTACCATCAATTTTACACCCTATAAATGATCAGGTGCTAAAAAATATGCTGAAAAATGAAATTTTTCGGAATGGTGTGAAACCTAAAAGACCGTGTATATATCGTTGTTCTAAATCCACCACAACTCGTTTCGTGGAAAACCGACATCGTACGCTCCTAGAAACGAGTTATGTTCATTTTCCCAAACAAAATTCTTTCAAAAATGACAACTCACTAGGAGAAATTTTGGGCCAGTGGCAAGTTGCCTCATGGACTCTTCTTATTGGTCAAAAGTCAAATATTTTTGGGCGTACCACAACCTCACACGTAGCAGGCCCTAAATGGTTTTCAGTGGGAAAATTTTTATTGGTCATAAGATGGCCATCCACATGCTGCCTAGTGGCTAAAGTGAAGGCATCCACGTGGCAGCACAAGGACCCAAAAAAAATAAATTGGTATCGAAACTATACCTCACGGGAATGGATGGCAAGACCTCCCTCATAACAGCGCAGAGCCTTAACTAGGAGGTTTACCATAGCCCTTATTAAACCTTACAACCAAACTCATATTTAAAATTTCATACGACAGAGGTTGGGGTAAGGGGTCAGTGCTTAGCACCAAGCTCCCCATATGTCACCATATGACCCATAACATAGGACCATGGGTGCAGTAGAGGCATGGTGCAAAAGTTTTAATTAAAAATTTTTAATTTCACCAACATTATTATAATTAAAAAAATGGCCTTTAGGCGTTGGCGCACAAACTAACTAACCCACAAATTGCGTGAAAATTCCACCAATTTGTTGCTCGATTAGCAGAATTCAGGGATAAATTGTAGGATGGTTCTGAAATTTGGGGATTTTGTAGAGTGACTAGTAGCAAAGCTATGGAAACTCATAACTTATTTAGTTTTTGACCAATTTGGGAGTAGCAAGATGCTAAACAATAATTTTTTACAATTTTGAAGCTAATGGAAGATGTTTTGAAGCCATTGGAGCATTGTAAACTAATGTAATCCCCATTTTTTAACATAATGACATAGGTGCAAGCCATTGGAAGCTGGACCAAGGAGACATAGCCTAGGAAGGGTGAACTCCTTCATCAATTGATGTGTTGTGGCTATTTTTATGGTGTATTATTTTGTTGTTTATCGTATTTTAGAGTTTAAATTCATGCTTTATGTGTTCAAAAATTTAACATAAAGGCTCGTAAAACTCAAATTTTTTACTTGAAATTTATACATCCTCAAAAACATTTACATTAAGCACTCATTCATATCAGGTTTGGTATCAGATCTTAGGTTTTGTTTGTTGTTGTGAGGATTTAATTGTTTTCAAGTGTTATAATGCTTACAAGGTTGAAGCTCAAGAGAGGAGAAGGAAATATTTTGGGTGTAGGTTCTACATTTGGGACAAGGACAAGGAGAGCACATTTTCCACAATCTCCACCACAAGTTTCACCTCAAGTTATACTTGAAGCATCAGTAAGCATGTCTGAGAAAGAGGAGCTAATAATATGTTAGATGAAGAAAATATTTTCAAAAAACCATTCTTTGACATGACTGAAATGGTAAAGGTTCTCTATGAAGAGAGAAATTCAATATTGTACAGTGAAAGTTCCAAGCCTTCAAAAGGATAGGGTTCTTTTGGAGGAAAATGAGGAGATGCTGACAACGCTTCAAAAGGAAATGGTGACAAACCACACTCTTCTCCACCATCATCTTCAACTCCATCCTCACCTTCATTTTCTTCCTCTTCCACAACCACTATTACTCAAACACATCTACATACCCCAAGAGTTCATGGTAAAACTCCCTTATTAAAACTTGATATCAAATTCGAACTGCATATCTATAAAGGTGAAGTGAATGATGAAAGAATTGATAATTGGGTTCATCAACTTAAATTTTATTGCAAGATTCAGAACATCAAATATGATGAAACCAAGATTCAACTGGCTTCATTAATGTTGGAAAATTCTCCTTTGATTTTGTGGGAAGTCAAAACACAAGAGGATATGAAAAAGCATGGTAAGTGTTTTGAAAATAACTCCAAAAATAGAAGAAAAGATATATCAACGCCTTAGAAATAAGCCACTTCGAGGGGGCAACCTCCAATACATTACATGAATGAACAATTCTTGGATGATACAAATGACAAAACCTCATTTCTATATATATTAGTCCATGGGGCCACAATGTAATCCTAGTGGGGCCACAATGTAATCCTAGCTGACATAACAATAACAATGTAAGGGCACAATAATAACAATATTGGGGTTAGAGGGGGCTACAATAATAACAATAACGGGGATACACTAATAACAATAAGTGGCTAAAATAGTAATATAGGGACCTAACATGCCCCTCTCCTTCAAAAAAGTGTTGTCCTAAATGCTTGAGCAACTCTGGTTGCTTTTGTATAAAATTATCACCGTCCCATGTAGAATCTTCATTGGGTAAGTTCTTCCACTTGATGAGATACTCTGAAATTGATCGATTTCATAGCTGTCGAGTTCTTGTTTCCGTTACCGCTTTAGGTTCTAATATGATTTTTCCTTCCTCATCACGTTCTGGAAATATTGTTTGAACTGGAAGATTTTCACCTATAACCTTCTTTAAGCATGAAGCATGGAAAATTGGATGCACTCGCGAAGAAGCGAGAAGCTCCAATTTTTATTCCAAGTACCAATATTTTGCAACACCTTACAAGGACCATAGTACTTTGGCGATAATTTATTATCCTTCTTAGCTTGCTTGAGGGACATTTGTTTTTATGGTTGTAGCCATAAAAATACCCAGTCTCCTACATCAAAACTTCTCTCGCTGTGATGTTGATCTGCATGTTGTTTCATTCGATTTGTGACAAATTTAGGTTATCCTTTAAGATTTGGAGAACTTATTATTGATGCTTGATGTGATCTTCCACTTCTTGAACCTTAGAATTTTATCTTAAATATATTGTGATTGACGGTGGATGACATTCATAAAGTGCCATAAATGGGGTCATTTTTGCTGCAGTATGGAAGGAAGTGTTATACCACCATTTAGCGAGAGGTAACCACTTGACCCATTGTGTTTGTTTATTAGATACAAAACCACAAAGATATCCTTCCAAAAATTTATTCATTATCTCAGTTTAACCATCGGATTGAGGATGATAAGATGAGCTATGAGCTAATTGAGTACCCAAACAACAAAATAACTCTGTCCAAAAATTTCCAGTAAAAATGGGATCTCTGTCACTCATAATAACCTCTACATTTCCATGTAGCTTTTGAATTGTTTCCATAAATGTAGTAGCAACTGTACTTGATTTAAATGGATGAGATAATGCACAAAAGTGTGCATACTTCGTAAGTCTATCAACTACCAGCATGACGACACTCTTTCCTTTAGACTTAGGTAAACCTCCGATAAAATCTATTGAAATCTCCTCCCAACATTGACTTGGAATGGATAAAGGTTGTAGAAGACATAGGGTCTTAATTTTCTCAACTTTATTTTGCTAGCAAACCAAACATTCCGCCACAAACTTTTGAATATCAGACTTAAGGCCATCCCAAAAAAATTCTTTCTTCACCCTGTGGTAAGTTTTTAAAAATCCTGAGTGTCCTCCTAAAGGATAAGTGTGCAATTCTAAAAGAATATTTTGTTTTATTTGGGAATTCCTAAAAAGATATTTGTACCATAAGGAATCATTTTTCCAAATAAATGTATTAGATGTACTAGGATCTTGCTGCAACTTTTGAATTAGTGTCCACACTTCTTCGTCCCTCTTCTATTCATCCCTTGATTTGGTTATCCAATTTGGTTGGATAATAGAAATGGAACAAAGCAATGCTTCCATCTCTTCATTTTTTCTTGAGAGTGCATCTGCAACAACATTTAGCTTACCTTTTTTTTAGATTATTGCAACGTCATAACCCAACATCTTTGTGACCCATTTTTTCTTCTCTTCTAAAGATATTCTTTGTTCGAAAAAGTGTTTAAGACTATCATGATCAGTTTTTACCCTGAAGTGTGTTCCCATTAGATAAGGTCGCCATTTCTTTAGTGCATGTAGTATTGCTAATATTTCCTTCTCATAAATAGCTTTCTGTAAATAATTTCCTTTGATTGGACGACTTTAAAAAGTAATTGGTATTCCTTCTTGCATTAAAAAAACACCAATTCCATTTCCTGAGGCATCACATTCCACAATAAAGGTTTTGGTGAAATCTGGCGTAGCTAAGACCGGTGCCAGGCACATTGCCTCTTTAATATGTTCAAAGGCCTTAGTTTCTTCAGGAGTCCATGAAAACGCATCTTTCTTCAATAATTTTTTTAGAGGTGTTACTATTCTCCAGTAATTCTTAACAAACTTGTGATAATATCTTGTTAAACTGAGAAATCCTCACAACTTATTTATAGTTGTGGGGACATTCCATTCCTTAATGGCTTTAATCTTGTTAGGGTCTACCTTAACACCCTTGTGAGATACAATATGACCCGGATATTCCACCTCTTGTACTCCAAAGAAAAATTTGGATGATTATTCATATAATTATTTCTCCTGCAATAGTTTGAGCACCCTGTCAACATGTTGAACATGATCCTTCGAAGACCTGTTGTAGATTAGTATATCATCAAAAAATACTAGCACAAATTTTATAACGAAGGGTTTGAAAATGGAATTCATCAACCCTTGAAATGTAGAAGGTGCATTGGTAAGGCCAAAAGGCATGAGAAAAAATTCATAATGACCCTCATGAGTTTGAAATGATGTTTTCAGAATATCTTTAGTCTTCATTCTAATTTGATGATATCCTGAACGAAGATCCAACTTGGTAAAATAAATTGCTCCATGTAATTCATCAAATAATTCATCAATCACAGGAATGGGAAATTTATCTTTAATGGTGAGCTTATTGAGCTCCCTATAATCCAGACACATGCACCATGATCCATCCTTCTTGTGCACCAATACTACTGGAGCAGAGAAGGAACTTTGACTAGGTTGAATTATACCAGCCTCTAACATTTCTGCAATCATACTTTCAATTTCACTCTTTTGTACATAAGGATAATTATAAGGCCTTATGTTTGGAGGAACACTTCCTAGAATCAAATGAATAGCATGATCATAATCATGAATAGGTGGGAGTCCTTTGGAAGTTTCAAACACCTTGGAATTATTATCCAAGACTTTTTGGAGATCTGCAGAAATAGATGATTTTGATGTTGGAACTTCTAGTGAGCATAATTGTGAAATTATGCCTCGTTGTTATTTCTTGAGAATATTTTTCATGACATTATAGCTTATTATCTTTCCCATATTCGCTGCGATACCCCATAATTAGAATTCCTTTCCTTCTGAAAAAAATTCAAGAAAATTTCTTGAAAATTAAAAGTTACCTTCCCTAGAGATTGTAACCATTGTACTCCTAGTACAACATATTCAATACATATTCTCCCATGGTTAGATTTCTATTATGCCATTTTCCTGAACAATTTATAGTTCCTCCATTTGAAACCATCACTTGACATTCTCGTGCTGGGTATAGGAAACAATTCAATTCCTTGGCTACCTTATAATGAATAAAATTATGTGTACTACCTCAATTAATCAACACTATTACCTTTTTCTTCTTGATATGTCCTTCTATCTTGAGAGTTTGAGAAGTGGTAATTCCTGCCAATACATTACATGATATGGTCGGAATCATTTCTTCCTCTTCTAGGGTTGGTTCCTGGTGTATATCCTCTTCTTGTTCATTTTCTTCTTCCTCTTCACAATCTATGTAAAATAATTTCTTCTCAGCACACTTATGACCTTTAGTGTATTTTCTATCACAACTGTAGCAAAGCCCTTTCACTATTTTTTCTTCTAATTTTTGTTGTGTCAACCTTGTAGGTTGTGGAAATCTAGGAGTAGCAACACTTCCCTCTTTATAGAAGTGAGTGGTAGGCTTCCTTGTCGCCATAATTTTACATTCAATTTTTCTTGCCAACCAGAATGCCTTCTCCAATGAATCAGGTTCCAAAATGTGAACTTCATGTTGGATGTTATCCTTTAAAGGACCTATGAAGAGATCACTCATGTGTTCCTTTTGAATATCAATTACCCTTATATTCAATTTTTGGAAGTCCTCAATGTGCTCCCCCACTAAACCCTTTTGTTTGAGATTTATAAATTGGCTAAAGAAGGTGTTGCTCTTTGTATCCTCATAATGTGCTATCATTTCCTCCGTAAAAATTGACCAAGTGATAATTTTTTTTATGGGAGAAAAGCCATCGATACCATACAAATATATTTTTTTCTAAATGTAAAATTGCAATGCATACCTTTTGTGTGTTTTTCACATTATTGAGATCAAAATATTGCTCCACCTGTAGTATCCATGTTACAGAATCCTTGCCATCAAACTTCCTCATATCCATCTTTGGAATATTGTGTTTCTTCTGTCCAACATTAGATTTTATGAAATCATGATTAACATTTATTTTGTTCTCATCATGAGTTTCCTCTACTATATTTTCACAATTAGGAAAAATTTATTGTATCAACTTTGCCAAACCTTCGATGTCTACTTTTAATTTTTCCATTTTTTCATCGATGTTAGCTTCCATGCCATCCATATTAGCTTCCATGCCCACTTCCATGCCTTCCATATTAGCTTCCAAACCATTCATCTTAGCTTCCACGCCTTTCTTCAAATCATCCATCTTAATTTCCATGCCTTTCCTCAAAACTTCCATTTCATTTTTTGTTGCTCTTTGCGATAGTGAAATTTGGTGTACTTGCTCATGTAATTTTGATATCTCATGTTGTGTTTCTTTGTCTTCATGAGTCATAGTAGAGCCTTCTGAAGGCTTAATGGTTGTTGAATTATTTTTAGGGGCCATTTTATAACCCAATACTGATATCTATTCTTCAATATGCCCTTGCAATAAATTCCAACTAATATTTTTCAAACGAGACTTATGTAATTCAAAAAAAAATACACACCTTTTTCTTGCTTTTGAGGAGTGCGATATTGAAGCCAAATTATCTCTATTATTTTGGATCTTCAATATATGAAATTTGGTACTTAGGTAGCCCTCTGAATCCTCTTTTGAATACCGCAAGTCTGACCTAATTAGGATTCTTGAAGGCAAAGTTGTACCAAATCTCCTACGATGACCTAATTATGGACTGGTTCAGTAGAGCGAACTTGTACGACTTGCCACGTGTCACTTCTTCCTCCTTCGGCTCTGAAATTAATAGATAGGAAACTACATTCTATGTGCTTGTGTCCACGTTCTCTATAATTCCAATCCGATTCTCAGAGAGAGATTTATGAATATTTTCCCACGATCACCTCTTTGAGATGAAATTCGGGAGCCTAAAAAAGTCTTAACTTCCACAGACCATATCTCCGCAAATATTGTAAACCAAGATCTGAAATTTTGCGACGATGTTCCTGAAGGATTTCGGCTTTGCGCTCTAAAAATTTCAGATTTTTAGCCTTCGTAGAAAAAAAGTTATAGCGACAATTCTGTGATGACCTGTTTAGGTTAAATTGAGGAGCCTGCAAAAAGTCCTAACTACCACAGATCATATCTCTGAAAATATTGTGAACCAAGCTCTGAAACTTTGCGACACTGTTCCTCAATATTTCAACTTCTTACTCAAAAAAATTTAGTTTATGAACCTTTGTAGAAAACAAATTATAGCGAAAATGCCACGAGGACCTATTTGGAGCAGCGAAACCCTAGAATCCAAAGCTCCGATACCAAATGTTGTGAAACCAGCTCCAAAAATATAAGAAAAGATATATTAACGCCTTAGATATAAGCCACTTTGAGGGGGAAACCTCCAATACATTACATGAATGAACAATTCTTGGATGATACAAATGACAAAACCTCCTTTCTATATATAAGAGTCCATGGGGCCATAATGTAATCCTAGCTGACCTAACAATAAAAATGTAAGGGCACAATAATAACAATATTGGGATTAGAGGGGGATACAATAATAACAATAAGGGGGCTACACTAATAAAAATAAGGGGCTAAACTAGTAATATAGGGACCTAACAGTAAGGTATCAACCTCTTCGATAGATTTTATTGTTGCACTTAGAAGACAATTTTATCCATTAGCTTATATGCAGAAGGCTATCATGGATTGGCAGAGTTTTAGACAACTAAAGGGTCAAAGTGTGCAAATTTACACTAAATAGTTTATAATAAGGTGTTTGATTCCAGGTGTAAACTTGAAATCACCAGACACTTTGTTGAAATATATTGGGGGTTTACACATTTATTTAAGACATACTATCCTTATGTTTAATCCTACAATTTTATATGAGGTTTTTGTTTCTGTAGCACATCGTGAAGCAAGATGGAAAAAAATTTCACACGAGGGTAGCAAGAAGGCATTTACAAGTCGAGACAAGGTAAGAGTAAGTTCAAAGGGAAAGGAAAGAAGAATGCATCTGTCAAGAAGGAAGGAGAAAAATTAACATGAAAACATTTTTCCAAAGAGGGTCATGATGAAGCTCATTATTGGAATATTCATCCTGAGATGAAACAAAAGAAGTTTAACAACAAAGGGAAGCAAAAGATAGCTACAACTACACAACATGACTTAGGCTCAATTTTTGAAGATGAAACAAAGATCACAACAATGGGAATGCAAGGTAATGACATAGAAATAACTATATCTTCAAGCTATCCTAATGATACTCAAGATGAGAAAACTAGAATTGAAATTTTCCATATTCGAGTTATTTCAAAGCATACCAAAATTGATACAATCTATGATAGTGGTTCAGAAGATAATTTGATTTCCAAAGACCTAGCCAAGAAGTTAAATTTGGAGACATTTCCTCATCCAAGACCTTATCCTTTAGGTTGGATATGCAAGAATGCAAACTTATAAGTTACAAGGAAATGCATACTTAGATTTGGAATTACAACAAGATTTCTTGATCAAGTTGAACTTTATGTAGTTGCACTTGATATTTCCATAATTGTTTTGGGAAGCCCATATTTGTATGGTAGGAAAGAAATTTTTTATCACCACAAAGACAAGTATCAATTTTTCAAAGATGGTATTGAGTACATTATTATAGCGCATCGACAGAGACTAAATATTTCACATGTAAATGTCGGAAAAAATGAAGAGACTCATTAATTCTAACAAGAATTATGTGCTTCTAATGGTCAAACAAAAGCATGATGTTGAGAATGAATATTTTCATGGTTGTGACTCAACATTGAAATCTGATTTGGTTGAGGTTGTTAACCAATATGATGATGTGTTTCAGGATCCAAAACTATTGCCTCCCAAGGGGGGAATCCAACATGAAATATAATTGCACCAAGATTGTCCTCTTCCTAACATTGGCATGTACAAGATGTGAGTGATGGAAAATGAAAAAATTAAAAAAATAATTCAAGAGTTTATGGAAAAATGGATCATCAGACTAAGTGCTTCACCATGTGGGTCACCTATTTGTTTGGTTCCAAAGGAGAATGGAACATGGCACATGTGTGTGGAATTTTGTGCTCACCCCTCCCGTCCCACGCCTCTACCCACTCTCTTTTTTTTAAAAACCTTGTCACTATTTCCATAAAATATAATGTATATACAATTTCCATTTTTTTTAATATCCACATACTATAATTAGTTATTTTTTGCATCTCAAGGTACACTTTGAAAGAGTTTATAATGTCTTTCAATATAGTTTTGAATTGATTGGAAGTTGATTATTTCATTGAAAATATCCATATTATATTTCAAAGTTGTGAAATCACACTTTGAAATGCATCTATGACTTTTTTGGCTTTAAAACAGAGCCCTAATTCAAAGGAAAGTTATTGCATGTGTTGGACTTTGTAATTGTAGAAGCTAGGCTACATGGAATCAAGATATTTTTCATCTTGTTAATAGTTTGTATGCATATCGTTGAAGGCCAATAAATACTTAGTCTTAGAAACATATCTCACATACATGTTCCTATTATGTATGTGTTATAACTCCAATCCTAATATTTACTATTCAATGATGTTATGTTATCCAAGACACGACTATGAGACTTGTTTGATGTTATGTCTTTGTTCACATCACTATTCTGAGATTTGGCTAAGCTAGGAGATATATTTGCTAATATGTCTATTTTGAAATTTCCACTTTGATACATGAAATTACATGAGAACTTTCATTTAGATTCATATCATAATGTAACAAATTACTACACTTTGACAAAACAAAATTTATTTCTTAAAGTAAGAAAGTAGAGTATAGAAAAAGTTTGCATGTGAGATTTTTAAAAATACATTTATTAAATAGATTTCAATTCTTATAAAACTATTTAGTTGGCAAAAATCAAAATTTATGCATAACGGGACATAGAAAAAATTCCTGATAATGTTTCAAAACATTTATGTCACTATGAGAAAAAAAGGGAATTTGTTTGCTTGACACGAATGTTTTACAATGTGAATATTTTTGTGGCTGAACATAATGATGCTCATTGTACCTTCAAAATTGACATTTAAGATTTATAATAACCTGGCATATTTGTCTTGCACTTTTATAATCCCTAGATGATGAAAAAAATATTGCAAAGTTCTTATTAATGTTTTCATAAATAGAAAATTGAATCATTTTCTTATATGACTAAAATGTAAAGTTGAGAGAGAGGGGATGACATCTGAGGAGAGAAGATAACGTTTCTATTTGGTAACTTGGATTGTTTTATTTTGTTTGTTGTTTCTATTAGAATCTAGAATCTTATTGCCACCATTGAGGGTGAAAATAACATGTATCTATAATTTTTGCAGCATATAAATTGTTGTTGTTTTTTTCTACAAATATTCTTGGTAAGACATATTAGCTAATTTAGACAATAATTTGTTTATAACTAACGTGTTTCTGGGACAACATCGTAGGATGTTCTTATCATGATTTCTTATAGTGAAATTGATAAAATTAAGAAAGAGATTTTTTTTTTTTGGTTTTCACTTAACACAAAATATTGGCATATCTTCTATCATAGCAGATGATGACATCGAGCAACTGCATATTGCATGAAAAAGTTAAAGTGGTGTTGAGAATGCATTTTCAATGACAAATATTCCTTGCACCTATTAGAGAAGAGGACTGATCAACATATTTATAACAAAATATAATTAATTATCATATGAAACATAAGTTGGTTGTTGATTAAATACATACCTAGATCTCTCTGTCAATTATTTTTTTGAGGTCTTGTTGTATCTCACTATTGAAATGCATAATGAATGTTTATTGTGTTGTATGAAATGTTTTCTCCTTGACATATTATATTTTTTTGTCTTTTATAAGTGCATAGTTGGCATATCTCTAATTTGGATTCTCTATTCCATTACATTGTATATATATGCAAAGTTTTGGAATAGTTGTCGCTGTAGTATAAACTATGACACAAAGAAAAAAATAATAATTGTTCAAATTTCATGTAAGCATTAATATTAAATGCACAAGACTAATGGATGAGTGTTTCAAGGTTCAACATGTTACCAATGCCTTGCTGTCTTGAAAGATTCCATCCTTAATTTGCATTGTATATTGTATTCCAACATTTTGAGTTGTTTTTACAAGTGGTGCAATAGTTGGAATTGGGAATGTTTCTATGCTTTCTCCCAACTATTTTATTGTTGTATTAGGAAAAAAATTGTTTTGTGCATAGACCATGTCAATGTTTTCTAAACTAGTCATCTTTTCTAATAGCATAATGTGGTCACAATCACAACGATCATAGTTCATTTTTGGTGAAATTTGGAAATTTGTGATTGAAATTACTTTTCTTAGAAAGATATTTTTATTGTTTTTTTTGTTGAGGTCGCCTGGAATGACCATCGTCACTATCATAAAGCCTTGTTCATTAGGAAAATAAACATGCAGCATTTGACAATTTTTTATTGTTTTTTCCATAAATATGGTGTAGACTACCATGACATCACCATGAAACAGTTTCTGAGATCTTTGGATGTTCAGTTCAATTGATATCAAAATAGTTGGAAATTCATTCAAAGTATGTACATATCATGAAAATTAGATTCAATTGCAAATGTTGATATTTATATGGAAGATGTGTCAGATGCACATAAGAAATGTGCATAGATTGACCTGTCTTCCTCCTTTTTGTAGTTTTTTTTTCTAGTTCTGACGTTGTGTTGCTTTGCTAATGAAATAGAAATTTTTTTTGTTGAAATGAAAGCAAGAAAAATAAAATTAGTAACAATGGATACTTACTAAATTTTCTATATGTAAAAATAAGGAATAAATGGTAGGTAGATATGGTATTTGTAAATACTTTCCTTTTCAGTTTTTGCTCATTGCAACTTTGATCCATTTTTCTTCTACATAATAAATGAAGCTGCATTAGAAGATTTATTTTCATATGTATGCAATGGATGCTTGTGAAAGGAAAACCCCAATGAAACAAAAAGGGAAAAAATGGCCTAGCTGCAAATAAGGTAAGTGTTAAAAATGTTTTATGGTTCATTTTATTATATATGGTCCATTATGGAACAAACTATGTCATCGTATGACCAATCTGAAACCATCTTATATATCTTGTATCTGTGTTTTATGTTAGACCATACATGAATAATGAATGATGTGTGCAGATAGGAATTTGCATCTGTAAGAAAACAATGTTTTTGTCTATGCATATAGTTTGTTAGTATGCTTTTTCCTATTGCTACTTTGATGCATGCTAACATTAGAACATACTACAATGAGCATTCATTCACCAATAAATATATTGGAATTTTTTTTCAATAATACTTAGTATATTGGAAAATTTAGCATAGGGTGTTCCATAAAAATTGAAAATTCAAATCTACATTCCATGTACAATTATGTTTGTTATCCATGCTTCTACATTGTCTTCTTGAAAGTGCATATGTTAAAGGATTGTTCTTTTTTTTTTTTGAAGCATATGAGAAATCAATATTTTATATGGTTAGAAATGCAAGTAAATGTTTTGAAATTTTGTTGCGGTGTATATTGTTTCAAATGTATATCTTGTAAATATAAAATGTCAGTGTTCATCAGATCATAGTCACCGAGTACATAATTGATATAGGTTTATATCTTGTCAGTGTTTAAGATAGAACTGCTATGCATGGACGTGTGTGTAAAGAATGATACTTTTAATCCATTTCCCAGTTGGCATTTTGTCATAGAACGTACATTTCAATTATTATTTTTTGTCTAAATTTGAAGTTATATTTCTGTAAACGTTTTAAGAGGAACAAGGATTTCATGTTCCTAACACGATAGAATTTTGTGTAGACTAATCCATGAGTTCATATTCCAATAGGACTAAATGCAAGGTTATCTAGTGTGAGGCCTTGTGACCTATGTACTATGCATGCACATGCCAATAGAATAGGGAATTGTTCTTGTATTTTGATATAGTCTATATTTTTTTATGGTGTTATTGGTTTTTCTATTCACAATATAGGAATCCCATCTTTGGAAATTTCGTCGCTATATAACCTACCAAATTTTATTTCTTGGCAATGTCCTATGTTTGTATTGAAAAACTTGATATATAGACATCAATAATTTTTGTTTTGTGTAGGCTTTAATGATTCCATCTTCTCTGTTAACGAGGACATCTTGTGAATCATATTTTCCAACATAGATTTCAACTAAATATTAAATTTCATGATTATTTCAAAAGGAAGTATTTTTGTATGTAAATGTGAAGGGAAATCACCACATAGTTCTTCTTCTTGATTGATTGCATTAATGACAATTTCTTAACTGGGAACAATTGCCAACATTTTCTTGTTGTGCAAAGAAAAATCTTTATTTTTGTAAAATAATTAGGGGAAATAAGGGTCAATAGGTGCATTCCTAAAACAATTTATGTTCAAATATATCATATCATCTTCTTTTTGAGTGTTTTTTCACATTCTATTCAATATTGAGATGAATTTCTGGTTTGCTTGACACATTGTGATATGAAATTTGTAGGATTTTACATTTTATTTCCAAAATTCATATTTGATTGATTGTTTGTTGAGAATAGGATTTTTAAATATCAGGTAACCTTATATAGGTTGTGCTTGATATAAGTCACCAAAAAATATAATGTAAACATTTCCGAAATATTTTTTTTGGACATGTTTAATGTTTCTCATCTGATCATCAATGCAAAACAAGAAATGGCTTCCTAGAAGGGAAACCTCATCAATGAAAACTAGTCTCAATTCTTGGTATAGTTTTCTGAGTGCATATAGTGTTTCATTTCTAAGTCGTATAGGGTTATGCTTTTTAAAAGGAAAGAGAAGTGGAGAATGGAAATTTGTTCAACCTACATTACATGTATCTTTTGTTGTTTATGCTATTATCAATACCTTTGGTTTCAAAGGATCAACTGAATAGTGTGCATCATAAAGTAGTATGCATATTTGGAATATTGATTTTGTTGTGAATGTTTTCCTAGTTGTGGATCCTCAAGCTAAAATTAAATACAATGGTTTGTCTATTTTCATATATTATTTGATTTCAATGGCTTTTATAATTGTGTTTTTCTCCCTACCGAACATTCTTATTACCTTGCGATATTTTTCATTCTCAAGTAGAAATGGATTTTAAGAAAAATGCAATGCAATATTCAACTATATTTTTCTTTCTTGGTGATGGGAGAATTTCAATTCTATTTCCAAATCATATGTCTCACTGAGATTTTTAATGATTTTTTGTTCTTTAATTATATTACTTGAATCGATGGAATTGTTCTGGATTTCTTGATTTACATTTTCTAGATTGCCCCATAGTGGGGTGATGTTATATGTGAATTTAGCTTAATTAATTTTTATTAAGTTTTCATGTCATTTATAAGAAGCTTCACATGATACCAAGTTTTTTTTCAATGCATCTTCATTTTTTTCAAATGGGAGATATAGCGAAATATTTTCCATGCAATAGTTTTCATTGTCAATATGCTTCTTGTATTCGATAAATAGTATTATATTTGTTTTCTTTATTTTTTGTAATGGGTGTGCCATTTTTGTTTTACCTTTATGCAAATTCAATAAGACATGCATGATTTATAAAATCAGGGCTAGTAATTTAATAATCAATAATGGAATTACACTTGAAAATTTAAGAATTGTGATATTCTTGTCTTAGGAGGAGTGATGGTTTGAAGAGAAATGTGTGTTAATCATTTGGTTCTATGTTTATAAATATGCATTCCCATGAACTATGATTAAATGGTAGAGAGAGTGTTATATGTACTATTTTTTGTTCCAAGATCTGTTGCAGATTAAGAAAAATGGTGTCCAATGAATGTATCTTTTCAAAAACATTTACTTAAATGGTCTTTTCATGTTCTTTTCTTATTCTTTTAAATCAGTTTTTCCTTAATTTTCCATTTTTTATCATGTAATATGTGAAAAATGATGCGACTACATATGAATTAAGTATAAATTGGGAATTAGTATTTTTATTCCACAATCATGGCATGTTCTTTGCAAATATATTGTTCCAAATATAAGAGAGTTTTCATTCTAGTAATGTCACATCTCTCGCTAATCCCAACACTAGTATACCTCATCAAATTTTATTACATAACATGTTACCCTACATACATTCTACATCACTCCCTAAAAGTTACTTTAGCTTACTACATACTTGGGGGTTTCTTCTTAGAAATATGGGTTTCATATCCACATCAGATATGTATAATTAAGACACCCTATGGCTAGTTAAAAATTAAATGCAGTAAGGTTTAAAATGGAAAAATTATTTGATTCTTTGATTATGATGGTACAATGTATAATGGATCATGCTAATCATTCATGATTTTATCTTATCAAGTTACCACTTCGTGTCAGTGCCATAGGACCTTACACTCTATGAGGCGCATATATATATATATATATATATATATATATATATATATATATATATATATATATATATATATATATATATATATATATATATATATATATATATATATATACACACACACACGGTTCTCTTTGGATGTTTAGTCATGGTTATAGTGTAAATTGAGCAAATTGATGTCTTCATAAAATTTAAACCCATTTTCCCCAAGGTGTTCATACCACCTTACATTTACTCACAACTCTGATGTATTTGGTGCTTGATGCTATGCTCGTTTGTTATTTAAATATTAACATGCATAATGATAGCCCAAAGATAAATTATGCCTGAAATTTTGAGATGGTTGACTGATTCCCAAATTCAAGGTATAAGCATGGTGACTAAGCTGTACATTTATTATTTCGTGAATAATTTCTAATATCCATCGGACACATTGGCGATTCCCATCTTCTTTTCACATTTTTCATCAATCCTAGGTGCATGAATGACTATGATGTATTTCTTCAATCGATTGGTAACGAGATTCCCTCTCTAACCCTAGTCTTTATTTCTGTCCATCTAGCACTTCAGTTGTTGTGTTTTATAATGGAGTAATGACTCATTCACAACACATGTTTCTCTCTAGTTTTTTATTTCCAAAAACATGATACCTAGGGTTTCTGCAGGACTGTGGTCACTTTTCATCCCAAAGGCACTACTCTTAGCCACTAGTATGGTAGTGTTTCAATCATTAATTCCAGGGATTTATTATCGTTCCCATTCAATTTAGGTGGCGGCCCCTATTGATTAAATGTTTCATTTTTTTGTGCAGTTTAACCTGCAATCATGGTCTTAAATTTCATGCAGGTAGTTCTGCTCAGGCGAACGAGGCCCGCATTATTGCTTTGACATCAGGTAACAATCCACTTTTCTCACAATATTTACTTTGTCAAGACAAGGTTAGTTCCATATTTGTTTCATGATGATTCTTTGATAACTCATGTTGATATTGTGGAGGGTATCCTATGGCGCCTTCCTCCCGAAGGTGGACTCTCCGCTAGGCTCACTCCCATCCTCAAGGTAATAATTGGGTGGGTTTTTTCCTATACTAATTCATTTTTTTTTTGTATGAAAAATACATATATAAATTTTTCCTCTTTATCTTACCTCTTACTCATTTTCTCCTATTTCATAGGTATGTATGTTGTTATGCCTCTAGCTCCTTTTTCCCAGGAGGACTGGCTTCCTTACACACTGACCAATTCGTGCCCTGTCAGAGGTTGGTTCCCACTGGATTTTCTTGTTGTCAAATATCTCATTCATTGGTCCCAAGTGATGCTCTTAGTCCATTTATAAATTCATTTTACCAAAAAATTCCTTTCCTATGTTATGATGGAGTAAGTCACAGTTGTGACTTCCTAACAATGGAGATTAAAATTAATATGTAGACCAGAAATACATCTCATTGTAATTATTAAGTTACAAGGGGAGTTGCATGTGATTAAAAATCCTAGGTTTTATGGACTCGTTTAACATATTAATATCAATATGCAATGAATATTTTTTTTATCATTGCATGATTTAGTTATAAAAATGATATGAGTGGTCTTGCTTTTCCTTTTACCATCATGCATGTGTTTCTTCTCATCTCACTATTAACCAATTCTATGGTTTTTATTACAATTCACCATATATGGCAGTCTTTTTATTCCTCAGTTTCCAATAATGGAGCACTAATAGCATCTACTGTATTGTTCACTTATTTCTATATTGGTCCCCTTGCTTATTATTTATCAATAAGTTTCATCCAAATATGTTTTTTTTTTCTTTTTAGTTTTTTGTAGTATTATGTTTGAGATTACATTATGCCTCTTTGCTATTACTACTAACAAAAAAATTCTCATTCCGTATTTTCCATTACTAATATTCATCAATAAAATTGGTTGTTCTAGATTTGGGATTAATACCCCTAGTACTAAATATATCTTTCATATTTTTCTCCTCTCACTCGACTCCATGGTCCCTATCGTTTGTTTATTTATTCCTCGACAGTAACTATTACAATCTTCTCCACATCTCTAGCATTAATTAGAAATAAAACCATATTTAGTAATTTATTTCTTCCTCTTGTTATGGGTATCCCCTTAATGACTGAAAACCAGAATTATTTTGAGCCTTTGTTACCAAAACCCATGAGTTTCCTTACGTGATTTCCCAGGTATTTAAGCTATAAATTTCCAAGTATATAATTTTGTAATTAGATTTAGTTCAAAATTTATGCTTCCACTTACTTCTTGTATAATTTTGTCTTTAAAGGGGTTGTTATGGGTGACATGGAAAATAAATCAAAAGCAACATTGGTAGCTTAATCAAAGAAAACTAGATTAGATGTTTATGTATTCCATGTCTCATCATTTTAACACTATAATGGTTTACCACCTTTGTTTACTTTTCTAAATAAATACCATTATTAATTAAACCTTTCATTACTACTATACATATTTCGACAGTTGATTATCATTGGAAGTATAGTTGCTAGTACACCTAATATGTTCTCCTCTGATCATGGTTTCCCATATTTCGTTAACCACTTCTCATATTTTCTGTTTCGTCATCTAACACTGATATATATATAAATTTTTGTAGGATAACTTGCTACAACATAATTTTCGGGGAGCTATGCCATACTATCCTATATGTTTCTGATATCAAATTCTGAAGAACTACTCAGATTCCTAGAAAATTAGTTAGAATTATATTCTCTCATACTGTGAGTGTAATCATGCACTACAACACTTCTCATTGACTTGTTTTTTTTATAATTGGATTAACTATCCAAACTTACATGTATGTGATATGGTGGTTCTCACACAAAAAATTCCTTTTTCGATGAAGATGCATGTGCATACCTAGAAAATCTCAAATTTAGTTCCAATCTCAGGGTAAGAACACATATGTTAATTATATTTAGGTTTGATAATATATTATTGAATTTGATAATGATTCAATTAAAGGTTTAACACAACATCTAATCTTACCATTCATAATAAAAAGAGATGGAATGTGATAGAAAATAACATAAATAAAATAACTTATCTGAATAACTAGATGAGTATCATCATCATAGTACAAACATAACACACTCTATTCTAGTATGAGATTCAACTTCTTGAAAATATACCTATTTCCTATTTTCACCCTTATTTATTTAATTTTTCTTCAGATTGTTCCTTAGTATCTCCATACTCTACCAAAGAAGAAAAGTAGTAACATCTATAGAGTTTTAACAACTATATGCATGCAATTCCATATAACCCTAATACCACATAACCCTAATACAATATTCATTTTTCATGGTAATCAACATACATACATTGGTATCCCTTAAAAATTAATGTAATATTCCTTGAGATTAATTATTGACTTTAGGATCCTTAGGCATAGAGAATCATTCCTAAGAGCACAAATATCAAGATTAAGTTCTGAATTCATATGCGTTGAAATAAATTTAACATCAATATAGTTTATAACTAATTGAAGAACCCAAATGCATCAAAATTGTTTCAACAATTATTCACAACAAGAATTATTTACTGTTTTACTGACTAGAAAGCATTGTATCAAATTTTACTGGATGAGCACACTTGCCACCCAACCATTATTGTACCTCTAGTTGCCCCCAAGCTGAGATTACTTGCCCAGGAATAAGCAACCTTTGTTTACCCCTTCACTAGGCATTTAATGCCTTCTTTCATGATAAATTTTCTTTTAGCGGTGTCCCACTTTTGTGGACCTTTTTTAAACACTTGCATAGGATTTTCCCATAAAATCTTTCCTTTCACTCCTCCAACACTATTATGCTTATCCAATATTATAATATTTCTCCATCTAAGAAACATAAGGTGTTTTTCTCTCCCATCCATTAATTTTATCTATAATTTCATCTAGAATTCTTATCATGAAATAATTATTCAATCTCATTTACCCATGATATTTTTGTTTTTGTTTCTTTGGTAAGAATCTCATTGCTAGGTGTCTCATTCCCAAGTATATACATCCCATTTATTTATAGATAATTATTCATTTACATAATTATTCCAACATTTGTTTTCATGGCTTTTCGAGCATTCTATCCAATGTAACTCAGTCTAATCAAAACAATATTATAGAAAAAGAGGGATATTACATTCTCCTCCCATTTTATTAACACTATCCTTTGGGTTTGTGGTTGAGTTCACTTTCCCAGAAACCTTGTTGGAGACCTTTGATTCTTTACGTATTCTTGCTCCCATGTATCCTCTCTAGAGGTAAAGGCTTTCCTTGCACTTTATCCTGAGCAACAAATCAATTTCAAAGCTGGGTTGCTTTTTAGTTTAATATACATTAGATTCTTCCAGAAGGTCTCCTTCAGTTATACATGTAGAATTTTCCATTCAATTAGGTGAAAGTTATCATGTATATATTTCTTGAATAATAATACATGAAACCATTAAAATTTTTAATATGACTAAGAAATAATAATTGTTAAGCTATGGTTCCCATTCTGTTGGTTCTATATGGTTTAGTACTTTTCTAAACTCTTCGCGTTATCAGAGAAGTTTCATTTTTTTCTTAAGAAAATACTTCCCATATTTCCCACTTTCAGTCAACACTTTCTTTCATCTATTGTGATGAATCAACTATGAATCAAACATGCTCTTTCATTTACCCATTTCTATACATGCAAAAAATGTGGTTCTTAATTTTCACCTGCATTCAACATACTATCGAAATGCATCCAATATGATCAACACCATTATACATAACTACAATAGACCCGATGTCCCTTCCCATTAACCTAAATATTGTATACTTATATACTTCAATATATGAAATTGTACATTGCTCTTCATATCAAGATATCCTTTATCCATGGACTGTTTCTAGTAGGTTATAATTAGATATTATTGTATCACTTGTGCATATACTATTTTAGCCATTTTTGTATGATTTCTAGGTTATTATTAAAACGACCTTCAAATGGGCTTAATTGTGCCCACCATTAATTTTATTTCCCAGTTGTTCATTAGTTTTCATAATGGAATTAACATATTGTATTTCATAATGTATGACACCTTTTTCCATTTTTTCATTCAACATTATATGTTTCTAATCCCAAATCTTTTAATTCTACCGATACATAGTTTTCTTAACTATTTTTAGGAACTAATGCCGTTTATAATTTTTATTTCGATATTTTACTATCACTTCTCAGATATCTTGTATATGTATAGGTAGAACATTTTACATGTGGATATCTTGTTGATTTCATCCCAAGGTTTTATTTCAGTCTCTTATTATAATACTACCACTTATTTTCTTCTGTAAACTATTTCATTGATTCCACTCTGTATTCCTATTATGGTGAGTAACTCTTAAGGGAATTTTTTTTTTCTAACTTCCTCAATCAAAGAGGTCACCCATTAGTTATGTGCTACCAACACATTTCATTTCTTGTCCCAAAATATTATCATTTGTTCTAACAATTTCCTTCAAAATATTCTTAGTAGTTTAATTCTCAACCATAAAGGGGAAACATATGCTATTAGAATTTGTTTTCCAGATAATAATATTTTAGTTGTATCACTATGAACCTTAACTATGCTGAAGAGAATTAATTTTTCCATACCGGTTGTACGTTATTTGTATACTAGTAGTTCATAATACTTATTTTTAATCCATTTTCCATTTATGTTTATGAAAATTAGAACGAATTGCATCTTATGGATATATTACATGCTTCCTGTGAAAAAACTTTTATTAGACAATTTATTCTTAAGAATCTTGATAATCTCAACTTCTACCTTGGATTCTTACCTTCTTAATTTGCTCCACCATGAAAATCTATAGTGGAATCTATGTATTACCCTTAATTATGCAAGATTGATTATATAAGATTGCGTATCTCCATTCCCACATCTTATTATACTTTAGGTTTTCACTATTGAATACCATTTTTATTATTTCATTTTCCATTTATTAGTGATGATTCATGTGCCTGATCGGATTATTATGCATCCAAGACAGATTTCATAACTCATTTCTTTGAAAATGTGACTGTAGCACCCTCTCCTTTCTAAAGTGTAGATTTTCCGTAGAGCGTGTCACTAATCTGAGTGAATTTCTCCACTCTTAATCATTTTTTGCCTTATACCACTTTTCCCAACTGATCATCTTAGTACCACTCAGGACTATAGGTGTTAATAAACTTGGTATGGAGAAATTCCTTATCCTTCATACCCGGTGATGATGTCTCAACCGTCGCCTAACGCAATTTCTATTCTCATGAAAAGTAGTTCATGTTATCATATTAGACACCCCCTTAGTCGGGCCAGAAATACTAATGGTGATCACTTCTGAGTTCTTATAAGAAACGAAGACATTGTTTATGAAACATTCCCCAACTACTTTTATACTTTGGCACATGTGTGAATATTTTTTCTCTCAAGTTCAACATGTATCTCCCTTTTTTAGTGAAAATAAATTCATATAGTTCTGAATTTATACCTCCAAACTTCCTTAAAGATCTCACTTACAAATATTCATCATATAATTTAGATAAAAATCGACAATATTAGTTGTCACATTCTTCTAAATATTGACATTCGAAAGTCAATTGATAGGGAAGAGGTTAATAATCTGTACTGATTTGGACGAGTACCCTAAACTAGACTTTGATGAAAAGGTTTTCAACCTTATTTCCTCGGTATATTTCTTCTGTATTTACTCATAATTCTTGTTTTTAAGCCATAATTTCATTTCATTGCAGAATTTCAATTATATATATATAATTCGATAGTAATCTGGTCCATGATACCACTCAAATTACCTCATTTGAGATAGCAAATTTGAATGCATATATTTCGTCCCATAGCCAACTAAAAATGAAAATTTGTTTTAAACCCAGCTTTGAAGGATATTAAGAAAGATAAAATTGATTATTTACTATGTAATCTCCTTCATATGTGTGTCTGTTATATATTTAAGGAGTTACATTAATTTCAATTTTAGTATTCACTAATGAAAATGTTATAGGTGGTCTTTATCGTAATGCCACCAAAATTCTTTGGATTATCTTGTTTAGTCTGTATCTTACAATTTTGTTGTAAAATGAATGACCATAACAAAAATTAAATTTTTTTGGTATAAATTTATTATATTCCCTGTCTAGGTCTAAATCTCCTGGAAAATATGTAGATACCCTATCCTATCAAATTTGATTTACAATCCAATGTTTTGTTTAAAGACACAATTTTTATGCTAGTTTCTTCTTTTTTGTTGTTTCTATATTGTAATGCTAAGATATCTAATCTCGTGTGTAGGAGTTTCCACTATTATTCCCCCAAATACTATTCACATTATAAGCTCCTAAGATTCCTCCTTATCAAACTTACTTTTTATTTCTATGCTATTTTTTTGTCTCATAAACAGTTTCACAATAGTGCCTTTCTTGAGATATTAATTTCATTATACACACAACACTTATTTAATAGTGTTTCACCTAAACACTTCTTCACATTACGTTGCAATCTAATTAGTCAGCCAATTCTCTTGGTATTTTATTCTAACCGAACTTATACATGAATGCAATAGAATACATATATAAACATAAGAAAAAAATTGTAGTAGAAATACAACTTAATTTCATTAATATCAAAGGACTAAAATATTCTTACATAGATAATGGAAATAAACTAGTTGCATCGATGGTAGTTTATCTTGGAGAAGAGATGTGGTGGTTACCTACCTATAAACTGTGTTAAAATGAGGCTCAATGGTCTTTTTTTATTGAAAAAAAATGAAAAACCATAAACAACCAAAACCGTAACCCCAATTGATGGAATTCGAAGAGTTAGTGGGTCGCGTTAGGGTTAGTTTGGTAGCCAAAGTCTTTGCGTTGTAACTCGGTAATATTATATTTGTTTGGCATGTATGATACCTTCTCAGAAAAATATCTTCGAGTACTACAGGAGTTACCACAGGCTCCTAAGTATGGCTAGCAAGCTAGCTGAAGACCTCAAAAAAAAATCATTTAGGGGTTCAAAAGTAATTCATAAGTTTGGGACTCGAAAAACTACTCAAAATAGTAAATGCTGTTATCAAAAAGGATACTGATGAAATTGGTTGGGGATCTAGGTGGAATAGGTTAGTGAGCACCAATATCCACCTGGATCAGTCCTCCCCCCTTAAGAATATATGGTACCCATTGCGTGCAAAGCCTCCATGACGTGAGGAATTTCTATTGAACTTGGTCCCTCGTGAACGACTTTCCCTGGTGAAGGAGTTGTCCTTCTTTGGCAACTCAACTTAGTTGGATTCTATATTAGAATATGTTCTTGAGATATGATTCCATGATTTAATCATTTATGGTATGTTTCATGTAGTCTGAGTTTAACTCTGTGGGTGTGATTTTCTCTATAATACCGGATGTGTCCAGTAATGGTGGAAAGTAGGCCGAGGCGGTCCACATTGAACACCGGGTGCATACCAAGGAATGGTGGAATGATGAGCTCAAAGGAATTGTATCCTACAACCTTGGTGATATTGTATGACTCATATTAGAGCGGGAAGATCTTGTGGTTGGGTCCAACAAGACACTCCTTATATAGATGTAGCCAAACTTTTTCACCCACTTGAAACTTTTGTGGCACCAGATGTTGATCATGTCGCTTCTTGTACTTAGCATTTCCTATGTCCAGTATGTCATGGATATGTTGGAGGATGTTCTAAATGCACTCAATGTTTTTTTTTTCCCTGTCAACTTCATATTGGACATAAGAAGAATATGTCTGAGTAGCTGCAAATGGTATAGCCACATCAATGGCATGTAGTGGCTCAAATCCAAACCCCACCTGGAAGGGGTCATGGTCAGTTGAGATATGGAGATCTTAGTTGTAGTTGTGTTGGATATAGGGGAGGCTTTCATCCCATGTGTGAGGATTCTTTAAGTTGTACGTGCAGAGAATGTGTATGATCATTTATTGATGACCTCTATTTGGCCATCAGTTTGGGGGTGGAAATTTATGGACTTAGTGAGCTTGGTATCCAACATCGACCAGAGACTTAACCAAAATGTAATTAGGAACCAACTATCTAAATCTAAGATAATGGAATGAGGGATCACAAAGTGCAACCACACTCGTTCAAGTAAGATTTTAGAAATCACTTATGCTATTATACTCTTCTTGCAAGCCGCCAAAATGTTTGTCTTAGAGAATATGTCGATAACCACAAAAAAAAAAAAAAATTATGCTTGGTATAACGAAGGGCTGACATGTAATCCATGGAGGTGGATTCCTAAGGTAAACTAGGGATACAAACCAAAGTAAATATGCCTTTATTCTTGATGTTAATTTTGTAAGTCACACGAGCACTGTAGGATCTGATGTACTTCCCAACATCATGTCCAAGGTTCGGCCAATAGAAATACTTTTGTAGTACTGACGTTGTTTTCTCTGCCCCGAAATGTCCAATGACCCAATTGTAGTGTGGTTCCAAAATCATCTTGGAATGCTTTCTTGAAGTAACACATAGGTGTCCCAGGTAGCATAATAGTTCATCATCGACGTGAAAATTTGGGAATTTCTTGCTTTCCAGGATAATCTCGTATGCATTTCTGAAATGCGGATTGCTTTTGCAAATATGTGTCCACCCCAAAGTCCCATGCCCACAGGATTCAAGCATAGCAGTCAATGCCATGATCGATGGTTGGCTGAATAATTATGAAAAATTATTGGTGTTTCCCTTCTTGTACTTAATTTTCAAATGGAACTTTCATATCTCCCAAATTTTTTTTTTTATCATGTACTTATCTATTTAGATGGTCATCATCCCTCTTTTAACATCTTACCCAAATAACATCTCTTCTATGGTTATAATTGTCCTTTAATTCAAACCCTTATCTCTAAATATGACTCTTAGTTAGACTGTCTCAGTAGGTTGGATCCTTATTCGTCGAAGGGTCCTAGCCATTTATTTATTTACAATACCTTTTTATAGGTTAACATTGTTAGGCTATCCTTTATATATAATAACCTACACTCTAACCTTTACTTACCTCTACTTAAATTTTAATATTTAACATAACTTTTCCCTTTTATTTGCTAACCCATACTCTATATCTAATCTTTAATGATGCATTCTCCTAAATTTATTAAGTTCATTACTATGGTCTCATTGTACTAACCCTTCAATGCATCTATTCCTATATTAACATATATAGTGTTAGGTCCCTATATTACTAGTATAGTCCCTTATTGTTGTTAGTGTAGCCCCCTTATTGTTATTATTGTACCCTTGTAATCCCCATTTTGTTATTATTGTGCCCTTAAATTATTATTGTTAAGTTGGCTAGGATTACATTGTGGCCCACTAGGATTACATTATGGCCCCATGGACTCCTATATATAGAAAGGAGGTTTTGTAAATTGTATCATCCAAGAATTGTTCATTTATGTAATGTATTGGAGGTTGCCCCCTCGAAGTGGCTTATTTCTAAGGCGTTGATGTCTTTTTTCTTCTATTTTTGGAGCTAGTTACACAACATTTGGTATCAGAGCTTTGGATTCTACGTTTTTCGCTGCTCCAAATAGGTCATCGTGGAATTTTCGCTATACCTTTTTTTCTACAAAGTTTCAGAAGATGAAATCCTGAGGAAGATTGTCTAGAAATTTCAGAACTTGGTTCTCAATATTTTTAGAGATATCATTTGTGGAAGTTAGGTCTTTTTTCAAGCTCCTAAAAAGGTAATCGTGCCATTTTCGCTATAAATTTTCTTCTACGAAGGTTCAGAATCTGAAATTCATATGGTGCGGAGCTGAAATCCTGAGGAAATTCATCAAAAAATTTTAGAGCTCGGTTCGCAATATTTTTGGAGATATGATCTGTGGAAGGTAGTACTTTTTCAGGCTCTTGAATTTCATCTCAAAGAGGTGATCGTGGGAAAAGTTCAATAAATCTCTCTCTGGGCAGTGGATTTGAGTGCCGTAAAAATTGGTTGCAAGTACACTAACTTTAGTTTCTTGTTTATCAATTTCAGAGACAAAGGATGAAACAATGATACGTGGCAAGTCCTACAAGTTTGCTCTACTGAACCAGTCCAAAATTAGGTCATTGTGGGAGATTGGACACAACTTTGTCTTGGGGAATCCAAATTAGATCGGACCTGTGGCATTTGAAAAAAAATTCAGAGGGCTACTACAGGGCTGAATTTCAGATATTTAATATTTTCAATTACAGACATAATTCAATTTCAATATCGAGCTCCTCAAAGAAAGTAAAAGGTGTGTATTGTTTTTTCCCGAATTACATAAGTCTTGTTTGAAGAATCAAGTTGAATTGATTCCAAGGGAATATTGTAGAATAGGTATCAATATTGGATTCTAAAATGGCGCCTAAAAATAATTCAACACCCATTAAGCCTTAAGAAGGCTCTACCATGACTCATGAAGATGAAGAATTGCAACATGATCTATCAAAATTACAAGAGCAAGTGCAACAAATTTCACTCTCACAAAGAGCAACAAAAAATGAAATGGAAGTTTTGAAGAAAGGTGTGGAAGTGAAGATGGACGGTTTGAAGAAAGGCATGGAAGCTAAGATGGATGGCATGGAAGTGAAGATGGACGGTTTGAAGAAAGGCGTGGAAGCTAAGATGGATGGCATGGAAGCTAAGATGGATGGAATGGAAGCTGGCATGGAAGCTAAGATGGATGATCTAAAATCAAACATCGAAGATTTGAAAAATTTGATACAAGAAATGTTTCCTAATGGTGAAAAGATAGTAGAATAACCTCATGATGAGAACAAAATAAATGTTAATCGTGATTTCATAAACTCTAATGTTGGCGGGAAGAACCACCATATTCCAAAAATGTATATGAGGAAGTTTGATGGAAAGGATCCTGTAACATGGATACTACAGATGGAGCAATATTTTGATCTCCATAACGTGAAAAACACACAAAAGGTACGCATTGCAACTTTACATTTAGAACAAAATACATTTGTATAGTATCGATGGCTTTGCTCCTGTAAAAAAATTGTCACTTGGTCAATTTTTACGGAGGAAATGATAGCACATTATGAGGATGTGAAGAGCAACACCTTTTTTAGCCAATTGATAAATCTCAAACAAAAGGGCTTAGTGGGGCAGCACATTGAGGACTTCCAAAAATTGAATATAAGGGTAACTGATATTCCAGAGGAACACAGGATTGATCTCTTCATAGGCACTTTAAAGGATAACATCCAACATGAAGTTCGCGTTTTGGAACCTGATTCATTGGAGAAGGCATTCGGGTTGGCAAGAAAAATTGAATGTAAAATTATGGCGACAAGGAAGCCTACCACTCAATTCTATAAAGAAGGAAGTGTTGCTACACCTAGATTTCCACAACCTACAAGGTTGACACCACAACAATTGGAAGAAAAAAGAGCAAAAGGGTTTTGCTACAGTTGTGATAGCAAATACACTAAAGGTCATAAGTGTGCTGAGAAGAAATTATTTTACATAGATTGTGAAGAAGAAGAAGAAAATGAACAAGAAGAGGATATACACCGGGAACCACCCCTAGAAGAGGAAGAAATGAATCCGACCATATCGTGTAATGCACTGGCAGGAATTACCACTCCTCAAACTCTCAAGATAGAAGGACATATAAAAAAGAAAAGGGTAATAGTGTTGATTGATTCGGGTAGCACCCATAATTTTATTCATTATAAGGTAGCCAAGGAATTAAATTGTTTCCTATACCCAGCACCAGAATGTCAAGTGATGGTTGCAAATGGAGGAACTATAAATTTCTCTGGAAAATGCCATAATATCAAGCTAACCATGGGGGAATATGTGTTGGCTAGTCCAATGCTTTCCATTCCTATGGGAGGTGCTGATGTTGTACTAGGAGTACAATGGTTACAATCTTTGGGGACGGTAGCTTTTAATTTTCAAGAACTTTTCTTGAAATTTTTTTCAGAAGGAAAGGAAGTCGAATTACGGGGCATTGAAGGGAAGCCGGGAAGGATAATAAGCTCTAATGTCATGAAAAAGCTTCTAAATAAATAAAAATGGGGCGTAATTTCACAATTATGCTCACTAGAAGTTCCGACATCAAAATCATCTATTTCTGCAGATCTCCAAAAAGTATTAGACAATCATGCGAAGGTGTTTGAAACTCCCAAAGGACTCCCACCTATTCGTGGTCATGATCATGCTATTCATTTGATTCCAGGAAGTGTTCCTCCAAACATCAGGCCTTATAGATATCCTTACTTCGAAAAGAGCGAAACTGAATGTATGATTGCAGAAATGCTAGAGGCGGGTATAATTCAACCTAGTCAAAGTTCTTTCTCTGCTCCTGTAGTATTGGTACACAAGAAGGATGGATCATGGCGAATGTGTCCGGATTATAGGGAGCTCAATAAGCTCACCATTAAAGATAAATTTCCCATTTTTGTGATTGATGAATTATTGGATGAATTACATGGAGCAATTTATTTTACCAAGTTGGATCTTCGTTCAGGATATCATCAAATTAGAATGAAGACTGAAGATATTCCAAAAACGGCATTTCGAACTCATGAGGGTCATTATGAATTTTTGGTCATGCCTTTTGGCCTTACCAATGCACCTTCTACATTTCAAGGGTTGATGAATTCCATTTTCAAACCCTTCCTTAGAAAATTTGTGCTAGTGTTTTTTGATGATATACTAATCTACAACAGGTCTTGGAAGGATCATGTTGAACATGTTGATAAGGTGCTCAAACTATTGCAGGAGAAACAATTATATGCAAAAACATCCAAATGTTTCTTTGGAGTACAAGAGGTGGAATATCTGGGTCATATTATATCTCACGAGGGTGTTAAAGTATACCCTAACAAAATTAAAGCCATTAAGGAATGGAAAGTCCCCACGACCATAAAGCAGTTGCGAGGATTTCTCGGGTTAACAGGGTATTATCGCAAGTTTGTTAAGAATTATGGGAGAATAGCGGCACCTCTAACAACATTATTAAAGAAAGATGCATTTTCATGGACTCCTGAAGCAACTAAGGCCTTTGAACATCTTAAAGAGGCAATGTGCCTAGCACCGGTCTTAGCTACGCCGGACTTCACAAAAACCTTTATTGTGGAATGTGATGCCTCAGGAAATGGAATTGGTGCAGTTTTAATGCAGGAAGGAAGACCCATTACTTTTGAAAGTCTTCCAATCAAAGGAAATTATTTACATAAACCTATTTATGAGAAGGAAATGTTAGCAATACTGCATGCACTAAAGAAATGGCGAACTTACCTAATGGGAAGACACTTCAAGGTAAAAACTGATCATGATAGTCTTAAACACTTTTTGGAACAAAGAGTATCTTCAGAAGAGCAGCAAAAATGGGTCACAAAGATGTTGGGTTATGACTTTGAAATAATCTACAAAAAAGGAAAGCTTAATGTTGTTGGAGATGCACTCTCAAGAAAGAATGAAGAGGTGGAAGCATTGCTTTGTGCCATTTCTATTATCCAACCAGATTGGATAACCGAAGCAAGAGATGAATGGAAGAAGGAAAAATATGCATGGACACTCATTCAAAAGTTGCAGCAAGATCCTAGTACATCTGATACATTTAGTTGGAAAAATGATTCCTTATGGTACAAAGATCGCTTATATCTTTGTAAGAATTCCCAACTAAAATAAAATATTCTTCTGGAATTGCACACTTCTCCTTTAGGAGGACACTCAGGATTTTTAAAAACTTACCACAGGGTGAAGAAAGATTTTTTTTGGGATGGCCTTAAATCTGATATTCAAAAGTTTGTGGTGGAATTTTTGGTTTTCCAGCAGAATAAAGTGGAGACAATTAAGACCCCGGGACTTCTACAACCTTTATCCATTCCAAGTCAACGTTGGGAGGAGATTTCAATGGATTTTATCACAGGTTTACCGAAGTCCGAAGGCAAGAATGTCATCATGGTGGTAGTTGATAGACTTACCAAGTATGCACACTTTTGTGCATTATCTCATCCATTTAAAGCAAGTACAGTTGCTACTACATTTGTGGACAGAATTCAAAAGCTACATGGAAGCGCATGGGTTATTGTGAGTGATAGAGGTCCCATTTTTACGGGAAATTTTTGGATGGAGTTATTTTCTTGTTTGAGTACTCAATTAGCTCATAGCTCATCTTATCATCCTCAATCTGATGGTCAAACAGAGATAGTAAATAAATGTTTGGAAGGATATCTTTGTTATTTTGTATCTGATAAACAAACATAATGGGTCAAGTGGTTACCTCTCACTGAATGGTGGTATAACACTTCCTTCCATACTGCAGCAAAAATGACCCCATTTATGGCACTTTATGGATATCATCCACCATCGATCACATCATCTTTAAGGGAAAATTCGAAGGTTCAAGAAGTGGAAGATCACATCGAGCATTAGCAAGAAGTTCTCCAACTCTTAAAGGATAACCTGAATTTGGCACAAAATCGACAACCATATAAACAAATGTCCCTCAAGCAAGCTAAGAAGGATAATAAATTATCGCCAAAGTACTATGGTCCTTACAAGGTGTTGCAAAAGATTGGTACTATGGCATACAAATTGGAGCTTCCTGCTTCTTCGCAAGTACATCCAGTTTTCCATGTTTCATGCTTAAAGAAGTTTATAGGTGAAAATCTTCCAGTTCAAACAATATTGCCAGAACTTGATGAGGAAGGAAAAATCATATTGGAACCTGAAGCGGTCACAGAAACAAGAACTCGACAGCTACGAAAGCAATTAATTTCAAAGTATCTCATCAAGTGGAAGAACTTACCCACTGAAGATTCTACATGGGAGGATGAGAATTTTATACAGAAGCACCCAGAGCTACTCAAGCGTTGAGGACAACACTTTTTGGAAGGAGAGGGGCATGTTAGGTCCCTATATTACTAGTATAGTCCCTTATTGTTGTTAGTGTAACCCCCTTATTGTTATTATTGTACCCTTGTAACCCCCATTTTGTTATTATTGTGCCCTTAAACTATTATTGTTAAGTTGGCTAGGATTACATTATGGCCCACTAGAATTACATTATGGCCCCATGGACTCCCATATATAGAAAGGAGGTTTTGTAAATTGTATCATCCAAGAATTGTTCATTTATGTAATGTATTGGAGGTTGCCCCCTCGAATTGGCTTATTTCTAAGGCATTGATATCTTTTTTCTTCTATTTTTGGAGCTGGTTACACAACATATAGGACCTACGAGGATTTAACATAAATAATAAATATATGCATGGTTCCTTATGAGGTTAGTATGAAGGTTTTAACCCTCATCCCATAGTTCCATTTCGAATTTTGACATGCTAACCCCACCTAATGAGTTTTCCCTCTACGTAGTCTCCAAGTGGTAGAGATCATGTGCCCTCAAGTGAACCTCACCCTATTCGAGGTCAGAAATGGACGATGGAGGTCATAGGAGGTTAGATCTATGGCTTTGATGTTTTGTAAAAACCCTATGGGTTTAACCTACCTCACTTTGCCTTATTTTCACATTTTCTCTACGTGCTTTAGGACCATCTGCCTTGCAGGAGCTAAGCCTCCATAGCTCGACCTGCAACTTGTTTTTTTAGAGACCCTGTGGTTTGATTACTCCATTTTTATCATTTTGGTTGTTGACCAAACCTGATTGTCATGCCATCACAGGTAAAAATTTCATTATGTTTTATTTTCGGATATCATGACCTCTTATTCGTACTAGTTTCTAATGCGTTTTGGTTCGTTTTGTAGGGAAACTCGATAGCTTTTTTAACAAGGCATTCATCATTCTCTCAGGTAAAATATATTCAAGATTTACCTCTATTTTATTTCATTTTAGCATACCCATCTGATTATGGGTTGGTCTGTGTTCGCATGGAAAATACCTATGTTTCTAGTGTAGACATTTGGGTGAATACCTCTTTCTTCGCTCACTGCGTTTCAAACACTCATTTGAGTTCAAACTGCCAGCCATCCGGTTTTGTTCTTCATATAAGAGGTAAGGATTCTTTGTTTTCTGGGTTTAACATTTACCCTCTATTTCACCCTTCAATTCCTCAGTTTAGCAATATATATTATCTAGTGTTTCAGTTATGGTTTTTGTATGCCTTCCATACCAAACATTTTCTGGGTTTTTCATTATGCATCCTAATTTGAAAAGGGTTTGTTCAATTTCGAGTCCCATTCTATAATTGGTCTCTGGTTTTGTTGGTAGAGGTATTTTAAATCCTTTGAGCCCTTTCATATTTACATATTGTCTCATGCATAACCCACCTTACTAATGGTGAGCTAGAATTTTGGTTTTTGGTTATTGTTTGTGTTTGGCATTGTTTTAATTATACAGACCCATTCCACTGGGATTAGGTTCGAAATATTTTTTATATGTATACAATCAATATTCCAAAGAATAATCCCCTCATTCCTCTTTAGTTTTTTTTTAAATCATCCAATTAGCCTAGGTTGGGTCAATGTAACTCTGTCCCAATTCAATCTTCTGTTTATTAGCTTCCTGGTTTATCCCATTGTTTCCATTACTCAAAAAATTGTGATTTATCTATTTAGTATAGACCTTAGTTTTACATTGTGATATTATTTTCTGTAGACAATGTAAATAGAAATAGAACTCTTCATGATAGTGATTAAGATTTATATGATTTGCTGATATGAATTTTGTTTATCTAACAGAGGTCTTAGAACTCCTCTGATTCTATTTCAATTTTGCATAAGTTTAGAATAAATATTATTGGGTTTAATTATAATTGAATTTCACATGTAAATGTGTGTTGTATTTATCCGTATTACCCATACGTTGTTAATTCCGATGTCCTATTATGATAGTAAGTTGACCAGAGCATAGGGTAAAATCCTCATTCTATAGGTTTTTCTTTAAATTATTTTGAATAGTATTCATAGGATAGCGTAAGTACTATCCTCTATTTTCAATTTAATTCTAGGATTTTCATTTTTCAATTTCATTCTTTGTACAACAGTAAAAAATTTCTTCTTTTACTCATATAATTTTCGAAGTTATATATATACCTCTTTCTCATAAATTTGATTGCTTCTAGTTATAATCATTAGGACTATAGTTCACTTATGTATTATTCATACCCTTCTGGGTTAAGGCCTCACGCATGGTTTCATTTACATCTGAGTATTTCTTTCATAATTATTCATAAATTTATATAGAAAAATGGGATTTTTGCATCCTTGTACTATGCATGTGAGTTGCGTGACAAATTTTGGGTTACTCTTTCCCTCCACACTGCTCAAGAAGAATGCATAACCTTTGTGGGGGTTCTTCCCTTTAAGGTATTCATCCAATCTCTTAACACATATTTGATTTTTCATTGAGGTTTGGCACAACCCCTTTTCTTCTCATTGCTATTCGTCATTTTGGTTACTGCTATGTATTAAATTTTGTTTTATAATTCTTACCTTCTACATTTCTTTTCATTTTATATTATTAGTTTAATATGGGTTGTTGCCACCCTGGTTTAATGTTTGACTCAGATCCAGAATTTTTTTGGAGATTGCATCCTATCACATTTAAATTAGTTTCAATACATTAGGTTATTATTAATTTCCTCATTTATTCATTTCCTGTGTACATGTTGAAAGACCACCTTAGTTACATAATTATGTGATTTGTATGCACAGATGGAGAAATCAAGAGATTGAAAAAAACACTCAGGTAATACATATTCATATCTTGTGCACTATAATATTTTTTATTCATTAGTCTATTATATTTTCTCTAACTCTCGCATTCCTATTTATTTTTTGGTATGCTTTCTGAGTTTTTTTATTGGTCTACATGACACAAATGTTTCCCTCACTTCCCACGCTTACAATCTATATTATTTCTCAGGTCGATAACATGTTCTTTCACCATGGATCTCCTTCTGGAACATAGCTTAGACATGTGTTATTAGAGTTTATATGGCAGCGCCATGCTTGGCCTTTGAAAATTAATTACATTGATGTAACATTTATTATTTTTCACGTAGTCATATACATATGACAATGAATTCCTCAAGTATGTTCAAGGATTATTGTACTTAGACAATTTAAATATTTTATAATTGGAATTCTAAGTTACATTATTTTTTATATCATATTCATGATGGATATATATGTAATTTTATTTGACCTTTAGATTTTATAACGAATTCATCAGTTTTGAATGCTTTCATATGTTATGTATATATATATATATATATATATAGAGAGAGAGAGAGAGAGAGAGAGAGAGAGAGAGAGAGAGAATTCTCTTATTTTTAATAATGGTTTACTTGGTTATTTTTCTAGTAATTGTTTCATGTATCAATAATTTATACCTGAATGCATTTGTAATCTCCTTTTTCTGTCTCTCATTCTATCGTTAGATACATGCTCTCTTATTTACTTTACTTTGACTCATATATGAATAATTACACAGTAATTACTATCAAACATAACCCTTTGGGTTTATAATTGTACAGACTGCTTATAATTTTAAAAACTTACAGTAACTTAGTTTGTGTACAGAACACAATATTGACATTGTATTTACTACAACACCGCCATTGTACAATACACATATTTGACACTATACAATACATAGAATTTATATTGTACAATACATATTACTAATACTATTTATATTATTAACCAAGTGCATGCCGCTACTCTATAACAGGACCCCAGCACACAGTATTGATATGTATGTTACATTAACAAGGCCTATGTGACTAGTGTGTACTATTCTTCGAACATAGTTTAACATAAAATAGATCCCTAGGTACAAGGTAATTTTTTTCTATTCAATTAGACAATATTTTGTTCTAGTCCTTACTAAAAAATTAATAATTATGTATAAAATCTCAACATGTGGCATACCAATTGGTAAATATGAATCTTCCTCCCAAGCATAACCTTCTCCTCAGAGCTCTCCCCCGAGAAGAGATAAATTTTCCCTAGCGTTGACAACCTCTTGTCACACTGGTAATGGAGCCTTTAAGCCCACTTTCCCTCAACCAGTTTCCATAATGGTGTCATGTTATTATGGGCTACTGTTTCCCATAACCTTGGCTTTACTTTTGTTTTCTCCACAAAATTTTACTCTAAAACTTGCTTTTCCTCAGTGCAATTTTTCTTATCTCTTCCCAAAAACTTTCCTCTTTACTGGGGATTTTCTTAGATATTTTTCTCCAATATATATATATATATATATACATATTTCTCCAGAGGATTTTTTGGAGAATTTTGGGAAAGTATGAAATTCTATCCTATTCTCATGGAGAAGAATTTCCAGATATCAATTACTCTTTTCTTTACAAACATGACATAATTTTCATAAATAATTAAAACTTTTCTCCTAAAACCATAATTATTCCACAAGTCCACGTAGACCTTGGTCCTATTTACATAAACATAAAAGTTGTAAATGAGGGGGAATTACATAGTCCCCCCTAAAAAAAAAACATCGTCCTCGATGTTATCAGATAACTCTTGTTATTATTTGAACAAATCTACAACAATTCTTTAATACTTTTTCACCACTCCCATGTAGCTTCTTCAACTGTAAATTTCTTCCACTACACATTCACCCATGATATTGTTCTATTCTGGAGCACGGTTTCTTCCTTTTCGAAGATACAAAGTGGTTATCGAAGAAATTCCCCTTTTGTTTCCACCTGTATCAAAGTCCAGTCAACCACGTGAGAAGGATCATGAACATATCTTTTAAATAATCACACATGAAAAACATTATGAACTCTAACATGACTAGGTAGAGCCAATTTATAAGCAACTTGGCCCACTCATTCCAAAACCTCAAAGGGGCCGTAGTATCATGTAGCCAACTTAGCACAATTTTCGGTGTGCAGGGTACTCTTGCGAGGTTTGATCCTCAAGTACACATGATCCCAAACCTTAAATTATTTGTATATTCTTTTCTTGTCTTCATGATTCTTTTGGCGGTCTTGAGCTGCTTTGATGTTTTGTTGAATTTTCCTTACTGTCTATTCCATTTCATGTAATGCTTTAGGTCCAAGTACTAGTATGTCCTTTGGTTGACTCCAGCTAACTGTAGTATGGCATTTCTTGCCATACAAAGCCTCGAATGAACTCATTTTAATAGAGTTTTGATAGTTTTTGTTGTAAGAAAATTATGCCAAATGCAAAAAATCCTCCCACCTGGTAGGCCTATTCATTACATACACGTGAAGCACGTCCTCTAGTATTTGGTTTGTCCTTTTTAGTTTACCATCTGTCTAGGGATGATAAGATGTGCTAAAGTTCAGTTTTGTTCCCACTCCCCCAAAAAATTTCTTCCACAATGTGGATGTCAAATTTACATTCCTATCAAAGATGAAGGAGTTGCCACTGCTTCCCCCTTTTGGACTTAGAGTCTACTTTCCCAAACTCTTCCTGACTCTCAGACTTCTCTGAGTTGGTTTCTGTTTCTTTTCATTTCAGTTTTTCTTGTTCTTCCTCTTGATGACTATATATAGAGGTTAACTCAGTTATCAACCTCTCTTGTTCATTAATAACTTATAGTAAACTTTCATTGCTGGTCCTAAGCTCAACCATTTCCTTCTTCAACTTTTTGGTAATTTCCAGAATCTGGTCATTGGAATCTGGTAGGGAATCCTCCTCCCCCATGACAAACAACTGTAATTCTATGTGCACCTTATATCTGATGCATGGGAAACCATTAGCATTCATAAACCATAATATGAAACTGATCATTGTTTTGAAACAAGATTCTTTTAACCATAAATTAAAAATTTCAGACAGAATAATTTCCAGTGTTGGGGTCCATAAGCCCATTATTTTAACTTGGGCTCTGATACCACTTCTCATATCTCCGAAAATTTCTTTTTTTTATCATGTACTTACATGTTTTAATGGTCATCATCACTCTTTTAACATATTACCAAAACAACATCTTTGCCATGGTTACAGTGGCCCTCTAATTTAAACACTTATCTCTAACTAAGACTCTTAGTTACACTATCTTAGCAGTTTGGATCCTTATTTGTTGAAGGGTCCTAGGAATTTATTTATTTACAATACATTATTATAGGTTAACATGATTAACCTATCCTTTATATATAATATCCTACACTCTAACCTTTACTTAACTCTAATTACCTTTTATACTAAACATACCTTTTCATTTTGATTTCCTAACCCATACTCTATATCTAATCCTTAATGATGCATTCTCCTAACTTGTTTAAGTTCATTAATATGGTCTCATTGTATTAGCCTTTCAATACCCCTATTCCTATATTAACATAGATAGGACCTACAAGGTTTTAACACACATAATAAATATATGCATGGTTCCTTATGAGGTTAGTATGAAGGTTTTAACCCTCATCCCATAGTTCCATTTCAAATTTAACATGCCAAACCCACCTAATGAGTTGTCCCTCTTCGCAGTCTCCAAGTGGCAGATATCATGTGCCCTGATGTGACAGTTACCCTTTTTGAGGTCACAAATAGATGATGGAGATCATAAGAGGTTAGATCTACGAATTTGATGCTTTGTGAAAACCCTAAGTGTTTAACCTACCTAACATTGCCTCATTTCGAAATTTTCTGTGTGCTTTGCAATCATCCAAATTGCGGGAGCTATGCCTCCATATCTCAACCTGATTTTTTTTTTTGAGAGACCTTGTGATTCTTTTCCTGCATTGTTAGGATGTTGGTTGTGCGCCAAACTTGTTGCTGCACAGAGCATTTGTTTCCATGCCTTCACATGAAACAATTTCAGTGCGTTTTATTTTTTACTATCCTGACCTCTTAGTAGTATTGGTTTCTAATGTATTTTTTTTTTGTTTTGCAGGGAAACCCCATAGTTTTTTCGACTGGGTATTCATCATTCTCTTAGGTAAACATATTCAATATTTACCTGTGTTTTAGTTATTTTTTTCCCTTTATTTCAGCATACTGATCTGATTATGGGTTGTTTTGTATTTGCAGGGAGAAACCCTATGTTTCCATTGCATAGAAATTTGGGTAAATACCTATTTGTTCCCTCACAACGTTTCGATGACACCCATTTGAGTTCAAACTGCCAGCTCGTTGGTCTTGTTCATGATATAAGAGGTAAGGATTCTTTTTTTTTCCTTCTGCATTTGACATTTACCCTCTTGTTCACCCTTCAATTTCTGAGTTTAGAAAAATATATTATCGAGTGTTTCAGTTATGGTTTTTGTAAGCCTACCATATCGAGAATTTTTTGGGTTTTACATTAAACATCTGAATTTGTAAAGGGTGTATTCGTTTTTTAGTCCCATTCTATAATTGGTATCCGGTTTTACTGGTAGAGGTATTTTATGGCTTGTGAGCCCTTCTATATTTATGTATTTCCCGATGCATAGCCCAACTTACTAATGGTGAGCTATAATTGTAGTTTTTAGTTACAGTTCATGTTTGGCATTTAAACGTTTTCATTATACACAGCCATTCTGGTAGGATTATGTTTGAATTATTTGTTATATGTATTCACTAACATTTCCAGAGAATAATATGCTCATTACTCTTTAGGTTCCAGGTTCAATCATGCAATTAGCCTAGCTTGGGTCACCATCACTGTGTCCCAATTCAGTCCTCTTTTTATTATCTTGTTGGTTTATTCCATTGTTTGCATTCCTCAAGGAATTGTGATTTCTCTATTTAGTATAGATCTGGGTTTTACATTGTGATATTATTTTCTCTAGACAACATAAATAGAAATATCAATATTCATGGTAGAAATTAATATTTCTATGCTTTTCTCATATGACTTCTTTGTATTTGATAGAGTTCTTAAAATTCCTCTTATTTTGTTTTAGTTTTTCATAAGTTTAGAATACATATAATTCAGTTTAATTATAATTGCATTTCACATGTAAATGTGCATTGTATTTATCCTTCCTACCCTTACATTGTTAATTTCGATGTCCTATTATGATAGTATGCTCAGCAGAGCATAGGGTAAACTCCTCATTTTGTAGGTGTTGGTTTAAATTATTTTGAATAATATTCATAGGATAGCATAATGACTATCCTCTATTTCCAATTTAATTCTAGGATTTTCATTTTTGAATTTCGTTCTCTGTACAACAGTAACAATTTTCTAATTTTGTTCATATAATTTTCCAAGTTATATATCTACCTCTTTCTCATAAATTTGATTACATCTGGTTATAATCATTAGGACTATAGTTAACTTTGGTATTTTTCATACCCTTCTGTGTTAAGGCCTCACCAATGGTTTCATTTAATTATGAGTATTTACTTTGCATCCTTGTACTATGCATGTCAGTTAAATGCAAGAAATTATGGGTTATTATAGGTTCTTCTTCCCTTCTCCAATGTTCAGGTTTAATGTGTAACCTTTGTGGGGGTTCTTCCCCTTAAGGTATTCGCGGAGTCTCTTAACACAGATTTTATTTCTCATTGAGGTTTTGCACAACCCCTTTGCTTCTTTGTTCTGTTCCTCATTTTTTTCACTATTTTGTATTAAATTTTGTTTCATAATTCTTACCTTCTACAGTTATTTTCGTTTTATACTCTAAATTTAATATGGGTTGCTTCCACCTAGGTTTAATCTTTGACTCAGAACCATAATTTTGTTGAAGGAGATTACATCCTATAAAATTCAAGTTAGTTTCAATACATTAGGTTATTGTTAATTTCCTCATTTATTATTTTCCTGTGTACATGCTGAAAGACCACCTTAGTTACAAGATTTTGTGCCTTGTATTCATAGGTGGAGAAATCAAGGGCATGAGAACATACTCAAGTAAGACATCTTCATGTCTTGTACACTGTAATACTTTTTATTAATTAGTCTATTTTATTTTCTCTAACTCTCGCATTCCTATTCTTTTGTAGGTATGATTTCTAAGTTTTTTTGTTGGTTTGTGTGATACTACTATTTCCCTCACTTCCCACGCTTACCATCTATATTACTTCTCAGGTCAGTAGCATGTTGTTACGTCATGACTCTCCTTCTGGCATATAGATTAGACATGTTTTATTAGAGTTTATATGTCAGCTCCATGCTTGGCCTTTGACAATTAATTACATTTATGTAAAATTTATTGTTTTTCACTTAGTCACATAGATATGACAGTGAATTCCTCAATGATGTTCAGGGATTATTGTACCTAGACAATTTCTATATTTTATAATTGGAATTCTGAGTTACATTATTTTCTTTATCATATTCATGATGGATATATATGTAATTGTATTTGAACTTCAGATTTTATAATGAATTCATCATTTTTGAATCCTTTCATAGATATATATATATATATATATATATATATATATATATATATATATATATATATATATATATATATATAAATTATTTAGTTTTTAATAATGGTTTACTCGGTTAGTTTTCTAGTAACTATTCCATGTAACAATAATTTATACCTGAATGTATTTGTAATCTCCGTTTTTTGTCTCTCATTATATCCTTAGATACATTTTGTCCTATTTACTTTAATTTTACTCATATATGAATAAGTACATAGTAATTACTATCAAACCATAACCCTTTGGGTTTATAATTACACATATTGTAATTTTATCAACTTATAGTAACTTAGTTTGTGTACGGAACATAGTATAGACACTATATTTACAACGGTACTGCCACTTTACAATACATATTACTAATACTATTTATATTATTAACCAAGTACATTCCACTAGTATATACCAACAGTGTACCACACAATATTGATCTCTATGTAACATTAACAAGGCCTATGCAACTAGTTTGTGCTATTATTGCAACATAGTTTAACATATCATAGATCCCTTATGTACAAGGTAAAAAAAAAATTGTTCACTTAGAAAAGATGTTGTTCTAGCCCTTAATAAAACATAAATAATTAAATATAAAATCTGGACATGCGGCATACCAATTTGTAAAGAAGATTTTTCCTCCCAACCACGAGCTTATCCTTAGAGCTTTCCCCCAAGCAGAGATCAATTTTCCCCAATGTTGATAACCTCTTGTCACACTGGTAATGGCACTTTTAAGTCCATTTTCCCTCATTCAGTTTCCATAAAGACGTCCCATTATTATGGGCTATTTTTTCCCATAGCCTAGGCTTTACTTTTATTTTTTCCACAAAATTTTGCTTCAAAACTCGCTTTTCCTTGGCACAATTTTTCTTACCTCTTCCCAGTAAGTTTCCTATTTAATGGGGATTTTATTACATATTTGTCTCCAATCTAATTAAATATATACATATACATATAGATATGCATATACATATACATATACATATATATATATATATATATACATATGTACATACATATATATACATATACACATACATATATATATATACATATACATATACATATATATATACATATACATATACATATACATATAGATATGCATATACATATACATATACATATATATATATATATATATATTATCCAAAGGGTTTTTTTGGAGAATATTTGAAAAGTATGAAATTCTATCCTATCCACATGGATAATAATTTCCAAATCTCAATTACTCTTGTCTTTAAAAACTTGACATAATTTTCATAAATAATTAAAATATTTCTGCGAACATCATAATTGTTCCATAGGTCCACCTAGACCTTGGTATTATTTAAATAAACATAGAAGCTATAAATCAGGGGTATTACATGAACTATTGTAGGTATGTTGACCATTTCAGATGGTGATCATTTTACAAATTCCCTTCTGTCTGTATGAACTGTAGGGGTTAGTGGTTTGTGTAGATGAACATTTCCTTCCCCACAATGTAATGCTTCCATTATCAACAAAATGGAAAATGGAATATATTTCTCTTACATTGGTGGGATAATTTTAAACTATGTCTGAGAGTGCCTCATTGCAATATACCACTAGATTACCCTACTGAGTAATAAATATACCAATAGAATAGTTGGAGGCATCCGTTTCGATCTCAAATGGTTGTTGTGTAGGTTTTAACCATCTACACAAATTACCTAGAAATGAATTACTAAAAATAGAAAATGAAAAATGGTGAGAACATAAACATGAAACACATATACATACATATTTTCCCCTCTATCCCAAAACCGAGACTACTAGATTGATTTTTCATTATATTCATTTCAATGCTACAATACATATATATACATACTGAAGCATTCAGAAAACCTAGATTAGCACATAACCATAGTTCCCTTAACCGGATCTACAATATACCATGGGTAGGAAACCATGTTCAAAACCCATGCAAAAAACCATAGGTAGGTCCACCCACTTAATATAGGCTCCAAAAAAACTTTCCTGGGCCCCTACATCGAACCTTATGTAGGAGAGCTACCACCATTATACAAACCCCCAAATAGGGGGGGTTTCATCCCCCCTGTGATCCCCTTGCCCCCTGTCTTACCCCAAGCACATGAGGCTCATTATGGAAGGAATATAACACACACCCAACATTCTCCAACTTGTTCTCTTCTTTCGACAAGGGGCCTTGAAACGCCCATTTTTTCTTTACACCAAGAGAAATTCTCAGTGCTCATAGACTTTTTCAATGCATCTGTAGCATTATTGAATGTGTCCACCTTTACCAACAAAACCTTTTTGTCCTCAACCATATTGTTGACCCTCGTTTTCTATCTTATTTTGTTTGATTAAAAACACTTTATTTCAATTCTATCCATCCATATACCATCCATATTCACTCTATTTTGACCAATAATGCATATCGAGGTATATAAATTAACTTTTGCAATTTTTATAAGTGTTTACAAAAATTGAATTTTAAGTGCATTTTTGGACTGGACCGGAAATTCCCGTAATGGCTTCATAGGTGTCATACTTGAAGGACACCTGGGCTCAAGTCGAGAAAATTTATAGAGATATTGGGAAATAATAATGGACATGCACCTATTGGTTCGGTCAAACAAAGATTAAAGAGACCTGGTCAAAGTCACTCAAACAAGACTTGTTATTATGGAAATCCCTAGGAAATAGGCAAAATTTAGAATTTTATGGGATTTTCTAGATTTGGAGAGGTTAGATGAATGATATCGACTAAAATAGATAGTATAAGGATAGAAATGGTTGTTAGAGACATTTTAGTTAAGTTTGTTTCATATATCTCTATTTAAGCCAAAGACATTAAAAGCATTGATATGTAGAATTTGTATAATTTCACTTTGATATTTCTGAAACATTGAGAGCTAATTGAAGAAATAGTTCTATATCATTTTCTTCTATTCTATATGGTGAATTATTGATTGAGTTTCAGTAGCTTAAAGTACTCACAGTGTGCGAGGCAATGGTGGAGGGAACCCGCAACTTTTTTCTTAATTTAGTTGCAATTTCTTGAACTAGTTTTGTTTCATGCTTAATCAGTTAATTAGATGTATGATGATATGTTATGGTTGTTGATGAATCTAATTATAATTTATATTCTGCATATGAAATTTCAAACCAGCGTTTAAGTTAAACACTCCTTATATTTGATCAGGGACTAGAAACTAGAATTCATCTTTCTTGCTTTTAAGTGATTTTTTCAATTTCCAGTTTTATAACAATGGAATTAATGATGAATGAATTTTTCATGAACAAAAAAAAGGACCTCTTTCGTTAAGGGCCTCTTCTATTATTATTTTATGCATCTTTAGCTATTGTTCATTAATGGTTTTGATTTTTTTTCATGAAGTACTATTGTAGATAAGGACAAAGAAGTTCTCCTAAGTTAGGAGCTTCTTCTTCTGCTTATTACATAATTGAATTTGAATTTATTTAGTTAATTTTTATATTTGTAATATGCATTTCCTTTAATTTCAATAATTCATCTTCTAAACTTGACTATAACTGAAATCCATATATTTTGGAGATCCTTCTAAGTTCTACAAGCCCAGATTGATAATAAATACTTGTGTTAGTTTACCCAATAAATAGACCCAAAATTTTTGGCATCGTTTCTAGGGAAGCATATTGATAAGTGGTCAAATAGGAAGATAAAAAAATAAAAAAATAAAAACACATCAAAAACAAGAAAAACATAGCTTTTATTATAGAGTGTTTCTTTATGCCTAGAGATAAAGATTAGAAGGTTAGATTTGTTCAAAAAAACCCCCGAACAATTAATCCATCCACAAGCCTGACAACACCGGTTGTTGGAAGACCTACTCCAGAGGATTTAGAGGAAAAACAGAGATCGGGACAAAGATTAACTCAAGTTGAAAGAGAAATCTTGTTAGCCTTGGAGGTAAAAAGAAATAAATAACCAAAAGAAACTCCTTCCTTAGGAAAATAAAATGAAATGGGAAAACCAATTGTTGAACAATTAAAGAAACCTGACCTTGAAGAAATTAAATTAGTTGAGGAAACATTAAATGAACCACATATTGAAACACTATAATTTTTGAACAGGAAATGGCTAAAGAAGGACAAGGATCTAATATGGAAATCATGACTCCTAAACAAAGAATTGAATCTAAGAGACGATAGAGAGGATGGAAAAGGAAAGGAGAGGAAGAAAGGAAATTAGAAGAAAAGAGAAAGAGAAAGGAAGATAGATAAATAGAAGCACTAAGAAGGAGAGAGGAAGAAGCGAAAAGAGAAAATGAGAAAAAAAATACTACATGATATTGAACAAGAAAATGATAATGACAAGGAAGCTACTTTTTTCTTTCCAATATAGACACAAGAGAAATATTAGGAGAAGAAGTGAAAATGTCAAACATTACACCCTCTGTATTGCCTAAATTTTATGTAATGTCAATAGAAGATCTTGATTCATTTATGTTCGAATTTGATATGTTATGTAGAACTTATCGATATATAGATGACACACACAAGCTTTGTGTCTTTCCTGCTACTTTGAAAGCAAAAACATTAAAATGGTTTATGGGTTTAGGAGAACATACAATTTCTTCTTGGGATGATATGAAGAATTTTTTTCTTAAAAAGTATCAAGATTACAATAGGGCTAGAGAGTCAAAAGAAGACATTTTTATAATGACACAACAAGAAGATGCAATTTTGGAGGAGTATTTGGAAAGAATTATTCATTATCTGCAAAAATCCAAACAACATTCTCTAAATTCCGATACCATCCACACAGTTTTTCTTAAGGGTGTCAGAGATGAATACTTATATATCCTCAATGTCATTGTGAAAGGAGATATCTCAAACCTATTATTTGATTAAATTGCTAAACTTTGTCAGAAATATTCTAGGGGAACATCAAAAAGTGGAAAGAGGGATGTTACATCAAGAGCTTCCAAATATGCAACAAGTAGAGTAACAAGAGCAGAAATAGGAATTTTACTAGAAAATTTCAAAAAAATATCTCTTAAACACTTTGGGAACACAAGTAAATGTTTTAAAATCCAAGAAGAAGAAAGAAGAACAATATAAAATCTTACCAATCTTTTGTCCAAAGTGTAGGAAAAACATCCACTTAGGGAATGTCTTTTGCAAGGTACACAAGTGTGTGGACTTTTTACAGAGAATCATGCAACTAAAAATTTCCCAAATTTGAAAAAGTTGCAAATGCAGGAAGTAAAAGGGGTAAATTCACTCTACTATATGGCACCAATTAGACCTTGGAAGCGAAGGTTTCCTCAACAATTTCCTCAAGAAAACCCCTTAAATTTTCAATATCCTCCTCAGAATTTAGGGAACACTCCAATTCCATCGCAGGCTTGGCCTCCACACCAATATCAAAACAGACCTACACAAGGTTAAAGGGGATATGGTTATGGAAATTACCTACCTTAGAGAATGTACCCTCAACAATATCAATATCAAGAACCATACCCTCAACAAACATACCTTTAATACCAACAATTCCAGCAACATCAACCAATGCCATTTCCACCTCAAAATCCAACACCAATGCTAACTCAACCTCAGTAGCTTGAACAACCTTCTAACCAACCACCTCCCAGACTAACACAATTTTCATATCATCCCATAGCTAATCCAAGTAACAAAGTTGATAAACCATCATACAATGTGGAAGAAGCAACATACTATCCCACATATTCCATTCTTCCCATACAAGAAGTCTACTTAAGGTCTTGGAAGGTATTACACAAAGGTTCTCCCCCAAAAATATAATTAAAAATTGAACAAGGAGAACAATTTCAACCTCAAATAGAAAATCAAATTCAGAAAGGAAAAACTATTATGACTTAGACACCACCTTATCCAGAGATGTTAGTATAACAAAAAATCCCAATGTCTCTTCCTGAATTTGATATTTTGGATGAGTTAAAAAATAAATATGTCAGAATTCCTTTGTTTCAATAAATAATATATATGCCAATATATGAAAAAAAAAATAAAGGAGTTATGCATCAAGAAATCTGGAAGAAGAAAAAGAGATACACCTACAGTCCAAGTCATTGGTAGATTAGCTAGTCTCATGTCTACAAAAACAGCAATTGAAAAATATGTTGATCCTAGGATCCCTATGGTTACCATCTCGATCAATAATTTTTTAGTGCCAAACAATTTAATATATTTGAGAGTAGCTATAAATTTTATGATTACAGAGACTATGAAACATTTGAACTTGAACAAAATTATACCTAATACTACCGTTTTAGAACTTGAAAATGTATCTAAAGTTGTACCAGAAGGAATATTAGAGGATATCATTGTCTCTCAGTATTGATGGGAGTATCCTATAGACTTCCTCATTTTGCAGCCAAAAACAAATTTAGGAGGCCATCCATTAATTTTAGGCAGACCATGGTTAGCCACTGCAGATGACTTCATTGGATGCAGGTCAGGAAGTATGATTATTGCACATGGGGATGAAAGGAAACATGCTACATTGTATCCTCTAGCACAATATCCTTATTTATTATCATGGCTTTATGGACAAGAACAATAGGAAATTCAATATGTTCTTAGTATTATTCAAGTCTATAATTTTAGATAAGATGAAGAAAATGAGGATTTATTAGATCTTTTCATCTCAAAACCAAATATTTCAAAGAAGTTTAGAATAACATAATATGAAGTTGCAAGTCAACTTTTAAATTAGTGTTTCCAAGAAAAATATACTATTCAATCATTGAAAAACTCATTTGAATGTATTTTTCCTATAAAGTCCATTACCAATTCAAAGAGTAAAATCATCGAAATAAGTCATGGAAGAAATTTGAATATTGGCGATAACTTGCAATCGTGACAAGAACAAGTGGTAATTGCATTGTTACAAAAATACTCAAAAGCTTTTTCCTATGATTACACATAAATGCAGGGGATTCATCCAAAAACATGTAATCACCACATTTACACAGATGATCAAATCAAACCAGTAAGACAACCGCAAAGAAGGATGAATCCTATGATGAAGGAAATAGTGAAAGAGGAATTGCAAAAATTATTACAAGTCAGATTCATTTATCCTATTTCTGATAGTCAATGGGTTTCTCCCTTCATTATGGTGCCTAAGAAAAATGGAAAGTGGATAATTTCTGTAGACTATAGAGAGCTAAACAAGGCCATATTAAAATATCATTTCCCTTTAGCATTTATTCATCAAGTACTAGACTCATTAACTGGGAAGAAATTCTTTTCATTTCTTGATGGATTTAGCGGATACAATTAGATAAAGATAGCATTGGAAGATCAAGATAAAAAAAAATTTACTTCTCCATGGGGAACATATGCATATAATGTTTTCCCTTTCGGTTATATAATGCACTTGCTACTTTTCAGAGAGCAGTCCTTGCAATCTGTGCCGATCCAATCCATGACATTGTAGAGGTCTACATGGATGATTTCACTATGTATGGAAGAACATTTGATGTTTTTTTTAAATCTTGAACTTTTTTCGAAAAGATGCATAGAGATAAAAATATCACTCAGTAATAAAAAATGATTTATGATGTTAACTGAGGGAATAGTGTTGGGACACCATATTTCTTCTTCAGGAATTAAGGTGGATCTAACAAAAATACAAGTCATTGTGAATTTAATTCCACCCACAACACAAAAGGAAGTAAGAATTTTCTCGGGTTATGTAGGCTACTATAGAATACTTATTGAAAATTTAGTAAAATATCTCTTCCTTTATTCAAGTTACTTGAAAAATATGTGGAATTCCAATGGAAAAATAATTTTCAAAATGCATTCGAGATATTAAAAGAAAAATTTTCATTTGCACCCATTCTTTGAGGACCCAATTGGTCATTTCCATTTCATATATCTATTGATGCATCTGAAAATTCTATAGGAGCATCACTTGGACAGAAAGAGAATCCATTTAATTATGTCATATACTTCATAAGTAAAAACTTAACACCATCATAATTAAACTATCGTGTTACAAAGAAATAAATGTTAGCTCTAGTACACGGAGTTAATAAGTTTAGGCATTACATAACAGTTTATCAAGTATTCATGCACACCGATCATTCACCCATAAGATATTTAATGAACAAAGCAATTACAAATGTCAGAATTACTAGATGGTTGTTATTGATGCAAGAATTTAACATCACTCTACAATATTGACTAGGTAAGGATAATCAAGTAGCAGACTTTCTATCAATACATCATTCACGTGGTGATCCAAATATGGTTTCAGATAATTTCCTAGATGAACATGTATTTGCTATAACCCTCAAAACTCCATGGTTTACAGATGTAGCCAACTATTTATTATCTGGAATCCTACCATCCCATTACAAAAATAAATAGAAAAGAAATATAATTAGAGAAAGTGAAAGATATAGTTGGGTCAATGGTGACCTCTTTTATATTGGTTATAATCTGATAATAATAAAATGTGTTAGAGAAGATGAGGTTATAGATATTTTGAAAGCATGTCATGACAAGCCATGCGGTGGTCATTTTGCAGACAAGCGGGTGGCATACAAAGTGCTCAAACTTAGCTACTACTGGTCGGAAATATTCAAGGACTCCAAGGCCTATGGAAAGAGATGTGATAGCTACCAAATAATTGGGATATCAGTGGCATTAGATGAAATGCCATTAAAGCCACAAGTACTCATAGCACCATTTGAGCAATGGGCTCTAGAATTTTCTGGGACTAATCAAACCACCATCAAACGAAAATAAGTACATCCTAGTATGTAAATATTATGTTACTAAGTGAGTGGACGCAAAGGCAGTGGTAACAACAACAAAAGAAACACCTGTTTCTTTTCTATTTGAATAAATATTTGTAAGGTATGGAGTTCTACGACAAATTGTTACAGACCAGGGAGCACAATTCACGTCCAAGATTGTAAGGGATCTCACAAAAAAGTACAAGATCAAACATAGAAAATATACTCCGTACTATCCACAAGCGAATGGACAAGTGGAGCCCAGTAACAAAGTTTTGGAGAATTTCATAACAAAAACTATGCAGATGAATAGAAAAGGCTAGTTGAAAAACTTGATAGATTCACTATGGGCCTACAAGATCATATGGAAGAACACAACTGGATTTGGTCCATACCAGTTGGTATACGGTAAAGAACTTTTGTTACCCATAGAATTTCAAATACATACATTAAAACTTGCAGTAAAGATGGGAATGGAAATATCTGAAGCACAAGAATAAGGAGTGACTCAATTAAATCAGTTGGATGAAATAAGACAACAGGAAGTGGAATATACATCATTAGTGCAAGCGAAAGAATAAAATGGCATGATCGATTCATCAAGAATAAAGTTTTTCAAATGGGAGATTGGGCACTATTGTTTGAGTCCAAGTTTAAAGATTTCAAAGAAAATTTTGCAACTCATTGGCTTGGGCCATATGAGATAGAAGAGATCCTTAACAATGAAACACTTAGAATAAAAACAATAGATGGAGCGTCAATTTCATTTTTAGTGAATGGACATAGGCTTAACGTTTACAATATGCCTATCAATAAAGAAAATTTTATGAAATGAATTTCAACAAAAACCAATATGGAAATAATGGAAGAGAATAATATGCCTTGCTGAGTTCCAAAAGAATAAAAAAGTAATAATAATAATAATAAAAAATTTACAAAATCAAAAAATTAAAAATAATAAAAGAGTTTGGTTGTGAAAATCTAGGAGACTAGCAGAATACAAACTCAAATTCATATCGGAAAACCAACTTGTTTGGCCAGTATGAATTCTATACTATGTTTTGTTTTTACCTCAGTATGATTTTGTAGATTTAATCCTCCAAGATATGCAAGACTTGAGGACAATTCTTAACATCAACAAGGGGGAGGTTTGTAATAAAACTATGTAGAAATTTTGAGCAGCTGAATTGAAGGAGGAATATGAATTGAAAGTACAAAGGGACCTAATACATCATTGGAAATATTATGCAGATGGGACATGATACATCATTGGAAATATTATGCAGAAGGGACTTGAGATATCATTGAGAATATTATGGAGAAGGGGCATGTATCAAATGACAAAAGAAACTAGAAACGTTGTTGAAAATTACATGTCAGAAGGGACTTGAAACATTATTTATAATATCACTGTAGTAGGGACCTAAATTACATCAACATTCAAGCCTAAAGAACATGTCAGAAGGGACCTGAAACATCAATTACAAACTGCAGAAAAGACCTAAACAACATCAACCTGAATCAATAATTAGATGCGAAAACATGAAGCAGAAATAAGTCTCTATGTTTCAATATATATTGAAGAGCCATCGTGATGATAATAAATACATTTTTGACCATCATTCGACCTAAGAACATCATTGACATCAAAAAAATTTATGGGAGTACAAGTACAGTAAGTGAAAATGTTTCTCTTAAAATTTTGATTTTTTTCTCAATATTCTAAAGATTGTTAAGAATAATTTAGTGCTTGATATGCATGTTTTAGCTACATTCCACTACATTCATTATTATAATCATTATCTTCCTATCCCTATTCATTATCCCACCCATTTAACTATCATTGCATATACCATATTTCATTTCCTACATTTAACCATTACTTCGTATACTATCGTTCCAATTCATTATACCATCATATCAAATTCTTGTTGGACCTACAAAAGAAGCAAAGGTTAGGGTCATGATAAAAAAATACTTTTAAACATGACCATTCTAGGTTCATTTTAAAATTAAATTAAAAATACAAATATCAAAACCTAATCTACACAACAAAATATGCAAATATCATTTGATTGAATGGCGCAATAATATGCATATATGATAAGCTAAGGTATATAATGATGCATATGGTGGATAATGAAATTGTGACAAAGCCTAAGTGGAAATGTAGTGAAAACAACATATTCCATAACCTAAGTCGAAATAAATAAAATTCAAAGGGACAGAGAACATAGGCAACATAATCATGAACGAGAAATGAGATGATGGGCGGCGTAACAAGTAAAGCATAGAACGTGAGTTATGGAAGTATATAGGGTGGAGAAATGACATAGAGCAAGTTAGAAAGGTTAAGCCAAAAAGGCATCTCAGTCAAAGGTCGTTGCATGAGAAAATGGTCAACAAAGATTAAAAAAAAACCACAGTGATATAACGTTAAAAAAAAACCCTATGTAAATAATCTTCCACCATTTTCAAACCCACATACCTCTGTAAATTCTGTTTTATTCACCACCATAGCCATTGCAGGCTTAGAGAGGAAGTTGAACACCATGAAAACCATCGACACACATTCAAAACATGGTGTGAAGAACAAATTGGTAGGGAAAATGAAGGAAGACTGTGAATGAAACAGAGAAACTCAAGCCGAGAGAAGCAATCATCGGAAATAGAAATGGAAGAATGGAGAACTAATACGAGGATGAGAGTTAAGCATCGATGTTGACAGGGATTTGAGCAGAGATATCTAGCAGTCGTGTTAATAAAACACACCATAAAGTGTAGAGATCTCGTGGAAGTAAGAAGGTAAAAACAAAACCCAGATTTTTCTCATTAGTGCAACGAATATTCAGAATAAATAAATCTCAAGATTTTTTGTTGAACACAAGCTATACTACAAGTTATAAATGAGTGTCTCTACCACCGTTTAAACTTATCTCTGCCACCATTCACTTAAATTTTCCACCTACTAGCAAAAGAGGATCTTGAGATGGTTGAAGAAGAGTCTTTAGTAGTCATGTTGTGAAAATGTAGGATATGAAGCTTAACTCAGAGAAAATCTCGGGATCAATCCAAAAGCAGGTAAACGAAATTGAAATATTCCACCTACAGTCCTATAATTTTCATATTTCGTTAAAAAAAAAACAGAGTGTTGCATAGTGAGTTAGTTTTCAAAACATAGTGAGCCATTTCATGACTTATTTGATGAATGTTGACATATATACAGTGAGCTATCCATTGAATATTTTTGCACATAGTCAGCCTAATTAATCTCACACTGAATGCATGGTGATTTTTTCTTAAGAGAGGAGGAATTATGTGTGAATTCGAAGAAAAAAAGACGTTGTGGCATATTTTTTGTTTTATTTTTCTACACAATCAATTCTGAGACAGAGAATTCTACATCAGAGACATAGGAGTTTTTAAAATTTTTTGATGAAAGAGATAATAGAGTATGAGAAATAGACTAACAAAAACATCTGTAATATGTTTTTTTAATATTTCTATATCAATTTTATTTTTGTGGAGGAATTGGGATCATTTTTTTAAGAGAACATAGGTTTCAGAAGGTTGATTTCATTTCTTTGTAAAGTGCAACAGAGAAGAGGTAAGCCTTATGACCATGAACATGTCAACAAAGATCTATATATGTGCATAAATTTTTATTTTCAAAATGAAAATGTTGACGGTTCAATGTTATATTAATTTCTTTACAGAACACATGGCTACAAGGATAGAACCAAAATATTTCAAGATTGAGCATTGCAAAAAAGAGAGCATAGAAAAAATTTACTAATATGGTTTAATAAGTTTCCTCCAAAATTTTAATGGACACAATGAGAGCATTACAAAGGAGTTCATAAAAAACTACACATAGGAGCAAACCATGGTGGGAAACCTAGTCATCCCAGTAAATATAGAGTCTATTTCTCAGATCTTAGGTTTACCACTGTCAAGGGAACAATATCAAAAGGGTTTTCACTTTAAAGATAAGGGATGGACTTTATTTTTTGAGAAAAATACAAACGAATAATTTGAAAGAACAAGGGGGATTTAGAGGGAATGGTTTAATGAGCCTTGGGCAAAGTTACTGTTAATTATTAAGAGATTTTTCACATGTGATAGTAGGCACATTGTACTACATCTCTATCAAATCAGATTGCTTCAGCATATCAAGGGAGAAATGAATGTCAATTTTTCATGCTTCTCTCTAAAAATTTGATTAAAATGATAGAGAATTTGAAGAATGAAAGAAAACCCAAAGAGGCACAAATATACCATCAGGGACTCATCAAAAATCTTGTAGAGTATGAGTTGAAAACTGAGGGTGTAATGTGGAAAGAGTTTCTAACTCAACATCAGTTTGTAGAAAAAATCATAGATGAACAATTTAAACCAGTTCATGAAACAAATATTATAATGAACTCGCCTCTTTACCCGAGGACAAGGTCCAAAAAGCAACAAGATAAAATCATGGTTGAAAGAGAAGCATCCTTCCTATCCATTTTCAGGAGACAAAGAAGAAAAATTCTAGTAGACACAAGAAGCAAAGAGAAGGAACCTAAGGTACAAATTATTGAGACACCTCTCACAACAAAACAAGTTGATGAAATTATTGAAAGATTGAGAAATGAGGCCTATGAAAACACATTAGAAAGAGATTCATAATTTGATAATGATGATAAGCCACTTAATTTTATAAATACACAAAATAAGAAGAATAAAAGGATCTAAACCCTAGCAAAATAAAAGAATTGACAGATCAATTGGAGGTAAGCAGAATCCTAGAGAGGCATTTGAAGAAAGAAAAAAATGCATACAAGAAAAAAAATTAAAATTGATCGAGGAGAATGAAAATTTGAATGAGAAATTTGGAAAATTGGAAACAAATTACACCCTTATTTCTAAACAAGCTCTTAGGTGGCTTAAAGAGAAAAACACATGGAAATATAAGTATGAAAAAGAAAAGGTCCTGGCTTTGATCTACAAGGGAGAAAAATATAAAGGGATAGATTGTATTTTGAAAGAAGCATAGTAGGAAGCATCTGGTTCAGGTATAGTATTGACATCAGAGCTCAGAAGGTCAAAGAGAAAGAGGTAAGAAAGAGGACATGCATGTCCATCAGCAAGGCGGAGATGTTGGCCCTCGTTTTTTATCCTATTTTGTTTAATTAAATACAATTTATTTCCATGCTATCCATACATATACCATCCATATTCACTCTATTTTGACCAATTAATTTACATCCAGATATATAAATTAATTTTTTCAATTTTTAGAAGTTTTTACAAAAAATGAATTTTAAGTTCATTTTTGGACTCGACCAAAAATTCCTGTAATGGCTTCATTGATGTCATACTTGTAGGACACCTGGGATTGAGATGAGCACATTTATAAAAATATTGGGAACTAAGAATGGAAATTCACCTACTGGTTCAGTCAAACCGAGCTTAAACATGTTCGGTCAAAGCTAGTCAAAAGGACCTGCTATTATGGAAATCCCTAGGAAATCGGCCAAATTTAGCATTTTATGGGATTTTCTAGATTTTGAGAGATTAGATGGATGATATTGACGATAATATATAGGATAAGGATAGAAGTTTCTATTAGGGACATTTTATTTAATTTTCTTTCATATTTCTCTATTTAAGCCTAAGACATTGAAGGCATTGATATGTAGAATTTGTATAATTTCACTTTGATATTTCTGAAACTTTAAGAGCTAATTAAAGAACTAGTTATATCTCCTTTTATTCTATTCTATATGGTGAATTCTTGACTGAATTTCAGTATCTTAAACTACTCACAGTGTGCGAGGTAAGGGTGAAGGGCCCCCATACCGAGCTAATTGTACTTTCTGGTTAATTTAGTTGCAATTTCCTGAACTAGCTTTGTTTCATTCTTAATAAGTTAATTATATCTATGATGATATGTTATGATTTCTTATGAATATAATTCTAATTTATAATCTGCATATGAAGGGTCAAACCAGTGTTTAAGTTAAACACTCCTATCTCATCAAGGACTAGAAACTAGAATTCATCTTTCTTGCTTTTAAGTGATTTTCTGAATTTCCAGTTTTCTAACAATGGAATTAATGATGAATTAATTTGTAATGATGTATAGAGATTACCTATTTAGTTAAGATCCTATTATATTATTCCTTTATGCATATTGAGCTATTGTTCATTAGTGATTTTGGTTTCTTTTCATGAAGTAGTATTGTAGAGAAGGACAAACAAGTTCTCCTACGTTAGGAGCTTCTTCTTCTGGTTATTACATAATTGAATTAGAAATTATTTAGTTAATTTTTATATTTGTAATATGAATTTCCTTTAATTTCAATAATTCATCCTCTAAAATTTATTATAGATGAAATCCATATACTTTAGAGATGCTTCTAAGTTCTATAGGCCCTAATTCATAATAAAATACTTGTGTTAGTTTACCTAGTAAACAGACGCAACACATATATCTCAAAAAGTGATATTGAACATAAATTTTCTTTTTCTTTGAATGATAAGCAGGTTTATCAGCCAGGAAAATTTCACTTTGGCAATCACAATGGTTTCTTGATGCTTCCTCATAAGAAAAACATAGATGTAGGTACATTCACAAGAATTTGTCCACGTTCATTTAATTATTGTGATAATAAAAAATGTAGAGTTACAGGATGATTTTAAGGTTAGTTGTTATGACACATATTTTTTCCTTTAAACAAGTCCTTCAATTTATTTTCCAATCTATTCACATTCTTATCTTCTATTTTTCACATTGCTTTATATAATTTTTTACCACTTATATATTTGTGTTTGTAGGTCGAGAGAAGCTATAATGGTTACATCATAATTATCATTACACTTGACCCTAACCTTCTAGCTGGCTTGATTAGGAGTAGGTGTAGTTGTATTCTAGTTTCCCTTTTCATAGTCATCATGTGGTTTCTCTCCATCTAGCCTATGAATTTATTTGGTTTTCTTACTTCTGTCTTCATGTTGTTTTATGTTCAGCCTTCATGTTCTTGCCTTTTTTTGTCATGTTTCTTCTTGTCTCGTTTTTTGTTTTGTTTTTTTGTTAATAATACTTTTCATGAAAGATGCTCTGATTTAGCTCAGAAGACAACGTGGAAAAAATTAAAAAGGGACTTTGTCACAATGAACAATGCTTGGATAATTCATCATCCTCTTCTTTGTTTTGTGTTTACATATCTTTAAAGTCAGTGACGTCTGGACACAAAATATGATTCATTCCAGATAGAAGGGATTTGTTTGAACTACAAAGCTCATATCTCTATTAGGATCTTCATTACGACTCAGCCTCATGTTAATGGCGTTAGACATGTTGACTCAACCAAGTAGAAAATGGAAGGGACACAAATTTTAAATCATCATATTAATGTCAATTACATTTAAAATCAATTAAACAAGGAACAACCTCTCTTGTAAATAAATAAGATGGGCTCCCTCTTCAACCTTCAAAATAAATAAGTTCCTTTGAACATTTTGTTAGTGACTCAATAAATAGGTGAAGAAAATAAATTCTTCCTACGCAAAGAGGTGAAGAAAGCAACTTCACTGAGGTGTTAATCATGCCCGTTAGCAGCGAATCGATGCTTGTGTTTCCTTGAGGTGACTCTGCCTGGTACTAAACAAGATAGTTGATAGCAGAAAAACACCAGGGAATGTGCTTCGATATGAATATCAAAATCTCAGTATAATTATTATCCTTCTACAATATCGATACATTTTAGGTGTGACTAGTATTATGTTGATGTGTTTGAAGCCGAGAAAGGAATAAAGGAAACTTTATCTTTTACCATGATAAGTGACAAATATGAGGAAATATACATTGCGAATCGATACTTCCTGAAATAATGATACCTGGCACTTAAAGGTAAAACCTAAAAAATGAAGTTAGAGTTCATCGAGTGCATTGCCAAGTGTTGTCACTGTGACAAATAGCCTCAAAAATTTTGATTACACTTTAATTTTGGAGGCTAATAAGGATCTTGTGATATGTCATTCTATGGTCACTTCAGTGTCATATAATGTTTTTTTAAGTGTTAAGACTTATTTTAAGTGTCAAATTCACTTTCTTATGCATTCTCACTTCTAGAAAAATTCACAAGTGCACTTATTTGTATGCAAGCTTACATAAGCATTGGAAAACTATTAAAGGTAAGACTTGCACAATCACTAATGAAAGTGAATACGCAATCCAAAATCACAGTGTTTTGCGCAACATTTTTAACAGTCAATGCACACTCTTCATTCATACTATCCCTCACTTCGATTGCTATTGTACTATTATTTCGGTGATTTTTCCCAATTGTCACTCTACCACACCTTTTATTTCACAAGTGTATCTGTCACATTTTAAAACATTATTCTCTCTTCAATTAACTTTAATAAGTATATTTTTCATGTTATCCTCACACGTTCATGTGTAAAATTCAATTTATTTAAGCTTTTGCAAGTGTCATTCACACGTTTTTCTCACTTTTACAAGTTTTGTCTATTGGCATCGAAAGTGTCATACATCGTAAAAGTAAAGATGTTATTAATTTAAAGAGGAAAAATTGGTATCAATGGGTCCTATTTATCATATAGAAATGTATTAGTTTCACTCTCAAAGTTTTATGCACTGTCGTACTAGTGTTTCCACAGATATCGCAACATATATCTTAAGTGTCACACTTGGGGGAGAATGTTGTTTTGTCATAACATCAAGGGGATCATGTTGATTCATAGTGTTGAGTGTTTAATGTTGTGTCAGAAATTGTGTTATTTGTGTGATAATGCTAAATTATAACCATGGTTTCATCTCCACCTCACTAATTCCACAATCTGTAAAATTCCATAAAGTTTCATGTTTGACCAACCCGGATTCACTCTTCCACTTTGAGCTTCACATTACATAGTTGCAAGCCTCAATAATTAGCATTCATAATTCCAAAAAAATACCTCCATAATTGCAGAGTCTTCCGTCCTATCCAGTCTCCTTATACATATTATGTAGTCTCAAGAAGCCATTTTTCTCCCTACCTTACTAAATAGTGCAACAACACAATACTCTATCTCTCTCTCTCTCTCATGAAATTCACATTGTGTAGTTACAATGGGACAACCTTTGTCATTGTGACTCTCAAATACAAAATATTGTCTCCTAGGCCTCTAGTGTTTCACATTGCATAGTTAGAAGCATATGTACCTCGTTGCTGGCATATGGAACTATGCACTACATACTCCCAGAGCCTTATTTCCTATCCAGTACCTACTTCTGTCTGAATAAGTATTTTTCTTGAAGAAAACTAGACTAGGATTTTTCCAGACTGATGTCTTCTTGTCATGAGTAATTTTTAGTAATTTTTAGTTTCAGGTACTATATCTTGACATTACAGGATGATGATCGAAGATAAGGATAAGGGTACAATGGGAAAAGACACTTACAAAGTGACAAATATAGGTTTATCATTGAACAATAATATGAAAGAACAGTATATTTCTACATAAGTTGGAAGATCAAAATCATAATGAGGACTTCTTATTTTCATCCCCTTGGACGGTGAAGAAGAAGAAAAAATAAGATCTTTCATAAATTTGAATTACTATACGAATTCTCATGAAGATTGAAGACAAAGCAGTAGGAATAAAAACTTGGCTTTTCAACATCATCATGGAGTTCAGATTGTCATTCTCAAGATGTGATTTTTACAAGTGCCATCATAGTGTCATGTGTGTTCATGTGTATTTCCACATAATTTTTTGATCTAATGATGTAAATATGAAATGGAAAGGAAACAAATTAATTTGTGGAAGTCCATGAGTCATATGTGGAGTATGAAAAGTCACATAGTCATATATGGACAAAATATACTTTAGGAAAAATATGAAAGTCATATAGAAGCCCAAAGGTCACATTAGAAGTCCAAGAGTTAGGAGGGTAACTCAAGAGTCATAGGGGATACAAAAGGTCATCAATATTTCTATAAATACACCATCATAACTCAAGAAAATGTTTTTGTGAGGCTTAGCCTTTAGAGATATAACCTCTGCTTCTCTCGCTTAATATATGAGAGAAGATCGCTCTTTGGAGAATAAATAAGTGACTTAATGTTCCACTATTGGAGCTATTGGTTCACAATTGTAACTGTGTACTTGGATCTTTCACCTAATAATCAAAATCTCACTGAGCTAGCAAATTTTCATGCATTCATCATGAATATTAAGACAATTTTCTATAATTTTGCGCTGTATTTTTTGCTCATATGTAGAAAGGAAATTGAAGTACTTCACTAGCTTTGGTACTTATCTTATTGATTATATGTTGTATTTTATTTAACTTTTTTTGTTTCTATGTGAACTATTTCTCTAGATAACTAATAAATATTTCATTTCTCTCATGTGTATCTCGTAGGATATTACTATTACTTTTGTTCTAGATACTCACTTTTTTTTCCCTCTCGTGAAAGTTTCATTTTACACATTTCAATTGGTTCTTCAAAATGTCAATTTACTTGCTTATTTCAATGTTTATGTGCGTACTCTTTTATGTTATTCACTTCAACTTAGGAAAACCTTATATTTATTATATTCAGGTTGATACTCCTGATGGGGCTCCTATGTCAAATAATGTGAGGTCTGACTGAGACTTCACCTTAGGGATATCCCCTTGGTTGATGTATTTCCATCACTGTCAAAATAACTATACAGATGACCTTTGAATGGAAAAACCCAAATGCGTGTTACGTAAACCTGCAGGTGTGTGTAGTTTTCTACTACATGGACTTATACAGTTTCGAAAGTGTAATGTTTCAACATGTGCATTAAAGATTGAACAACATGCAGCATATACATTAACTTTGTTTTGGTAGAGGTACTTGTGATAAATATTGCAATAAATTAAAGTGTTACAGTTATTAATTTGTAATTGTGGTTTAAATTTAGTGTCGATTCAAGTTGGAAGAGGTTTATCTATGCTAATTGGAATCTCCCATTTGAATATGAATGACTAGTGTAAATAAAAAAGAATACAATGATTTGTTCTCCTAGTGTTGTTGATATAATTCATTTTCTTTACAATGAAACCCAATGTGGGAATGAGTCATGGGGAAAACCCAATGTCACATGAATCAAATCATGTGGTTTCCATTTTTTATTCAGTGTGAATAAATATATGATCATATTTTATACTTTAGTTACGCATTTCTGTTTTCAATTTTTTCGAAACCAAAAACGAAATAACATTGTAACATTGATAGCTTTGTTTTTGTGGTATAACTTTCTAGGACTGAGTTAAATTGAAAATCACAACAATCGTTGTCAAATATTATTCAATGAAACTTTTTTTTTTTAGAGACGTCAAACAAGTATTAATGATCAATATAGTGTTTAAATTTTCAAATATAGAGACTCCCCACATAGGTTTTTTTGCTAACATAACTATGTGTGAAGGAAATACATTTTGTAATATTGTTTGACTAATTATAGAATTCACAATTTTGTAAATCAATAAACCAATGTAGGAAAATTATATTGCAAGAAAGAAGACACGACATAGCACAATGAACTAGATACACATTACAATAAAATTATAGCAAATAATATCATAAATTAACATAGTAAAAAACATAGAGCTTTAACAAAGAAATTCATTGAAATACATTTTTATACAATGTTAATAGCCACAAATTACGTAATCACATGATGAAATTAGATGCCATTTCCCTGTTAAAAACTCTTCAGCAATGATGAAATTATTGAAATAGAAATTAGAAAATGATGTTAATATTGGAATTAAAGATATGTGGAAGCATAAAATTGTACACAATGACCTACCTCTCACCAATAGCCCATGGAAATTCAGTCTTACTGAATTTTTTGTAATAGTCATTGGAAACTTAGTCTTACTAGATAGCAGTAAGAGAGATAACACCTATTTATTTTGAAAACGTGACAATAACACTATATCCAAAATACCAATATTAGATTTCTCGGCAATGCAAGCAAATATAATAGTATATCATCTAAATCAAATAAATGGTTCGAAATAGTCAAATTCTTCAAGAAGAATGTATAAGGTAACGTTAATAATCCTTGACATTTCAAGCAATGAGAACTATACCATCAATATATTCTTTGATAATGTAAACAAAGAGCGCCCTAATATATGTTTATAATAAATTTTTATGGTTTCAAAAAATCAATAAAATTGATCTGTAAGCACAATATTAGTCATATGAAACTTTTCGTAGATATGGTACTACTTTCTCCAATTTCACGCCTCTTAGAACACACTATATTTTAGTCCTATCATTTATTGTATTATATAGTTTAGTCGAATTGTTCATTGCAAATGGTACAATAAACCATAATTTCATTCATAGTTATAGTAGTTGTAATTGGACTACTCCATTTCAAATATAAAATCTTAAATAAATTTGTATATGCATTAGTCGTTGTCATGTTCTATAAAATTGGTATAGAAAAAAGAGTTTTAGCAACTTGAAATCAAATTTTGTTCTATCCTATTTTCTTTATTTATACAGACAATAGCTACAATATAAGAAAGTTTATCGTGTATATTCCACTTTCTGAAGAAAGAAGTTTACTTCAATTTTAAATTTATTTTTTTTCAACTAACATTTGAACATCAATTGTGAAGTTCACAAAACTCTTCCTAGTTTCCTTACTATCTTTTTTTGCAAGATGAGTGGGAAAACGTTTTATTTCAATTTTCATTGAATTGAAGGATGTGCTTAAAATGGTTTATCATGTAGTTGAACTTGTTGCATACGTAGTATTTGTAAAAAATTACATGAAAACTGTATAACAAATGGAAAATAACGTTGTAACACTGAAACATTCAAGTAAATCAAAGCTTATTTTTTCCTATCTTTTTCCGCATTATCTTTTTTGATTTATAGTACAAATGGCATTGTTTTCCATGTTTCCAAAGTTGCAATGGCACTGATTGTGCCAATTGGAAATGGATCTTGAACATGAAACATATTTTCAATCATCATATTCGGAAAGAATCACACTCTTTGAAAACAATACAAATGTTTTGTACAATTATAAAGATATTTAGACACATATTTTTCACAGTCATCACTATCATACTTATGATTTTGAATTATTTTGAAATTTCTAATAAAAACACCACCATTTTCAATATTCTTTTTGTGTTCGATAAATTACGTTGCCACTAGCAATGTTATCGGCATTTCAAATTTCTTATCTACCAAATCTTCAAAGAGTATAACTTTTTTCTTATTTTGTTTGTCCAAAAAGTTATATATGTAACAAAGACAACGCTATGAAAAATTATCCTTCCTATATTGTTACTCATATATTCGATCAGCAATGGAATAAACTTGATCTCTTTTTGCTTAGTCATGAGCATTGAATTGAAATTAATTCAAGAAAACAAAAACTAAATATGATGTTAGAGTTAACTAAATCTTGACAACGTTGCATTGTTTCTCTTTTTTATTCCTTTTTCTTTTTTCCTTTATTTTTATCTCATCATATTTGTTTCTATAATAGTGTTTATTTCCATCTCTACTCCCTCTCCCATGTCCTTAGTCATGCCATTTGAATCCAATTTTTTTTCTTGTTCACAAATAATGCATTTAAATCACTACTCTATAAATTGTAATTAAAACTAAGCAAGAACCAACTCATAAAAAAAAAAAAATTATAGTAATTGCTAATGTATATCCTAAAATTAGGTTCATAGTTACTAGATATAATCTAATCTCTATGCATATAGGTAAAATATTTAATAGATTTTAGTTTCAAAAGATAGAAAAAGTTTTATAAAAATATTCAAAATATGGTTTTTCCTTGTAATTTTTGTCCTAGATCTGAATCTTGAAGTGTTATATGTATCCTTAAATTATAAAAAGGCTTGTTTTAATTAGTATACATAAAAAATATAGAATAAAAAACACAGAGCTATATAATGTAATAATAATAAAATGACAATAACTACAATAGAAACACATCTCTTAGCAAAGGTTATCATTTTAATGAACTATATTTGTTATACTTGTGTTCATTTTCTTTGCTCCAACAATATGAATTAGATCAAAAATATATATATATATATATATATATATAATGTTCTAATTTCATAGCACTAAAGAAATCTAGGTGTAACAACTACATTACAGTAACATATACTGTATAAATGTGTTTAGCACTCTCACATTATCCACTTTTTAAACTTTGCACCTCATTTCTACATAATTTTAATGTATATTATATAAATTCTCTAAGTACTCACATGTACAAGAAATAATGCATTGTTTACTTGAAAAAAAATCTACATGTTTTTCACGTTCGTTTGAAATGAGCTTGCAGAGAAAACCCTCACACCATGGAACTAGTAGAAAAACAATGTACATGTGAGACAATAAATATATTTATATCCATCTCCCATGAAAATTAATAGAACATGCACTCCTAACATCTATGCTAACAAAACTGCACTTGGTGAATGCTCATATGGACAAGATAATTAAAATTAGTGGTTACAATTATGCTAACAAAACTGCACTTGGTGAATGCTCATATGGACAAGATAATTAGAATTAGTAGTTACAATTATCACATTACTTTTTAAAATTTTCAAAATATATATTAGATACTAATTAAAGACAATTCTTGTTCAGCCAAAAAATAAGATTTCGAAAAACTAAAAAATAATTTTTGAATTTACAAGAAAATAAGAATATTTAACATTTTCCTCATACTATGATTAATAAATCGACATAAATAATTAATACTAAATGGAATTTGATCATGACAAAAGTTCTACAAATAAAAAATTCATTATTAAATAAACCTGATTTTCTGACAAAGCTAAAGCTGTGGAACTTTCCTTGTGGGGAAATTTCACTTTGTAGAGAAAGATTCCTCTTAATGATGAAATATTTCATTGTAATATCTGCACAATCAAACAAGCTCGTACAATTACGGTAACAATGTGTATTCTCCATGTGCTTTTTGACAAGTTCAATATTTAAAACTTTGATAGCATATATGTGGAGAAGGAATATGTATATATAGAGTCTAGCACAATTTTTTTAAATTATTTTATGCTTACTTAAAATGTACACTTGTATAACTGAACTAGTTACAAGGAATAATTTAAATTGATAAAATTTATTTTTAAATAAATTTAATTTGATCATAAACTTAACCTTAAGCTTTATTTTTTCATTTTCAATATTTCATTGAGCAGAGATTTCCTTATGCAAAAAAACATTAATGTGCTTATGTAATACGCCTTCATCTCAACGTACATGTATTCTATTTTTAGATTGAACTATTTTTAGTTTGATTGGCTCAGAAGCCATGGTGGATTCGAATCAAATAAAAAATAGAGTAAAATTATGTAATAACTATTTTTAGTAATGGAAAAACAAAAGACTAGAAATTAATTGGAAAAAAAAACTTGAGTGAGATATTCTTGCCAAGATCCGGAAACTAGTGTAGTGGATAGGATCAAGAAATTTTTTCCTTAAATACATTAGTTGCATAAAAATACTGAGAAAAGGGAAATTAAAGCAGTATGAGAGAGAAAATAATTATTAATATAAAAAAAATAGATAAAAAGAAGAAAAATACTAAGCCACTGGGTTAGCAGACCGATGGAAGGTGGGATGTCGCTAAGGAAAAAATCTTCTGAGAAATTATGTATAAAATGCATTATTCGAAATCACAAGAAGCTGTTAATTAGAGTCAACCACATATTGGCTCAGGGTTCAAGGTTGGGAGGAGAAGTGTTTTCCCAGTTAGAGTTTTAGCAAGAAGTTGGTTAGAAATTCTATTTACTATTAAGTGTGGATTTTAGTACATATTAGGATTCAAATCAAAGTTAATCTGTTCCAGATTCTATGAATTTTAGTTATGGTAAATAATGTGGGTGTGTATAATTAAATTATTTGGTTGAATGAATAAATTTACCATAACTCTATGTTAGCGAGATTTCATGTGTGTACATATTCCATCGAATTGTTGGGTATGAAATGAGTAAAGGAAAATAGAAAGTGTGGAAGTAAGATAATTTTTGGTTTGAATGTGACTATATATATATATAGAATTGATTCATAAATTGTTATGTATAGATATTAATGACAAATAAAGTTGTAGGTAAGTCAACCCTCAGTGAACTAAAATGGAGATAATTTTTTTAATGTCATAAACTAGTATGTTTCTATATGCTACTAGGTTATTAATGAATAGTGTAACCTAGAAGAAATCATTGCTTAAATGCTTAGATCGTTATTTTTTTATGAAGGACTGGCCACATCAGAGATGATGGGTATGGAGCGAAATTTTTATTTAAATATTAGAGTATTAATAGCTCCCTCAGAGCCGGGACCACTAAATTAAGTTAATTATGCCAGTGTATATTTTATTTGATGGAAATGATCTAACAATTAAACTGAATAGATCAACGTGTAACTGACAAGATGGGAACAGAATTATGTTGTAAGAATTAGGACTAATTTGGTTAGTAAGATTTTATACCTACCAGAGAAAGTGGGGTTTACTTGTAAAATTAAAGCTAAAACTATAAAGTCCCGACACATAATCGAGCTAGAATAATTAACTATGATAAATTCACTGTCGCACCATAAAAGTCCACTGAACGGTATTCTTTTGGTTAATGTAACGAAATCATTTTTATACCAGAATTGAAGTTAGAGAAAGAGTTGCAAAAATATTTCATAATTTAATTAAAGTTGAGAATTTTGTTACTTGGTGGATAGTGGAAATAGTTACTTGTATTATTAGTAGCATCCTAAATGAGGACATGCATGAAGGTTCTAGGCACCAATTTTGCATACTATTAGGAAAGGGCTTATGTGAATTTGGAAATGTTTTCATGATAATGTCTTATGTTAAACTTAACGTTCAGGAAGTTATATATGTAAATTTACTAATTAGTTAAAAGATTGTATAAATGGGTGATTTTTTTACTCATATATTTAGAGGAGGTGCCTAATAAAATAACGTAGTTTTGCATAAGGGTAAAATTTGTATCACATCTTTGTAGGTAAGGGGAAGAAGTCTCATCAATGAGTGTTTAATTTTGAAATTCTCGAAAAGGAACCTTGTTTGGAGGTTTCGAACCTAAGATAAATTTTAATGTTTGGATAACTGTGGCCAAAATTTGTTGTAGTTTTCTTAACTCAACCATAGGAAAAATAATTCTGGTAACGGATTTAAAATTGAGTTCCTTTGTTCCATTGGGAAGTAGAATAGCTAGTCATGAATATAGATATAGTTATAGAGACTATAGAGAAACTCAGATTCCCGAAAAATCAGATACTAAACAAAAACAAATACACAGACTAGAAGATATGGTTGGAATTAATTCGCTCTTAATTGCGCCGAGAGGCGCATCTATAGCTTAATATGACCCCGATGTGAGGTGGGTCACGTCCTCATACAAAATTTTGGCTTAAGTTTTAAATTAAAAAAAAAAAAAATTAAAATTGCATTGTGCTAGAACATATATCAATTTCTAATACAATTATGTATTATTTATATAATTTGAATGGATAATAAATTATATATGTGAATTTGAATGGATCATAATTTCATAAACTTACCTTTAACAAAAAAAATTACCACATTGAATTTCTAAATTAAGTAAAATTTTAAACATCTTTACTCTTTACTAAAGTCAATACCATTTCCTAAATCAAAGGAAAATAGTTAATTCAACACAAACAATCAAAATCCAAAATATTTTAATATTTATTTTAATTAAATATTTGTAAAATGAATATATACTTACTCCAGAGCTATGGTAAATAAATAAAAATATATATAAACTAGATGTATGGTAAATAAATAAAAAATCTTTTTATATTTATTCCATAAACCTTTTTATATTTAAAAAAAAAACTTTAAAAAGAGGTTTTATTTATTAAAGTCAGTGATTAACACTATGGGACAATGCACATATTATACTATGGGCTTAAATACGATGGGTAACAATAAATATAAAAGAGGTATAAACAAGTATAATAAATAAATAAATAAATAAATAAATATAAAATAGATATAAAAAGGCATGGTAAATAAATAAATATAAAACAGGCATAAAGAGGTAAGGTAAATAAATAACAATATATCAAATAGGATTATAAATAAAAATCTAATTATATAACAAGCCTATGGGCCAAATACCATAGTAAAGAAAAGGGGTATTGTAAATAAATAAAAATATAAATAGACTAGAGGTATGGTAAGTAAATAAAACCTCTTTTCATATTTACTCCATAATCTGCTTTATATTTATGGATATTTATGTTAATTAGTTTACATAACTAAGAAGAAATAGAGAGAGAGAGTGATAAGGGAGATATGGAGAGAGAGTGTGTATGTTTAGGGGTGAGATAAAGAGACAAAGTAAGATGTATGGAAAGAAGGGTGGAGAGAAGAAGTGAGAAGGAGAGAGGGAGGGATATAGTAATGTAGTTGGAGAGAGAAAGGGGTGGAAAGAGAAAGAGAAAGAAAGGGATGGGGGAAGAGAGAGGATTGGAGGGAAAAGAGAGAGGGAGAGGTGGGAGAGAAAGAGAGAGAAAGGAAGGATGAGAGAGAGGAGGAGAGCGATGGGGGAAGAGAGAGTATTGGAGAGAGAGAGAGAGAGAGAGATCAGGGAAGAGAAAGAGAGGAAGGACAAGAGAGAGGACTTGAGAGAGAGGAGGAGAGAGGGATCGGGGAGTAAGAGAGACAGGAGCGAGGGGAGAGATGCAGGAACAATAAATAGAAGCGAGGGAGAAGGGAGAGAGAGAAGGAGACAGGGAGAGACAGAGAGAGACAGGGCGTGTTTGGGGAAGGATAAAGAGACAACATGAGATGGAGATAAGGAGGAAGGAGATATAAGGAGGATAGAGGTGATATAGTAACATAGTTGGTGGTGAAGAGAGAGAGAGAGGGAGAGAGAGATGGGAGAGAAAGGGAAAGAGAGGAAGGAAGAGAGAGGATGTGAAAGAGTGGAGAGAGGGAGGGAAAGAGAGATGGACTTGGAGGGGGAGGGGGAGAGAGGTAAGAAGAAAGAAATAGAGAGATAAAGGTGGAGAGAGAGAGAGAGTGAGTGATAAGGAATATGGAGAGAGAGGGAGAGAGGGGGAAGATAGAGATATAGATGGAAGGTGAAGTGAGGGAAGAAGAAAGAGATGGGAAGAGGAGGGGATTGACAAAGAGATGGATATATATGGATTGCGAGAGTGTGTGTGTTTAGGGGGGTGAGATAGAGAGACAAAAAACAAGATATGGAGGAGGGTATAGATATGGATGGATGGTGGAGAGAGGAAGAATATTTCTCACACTATATGGATTGATATAAGTGGAGATGGTGATTTATAATCCTATTTGATTATTTGCACTATATGCATCGATTTTAGTGTAGATATTTATTTCTAATGATATTTGATTACTTGCACTAGATGCATTGATTTCAGTGTAGGTGGTGATTTCTAATAAAATTTGATTGCTTGCACTGAATTTGTTGATTTCAATTTAGATGTTGATTTATAATTATATTTTATTACTTGCACTAGATGAATTGGTTTCAATGTAGATGATTTCTAATCCTATTTGATTGTTTGCACTAAATGCATTGATTTCAGTGTAGATGGCGATTTCTAATCCTATTTGATTTATTTGAGTAAATGCATTGATTTTAGTGTAGATGTTAGTTTCTAGAGAGAGAGAGAGAGACTGATAAGGAAGATGGAGAGAGATGGAGAGAGGACAAAAGGAGGAAAGAAAGATACTAATGGGGGAGAGGGATAGAAGGGGAAGATAGAGATATAGATGGAAGGTGAAGAGAGGGAAGAAGAGAGAGATGGGGAGAGGGCGTGATTGAAAAAGAGATTGATATATATGGAGTACGAGAGCGTGTGTGTTTAGGGGGGTGAGATAGACAGACAAAAAAGAATAGATGGAGGGGGATATAGATATGGATGGAGGGTGGAGAGATGGAGGAATATTTCTCACACTAGATGGATTGATATAAGTGGAGATGGTGATTTCTAATCCTATTTGATTATTTGCACTAGATGCATCGATTTTAGTGTAGATATTTATTTCTAATGATATTTGATTACTTTCACTAGATGCATTAATTTCAGTGTAGGTGGTGATTTCTAATACAATTTGATTGCTTGCATTGAATGTGTTGATTTCAATTTAGATGTCGATTTATAATTATATTTGATTACTTGCACTAGATGACTTAATTTCAATGCAGATGATTTCTAATTTTATTTGATTGTTTGCACTAAATGCATTGATTCCAGTGTAGATGGCGATATCTAATCCTATTTGATTTCTTTGAGTAAATGCATTGATTTTAGTGTAGATGTTGGTTCCTAGAGAGAGAGACTAAGTGATAAGGAAGATGGAGAGAGAGAGAGAGAGAGGACAAAATGAGGAAAAAGAGATATTACTGAGGGAGAGGGAGAGAAGGGGAAGAGAGGGAAGAAGAGAGAGATGGGGAGAGAGGGTGATCGACAAAGAGAATGATATATATGGAGTGCAAGAGCATGTGTGTTTGGGGGGGTGAGATAGAGAAAAAAAAAAGAGAGATGGATGGGGATATAGATATGGATGGAGGGTGGAGAGAGGGAAGAATATTTCTTGCACTAGATGGATTGATTTAAGTGGAGAGAGTGATTTATAATCCTATTTGATTATTTGCACTAGATGCATCGATTTTAGTGTAGATATTTATTTCTAATGATATATGATTACTTGCACTAGATGCATTGATTTCAGTGTAGGTGATGATTCCTAATACTATTTGATTGCTTGCACTAAATGTGTTGATTTCAATTTAGACGTCGATTTATAATTATATTTGATTACTTGCACTAGATGCATTGACTTCAATGTAGATTATTCCTAATACTATTTGATTGTTTGCGCTAAATGCATTGATTTCAGTGTAGATGTCGATTTCTAATCCTATTTGATTGCTTTGAGTAAATGCATTGATTTCATTGTAGATGTTGGCTTCTAATCTTATTTGATTGATTGCATTAGGTGCATTGTTTTCAATGTAGAAGTTATTTTCTAATATTATTTGATAGCTTGCATTAAATGCATTGATTTCAATGTATCTGTTGATTTATGATTTGATGTAATTGGATATATGACAGTACATTAATATTAAAGTGATTGGATTAACAATATGCATTGATTTTAGTGTAAGCACAAAAATTTATTAACAATGTAGATTGATTTTTGTGTTATAGTAATTTAAGCTATTAATATTGGAGAGCAAGAGAGAAAAGGTATCATGTTTACTACAACAGATCGAGCTAAAGATTTAAATGGTTTACAATTTAAATTTTCTTTTTCATATAATCGATATGAAAATATAACAAAACTAACAAGGGAGGAAATAAGAATAGTAGAAGAAAATAGTTTGAGATTGACTGTAACATGAGTACGTTCTTATTATTCACATTTTCTATCTTTCAATACTATTCTTGTCACTTTGCATTTAAAAAAAATATTTCATCATTTTTCATTATTATAGTTATTAACAATAATTATCATCTCAACGAACTAATGTAACTAAGAAAATTTATTTAAAATGATTATATTAATATCTTATATATTTACATATTACTGATAAAATTAATCATATCTTTGATAGATTTTCCTTGGCAACACACCACTGAAACTGGCCTAGATCCATCTTACATCTCAAATATATACAAAAATTTTAATAATTTGAAAAATGTGAGGTTGATGCCTCCTACTGGAACTAGCCTAGATCCATCTAACTTTGGATCTATCATGCACCGAGAGGGATCAAGTCTCTCGAGGTGCAAACCTTTCCTCAAGTTTTGCACTCAAAAAATAGGTTTGCACCTCGAGAGATTTGATCCCTCTCGGTGCATGATAGATCCAGAGTTAGATGGATCTAGGTTGGTATATGTAAATTTACTACTTGGTAAAATGATTGTACAAATGGTCTATTTTTCGTACTCATATATTTAGAGGAGGTGCCTAATAAAATATGTTGTAGTTTTCTTAACTCAACCAGAGGAAAAATAATTCTGATAACGGATGTAAAATAGAGCTCCTTTTTTCCATTGGGAAGTAGAATAGCTAGTCCTGAATATAGATATAGTTATAGAGACTATAGAGAACCTTGTATTCCTGAAAAATCATGTACTAAACAAAAAAAATAAACAAAAAAAATACACAAACTAGAAGATATGGTTGGAAGTAATGGTTGGAAGTAATTCGCTCTTAATACTAATATAAAGGAACAAGAGGAGACAAACAGTCTCCGTATTAGAAGATCAGGAAAAAATACCTGAAATCAAGTTACAATTAAAAGAAAAAAAGCAAGCCCCAAATACATATTAGATATGGTTCCTTCAGTCAATTATTTAACCTAATACGATGCATATATTATGGTAATTTAGGGTGTATAGAAATTCCTCTAGAAAATATATGCTTAGAGAGAAACCATAACGAACATTTCACTTCATCGTTATGTTATGAAGAAGTTAACTTCCACTTCGGAAATAAAGAACAGAACTGTGCGATAGTTTGGATATATATATATATTCTCCACGTTGTCGTTGCACCACTTCTTTGATACCATGTTCTTAAAGAACGTAGATAAATTACATGTGGGGTTGTTTTATTTTTAAGAACAGCATAATATTTCTCATTTTCAAACTTTGAATTCCATTTAATATTTACCTCGAATTTTGTGCTTAATATTCATTAAAAAAACACATGAATTGAATAAGCTTCGTAGATCTAAGAGATGCAAAAGAATAACCTTTGGAATTGAATATAAAGATGAAGACTGAATTAGCATCTTGTTTTTCAATTCCATTAGTTTTTCCCAAAATGATTAAAACAATGCAGTATGCCAATAATCATTTACATAACGATAAATTGAATAAAATGGTGTTTCTCGGATATAGGTAATCATGATTAAGTAGTTACACAAAAATAGACCAAAAACCCCTTAAATTTATGAATTTTGCAAGTAAAAATTATATATGTGTTATTCCACTAGAAGCACTAGGAATTATTTTGAAAAATGAATAGTAAGCACCACCTAAAGCCAAGTAAAGACCACTATAAACTAGAACAAATCCCCAGTTGAGAAGTTCTATTAAAATTCCATCACTGGAGTAGATATGTTGACAAACCTATATCAGTGCGAAGTTTCTATAGTCAATTAATCTTCATCTAGGGAAGAATCATGTAAACAATTCATGCATAAGTACAGTCTCTATACCTGTAAAAGAAACAACAAGAAGGAAATTAACAAACATATGTTAAGTAGGGAATAAATGATAAACTCACGTGAGAAAGGTTTCCTAATATGGAAAAGGGTTTTAATGTTAATTACAGGACCAAAACAAGCAAATGCCAAGGTTTAGCTATAACATGATTTGTCGAAAAATACTTCCATTCTCTCTGAAAATAGCTCAAAAGAAGTTCACCCATGTGAAACAAGTTATAACTCACTATAACCCAGGGAAATTCCTCCATTAAAGACTGAAGACGAAAATAAAATAAATAAAATATGGGTGGCATTAACTATTAATACCTGAAGAGTAATGAAACTGAGATATTGAGCTTTGAAAGTTCCCATGAAACCCGCTTAGCCATGAGCGAAGTAGAAAACCAGTAGATGAGGTAACTCCCAGTCAAGTTCTCTTATTCTCCAATATAGATGAAAACCATATTTTCAGTTTGCAAGATGATAATGGAAAAGGGAAAAAGAAATTGGGGTGAACCAGAAAATAAAAAGGTTAAGGAAATATTACCTCTAAAATGCGGATAGAACTTCTCCAGGAGAATCAATTGTTATGCATTCTGGCAGTGGGAATTAGAACTAGAGAAAACTAAAAATATATGATGTGGATTTTAACAGAAACCACATTTCCATCCTCTATGGGTGAAATAACAATGGGGGTGAGCATACATAGGGGAGATTGCTATCCATCATGACCTTAATTATTCAGTTACCCTCCTGCATAAGAAAGGAAATGTGACACAAATAATTTGTGAACTAAGCAAACTGGTAATCACTCACCATCACTCAAGATATGAGATAATCAGAAAATGATAGAGGAAAATTGGGTAAGGAAGTCAGGGTTTTAGAGATGTGAAAAGAACAGTTGGATTTCCTCGAATAATCCTATGCTTTCACAAAAATATAATTTTGTACCCACATGTGAAGTGCATATGGCTTTTGGGTGAGTCGGCCGAGTAGGATTGGTCACTGGAACCCCAAAACAGACTGTCGTTTACACCATGAAGTGGTCATGCATGGAATTCATTAAGTAATGTACAATGTTATTAAAGAAGAGAAAACCTCAAAATTAATGTTTAAGCAATATACATGCAATGTTCAATTTCCCCAAACTTCCATTATTATGTGATCGGTGACATGTGAGGATTTTTGAGAACCATGTGCTCAACAAAATGATGGTTCAATGATTATAATACTAATTGATATGTTAAAATTCATATGGCTTCCAATTACCCGTAAGTTATTTAAATAGGGAAATGGTGTGTCATGAGTATAAATAAAATTACCTAAAAAGCCTCCTTTAAGTCATAGTGAAAAACTATATTAGTGGTACATGTAAAGTCTCGAACAGGGTATGTGGGGAAGGTAATTACACCATAAATATATGTTTAAAATGTGATAAACTCTATGATTCTTGTGTAAGTCTTTTCATGAAGAGAAATAACAAAGGATGGAATGGATAATAGAACAAAAAGTAACTAGTAATAGATTAGAGTCCTTATGGGTATTAGTGATTAAAAAAAAAAAAAATTGACTGCACGGATGAAATAAGAGCTATGTGACAGATTGTATCAGAGCCTAGTTACTACAGTGGGCCAAAAGTCAAAACCATTAAAAAAAAAAAAAACACCAAAAACAACAAGGAATGCATATTCTGCAGTTTGTTTTTGTATCCACTAGAGTTATGTCTAACAAAGCTATTCTAGATTATCTCATTCCTTTCTGACCAACTTATCATTCGTCTGTTTGGTATAATTTTGTGTGTAAGGATAAACCTGAATAATAAAATATTGTTTTTCTTTGTTGCATAGTGCATATGATGGGTTCTGCTCCATTTTTCTAACGGTATGTTTCAACTATGTATTATAGTATGTATTTTTAGAGTATAACTTTCATAGATCTTAAATAGGTACTTGAGTGGAGAGCTTTTATCCACTAAAGCAATGTCAATGGAATATTGTTTAGAGATTTGTTCCTTATTTCCATGGTGAAATAAGTTTCAAGAGTAAGCTAAATCACAATATTTTCACTAAGCATACTTATTATGTACGAGTGGAGAGTGATAATTGCAAAATTTTAAGCTACATAATTAGATTTTTCAAATCGGTACGTGAATAAGTGTAGGGGAAATTATATTGAAAATTAAATAAAATGGCATATCATTTTTTCTAATAAAATATGAGATAAGATCTTTTAGGCTTATTATTTAGGAAAACAAATGAAGATGAAATTTTCCTAATAATTGACCACTTTCAATAACACATTGAATTGTAAATTAAATCCAACAAAACAAGGTATACGCATACCAATGAGAAGACTTTGGTATGGATTGGTAATATATTAATGTACTTTATCGGTTTAAACATACTTATTCAAGGTTGAAATTATTCTATGACCACTATTCTTACAACAAAAGTTGAATTATACAACTTAGACAATATCATACAAGAATCTTGATTGATTAAGTTAGAGGTCCTCTAGAACGGTTCTCATTGGTGATGACTAGAACCAGAAAAATAACTCAGCTCCTTCCATTAGTATATATACATATACATGAAGGAGTGAAAATATTATTTAGGAATATCAATCTTCCTTAATAGTTTTGAAACCTTGTTTGAAAAGAAAAGATGCCCATTTACAATAGGAAAATCAAAATATGTTGGATTATGGAAGAAAATTCCTACATCTTAATATGATCCACGTAAAGGAATAAATAGAATATTACAATGGAACTAAGAACCATTATATATATATATATGAAACGATGTATTTGAAATCAAAATCTGTCTAGGTAAGGTATTGTGGCCTCAAAATCCTATTTGAACAAACAAGCCTAAAAATAGAAACATCGACGATGTCAATTTAGTAGTTGATTTCAAAATAATGCTACAAAATTCCAGAAAAGTAAATCAATTATGTTAAAAAATATATATATAAATATATATATATATATCTCCTACTTTTGAAGTCCTCGTAAGATACTTAAGCCGAGATAATTTAGCACTACTCGATTGAAAACCAAAACCCTACAACTAGAAGGGAAGGATATCTTATATGAACCCTTGAGAGAAGTGGAAAAGGTGGGGGTAATGTCTTAAGGGCTAGTATGCTTGTATAAAAGAAAAAATCGTTAAGGATGATGGTAGAACAAAAGCCTTATATTACACATGGTAGGATTAGAGGAAAATAATGAGAAGCTATTACTGATAATGGAGATGTTTTGCAAACATATATATATATATATATATTTCGAATAACGTACCCAAAATACATCTTAGAGAGAAAGATTTAAATATACAAAGAAGAGTAACATAAGTATGAATTTACTTCAATTTGAGTACACCAACATATTTCGAAGAGTTATTTGGAAATAGTTAAGCTAATACAACTAGTAAATGAAATAAATAAATAAATAAATAAATAAAATAAAGAGTATTATAAGGTGGTGGATTGTAACGATCCTAGCAGATAAATTAGGAATCCTAATAAGAGTTTTCTAGAGCATCTTAACAGAGAATAAAAATATCAAGATGAAAATTGTTGAATATTAAGATGAAAATTGTTGGATGATGCAAACTAAACTAAAAAAAATCTGAAGGGAGTTAGTAAAAAGGAACTAGTGGATAAGGTGTAAATTTCTTATTTATGTCCTCAAATTTCTATAATTTATAGAAGGAAATGAAAATAAGTAGAAAATCCATAAAAATTGGCTTGATTAGGTTCACTTGGAAAAGTAAATGGGAAAAAACCTAACCATGTAGCTGGCTAAGGTAATAGGTTGTTTTATACATACGCATGAGTGACAGATGTGTATTTGATACAATGGAATACAAATAAATTCATTACATAAAATGATGTGAGTAGTGCATTAACCCTTATTACCTTTTAGAAAACAATATGAAAAGAGAAGTGGAAATTTTATAATTTGAAAGTTGCACTCAATAATGCCCATGTCAGTAGGTATATCTATGAATCAATCTATGAAAATGATCTATTTTAATTGTTATGATGTTATCAAGATTACTGATCTTTATTGTATCCATGTGGATAGTTTGTTGTGTAGAAATTTATAATAGAACTCTGATACTATATAGAAATTTAATTCAAAATATGTATTACTTGGATTCTCCCGATCTAAAAATTATATGCCACTGTTAAATAAATAATCACTTCTACAAAATATTTGCGGAATTTAAAACACAATCGCCAATAGCAATATCATGAATAAATATCAATCACACATAACATAGATAATTTATCGAGAAGACATAAAGCTAAAAACCCCACTATCATATATTATGTATATATCATGGATCATGAAACAATATCATACAAAGCTCCAATTCAAGAGCTCTCAGTACATCATACAATTGTCTCACACTGTCATACAAAAATTGGCAAGTTCCTTAGCCAATTTACTGTCTCCAGATAGCCTGCCTCGACTGCCCAATCCCCGATGGTCAAGAACCTTTGAATGAATGATGCTTTTCTGCCTTGACTACGCAATATTGATATACACATCCAATTTGTGCATGGTTGCATGTGTGCAACCTATAATGTCACAACTGATAGTCAATCTGTCCCTTTCACCTACATCTCAACCGGGTCTCCAATGCATTTGACATGCATGTGAGGCCACTGATTGTGAATTAATTAATAATTAATTCATTTGATCTCTCACTAGTGTTTCTTCGGTTACAACTAGCACAACTGATTTTAACTCACTTAACTGAGTTAAACAACTTTGCAACTTTCATACTACACTTCCAACTCTGTTACAACTTCGAATCACTAAATCACAACTAAGTCCACTTGTATGTCCCATGAACCAAATTTTTAACTCCAAAGCTAATTGATTTTCCACTTCAGTTAACTATTTCCAAGTTCTCATTGAGAATAGATTATTGTTTATTGTCCAACTACTATTAAGGGATAATAGTAATCAACATGCATCTATAAATAAACATGCAATCTTTAAATATAACTTCCACATACATCTATAAATAGACCTCATCTATAAATAGAATTTGCTTATGCATATATAAATATACATCCATCTACAAATAGCCTGTGTGGGCCTCACCTACTGTAGATTCTTATTATTCACTAGGATCAAGGATGTTGTTTCCGGATGCCAATTTCACTGTTTCTTGTTGAAAAATTCAACATGTTGGATGCAGGTGAATATGCATGAAGCACATGTATATCATATAGAGAAAACGTGGTACAAAAGGAGTATGAAATAAATGTAAAAGTAAGTGTGCTACTCAGTTGAGCCATCACAAAAAATCAAGTAAAGTGGAATTACTTCGTACTGAAGTTATGTTTGGAGGAATGAATAACATGGGGCATCTCCTTTGTGTTTTTAGAAAAGATGGAATTTATTTTGATAACCTTGAGGTTCAACAGAATATTAAAACCGCACAAAACTGATAGAAAACCTATGTAGAAAAAAACAAAATATTGAAAATTGGGCATCATATTTACTGAGCGTGAAAGCAAGGAAAATTACCTTAAGAATGGTAACCTACCTAAAGTTAGCATCACGATTCTGGGATTTTTTAAATCTTAGACATTAGTAGTTCAGTGGCCTGTCGACTTGCCTTACTCAAACATATTAAAAATCATAATTTTTTCATGTATATTGATTAAACAAATATTTTCAATATATTTATCATGTGGTTGATTGGAATTTGAAGGAAACTTTCTACCAAGAGTCCATTTGCATATTTGATTGGAAAGATATTTTTCTCTGGAATCGAGCCATGGCTCAGGTTAAAGTGAAATGGAGGCACTTTACACCTGAAGAGGATACTGAGGAATCTAAAGATAGAATAAATAATCTTACCTGACATTGTTCAAGAAAAATTCAAATGAATAAGAAACACCAACTAGGATTTTATTTTGAGAGGAAAATGTAATACCCCTTTGTATCTATGTAAATATATTCTATTTTTAGACTAGACTATTTTTATATTGGTGGGCTAGGAAGCCATGTTGGATTTGACTTAAACAAACAATAGGGTAGGATTATGTAATAAACTATTTTTAGTAATGGAGAAAAAAAATATTAGAAATTAATTGGGAAATAAATACTTGAGTGAGAGATGCTTTCTAAGATCTGAAAACTAGTGTGGTGGATAGGATCAACATACTTTTTCCATAAAATCCCTCAGTTGTAGAAAAATATTGAGAAAATGGAATGTAAACAACTGTAGGAGAAAAAATAATTCTTTAAAGGAAAAAAAAACAATAAAAACCCCATGCTAGTGGGTTGGGAGACCAATGGAAGGACGGATGTGACTAAGGAAAAAAAATGCTCATAATTAATGTATGAAATAAATTATTGAGAATCACAAGAGGTTGTTGATTCAAGGTAAATACATCTTGGCTTAGGGGGGACCTAAGGAATCAATTCAAAGATGTGAGGAAAAGTATTTTCTGAGTTATATTTTTAGTTAGAAATTGGTTAGAAATTCTCTTTACTATTAAGTATGGATTTTACTATTAAGTATGGATTTTAGTACATATTAAGATTGAAATCAAAGTTAATATCCTGCATATTTTATGAATTTTCGTTATTGTAAATTTTGTGGGTGTATATAATTAGATGAATTATTGGAATGAATAATTTACCATAACTCTCTGCTATCCAGATTTCATGTCCGTACATAGTCCATTGAATTCTTGGGTATGAAATGGGTTAACGGAAACAAAAAGTGTGGAAGTAAGAGAATTGTTGGTGTGGTTGTGAATATATATATAATAGACTCATAAATTCTTACATATAGATATGAAAGAAGAATAAAGTTATCGGTATGTCGTCCCATAGTGAATGATAATGGAGATAATGCTTTTAATGTAATAAAATAGTATGCTTAGATGGTTATTTTTTTATGAAGGACTAGCCACATAAGAGATGATAGGTATGCAAGGGAAATTTGTTCGAATATTAGAGTATTAATAACACCAACATAACCAGGAGCACTAAATTAAGTGAATTATGTCGGTGTATATTTTATTCAATAGAAATGGTATGAGAATTAAACTGAATAGATCAGCATGTAACAGAAAGGTTGGGAAAAGTATCATGATGTAATAATTATAATAATTTGGTTAGTAAGGTTTTTTACATACCACATGAAGTGGGGTTGACTTGTAAAATTAAATATAAAACTATATATTTTTGACGAATAATTTAGTGAGAATAATCAACTACAGTAACTTTAGTGTCACACGATAAGAGTCGAATGAACTTTAGTTTTTGGTTAAGGAAATTTTTTTTTTTTTTTACCAAAACTAAAGTTAGACAAAGAACTGTAACAATATTTCATAACTTAATTAAAATTGAGAATTATGTTACTTGATCGATAGTGGAAATATTTACCTGTATGATCAGTAGGAGCCTAAATGATCTTTCAGCTAGGACATCCATGAATATTCTAGGCACCGATTTTTCATACTGTTTGGAAAGGGCTTAGGGGAATTTTGAAATGTTTCCATGATAATGTCTTATGTTAAAATTAAAGTTCAAGTATTTACTATTGTAAATTTACTATTTAGGTCTGAGCTTTTATAAATTGGTTAGTCTCTATACTCATGTAGGTAGTGGAGGCGCCTATCAGAATAACATAGCATAGTTCTACCTAAGGGTAAAAGTTGAATCACAAATTGATTGGTACGGGAAAGAAGTCTCGTCAATGAGTGTTTAATTTGGAAATTCTAATACAGGAAACATGTCTAAAGGTTAGGAGTCTAAGGGAAATTTAAATGTTTGGATAACCGTGCAGAAAATAAGTTGTAGTTTTCTTAACTCAGATAGAGGCAAAATAATTTTGATCACATATTTAAAATATTTTTTCTTTTTTCCCTTAGGAAGTAGAAATAACTAGTGTGGAATACATACATATTTATAGAGACTGTAGAGAACCTCATATTCCCAAAAAAAATAGGGTACTGAACCAAAAAAAATAATACATAAACTAGAAGATATGATTGGTATTAATTCGCCCTTAATCCAAATATAGAGGAACAAAAGAGTACTAATAGTCTCCATATTAGAAGATGATAAACAATACCTAAAATTGAGTTACAATTAAATGAAAAAAAAATAAGGCCCAAGTAGTGATTAGACCTGGTTCCTTCATTTCGTTCCATAACTGAATACCATCAATATATTATGCTGATTTAGGGTGTATATAAATTCCTCTACCAAGTATATGCTGAGATTCTCAGATAGAAACTGTAATGAACAATTTGCATTATTGTTATTCTATGAATAAGTCAAATTCCAGTTCGGAAATAAAAATAACATAACTGCGTGTGCTAGTTGAGCATAAATATTCTTTGATATCAAGTGCATGAAAAAAACAGATAAATACATGTGAAACTGTTTTATTTTTAAGAAAAATAGAATATTTCTCATTTGAAGTCGGAAATTCATTTCATATTTACACTGAATGTTGTGCCTAATGTCGATTCCATAATGCACGAATTTTATAAGCTTGGTAGATGTAAGAGATGCAAAAGAAAAATCTTCAAAATTGAATATATATTTAAGTTGAAGACCAAATTAGCATCTTTTTTATTAGTTCCATTTCCTTTTCCAAAAATGATTAAAATAGGAAAACACTAGAATAATCATTTATAGAATGAGAAATTGAATAAAATAGTGTTTCTTGGACATAAGTAATCATTATTAAGTAGTGACACAAAAATAAACCGAAAACTCCTCAATGGTATGAATTCTGAAAGTAACAATTATACATTTGTTATTCCATTGGGACCATTAGGAAGTAGCTTGGTAAATGTATAGTAAGCATACCCTAAAACCAAGTAAAAGCCAATATAAACTTGAAGAGAACCCCATCTGATAAGTTCTCTTAAAAATCCATCACTGGAGTAGATACATTGACAGACCTATAGTAGTGCGAATTTTTTTCATTCAATGAATCTCATTCTAGGGCGGAATGATATAAACAAGCCATACATAAGTAGAGTCTCTATACTTATAAAATAGACAACAAGCAACAAATTTAAAAGTAGACGTTAATTAGGAAATAAACTATTAAAACCAGGTGATAAAGGTTTCCTGAGATGGAAAATCATTTTAACCTTAATTACAAGCCCAAAACAAGAAAATGTGAAGGTTTAGATATAACGTGAGTTGTCGCACAATAATTCCCTTCTATCTAAAAATAGGTCAGAATAAGTTCAACCAAATTAAAGAGGCTATAAGTAAGTATAGCCAAGGCAAATTCCTCCATTAAAGAGGAAGGATGGAAATAAAAAGAAATATGATATGGGTGACATTAACTATTAATACATGAAGAGGAACTGAGAGATTGAGCTCAGAAAGTACCCATCAAAACCACCTGGCTATGAGCGAAGTAGAAAACTTGTACATGAGGTAACTCCAAGTACAATTTTGTTTCTCTCTCATACAAATGAAAACCATTTTTTCAGTTAGCAAGATGAAAATGGAAAAGGGAAAAAAATTGGGGTGAACCAAGAGAAAAAAAAAATAAGTTAAGGAAATATTACCTCTGAAATAAGGATGGAACTTCTCCATGAGAATCTATTTTTGTTCATTCCCATAATGGTGGTTAGAACTAGAGAAAAATAAAAGGATATGGTGTGTATTTGATCACAAAACACACTTCCATACTATGTCAGTGAAATAACGAGGGGTGAGCATACATAGGCGAGATTGCAATCCATCACGACCTCAATTATTCAGTTCCATTCCTTCAGAAGCAAGGAAATGTGACATAAATAATTGGTGAACCAAGGCATCTGGTAATCACCAACCATCGCTCAAGAGATGAGATACTCAGAAAATGACACAGAAAAAGTGCGATAAGGCGGTTAGGGTTTGATAGCCGAGAACAAAAAAAATGGATTTCTTCGAAGCTTCCCATTCATTCACAAAAATCTAAGTTTGTACCCCCATGTGAAGTGCATATGGCATTTGGATGAATCAACCTAGGAGGATTGGTCACTCGAACCCCGAGACAGATCGTCCTTTACAGCATGATGCGGCCATTCATGGATGTAATTAAGTTATGTACAATGGTATTAAATAAAAGGAAAATTTTTGATTAATTTTCAAGAAATATGCATGAAATGATCAATTTCCCCAAACTTCCAATATTTATTGATTGGGGAAATGTGAGGTTTTTGGAGAACCATGTGCTCAAAATAATGATGTTCTAATGACTATAATACCAATTTATATGTTCAAATTCATATGGCTTCCAATTAGCCCTAAGTTATATAAATAGAAAAATGGTGTGTCATGAGTATAAAAAAAGTTACCTAACAAGCCTCCTTGAATTCGTGGTGTAAAATTATATTAGTGGAACATGTAAAGCCCCAAACATGGTATGCCGTAAAGGTAAGTACAACATAAATTCATGTTTAAAATGTGGTAAAGGCTACGAGTCTTTTGTAAGTCTTTGCATGAAGATAAATAATAAATAATTGAATGGTAATAGAACAAAAATTAAGTAATAATATACAATAGTCCTAAACGTTATTACAGATAAAATGGAAAAAAAAAAAATCTGACAACTAGGATGAAATTAGAGGTACATGAAAACTTATATCATTATTTGAAGGTGTATAGAAAAAAACGTTGATGCATTTTGCATAGTGCTTAAAGATTATATGGAGTCATAATACTTATTTAACGTCACTAGAAGGAAAAAGTTGTGTTTAATAATATTTGACAATGATCATCGTAATTTTTAGTTTAAACCAAAGTGTCTGAAATTTTCATGGAAAAATTAGACCTACCAATGTTACATTGTTATTTTGGTCAATTTTGATAGTTTTTTATATGTGGAGGAAAGAGAAAGGTTGTAGGTGAAGTGCACTTGTGCAGAGAAATTTGGAAAAAATATGTGGAAGTAGCTTTGAAATATTAATTTAGTGTGAAATATGGGAAAATGAGAACAAGTAGAACATATATAGTAAAATACAATGATAGACAATGATAAATTTTCTGAAAGGTGTTCTTCTATCTTCTTTATTATCATCTTATTATTATTACATTATACAACGTGTTTTATAATTTTTGCTATATTTTTTATGTACTCTGTGATATGTAATGTTGTATAGAAAAAGACATATGGAAAGATATACAGACATGTGAAACATTAGGGAACAATTTTTTTGTTCCCTACCTTGCAAAACCATTCTTCCACATAAAAAAGACACTTTACTTAATATTACATAAAATTGCGAATAAAAGAACCATTGTTCCACTCTTGATAAGAAATAGAAAATGTAAAGTTTTATGTTTGAATTTGTTATATCCAGTCGCTTTTCATATACTAGATAGAGCCAAAAATTGTATTAAGGATTCATATAATCTTTAGGCACTACACATAAGGTATAAACATTACTTGTTCCACATCTATGCACAATAATATAAGAACATAAATATAAGTCATAATATGATCTAATTTAAAACGTGATATTCTCTTAGAAATTCCTCTTGCTAAGTAAATTTTTCCTAAAGTGTTAAATTAGCCTTATGCAAAATGCAAGGGAAGAAATCTTGACTTGATATAGTCCCTTCTCATGCACTCCCACACACCCTCTCTCCAAATGAAAAATAAAACCAATTATCCCCCTCTGCAATTTCTTACATACACGACCTGTAACCACACTAGTTATAGCATATTTAGAGTTTTTAATCACTCCACATAATGTATAAATTTTACTTGTTCCACAGATCCACATAATAATATAAGAACAAATTAATATAAGTAATAATATGATCTTAATTTAAAACATGATATTTTGTGAGCACTTCATCTTGCTAAGTAAATTTATCATATAATGTTAAATTAACCTAATATGGAATGTAGAGGAAGAAAAATTGACTCAATATAGTCCCTGCTATCTCACTTCCCACACACTATTTCTCCTACACTTCCCGCACAACCTTTCTCTGGACAACAAACTAATAGCAGATATCCTCCCTAATTTCGTATGTAATGAACCCATTGCCCTCTCAATTCTAGCAGTGTCAAAAAACTCACTAACAGAATAGTTGCTCACAATATTAGCCTTTTTATTTCAAAATGGTTTTCTAGGAACTTACAAATAGAAAAAATAAATCAACATCCACCAGGTGACTTATGTCCCATCAAAAAATGACGGAAACAAAATTGAAAGTCGGCCCCTAAGGAGAGATGGTCTCTTCTCGTGGCTCTGTCGGTAATTTCCTCTATTAACTTAGTTTTCCTCCACGTGGTTTTCCAAAACTTCGTCGGGTTTATTTATAAAATTCGAGGAATTTGACAAATAAACATAATCAACAAACTTTGATAATTTAATGTACCCGAAATTTAATTCTTTCCTCACCTTATACTAAGGTTGTTCCACATCAATCTCTCATATTGATAACCCGATACTTTTTAAACAAATAACTTTAGTCCCTGGCCCCACTCCTACACGGCATGGATTTTAATTAATTATGCATGCCATACCTTAGGTTAACCTTCGCGCATCTTCCTCATACGACCACTGTCCGATGGCTCCCCTCCAGATCGATGGTGCTCAACAATATCGTGCGACCTCCTTGGTCGAACATTAATGGGCGATGGCGCGCAATGATAGTGGTTTTGGAACTTCGCCCAATGCCACATGTCGACTGTTCTATGGAATCGCTCGCATTTGGAGAATACCGCTTGCTCCACAAAAGCGATGCGATATGGGCAGGCAGGTTTCGCAAATCCACTTTCAGTTTTGGAATAGTGACTAACCAAATTTAGTTCGGGGTTGTCCTATCCTTCTTATTCAGTTAACTCAGGTCTCTCCTCAGCAGGGTTTCCAATTAACAACAAACAAATGTAATCCTCTTCCGACGGGATTTTCACTATCAATAGGATAGAGTTAGTCGACCACAATTTTACGCAAAATTTTTCTATGAGTGGAGATTTATTCAACAGAGCTTGTTCGAGTAATTCACGAGAAAATAATAACCAGAGAAATGCGGATGTTATGCAACAACCCTACTTAACAATTTCACACAGACCAGTGTTCAATCGCCTCCCAATTAAAAATTTTTTTTACAAATTAGGATTCGAGACAATTCGATGGCCAATGAGCACTGAAATTATTTAACTTGAAGCAATTGTTAACACACAAATTTTATTGCAAAAAACTCTCTCCCAAGACATCCGAGGGATACAATTTATATACATCACAATGTGTTTCTTCAGTTCCTCGGTGAGGACCGTTTAGAAAATCAAAAGCCTAATTACAATTATTCAACTAACTGGAACATGACAGATCGACTGAACCTAACTATTCAACTTCTACAAATTCTAACTAATGTAAATGAAGCAGTCAGCTGAGGTATTGACACCTAGCTGTTACAATTAAAATGTTTTCGAACCCTCCTAGCCACAACATGTGGACAAAACCTCCTACATTGCTGGCTAGTGTCTAACGCCCCTGCATCAGACTCCCGAGGGAAATTTTCTTCATGGGCTCTTGTCTATGAGCTCTTCCACTGATCTCCCTATCTTCTGCAACATTCCTTCAGTCATCCAAGTGGCATCTTCCTCTGGCTTATCCTTCCATTTGATTAAGTACTGAAAGTACTCTTGACCTCTTGTCTTCCTGAACACTCTTTTGTCCAATATCTTCTCTGGTTGCAATGGTTTCAATGGAGGTAGCTGCTCTTTCCACTCAATCTATCCCTTTTCTGTTGATATTTCTTCTGCACCATCATCTTCATACTTGTACAAATCTGCAACATTAAAAATGGGAGATATTCCAACATCAGGAGGTAATTCAATCTCATAAGCATTTGCAGAAAAATTTCTAAGTATCTTGCATGGCCCAATCTTTTTGAACTTCAGTCTATTATACTGCTTCTTTGGGAATCTCTCCTTTCTCAAGTGTGCCAAAACCAGATCTCCTACTTCAAAATGAACTTCTTTTCTGCTCAATTCTGCTCTGCCTTTGTATTTGATGTTGCTGCCTTGTAGTTGTTGTTTCACTTGTTCATTTATGGCTTATATCTTTGAAGCAAATTCCTCACCATCTGCTCTCCTTAGCTCTACCCTACCCAGGTTTCTTGACTCAAATATTCCCCTGGGGTGCATTCCATATAGAATATGGAATGGGATCTGCCCTGTGCTTTTGTTTGGTGAGTCATTATGTGCATATTGTGCCTGGGGCAAAATATGGTCCCACTGCTTGGGATGCTCTCCTGCAAGACTTCTCAACAAATTTCCCAAACTCCTATTCACTACCTCAGTTTTTCCATCAGTCTGAGGATGATAAGATGAGTTGAAACTCAGTTTGGTACCAAGTTTCTTCCACAAAGTCCTCCAAAAATGACCCACAAATCTGGTGTCTCTGTTTTAAACAATACTCTTGGGCAACCCATGCCATCTAACAACTTCTTTGAAAAACAAGTTAGCAACATGGGTGGCATCACTAGTTTTATAGCATGGAATAAAATGTGCGATTTTGGAGAATTTTTCCACTACAACAAAGACTGCATCATTCCCTCTCTGAATCTTGGGCCAACCTAGAACAAAATCCATACTCACCATGTCCCAAGGCCTATCTGGAATAGGCAAGGGAGTGTACATTCCTAAATTCTGGCTCCTTCCTTTGGCATATTGACAGATTTTTCAATTCTTCACAAACATATCCACTTCTGCTCTCATATTGGGCCAGTAATAGAAGTGACTCAACTGCTCATAAGTTTTATGAGTACCAAAGCGTCCAGCAAGTCCACCACTATGCTTCTCCTTAATCAAGTTTTCTCTCATGGAACATTTTAGTACACAAAGTTGGTTTCTTTTGAATAGTAACTCCTCCTGCAAGAAATAATCCAGCCACTGGCTTCTATCTGTTAAAACAGGGTTACAACATGCCTCAAATGCTTCCTTAAAATCTGAATATGTTTTATACAATTCTTTGAGAAAATCAAATCCTACAACTTCAAAATTAGTTTCTTGAACAAGCATGTGCCTCCTACTCAAAGCATCGGCTACTTTATTTTCTTGGCCACTTATGTGTTTCAAAACAAAATTAAAACCTTGGAGATACTCAACCCATTTGGCATGCTTATGATTCAACTTGGGTTGTTGTACAATATATTGCAAAGCATGATTATCAGAATATAATACAAATTCTTTTGACATCAAATAATGCCTCCACTTTTTCAGTGCCTGAACAATTGCATAGAATTCCTTCTCATAAGAGGAATACTTCCTTCTGGTGTCATTCAACTTTTCACTGAAATAGGCTACAGGCCTATCATCCTGACTCTACATAGCTCCAATGGCTTCCCCATTGGAATCACACTTCACTTGAAATGGTTTAGCAAAATTAGGCAAGATCAAAATAGGCTTCTCAGTTACCTTTTTCTTCAAAATTTTAAAGTTTCTTTCTGCTTCAGCAGTCCACTTAAATGGATGTTTTCTCTTCTTTATTGTCTCAATTATGGGTGCATTAATCTTACTAAAGTTTCTTATAATTTTCCTGTAAAAACTGGCAAGTCCATGGAAACTTCTTACCTCAAAAACATTTATGGGTGAAGGCCACTCCACAATTTCCTTAACCTTTTCCGGGTCCATCTTCAATCCTTCTGCAGAAACAACAAAACCCAAATACACCAAATCTTCTTTCATGAATGAGCATTTCTTGAAATCTATCAGCAGTTTCTCTTGGTGCATCTTCTTCAAGACATGATTAAGATGCCTTAAATGTTCTTCTTTAGTTTTGCTGAAAACTAATATATCATCCAGATACACTATCACAAATTTACCAATGAATTATTTCAATAATTCATTCATAAGTCTCATAAAAGTAATAGGTGCATTTGACAACCCAAAAGGCATTACCATCCATTCATACAGTCCTTCATTTGTTTTAAATGATGTTTTCTACTCATCACCCTCTCTTATTCTAATCTGATGGTATCCACTTTTCAAATCTATCTTTGAAAAATATTTAACACCACTCAAACAGTCCATCAAATCCTCAACTCTGGGCAAAGGGAATCTGTACCTTATTGTGATCTTATTGATTGCTCTGGAATCACTACACATCCTCCAGCCTCCATATTTCTTTGGGCTCAATACTACTGGTACTGCACATGGACTCGGACTTTCTCTGATCAACCCCTTGTCCACCAATTCCTGTACTTGTCTCCTGATTTCATCATTTTCTGTGGGAGTCATTCTGTAGGCTGCCTTACTTGGCAGATTTCAACCAGGGATAAAATCTATCTGATGGCTAATCTTTCTTACAGGTGGCATCTCATCAGGTAAATCACCCACAATAATGTCACAATAATTGTCTAACATTTCTTGGATTTCTATTGGCAAATCATAAATCTTCGTAGAAGTAAGAACTAATTTAGGTTTTCAAACTAAAGCAAAACTTACTTCTTATTCTTCTATCTGTTGTAGATATTCCTTCCCACTCAGCAACAAGGTCTTTGGATCAATCACTCTGCTAGATGGCTCTCCTTCTTCCATGGGTATCAATGTATGGTGTACCCCATCCTTGAAGAACTTGTAAGTGTTCTTCTTGCCATCATGCACTGCTGCTCTGTCAAACTGCCAAGGTCTAACCAATAATATATGACACACATCCACGGGCATTACATCACACAAGACCTTATCTTTGTATTTTCCCATTTGCAGCTCTATCTCACACTGTTCTTTTACAACCAGCTGGTGCCCTTTGTGCAGCCAGGACACCCTGTAGGGAGTTTGATGCTCCCTTGTCTTCAACTTCAACTTCTCTATCACCTCAGTGGAAACCAGTTTGTCTGTGCTGCCATTATCAATGACTAGCTGGTAGCATTTCCCTTGGACTTTGCATATGCTCCTAAACAAAGTCTTCCTTTGTGTAGGTTCAGTGACCTCTTTGGTTTGCTTCAACAGGACCTTGTTAACCACCAAGGACTCTCACCTCTCTGATAGAATTTCTTCTTGAATTTCTACCTCTTCTCCAGCCTGGGAAACAACAGCATTTCGTGGACCAGCACCCACATTGTCTGGACATTCATAGTGCTTGTGTCCCACTTGCTGACATCTATAGCACCTCAATTCTCTACCTCTGCCTCTGTCTCTGCCTCCTCTTCCTTTTCCTCTATAAGAACCCCTTCTACCCCTTACATCATCCTATGTAGATCCATTTTGAGGTGAGCTACTGATAGCTCCATCCCTGGGTGTAGTAGGCTTTCCTCTACCACCCTTACTTCCCTTTCCATGGAAAGTACCTCTCTTCTTGGCAGATTGTTTCCTCAGGAGCTTCTCCTCTGCTTTCAAGGCCATCTGGTAGGCCTCTTCCACTGTCTTGGGAGACAGAAGACCAATCTCATCTTGGATCTCCAGCTTGAGACCATTCACATATCTGGCAGTCTTCTCCGGTGTGTCCTGAAATTTCCCAGCTCTTATGCTTACTCTATAGAATTCCTCTGTGTATTCCTTTACTCTCAGCAACCTCTGTCTCAGGTTCTACATTTGCGTAAACAATGTCAGCTGATAGCCACTAGAAAAGAATTTACCTTTTAATTTAGCCATCATTCTGGTCCAGCTTTTGATAGGTTGCTTGCCAACTCTCCTTCTTTCTGCCTGCACTCCATCCCACCAGAGTGCAGGGTGTCCTTTCAGCTTTGTCACTACAAACTTGACCTTCTTATCTTCACTTATCTCTTCATAGTCGAAGCACTTGTTCATTTCATTTATCCAGTCCACTGGCTCCTCTGGATTCAATCCTCCTGCAAAATTTGATACTTTAATCCTGGGCTTAGCTACAGACCCCAGAACAGTTCTGAGGAGCCTCATGTCATGAGGAATTTCAACATTTCCTTCAGCTTCTTGTATTTAAGGCTCGCTGATGTCTTCAAAATCTCTGGTCTGTCTTCGCTCCATGGCATCCATTCTGGCCTCGACCCTCTGCAACATCCCCAACACCTCTGCGTTGGCAACAGGTCTCCTTCTACCAGCACCTCTATCAACATGGATTTCCATGTTAATTCTCTATAAAACAACTTAAAAACAACAGCTCTGATACCACAAATGAAGGCAACAAAATTGAAAGTTGGCCCCTAAGGAGAGATGGTCTCTTCTCGTGGCTCTATCAGAACTTTCCTCTATTAACTTAGTTTTCCTCTACGTGGTCTTCCACAACTTCGTTGGGTTTATTTATCAAATTCTAGGAATTTGAAAAATAAACATAATCAACAAACTTTGATAATTTAATGTTACCGAACTTTAATTCTTTCCTCACCTTATACTAAGGTTGTTCCACGTCAATCTCTCATATTGATAACCCGACACTTTTTAAACAAATAACTTTAGTCCCTGGCCCCACACCTACACGACATGGATTTTAATTAATTATGCATGCCATACCTTAGGTTAACCTTCGCGCATCTTCCTCATATGACCACCATCTGATGGCTCCCCTCCACATCGACGGCGCTCAACAATATTGCGCGGCCTCCTTGGTCGAACATTAACGCCTGATGGCATGCAATGATAGTGGTTTTGGAACTTCGCCCAACACCACGTGTCGATTGTTCTATGGAATCGCTCGCAATTGAAGAATACTGCTTGCTCCACAAAAGCAGTGCGATATGGGCAGGAGAGTTTCGCAAATCCACTTCCGGTTTTGGAATAGTGACTAACCAAAGTTAGTTCGGGGTTGTGTTATCCTTCTTATTTAGTTAACTCGAGTCTATCCTCGGTAGGGTTTCTAATTAACAACAAACAAATGTAATCCTCTTCTGACGGGATTTTCACTATCAATAGGATAGAGTTAGTCGGCCACAATTTTAGGTAGACTTCTTCTATGAGTGGATATTTATTCAACAGAGCTTGTTTGAGTAATTCACGAGAAAATAATAATCAGAGAAATGTGGAAGTTATGCAACAACCCTACTCAACGATTTCACACAGACCAGTGTTCAATCGCCTCCCAATTAAACAATTTCTTCACAAATAAGGATTCGAGACAATTCGACAGCCAATGAGCACTGACATTATTTAACTGGAAGCAATTGTTAACACATAGATTTTATTGCAGAAAACTTTCTCCCAATACATCCGAGGGATACAATTTATATACATCACAGTGTGTCTCTTTGGTTCCTCGGTGAGGACCGTTTAGAAAATCAAAAGCCTAAATACAATTATTCAACTAACTGGAACATGACAGATGGACTAAACCTAACTATTCGACTTCTACAAATTCTAACTAATCTAAATGAAGCAGTCAGCTGAGGTAGTGACACCTAGGTGTTACAATTCAAATGTTTTCAAACCCTCCTAGCCACAACATGTGGACAAAACCTCCTACATTGCTGGCTAGTGTCTAATGCCCCTGCATCAAAAAATAAATCAACCTGCACTAGGGGACTTATGTCCCATCAAGCCTTGCTTAGTCAATGGAAAATTAGAAATAAGATTTCCATAAATTAAAAAATATTTTTTGAATTTAGAGAAAAATATGAATGCTCACTATTTTCCCAAAACTTTGGTTGAGGCAAAATATTCGATAGTTAACAAACTTTGACCACAAGGCAAATGTTATAGTCCTTTTTGAGGTAGGTGATTAAATTGTATAATTATCCTCAAATATATTATAAAGGTAATTGTATTTATCCTATGGTTATGTTTCTTAATATTTTAATTATTAAATAAGAAATATTTTAACGTGTAAATTTCAAAATGTAATTATATGTTATCTATATATTTCATTAAAATCTTAATTAATTAATTAATTAAATGAGTATAACAATTGGTTATTAATTTATACAAATATTTTTTAATAAGCCTCTAAGGTGTTGCTCAATTGGTGATGACCATGTGAATGAAATATTAGTGAGAAGGGATGTAGTGTTTAAATCCTCCAATTCATCTTTTGCATGCGGAAAGGTGCCTAATTACATGCCTAGAGATTATGTTGGTAGCGATAGGAATCTACTCCGAATATAAGACTCACCGAGTTACCAATTTCTCTAATTAAAAAATATATATATAAAATAAAATAAAATGCTGTTTAATAAAAATAAAAATAAAATATATAAAATAATTTTGCAATTAAATTAAATTTTTTTTTTTTTCTATCCTAATATTACAAACATTTTTTCCCAAATGGGAAAGAATAATAAATATATCTAAATTTATTTTAAAAAATAATATTAATTCAAGACACGAGAAAATTACTCTTATACCACAAAAAAACATAAAAATCCGTAAAATATTACTAGAATCCTAAAAGAATGTATACCAAAAATTTTAATAGCAATTATTTCCTAATTCACAATTTTCTTTAGTTTTTAACTTTCAATTTCTTTGCTTTTCATAATCGTTTTCAACTTCCTATAAGTAGAGTGAACTAAATTGCTATGTTAAAAGCATAGAAGATATAGTTCAAACACTTTAAATCAACACGAATATTAACTTTTTCAATTTCTTTGATTTTCATAACCTTTGTATAAGTGTAATGAACCAAATTGTTAATGAAAAAAACATATAAGATATAGTTCAAAGACATTTAAAGTAAAGATAGGAAGAAAGAAGATAAGTCATATTAAAGAAGAAAGAAGATACATAAAAACACTTCCATAGGAGCAAGAAGAAAGAAATCATGAGAGTTAATAATGCACCACCCTTTTTCCCTTCGTAGCCAAACTTTACAGCTCTCTCATGTAGTGATCTTTCACTACTTGGAATGAATGGCCACCTCTACGAATTATGAAATAAATGCACGGAAAGAAAGGATGAGTAAGAAGAAAGAAGGATCTTAAACTCAAGAAGGTTGATAATGTACCACATTTTTCTTCTTCGTAGCCAAATTTTACAGCTCCCTCATGTACGGATCTTCCACTACTTAGAATGAACGGCCTCCTTTACAAATTATGGAAAAAATGCATGGAATGAAAGGAAGAAGATAGAATCTTTGAAGGTATAACAATTCGCAACCTAAACCCAATCAAAATGACAAATCTCCACTTGGTCACGCTGATAAAATCAATACTGTCGCTTGAATGATCATGCATCATATCTGAGCTAGCTAATACGATTCATCATGGAGGCGGCATTAAGCTGTAATGATGATATTAGAGAGGGAACATGACCACAACCCCGTCCATGTATTCTTGTATTCTTTGTGTGATGGTGGTCATGTGCCCTACTTCTTTGTGACGTTTCATTTGACGGAGAGACCTTGGTGGATTTTATATATATTATAATAAAATGAAAATTTTTAATACACTTCAAAATACGGTATGAAAAAAATTGCAAAAAATTTGAATATAATATTTTAAAACAACCTAACAATTCAATCATATAGAATGGCGATTGTTAAATATTCAATACATTTATATTTATAAGGTGTGTGTTTTAATTTAATTATTAATAGCTATTAGGTGGATAGAAAGGATTTAACTTCCACAAAATATTTTAGAATAATTTTAGAGTATGGAAAAATTAATGTTTGATATTATTTTCGAAAGTAGTTATTCCATTTTCCTTCTTTTAAATAAATAGAATAAGTAAAGAAAATTTCATATAAACAAGTGTTTATTATTTTTTTCAGCATCATATATCCATAAATATACTATTATTCCATGGTATTGTGACAAAACCTATGTACCGTACAATGAAGATAATGAAGGTGGATGTACATGGTTAAGAATATACATATTTAAATTATATTAATTCTTTTTATAATATATATATATATATATATATATATATATATATATATATATATATATATATAATTTAGCTTTTTTATGTTTTTTAAAATTTTAACAATGTGATATATATTATGAAGTATTTTGATGTTTTCACTGATTAATTACTATTTACCAGTGATTTATATGGATGTGCTAGTTGCATATAGATTCTCTCTATAGCCTAATTAGACAATGATTTTGTAAAATGTTATGTTGCCTCTCTCAAAATAATAAAATTAATATTAAAAAAAAATTATTAATATCAGTTTGAGTAGTAATTTGACAGGTATATCAATGACGATTTATAAGTCAATATTTTTTTTTTATAGTATTTTTTATGATGGAGCCCATTTAAAATTTTAAGTAAATTTATTGTGGAATGCAAATGTACTAGCTTGTATCCATCTTAACTCTAGACTAGATCTATTTCAACACTTGGTAAAATTTAGATTTAAGATGAATCTAAGCTATTTATAAATAATTTTAGCAATCTAGCTCAAATTAAAATAAAATTTATTATGTTTAGGGGACAACTCAATTGGTTATCTTAGATATGTGAAATTATTTAAACTCAAGAAACCAAGGTTCAAACCCCCCTATTATGCCTTAGGCTACGAGAAATACACTACGAGATGGAAGATAGATCGGAAATGGAAGTTTATTGATACTTACTAAGTTCTTCCAAATTATCAAAAAATAAATATTATAAATATTTAATATATATAATATGTATAAAAAAATATAATTGCTGTAAATCACAAAAATATATATATATATATATATATATATATATATATATATATTATAAATATTTAATGTATAAGATATATATAAAGAAATATAATTGGTGTAAATCACTGGACGCCCATCTCATAGGTTCCAAGTTTTCCTCTTCCTTTGCACACTCAGGTTCCAAGTTTTCCTCTTCCTTTGCACACTCACTTCAGAAAGAACTTCCAAATATGTCTAATATTTGTTTCGTTGTGAAGAAAACATAAGTAACGGAATGGACATGAAGATTTAAATTGACTAGAGAACCATTTTAAGCATGTCCAATGTTTATTCTGTTGAATTATTTTGTTGAATCAATGATAATATAAAATATTTTTGGAAAGTATATCAGGTATGCAATCATCATTAGCACCGAAATCATAGTCATTGATCACGTTGAGATTATGACCTACAAAGCCAACCATTAAATTTCCTTAATGGAAATTCCTTTTAAGAAAATCGAAAAACATTTCCTTAATGGAAATTCCTTTTAAGAAAATAAAAGAAAATTTTAACTAAATGTTTTTTCGCTTGGTTTTATGCAAGTGATTAACGCCTTTGTAATTTCATCGTCTTTATGCAAATGATTATCGTCTTTAGAGTTTCATTTTGAAACCTGCTTTTTATTCTACTGCTCTTTCATAAGGATCATATACTCTATGGAGGGATGATATGCTCGATCGAGTAAGTCATTTTAGAAAGAAGTTTCGTTATTGATATTTTATCATCTTAATTTAAAAATATATATTTAAAAATGATGAAATTTGAAATATACAATCGAGATAATTCGAGATAATAAAGGGAATTAAAAAAAAATAGGGAATATTTATTAAAAATAAGGCTTAATTTTATTGAAAAGATATATTGGAAAAGAGATTCAATTGAACGACAAGTTTTTATCGATATTTATTAATAAAAAAGCAATATGACAAAAGTTAATTAAGTAATTCTTTTTGAAAAGATGTGATGTTGTCAATAATATATATATGTTTATTTTATAATTGACAACTATATATTCAAAAAATGATCATTAATTAGATACATAAATGGTAATAAAATCATTTTAACATAATAATTTTATTTTTTTCACTAATAGATTATTTTTGGTATTTCATTTTTTTTCTAATAATTTTTTTGGTACATTAACAAATTAACTTCTTTTTGTCATATAAACTTGGCTATAAAAATTTGAGTAATCATTTAAAAAAAAAAATCATAATAATGTTTCTATGTGATTACAATCACCTACATAACAAAAAAATGTTATAATAAATCAACTCTTAAATTAAAAAAAAAAATGGTATTCACATGTTAATATTATTAGTATAATATCTTTTAACTAATTATTTATCAAGTATTGGAATGGATAAAATCTATATATCTATATATATATATATATATATATATATATATATATATATATATATATATATATCAAAAAGGATTTCATATTTAGAGATTTAATCCATCATGTGCTTAAATTTGCAATTCCAACAAATCTTTCCTATATTTTAGAGAAATTTGACAAAATATTATACTAGAAAAAAAATTGCCAAATTGTAAAATAGTGATTATACTTTAATTTTTTTGAAATTTTTTAACCATAGTTCTTTTTAGTTCTTTATATAATATATAGATATATTGATGGCTGAAAATTGAAATATTTTAATCTTGTATAGTGTAATATTTTATTTATAATATTAAAAAAATTTAAATGCCACATTTCAATTTTATATTAAAAATTGAATGAATTACATCTGTCTTTGATTAAGAAGTAAACTATTTTACTTTTTATATATATATATATATATATATATATATATATATATATATATAAAAGACATCTATATTGAAATATATTAGTCAATATGGAAATTCTAGTACTTTATTCAAGTTTTCAGTATTTATAGAGAAAAAAAAGTTTTTTTTTTAATTACTTAATCTCTTTAAAGTTGATATAAAATTATGCTACTTAATATAGATGTAAAAAAAAAATATCTAATAGTTTTGAGAGTGAAAGTGGAATAATTTTATGATATATACTTCATAGTAGGTTGTAATATTAACAACGAACTTAATGAGCACACAATGACGCTGCAATTATTAATGTTTTATAATGATTTTAATTAAAAATAATCCAATATGTATATTCATTTATTATAGCTGACATTTTTTTATTTAATGTATCTCTAAATTGAGCATAAAAAAATTACACATATCCCTTATAACGAGGTATAAAATTAACCTCTAAACACAATAATAACTCTTTCAAAATTTATTTAAAAATTAAAATTTAATAGTATCATATTCATCTTTCTCTCGTGTTATAATTCATATTCACTCCTTAATAATCCATATTGCATCATTTTATAAATTATGTTAATTACCATGTCTTAGTCTTACATCATAATCTTAAAACCTTTTTAAAAACTTCCCAAAAAAAGCCTCGATTCACATATAATTTCGCTTTGAACATTTTATGAAACAACCTTCCACTATATTAAATATTCTCGGGTTGAGGAAGGTGTTACATCTTTAACCAAATCTCCAAAATTTTCTATAAAGATGATGCTAGTAAAAAGCTTCATTTTTGTAAGTGTGTAGAATTTAATGCTGACACTACAATTGTAATCAACTAACCAAGATATTTCTAAAGATACAAATTTTTTTTCAAGCAATGTCATGTATCAATTCTTTGTCCCCATTAAAAATTTGGCATGTTAAAAGGTGTCATGTCATCTCGTTACCCAACTGGCTCCCATGTTGTTTCCACTAGGATCATGTGACCTTCATAGCTGACCACTATGGGCCCCATGGTCTTCCGCCACATAGTCTTAGTAGTCGCACCTTCACACTCTCACCCATTGCAAAGCATTGTACAAAAATTTAGGGTAGTCGGAAGTCTGTCAGTGGGTTAGGTTCACACACCAAAACTGTGTCCAGATCACCCTAAGCTTCACCGTCCATCCGATTGCTGAGTTTCCAATGGGCTAATGTCTTACTAGTGGTAGTTCCCTGGTTGGTAGGGTTCGTAGACCAGAAAAATATAAGCATAATCCTTTGCGTTATTTATATTATATATTTTCACCAAGGATTATACAACCCTTCACATAATATAATTTTCTCTCCCCTCTACAACCCTTCACATAATATAATTTTCTCTACCGAAAGATTCTTATCATGGGGTCTTTCACATAGACAATGATAGGGATAGTAATTTTGCAATAAGTTGAACCATGCATGCATGCTCGCTGGTACAATTCTCTCTCAAAAAAAACCATCTGCAATGATTTCACTAGAATACGTGCATATATACAACTAGTAGGTCACGCATGGGAAGAATTGGATACCTAAAATTTTGCATATTTAAAATTCAAGGAAAAAAATTCGTAGATCAAATTATAACCTACATTTTCTCTTACAGTAATAACCCAGTGTATATAGCTATAGATGGGTAGCAAAGCCTTCAAACAAACTTCAATTTGGAAGGGTTATAATCTTCATTTACATTAAGTTAATCATGCAAAGGAAAGGCACTTACATTCATTAACGTGATGAAAGGTATCACCCGAAATAGAAGGGTTGTTCCTACACCTAACTTCATGTGAATGACTAGTCTTTATTTTAAGTTACGTAACTCTAGAACATGAATTTGATCAACTTATTAGTCCCTGCCGCCTGCGGCATGGCAGGGACTATAGTAATCGAAACGATAGAGATAAAATTATTTTCAATCACTGCTTTAGATAATAACCAATGTTTTAGGCTGAAATGTATTTTTGATAGTGTAATTTCTTTTTGCCGTCTTATTTGGCCTCTTCCCGAGGCGGGAGGCTTTAACCATATGCTATATTCACGATTTCCTTTCTTATTTTGCAACATTTTGTGATTGCTAAACTAATGTTAACATTAATTTAAAGCATTAAATGTTATGGGCTAATGACTTGGGTTTTTGACTATATATTAAAACATCTTCAACACTAGTTCCATGACACTATGCTAATAGTGCAGGCACATCCTCCATATATGCATGTACTCTGCCACCATGTTAGTATGGCAGCCAACCACGTGCATGTACTCTGCCGCCACATGCATGTACTCTACCACCATGCTAGTACAACAACCACCTCCCATATCTGCATGTAGGCTGAGACAAATCCACTGCTTGTGCAACCTGTTCGCCTATTGGAAAAAACATAGTGCAGGTATGCTCTTCTCCATTGACCCCAGCAATAGAGGCCATGAACAAGATCTCAATTAACCCAATATTCATTAACCCAACAACAAATAGGATAGAGATTATAGAGATTATCATTTTACTAAATCACTTTTGTGCATAGCTATACAGATTTGCAGGTGAATGATTTGCAAATTTGCAGGTGAATGATTTGCAGGTGAATCAATTTCAAGGAAGCAACAACCATGCAGATCTGTGTAGATTTATCGGTGAAATTGGTGAAATCAATTTCAAGAAAGTGTAGATTTGTGCAGATTTATTGGTGAGATTGGTGAAATCAATTTCAAGAAAGAAACCACTGTGTAGATTAAAGGAATTTAAAAAAGGAATTAAGAAACAATATTTCTGCATCTATTAAGTATATCGATGTCATTGCTGAATCTACCGCTGCTATACTTATATATGTTGTCGTTATCAAAGTTTTGTTGTTATTTCGAATAAATTTTTCTATACTAGACTAGCCTCCTATTACAGAATAACCATTTTCAGGGATAATCTAATGGAGATCCGTTTCTATGAGGGGAACAACCAGGGGAATCATTGCTTATATATTCATATACAAGACAACAACAGAAACAACAAGAGGGTTGCATTATCTCCATAAATTTTGGAAATGGCGGATTATCCATATGGATATCAAGGCCTCAAATGTTCTTCTTGGGCAATATTTTAAGCCACAAGTAAGCAATTTAACCCCCTAAAATATTGATAATGTTCTACCCTCATGAACATTAGGTCTAGCTTTTCCCTTTTTTTAAACTTCCTTGCTAATGGGATTCAAGATATTTTATTTCTTATATTGTATCTTGTGTTTTATAGAATAATAGAATTTATATTTAAATCTTGCATAACAATAATGGATCAGACCTGTCCATGAACGTCCTTTTTTTTCCTCTGGTTCGTGTGTATTTTTGATCTTTTAAAATTCATCTTCATTTTGTTTGTTCAGAATGGTTGGTGCCATATTGTCACTCTACATGAAAAAAAATGGTTGGTACCCTTGCCTTTGTCTCTAATGGCGGTCTAAATATTCCCTCTCTCTAACAGGTTGCATTCTTTGAATAAAATATTTAATTCAAATGTGCTTTAGCTAACCTATGAGAAACGAAAAACCGTGAGAAATAAAAAACCCTTGAATCCATTTCTTAATTGGAACATCTTGTGTTGTCCAATATACCTAATCATAATTTTCGACATTCCAGCAGTTATTGGCTCAGATATAGATGCATTTCACATGGCATGGCATCCCTTCCAGTTATATATTATTTCGAAATCCAAAGCTTGTAGTTTCTGGCTGTTACACGGACCCTTTTCCCTGCAGCTATGGCATCCCTTCCAGTTATATCTTATTTCTAAAGACAGAGTTTGTAGTTTGCAACTGTTACACAGACCCTTCGCCCTGCAGCTACTCACATGTTGTTGGAGTAATATGTTTCAAATGGAAAGCCAGTGGTTTCCATGTGTTACACTTAACATACCTCTCTCCCTGAAACTAATCAGTTGTTGCTGGAGTAATCTGCTTCGAATGGAATGTGAGTTGCTTCCAATGGAACATGGGGAAGCTTTACTAGATAAAATGGAAGTGACCAATATATTTAACAGAGAAAATGGCATTTATAGGTATAATGTACACACAAGAAGAAAAAGACATCAATGGTATTAGGAACATGCATGTTCATTTTGTTTTACTCTGGACATGTGGTTGCAGGATGGACACATGTGGTGGCGTACTTCTACCCTGTGTGCTGTGTGTGGTAAGATCCCATGTGTCAAACTATTCTAGTGTTATTTAAAATCTTAATTTATTTAAAAATTCACCTAAAATATATTTAAAAATGATAAAAAAAATTGTAATTTATTATGCAATGTAATTATCATATTTCAAATTTTATTTGAATTTTATTGAATAAGCCTTGGTTAAACACACCTCTACCGTAAGTTGTTGGTTTGTTGGTTTTTATGGCTCTACGCTAAGCTAATGGCCATTGTTAAAGGGCTTATCGTTGGTTTTCCTAGCTCTACGGTATGCTAATGGCTACTGAAAAATGGTTAATATGTGATTTCTTTGCCAATACGCCAGTTCCTTTTGGTAGGAGCTATATAATAAAATTATATTATATACTCATTTCACATATTTGGTAGATGGCTTAATTATTTTATTGTATAATAACCATGTGTACACGGCCCTGTACATATTCACCACAGCAGCATAACACGCATAGAGCAGTCAACCATCACCATGGTAGAAGTGGGGTAAAAGCCTCTGTCTCCTCTAGTTAGGTCCATGGACAAGAAAAATCCCATCCGTACTATAATGGAAGTCGATATGAAGAACTCATGTGCTCGTTTTGACATGGGAAAAGGGAACATGACTAATTATATCGAATTTTATGTGAGTTTCATGTTCACACACAAAATAACCTTTTTGTAATATGACATTTCAAATTTCAATCTACAGGAAACATCACACAGATTATCTTTTATCTTTAATTGAGAATTTTAGGTGAACTTTCTTTAAAAGCTTATATTGGCATTGCCCATGAAAATAGGTGTTATAATTCATAATTTTAGATGAAATTTCCTTAAATGTTATAAGTTTTTCCCCAAAAATTGAACTCTTGAGTAGACATTTTACTCTTACCTCAACTTGTCTGGTTGATTAGAATAAAAACTTAATGGAAAATATGATTTTTAAAGTGAATCTTGGCCGTATTGTGAATCAATTAGTATAGAAAAACCACCTCTATGGAATTGATCAGATAATTGTATTTTTTGTTGAAATTAAAGATGCATTTTGTTTAGAGATACAGAACGTTATTACAATCATCAAAACCCCAAAGCTTATAATAAACCCATTCACAAGCTCTTTTTCTCATAGTAGCTACTCTGAATGCTCACTTTTTTTTATATTTTAGAGATGTAGCATCACACTTTCTTTTAAACGATATTTTGAATTATCCTTCATTTGCAAATATCTGGTGGTAGATTTATGAGTAGTGAGTATTGGGTATGAAAATGATGCTTCGTAATAGAATCCTCTTCTTGCATAGTGGGGCAGCGGCAAAGCCATTCTAATCCCTCTTTCTAGAGGATTGGAAAGAAGCAGGGCTTGTCAATACCACTGTTGTAGAAGATGATTCAAATAGTGTAGTGCAGATGTTTCAAAGATAACTAGAATGCTTAGTTATTTTATGTTAAGTGCATTTGATTAATAATGTTTGAGGCTAATTTTTGAGTTGTTTCTTTTCTTCCAAAAGCATTGACAACAGCATGATAAAGAGGTGAGAGCTGGCAAGATACCATATCTAACATACTTGTTTTTCCTTTAATCAGTGGCAGGAGCATTGGAAACTGTAGAAGGAGGCGAGATCTGGCAAGCTACCATATCTAACATACTTGTTTTTCCTTTAATTAGTCATTTTGTTTACTTGTAATATTAAAATAAATTGTTGTATCACTGGCTTGGCTTGGCTTCACAATTACTGTCTCCCATACTTGTTTTTCCTTTAATCAGTGGCAAGAGCATTGACAACAGTAGAAGGAGGTGAGATATGGAAAGCTACCATATCTAACATACTTGTTTTTCATTTAATCAGTTATTTTGTTTATTTGTAATATTAGAATAAATTTTTGTATATCTAAAAGATTGTTGTATATCTAACATAATTGTTTTTTTATTTAATTAGCCATTTTGATTATTTATAATATTAGAATAAATTTTTGTATCACTGGCTTGGCTTGGCTTCAGATTCACTTGCTCCTATACATGGTTTTCCTTTAATCAGTGGCAGGAGCATTGACAACAACAAAAATAGGTGAGAGCTGGCAAGCTACCATATCTAACACACTTGTTTTTCTTTTAATTATTCATTTTGTTTATTTGTAATATTAAAATAAATTGTTGTATCATTGTCTTGGCTTCAGAGTCACTCGCTCCCATACTTTTTTTTCCCCTTTTTTTAGATTCACTGGCTCCCATAATTGTTTTTCCCCTTTGTTTTTTCGTTCATCAGTGGTAGGGACTTACTGCTTCGTAGGCTCCCTTGTTTGATATTGAAAATTACCATTTTTAGCTTTCGTGGAAATATCTAACTACAAGTGTTGGATGGGAAAAAATCTCAAGATGAAAATTTTATTCTTATTTAGTTAGACAACACACTTTGAAGTTAAAATCCATAAATGAGAACTGTAGTTAAGAAGTAAAAAGAACCAGGTGAAAAACATTTTCCAACCATTGGGGAATATAAGCTACTTAGATATAATCCTAGAGAATATCTTAATTTTGTTTTTGTTTTTTTTTAAATTTATTTTGTGGTAAAATGCCCAATTTTTTCCGCATGTTACTTTGTTTTTAAATCCACTTGCATACACGTGACTAGAAAATGGAGAAACTATGAATTTACCTCAATATGAGAGAAGTAATCATTCTGAAAGGTGATAACATTTCCAAGCATGTTATAAGTAAGAAATTTCACTTCCCATTTTGTCCCTGAGTTGCACCTGGATAAAATGTCTCTTGCATTGTTGATTTTAATTTGAAGGAGTGTTGATCTCTCTTGAAAACATTAGTGTTTCTTTTATCTATACGAATATATACAGCAGAAACTTAAATAAACAGTAATTCACACACAACATACACAAACATAAAGAGACAATATTTAACGTGGTTCACCCAACCAATCTAGGCTATGTCTACCAAACAAAGGTATCAGAAATCTTATTACTCAATAGGAGATTACACCAGAAGAATTACTCATCTGCACTTTCTCTTCACACACCTCACATCTCATACATTTGCCTCTACAGGCTTACAATTTATAGAAGAGAGAATAAATTGAATAATTAATTCTATCACACCAAACTACAATAGAATATCTCCTCAGCTGATTTGATGCCATCAGTTTTGCAACAAAAAAATATTGTTGGCATATCCAAGAGATTTTAGCCAGCAAAATCTCAACAATCTCCACCTTGAAAAAAATTAGCCTGATACCTCGCTCTTTATTATTTTTATTTTCTTTGCAAGCCAAGAGAATCCAAACACCATCGTAGCTTCTCTAATAACACTAGTTTCATGAACATGTATGCACAGTTTTCCTTTGTATGCACTTTTTCAAGAGAGACTCCTCGTTCAGTGATAACCTGTCTTACAAAATGGTACTTTATAGGTATATGCTTTTATTTACTATGATAGGTTGGATTTTTAGCCAAGTGAATTGCACTTTTACTATCACAAAATAACTTAATGTTGTCTTGCAACCTACCAAATTCACCAAAAAAACCTTTCAACCAAACCGCTTCTTTGTAAGCATGTGAAGTAGCTATGTAGTCTGCTTCTGTAGTGGATAAAGCAACAATGTTTTGTAGCTTTGAAATCTAGCTAATAGCTCCACCTACAAGAGTAAATACATATCTTGAAGTTGAACTTCTCTTATTCAAATCACCTGCAAAATCGAAATAAAGATATCCACAAACAAATTCACTACTTCTGTCATAAGTGATACAATAATCACTTGTGCCTCTCAGATACCGAAGCACCCATTTCACTGTTGCCCAGTGTTTTTTGCCTAGATTTTCCATATACCTACTGACAACCCCAACTGCATGTGAAATATCTAGTCATGTACAAACCATCACATACATCAAAGTTCCTACTACATTAGCATAAGGTATTCGAGACATATATTCCTTTTCTTCATTTGTGTTAGGAAATAAACTTGAAGAAAGGTTAAAATGGGAAGCTAAAGGGACTGAAACTAGTTTCATACCAAACCTTAAAAGTATTTTCTCAATATACTTCTCTTGTGATAACCATAGCTTACCATTTCTCCTGTCTCTAAAAATCTCCATGCCCAAAATCTGTCTTGTTGCTCCTAGATCTTTCATATCAAACGTCCTAGCCATCTGAGCCTTTAACCTGTTGATCTCTATTATGATTTTGCTTACTAAAAGCATATCATCAACATATAAAACTAAGATAATGAACATTCCATTACTTAATTTATTAAAGTAAACACAATGATCATATTCACTTCTTAAATAATTTTGGCTCATCATGAAAGAATCAAATTTCTTGTACCATTGTCATGGCGACTGCTTCAGACCATACAATGATTTCTTGAGCCTGCAGACAAATTTCTTGTTGCGATTTTGAACAAACCCTTCAGGTTGTTCCATATAAATCTCTTCATCTAGATATCCATGTAAAAATGCAGTCTTAAAATCTAGTTGTTGTAATTCTAAATCAAGTAAATCAACTAATGCTAAGACAATTTAAATTGAAACAATTTTAAGAACTGGTGAAAATATCTCATGAAAGTCAATTCCTTCTTTCTGAGAAAAACCTTTTGTGACCAGCCTCGCATTGTACTTGTCTTCTTTATCATCAAACCCCCTTTTCAATTTGTAAACCCATTTACATCCCACAATTTTTCTGTCTTTAGGAATATCTACTAGATCCCATGTGGCATTCTTGTCAAATTCCTTCATCTCATCCTTCATAGCTTCTTTCCACTTGTCACTGTTAGAACCTTCTACAACTTCCTAATAGCATAAAGGTTCATCATCATTAGCAGTTAAAGCAACTGAAGTAACATAATCATCATACATTTTAGGAGGATGTCTGATTCTCGTGGACTGCCTTAAATATGTTTTTGGTTCTTCAACAATTTGCTGAATGTTATTATCTATAGGAACTTATTCATGATCTGCATCTGAAACTTGTTCATCTTGACTATCATCAGTATTTGAACTAGTTTCAAATTGAATATGTTGAAACTTAGGTACATTTTCCTGTTTCAATTTATCATCTACATCTAGATTATCAAGTGAAGATTCATTGAATTTAACATCTCTGTTAATGATGATCTTGTGAGTAGTAGGATCCCACAACCTCTATCCCTTAATCCCATCACCATATCCAACAATGATATATCTCTTGTATTTAGGATCTAATTTAGAATGTTGATGTTTGAGAATTAGAGCATATGCATCACAACCAGAAACTTTCAGTTTAGAATAATCACAAGGATGACCTTTCCATACCTCTTGAGGAATTTTGCACCCTATTGTAGTTTATGGTGATCGATTTATCAAATAGCAAGCCATAGATATTGCTTCTGTCCATAATTCCTTCTGCAAATTGGCGTTACTAAACATACTTCTTGCTCTTTCTAAAAGAGTCTTGTTCATGCATTCAACAACTCCATTTTGCTGAGGAGTATAAGTAGTAGTTCTATGTATTTCAATCCCAGCTTCCTTGCAATAATTATCAAATTCCTTTGAAGTAAAATCACCACCATTGTTATTTCTTAAACATTTCATGGTTCTTCTAGTGATGTTTTCTACTAATGCTCTAAATTGCTTGAAAACTGTGAATACATCAGACTTTCTTTTTAACATGTAGATCCATACTTTTCTAGAGAAATCATCTATAAAAGATACAAAATATGATGATCCTCCATATGAGGTTGTAGGATATGGACCCCAAACATCAGAATGCATATAACCAAGGATTCCATTACTCATATGTTTTCTAGTTTTAAATTTCTGCTTGCTTTGTTTCCCATATATATAGTGTTTGTAGAAATCTAACTTAGAAGATTTTAAACTAGGAAGTAACATATGATCAGATACAATTTTTAATCCTCTTTCGCTCATATGGCCCAACCATTGATGCCATAGTCGAATAGAATCACAGTCGTTTTCGAATATAGTAGAAGAATGATATGAATCTGTTCTTCCTTCTAACTAAAAAATATTTCCAACGTTCTTTGCTTTCATTAATAATAGGATTCCTTTGTAAATTTTCATTACTCCACCTTGAATAAAATTCTTATATCAATTTGTGTCTAACACTCCTAAAGAAATAAGATTTTTTCTCAGTTCAGGCACATGTCTTACATCAGTTAAGATTTTATTTGTCCCATCAAACATTTTAATCTGGATGGTTCCAATTCCCACAAAGTTACATGAGAAATCATTACCCATGTAAATAACTCCATCATTGATTGATTTATAAGATTTAAACCACTCTTTATGAATGCAAATGTGATTGGACGCACCAGAATCTAATAGCCAATGTTGATCATGATTTAACAAACTAACTGATAGAGCTTCATCACTTATACCTGAACCGGATGGCGAACCTGAACCTTTATCTATCGTGTTTGCCTCTTTATTTTCTATTGAAGAGTCTCCTTTGGATATTTGTTGTTTCTTCCAACATTCCTTCTTCAAATGTCTCGATTCGCCGCAAAACCAACATTTTAGCTTACTCTTCTTCCATTTCGATTTTGACCGAGAGTTGTTTTTTTGATTGAAGCATTTCTCTTAAGATCGACCTCTAACCATCATTGCTTCTGATGTATAGGTTTCTAAATTTGACCTTTTCCTAGTTTCTTTAGACAGCATAGCTCCAAAAACATCATCAAATTCAAGGGTTTCTGATGATCTAACACTTATAGAAGTAACAAAATGATCCCATGACTCGGGAAAAGAGCATAATAAAGTTACAATTTTATCTTCTAAATCAAATTTTACTTCTATACTTTCTAACTGCACCAAGAAAGTATTAAAGGTATTCGCATGATTAGTTATCATCATACCTTCCTTCATGCACAAGTTGTAAAACTTTCTTTTCAAAAGAATCCTGTTCGTTAAGAATTTTGTCATGTACAACTTCTCTAACTTTGTCCATAAACGAGTAGTAGTTTTCTCGGACACGATGTTAAATAACACATCATCCGCCAAATTCAACCGTATGCCTCTCAGTGTTCTGTTATTGATGTCACTCCATTTGTCATCTGTCATGGTATAAGGTTGTTTGGATTTTCCCAAAAACACCTTCGCCACACCTTGTTGTACAAGTAGATTGTGCATCTTCACTTTCAAGATCTCGAAGTTATTTTTCCCATTAAACTTCTCGATCTCAAATCGAGCACTTTGATTTTTTGACATTTTGAGTAGCTTGTGTCAGAAATCTCCAATTTCAAATCTTAATACATGAGCATTTTATTTTAATAAAAAAATTAATCATTTTGATAAAAATGGCCCTTTAAAAAAAAAAAAATATGCAATTCCTTTCGCACATTCCACCATCGAAAAAACTTAGTCCTAGGCCCTAGGCCTAATATAATGGCATATTAAAATACAAATTGATGACATTTAAATGAAAATCAATTTTAAATGGAAATTTAAATGCAAATCAATTTTTTAAATGGAAAAAACGCTTTTCACATATAAATTTAACCTTTCGATTTTAAATGGCATACGTTCTGGTTTTTTAAGGCGTTTAAATACAAATATTTGTTTTAGCCGTTCAATACAAATCAATTTTAAAACACATTAATGCACCTCCTTACCATTAATGCAAATCAATTTAAATGGCATAAAAACAAGCCTTCACCATTCAACAGTTCATGGTTTTGCTATGGTTTCTCCACACTTAATGCTGCCAGCTCACATTTCATGGTTTAATGCTCCCGAACTGCACTTGGACTTTGGAATTCACAGCTCACGGCTGTGTTCTTCACATCTCACGGCTAACACAGCCAAGGCTTTGTGAAAGAACTCCAGCTCTGGTCTGATCATCGACCCAGCTTTTACGCAGAACGATTAGCGGAAAGTCATCAGCAAACATGCATCGTTCAAATGCTTGGTCTTATGGACCAACACAGAACGCACTGTCTCACAGTCTCACAACTCATGGTCGCACAAACAAATCTGGTTTCTTCTACAACTCACGAGACTGTGTGTTGTTCAAACAGCAGCTCTGTTGCTCAACATTAACACAAGCACGCAGATCAAGTCATCCACACTTGGCCGCCGATCAGCACAGCTTCACATCATAGATCAAGTAGTAGGTCTTCCACACAAATTGCTTGATTTCAATCACATATCTTCAACCTAAAAAGCTTCGATACCAATTGTACGAATATAAATAACAAAAACTTAAATAAACATTAATTCACACACAGCAGACACAAACATAAAGAGACAATATTTAACGTGGCTCACCCAACCAATCTGGGCTATGTCCACCAAACAGAGGTATCGGCAATATTATTACTCAACAGGAGATTACACCAGCAGAATTACTCATCTACACTTCCTGTTCACACAACTCACATCTCATACATTTGCCTCTACAGGCTTACAATTTATAGAAGAGAGAAGAAATTGAATAATTAATTCTATCACACCAAACTAGGATAGAATATCTCCTCATGTTGATTTGATGCCATCAGTTTTGCAAAAAAAAACTATTGTTGGCATATCTAAGATATTTTACCGAGCAAAATATCAACATTATCTTTACCCTTTTCAACTTTAACCGAAGGCTTATTTTATCGGGTCTTCCTTGAAATCTTACCCATTTGATCATATTCATTTATTATTTCATTCAGCGTTCCAGTTACACTATCGTCTAATTCTCCTTCATATCTTCCATCAGGCATTCTTCATCTTCCATTTTATCATAATTCTTTGCACTGTTTGGAGGGGTATTCATATGAGATGCAATAGGTGATTCTCATACCACAAATTTTTCCAATAAATATATCACAACCAAACCATTGTCACTAGGCTTGTAAGAAAGTTAAAAAATCATGATGTCAAACTATTTCCTGTCAATATCATACCACCTATTAGCATCCCAAAACATGACCTGTCGAACAACCCTATTTGTGGAAATATAATTCCCATTAGGCGACAAGGCGAAAGGAAAAACAGTGTCTTAATTTCCACCTTTGAGGCTAAAAGTATTCTCTGTATTATCCCTGTCATACATTTAAACCTGACTTTGACTTCCTGGGTCAACCAACATCTCACCATCAGGATGACATCTAATTTTATTTAAATTCGTTGGGTTGGAGTTTGTATTGGGTGAAATTATTTTCAATGTTTGGACTAGCATCTTTGTTGAAAGTTCCCCATATCTGACAGTGTCATAATTATTTGAAGATGCGAAGAACTCATTTTTGGGTAGTAACAGAGCCATTGTGGACCTTGACCACCCTTGAAATTTAACTATCTATGGTTTTAATTAGCTTAGTTCCTTCATTATCCCCTCTAGCGACCATTAACTCAACAGACTTGTTAAAGTCCAGAGATCGTATTCACAAATTAAACCGTGTTATGAGCCATCTGATATTTGTTATTCCTCAATTTATTCTTTCTATTATTTTCTGGTTTTAGAACTTTTGACCTACAAATGGTGGAAGCTACTTTTTGGGTAGAACATTTTGTATTTTTCCTTGAGCATAGTGATATTAATATTAAATAAACGACCTAGGGACATCTTAAAAAAACTTGCAACTTAGTAAGAATGCATAGCTTAATTAAATACCCCACCCTATAGATACAAAATTAAGATTATTGTATTTATATTAATCAATATTTTATAAGTTTATTGAGTTAAAAATTATAAATACTAAATTACTAATTATAACTATATAATTTTATGTAAGTATATTTAATTAGTTAATTATTAAGTTGGAAATTCGATTAATTTATTAATCTTATATAAAATAAAATAAATCAATGTGTGACCTTTTTTAATTATAACTTAATTTGATTAATAAAAAATTGGATTGTGAATTACATGGCTTGGGTATGAGGAGGTGATCCTTTGTTTAGGTGAATAAATTGAGAAATGGTATTTGTGTAGCCTAGAGATTACTTAAAATAATCAAGTAGAATGGTATGCCCTGTGGTGAGGAATAAAGTTAGTTCAACTTATTTCAATCCATAAGTTAATTATTATCACAAATTTAAATAATGTTATTCAACATTTTAGTCTAAGCATTAGTTTTGTAGATTTTAGGCTAATCCTTATTCATAGAAGAATAAACTTATGTTTAAATTCATTTTTGAAGTTCAAGGCCTTTCATATATTCTTCATAGTGTGTTTTAACCAACTATAATCCTACTTCCAATTCATATAATTTGTGAGTCTTTGAATTTAATTCACTATGATTGTGATCAAAGGATATAATCCTAAAGATTCTAATCAACTCTAGAACTCTAATCATCCATTGATCCAATACATAAATATTTAAGTATAACATTTTAATAAATCTATGACAACCATTGAATACCCTATCTATTATTATTTTTGATTGTGGAAGTGACAAAATTAAAATTAATAATATAAATGATTGGTCCATATTATTGTATTACTTGTTAGGTAGTTCTATTTTTGTTCCTAGACTAAATTACTCATTGACATTAGTCATTTTTAGTTATATTACTTCTACTTCAGATGATGAAACTGAGAATGAAAATCCTCATCCACCTGATCAGGATCTTCTTTCAGATCCACAGCCTCCCAAATGCTTCCACTCTACTCGAGATGTAGCAGGTTCTCTTGCATGTGACCTTGCATATCAACGTCGTACATGTTATTAGTTCGACAGAGCCTCTTCCTTATTGGCTCAAGTTCCATAAAATCATGATCCGGATACCTTTGAAGAAGCTTCAGGTCATCCATATTGGGATGCAGCTATTAATGAAGAATATCATTCCTTATTGGAAAATGATACTTGGGATATTGTTCATCTTCCAAAGTGAGGAAAAATTTTCAAATGCAAATGGGTTTTCAGAACAAAGTTTGGACCATATGGAGAAGCAGATGAAGATAAATTTCGTCTTGTTGCTAAAGTATTTTCACAAGTTGAAGGCATTAAATATACGGGAACCTTCTCCCTTGTTTCCAAAATGAATTCTATCTACCTTTTCTTTCCCTTGCCGCCTCCTTTAAATGGGAAGTCCATCAGATGGATGTTAAATCTGTATTCCTACATGGGGACTTGCATGAAGAAATATACATGTAACAACACCATGGCTTTGTCAAAAATGAATTTAGCCTTTTTATCGCCTTATAAAGTCTCTCTATGGTCTCAACCAAGCCCCTCAGGCTTGGTATGACAAAATTGGATAGCTTTATCTTAGATGATGGCTTTTCTAGATGTCATTTTGACAACACTGTCTACACCAAGAAAGTGGGTAAGCCCATAATCATCCTTTTTATTTATGTTGATTATCTTATCCTTACTGTTAGTGATCCCAAACATATAAACCATGTGAATTATAGCCTAAAAAATAAGATTGAAATGATAGAATTGGGACACTTGCATTATTTCCTTCGTCTTCAAGTCTTGCAATCCAAATAAGGTATTACACTTTCTCAGTCCAGGTATGCCTATGATTTTTTGTGCCACTTTCACATGGAAGGCTATATGCCAGCCACTTCTCCCTTTCATTCTAGAGTCAATCTTTCATTCACTTTTAATTCCCCTGAATTTGATGCTACGTATCTAACCCATACTCGTCGTGACCATTCCTTTGTTGTCGGTCTTGTTGCTTGACTTATGTACAAACCTCATGAAAGTCACTAGAAAGAAGCTAAAAGAATACTTCAATATATTTGAGGCATATTTCTGTTCAAGATTCATTATGGTGCAGAAGCATCTCCATTGTTGATTGGTTTCACTGATTCTGATTGGGCTAGTGACCTTGATGATAAAAAGTCTACTACAGGTTATGTATTCACTCTTTTTTGAGGACCCGTTATGGTATTATAAGAAAAAAAGTTCCATATCTCTTTCTTCAAGAAAAGTAGAGTATCGTGGTGTTGTTAAAGCCAACGAGGAAGCCTTGTGGCTTCGTCAAATCCTGTCTAAATTTGGTCTTCATCGACAACATCAACATAAACATTGGTGTGATAATCAGAGTGCCATTCAGCTGTGCCAAGATCTAGTTCACCATCAACACATGAAACACATTGAGCTACACATACACTTCATCAGAAAGATCATTCATGATCGTGTTCTTGAAGTGTAGTATTGTTCAACCAATGATCAAGTTGTTGATATATTTACAAAGGCTCTCACAGAGGTGAAGTTTACCAAAATTCGATTTATGCTTAGAGTCTAGGAAAGTTATCATTAAGGGGGAATAGGTTCTAATGCCTCCTTCCTTCTCATATTATGTCACCTTTTTAAATCCTTCAATCCTATCCCAAGTTGTTTTTAAGGGGGGATGTTAGGATATTCCGGGACATAGAAAATAATTAAGTATAACTTGGACTAGGGTAGAGTTAGGTGATGTGTGTCTCTTACTCTGTATTTTTGTAACTTATAATGCAACGATCATGATATGTAGTGATCTCATGGTTAATTATCTCCTCGGTATTATCGACACTTGATCCTTGGCTTAACACTCGATTGGTCCATGATCTTTGTTTAAAGAGCATGGAGGGTCATTTTCTGGTGACCGTTTATAACATAAGTTTATGTAAATTTTCTTTCTTTATATTGATAAATTTCTTGAAGTGGTCACATTGCCTCAGGCCATAGATTGTTTCCCTCTTCGAGGATTTTAACCACGTCAGATACAGGTGTACTGATTTTGTAGAAATTATATAACTTATGTGTTATATATCCAAGATTATCCTGATCATACACTATTTTAACTTCATGCACAATACATAATATATTCCACCATTGATCATGACATCCATAAATTCAATCAATTGCAATGCACACATGAAACCATTAAAATTCACACACATTAACACAGTGATTTAACGGGAAATCCTAAAGCTAAAAACCCCAACTATCTGTATATAATATATTTCATAGATATCATGTAAAAATCCTCATACAAAACTGAAAATTTCAAGCTCTCAGTACAATACAATCACTACACACTAATCATGTCCGATCTAGCAAATCCATGCATCGATCTCTACCACGTACTAGCCTGCCTCTACTACTCAATCCTTGCTAAATAATGGCTATGAATGAACTCGAATCCACCTGGCTTGCACTGTGAAATCCTCATTGGCATCTCCACTGAGTGTTGGATGCAATCAATGCATCACTATAGTCACAACTGATAGTCATCTTGCCCTTTCGCCTATCTCTCCGTTGGTCTCCACTGAAGCTGTCCATTCACTGTAGTTAACTGATGTATTCTTCAGTTGATTAGTGAGTTAATATTTAGTGAATTAATTAATAATTAATTCACACCACTCTCACTAGTGTATGAATCAGTTAGACTAGATACAACTAGCTCAACTGTGTCTAACTGAGTTAAACTAAACACAACTCCACCAACTACTTCTACAACTCCACCAAACTCGGTCACATGAGTTATAACTGAATTCATCCATGTATTATCTCTAGTAAGCCCTTAGGAATATCATAATTCTTTTTGTCAGCTCCTGTGCCACATCTGTGCACTTAACTAAAGTGCTCCAAGAGAATAAGATAATGTTTAGAGTCCAAATATTATTAAGAGCTAATAATATGCAACATATCTATTTTTAGACTGGCAATCTAAAAATATATTCTGCCCAATATGTCTAAAAATAGAAGTCCATCTATTTCTGCAACTTGACCAACCATCCACAAATAGCATCCTGCAACTCATAGAATATGATCAACATGTCTAAAAATAGACATAGTCTAAAAATAGACTTTGTGCCAAAAATAGCCTACATGCCCACTTAGTGAAGGCCACTCTTTTCACTAAGCTCATCATCTTGTTGAATCTCAACACTCCCTCTCAACAAGATAGGGATTATCTACAACCCCGATCTTGTCTCTATGGTATTCAAATTTTCTCCTGGTGAACGCCTTCGTTAGAATATTTCCATCCTGATCCTCCGTAGGAATGTAAGAAAGCAACATGATCTTCTGCTGCACATAATATCTGGTATGATGGTATCGAATGTCAATATTTTTAGATCTATCATGAAATACTGGATTAACCTAGAGTTTAATGCAACTCTGATTATCACAATATATCACAGTAGGATCTAAGTGTGAACCAAACAACCCAACCATGAACTTCCTCATCCATATAGCCTCGCATGCAGCCAAACTTGCTGCCATGTACTCAGCCTCCTATGAACTGAGTGCCACAGATCTCTGTTTCCTGTTGTACCAAGAAACTGCTGTAGACCTGATACTAAAAATCCCTCCAAATGTGCTCTTTCTGTCCGTTGGGCTCCCTGCCCAATCTACATCCGTGAAGCCACCCAGCGTCACCTCATCCGACTATCTGTACCATAATCCATATCCCGATGTGCCCCTGAGATACCTCAGGACATGTTTTCCTACCTTTCAAAAGAGCTTGGTAGGCTTAACCATATCTTTGAAAGCTGGTTAACAGCATAGCATATGTTCGATCGTGTATTAACTAGATACATGAGCGAACCAACCAACTATCGATAAACAGTGGCATCCACTACCTCTATCGATGTAGCATCCTCTTTCCTCCAACCACCAAGAAGAGGAGTGTTGATAGGCTTGCAACCTTGCATGTTGAACTTCTCCCATATATCCCAGGCATACTTTCCTTGAGACACAAAATTCCATCCTTCTACTGCCAAATTTTTAATCCCAGGAAATAATGAAGGAGGCCCAAGTCCTTCATCTCAAACTCCTTTGCAAGATCTGCCTTGCATGAGTGTATCAACAGTTCATCACCTGTCAGTATCAAATCATCTACATAAAGTACAATGATCAGCAACTTACCCTCCACCACAATCTGGTATAGGTTCAGATCTGCCTCACTCTTGGTGAATCCAAGTTCAGTGAAATAAATATCTATCCATGTGTACCAAGCACGAGGTGCTTGTTTCAGCCCATACAACACTCTTTTCAGCCTCCACAGATGCGACTCGCTGCCGAAGATTTCAAAACCTTTAGGTTGCTCTATGTACACCTCATCCTCAATGACTCCATTTAGGAACACAGTCTTCACATCCATCTGATGAATGTGCCAACCCATCTACGCTGAGAGAGCAAGGATGGTATGTATGGAAGAATACCTTGCGATAGGTGCAAAGGTTTCTTTATAGTCGATCCCCTCGATCTGTGGGAAGCCCTGAGCAACAAATCTTTCCTTTTACTTCTCGACGCTCTGGTCAGCAGCTTGCTTCACTTTGTAGATCCATCTTGAACCTACCACTGATTTCCCTTCCGACCTTGGGACAATCTCCCATGCACTGTTTCTGACAATTGAATCATACTCTTGCACCATGGCATCTACCCATGCAGGGTCCTCCACAACTTCCTCGAAAGAGGATGGCTCCATCACGATACACTAGTTCATTAGAGCCATGTATCCAGTAAATTTGTTAGGTTACTATCTCTGTCTGCGTTCTGATGTAGGTGCTCCTACATTCTGCTTTGCATTAAGATTCAGTCGCTCAGCTTCTATAGTGTGCCTCCATCCTCTGATGTTTGGTGCTGCATGAGTGGTTTCTTCCACTCCATGAACCTCCTCTTGTGGCTGATCCGCATCTTCAGGCTCATCCTTAGGAACTAATAGCTCCTCATCTGCATGCAAGTGTAGCTCCCTCTCAAGCGACAAGTTCATGGCTTTCTCCTCATGAAATATTATATCACGTCGCACAACATTCTTCTGACTATTTAGAAAATACACACGATAGTTGTGGGGTGTTTATGTGTACCCACAAATATCCCAACATCTGCGGTTGGCTCCAGCTTCTTCCTGCCATCCTTCGTCACATGAATTTAAACAGGTGAGCCAAAAATCTTCAAATGAGAAATATCAGGCTTCTTACTAGAAAATGACTCTTAGGGTGTACTCACGCCAAGTACTCTATGAGGACAATGGTTTTGCACATAAACCAGAGTGTTGCATGCTTTAGCCCACAAGTGTATGGGAAGGCCCTAATCATGCAACATCACCTGTGCAGCACCCATGATCGTTCTGTTCTTTCACTCCGCGACCCCATTCTGCTGTGGGTTATGAGGCACTATGAGCTCTCTTCAAATTCCTTTTGCGCTGCAAAAGTATTTGAATTTTCCAAAGATGAATTCACCACCATTATCGCTCGTTAGAGCCTTCACCTACTTCCCCAACTCTTTCTCAACCAGTGCCTTGAACTCACAGAACTTTGAGTATGTCTTGCTCTTCTTCTGCATGAATAATATCCAACACTTACGAGAAAAGTCATCAACAAATATCACATAATACTTTTCTTTGTTGTCGAAGATACTAAGAAAGGTCCACACATGTCTGTGTGAATTCTCTCAAGGATCGTCGTGGCACGACTATCCTTCTCATGAAAGGTGGCTTTCACAAATTTTCCCAAAGTAAATCCCTTGCACTGATCTGACTGCGCAAGTGTACCCTTGGGAAGCTCGGTAGAAATCTGCTGCAAAATTATCAAAACGCGATGGTGAAGATGGCCCAATCTCATGTGCCACAATTCACCCTCATCTCAGCTCACCACTCCTTCTGCTTTTCCTGCCATTGCTGCCCAGCCATCTACCTGCAATTGATAAAGGTTATTAACTCGAACCCCTATCCTCCAGGTTTCACCAGTTGCCTTACTGTGCAAGAAAGCCTTTCGCTCACTAAAAACAACATCATATCCCTTGTCTTCCAACATTGCCACAAAGATCAAATTCTTCTTCAATCCTAGAACATGCATGACATCCTTCTAGATGAAAGGTTTTCCAAACTCCCTCTCAAAGGAAATGGTCCTGATACCATTCACACTGTATCAACCATTATAGCCCATTTCGATGTGCACTCCAAGATCCTTCTCATCTAGATCAGTAAACAAATCTTTTTCTCTGTTCATATAGAAAGATGCACCACCATCAAGAAACCACACTGATCCCATCACACTTGAAACAAAGCATGCTATCAGCGAAAAATCCAGCCCAAACTGCAAGGCTAAGGCCTCTCCAACTGTATATTTTGTAGCCTACTTATTTTTCTTCTTCTGTGGACAATTAGTGGCGTAATATTCGCGTTGGTGACAGTGAAAGCACTTCACCTTGGACAAGTCCTGCTTCTTACCTTTTGCACAGAATTGAGAAGGATTTTTCTTTCCCTTCCCTTTCCTTGCTTTGGCAGCCAAAGCACAATTTTATTCATCTTCATTCTTCGATGAAGATCCATCCCTGGTACCCTGCCTTATCTCCTACTGCACAAGATCTGACCAAAGTCGCTCCCATCATGGCAGTTTCTCCTGACCATTAACAGAGTCCTCGTAGTTATGCCAACTCTTCGGAAGCCCAAGGAGAGCCAAGCTCACCATGTCATCTTCATATATAGTAACCCCGACACTTCCCGGCTCATCCCTCCACTGGAAAAACTTCGTGAGGTACTTAGGTATACTTTTTCCCTTCTCCATTTTTATTTTTCTGAGCTTGTCTTTAAGTGCCAACTTCCGTTGGTCACTTCTGCTTTGGAACAAGCCTGTCAAAGATTGTCACATCAAGAATGGAGAAGCTTTACCATGAATTATAGAAACTATGTTATCCTTCACACCTTTCAACATAATTCTTCAACATTTTGTTTTCTTCCTTTTCCATGCGTCAAGTGCGGCTCCATCGCTAGAAGCAGTTTTTGGAATTTTTGCATCTATGAACTCCTTCAATCCATTATCATCTAGCACCACCTCCATCATGTCCTTCCATGCAATATAATTCGAGCTGCCCTTAAAGGCATACTCCAATCACAATCCGTTGAAAGAAATTTCAATGAATGCTCAACTTCAACACCAAGAAAACACTGCAGCATATTCGAATTCCACCAGCACAAAACTCAACCGCTTCAATAATTGCAATCTGCTCCAATGATCAACTGCTCTGATGCGATGTATAAATTATATAACTTATGTGTTATATATCCAAGATTCTCCTGATCATACACTATTTTAACTTCATGCACAATATAGAATCTATTCCACCATTGATCATCACATGCGGAAATTAAATCAACCGCAATGCACACATGAAACCATAAAAATTCACACACATTAACACAGTGATTTAATGGGAAAGCCTGAAGCTAAAAACCCCAACTATCTGTATATAATATATGTCATAGAGATTATGTAATAATCCCCATAAAAATCTGAACATATCAAGCTCTCAGTACAATACAATCGTTACACACTAATCAGGTCCGATCTAGACAATCCATGCACCGATCTCTGCCACCTGCTGGCCTACCTCTACTACGCAATCCCTACTAAAGAATGGCTCTGAATGAACTCAAATCCACGTGGCTTGCACTGCGTAATCCTCATTGGCATCTCCATTGAGTGTTGGATGCAATTAATACATCACTATAGTCACAACTGATAGTCATCTTGCCCTTTCACCTATCTCTCCATTGGTCTCCACTAAAACTGTCCATGCACTGTAGTTAAATGATGTATTCTTCACTTGATTAGTGAGTTAATATTTAATTAATTAATTAATAATTAATTCACACCACTCTCACTAGTGTATCAATCAATTAAACTAGATACAACTAGCTCAACTGTGTATAACTGAGTTAAACTGAACACAACTCCACCAACTACTTCTACAACTCCACAAAACTCTATCACATGAGTTCTAACTGAAGTCCTCCATGGATTAGCTCTAGTAAACCCTCAGGAATAACGTAATTCCTTCTGTCAACTCTTGTGCCACATATATGCACTTAACTGAAGTGCTTTAAGAGAATAAGATGATTTTTAGAGTCCAAATATTATTAAGAGCTAATAATATTTGACATATCTATTTTTGGACTGGCAATCTAAAAATAGATTCCGCCTAATATGTCTAAAAATAGAAGTCCATCAATTTTTTCAACTTGACCAAACATCCACAAATAGCATCTTGCAACTCATAGAATATGGTCGACATGTCTAAAAATAGACATAGTCTAAAAATAGACTTTGCGCCAAAAAAAGCCTGCGGCCCCACTTAGTGAAGGTGACTATTTTCACTAAGCTCATCATCTTCTTGAATCTCAACATATTTGTGATCTCTTTGTGAGAGGTGACCTTTGGCATTTGATCTAAGGAACTTACCTTGTAAATTCCTACAATAATACTTATTAGTTGGTCGTATATTTTAACCCATGAATAATTACTCATTCATGTTAGTCATTTTTTGTTAGGTCACTTAAGATTTCTCATTTTTTATAGTATTTCACTTGGAAAATTGTGAGGAGTAACTTTTTTAGTTACCTAATCACTAACTTCTCATTTTCTACTATTGAATGTTATAAATTATTTGAATTTTCTTAAATAATTTTTGGTTTCTTCATTTTTTTATGTTCCCTTCATAGATTTAATCATTACCACAAAATTTGATGTTTCTTACTCATTCTCCCATGTTAGAGAAATTTTTAAGTTTGCAAATTTTAAAACTTTTGCACCTCAATGAGCTCTCACCTTTTGTTATTCTCCCACACTAGAGGCCCCTAATCTATCTACATAAATGAAAAAATAATTCAACATGCATATGACTAAGTAGAGAGTACTAATATTTTAAGCTAAATATAATATATAAGGGAGATGAGGAAGAGGAGAGAGATTATCAATGATGAAAGTAGTCAAAATTCCTTGTTTTGACACCTTGATTTTACATGCAAAATTTTTGATAAAATTTTTGAGTGTGGGTTATTATTGGATTTTTCTAAAACGTGTATGATAAGAATAAGGAAGATATTTTTCATATGATACTATGTAGTAGTGAACAAGGCACACTTAGATGCCATGCAAGGAAGCTAAGGTAAGCTTCAATGTCATGGGGTTCATACATTTAGTTACAAAAATTATTTTTTTAGAATATACAACTCTAATTGCTTATAATACTACACTTGTAAATTGTTGATAGTGTCAGAAATTGACCTTCGTGGTACGATAATCTATTTAGGATATGGCTATTTGTAAAGAGATAAATAGTAATTGTATTGTGGCTATGGATCAATCTAAAATTTCTCATATTTATTCAGTTTGTTATTCAACCATTGTAATTATATAATCTCCTTCATCAACCAGCACATGCACATGTATGTGTGCTTATGAATTGATAATGTGGAAGTATGACTGGATTTTGTTTCTTATGGTCATTAAGAAGATTGTGGAACAACTAAAATCATGTCTACTAGATTTATTGATAATTTCACTTATTGATATGTTATACATTGTGTAAGAAAACATTTTTTTTAATGTATATTGCATCTAAATATGAAAAACAAAAATAAATAGTAATCATGATATATTTCCTCAAAAATAAATACTATTGGAAGTATATCATATATAGGATAAATGATTCCAGAGATACATCATGTGAAAGGTAAATAATATTGGTAATATACTAGATGAGAGATAATAAATATTAATTGTACATTAAATTGAAAGTAATTTTCAGAAACTAAAACAAGTAGAGAACTAAGAAGGAAAGAAAGAAGAATAACATGGAGAACCAAAATGAAAATAATTTAGCATGTGAAATAAAATTTGGTGTGACACAACATAGAAATTTATGTTGTGATATGTTGTAAAAAATGAAGCTTCTGGTGGTATCATAAAAGAAAAAGGTTCTCCTTTTTGTAATAAAATATGTTGTGACATGATCAATAGAGAAATTATTAATTTTTCATGAGGGGATATTTCTGTAGTGCAATACATAACACCATAAAAAATTTCTGATGATACATGGTGTAGTATGAAGGACATAATAAGTTTTTTCATAAGGAGATTCTTTTAGGTGTTATATGTCACACTAAGGATATTTTTCAAAAATATTGTGCCACATTAGATTAAGTGTATGGTGCGAGATAGTTAAGTTATTTATATCTAAATGAATAAGGCTAAAATATTTAAAAATACATAACTATGAAGCTTGTATTCAATAAAAAATATATCTTTTGAAAAAATCTTGACCATTAGAATATATCATTGAATCAAAAATAGGTTTTAGAAATGTACTTAGAAATGAATTAAGTGAAAATATTTATTATACAAGCTTACTAATAAAATGTAACTAGTAAAGTATATAACACATTTGTTTTCTTAAAAGGTTATATACCATATATTTTGACTTAACCTTTACTAATATTGTTATTTTCAATTTTAACACATTTTCATTTGATAACTTCTCCTTACCAATTATATAATATTTTTCCATAATATATATTTTTTATTATAATATATGATAATATTTTCTTTTATAACAAAGTAATAATTCATAATATTACTATTATCAATTTTAACATGTTTCCATTTTCATAACTTTTCCTTATTTATTGTATAATATTTCAAATAGATAAAACTACAAATATATATTTATATATTTGTATTATAACATGTGAAGATATTTTTTGAAAATAATAATTAGTAAATTTTAATTAATTTGTTATATATATATATATATATGCCTAAAAGTAAGGAGATTAGATAAAAGGGGCAATATATATTTTTATTATTATAATATGTGAAAAATAATCAATTAATTTTAAATATATAAATATAATAAACTTATGAAATAAAATTATATATATGAAAATAAAGCACTGAAAAAGAATGAAAAAAACATTATAAGGTTTTAAATTGTAATATAATATTTTTCTTTACAAATGATATAGGGGCATAATTTAGAAATCTTTTATGATATGAATAGTCGAATCTCTTATATTTTATAAACATCAAACTTAATAATTTTTTATAGAATTTATACATCATCCATGATCCACAAGCACCCCAACAAAGGCGCGGGATGGACTTTCTTTGTCAATTTGATTTTTTTGGGAATTGGACACCACTATCATCTCAAGAAAGGCACATAATGGACTTCCTATGTTAATTTGATGTTTTTTGGAATTGGAAATTTTTTTATGTGGTTCACGCAATCAGTTTTGTTCAACTCAATTATAAAGCCTAGTTCTTGTTGACTGTCGACTAACTACACAGTCTAATTCTTGTTTATATTTAAATTGAGAGTTTTATTAATTTTTTAATTACAAAAATATTTTAATCATAAAACTTAACTAATTGAACTAATTGAACTAACTCTCAACACTCTTAAGCATTAGACATTATCCAAAAAAATATATTGGATAATGCCATCATAAACATTTCTCTTGGGAATTATTATGTATACATAAGCCCACAAGCTATGTTACAAGCCACACAAAATAAATATCTTTAGCATCAATGAGATATGAATATGGTATAGAATTTTTCATAGCAGGTGCGGGTGTAATGAACGATGATTTAGATTGGGATCAAATTCGTTAAAAGTATCATTATGATAGGGAAACGGGTTGTATATTTTATGAGATTGAAATAGGCATTGTAAATTAGGTTATAGTTTTGTGAATAAAATAAAAATGAAAATTAATTTTTCTAATTTTTTTTGTAAATATTTATATTTATATTTACAAAAGTCTATATTGAAATATTTTATTTCTTTATGGGAGGGAAATTGCTATCAATATTTGGTTATTTGGACACTTGGAATTAGGTATCTAAGAGAAAAGTAAAGAGAAAATCTAATTTAAATTTTCTTAAATGTTATAGCAATTATTTTAATATTAAGAAATTCTCTCAAATCCCTCATCCATTGAAGAACATTAGTTTCTGCAAATTTAAGGTTGCTTTGTTATGAAATTAATAAAATTGGTAAGGATTTAGATTTTTTGTCTAAGAGATTATTGAGCCTTCATATTAGTGTAGGTAAAGCTATCTCTCCATTCTTAAGGATGAGGGTTGATGCATGTTAAACTTTCAAGGCTTTGTGATTTGAAAGCCTTTGTAAAGAAAAGAAGTCTAGAATGTTTGATTTCCTCTTTCATCAAACTTTCCCAGATCTATTGAACTTGTTGTAGACTTTTCCTCCCATAGCCATGTGAGTTCCGAGAATATTTATGTTCTTAGACCTTCTGTCACTAAATCTTCTTCTATGCTTTTCTCTTTCTCAGTTCCCTAGCTCTGTCATTACTGGGCCTCCATTCTCATCTCCCTCGCTTTCATCTTCTATCAACTCCCTCCACCATATAACTGTGACTTCTCATCCAAGATTTTTTTATTGAGTGATGATTTCTTCCTCTTTTTCTAATTCAAACATCTCTAATTTAAGCTCTCCTGTTTTCCCTCGCTCTGTCGATAATTCTATCTTGAATACCACTTTTCTGTCTCCTAATTTAGTGTTAATAAACCATTCTTTGAATTTATTTCATGTTCTTCTTCCCTCTTTGTTACCTTAGCCCTCATCAAACCCTTGGTTGCTTTCATTTTCTATGTCATCATAGATGCTTGGAAATGTAGTGCTCTCCAGTTATTCGGAGCCAACATATTCCTCTTACTCATGCTACTCCTCCTTTTCAAATCTCTCTAACTCATTTCCCATTCCTTCGACGTCCTCCTCTAGCCCTATTCTTCTTCTTAACCAAATTCGTCGTTCTATTTTTAATTATTCCACCTCCTTTTTAAATAATTCATCTTCTTGTTCTAACTTTAATTCTTCCTCTAGTTTATCGAATGCTTCTTATAATTTCGAGTTTACTTCTTCCTCTTTCTATCAATTATCCTTTCACCATTCTCCTTTTATGATTAATTCTCCAAATTCTATTTCTAATTCCAATATTTATTCTTCTAAATCTAACCATGTTTATCATTTGAACATTTTATCTTCAAAATCTCATAATAATAATTTTGTCCTTAATTCTCACAATTCCTCTTCTACTTCTAATTGTAGCCTCGATTCTCCTCCTTAGAATTTATCTTGTGATTCGGATAATGATAATTCTATCCTTATCTCTCATTCCAACCTTGATTCTCATTTTCATATTTTATCTTCAAATTCTGATAATGATATTCAAATTTCTAATCCAAACATAATTCTCCTATTGATATTTACAATTGTCATGATAATTCTAGTTTTTATGATTCTCCTAATGTTAATTTCTCTTCTAATTCGGATAATGATAATTCTATCCTTATCTCTCATTCCAACCTTAATTCTCATTTCAATATTTTATCTTCAAATTCTCCTAATGATATTCAAATTTATAATCCAACCTTAATTTTCCGATTGATAATTATAATTCTCATGATAATTATAATTTTTATGATTCTCCTAATGTTAATTTCTCCTCTAGTTCTAATTATTGCACTAATTTGTCTTCTAAACTTAAGTTGATTATGTTGCTCCCACTCCTAAACCTAAACCTTATTTCCCAGAAAAAAGAGTGGACACCAATATTTCTAGCTTCATTAGCGATTATCTTACTCAATATATTCCTAAAAGGGGTTTAAATTTTCCCATTGCTCCTTGCAAAATTCCCATTGAGGACATTTTTATTCAGCACTCAGTATGGTCTTAAGTAAATTCATAATAAAATCAAGGAAATTATTAGAAAATATTACTCTATTATTCTTCGAAAGTCAAAAGTTACTACAAGTAACATCTCTAAGAAAGAATTAATTTCCCTTAAATCACTTAATAGTAATCAACGTATTTTCTTTCTTAAGGCTGACATAGGAGGTGGTGTTATTATCCTTAATAAAAAGGAATACAATGATGAAATGCTAGACCACCTCACCAATAGTGGTATCTACAATAATCTTAGCAAAAACCATGTTTCGATAATTTACAAAGAAGTCTCTAATATTATTCTTTATGATAGTGTTTGTTGCACTATTAGTAAGAAGCTCGTCGAGATAAACCCCCTCACTCCTCAAATCAACGACCTTCCTAAGACCCATAAAGAAGGTCCTCCACTAAGACCAATTATAAATATAATAGGTGGCCCTACTTATCTTCTTTCTAAGAATGTAGCCTTAAGGTTGAAGCCATTGGTTGGTAATACTTACTCTTTCATCAAGAATTCCTACTATTTCATGAATGAAATTAAATATTTCAAGCTTGATCCCCATAATATTTTGATGAGATTTTATGTTTCGTTTGTTTTCACTAATATCTCCATAAACGAGACTTTAACATAATCAATAAAATTAATAACCCTAATACAACCAAATTAGTCAGGATTTGCTTAAAATCTATGTTCTTCAGCTTTTAGGACGAGATTTATGAGTAGACATGTACAGTTTCTATGGGCTCCCATCTCTCCCCAATTGTAGTCGATATTTTTATGGAATATTTTGAGGATAAATCCTTGGCTTATGTTCCCTTCCTCCCTAAGATGTGAAAAGTTATGTTGACAATACCTTCATCATTTGGCCCCATGGTCACGAAAAACATGAAATATTTTTGTAGAATCTTAATATCATTTCCAAATTTATTAAGTTTACTCTGGAGATTGAATTTGATGGAAAATTTCCATTTCTTGATGTCCTCATCACAAAGAAAGAGGATTGTTCTGTCTCCCACCAATTTTTCCACACGAAAACTCAAAGTAAGCAATATATCCATGCTAATTGTCATCATCACTTGACTCAGAAATTTGGTGTTTTAAACACCCCTCAATGAGAGCCCTTAGTATTTAAGATGATATTTATTTCAATGATGAGCAGGCTATTCTTTTAGAGGCATTTGAGAACAATGGTTCCAGTAAGCATCAAATCCTCAGATCCTTCCCAAAATATGAAAAAGGATGCAGAGCTAAGATTAATCCTAATGCTTTTTTGGCCATTCTTAATATTCCTTTTATTCAAGGAATAATGAAGAATTTGGCTCATATTCTTAAAAAAATAAATATCTCTACCTCCTTTAAACCTCTTAATATTATAAGATCCTCCCTCTGATCTCTCAAATACTGAATTGACCCCTCTAACACTAAAGGGATTTATACAATCTCTTTTTCTTGTAGGAAGCCTTATATAGGTGAAATAGGTTGATCTATCAAGTGTATAATTCAGGAGCATGTTGCAAACATTAGACATAATCGCTCTCCCTCTTCAACTCTTTCTGAGAATTCTGTTACAACAAAACATCATATTTTCATTAAGGATTCTTCTATCCTTGCTCGGGTCTCTCATTTTCATTATAGAAGGTCCAGATAAGAAATCTATATTGAAAAGCAAGTCACCAACAATCTCAACATGTATGATGGTTAGAAAATCAATAGAAATTGGATCTTTGTTCTCTCCTCGAAATTCTCTTCGTCATAAGTTCCTTTTTTTTCTATTATTATTTAAATATTTTTCTATCTCAATCTTGTCTTTTATTCCCTTATATTCTTCTTAAACTTTATTTATTTATATTCCTCTATGTCAAGAAACTATGTTTATCCCTTTTTTATGTATATTATTTATCTATATTAAAAACAAAAAATATAATTTTTTCCTTACTCTTATCCTTATTATCCTTTATATTATTTTTTCCTCATCCTTATCCCTAATATTCTTATTATCCTTTATATTATCTTTTCCTCATCCTTATCCCTCATATCTATTAGAAAATTTTAATATAATAATTTTTTTATTATTATTATTTTTTTTTTAATTTTAGGTATCCTTAACAATATCCATTTTTCTATATTTTCTTATTCTAAATTTTCTATTATTAATGTTTAATCTACAATATTAATATAATATTTAATTATTTTTTTTAATTTTCTTATTTTTATCCTAATAATTCCTATTAATATAATATTTTTTATATATTTTTTATTATCGTTATCGTTGTTTTTAATCATAATTATATATTTTTTCCTTGTTTTTCACATTTTATTTTTCAAATTTATTATTATTATTATTTACCATTTCTCTTAATAATTTTTTATTTTTTTTATTATGATTATCCCCTAATTTTTCTTTAGATGAATATTTCCTTTATTTTATTAATTTCTTTAACAGACATTCTTTTCTATTTTTTTTATTTTTATATACCTTTGTTAGATCATATTGTATATGTATTTTCATCATCGTAATAAACCACATTAATGAGTTCTAAACATGTTGGCACTAATATATTTATGTAATGAATCCTGAAAACATTTCTCTAAATGCTCACACTCACAAAATCCTACATTAAATATTTTTCAACTTATAGCTAATCAATAAATCCCTAAAATAATGTAAATTTGAAAAATGTATAAAATATATGATTATAATGTAGATTATCTATATCATTATTCATTATCGAACATGATTTGTTAAGTAACATAATCTAAATATATATGTCATACTCGTTGCTTTTTCCAGAATAAATATTTTGGCATATCATTTGCAAGTCATTTTTATTATTTTAAATAATATTTATAAATTTTATAATAATTTTCTATTATTTTAATTTTTTTTATTGTTTACGGTTTTTAATATTATTATCATTTTATAAATAAAATAACTCAACTTTTTATATTATAGTTAAAAAATAATTATTTAAAATATAAAAGTTATATTATTATTAATTTCTTTAAATTTATATCATTTATTTTAATAAGAATTAATTTAATTATTTTATGTTTTGGATGTTCTATGAAAAAGTTAATAATTTAAAAAAATCTTAAAACACTCATTAAACTCACTATTTCCACACATCAATATTACAGAAACAAATTAATTAAAAACTAATTAAATTATATATTTTAGTAGTAATTTTAATAATATTTTAAATTTTACAAATATAAATATATATTTTTCATATATATATAATATGGTATTTTATTTCCACATTTTTCATACATTCACAAAATATAAATATTTAGATATTTTAATAATTTTAACTATGTAAAATAAATAATATGTTTTAATATTACATTTCACATAGATTAAAAAAAAAATTTTCTAAAATTTATTATTATGACTTATATAAAAATATCTTATGTCGAATATTTCAGTAATGAGCATAGCGTTTTTTTCTTTATCTTAACACAAATACACTTAATTTAATAAATTGTTTTATTGCTCTAAAACAGATCATAATATATAAATATCAATAAATCAATACTTGTTATTGTTAAGGTTTTGCAAATGGGGTAGCAAGTTAAGTGGGCTTGACTGTAAGGAAAACTCTATAATTAAGCACACTTGAGCTAGAAGTGATTTAGGATGAGTGACCTCACGGGAAGTCATGGTTACCAGGTGTGGTTGTTGCTATGTGATTCATTTAACTAGTTTGAATCCCACTTCTTCAAAAATCATGAGAAATTAATGGCTGTCTCTCATAAAAATGGTCATAAAAATGATCATAGACACTTAAATCTCAAAAATTTATATCTAACAAGTTCATTCTTTCTCTTTACATATATAAAAAATAATTTCAAATTATAAAATTTTTAAAAGATAATAATAATTATATAAAATCTTAAATTATTTAATTTATTATGATTCTGGGTGTTATCAAGTAGCTCCAACTTTCAATATCACTTAATGAAGCGAGCAAATAAACATTCGATGGGATTTTGACGGTGCACGAGGCCCGCTTCCCATCATGTGTTGTGAAGGGAGCGCAAGGGTGCTGTGAAGTCTAGCCCTCTTTCACATTTAATTCACAATAATCATATGGCTATACCACTCGTCATGCTTATTCGTTGAAACCTATTTAAATCGTTTAGAGCTCCCTACGTGGATATTGATACCGCCAATCGCATGAAGGTAGTGACGTCGCTTTACTTCAAAACTTCACATTTGGCTTCTCTGCATATATGGTCCAACAACGAGGGAGGCTCAAAAAGGTGGTCATGGGCAAGGCCAAGGCCGACCTCCCGACCCTCCTCGGGATGTACACAAGGAGGATAATTTTGATTAAAGTATTCCATACTGCTTTACAGGAATAGTGGAATATGTTGGAATTTTGATAATTCCAAGTGAAGAGAATAGACACTCCTTCTCAACACAGAGAAGTTAAAAAAATTGACAGGAGACAGAGTTTTCAGGGCTTTAAAACTATTTCTATTTCAAACAAAAATGATACAAATTTCTTCCTCCTCACAGTGAGGGATTCACAAAATACATATATGGACTGCTACAGAGGCAGTGCTCTTTAAATACAAACTCTCTGTCCCTCTTTCAAAACGCACACACAGTGCTGTTATGATCTTACTGTGTTATCTCTGGCCTACGGGCTCACACACAGTCAACGGCAATCCAACACAATGGAATTCAATACAATACGCGTGGGCATTTTTTACATTATCTATGTGGCACAAAAAAAAAACATTAAAACAAAACTATTAAACACATACAATGTGCACCATGAAGGTGGGGACCACATCGCAATCGCAAACAACTAACAAGAGCAATCGGGGCACACAACTCAGAAGTTTCGATTGCGACTGGATTGCGGGCGCGATCCAACTATCAACTCCGACATATAATGCCGTCGGGTCCAAAACTTCAATCGCAACATAAACTCCCGATCTTCCGATTGCGATCAAACGATGGATGCGATTGGCACTTATTAACTTTGGCATATAACTGGATCGGGTCCGCACTTTAAACAATCGCGCGACCAAACAACAAAACTCCGATTGCGATTGAACAATCGGATGCGATGGCGCAATAAACTGTGGCATATAATATGATCAGGTTCGGGACTTCAATCGGGAGTCATAACATATTCCCTCCAATTGAGTCTTGCGATTGAGCCTTGCGATTCCATTCAAGTGTCGCCACGTGGTCAAGTGGACCCACGGGCCTCTGCTATACGGAAGGGCGATTTATATATGTTTCGGTTGTATGTTTTATATACAACCGTTCCGTTGCGGAACTCTGCCATATTAACAAGACACTTAGTTTATAATATATGCATTGCGATTTGCGATTGCGATTTGATCGCATCGCATCGCAGATCTCTTCATCAACAAGACACTGCTTCAAAAAATAACTTTGGTTGTTGAGGGCTTTAAAGCCCGAAATGACTGTTTTTAATTTAGTCTGCTCCCCCGTAGAAAAGATCTTCAAGAAATCTTCGTCCTTCCACTGTGAAGAATGGCTCTGTCCATCACCTGTTAATTTCATCTACAATTGTGGCTGTGGCCCATCAAGAGTTAAATTCTTCCTTACGGATTCACCAACGTTCTTCAATACAGAGTGTTGCGCACTCAATTTCTGTTGTTGTTGCTACTGCTGCCTTTGTACTTGTTTCTTCTTGTCACTGCCCAAGGCTGGCAGGTGACTTTAATATTTTCAACACTCCCCCTTAAAGTCAGCTGCTGGGTTATTCATCATACCCAGGCATTTTATTAGAAATTCAAAGGTCTTCTATCCCAATGGTTTAGTTAAAATATCTGCATATTCCTCCTCTGTTTTACAATGCTGTAAAACAACTTCACCATTATTCACCAATTCTCTGATATAATGATACTTTGTGTCTATTTGCTTTGTTCTTTTATGAAACATAGAATTCTTTGACAATGCAATAGCTGAGCTATTGTCACAATAAATCATAGTGCCCTTTACCTGTTCTTGGCACAAACTTCTCAACATCCTTCTCATCCAAATTGCTTGACACGTTGCTGCTGTAGCTGCCACATATTCTGCCTCTGCTGTAGACAATGCTACAATAGGCTGTTTCTTGGAAGCCCATGAAATGGCTCCTGAACCCATATGAAAAATATAACCGGAAGTGCTTTTCCAATCATCTACACTTCCAGCCCAATCACTGTCAGTGTATCCAACTAATTCTAAATTTTCTGAAGTAGTATATAAAATACCAAATCCTTTTGTTCCTTTCACATACCTCAGAATTCTCTTTGCTGCTTGCCAATGTGCTTCTTTTGGCTTTTCCATAAATCTGGAAATTAAACTAACAGCATGCATAATATCCGGCCTAGTTGCAGTCAAGTACATGAGGCTGCCAACTATGCTTTTGTATAAACTTGGATCAAAATCCTGGCTGCTGTCATCTTTACTGAGTTTTAACCCCATTACTGTGGGAGTGATTGTTGCTTTGCACTCTTGCATGTTAAATCTTTCTAGAACTTGATTCACATACTTTGCTTGATAAATAAAAATTCCTTTTTCACCTTGCTCCACTTCTATTCCCAAGAAGTATCTTAATAAACCCATGTCAGTCATTTCAAATTCATCTTTCATGACTGTTTTAAAATTTTCGACAAGATAATCATCATTACCTGTAAAAATTAAATCACCAACATATAAGACAACAATCAATAACTTACCATCCTTTTCTTTGATGTAGAGGGTGGGTTCTCCCTCACAATTTTCAAATCCATTCTCCAATAGATAAGAATCTATTCTGCTGTACCATACTCTTGGTGCTTGTTTCAGCCCATAAAGAGCTTTCTTCAATTTACAGACCTTATGCTCTTGGCCTTTCTTCTCATATCCAAGAGGCTGTTCCACATATACCTCTTCCATTAAAACTCCATTTAAAAATGTGGATTTTACATCCATTTGATATACTTTCCATTTATTTTGTGCTGCTATGGATAGCACTGCTATTACCGTCTCCATTCTTGCAACTGGTGCAAAAGTTTCTTCATAATCAATCCCTTGCTTCTGCTTATATCCTTTGACAACAAGTCTGGCCTTGTGTCTTTCTATTTTTCCTTCAGCATTTCTTTTGGTCTTGTATGCCCATTTAACTCCAATGACTTCTTTACCTTCTGGTAGATCTACCAATTCCCATGTTCTATTCTTCTCTATGTCTTTAATTTCATCATCCATAGCTTCTATCCATTTTCTATCTTTAATAGCATCTTCAAAATGAATAGGATCATCAACTTGACAATACAAAGAAAATAAGGAATTCATACCTTCATCTCCTTCTCCTTGCTCATAAATTTCTCTAAGGCTTCTGAATCTTGTTCCTCTTTCACTTGGTGTAGCTGTGCTTGATGAAGCACTCGATTCTGCTCCTTGTGGTGTACTCGGTGAACCACTGCCGCTTCTTCTCAAGGGTGTTCTCACTGCCGCTTGAGGTGTCCCTTACTGGCCTTGCGCTGCTGGAGGTTGTTCAATGGATGGGTTATTAATCTCAACCACATCTACATCATCTTCATCATGAGATAAACAATTTTTGACATTGACTATTTTCTCAATGCTTCCATCCCACGCTTCTTCTCGATGAATTGCACATCTCTGCTAATTACAAACTTCTTTGTGGATGGGTTATACAATCTGTATCCTTTGGAATCTTTGCAATATCCAAGGAAAATGCACTTCTCCCCCTTACTATCCAACTTCTTTCTCAATTTGTCTGGAATGTGTGCATATGCTACACACCCAAAAACTCTCATGTGGGTGACTCCCTGTTTTCTGCCACTCCACGCTTCTTCTGGAACCTTGTTCATCACTGCTTTTGTACGGCATCTATTCAAAATATATACAGCACAGTTTGCTGCTTCTGCCCAATACTAATTCGGTAAATGCTTTGCCTTTATCATACTTCTCACCATCTCCATTATGGTTCGATTCTTCCTTTCAGCTACTCCATTCTATTGCGGCGTGTACCTGGTGGTAAATTGCTTGTGTATGCCACTCTCTCTGCAAAAACGCAGAAATTCTTTTGAGATATATTCTCCTCCTCTATCTGTTCTGAGGACTTTAATGTGCAGTTCGCTCTATTTTTCTACAAGAGCTTTAAATTGATGAAATTTCTGAAAGACTTCGCTTTTATATTTTATAAAATAGACCCACACTTTTCATGTGAAATCATCAATGAAAGTCAGCATGTAATTGCTGCGCGAAACAGATGCTATTTGCATCAGCCCACATAAATATGAGTGGATTATTTCCAAAGGTGCTTTCGCCCTTATGCTTTTCCCTGAAGGAAAATTTTCTCTGTGTTGCTTTCCCAAGATGCAGCCTTCACATAGGCTGTCAGGCTTCTCTATCAGTGGTAAACCTTTTACCATTCCTTTTCTCTGCAGCAAATTCAAGCCTCCGAAATTTAGATGTCCAAATCTCAGATGCCATAACCAATTTTCTTCTTTCTCTTCCTTCTGGAAGGCTTCTTGAGTTGCAGCTGCTACATTCTTTCCTTTTCCTTTCAAGTCAATGTTGAGCTTGAGCGGAAACATTCTATTGCTAGTCATTTGTATTTCAGCAATAATTTTCTTACTTGGAGGAATATCTTTTATGGTGCACACATCATCTTTGAATATAACATTGTAACCTTTGTTTATGAGCTTCCCAACGCTCAAAATATTACATTTTAGACCTGGAACATAATACACATCAGGGACAAATTTCTGCTCCCCATTCCTTGCTCGAATACTTACTCTACCTTTCCCTTTGACAGAGATTTTAGTATCAGTCCCTATGGTCACTTCAGATTTAACTTCTTCATCAAGATTGGCAAACATTGCTCTGTTTCCAGTCATGTGATTACTACATCCAGAATCTAAGAACCAAAGATCACCATTTCTATCTTGTGCTACATTACAAGCTAACAGCACATTACTTGGGTTCTTTTCCTCTGTTGCTACATTAGCATTCTACCTATTCTTCATGTCATTTTTCTTCTTTCTACATTAATTGGCATAGTGCCCATATTCCTTGCAATAATGACACTCGACATTGAATTTGTCATACCTTTGTCCTTGAGCATGTTGGTGTTGATGTCCACCTTGATGGCTGTTGCATTGGCCATGGCTCTGGCTTTGACTGTTGCTCCTTCCATGTGAATGTGAAAAGTTGTTCCTTCCACCTCTATTCTGACTTCTGCCTCTTCCTCTTCCTTTTCCTTGACCTCTTCCTCTTCCTGAAGGAATCTGGGTCTTGAAGGCGTGCTCAAGAGATGAGTGTTCATCTCTGCTCAATCTTTGTTCATGTGTTATCAACGAGGCATGAAGTTCATCCACTATGAACTGTGAGAGATCTTTGGTCTCTTCTATGGTAGTTACAATAACATCAAACTTTGAGGGTAAGCATCTCAAAAGTTTCTCCACAATCCTTCTATCTTCAAGAGTTTCTCCATGGGATCTTATCTGATTGACAATCCCAATCACATGTGTGAAAAATGTGTCAACACTGTCTGACTCTTTCATGTAAAGAGTTTCAAAATCTCTTCTCAGCAATTGAAGTTTTGCTGTTTTAACTTTCTCCATACCTTGATAGGCTACTTTCAGAGTTTCCCATGCCTCCTTGGATTTCTTAGCTGCTGCTATCCTTGGAAACACACTCTCATTTACAGCTTGATATAAACAGAAGAGAGCTTTAGCATCTTTCTTCCTATTATTCTTCAACACATCCTTCTCTACTTGAGTTAAGGCATTAAATGCTTGCTCATCAGCTGGTTCTGTGAAACCATCTTCTACTAGTTCCCATAAGTGTTGTGAGACAAACAGGGCTCTCATGGTAATGGCCCAATAATCATAGTTCTTTCCATTAAACTGTGGAAGCTGAACACTTCCAAGACTCATACCAGTGCTTGGTCCAGCCATTGCTTCTTAAACTGAACATAGACTTTAAACAAACTGTCTTTCCTTCTTGAAAGAAAAAAATCTTTAAACAATAAACAACTGCACTTTTATCTTTGAGAAATACCTGACCTTGACTACTGTTGAGCTTTTCACGCTGCTGGAGAGAAACGCTGCAACAGGTCTTCTTCTTCAGCTTCTTTGAAATCTTCAAAGAGCCTAGATGCGCTCTGATACCATGTTGGAATTTTGAGAATTCCAAGTGAAGAGAATAGACACTCCTCCTCAACGCAGAGAAGTTAAAAAAAATTGACAGGAGACAGAGTTTTCAGGGCTTTAAAACTATTTCTATTTCAAACAAAAATGATACAAATTTCTTCCTCCTCACAGTGAGAGATTTACAAAATACATATATGGACTGCTACAGACGCAATGCTCTTTAAATACAAACTCTCTGTCCCTCTTTCAAAACACACACACAGTGCTGTTACGATCTTACTGTGTTATCTCTGGCTTGCGGGCTCAGACACAGTCAACGGCAATCCAACACAATGGAATTTAATACAATACGCGCGGGCCTTTTTTACATTATATATGTGGCACAAAAAAAAAACATTAAAACAAAACTATTAAACACATACAATGTGTGCCATAGAAGGTGGGGACCACATCGCAATCGCAAACAACTAACAAGAGCAATCGGGGCACACAACTCAGAAGTTTCGATTGCGACTAGATTGCGGGCGCGATCGAACTATCAACTCTGACATATAATGTCGTCGGGTCCAGAACTTCAATCACAACATAAACTCCCGATCTTCCGATTGCGATCAAACGACAGATGCGATTGGCACTTATTAACTCCGGCATATAACTCGATCGGGTCCGCGCTTTAAACAATCGCGCGACCAAACAACAAAATTCCGATTGCGATTGAACAATCGGATGCGATGGCGCAATAAAATGTGGCATATAATATGATCAGGTCCGGGACTTCAATCGAGAGTCATAACATATTCCCTCCGATTGAGTCTTGCGATTGAGCCTTGCGATTCCATTCAGGTGTCACCACGTGGTCAAGTGGACCCACGGGCCTCTGCTATACGGGAGGGCGATTTATATATGCTTCGGTTGTATGTTTTATATACAGCCGTTCCGTTGCGGAACTCTGCCATATCAACAAGAGACTTAGTTTATAATATAAGCATTGCGATTTGCAATTGCGATTTGATCGCATCGCATCGCAGACCTCTTCATCAACAAGACACTGCTTCAAAAAATAACTTTGGTTGTTGAGGGCTTTAAAGCCCGAAATGACTGTTTTTAATTTAGTCTGCTCCCCCGTAGAAAATATCTTCAAGAAATATTTGTCCTTCCACTGTGAAGAACGGCTCTGTCCATCACCTATTAATTTCATCTGCAATTGTGGCTGCAGCCCATCAAGAGTTAAATTCTTCCTTACGGATTCACCAACATTCTTCAATACAGAGTGTTGCGCACTCAATTTCTGTTGCTGCTGCTGCTGTTGCCTTTGTACTTGTTTCTTCTTGTCACTGCCCAAGGCTGGCAGGTGACTTTAATATTTTCAACAGAAGATGATAAAGAAAGTGAGTTGAGGGTTCCAGAGACCATCTTTGGGCCTTGCACAACATCTTGGGTTGCTATTATTGTAATTAAAAATACACCAAAGTGATGTTTTGAATAAATGTTTTGGATTTGGAATGCCACTGAAACCATGCAATGTTTGCATATCGTGGAATTTCCCTATTTCTGGGTATGGAGCTTGAAGAGTATGAATTTCCCTTGACTGATGCAGTGGACGATTCCTCACTTTCTCCAATACATGCGATGCTACAAATTCCTAGCGTCATATCACTGCCTCTGCACTTTCTCATTTTCCTTTTCCATCTCTACAAGATTTTGAAGCACTTCTTCAGAATGAAACCATTCCTGAATAACGACGACCCTATTCTGCCTGAATGGCTTGATCTTTTCCTCCAGACTATCCCCGCGCAGGTAGTCCTTAATTCCAGGCTAGGACAGTGATCTGAGATCTGATCCCGCAGCGTCTGACTTAATTTGGTCCTGCAGACAAACCCTACGGCAACAAGCAATTCTCAGCGGCGATCAATGCAGATAACGGCACAGTAAATCGTAGGCGTGGAAGGACAGTTATCGGAGAAGGCAGTCGATCTGGGTGTGGCGCACATCTTCCACCTCTTCTGGCCCTCCAAACAGACCCTACTAACCCGGAATTCTCATCCTCGGTGAATGCAAGCAATGGAAAAGGTAAACCCAAGCCTTGGGTGGACGGCCACCGCTTCCCAGCTATAAGGACTTTGGTAAGTCAAACAGGTGAACGTCGTGCAAGAAATCCATCTTGTAGTGAAAAATTAAAGAAAACGCTGAAGCAACTAATGCAGTGCCAACAATCCAACAAAAAAACCGAATCACACCATCCAACCAGGATTTCGGCGTAGCCCTTGCCCAGTCAATCCGTGGTTGAGAGTGTCGAGCTTGGGATTCACAACATCTTCGTTGCTGGAATCCGTTACTGCATAGTATTTACCGTTCTTGCTAGATGCTGAGATGGCAACGCCCCAGACATAGCGCTTAACAGTGATGAATATATATCGCTGCAAGGCCTGGCAGCCTCTGTCAGCCTCTAATCAATCAACAGGGAATGGCGACCGCAACAATGGAGTCAATTAACGCTTTAAATGAGTGACACAGATCGGAAGCACCTGAATGCTACCCAGAATTCTCCAACATCAGAGTTTACATACGCATAGAACAGACGGATAGATTTAAACAACCTCACGATTTAAACAAATCTACTTAAACAGGCTCATGATTTAATTTGAACAGGCTCACTACCTTGACAAATCACTTGGGCTTAATCGATAAAGCTCTGTCCGATCTGCTCCATCTCCAGGCGACGCCACCAGAAAACCGCTTTCATGTTGCTCGATCCATAATGTTCCACGCACTCATGCAGTGCCAAATCCGAGCCCAGTGTTCTAGCGCCTCAATTGGCAACGCTCACATCTCATGGGCTCTCTAATCTGGCAAAGGATCACGGGCTCTTCTCCACATCGGGCCACTCTCCTTCCACAGCCACAACGAAAGACAACAACGCGAACAGTGTCGCCAGAAAAAATATGCCTTCACGGCCTTAGAAAACGCCCTCACGGCTTTTGTAAAAACACCCTCATGGCCTTCGAAAAACACCTTCACGGCCAGAGGATCTGCCTTCACGGCCTTAGAAAACACCTTCACGGCTTTTGTAAAAACGCCCTCACGGCCTTCGAAAAACGCCTTCACAGCCACAGGATCTGCCTCACGCAGTCAACAAAGAATGCAGCTTAGAGAACAACCACCAAAATTGCCTTCACGGCTTGCCTCATGCACAGCCTCTCTCAGCTCTCCCTGAGCTCCGATATCATGATAAAATTAATGAAAATAACTCTCCAGGTGAGAACCTGGAGAGTGTACAAATACACTCACACAATCTCTATTCCATTGAATGAGATGAGCCTTAATTATATAGGCTCTCACACTAATGGGATGGTTTCAACCACTCCCTTAATATCAGGATATGAGATCTATGATTAGAATCTCAATCCTATCTCTATGATAACAACAACCTAACTATGGATTTCTCCATTAATTCCAACAAATTGAACATTCAAATACGAAGTAATAATTAATAATATTGAATATGGAGGCAAAAAAACATCTCTTCTTACACAAAATCAAAAGGATTCGTAATGAAAACACATCATTGACTATAAATACGAAAGCTGAAAGATATCATAAAAATTCACATTACTCTTTACTAACCATTGGATTAGTTAATTGAACTTTCAGATATGAAGAAATCATTAATAATATCAGATATGGATGAGAAAAACATTTGTTATTGCAAAAAACCAAAACGATTCATAATGAAAAACAATTTCTATAACCTCCCAAGCCTTGACCCTTGGTTAGAGAGTGCTCAAGGTTTGTAAAACATGAAAAATAAGAGTTATATATATATATATATATATATATATATATATATATATATATATATATATATATATATATATATATATATATATATATATATATATATATATTATCTTTCAATGGTCTACTAGGATGGAAATCATGAATATATGAGGTTAGTGCAATTTTCATAGTAAGTCGCACTCAAAATATGTATGCGTGATAAACTACAAAATTAAGCCATGGTCAAATTATTAATTTCTAATAAAGTTTTTCTTGAGCATGATTTTAGAATTTCTCTAGTATTTAATTTTAGCCTCAGATTTCTCTAGGTTTTTTCTTAATTAATGTGATTTGAATTTGTACGATTTATTTCTTATTAGTCCATGCCACTTGCGGCATGGCAGGGAGTATAGAAATCGAAAAAAGTTTACTCATTAATTGGCTTGTGAACTAACCTAAAGTTTAGGTTTCCTTTTCATGAAAGATTATCGCTCATGTATTCGTTCAGCCTATCAAATTCACTGAATGACGGCGGGGACCAATAAGATTTTTGATGATCTTATTTGGCCTCTTCTCGAGGCTGAGAACTGAATAGAGGTTAAATTTTATAGGTTAAAAAGAAAAAATAAGGACTATGAAGAAATTCACGGTGGACTAATGCTAGCATTAATCCACTAGCATTAGATGTTTTCATGTTTTTGTCAATATGTTTTCGTGTTTTCATTTGTTATGCAAAGAGGTTGTTTGTCATGCAAAGAGGCTGCTAGTGCACCATGCAGATACTTGTAATGTCCCAGAAACTTGTAGGTTCCTCGCCAAATGTAGAGTCTGTTCCTCGCCAATAGCAGAGCCCATACTTCTCCGAAGACAGAGGCCATTGCCCAACTTCCATTGTTTCCGAAAACATCTTCCCCTATAGATGGTGGCAAACGGGCCATAGGAGGAGGCTCGGTTTCAGCCAATACTTTGATCTTTTGATTGAGTTCACCAGAATTTTCTAGGGCCCTAATCTCATTCATCCCTCCCAAGCACGATTCATTGAAGAAAAATTTAGGAAGATATAAAGAACTTATTATTCTTTCTAGTTCTGCCTTCCTCCCAGGATAAATGTCAATGTTGATTTCAATAAATTTGAGGCCCTTTTGTCTCAATAAAAATCTATCCGCTCAACACTGCTGACTCTCCGAAGATGAAAACAAAATGATCGTACCCTTAAAGGCGGGCTCTACAACTAAATCTCGTAATTCCTCACCTTGGCTCTGATTATATTCTCTGTCTAAATTGTTCTTAACCAAATTCAAGGGATTCCAGGCACTCCAGTCCTTGAGAATCTTCCCATCATTATTTTATTTCTTATCTTATGCTGGTATTTTTCTTTCTCAGGTGACATTTTTACTCTTGATGTATACCTTGCAATATTACCCTATATTTCATGGAGAATTTGCATGAATTTACATTACACTTTCATGCAAAATTTACAAGAATTTACATTAGACAAGAGTTATTGGTTAATATACTTGTTGGGTAGAAAGTTATGGACCTGTTCTTCGACCCTTTCGATGATTTACTCAGACATGACCTGGATGATTTGGGTATTCTGCTCCACCTCATTCTCATCGTCTACTATGAAATAAGTAGCGGCCAATGGTGGTCCAAGTGCATTGACAATTGCAAAACCTCTGGTACTGAATTTTTCCTGTGATTTGGTCATAAAATTTGGATGGTTGTTTGGTTTGAACAATGTGACAATTTTCATGCGACTAGCCATCGATCTTGGTGGTTCATACAAAACCTGAGCCTGTCGTATGCAGGGTTCTAATTTTGCACCAAAACAAAGGAACCGTATTGGAAATTATAGTTAGAATTATCAGGCATTCAGTTGATATATTTCAGGTGCAAAGAATGAAAATATAGTCACGATACCTTTATGATGATCGAGGGTAATGAAAATCAATATAATTGTGAAATGGAATGATGAACAAGCGTGTGGAAAATCCTAGGGTTAGCTTACCAAATGGCGAAATCACCGTTGTCGGCTTCTAGTCAATGTCATTCTTGCTTGTAGTATTTTCCACAACCATGGGCTTTTTGTCAACCTCATATTTGATTTTTTTCAGGCTACCCACCATTTTGCTTGTAATATTCTGGTCATAATTGGTTTTTCTTGTAGTATCTCTCATAGCCACGATCTTTTTATCATCCCTGATTTCGCGACCATTTGCAACCATTTGCACGCCACTCGTGAGCAGAATTCAATCCTACATTGAATTGCAGTCGTTTTCCGAAGGGAAAGAACCCTAGTTATACTTGTGTTACTTCCAAGCTTCCAACAAGCAGTGATTCCGTTTACAGCCGATATTGAAATTGCACAGGTAGAAGCAACTGGAGGCATGTTAGACAGAGAGCAGGTCATTCTTTATTGAGCCAGACATGCGAAATATACAAAGAGTATTCGACAAGAGCTATCGCATCAAATACATATGTAAATTTGTGGGCCCAAATAGTTCGACAAATGGTAAATTCATGGGCTCATAAAGTGAAACTTTGTATTTATATTTATTTCCTGTTCTTTTCAAATACTTTTTTGGTGTGGACTGCCTTTGCTGAAGCAATTTCAATGGTAAGAGGAGATGATCAAGCCTGTTTTTTTTTAATACTTCTTGGCATGGACGCCCTTTGCTAAAGTGATTTCGATGGTAAGAGGTGATGATCAAGCCTTTTTGTTGAGTATACAAATTGCCTTCTTTCTATAAACTAAATTGTTTAGTTGTTTCGTACACTTTTCCCCTGATTCCTTTTTGCCTTCTGTAGTTCAGTTTATTTTTTGCGAATCGAATCGAATCAGCTAATTATCGATTTTTGTTGCCCAAGAATTTGGCATTTAGGGCTTAGCCCACGAGTTTCAGTGAATTTCCTCCCATATTACATGCATCGGTTTAAATTCGTTCTTCATCTTTTTCTAATTTGTGATACTGAATTTCCCTTGACATAGGGTTCTTTCTCGTAATGTTTTCTAACCTCCTCGTTTATAACATGTACATGGTTTGAGGTTGCGTTCACTTTAAGGTTTCACAATCAATGGAAAGCACACATCCGCCATGAAAATCACAATGCTGGTAGGAGGCACAAGAATTACGTCTCTCTATCAAATCATGAGAGTCATTCTCACAGATCTCGAGGATGAGACTGAGATGTTTCTTATGTATTCCAACAAAACCAAAGATGGCATTCTACTCCGTGACAAACTGGACAATTGGTCCAACAACCATTCAAACTTTATGGTGTGGTATGTCATTAGTAACTCTATAATAGATCACTTGAAATACATCATTGGTTATGTGAGGGAGGCAATCTTGAAACAACATATTCTCGATGGCTCTTCTGGAGGAACCATTGCTCTAATGTGTGGCCCTCACCCCATGATCCAACACACCTGCCTGCCTAACCTAGCCAAGATGAACTATGACATTCAGAATTCATGTTTCCTGTTATAATTACACACTCCTGGTTAATCTAATTGAGACATCCCCTTCCCCATCATGTTATTAATTAAGCCTTAGTCTAGTGTATAAAATCTGTTGATGTGTACAACAATAAGTTAATTTCCTCTTTTTTCTATCATGTGGTCCCTTTTTCATTTGCAAAAGTGTTTCTACTCTCAATATTGAGGACTTATGATATCTGTAACATTTCTAAACCATGTGGACTTTTTCTGATGCAAGGATTTTGGGAATTTAGTTTGCATCATGTAAATTAATGTGGAGTTTTTCTGATGCAGGGATGTATGGAATTCAATTGCATCTTGTAATATGTTAATCTTGTCTTATTGGTTTGATTCTATCTCACAATGCTTTGATCTGATTCATATTTTCCTTTCATATTTTCTAGGTAAACCCCTACTCCCTATTATAACATCTCGGGACAACGAACCATTTACTTTCCATTGGAAATATCTCCTCATAATTTATTTTATTTATTTCCTTTCTATAGCAGAAGTGGCTGAATTTCTTTTCTAAATCTCAAAATGTTTTTATTTAGAACATTGTAGTCATGTTCTTCAGAAGTATTATAGCTATTTCTTTCATCCCCATTCATTATATTGAAAACTCGATTGTGGGTCCTAAAGGTTAGGGCTGCTACCTCGTTCTAGATTAAAAAGGGTCGATCCCCTGTGCCTAGTTTTTCATCACTCTTGTAATTTGGATGATGTTATAATATTTGAATGATAGACTAGGACATGCATAGCACTTATATTTCTTTTTTGTTTGAAGTAATTTTCTGTAATACCTTCTGTTATGAATTTATTTTGAAAATTTTGTCATGAGAATGCTATTGTAGGCTACATTATGTTTTTCTATTTATGTAATAATATTTTACTCATGGTTCCAGTTATATGATCAATAGTTCTTTTTCATTTCTATTTTTCCAATCTTCGTTCTTGAGCCCACCCATATGGTGTAGAATATAATAAATTTGCTTCTTATTGTTTCAAGCGGTCATTCAAGGTACCGTACTTATCACCCTTTAAACGGGTGAGCATGTTCAGACGGTAGGACTTATGAATGCTTTGCAGAAATATTTTGGATTTTAAGCTCACTATTATTCTTTTACATTTCACTACATATTATTCTAGCTATATGGTATGTGTAACTTGATCTTCTCTCCAGCCATAGTCAAATGATAACACTTTCAAATATCTTTTTTTCTCCTTATTGGAAAATTGGTCTACTTTGATAGGGGCTTTGAAAGAATAGTATATGTTGAAAATGACTCATCAAAATGATCCAAAATGACTTACAATCTCAAAAACTAAATTTTCTCAATGTTATTAGTGGCATCATCCTTCACTGATCACTATGACTATAACACCCCTAGTTTATGTGTTTGAAATATAGACACTTGAACGTAAATCCTAAGGGGAGTGGACCCCAAAGGATAAGTATTTTGTGGATGTAATTAAATATTTAATTTGAGAAAATGAATAAAATAATTTTGTGCAGACTGACCAAAATGAGAATTATGAGATCACTTGCTAAATCCATGAAGATGGATAAGTCAAATATTTCCCCACAATCTTTCAAAAATCCTTGAAAGAAATTATTTCTATTTTAGATTTTGAGGAAAAATATAAATTCCCCAATGATGAGGAAAGTAGTTGGGAAGAGGTAAAAAGCTGGAAAAGCTGGGAAAAGCAGAAAGCATCTTTAAAAGTCCCTAAATAGGGAAGCCTAGGAAAACAGGAAGAAAATCATCCTGATATTCTGGACGCAGAATTAGAAACAGGCTTTGGGGAGCAAAAAATTAAATAAGTTATTCCTAAATAGATGAGGGGTTGATCTGTTCTAGGAGGGATCTCAGCTCGGGGGTGAATTCTGGAGATAAACGAATTCTAAGGTTGGGTGGACTGGTCATCTGATTTAGTGGTATGCACAGTTTATTTATATTTTTTTTATTGGGAAGGTATAAAAATGATGTTGTAGTGAATGGGTGAGTATATCCCATATATTTAACAGAAATTACCAGAATAACTTATTCTTCCAATTTATGTATAGTTGTATAGATTTCATCTATGGGAAGGAATTCATCAGAATTTCTAAACCACAACTGGTTTAAATCTGAGAATACATATTTCTCAAAGATGTTTTAAAAGTTTAACTTTAATCTGTTTCTCTGTTATGAATTAAATTCGAATTATATGAGAAGGAAGTATAGTACCCTTACCTACATTATAGAGAAGAAAACTAGACACAAAGTATATTTAATTGAAATTAGCAGTAAATAAAATAGGCATAACCATAGAATATACAATTGGTACAGATGACATCAATCACTATTTATAGTAGTCTACATTCAGTGAATTGGAAAAACCTAAAGTAAGTTTCAGATATACTTCTGTGTTAGCAGCAGAGTTAAATAAATTCCAAAATTAAAAAAGGTGCGTATTTGGTACATTACACAGTCATCTATACTGAAATCAAAGGCTTATGATAAATAGGTGCTAACAATATTGATTAACGAGGCATGTTAGTCATGAGAACCAACGATAGTTACACCACTCTATACCAAGAGAAAATTACATACAAAGTCTATTTAGATGAGTACCCAAACCTCTATAAACTCATTTCCACCCTAGTATTTTAAAGAAATTTGGAGTTACACCAGTACTAAACGAGAATGAACGAAGTATTGCAAAAAATGGCTAAGTAGTAACTAAAATCTTAGATTTAAAAGACAACATGTTACTATCACATTAATTTTGTACTGAAGATTTCATTTCTGAAACAAGAGAGAGAGAGTTCCCAATTTGCATATCGAATTTTTATATATAATTCTAAGTATTTTATAATCATGTAGTAAATAGAAAGAGTTCTTGCTTAACACAAGTACTATGTGGAATTAACCAGAAGAATTAAAAGAAACTCGCATAGTTGACGGCACATAGAAACAAAATATTTCAAATAGGAAAGACCATGAGCCGGTGAAAACGAATTTTCATATACAAAAGGTACAACGCGGAAGTAAAGTATATGAAAAATTAGCTGTGAAACTTATGTTGTCCCGACTTGGGAAAATTAAAACCCTAGTCAATATATATAACGTCCGGTGCAAACAATAAATAAAAAGTATGTAAACAATGGAACGACTCTCCTTAGAGTCAACGATATCATCCAGGAGTTGATCTAAATCAAACGTTAAACACGTCGTTGTATAGGCAACGAGTTTACACACAGCCGAAGTGCTCATGAGTACCGACCTGTGTCAGAGAGCAAGGCGTTATAATTCTTCAACGAAAGAGGCAATTAGCTCTCGGGAAGTACTCATATGAAGCCAGTAATAAAGAGTTACCTGTAAACAAATATAATTTTGTGAACGATATTAGGGAGGGTAAATGAAGATATGGAAATTGTATCAGCAAAAAAATAACAAACGAATGATTAAATAAATTACTACCTGGGAAATGAATGGTTTCGACAGTATGAATCTGAGTTAAGCACATAGAAGAGAAACTGAATTAGATTAGAGGATCTGGCATTTCAATTGAAATGCATAGGCGAATTTTTATGAGTAGTGAATGCTCTATACATTGAAGAGAGATCGTACCTAGACGAGTTCCAAATCTTTGAGAAGATTTCCTTGTCAGCGTCCTTAGTCGTCGCAGAATCAGTTGGAAAATGAAGAATTCTGAGAAAGAAAACCCTCGTCCAGTATTGATAGGGCGTCGTATATCTAGACTTTCCATAAATAAGACGAGACAATAATTTATATTAGTCAATTGACTCTGCGAAACTAGAATTTGAATTTATGAAATGGACTGAAAATCATATAGGCCATAAAACAGTTTTAAAATGGTATAACGATACCACAAACTTGGTAAAATGTCCTTAAAACTGAGCGCAAGTAAGATATAAAAGTTTAGAGAAAACCCTCACAAAACGAATGCCAAGAATGTGAAGTGCATTCAGACTATCGTTCTGGATTTTATAATCTGGAGAAAAATCTTGGTAAAGGCCTGAACTGATAGTATGAAAATAAAATCATAACGAATGAACACATATTTCATTTCTCCAATATTAAAACCAAAATGTGGGAGAACATAAGTTACCTCTGCGTGTGGCTGAAGAAGCGTGACAAAGGCCGGCGTATTGCACCATTACCTCTCAGAAATCGAGCAGAGATACCAAAGTGATAACAACAAAGGATGATTGAATGGATGGAGGTGCGAATAGGATAATCAAACAAGGGTTTCATTTCCAACTTCTATAAAAATCGTAAATGATAACCCTAGTCAAATCAAGCCATACAAGTGGCACAAATAGATAGAATTTCATCGGGATCGACAACGATATGAACGATTGATTTCAATAAAATTCAAGCGTACAAGTACCATAAGAACAATTAATGTGCATTCTGAACAGTAACCAAATAACGGTATAAAATATATTTTCACTCAGAGTTAGCGGATCCGAGCAAATCCACAAATCAATTTTAAATGTACGATGAGCAGGAGTGATAAAAGCAATGGGATACGAAACCATCAAACCTATACTCTATAAAGTAATGAGACGTATGCCATATCAAACAAGCAAGAGAATGATTAAGTCGTATGCACTGACACTGTAACAAGGAATGCCAAAGCCTATGTAAAATTAATGTATAGTGCGTGGGATAAGTGCCATATGGATACGAATATGAATCCTAGGGTTGAAACTTATATGGTTAAATTTCATTCAACAAAATCCCCAAATCGAATGAACACTCATCATCTTATATACATATGATGAATTCGATATATGTGTGAACTTATAGGTATACACACGTGTGATGTATTATGTCTTGTGGAGTTTACATATGAGGGAGTATATATGTTGGGGGATTATATATATAATTACGATATATATATATATATGGGATAGAAGTAAAGATTTAAAGCTAGGAATCATAACGATTAATGTAACAAAGAGGTTATACCTAAACTTTTATATGTTTTACACTTGTGAAATCTATATACAATGGGGGATATATTAAACATACATTTATGTTTAATAAAAGTATATGAAATTAAATGTGGAAAGGGGTAGTTTTGAATCCCTATGTATTTGTTAAATAGACAACATTGAGGCTCAACAATTCTCAGGGAAATTGTAAAATGAGAGGAGAACTTAGTCTTAGAATTTTTATTTTTTTTGCATGTGTGGGAGTTGGGGAATGTTACAATGACTGAGAAAAACTGTTATACCTCACTGATTATCATGACTAAATAAAAATGAATATCGCAATTTGATAGACAACACAGGTTCTTACCCTTTGGTTTCATTGTGTCATTTCTATGCTTATATTTCGAAAGTTTGATTCATGTTTCTTATTAAATAATTTCAAAACCTACACCAATTTTAATCTTATGCTCAGCAAAATTCAATGGCTAAACGTGATTGACTTTGAAGTTCTTTTCTCGTAATGGTCAAATATGTTTGAATTTTCATGTTCTCGCTTTTACAAGTAGTCGATGACCAAGCTTCTTTGACTGTGAAGAAATTTTCTTGTAATGTCTCTTTTACATGAATTCAATGGCCAAACTTGTTTGAATTTGAATAATTTTTCTTGTAATGTCTCATTTAGAGGACCCTCCTACATCTTCCAGAGATGCTTGTTCTAATGTTAACTGTCTTTTATGCTCTGACATATATCCATATAGAATATGGTCTATACCTTATAAGGTGTCTTTTATGCTCTAATACATATCCACATAAAATATTATCCATACCTTATCTATATATTTGACACTACACAGTGCACAGTGAAGACAATAAACGACACTGATGAAAGCATATCATGGAATGCTAGCTGTTATGACCCACACATGCCCAAAATTTCCATTTAAAAAATATTCAATTTTTGGTTATGCTAAGTATATTTCTGAATCTTACATTTTTCCCTTTACTGAAAACCTTTTATCTATTATTTGGGTGTGTGTGGCATAATAGACCGATTCAATTTTTTTATTCTGCAATAATGGATCTCAATATATATGCCTTGTCTGGCCTGGGGAAACTTTATCACACTAAATGTAGCATAATACGAGTTTTGTTGCTATAATTTCAAGGGTGCCAAATATCCTCCCATGCCAGAATTATTCATGTTATACACTCATCAACATTGGAGCCTTAATTCCATTGGAGTTGGGGGAGGTTAGCAATCAAGCATTTTGAATTTCAGAAGCAATCTGTGTTTCTTTCTTTTTCTTTTTTTTTTCTTCCATGTAAGATGTTTTTCATGGTTCATCAAGAGCCTAATCAACAATAAATTCAGGAGAAGCTAAAGGTGTTATAAGCAGGATTGAATTGGATGGGGAGGCTGACTATTCTTCCTTTCAATCACTCAAATTAGACCCATTTGAGAATTGCAACAACAAATTGTAACCATATTTGTGATAGAAAATCGAATTGTCCTTTTTCTATTATTCATTCAAGATATTAATATAAGAGACTAAGATCTGTTATATGAATCGTTTCACATAATTCTCTTTAATATTTTTATTAAATTCTTTTTATCGCTTAAGACTACAATCCACGATTCTCTAGGCATTTCCTTCCTATCAATCTCTATGTTGCTCATCTTTCCATCTTTGATCTCAACATGATTTGGAAAATTTTTGGGTTTCACTTTCTCCTCTTCATTTCCAGCTTCAATTTCGAGGGTCTCAGTTAAAATCCTAGAAGAGTGTTGCTTCGTTTTTTCTATCTCTGCTTTAATAATCACCACTAGAGGAAGCAAAAGCAAAATTATGATGATGAAAAATACAATTTTGTAGCCTTCCAGGGAGAATTTATTTGCTACATTCTCGACCACAATGAGAACCATAAGAAAACCATGGAAATCACCTTAATTCAAAACCAGGGCCATCACCTAATTCAATCGCAGGGACTTGTTGCTTCACAACTTCCCTTGTTTATGATAGTGCTAGGTAAATGTATCTTATGACAATGTTATAGTATATTGTCAAATATATTTTAGACAAACAATTTCAATGTTTTAATATAAAGTAATATATATATATATATATATATATATATATATATATATATATATATATATATATATATAATTGCTAATGTTTATTTAATATTGATATTATTATTATGATAGTATATTTATTTAGAATATAGTTATTATCTATATATATATATATATATATGAAAATAAAATTTAAACATATATATTGTGGAAAATATCTTTATATTTCATAAAAAGAAGATATGTTTTATAATTCTAAATTAAATATATATTTTCAATAACAAGACTTAAAGAAATTATAGAAATGGGTCTTTCCCCTATCGAGAGCCTAGCTATGACTAGGCTCCTATTGTACAAGCAGAAAATCAATAACATGGGAGACCATAGAATTCCTAAGCTAGCTTTAAATTCTAGCCAAAACCACCTAAGGCTCAAACGAGGTTGGCATAAAGATATTAGGGCCTGGTTAAACCATTGGGAGATTAAAGAAAATGTTGCACTACAAAATATTAATAAAATTAAAAACATTGTTACTTCTAAGTTTAAAGAGAAAATGTGGTGTGAGAAAGATTTAGAGGCTAAAACAAAATTAGGATATTATAAGGAGGTCATCAACCCTACTCTAGAAGATCAAAAGTGTATCTCTGTTTTAACTACCTCAAAGAAAAAAAAGAATATAGCCAGGATAAGAATGAACTCTCATGAGCTCCATAGTGAATTAGGTCATTGGGCAGTTCCTAAAACACCATGGGTGGAAAGGATCTACGATCTCTATTAGAATATGAACATTGAGGATGAAAATCATTTCATATTAGAATGCCCTGGGTACACCCACATTAGATCTTAGTTTCATAATCTTTGTTTCAATACCAACCTTCCTAGGCTTTTAATATGTCAAAATTATAGTGAGCTCTGGACACTTCTCTCCAAGCTCATTGATCATAAGAGTACAATTGTAACATCCCTAAACCCGTTTAATTAGACATCGAGTTAATAAAAAAAATATTATTATTTTATATCATCAAGAATTAATTCATAAAACTAATTTTATCACTCATAAAATTAAATGGTCTCTTGAAAACAAGAATAGGTAAACGAGAGAAGGAGGTTCATAAAGCTTCTTGGTGGTTACAAAACTACCTTAAAGTTACCCAATCAATTATTAACATTCCAGCATCTTAATACGTTCTTTCAAGAAAAAAACGACATCTCATGGAAATCATAACTACCAAGATTAAGTTTTTCTGGATAGTAAATATGTTACTACCTTCTTGATTAGTATACAAAAAGAACCTAATTTCAATTTCATGGGACGAATATTGTGTCTGGTTAACATCTCACTTTTATCAATTTATGCCGAGGGCCCAAGAGTGAGCATACAAAGATTGTAGTGGTTAAAACATTCAATGTGGGGGAGTTTCAAAGCATTTTTTTCCTTACGTGTGATATGGAGTTTCAGTTGAAAAAGGAATGAAGTTCCACATTAGTAATATGGGAGTGTCTTCCATCAACATGGGGGAGTTTCAAGGAATTTTTTTCCTTGCGCGTGAGATGGAGTTTCAATTGGAAAAGGAATGAAGTTCCACATCAGTAATATGGGATTTTTTTCATCCTACTTATCTCGAGATATCATCGATGTGCATGTTTATGTGATATATGCGTCTTCATGAGAACCATCCATATTATTAGGGGACACACACTCTAAGAGATGGACTAGTTGATTGGTAGGTCTCATTGGTTTTAGCATTGAAAGGTATGGTTGACTATACTATTTTATCTAAAATGATTTCTTTATGAGAATTTGTTGTTGTCCTGCAAAAAGATATAGTTAATACTATAAAATCCCTTTGAAATCTTTTTAATATTTCGTAAGTGTTATATCTCATATAGGTTGTAGAAGTTGTTGGTAGAAAGATTGTCCTAGTTTTTCGGAATGTAATAAATATTGCTATTATGTTAATATTTTATAAATATATCATTCTTAGAGATATGCCATGGTAAAATACAAACTTACTCTTCTATTTTTTCCTAAAATAAGCCATGTGAGTTCTTGCAAAGATTGCTATATGTATCTCAAAAAGAAACCATGTGAGTTCTTGCAAAGATTGCTATATGTATTTTGAAAGATGTCTGCAGTAGTAAAAGATAATATAAGTAATTATGCTTGTCTTTATATATATGCATCTTATTTAAGAAAATGAGATGCTTGTTCTTTTTATAAAAGAAGGGGTTTTAGTACATGTGTATGAAATGATAAGGAAATCCAAGTTATTTCTTGAAAAAGAAAATAGATTAAAGAGGGTAATTCTTGAGATATTTCATGGGTTGGGAGATAAGTTAATGAGTTTTTCTTGGAAAATAAGTCATGAAGAGCCCATGTTAGTTTCGCATAATCTTTTCTTTGGAAAATATTCTATTTTTTTATATATGTTGTTCTTACATGAAAATAATAACCTCTTGAAAATATTACATGGCTAGTTGAATAATGTCAACTTCTTGATTTAGGTGTGTTAAAGGTTAAGTTAACCTTGTTAGTGTTGTGTAGTTTTTATGCATAAAAGAGGTTATCTATGGTAATTTCTTGGAAGCCAAGCATGAGAAAATTGCATGTAGAATTACATAGAAACAAATTTCTTCGCATGGATAGAAGATCTATTGAGCTATATTTATTTCAATAAACTATATGTGATTACCTTGTGCTATCATAATTATTATGTTAGTTTCTTTTGGAACAAGATCATTTATATGCATGAAACATTTGTATTATCTTTTATTGGAAATAATATACATTTGAATGAGGGAAATGATAGCATGTTTAGTTATCCTACATTGGGATATATTCGTTGGGAAAGGAAGATGGATTACATGCATAAAACCCATATTAATGTGTTGGTTTCCTTGGAATATATATATGGCTAATGTTGGTATAATATTTCAAAAAGAAGACATGTATTTGTATGCTTTACTGTAAATAGATGTTTGGATACTCTGTTGTGTTAAGCATTCCTTTGGGAAGACTCTTTTGGAAACTATATACATTGGCTTTCTTTACATGCACCTAAAGTAATAGCTTAAGGGTTAGTTATTTTGATAAAATTTATGTAAATCACATGAACGAAGATCGTGACTGATGTATCAGTTTCTTTTAAAGAAATTATTGTTAGATGTAGCTCTTGTCTTGCACGAATGTGTGGTTATGCAAGGGAAATATTAGTTAATGTGATTTCTTATAACTAGCACATATGGAGTATTGTTAAAAGAAGCATGTCAAGATATTTTACTTGCATGTCATGAATTTACATGAGTAGATGGAGAAGCATCACTAGTGTGGATTTATGAATGAGTTGATTAATACTTTATGAATCTCGACATCCATGCATGTTAAAGACAACATTAGCAGGAAATGATGTTAACTTGTATAAAGGAAATATTGTGCTTAACATGGTGGAAGGTAAATGATTATTGGTTCATGCAGATGAGTGCAAGCTGTAGGATGTTCCATTGTATGAAGGTACATTGAAGGTACATCCATGCCACCAAGATATGAATATATGAATATTAGTGGGTAAATTCTATCATAATTATTGTAATGGCTTTAAGCTAGATATTTGTATATTTCCTTATAAGATTTATAACAATGGTTAAGGGATGGTCTCCCTTAAAATATATTGAGTGAGGGGTGAACACCCTCATGAATGGTTTAATAATAAATTAAATGTTTGCTGGTTATCATCCTATGGGGTTTCTAGGGTATATTAGTGTTCAATGATGTGATTGATTATTGTGTTATATTGATGATGTTGATTACTTTCTTGTTGTGATGTTCATAATGTCAAGTATGTGATGAATACATGAATAATGAAATGAATGCAAGGTTACATCATACAGTTTTATGTTAATGTACTACAATAGTGGTCGTTAATGGTTAAGCAACTTACTATTCTTATACTAAGGTTACACTATGAACTGGTGAACATTTTGTGTAATGATTAGTGAGGAATATTTAATAGGGATTTGGATAGTTACCCGTGGGTAATTTGTATAAAAAAATTTAACTCCTTACATTTCCATGTGAGGTTATCGGTGTATGTAACAAGTGGTATCACAGCTAAATATTGCAGCACTGATGCATTTGGGATTTGTTAATCGAAACGAAATTGAGGTATGATACTAATCGACATCAGTTAGGGTATGATTCTAGAAATCTATATATTGATTGATATATGATTCTAGTAATCTACATATTGATTGATATATGTAGTAGTCTAATTTTGAAATGAAATGTGTGATTCATGTTTATAACTACATTGAAGAGTCATAAGTAATAAATGTTTCTACAAATATGTTTTCATAACATTGGAATCATGTTGATGATAAAGGACAATACAACCTTTGTTGTACCTATGAACAACCTGAGTACTCACTATTGAAAGTGAGAGTTGGCTATTAACATTTGGGTATATGACATATTACTCATACATTTAATGAACATAATTAAAGTTACCATGCACTAGTTGAAAAATATGGATGTGCATAGTGAAGGTGTGTGAAACTAATGCATGAATGGAAAAGATGGTGAAAGTCCTTGAAGAGAATGGTAGAGTGTTTTAAAATGAAATTGAATGAACTCTTTCAGATGTTAAAAATACAGAATGGCTCAAGTAGTGATACTTGACTCTAATGACTAGTGGTTGAATTAGTAGTGTCATGGATGCATTAAGATTATTAGTGGCATTTTTTAGTTAGTGTTGTATGACTAAATAATAATATTTATATGCATGAATTGGTTTTGATTAAAGATTATTTCAAGTTGTGAACAAGTAATTACTTCATGTGTCAGACTGGTGGTAACACTACACTATTGGAATTGGAAATGTTGGACTGCTACCCGTGGGACCGTTACCATAACTGTTATTTATATGTACACATTAATGAATATTTGTATATAATTGTATGCATGAAACTTATTTTTTTTTAAAGTGAATACTTTTTTTAACAATGCATATTTGTGATTAGTGTTGTTGATGAGATTACACATGGTTAGCTTAATGGCAACAAGAAAACCTATGAAAGTAAAATGTTGCAATGTGAGTTGAAATTGTAAATGTTAAAGTATAATTTTTTAATGTGTATGATTGTGTTATTTGGGAAATAATAATTTATAACAAATGTATGTTATTCATATTCCCTATTAATCTAGATATCATTGGACCCATGTTGAGGGCTATGTATGATGTATGATGCACATAAAGTTTCTTTTTACTTATGTATAATGTGCATATAGTTAATTATGTAATTTACTATGGGAAAGAATGCTAAAAGAGAATTTTAACATGCCAGAAAGTTGTGAACAATTGTGAAAGGCTAGAAGGCCTTGGGTTGATGGTGGTTACTTGCCCGGAGGGGTTGATGGAGCTTACCTGCATGAATTGCCTCTCCCTAGAGATAGATGATCTCAGTAAGGGAAAAGAGTTGGCCAAGATGGTGAAGAGGGACAAATCTGAGGCAACTCTATTGATTTTGGAGCCTGTTGGAGGAGGTCCAAAATTCGTCATAGATAGGACGCTATCAGAGGAATAGGCATGATGTTGCCAAGATAAATCCTATAGTGGACCTTGAGTGGTCATTATAATTCTTCAGCTGGTTGGCCAGTGGAATTCTAGACTAGACTTGGTATGGTCTTTCCTAAAGAAATATCTAGATGTGAAAATTACTTGATTTCGTTGTGGAAAACTAGTTCCCATGGGTTGGGAGGAGAAATTTTTTTATCATTGTGGCTCTCATAGAAGAACAAGTTAACGAATCAATTATTTGTTGTATTAAATGAATTATTTATATGATTTTGTAAATATATTATGTAGATATTGAGAGGAAAGGATCCTAGCGCTTGGAAAGGAATTATAGAAAGTATAAGTTCCTTTAATTGTATTACTAATTTTTCGAATGTCTTAGCAGGGACTAAGACAATATGCACTTGGTGCATTGATTGACCATTTATATGATTAGAGAGCTAGTTTCTCTGAGTACTTTTTGAAGTACTGTATGGATGTCTTTAGCAGGATCTAAGACAATGTGAACATGGTGTAGTGATTTATAATTTTTATGATTTACCATGAATAGTGGGTTGGTGCTCTTTGAAGACTAGGTAGAGTACTGTGACTAAAATATAACTTGAAATTGCATGAATGATCGATAGTTTAAAGTATTTCATTTGATTGGAAATGGTGTGACTAATGTGATTGAATTTGTTAGTCGTAGATTACAGGCTACTTTCCATTGAGTGTTGATGGGTTTTTCAACCATTCTCAATGTGCTTGTGTAAAATTTATCATTACTTTAAATAGTAACTGGTAAGTAATGTTAAGTGGGTATAGATATTCTAATATATTTATTTTTAATTGTATTCCTTGGAAAAGGAAGTGATTTATTATTAATGGGAAGGATCCCCTTGTGGGTTGTTTAGAATGATTATCATGATTAAAAGTTTAGTCCTAGTGAGGGATGAACACCGAGGATGGTGTTATTTTTTAAGAGGGGGAGTATGTAACATCCCTAAACCCACATAATTAGATGTGGAATTAATAAACAAATATTATTATTTTATATCATCAAGAATTCATTTAGAAAACTAATTTTATCACTCATAAAATTAAATGGTCTCTTGAAAAAGAATAGGTAAACGAGTGAAGGAGGTTTGTAAATATTTTTGGTGGTTACAAAACTACCTTAAAGTTACCCAATCATGTATTAACATTCCAGCATCTTACTACATGCTTTCAAGAAAAAATGGCATTTCATGGGAACCCTAATTACCAAGAGTAAGTTTTGTTGGATAGTAATTCTGTTACCATTCCAGCATCTTACTACATGCTTTCAAGAAAAAATGGCATTTCATGGGAACCCTAATTACCAAGAGTAAGTTTTGTTGGATAGTAATTCTGTTACTGCCTTCTTGATTGGTATACAAAAAGAACCAAATTTCAATTGCATGGGATGAATATTGTGTCTGGCTAACATCTCATTTTTATCAATTTAAGCCAAGGGCCCAAGAGCGAGCATACAGAGATTGTGGTGACTAAAACATTCAATGTGGGGGAGTTTCAAAGAATTTTTTTCCTTGTGTGTGAGGTGGATTTTTAGTTGAGAAAGGAATGAAGTTCCACATCAGTAATATAGGAGTGTTTTCCATCAACATGGGGGAGTTTCAAAGAATTTTTTTCGTTGCGTGTGACATGGATTTTTAGTTGGTAAAGGAATGAAGCTCCACATGTAATACCCCCAATTTATGTGTTTGAATTTCAAAGCTAGACATTGAACTTTAATCCTGAAGGGAGTGGACCCCAAAGGACAAGTAATTGGTGAATGTAATTAAATAATTAATTGGAGGAAATGAATAAAATTATTTTATGCAGATTGACCAAAATAAGATTTATGAGATCACTTGCTAAATCCATGAGGATGGACAAAGAAAATATTTCCCCACAATCTTTCAAAAATCCTTGAAAGAAATTATTTCTAAATTAGATTTTTGAGGAAAAATCTGAATTCCTCAATGATGAGGAAAGTAGTTGGGAAGAGGTAAAAAAGCTGAAAAAACTGGGAAAATCATAAAACAGCTTTAAAGAATCCCAAAAATGGGAAGCCTAGACAAACAGGAAGAAAAGCATCCTGATATTCTAGACGCAGAATTGGAAACATGCTTTGGGGAACAATAGCTTAAATAAGTTGCTCCTAAACAGATTGGGGGTTGATCTGTTCTAGGAGGGATCTCATCTTGGGGGTGAATTCTGAAGATAAACGAATTCTAAGGTTGGGTGGATTGGTCATCTAATTAAGTGGTATGCACAGTTCATTTATATGTTTCTGCTATAAGGGGTATGAGTAAATTTTATGTTGTATAGGAATGTGAAAATATTATATGTACATGTTGTGTGTAGTAATATTCCCTACATTTAACAGAAATCTCAGCAGAATTAGCTTCAATTTCTGTATAGTTGTGGGAATCACATCTAGGGAAAGAATTCATCAGAATCTCTAAACCATAGATGGTCTAAATCTGAGAATACATATTTTCCAAAGATGATTTATATTCTAACTTTAATCTGCTTCTGCAATTTGAAATAAAAAGAAGGCTCATTCAAAACTAGGTTCAACCAGATTCCCATCTATTAGAGTCTGAAATTAAACAAACTACACTGTAATTGTTCCTGTAACCGAAATTATAATTGAGTCAAACACAATATTATATTTAACAATTTGATGCAATAAGAGTGAACTCTGCTAGCCAATTAATAGTTAAAAATTCTGTTTGAGTTATGAAAAAAAAATTGAATTAGAGAGTATGTATAAGTCTTTGCATCCAGAAGTAGCACAAATATCTGTGATGTAGTTTGGTTATATTAAAACCTCCTTCTTTTCAATTTCCATGAGATTTCGTGGTAACTTAGATAAGAGTAGTTGTACATAGAAAGCTGCTAGAAATTTCAGAGTCTTAGAAAACTTGCACCAAGGGCAACTTAAATTCAAGAAAAGACCATTATTACAAGAAATGCCATTTTATAGAAAAAAATGCATGTGTATAAATATACTACACAGTCTTAATAATATTAAATTATTGAATTGGATGAGAGCTACTAAAACCATACAGCCTGAAATACACCAAATAAATTCCGGATTAACCTGCATACTAATCACGGTAATCACAGTGAAGATCTTGTTGCGGAATAATAAGATAGAAATTGTAATTATTCGGAGGAAGTGATATATCTACTCACTGAAATTAAATAACAAGAAAAAAAAATAAGAAAACAATGCCTTGCAAACGATGTTGTCACTTCCAGGGCGGCAATACAGTGCATTCTGCGATTCCAATAAATTATGTGAGATAACGCGTGAGGGCAGAACCTTCAGCCATCCATGTAAAAATTTGAAGTGTGATAGCGGTGAAATAGGCATGAGTATGATTAATTATTAAATAAAAGTCCTTTTAAATGAGTACTGTGGTTGCAGAAATTTCATAGAAATAAGAATAAGAAACTGTACTGGGGTGCTTGGCAAGAAAGTAGACCAGCGTCTTATAATGGTCATATACAGACGAGATTGTCATCACAATCTGGACAGGAGGAAACAAAAACGAAATTTATGAAATTGAACAATGCACAAACATTGAAATCAAGTGACTTAAACTCTGGCAACCATAGCTAGAATCCCAAACGAAAGCTGAGGGAGTGTAGAGAACCTGTATGGTAGGCAAACTACAATAATGGAGCCGAAATGAAGATTTAACCAGAAAACGAGAAAGAAAAACCCTGAAACCCTTGTTCGGTGGGACATAGCTTCCTCACACCTGGAACAAAAATAAATTACGTATTAATTAAAACTTGTAAAGGAAAAATCGATGTAAACAGGAAAAGTGTAAAGAGATAAACGATAGGCGAGACTGGTGTTGTACCCTTCGAAGGAGTCGACGCGCTGAAACAAAATGGCAAGCGGGGCTAACCATGACCGCGGAAACGGTTTCCCAAAAGCTGAGTCTAGTTTGTGTTAGATCGACACCGGAAACCTATTGCACATCATCGTGGAAGTAGAAATACTACATTCCTCGGAGTTTAAAACCGTTAACCACAATAAAAAGGAATAGGTTAGACGCATGTATAACTAGAGTGTTGTATGAATGTTCACGGTGAAAATAGGAAGTCTGAACAAGAGTTCTACTGTAAAAACACCTGCCCATTTGCACAACTTAGAAAGGGGAAAAATCAAGAGACAATAGTACATTCAAACCCATAATTCTGAAATGCGAATAAGCGCAGAACCACTAGACCGTGCAGAGATAACCTAGAAAGACGAAAACGACAAAGCAAACCTGAGGGGCAAATCGTTTACCAACGTGACCAGTGATGGACTGTAAGCTCTAGTACTCCTTCCTCGTGGCTGTAGATTTTCCATTGTCTGGAGAAAAGCTGAGAAGGCGGAAACAAAGACCGATAGTCCAGGTAAGTATAACAATCCGAAAAAAATGCGACTTAAAAGAAAACCTAAACCCTAATACGCAAATCGATATGTGAAATTTCCTAACTGTGGTTGGAGGGAGGGTATGAAACTCGGAACCCTAAAAATTAATGGGAGAGTACGTAAAAAATGAATAAAAAAATCCTGAGAGTGATCGTAGAAATCAGTTTGATAGGATATCGTCGTACCCTTCCTGTCCTATTTTCTTCATTAGACCACAGGTTCAATGCCAGATAGATGGAGTACATTTACGATCTGGATCTCTCATCGCTATAGTAACCCTTACGCCATCAAAGTTCCACTATTAATGCTACGTGTCCATAGAAAGTACGAGAGATAGTTGGAAAAAGAAATTCGAGTCGTAAAGAGTCAGCACGCTATCATGAAGATTTAAAATTTCATTTATAATAGACGGGACGGATAAAATATATATAATAAAAATTACCGACACGGTAACGTGAACCTTTACAAAGATCTGACATAATGTAGCTAGCTGTTGAAAAAAATGGCGAGAGGTTAATGGGGTTTAACCGTAAGCATACAGGACACGACCGTATCTAGTTGTGACAAAAAAATGTTATACATAAGACTAAGGGTTAGTACTTCGACTTCACCCCATGGTGATTATAAAAGTATAAGCATAATAAAATTTATACAATGTACCATGAAATCGAATATATATATATATATATATATAGAACTATATATATATATATATATATTTATTTATATAATACGTTGAATTTAAATCATACAACCTATAGTTATATTATAGCCTTTGGAATTAAATTTGTTAATTCCATTTCAGTGAAATGGCATATATGTGAATCTATAAGTTAGAAGAAGTTATAATATTGAAAACTAGCATTTTGGGACAAGTAAAATGCAACAGTTAGGGACGTTAACAGTTATTGAAAAAAAAAAAAAAATTGGATAGGAGAGAGAGAGAGAAACATTACAAATGGTATCAAAGCACAAGTTATAAAACTGGGCTGTGGTCAATGTGCTCACTGTTGCAGTGTGTTCCTGGTATAAATAAGTATTGTGGGGACTTTTCTTTTTAAATCTTACTAATCTGTGTTGTGTAGTGTACAGTAGTGCTAACATGGCAGAAGGTGAAGAAATTTATGTGGATCTGCCGGATGAGTATGGCACACCAGATCCCAACGCTCCGGTGATGTCTATGTTGCACAAGTTGCAACGAGAATTGGCTGAATTGAGAAGCCAGAATGACAGGTTGTCATCAGCCAGTAAGGAGCAGGAAAAGCTCATCAAAGAACTAGCTTCACGGAATAGCCAAGAAGGTGAGGGTTCCGGAAAGAGGAAGATTGATGAATCTGATGATGATGATGCTGCTAGGCATCAATATAAACAGAAAAGGGAATTACAGGGGGAATTTCAAAAGATCAAACCTCCCTCCTATGATGGGGAGAAGGAGGAAGATGCTGAAGCCTGGTTGCTGAATATGATTAAATATTTCCAGGTCTATGAATATGAGAGCAATCTAAAGGCCAGATTGGCTATTTACCAGCTACAAGGTAAAGCTACCTTGTGGTGGGAGGAGACGAAAATGGTCCATGCCATTGATGAAAAGACAGTTACTTGGGAGGATTTCCAGGTTAAGTTCAAAAATCGCTATCTAAATGAACGTTACTATGATGATAAAGCCAAGGAATTTCATGAACTTAGACTGGGACAACTCACTATAGATGAGTTTGTCACTAAGTTTACAAATCTGTTGAGATATGTCCCTTATATTAGGGAAGAGAAGGCAAAGGTACAAAGGTTTCTGAACTGCCTGCCAGCTGTGTACAAAGAGAAGATTGAGTTTGATAATCCAAAAACAATGGAAGAGGCAATAAGGAAGGCTATATTATGCTATCAGCAGTTTAAATTAAAGGCTGAGCATGGGAAAAGTTGGCAGAATAAGAGTGAGTTCAAAGGAAGGAAACAGAAACCAGCCTATTTGAAGAGTTTTTGTAGGGATCATCAGCGGAAAAAGTTTAATAAACCCAAAGAAATTCAAACTACTCAATCCCAAGTGGCCTCAAAACAAATAGATGGAGAAAACAAGAAAGAGGGCACAGTGAAAATGAGAGAACCCTTGAAATGTTGGGGTTGTGGAGAACCCCATCTTCTGAGGGATTGTCCTCATCGAAACATTCAGATGATCATGAGAGATCGAGAAGATACAACAGTAAATGACATAGCAAGAAATATACCCACCATCAGTGCAGCCTTGGAAAATTGGCAAGCAGAACATCAAGCTACCATGGTTGAAATGGAGGGTAAGATTTCTAACCAATCTGTTACAGTTTTGATTGATCTGGGTGCTTCTTTGAGTTACATTAGTCCAAAAATTGTAGAAAAATGTAATCTTAAACCTGAAAAATTTCAGCAGTCATGGTTGGTTCAGCTGGCCACTGGAACCAAGAGGAAGGTAACACATAAATTGCCCAGAACAGAAATTAAACTAAAGGATTTTCAAACAGAGGCAAATTTGAATATTTTGCCTTTAGGTTCATATGACTTGTTGATAGGAATGGACTGGCTGGAAAATAAGAAGGTTATGATGAATTGTTGGGACAAGACCTTACATGGTGAAGATGAAGAAGGGAAACCTTTTATCCTCAGGGGAAAACAAAAACCTATCTCTGTGAGACAAATATCAGCACTGCAATTAAAATGAACAGCTAGAAAAGGATACCAAGTTTATGCAGTACATGTGGAAGAAATAGAACATAATTTTGAAGAAAAATTGTTGGATACTTTACCAGTAGTAAGAGAATTTAAGGAAGTTTTTCCAGACGAGATTCCTCATCTTCCTCCCAAAAGACAGATTGATTTTTCAATCGACCTAGTGCTGGGAGCAGTACCTGTTACCCGAGCCCCCTATCGAATGAGCGCCCTCGAACTAATGGAGCTGAAAATGTAATTGCAAGAACTGTTAGATAAAGGTTATATCAGACAGAGTGTGTCTCCTTGGGGAGCACCTGTGCTATTCATGAAAAAGAAATATGGAACTTTTAGGATGTGCATTGATTATCGCCAACTGAACAAGTTGACCATTAAGAATAGATACCCTTTACCCAGAATTGATGATATTTTTGATCAGGTGAGAGGAGCTTCAGTCTTTTCGAAGATTGACTTAAGAACTGGCTATCCCCAGCTCTGAATCAAGGAAGAAGACATCAGCAAAACAACTTTTCGAACCAGGTATGGTCACTACGAATTTGTAATCCTACCTTTTGGGTTGACAAATGCTCCTGCCACATTTATGTGCCTAATGAACAGTGTGTTAAATAAATACTTGGATAAATTTTTCCTTGTGTTCATAGATGATATTTTGGTCTACTCAAAAAGTGAAGAAGAACATAAAGAACATTTGAGGATAGTGTTGCAAACTCTGAAAGAAAACCAGCTATATGCCAAGTTCAGCAAATGTGAATTTTATAAAGATAAGATTCAATACTTGGGCCATATTATTTCTGAACAAGGCCTTGCTGTTGACCCTGAAAAGATAAAAGCTATTGAAGAATGGCCTGTACCAACTGATGTTTCGGCAGTAAGATCATTCATGGGAATTGCAGGCTATTATCGCAAATTCGTAGAAAGATTTTCTGCCATAGCATATCCCATAACTTCCTTACAGAAGAAGGGTTTCAAATTTGAGTGGACTGAAAAATGCCAAAACAATTTTGACCAATTAAAATTAAAGCTTACTACAACCCCTATACTGAAGATTGCAGATCCAGATAAAGAATTCGTGGTATGTATAGATGCCTGTAGAGAGGGGTTGGGAGGAGTTCTTTTGCAGGAAAATTTAGTTATTGCATATGAGTGTAGGAAGCTAAAGATACATGAACAAAACTACAGTGCCTATGATTTGGAGTTAGCAGTTGTTATTCATGCCTTGAAAATGTGGCAACACTATCTCCTTGGAAAATAATTTACATTGATGACTGACCATATTAGTCTTAAATATTTATTTTCCCAAACTGATCTGAATGCAAGACAGCCCAGATGGTTGTTCTTTTTAAGTGAATTTGATATGGAAATAAAACATATCAAAGGGAAAGGAAATAAAGTTGTTGATGCATTGACAGAAATTCTTGTCAGAATATAAACAGCATTGGAAGTAGTGCCCAGATTGAGGTAGAAGAGTTGGTGAGAAAAGTAGCAAACCAAGATCCAAATTATGAAGCACTCTTGATGAAACTACAGAAAAAGGAGAAAACTGATTTCACTCAAAACCAGAAAGGGATGATTTGTTATAAAAACAGATTATATGTTCCAAATGTGGAGATCTTGAAAAAGAAGATTCTAGATTAATATCACAAACAACCATATGCAGGACATCCAGGATATCAGAAAATGTTAACAGCTTTGAAAAAGAAGTTGTTTTGGCCAGGAATGAAGAAAGATGTAGCAGAATATTTGACTAGATGCATGGAATGTCAACTAGTCAAAGTTGAGCATCAACATCCTGCTGGTCTTCTAAACCCTTTGCCAATTGCAGAGTGGAAATGGGACACAGTTTCCAAGGATTTCATAACAGGATTACCCAAAACCAAATACCAGCATGATTCAGTAATGGTAGTAGTAGACACGTTAACAAAAGCTGCACATTTTATACCAGTAAAATCTACCTTTGGGACAACTCAAGTAGCGAATGTGTTCCTGAAAGAAATAGTAACACTCCATGGAGTTCCAAAGGTGATTGTTTCTGACCGAGATGTTAAGTTTACAGCAGCTTTTTGGAAGGGGCTATTTGGAGGGATGGGTACTAAGTTGAATTTTAGTACTGCTTACCACCCTCAGACAGATGGTCAAACAGAAAGAACTAATCAAATTTTGGAGGATATGTTGAGAATGTATGTGACGGACAGGCTGTCATAGTGGGAAGATTTCTTGCATTTAGCTGAATTTTCCTATAATAACAGCTATCAATCCTCCATTAAGATGAGTCTCTTTGAGGCACTGTAGGGAAGAAAGTTTCGTACTCCTTTGAGCTGGAGCCAGCCAGAAGATAAACTAATGTTGGGACTAGATGCTTTACAAGAGATGGAAAGAATTGTTAAACAGATACAAAGAAACATCAAGACAACACAAGATCGCCAGAAAAACTATGCTGATAAGAAAAGAGTACACCGAGAATTCAAAGTGGGGGAGCATGTGTACTTACGTATTAAACCCAAAAAGAGCACACTTTATGCTGGAAGTTGTGCAAAACTGGCTCTTAGATATTGTGGTCCCTTTGAAGTATTAGAAAGGGTGGGACCAGTGGCTTACAAGCTGGCCTTACCACCCCATGTTAGAGTTCATGATGTGTTTCATGTTTCGTTATTAAAAAGATATGTGCATGATGCTTCTCACATAGTTGATTGGACTGTTGTACAGGTGGAACCAGAAGGGGATTTTCTACCAGAACCGCTTCAAATATTGGAGCGGGAAGAAATTGAATTGAGGAACCGAACGGTAGCAAGAGTAAAAGTGCAATGGAAGCACTTTACTGCTGAAGAAGCTACCTGGGAAAGAGAAGATGAAATGAGGGAAAGATATCCATTTTTTTTTGAGAAATGAACTCTAGTAGTTGAATAACAACACCGAGGACGATGTTTATTTTCAGAGGGGGAATATGTAATACCCCCAATTTATGTGTTTGAATTTCAAAGCTAGACATTGAACTTTAATCCTGAAGGGAGTGGACCCCAAAGGACAAGTAATTGGTGAATGTAATTAAATAATTAATTGGAGGAAATGAGTAAAATGATTTTGTGCAGATTGACCAAAATGAGATTTATGAGATCACTTGCTAAATCCATGAGGATGGACAAAGAAAATATTTCTCCACAATCTTTCAAAAATCCTTGAAAGAAATTATTTCTAAATTAGATTTTTGAGGAAAAATATGAATTCCCCAATGATGAGGAAAGTAGTTGGGAAGAGGTAAAAACGCTGAAAAAACTGGGAAAAGCATAAAACAACTTTAAAGAATCCCAAAAATTGGAAGCGTAGGCGAACAGGAAGAAAAGCATCCTGATATTCTGGACGCAGAATTGGAAACATGCTTTGGGAACAATAGGTTAAACAAGATTCTCCTAAATATATTGGGGGTTGATCTGTTCTAGGAGGGATCTAAGCTTGGGGGTGAATTCTGAAGATAAACAAATTCTAAGATTGGGTGGATTGGTCATCTAATTAAGTGGTATGCACAGTTCATTTATATGTTTCTACTATAAGGGGTATGAGTAAATTTTATGTTGCAGAAGAATGTGAAAATATTATATGTACATGCAGTGTGTAGTAATATTCCCTACATTTAACAGAAATCTCAACAGAATTAGCTTCAATTTCTGTATAGTTGTGGGAATCACATCTAGGGAAAGAATTCATCAGAATCTCTAAACCATAGATGGTCTAAATCTGAGAATACATATTTTCCAAAGATGATTTATATTCTAACTTTAATCTACTTCTTCAATTTGAAATAAAAAGAAGGCTCATTCAAAACTAGGTTCAACCAGATTCCCATCTATTAGAGTCTGAAATTAAAGAAACTACACTGTAATTGTTCCTGTAACCGAAATTATAATTGAGTCAAACACAATACTATATTTAATAATTTGATGCAATAAGAGGGAACTCTGCTAGCCAGTTAATAGTTAAAAATTCTGTTTGAGTTATGAAAAAAAAATTGAATTAGAGAGTATGTATAAGTCTTTGCACCCAGAAGTAGCACAAATATCTGTGATGTAGTTTGGTTATATTAAAACCTCCTTCTTTTCAATTGCCATGAGATTTCGTGGTAACTTAGATAAGAGTAGTTGTACATAGGAAGATGCTAGAAATTTCAGAGTCTTAGAAAACTTTCACCAGGGGCAACTTAAATTCATGAAAAGATCATTATTACAAGAAATACCATTTTATAGAAAAAAAATGCATGTGTATAAATATACTACACAGTCTTAATGAGATTAAATTATTGAATTGGCTGAGAGCTACTAAAACCATACAGCCTAAAATATACCAAATAAATTCCGGATTAACCTGCATACTAATCACGGTAATCACAGTGAAGATCTTGTTGCGGAATAATAAGATAGAAATTGTAATTATTCAGAGGAAGTGATATATCTACTCACTGAAATTAAATAACAAGGAAAAAAAAAAAAACAATGCCTTGCAATTGATGTTGTCACTTCCAGGGCGGCAATACAGTGCATTCTGCAATTCCAATAAATTATGCGAGATGACGCGTGAGGGCAGAACCTTCAGCCATCCATGTAAAATTTTTAAGTGTGATAGCGGTGAAATAGGCATGAGTATGATTAATTATTAAATAAAAGTCCTTTTAAATGAGTACCGTGGTTGCAGAAATTTCATAGAAATAAGAATAAGAAACTGTACTAGGGTGCTCGGCAAGAAAGTAGACCAGCGTCTTATAATGGTCATATACAGACGGGATTGTCGTCACAATCTGGACAGGAGGAAACAAAAACGAAATTTATGAAATTGAACAGTGCGTAAACATTGAAATCAAGTGACTGAAACTCTGGCAACCATAGCTAGAATCCCAAACGAACGCTGAGGGAGTGTAGAGAACCTATATGCTAGGCGAACTACAATAATCGAGCCGAAATGAAGATTTAACCAGAAAACGAGAAAGAAAAACCCTGAAACCCTTGTTCGGTGGGACAGAGCTTCCTCACACCAGGAACAAAAATAAATTACGTATTAATTAAGATTTGTAAAAGAAAAATCGATGTAAACAGGAAAAGTGTATAGAGATAAATGATAGACGAGACTGGTGTTGTACCCTTCGAAGGAGTCGACGCGCTGAAACAAAATGGCAAGCGGGGCTAACCATGACCGCGGAAATGGTTTCCCGAACGCTGAGTCTGGTTTGTGTTAGATTGACACGGGAAACCTATTGCACATCATCGTGGAAGTAGAAATACTACATTCCTCGGAGTTTAAAACCGTTAACCGCAATAAAAAAGAACAGGTTAGACGCATGTATAACTAGAGCGTTGTATGAATGTTCACGGTCAAAATAGGAAGTCTGAATAAGAGTTCTACTGTAAAAACACCTACCCATTTGCACAACTTAAAAAGGGGAAAAATCATGAGACAATAATACATTCAAACCCATAATTCTGAAATGCGAATAAGCGCAGAACCACTAGACCATGCGGAGATAACCTAGAAAGACGAAAACGATGAAGCAAACCTGAGGGGGAAATCGCTTACCAGTGTGACCAGTGATGGAATGCAAGCTCTAGTACTCCTTCCTCATGGCTATAGATTTTCCATTGTCTGGAGAAAAGTCGAGAAGCCGGAAACAAAGAGCGATAGTAGAGGTAAGTATAACAATCCGAAAAAAATGCGACTTAAAAGAAAACCTAAACCGTAATACACAAATCGATACGTGAAATTTCCGAACTGTGGTTGGAGGGAGGGTATGAAACTCGAAACCCTAAAAATTAATGGGAGAGTACGTAAAAAAAAATAAAAAAAAATCCTGAGAGTGATCTTAGAAATTAGTTTGATAGGATATCGGCGTACCCTTCCTGTCCTATTTTCTTCATTAGACCATAGGTTGAACGCCAGATAGACAGAGTACATTTAAGATCTGGATCTCTCATGGCTAGAGTAACCCTTACGCCATCGAAGTTCCACTGTTAATGCTATGTGTCCATAGAAAGGACGAGAGATAGTTGGAAAAAGAAATTCGAGCCGTAAAGAATCAGCACGCTATCATGAAGATTTAAAATTTCATTTATAAGAGATGGGATGGATAAAATATATATAATAAAAATTACCGACACGGTAACGTGAACCTTTACAAAGATCTGACATAATGTAGCTAGCTGTTGAACAAAATGGCGAGAGGTCAATGGGGTTTAATCGTAAGCGTACAGGACACGACCGTAGCTAGTTGTGACAAAAAACGGTTATACATAAGACTAAGGGTTAGTACTTCGACTTCACCCCATGGTGATTATAAAAGTATAAGCATAATAAAATTTATACAATGTACCATGAAATCGAATATATATATATATATATATATATATTTATTTATATAATACGTTGAATTTAAATCATACAACCTATAGTTATATTATAGCCTTTGGAATTAAATTTGTTAATTCCATTTCAGTGAAATGGCATATATGTGCATCTATAAGTTAGAAGAAGTTATAATATTGAAAACCAACATTTTGGGACAAGTAAAATGCAACAGTTAGGGACGTTAACAGTTATTGAAAAAAAAAAAAAAATTGGATAGGAGAGAGAGAGAGAGACATTACACCACATTAGTAATATGGGATTTTTTTCCATCTTACTTATCTCGAGATATCATGGTTGTGCATTTTTATGTGATATATGCATCTTCATGAGGACCATACATATTATAAGAGGATGCACGCTCTGAGAGATGGACTAGTTGATTGGTAAGTCTCATTTGTTTTAGCGTCAAAAGGTATGGTTGACTATACTATTTTATATAAAATGATCTCTTTATGAGACTTTGTTGTTGTATTGCAAAAAGAAATAGTTAAAACTGTGAACTCTCTTGGAAAGTTTTTTCATATTTCATAAGTGTTACATCTCATAAAGGTTGTAGAAGTTGTTTGTAGAAAGACTGTGGTAGTTTTTCGGAAAGTAATAAAGATTTCTATTATGTTAATATTTTTTTGGAAAGTAATAAAGGTTGCTATTATGTTAATATTTTAGAAATATATTGTTCTTAGAGATATACCATGGTAAAATAAAAACTTACTCTTCTGTTTTTCCGAAAAGAAGCCATGTGAGTTCTTCCAAAGATTGCTATATGTATCTTGAAAGATGTCTGCAGTAGTAAAAGATAATATAAGTAATTCTTCTTGTCTTTTTATATATGCATCTTATGTAAGAAAAATGAGATGCTTGTTCTTTTTGTAAAAGAAAGGGATTTTATACATCTGTATGAAATGGTAAGGAAATCCAAGCTATTTCTTGAAAAAGAAAATAGATTAAAGAGGGTAATTCTTGAAGATATTTCATGGGTTGGGAGATAAGTTAAGGAGTTTTTCTTGGAAAAGAATTCATGAAGAACCCATCTTAGTTTCTCATAATCTTTTCTTTGGTAAAGATTCTTTTATATATATTGTTCTTACTTGAAAACAATAACCTCTTGAAAAGATTACATGGATAGTTGAATTATGTCAACTTCTTGATTTAGGTGTATTAAAGGTTAAGTTAACCTTGTTAGTGTTACCTAGTTTTTATGCATAAAAGAGGTTGTCTATGGTAGTTTCTTGGAAGCAAAGCATTAGAAACTTGCATGTAGAATTACAGGGAAAAAAATTTCTATGCATGGATAGAAGATCTATTGAGCTATATTTATTTCAAACAAATTATATGTGATTACTTTATGCTATCATAAATATTATGTTAGTTTCTTTCGGAACATGATCGTGTATATGCATGAAACATTTGTATTATCTTTCATTGGAAATAATATACATTTGTATGAGGGAAATGATAGCATGTTTAGTTAGCCTACATTGGGATATATTCTTTGGGAAAAGAAGATGGATTACATGCATAAAACACATATTAATGTGTTGGTTTCCTTGGAATATATATATGGGTAATGTTGGTATAATATTTCAAAAATAAGACATGTATTTGTATGCTTTACTGTAAACATGTGTATGGATACTCTATTGTGTTAAGAATTCCTTTGGGAAGACTCTTCTGGAAGCTAATACACTGGATTTCTTTACATGCACCAAAAGTAATAGCTTAAGGGTTAGTTATTTTGATTAAATTTACGCAAATCGCATGAACGAAGATTGTAACTGATATATCCATTTCTTTTAAAGAAATCCTTGATAGATGTAGCCATTGTATTGCACGAATGTGGCTAGTGTATCTATTTCTTTTAAAGAAATTCTTCGGAGATGTAGCTATTGTCTTGCACTAATGTGTGCTTATACGAGGGAAATATTAGTTAATGTGAGTGCTTATAACTAGCACATATGGAGTGTTGTTAAAGGAATAATGTCAAGATATCTTACTTGCATGTCATGAATGTACATGAGTAGATGGATAAGCATGACTATTATAGATTTATGAATGGGTTGATTAATAATTTATGAATATTGGCATCCATGTATTTTAAAGACAACATTAGCAAGAAATGATGTTAACTTGTACAGAGGAAATATTATGCTTAACATGGTGGCAGGTAAATGATTATTGGTTCATGCAGATGAGTGCGAGCTGTAGGATGGGCCATTGTATGATGGTACATTGTAGGTACATTCTTGCCACCAAGATATGAAGATATGAAGATTAGTGGGTAAATCCTATCATAATTATTGTAATGGCTTTAAGCTAGATGTTTGTGTATTTCCTTGTAAGATTTATAACAATGGTTAAGGGATGGTCTCCCTTCTAAGCCATTGTAAGAGGGTTGAACACCCTCACGAGCGTTTAATAATAAATTAAATGTTTGCTGGTTTTCACCCTACGGGGTTTCCAGGATATATTGGTGTTCAATGATGTGATTGATTATTGTGTCAGATTAATGATGTTGATTCCTTTCTTGTTGTGATGTTCATAATGTCAAGTAGGTGAGGACTACATGAATGATGAAATGAATGCAATGTTACATCATACAGTTTTATGCTAATATAATACAATAGTGGTCGTTAATGGTAAAGAAACTTACTATTCTTATACTAAGGTTACACTATAAACTGGTGAACATTCTATCTAATGACTAGTCAGGAATATTTAATGGGGATGTGGATAGTTACTCGTGGGTAATTTTTATAAAAAAAATTAACTCCTTGCATTTCCATGTGAGGTTATTCATGTATGTTACAAAAATTTTAAAACAACCTAAATAATTCGTTTCTTTAGGCCTGATAGATCAAATTTTGAGTGAACGTTAACCATCATCATCAAAGCCTATTATGCGATTTGAAAAAAATCATCAATAGAGAATAACAATGATTCCTCCCATGCGCTAGTGATAAACCTATTTGATATACACATACAAAATTATAACTTTTATATTAATATTATGTATTTATATAAAAAACTAAATAATTTTTTATTTATTTTTAATTTTTAAATTATTTATAATAATTTTGCCACTTACCTTAAAATAATTCTAACTTATTTTGCTGGCTCACTGTAATGTTTTGATTGGGAAAATTTATATGAAATAATGTAAAAAGTCATAAGAGAAAATAGATATATTTTTTGATTTATTAATGTTGGACACCTAATCCTCTATGAGTAGGTGTGGAAGGCGCATTAGGGGAATTTTGAGGTCTAAAATGGGCCTCCTAACGAAATAATAAAATGATAGCTAAACCAATAAAATAATATTTATGAATTTTCAATTCACTTTTTGCACCAAAATCCATGTAACCATGGTTAAATTCAATTCAAAAGTTGTACCAAAATAAATTAATAAATTTTTTTATTGATGTGACTATAAATAGGAATGATATTTTCAAGAAAAAGTCATTATCATTGCAAAACTAACGCATTTGTCCTTTGTACTTAAATAACTTAAAATAAAATAGAAATATAAACTCATAAATTCTTAATTATAGAATATACTATTATTTAAAATTTATATTATTTAAATCATATAATGACATGTAATTAATATACCATATAAAAATAATATAATATAATATATTATTTTATGTATGAATTTTATATTACATATTGAATTGATTTGATTTATAAATAAATATTTGAAAATATAAAAATATAATATTTATTGAAAAGTGTGTAAATACATAAAGATTGTGTAGGGATATGCATTGTTTCTTTCAAAAAATATGAAATGACAATAATAATATTTTATTCAAAAAGTGTGAAATGAGATTTACTATGAGTACTTTACTTTATGACTTTAAAAGTACTTACAGCACTACCATGGTTAACCATGTTTTTTTTCCAACATTCAGAATTTGAGAAGTAAGTACCTTTAACTCAAGTAATGCCACCTCAACAATTAGGGATGATGTCATCCCCTAAAATGTGATTGGTTTTCATAATGTGAATTTTAATTGTACATTTTCCTTAGGAGGCCCATTTTAGACCTCAAAAATCCCCTAATGAACAGTCACAAAGGAGTCCAAGTGACCTTGGAAGATGAATCCAAGGGTCACACCAATGTAACATAAATAGACATCTATGGTGAATAATATGAATAACTCATGGTTATATTTATATGTGTGTGTTTACCTTATCCTCCACCGTGTGTATGTTTAACATGGTATTAAAGCGGGTGATTTCTAGCCCTGCTCCAATCAGCTAAATTTCAGCTGGTCTAAATTTTAGCTGGTCTCTAAGCGCTAGCCTGTCATTTATTCTACCACTCCACTATCATTCAAACCCATATTTGAAAATTCTAGAAGGTTGTACGACTAACGCTTCCACATTCCATGCACTGGTATTCGTTGCCTCTCAGTTTCCAAGTTACAAGAGCTCTCCCTCATTCACCTTATTCCATTCACTCGATCACTGGTAAATACGTTGAAACTTGTGCATTAAATTATAGTGATTTTATCTCTGAATTATATGGATATGTGTTGTCTACGTTGTCTCTATTAGGGTGACACATTCGCTCACTCGCTCATGGTATTATGGCATTGGTGTAACTGTGATAGCTTGATTGTATTATTGGCCTGCAACTAAACTTTTAGAAATTGGAAAAATAATTCAAACCTTATCCACGTTATATCTGGTTTATTACTAATCTGGTTTTATTACTCAATCTCTTAAATTGAGCGACAGGGTAGCCTTAATCAACACTTCTCTACTGCCATTGTTCATCTCTTTTTCTGTGTAGAATGCATTTCTATGGATGGGTTGTATATTTCTTGGGTGTCATGAGAACTACTTGTAAATATCTTTTATGAACTAATGAAACATATATTTTTACCCAATCGCTTCTAAATAAGTGCAAATTTATGGAGGAACGCATTCTATTAGGTGCCAAATTGTTAGATGGTTGCATTATACACCCCATTTTCTCTGTAGCCGAGCTTAGCTCTCCCCACTACGCATCATTGCGACACAGGCTCCCCTCCATATCTAGCGGAATCCATATTTCGGCTCCTCCACACATTTTAAATCGGGCCCTCCTCCTCCTAACTCCCTCATGTGTAGCTACTCCCTCACACTCTGTCCCTTTCGCTACAGAGAACGGAGGTAGCCGAGTCCATGAGACAGGGGCAGCCTCATTTTCTAACTTCACAAAGAAAATATGATGTTCAGTTGGGATGAGACAGAAATCAACTCAAGGCCCTATTTTCTAAGGCCACAAGGCCACCTATTCGATTCACTCGAGGAGGAAGAAGCTAGAGGGTGTTAGGTCCCTATATTACTAGTATAGTCCCTTATTGTTGTTAGTGTAACCCCCTTATTGTTATTATTGTACCCTTGTAATCCCCATTTTTTTATTATTGTGCCCTTAAATTGTTATTTTTAGGTCGGCTAGGATTACATTGTGGCCCACTAGGATTACATTATGGCCCCATGGACTCCTATATATAGAAAGGAGGTTTTGTAAATTGTATCATCCAAGAATTGTTCATTTATGTAATGTATTGGAGGTTTCCCCCTCAAAGTGGCTTATTTCTAAGGCGTTGATATCTTTTTCTTCTATTTTTGGAGCTGGTTACACAACATTTGGTATCAGAGCTTGGGATTCTAGGGTTTCGCTGCTCCAAACAGGTCATCGTGGAATTTTCGCTATAACTTTTTTTCTACGAAGTTTCAGAAGCTGAAATTTTTAGGTTGCGACGCTGAAATCCTGAGGAAGATTGTCTAAAAATTTCAGAGCTTGGTTCGCAATATTTTCAGAGATATCATCTGTGGAAGTTAGGCCTTTTTTCAAGCTCCTAAACAGGTCATCGTGGCATTTTCGCTATAAAAAATTTTCTACGAAGGTTCAGAATCTGAAATTCATATGGTACGAAGCTGAAATCCTGAGGAAATTCGTCAAAAAATTTCAGAGCTTGGTTCGCAATATTTTTGGAGATATGATCTGTGGAAGGTAGTGCTTTTTCAGGCTCCTGAATTGCATCTCAAAGAGGTGATCGTGGGAAAAGTTCAATAACTCTCTCTCTGGGCATCGAATTGGAGTGCCGTGAAAATTGGTTGCAAGTACACATAATGTAGTTTCTTTTCTATCAATTTTAGAGACAAAGGACAAAAAAGTGACACGTGGCAATTCGTACAAGTTCACTCTACCGAACCGGTCCATAATTAGGTCATTCTGGGAGATTGGACACAACTTTGTCTTGGAGAACCCAAATCAGGTCAGACCTGTGGCATTCAAAAGATAATTTAGAGGGCTACGTTGGTACCAAAATTAAAATATTGAAGTGCTTCAATCACAAATATAATCCAATTTCAATATCGAGCTCCTCAAAAGAAAGAAAAAGGTGTGTATTTTTTTCCGAATTGCGTAAATCTTGTTATAAGAATCAATTTGAATTGATTCCAAGGGCATATTGTAGAATAGATATCAGTATTGGGTTATAAAATATGCCCCGTAAAAATAATTCAACACCCATTAAGCCTTCTCTAGTGCTCAATATGAATGTACATGTGAAGAATTGCAACATGATCTATCAAAATTACAAGAGAAAGTGCAACAATTTCACTGCCGCAGTTGAGGAACAAAAAGTATTAAAAGGAAAGCCAAGAAAGCATGGATAACATATTACTAAAGCTGTTGATGGATGGTGAAGACAAGATGGATGACATGAAAGACAACATGGAAAACATGAAGAACGATCTAAAAGCATACATGGAAGGCTTGATGACAAGCTTAAAACCAGAAATGATTCCTAATGGCGGAAATATAGGAGAAGAACCTCATGATGAGAACAAAATAAATGTTAATCGTGATTTCATAAACTCGAATGTTGGTGGGAAGAACCACCATATTCCAAAAAATGGATATGAGGAAGTTTGATGGAAAGGATCCTGTAACATGGATACTACAGATGGAGCAATATTTTGATCTCCATAACGTGAAAAACACACAAAAGGTACGCATTGCAACTTTACATTTAGAAAAAAAATACATTTGTATGGTATCGATGGCTTTGCTCCCGTAAAAAAATTGTCACTTGGTCAATTTTTACGGAGGAAATGATAGCACATTATGAGGATACAAAGAGCAACACCTTTTTTAGCCAATTGATAAATCTCAAACAAAAGGGTTTAGTGGGGCAGCACATTGAGGAATTCCAAAAATTGAATATAAGGGTAACTGATATTCCAGAGGAACACAGGATCGATCTCTTCATAGGCACTTTAAAGGATAATATCCAACATGAAGTTCACATTTTGGAACCAGATTCATTGGAGAAGGCATTCAGGTTGGCAAGAAAAGTTGAATGTAAAATAATGGCGACAAGGAAGCCTACCACTCAATTCTATAAAGAAGAAAGTGTTGCTACGCCTAGATTTCCACAACCTACAAGGTTGACACCACAACAATTGGAAGAAAAAAGAGCAAAAGGGCTTTGCTACAGTTGTGATAGAAAATACACTAAAGGTCATAAGTGTGCTGAGAATAAATTATTTTACATAGATTGTGACGAGGAAGAAAAAAATGAACAAGAAGAGGATATACACCAGGAACCAACCCTAGAAGAGGAAGAAATGAATCCGACCATATCTTGTAATGCACTGGTAGGAATTACCACTCCTCAAACTCTCAAGATAGTAGGACAAATAAAGAAGAAAAAGGTAATAGTGTTGATTGATTCAGGTAGCACCCATAATTTTATTCATTGTAAGGTAGCCAAGGAATTAAATTGTTTCCTATACCCAGCACCAGAATGTCAAGTGATTGTTGCAAATGGAGGAACTATAAATTTCTCTGGAAAATGCCATAATATCAAGCTAACCATGGGGGAATATGTATTGACTAGTCCAATGCTTTCCATTCCTATGGGAGGAGCTGATGTTGTACTAGGAGTACAATGGTTACAATCTTTGGGGACAGTAGCTTTTAATTTTCAAGAACTTTTCTTGAAATTTTTTTCAGAAAGAAAGGAAGTTGAATTACGGGGTATTGCGGGGAAGCCAGGAAGGATAATAAGCCTAATGTCATGACAAAGCTTCTAAAGAAAGAACAGCGAGGCGTAATTGCACAATTATGCTCACTAGAAGTTCCAACATCAAAATCATCTATTTCTGCAGATCTCCAACAAGTCTTGGACAATCATTCCAAGGTGTTTGAAACTCCCAAAGGACTCCCACCTATTCGTGATCATGATCATGCTATTCATTTGATTCCAGGAAGTATTCCTCCAAACATCAGGCCTTATAGATATCCTTACTTCCAAAAGAGCGAAATTGAATGTATGATTGCAGAAATGTTAGAGGCGGGTATAATTCAACCTAGTCAAAGTTCTTTCTCTGCTCCCGTAGTATTGGTACACAAGAAGGATGGATCATGGAAAATGTGTCTGGATTATAGGGAGCTCAATAAGCTCACCATTAAAGATAAATTTCCCATTCCTGTGATTGATGAATTATTGGATGAATTACATGGAGCAATTTATTTTACCAAGTTGGGTCTTCATTCAGGATATCATCAAATTAGAATGAAGACTGAAGATATTCCAAAAATAACATTTCGAACTCATGAGGGTCATTATGAATTTTTGGTCATGCCTTTTGGCCTTACCAATGCACCTTCTACATTTCAAGGGTTGATGAATTCCATTTCAAACCCTTCCTTAGAAAATTTGTGCTAGTATTTTTTGATGATATACTAATCTACAACAGGTCTTGGAAGGATCATGTTGAACATGTTGACAGGGTGCTCAAACTATTGCAGGAGAAACAATTATATGCAGAAACATCCAAATGTTTCTTTGGAGTACAAGAGGTGGAATATCTGGGTCATATTATATCTCACGAGGGTGTTAAAGTAGACCCTAACAAAATTAAAGCCATTAAGGAATGGAAAGTCCCCACGACCATAAAGCAGTTGCGAGGATTTCTCGGGTTAACAGGGTATTATCGCAAGTTTTTTAAGAATTATGGGAGAATAGCAGTACCTCTAACAACATTATTGAAGAAAGATGCATTTTCATGGACTCCTGAAGCAACTAAGGCCTTTGAACATCTTAAAGAGGCAATGTGCCTAGCACCGGTCTTAGCTACGCCAGACTTCACAAAAACCTTTATTGTGGAATGTGATGCCTCAGAAAATGGAATTGGTGCAGTTTTAATGCAGGAAGGAAGACCCATTGCTTTTGAAAGTCGTCCAATCAAAGGAAAGTATTTACAGAAACCTATTTATGAGAAGGAAATGTTAGCAATACTGCATGCACTAAAGAAATGGAGAACTTACCTAATGGGAAGACACTTGAAGGTAAAAATTGATCATGATAGTCTTAAACACTTTTTGGAACAAAGACTATCTTCAGAAGAGCAGCAAAAATGGGTCACAAAGATGTTGGGTTATGACTTTGAAATAATATACACAAAAGGAAAGCTTAATGTTGTTGCAGATGCACTCTCAAGAAAGAATGAAGAGGTGGAAGCATTGCTTTGTGCCATTTCTATTATCCAACCAGATTGGATAACTGAAGTAAGAGATGAATGGAAGAAGGACAAAGATGTATGGACACTCATTCAAAAGTTGCAGCAAGATCCTAGTACATCTGATACATTTAGTTGGAAAATGATTCCTTATGGTACAAAGATCGCTTATATCTTTGTAAGAATTCCCAACTAAAACAAAAGATTCTTCTGGAATTGCACACTTCTCCTTTAGGAGGACACTCAGGATTTTTAAAAACTTACCACAGGGTGAAGAAACAATTTTTTTGGGATGGCCTTAAATCTGATATTCGAAAGTTTGTGGCGGAATGTTTGGTTTGCCAACAGAATAAAGTGGAAACAATTAAGACCCCAGGACTTTTACAACCTTTATCCATTCCAGGTCAACGTTGGGAGGAGATTTCAATGGATTTTATCACAGGTTTACCTAAGTCCGAAGGAAAGAGTGTCATCATGGTGGTAGTTGATAGACTTACCAAGTATGCACACTTTTGTGCATTATCTCATCCATTTAAAGCAAGTACAGTTGCTACTACATTTATGGATAGAATTCAAAAACTACATGGAAGCCCAAGGGTTATTGTGAGCGACAGAGATCCCATTTTTACCGGAAATTTTTGGACGGAGTTATTTTCTTGTTTGGGTACTCAATTAGCTCATAGCTCATCTTATCATCCTCAATCTGATGGTCAAACTGAGATAGTAAATAAATGTTTGGAAGGATATCTTCGTTGTTTTGTATCTGATAAACAAACACAATGGGTCAAGTGGTTACCTCTTGCTGAATGGTGGTATAACACTTCCTTCCATACCGCAGCAAAAATGACCCCATTTATGGCACTTTATGGATATCATCCACCATCCATCACATCATCTTTAAGGGAAAATTCGAAGGTTCAAGCAGTGGAAGATCACATCGAGCGTCAACAAGAAGTTCTCCAACTCTTAAAGGATAACTGGAATTTGGCACAAAATCGAATGAAACAACAGGCAGATCAACATCGCAGTGAGAGATGTTTTGATGTAGGAGATTGGGTATTTTTACGGCTACAACCATACAAACAAATGTCCCTCAAGCAAGCTAAGAAGGATAATAAATTATCGCCAAAGTACTATGGTCCCTACAAGGTGTTGCAAAAGATTGGTACTATGGCATACAAATTGGAGCTTCCTGCTTCTTCACGAGTGCATCCAGTTTTCCATGTTTCATGCTTAAAGAAGGTTATAGGTGAAAATATTCCAGTTCAAACAATATTGCCAGAACTTGATGAGGAAAGAAAAATCATATTGGAACCTGAAGCGGTCACGGAAACAAGAACTCGACAACTACGGAATCGATCAATTTCAGAGTATCTCATCAAGTGGAAGAACTTACCCACTGAAGATTCTACATGGGAGGATGAGAATTTTATACAGAAGCACCCGGAGCTACTCAAGTTTTGAGGACAACACTTTTTTGAAGGAGAGGGGCATGTTAGGTCCCTATATCACTAGTATAGCCCCTTATTATTGTTAGTGTAAACCCCTTATTGTTATTATTGTACCCTTGTAACCCCCATTTTGTTATTATTGTGCCCTTAAATTATTATTGTTAGGTCGGCTATGATTACATTGTGGCCCACTAGGATTACATTATGGCCCCATGGACTCCTATATACAGAAAGGAGGTTTTGTAAATTGTATCATCCAAGAATTGTTCATTTATGTAATGTATTGGAGGTTGCCCCCTCGAAGTGGCTTATTTCTAAGGCATTGATATCTCTTTTCTTCTATTTTTGGAGCTGGTTATACAACAGAGGGTAAATTTTATGTAGAACAACTACTACTTCAGGAACAGAATTTGATGTCAAAAGAAAAAATAAAATAAAAAAGCCATCAGATTTGGTTTAACTCGATCAAGGACTTTCTCTTCTCATTTCGAAATTGACTGAATTGGTGAAGTCTCTGCAATTTTCAAGTGAATATTTCTATTCCTCTTGTAGCCTCTTGGGATGTGCAACAATGGCTCCACGCACTCCATATTCAAATTTCAAAACCTTGGTATGATAGTCTCGACGGTGATCAAGGAGGAAGGATATTCCCCGAGATATCACTTACTAGCATTATAAGACAAGGAAAAGTTGTTAGCCATTGCCTCTTTGAGAGATCGCACGGGTTAGATTTTCCAGGCCACTGTGAAGTACATTGAAGCGCACTACAAGAGCAACCTGCCATCAAATTTCAAGAAGCTCTTGACTAACCAGCTGAGAATTCTGACAGAAAACGACAAGATCATACAATTCCAGGGCTTTTTTAAGCTCACTGAGGAGCTCAATAAGTCTTCCCCAGTGAAGGACATCTAGGCCGCCACTAAACTGCATGTTGCTACTTCCAAGAATTTCATCACCAGTCCCCCTTCGAAGAAGAAGACCTCTGGAAATTGAAGCGGGAAGAACCAGAAAACGAAGAAAGTCGTTTATGGGGCTGCGATCCTCCTAAATCTATCGGTCAAAAATCTCTGCATATTGACAGTGTGAAGGTAAATGTTGAAAATAAAATAAAAAATAAAAAAGTGTGACCATTTTCAAAATCGCAGTGGCATCATATATTTTCCTAATTTTTTTCCACACAAAGCTTGGTTTTTGAAATTTCCCTTGGTCTTTATTGTGAGGCAATATAACTAGATCAAGAGCATTTACTCATATTTTTTACCACCTCGGTAAGAGCCATTGATAATGAAGCATCCAAGATTTTGAATATTTTTTGCTAAACTTGAGTGGTTAATAAAATGGCTAATATTAATAGTTTATTAGAGTTATTGAGAAATGTAATTGCATTTACCTCTGGAATTATAGTTAGAATAAACAAGGACACCATTTCTGATATTTAAACATGTTTACGAGATGCACAAGAAAAGATTGAATTTTTGCAACTTGAGTCACAGCTACAACAAGATGAGGTTTTGCAGAAGAGTTGTCATTCTGAACTTTTTTTTTCTCAGAACATTGAGACAAACTCACATCATCTCACTAAGCCCTGTAGAAGAGCACATTTGAATGTAGAAGAAAAAATCCAGCCTCCACTTCCCAAGCCCATCATTAGACCTTGGGAAGAGCTTGTCCATAACAAGCAGAGAACAAGTCTTGGATATGACAAGGAGTTGTACTTTCATATTCTGGACTACACCAAGCCCACAGAATTTCAGAGTGTCCGATTTCTTCATGACAGTTCACTTTCAACTGTTCCAGATCATGCTCCTCTTCCAAAGCAGCAACAACAAATTGAAAAATGCCAACACTGTGATCGAGTTGGCCATATGAAAGATGATTGTTTTGATCTTCACCCATGCAAGCATTGTGGTCGACACACCCATTCTTCACACAGATGCTTCAGAAACAAGCCTACTACAAGAACAAATATTCATCTTGGATGGATCGCTTCTTGGCAATGGGCATCAATAGCCAAGAAGATGTTTAAGTCACATGTCAGAAATTGTTCTAAAATATTGAGAAAACTTGTAGTTGAGTTTTTTCCATCATCTCACCTTACACCTGACAGGGGGGAAAATGGTGGTCATCTACAAGGTTCGAAGACACATCAAGCGAGCTTGAGCCACAATCTCTCATTCCAGATTCAGAGTTGTATCCAAAGACACAGCAGTTCAAGCAAGCCTGAACCACAATTCGCCATTCCACATTCAAAGTTGTAGCTAGAGACACGGATGCCCATGAGCATGGATTTTTTTGGTGGATAGACTTAAACCATCTATGTAAGGTTCATATTCACCCTCTTGAAAGAATTCAGAGCACTTCCTCTAGAAGAAGACTTCAGCTTCTTGCCAGCCTTGGTAGAGTTTCGGGAAATGCATCAAGAATTCCAATGTTGATGGTCATCCTTAAACCATCACAGGTTGTAGACCTCCCTTTTTCTAGGTTGAAGGTCTCCCTCTTTAAATATGAGAGACACTTCGTCTAGTAGAAGCCCTCAACTTCTTGTCAGATTTGGAAGAGTTTCGGGAACTACAATAAGCATTGTGTTCCAGTGTTGTTGGTTATCCTTAAACCACCTATTTATGCCAACATTTCAGAGAGTTGATTCAACCTAAGTGCTACCATGCATACTTTGCACATTTATATTACAAAACTCTTCTTGGACCCACACATACCCCTTCGGATTAAGGGGGGGGAATGTTGGACACCCAATCCTCTATGGGTAGGTGTGGAAGGCAAACAGTCACAAAGGAGTCCAAGTGACCTTGGAAGATGAATCCAAGGGTCACACCCATGTAACATAAATAGACATTTATGGTGAATAATATGAATAACTGATGCTTATATTTCTATGTGTGTGTTTACCTTCTCCTCCACCATGTGTGTGTTTAACAATTAAATAAAAAAATAAATACCAAAAACATAAAGAAAATGCATATGAATTAAATAGGAAATTGTACACTGAGCCATATATTTAAGCTTTGTTTAAATCAAAGTGGGTCCGAAGGCATAAAAGTGTTTTTTTATATTACATCCTAAATAAAAATACCATTTGTCTATGTACAATCTACAGTATAATGTGTAATCGTGTGACAACTAACACTGCTTTAATCACTAGTTTGAAAAAACCTACATTAAAGTTGATTTTTTATTATATCTAATAATTTTAGCATTAATGTAATGCAAAGATAAATATAAATATAAATTAGTAATAATTTAATTTTAATTTTATAATAACTGAAAATCTATGTGATATAGTTTAATTGGCAATCACTTTATTATAAAATCGTATATAAAATAAAAGTTCAAAATTCAAATTCTTATTATTTAAACAATAAAATAAACTATACAAAATAATATATTAATTTAATATAAATTATATTCTTTTTAAATTAATAATAATTTAATTTAAAACTCATGATAAATAATATATTAATTTAATTTATATTATATTAAATTAATAATCATTTATTATATATATAACCTATTTCTCTAAATTATATTAATAAATAAGTTATTAGAAAAATGTAATGACTATATCTGATTTGAGTATATCTTAAAATTGAGAAACCAAATATATCAATAACCTTATTCTATTATAATATGTCAATAACCTTACTTATTCTAATGGATCATGTATTTCAGACGACTTATAATACATTCATATGGATCATGTATTTCAGAAGAGTTCTAGTACATTAAATGAGGGTTATGCGCTGTAATATATCAAATTTGTTGGAATATCTGAATATTCTAGAACAAACATGGAGAACAGAGATTCTCCTCTTCAACACAGAGATTCAATATAAAATTTGCTAAATGCTAGACAGAGATGGCATAAAAGAGCTTTTCATTAAGCATAAAACAATCCTATTACAAACTGATAGATTCCTTAGAACTGGGTTCTGGATTCACAACTCAAAAATGCTCAAGGTTGTTACAGACACAACACTCAAAGAAATAATACAGTCCTCTGTTTTTCTCACAGGGACACTCTCTATCTTTCTTTTTTCCTACTGGCTTTACAAAACAGAACTTAGTCTGTCTGTGCAACAACTACACTTCCTTCTTCATTTCAGGCATTTTATATAGCGTGGTAATTAAAGTTAAAACAAAAACAGGAAAATGCATTGGCTGCATATAAATTCATAAACCAAAGTTGAAAACCTTTGGTCGTAGTGATCAAACAAAACATCAAACAAAAATATATATATGCGAATGGTGGAGCCCACAGTGAATATCGCATCGCGGAATCACGAGCGGTTCAAGTGGTATGCGAGACTTATGGCCTTGCAATGTGCGATGAGCAATGTCACTACATCGCATCGCAAATATTGAGCGGTAACAAAACATGTAGGCAGTGAACAAAATATGCGTGATGTGCAATGGACCCCACAGCAGAGATCACACCATCACATCACATATATGGCTTCAGGACTTCACATATGTTGTGGGCTTTAATACATGGTGCATGCGATATCGCATCACAATCAGATACATCGGCGGCTTGTGGTTTATGGATTAAAAAACACTACGAGATGCGACGGTGGGACTTCAAATCATTTTAATACACTTCGTGCCCACATCGAAATACTTCAAGATAGAACATTGTGGTTGGTGAATCGATAAGGCGGTGGGGTGGTTGAAAGTTTAAGACTCAGTATGGTGGCTTTAAAACCCGATAATATTATTATTGCTGATATTTTATGTGTGGTCAAGAAGCCACAGGAAACATCACTTCTTCAGCGTCGGAGGTATGGTTGCTGTTGAAAACAATAAATCCTCCCCTGTTTGATTTATATCCATCTTGAATGCACAGTGTTGTGCACGCAAGCTTGTTGGCCCTGTTGTACTCCTCTTTCTCTGCATAGTGTCAGCAGTAAGGAAATTTATTATTTCCGACACTCCCCCCTTAAAATCACCTGCTGGATTTTCTATCATACACATGCATTTTCTCATATAATTAAACTCCTTTTTCCCCAATGGTTTTGTCAGAATGTCAACAAACTTCTCCTTTGTTCTGCAATGTTTCAGAACAATTTCTCGATTGTTCACTAGCTCCCTTATGTAGTGAATCTTGGCATCTATGTGTTTCGTTCTTTGTGAAACACAAAATTCTTTGAAAATGCTATGGATGAGCTATTGTCACAATAAATCATTGTGCCCTTTACCTGTTCATGACACAAGCTCCTCAACATTCTTCTCATCCACACTGCTTGACATGTCGCTGTTGTTGTTGCTACATACTCTGCTTCTGTTGTAGACAATGCCACAATTGGATGTTTCTTGGAAGCCCATGAAATGGCTCCTGAACCCATGTGAAAAACATAACCAGATGTGCTTTTTCGGTCATCTATACTTCCAGCCCAATCACTGTCAGTATAACCAATCAATTCAGAATTTTTTGAAGTAGTGTAATTAATTTCATATCTCTTTGTTCCTTTTACATACCTCATAATTATTTTTTTTGCTTGTCAATGTGCCTCCTTTGGCTTTTCTAGAAATCTGGAAATCAAGCTTACGACATGCATGATATCTTGCCTAGTTGCAGTCAAATACATGAGGCTGCCTACTATGCTTTTGTACAAACTAGGATCAAAATCCTTGCTGTTGTCGTCCTTCTTGAGTTTAAATCCCATCACTGTAGGGGTAATTGCTTCTTTGCAATCCTGCATATTAAATCTTGCCAAAATTTCATTCACATATTTGGCTTGAGAGATAAAAATATTATTTTTATTTTGCTCTACTTCTATTCCTAAGAAGTATTTCAGCAATCCCATATCAGTCATCTCAAATTCATCCTTCATGACTGATTTAAAATTCTCAATGAGGTAATCATCATTACCTGTAAAAATCACATCGTCAAAATACAAGACAATAATGAACATCTTACCATCTTTCTCCTTGATGTATAATGTGGGTTCTCCTTCACATTTCTCAAACTCATTTTCCAGTAGATAGGCATTAATCCTACTGTACCATGCTCTTGGTGTTTGCTTCAACCCATAAATAGCTTTCTTCAATCTGCAAACTTTGTGCTCTTGGCCTTCTTTCTCATAGCTGAGAGGTTGTTCGACATAAACCTCTTCCATTAAAACTCCATTCAGGAATGTTGATTTCACATCCATTTGGTAAACCTTCCACTTGTGTTGTGCTGCTATGGACAACACTGCTCTCACGATTTCCATTCTTGCAACTGGTGCAAAGGTTTCCTCATAGTCTCTTCCATGTTGCTGCTTGTAGCCATTGACAACAAGTCTAGCCTTGTGCCTTTCAATCTTACCTTCAAAATTTCTCTTAGTCTTATAGACCCATTTCACTCCAATGACTTCCTTGCCATTTGGGAGATCAACCAATTCCCATGTATTATTTTTCTCTATGGCGTTCATTTCTTCATCCATAGCTTCTATCCATTTTTTATCTTTCACTGCTTCTTAAAAATGAATATGATCATCAACATGACAATATAATGCAAATAAAGAGTTCATACCTTCATTTTCTGCCTCTTTCTCATAAATCTCACTCAAATTTTTTAATCTAGTTCCTCTTTCATTTGGTGTACTTGTGCTTGAGGAAGCACTCAAATCTGCTCCTTGTGGTGTGCTTGGAGAAGTAATGCTTCCACTTCTCAAGGGTGTTCTCATTCTTGATTGAGGTGTCCCTTGTTGTCCTTGTGTTGGTGGAGGTGGTGCAGCTAATGATGTGTTCTTTTCAACCACATCTTCCTCATCGTCATCATGGGACAAACAACTCTAAACATTGACTATTTTCTCAATGCTTCCATCCCATGCTTCTTCTTCAATGAATTCCACATCTCTACTTATAATAAATTTCTTGGTGGATGGGTTATACAATCTATTATTGAACCCCTAGTTAAAATGAGAGGGGGGGTGAATCAGTTTAGTACATTCAGGGTCTTGTAAAACTTTCTTTTACACTAATTTACATCTTCATTTTGTGATCAATTTAATGTACAATGGGACAAGAATCTTAATAGGTGAGCAACAGGTATATAATCATCATGCACATAGACAACATATATAAGTGGAAACCCATAAGGGAGAAAACCACATCTTATTATTGTTGTGATGCAAAGGCAAGCTCCAACTCCCTCTCACCACTGATTTTCTATAGGCTCCAACATACAGGAGGCTACTACCTCAATTCTGCAAGCTACAACTTGCAAGGAAGCTCCAACTCCCATCTATTTTCTACAGGCTGCAACCTATAGGAGGCTCCTACCTCAGACAGCTACAACTGGACATCTATCATGCTACAACTTGAGATGGAAGCACCAAATTCCTCACACAATGCTGAAACAACATGTTGATTTACCTGGATATCAGCCCCGTTATATTCCTTCTTCACCATTGTGCTCCATCCTTCATATCTGCCATAAATTATCTCTGGATCTTCATAGCTTCTCTGTCTATTCCTTCTTCTTCTTACACTCTCTAACCTTATGCTACTCACTCTCTCTCACATTCTTAAGCATATTACTATAACATAATTTATAAATATCCCCTCATAGTTGTTTGGATTCCATATGGGAATATGAAATGAAAAAGTATGACCCTTTGCATTCCACCTTCTCATTTTCTAATTCAGCACTGCAGGATGTTACAATACTATGTACTCAATTCAATATTACAGGGGAGATTTTTTATTTCCTTCGGAGACTTTCCTTTGCATCACTTACAGTAAAAATAATTAATTCATTTACATTGACAGTTACAGCAAATATGTTTCGCTTAACCCTTTCAGCTCTTGGCTTGCTGTGAATTTGTCTTTTTGTTGCTGTCACTGTGTTTTCAATTTCTGCTACATAATTATCCTATTTCATCTATTATCTGTGTCTTTTGTGTTGCATTCATGCACACTTTTCATATAAATTTAATTATATGTATCCATAAGCACATCAAACATAACCTTAACACTGATTTGTCACATATTCTAAAGACAGAATTCTTTCACACTTTACCTTAGCTTTTATCCTTTGATTGACACTATTCAGCATGGCATGTTAATAATACCATAATCTATGACTTTGGTTAAGACCCATCATAATCAAATATACTAACACCATGCATTCCGCTCTATAATCACATAACCTTTAATATATAAAATATTTGTAAAGGTTTATATTTCCGCTAGTCTAGCACGTATACTGATGCCACATCCCCGATTAAATGAATTTTGTTGATCCTATTTGCAATCCGATGGTCTGCATCATATTGCAAATCTCAAATTTTATTACCCTTCCATACTTTGGTTAAATGTACCACAGTGCCATCATATAAATACACTCGGGTCCCACATCTGTTTACCTTAGTTAAAAGAATGTCGACATATTATTTATTTGGACTCACTTGCAACTCTTAGTTAAATACTAAAGTGCCAATCATATATTGACAATGCCTCCATCAATATTTCCATCCTCAGCATTAGTAATCAAACCTTACCATAAGTTATAAAAACTTTATAACTTACCATTCCGCTAATTTATTACTTTTCACATACACTAATGCTCATTCAATAGGCCTGTGTATATATAAATATTCAGGCCATAGCTTTATGAACTCACCTTTTCGCCTTCCTTGTAGCTTTGCACTTTTCAAAAACCTATGGTTATAAACAATGATAAATATCCTCTCTATATAATTTGAATTATGCTTTGGTTAAAAATAATTACCAACGGATATATGTTGGGTCCCACAAAAACTGTCAATGAATCTTTTCCCGTGATATATCCACCTCCCATCCAACGGCAGTCGCATTCCATCAAACACGATGTTTAATGTTTTAAACCTATGCTATTTTTAATGTGCCTTTTTCACTGTCGGGTCCACACCTTTCGTTAACCTCTGCAAAACTTCTGATGTGAACACTGTCAGAACTTTTCCTCCTTTGATCGGACGACTATCGCGTAAAATTAAGCCTGGAAACTTATCCTTCCAAACTAACGCGAAATAGGTGGTATTGCTTTGCGACGTGTCGCTTCCAGAGGTCTATCACATTCATTTCAGTTTTTACCACTTACCACTTTGGATGCACGTGAATTCTATCGTCGGTTTGTGAAACCACTCACACCTTAGTTTAATCATATTTATGAGTTTACTTTGGTTAAACCCCAAAGCACCAAAATAATATTATATTCGGGTCCCACAACATATAGAACTTACATATTCATTTGTGCAGTCCAATCTTCGTCGTCCATTTAACTGCTTGAGATCCGACGAACATCGCTCGATATCGCACTTCAAATGGCACAATGGGTAAAAATTTAGAACTTACGCGAAATTAGTGGTTTTTAATTGCCACGCGTCAGCCAATGACCACTATCGCATTCACTCCAGCAATTACCACTTACCATCTTTGAGCTATGCGAAAACCACCGGTTGGTTTTCAAAGTTCTCCTTTACTCCATTGTTCTATTTTCATTTAACTCGTGTTTCTAAACAGAAATATGGTTCCAAGTTGAAATAATTCCACCACGGCTACACCATAAATCTTCTATTTTAATCATATCAATCAGTCTTAAAACCCTCTCTGGCATTCCTTCCACACATGGCTTTAAACTCTATTATTCATTGTGAGTGGTTTTATAAATACAATAAAGCCCCCAAATGTGACTTCAAACTCTGGATCTCCTTCACCATGTATACACAACAAAATGTGTAATATCTCCTTGAAATTCTTTATACAAAGTCAGCCAATTGCGAAATACATCTAGGTAGATTTTATACATCAATTTAGAAGTCTCAGAAATTTCTTTAATGGCATTGATCCATTCTATGATCGATGGTAATTTCTCAACATTTACAATTAACAATAAATGAATAAATGAATAACTCACCTTTTAAGAATACACAGCCTCATACCTTCAATAATCCCATAGCTCAAAAATGACAGAAATTCTTCTTCAATTTTTGTCTAATTTTCTTGTAGGCTTACAAAACAAACCCTAATTGTTCAAAAAAAACTTCTTTCTATCTAAACCCTCCTCTTGTAGCCTCTGCCACTTTACTTTCTTTCTCTGCGACAATTTCATCTGAATCTGATCTGCCCCCTTGTCTTGGTGCTGCTCCTTTGTGCTCCTTTGCCATCAATGACAATATTTCCAACAGTCTCCCCCTTTCGCATTGATGGCAATACTCCAAAGCTTCCTCCAGGACTTCCTCTGCTTGCTTTTTAGAAGACCCTTTCTTCTTTTTCTTGCTTTTCCTCCCCCTTTGACATCAATGACAAAGGGTTGCACATTTCCCAATGTAGTTTCGATCTTTTCATCATTATTTTTTATGAAACACTTGCTTCCAAAGACTCTAAAGTGCTTGATTGATGTTGGTTTACCATGCCATAATTCGTAAGGAGTCTTATCACAATTTCATCTTAGATGAGCTTTTTTGAGAATGTCAAAAGCTGTGTGTACTACTTCTGCCCAATAGGTTTGGGGAATGTTACTTTCTTGCATCATGGCTCTGGCAATCTGTTGTACTGACCTATTTTGTCTTTCTGCCACTCCATTCTATTGAGGTGTACCTGCAACTATAAACTATTGTTTTATCCCATGTTCATTGCATAGATCTGCAAAATCATAGTCTGTGAATTCACCTCCTCTGTCTAATCTGATGCATTTTAGCTTGCATCATGTTTGGTTTTCTGCCAGTGCCCTGAATATCTTGAATTTCTCAATTGCTTCATATTTGTATTTGAGAAATGCCACCCACGTCAATCTGGTAAAATCATCTATTATTAGCGTGAAATAAGATTCTCCACCTGATGCATTAGTTCTTGAAGGTCCACACAGGTCCATGTGAATAAGTTGAAGAGGCCTACTTGTAGATAACTTCTCTTTGGTCTTGAAAGATGTGCAAGTCTACTCGCCCAGTTGGCAGGATTTACATACGATATTTGGAGGCTTCTTTATTGCAGGCATATCTCTGACTGCATTCTTCTTGCTCATATTGATGATGTGTTCAATGTTTAGGTGTCTCAATCTTCTATGCCCTTTTGCTTATGTGGCATACTTCATTCTCTTATTTCACTATATAGACATTACTTTCTGTTCTAACACCTTTGATCAAGGTTTTTCCTGTGGTGCTCGAACTTACCTCACAATCTGCGGCTCTGAAAAGGACCTCACAACCTTTATCACACATTTTACTGACGCTTAGTAGATTTTATTTCAGCCCATTCACAAATAGTACATCTTGAGCCTCTCCTCTTCCATTATTCATACTGACTGAGCCTTTTCCTTTGATTTTCCCTGCTTTATCATTTCTGAATGTAACTTTTCCAGATTTCTTTTCATCAAAGGTTACAAACTTGCTTCGATCTCTAGTCATATGCTTTGAGCAACCACTGTCCATATACCATTGACTTTTCTGATCTTGAGATATTAGAGCCAGGTCACACTTATTCAGCCTCTTTTTCCACTGCATGCTGCTATTTGTTTGGTACCTTACCTGAGAAGATGGGCCACAGTCTTTGAGAGGACATTTGTGAGACTTGTGCCCAATTTCATGGAAGACAAAGCATTTGATTATATTTCTGAATGGATTATAAGTGAATTCTCCATTATTCATAAATTTCCTTGATTTTTCATACACAAGTCTTTGTCCATACTTTCTGCACTCTAAGACTTTATGACTGAACCCCTTATAGACAATACCCATGGAAATGATTAGTGTACTTGGTGAAAGGTTGTCCTCTCCAATTGTTTGATTAAGGTAGTATTTCCATTTTCTACATCCTTTTCTGGTTGGACTCGATTTTCTTTGTCTGACAATATGCTGCAGTATGTCCCAGTTTGTGGCAGGAAAAACAAGTGATATATTTCATAGGAGGAAAGAATCTCCTTTGACAATTTTTGAATTTATTCAATTCATATTCAGGAGTGTGAGAGCCTTTTTTAGCTGATTGTTTATTTATTTCATTCTTTTTTATTTGAGGTTCCTGCTTGTTTTCGCTTACTTCATTGTAGGTCATGTTTTTGTTGGCATCTACTTCTATAGGAACCTTTTGAGCTACTTCATTATCATTTATAGCTTTTACAAAAATGATATTCTGGTTATCTTCTACCTTGGATTTGTTGGTTTCTCCTTTGTAGCCTATCCCAGCCTTTATGAGAGGAGATATTTGAGCATTTAGAATTTTATCCAACTGTTTAGAGCTTTTCATTCGAGGAGTGTTCATTGACAATTCCCTTTGGGTGTTTTATAGTTTCTTTCTCAAGCATACCACTTCTTCTTTCAATTTATCTTCCTCCTGATGTTTATCTTTAATTTGCTTTAGCAGAGTGTCTTCCACCTTCTTGGCTTCTTCAAGTTCTACTTTCAATTGAATAAGGTCTTCTGGATTTAGTACTTCTTTTACATATTTGAGGAGATTGTCTTTCTGTTTTTTGCACTTGAGCTTAAGTCTGTCTATTTCCTCCAGGGAAATTCTTAGCTCCCCCTCAAGATCTACCTCACCTTCTTCCTCATCTTCTAGAAGGAATCCTTCAGACTCTTCCTTGGCCATCAACACAAATTCAGAGGTTCCTTCTTCATTTGAGGATTCATCTGAGTTTTCAAATGCACTGCCATCTTGCTAAGCATAAAGGGCTTTTCTATCGAATCTGTTCCCTTTTTGTCAGTTATTAGTTTTGGCTTTCTCTGTCTCTTGAGTCTAATTCTTTGTTTTCTTGTAAGGAAACTTTGATGCATAGTGCCCAACTCTTCCACAATTAAAGCATTTAAATGGAAGTTTACCTTTATACTTACCTGAGCCTCTATCCAATATTCTGACAAATTTGGCCTCTTCTTCATCAGAGCAGGAGCATGTATCTTCCTTTTCTTCTTTTCTCTTCTCGGCCTTAAAGACTGCCTCCCTCACATTTGAATTTTTTTATGGAAGTCTCATCTCATAGGCTGTTAAGTTTCCAAGTAATTGGTTCATGGTCAAAGTTTCCCAATTAGTTGTTTCGTCTATGGCAGAAACCTTGGGATTAAAATTGGATGGTAAAGATCTCAATATCTTTTGAACAATTACACATTCTCTAATGGTTTCTCCTAGAACTTTCATATTATTCACAATTTCTGCAACCTTTAAGAAGAAGCTGGCAAAATCTTCTTCTTCATTCATTTTTATATTTTCAAATTGGGCTCGATAGACTTGTAGTTTGGCCATATTCACCTTTTATCTCCCTCGTGGATACTTTCTAATGTATCCCATATTTATTTGGCGGTCTTGTTGTGCATTACTTTGATAAATTCTGTTTCACACAGAGCACTTAAGAGAGCATTCATGGCTTTGGAATTAGCCATAAAATCTTGTTTGGCTTCTTTCTCTGTGTCAGTCCTTTGGGGCATATCCCAAATCCACAGCAGCCCAAACTTATATTCCTAGGGACATTATGTACGTCCTCATTCTTATTTTCCAGAAGGCATAATTTTTACCAGTAAACAAAGGGTCTTTATTTGTTGAGCATCCTTCTAGACTAGCCATCTTGGGGACCTAGGATCTTCTTTTAGTTGTTAAACTGATACAGAAGGAACCTGCTCTGATACCAATTGTTGAACCCCTATTTAAGCTGAGAGGGGGGGGGGGAGTGAATCAGTTTAGTGCATTTAGGGTCTTGTAAAACTTTCTTTTACACTTATTAACATCTTCATTTTCTGATCAATTTAATGTACAATGGAACAACAATCTTAATAAGTGAGTAGTAGGTAATAATCAGATTAAATACAGAAAATAAACATATAATCATCATGCACATAGAAAATAGATATAAGTGGAAACCCATAAGGGATAAAATCACATCTTATTTTTGTTGTGATGCAAAGGCAAGATCCAACTCCCTCTCATCATTGATTTTCTATAGGCTCCAACCTACAGGAGGCTACTACCTCAATTCTGCAAGCTACAACTTTCAAGGAAGCTCCAACTCCCATCTATTTTTTGTAGGCTGCAACCTACAGGAGGCTCGTACCTCAGCCAGCTACAACTGGACATCTATCATGCTACAACTTGATATGGAAGCACCAACTTCCTCACACAATGCTAAAAAGACATGCTGATTTACCTGGATATTAGCCCCCTTATATTCCTTCTTCACTGTTGTCCTCCATCCTTCATATATGCCTTATATTATCTCTGGATCTTCACAACTTCTCTATCTGCTCTTTCTTCTTCTTACACTCTCTAACCTTATGCTAGTCACTCTCTTTCACATTATTAAGCATATTACTATAACACCATTTATAGAGATCCCCTCATAGTTGTTTGCATTCCATATGGGAATATGAAATGAACAGGTATGACTCTTTGGATTCCACCTTCTCATTTTCTCGTTCAACACTACAGTATGTTACAATACTATGTACTCAATTCAGTATTACAGGGGAGATTTTTTATTTGCCTTCAGAGACTTGCCTTTGCATCATATACAATAAAAATATTTAATTCATTTACATTGATAGTTATAGCAAATATGTTTGGCTTAACCCTTTCAGCTCTTGGCTCGCTGTGAATTTGTATTTTTGCCACTGTCACTGTCTTTTCAATTTCTGCTACATAATTACCCTTTTTCATCCATTATCTGTGTCTTGTGTGCTCCGTTCACCCACACTTTGCATATAAATTTAGCTATACATATCCATATGCACATCAACCATAACCTTAACAATGATTTTTCACATATTCTAAAGACGAAATTATTTCACACTTTACCTTGGCTTTTATCCTTTGATTGACATTATTCATCATGGAATGTTAATAATACCATAATCTATGAATTTGGTTAAGACCCATCATAACCAAATATATTAACACCATGCATTCTTCTCTATAATCATATAACATTTAATATATAAAACATTTGTAAAGGTTTATATTTCCGCCAGTCTTACATGTATACCGATGCCGCATCCTCGATTAAACGACTATCGTCGATCCTGTTCGCAATCCGATGGTCTTCATCATATTGCGAATCACAAATTTTATTACCCTTCCATACTTTGGTTAAATGTACCACAGTTCCATCATATAAATACACTCGCGTCCCACATTTGTTTACCTTAGTTAAAAGAATGTCGACATCTTATTTATCTGGACCCACTTGCAACTTTGAATTAAATACTAAAGTGCAAATCATATATCGCCAATGCCTGCATCAATATTTCCATCCTCAGCGTTAATAGTCAAGCCTTACCATCAGTTATAAAAACTTTATAACTTACCATTCCACTAATTTATTAATTTTCACATACACCAATGCTCGTTCAATAGGCTTGTATATATATAAATATTCGGGCCATAGCTTTATGAACTCACCTTTTCACCTTCGTTGTAGTTTTTCCCTTTTCAAAAACCTATGGTTATAAACCATGATAAATATCCTCTCTATATAATTTGAATTATCCTTTGGTTAAAAATAATTACCAACATATATATGTTGGGTCCCACAACAATTTTCAATGCATCTTTGCCCGTGATCTATCTGATTCCCAGCCAACGACAGTCGCATTCCATCAAACATGATGTTTAACATTTTAAACCTATGCTATTTTAAATGTGCCTTTTTCACTATCGGGTCCACACCTTTCATTAACCTCTGCACAACTTCTGATGCGAACACCGTTAGATCTTTTCCTCCTTTGATCGGACGACTATCGCATAAAATTAAGCCCGGCAACTTATCCTTCCAAACTAACGCGAAACACGTGGTATTACTTTGCGACGTGTCGCATCCGGATGTCTATCGCGTTCATTTCAGTTTTTACCACTTACCACTTTGGATGCATGCGAATACCACCGTCGGTTCGTGAAACCAATCACACCTTGGTTTAATCGTATTTATGAGCTTACTTTGGTTAAAGCCCAAAGCACCAAAATAATATTATATTCGGGTCCCAGAGCATATACAACTTACATATTCATTTTTGCAGTCCAATCTTCATCGTCCATTTAACTGCTCCAGATCTGACGAATATCACTCGATATCACACTCCAAATAGCACGATGGGTAAAACATTAGAAATTACTCAAAATGATTGGTTTTTAATTGCCATACGTCGGCCCATGACCACTATTGCGTTCACTTCAGCAATTATCGCTTACCATCTTTGAGCTATGCGAAAACCACCGGTTGGTTTTCAAAACCATCCATTGTTCTCCTTTACTCCATCGTTTTGTTTTCATTTAACTCAGGTTTCTAAACAGAACTATGGCTCCAACTTGAAATAATTCCACCACGGATACATCGCACATCTCCTATTTTAATGATATCAACCAGTCTTCAAACCCTCTCCGACATTCATTCCACACATGGCTTTAACTTATATTATTCATTGTTTGTCATTTTATAATCGTTTATAAATACAATAAAGCCCCCAAATGTGACTTCAAACTCTGGATCTCCTTCACTGTGTATACACAATAGAATGTGTAATATCTCCTTGAAATGATTTATACGAAGTCAGCAAATTGCAAAATACATCCAGGTAGATTTTATACTTCAATTTAGAAGTCTAAGCAATTTCTTTAATGGCATTGATCCATTCTGTGATCGATGCTAATTTCTCAAAATTTACAGGTCACACTGAATCAATAAATTAATAATTGACCTTTTAAGAATACACAGTCTCATACCTTCAATAATCCCATAGCTCAAAAATCATGGAAATTATTCTTCCATTTTTTTCTAATTTGCTCGTAGGCTTACAAAACAAACCCTAACTGCTCAAAAAATCTTCTTTCTGTCTAAACCCTCCTCTTGTAGCCTCTGCCACTTTACTTTCTTTCTCTGCAACAATTTCATCTAAATCTAATCTGCTCCCTTGTCTTGGTGCTGCTCCTTTGTGCTCCTTTTCCATCAACGACAATATTTCTAACATCTCAATCCCTTGGATTCTTCACAGTATCCAAGAAATATGCACTTCTCCCCCTTAATTTACAACTTCTTCCTCAGCTGATCTGGAATGTGTGCATAAGCCACACAACCAAAAACTCTCATGTGGGTGACTCCTTTTTTTATTCCACTCCATGCTTATTCCAGAACTCTGTTCATTACTGCTTTGGTTGGGCATCTATTCAATATGTATGATGCACAATGTACAGTTTCATCCCAATACTCATTTGGAAAATATTTTTCCTTCAGCATACTTCTTACCATATCCATGATTGTTGTATTTTTCCTTTCAGCAACTCCATTTTGCTGCGGTGTGTACCTTGCTGTAAATTTCTTGTGTATCCCATTTTCTCTGCAAAAACACAGAAATTATTTTGAGATATACTCACCTCCTCTATTAGTCCTTAAGACTTTGATATGTTGCCCACTTTGTTTCTCTACAAGAGCTTTAAAGTGGAAAAATTTCTCAAACACTTCACTTTTATATTTTAAGAAATAAACCCATGTTTTTCTTGTGAAATCATCAATGAAGGTCAACATATAATGGTTGCCTGATATTGATGGTGTTTGCATTGGTCCACACAAATTTGAATGGACAATTTCTAAGGGTGCCTTTGCACTTATGCTCTTTCCTGATGGAAAGTTTTCTCTGTGTTGTTTTCCCAAGATACAACCTTCAAAAATGTTGTCTGGCTTTTCTATCAATGGTAATCCCCTTACCATTCTTTTCTTCTGCAACAAATCCATACCTCCGAAATTGAGATGTCCAAATCTCAAATGCCATAACCAATTCTCATCATTCACTTCCTTTTGAAAGACCTCTTGTGTTACAACTGCTACATTCTTTCTTCTTCCCTTCAAATTTGCATTGAGCTTGAGAGGAAAAATCCTATTTCCAGTCATCTACACCTCTGCAATGACTTTCTTGCTTGGAGGTATATCCGTAATTGTGCAAACATCATTTTTGAAAGATACATTGTAACCTTTGTCAATGAGCTGCCCAACACTCAAAAGATTACATTTCAACCCAGGAACATAGTATACATCTGACACAAATTTATGCTCTCCATTTATTGCAAGGATACTTACTCTGCCTTTTCCCTTGACAGAGATGTTAGTATCAGTTCCTGTTGTTACTTCAGATTTAACATCTTCATCAAGATTGGCAAACATTGCTATGTTTCCAGTCATGTGATTACTGCAACGTGAGTCTAAGAACCATACATCATCTTGTCTATCTTGTGCTACATTAAAATTTAATAGCACATTCTTTGGGTTATTTTCTTCTCTTGTAACATTAGCATTCTGCCAATTATTCATGTCGTCTTCCTTTTTCCTACACTCATTTTCATAATGTCCATATTTTTTGCAATAATGACACTGGACATGGGATTTTTCATACCTTTGTCCATGCAAATGATGTTTTCCACCTTGCTGGTTGTTGCTTTGGCCTTGGCTTTGATTCTGATTCTTCCTCCTTCCATGAGTATGTGAAGGGTTGTTTCTTCCTCCTCTATTTTGGCTTCTGCCTCTTCCTCCTCCTCTGCCTTGACCTCTTCCTATTCCAAAAGGCATCTAGGTCTTGAAGGCATGCTCCAAAGATGAGTTTACTGTTCTTCCCAATCTTTGTTCATGAGTCATCAGTGATGCATGAAGTTCATCAACTGTGAACATTGAAATATCCTTTGTCTCTTCAATGGTTGTGACAATAACATCAAACATTAAGGGTAAGATCCTCAATATTTTCTCCACAATTCTTCTCTCTTCCACTATTTCTCCATGAGATCTCATTTGGGTGACCAACCTAATCAACTGTGTGAAGAATGAGTCTATTGTGTTAGACTCCTTCATGCCAATAATTTCAAAATCCCTTCTCATGAGTTGAAGTTTTGTATTCTTCACCTTCTCCATTCTATGGTAGGCTATCTGGAGGGTTTCCCATGCATCCTTGGACCTCTTAGTTGCTGCTATCCTGGGAAACACACTCTCATGCACTACTTGACAGAGATAGAAAAGGGATTTTGAGTCCTTCTTCCTATTTCTCTTCAACAAATCCTTCTCTGCCTGTGTTAAGGCATTAAAGGCATTGTCATCTGCTGGTTCATCAAAACCATCTTCAACAAACTCCCAAAAATCCTGAGAGGCAAACAGGGCTCTCATGGTAATGGCCCAATAGTCATATTTTTTTCCATTAAATTGTGGGAGTTGAGTGTTTCCAATACTCATATTGGTGCTGGGTCCAGCCATGGCTTATAAACTGAACTATGAAATAAAACTTGACTATTTTTTTTTTAAACAAACTAGCTGTCTCTTTGCCTAAGAGACCAAACTCTATCTCTGAAAATTTCTCTGTACTGCTATTTTAAACACAAAAACAGAACTCTGTTTTGATAAATACCTTGACTTGGACTTTTGTTGAGCCTACTGGAGAACTTCTAGGGAACTGTTGCAACAAGCTCCTTCTGCCTTTAACTTCTTTGACACCTTCAAAGAGCCTGAATAAGCTCCGATACCATGTTGGAATTTCTGAATATTCTAGAACAAACATGGAGAATAGAGATTCTCTTCTTCAACATAGAGATTGAATATAAAATTTGTTGAATGCTAGATAGAGATGGAATAAAAATGCTTTTCATTAAACATAAAACAATCCTATTACAAAATGATAGACTCCTCAGAACTGGGTTTTGGATTCAAAACTCAAAACGCTCAGGGTTGTTACAGACACAACACTCAAAGCAACAATATAGTCCTCTGTTTTTCTCACAGGGAGACTCTCTGTCTTTCTTTTTGCCTGCTAGCTTTACAAAACACAACTTAGTCTGTCTGTGCAACAACTACACTGCCTTTTTCATTTCAGGCATTATATATAGCATGGTAATTAAAGTTAAAACAAAAACAAAAAAATACATTGGCCTCATATAAATTCATAAACCAAAGTTGAAAACCTTTAGTCGCGGAAATCAAACAAAACATCAAACAAAAATATATCTACGAGAATGGTGGAGCCCACAGCGGATATCGCATTGTGGACTTACAAGCGGCTTAAGCGGTATGCGGGACTTATGCCCTTGCGATGTGCGATAAGCGATGTCACTGCATTGCATCACAAATATTGAGTGGTAAGCAAACATGTGGGCGGTGAAAAAAATATGCGCGATGTGCGATGGACCCCAAAGCAGAGATCGTAAGATTACGTCACAAATATGGCTTCCGGACTGAGCATATGCGGTGGGCTTTAATACATCGTGCGTTCGATATGCGATATTGCATCGCAATCAAATACATCAGCGGCTTGCGGTTTATGGATTAAACAACATTGCGATACGCGACGGCAAGACTTCAAATCATTTTAAAACACTTCGTGCCCACATCAAAAGACTTCAAGACAGAACATTGTGGTCGGTGAATGGATAAGGCGGTGCGGTGGTTGAAAGTTTAAGACTCGGTATGGTTGCTTTAAAACCTGATAAGACTATTATCGCTGTTGTCTGATGCGTGGTCAAGAAGCCACAGGAAGCATGACTTCTTCAGCGACAGAGGTATGGATGCTGCTGAAAACAATAAATCCTCCCTTGTTTCATTTATATACATCTTGAATGCACAGTGCCGTGCACGCAAGCTTGCTGGCTCTGTTGTACTCCTCTTTCTCTGCACAGGGTCAACAGCGGAGGAGTTTATTATTTCCAACAAAATTTGTATATAAAACTACTTAGGACAAAAACCCTTATACAAATTATACTACAAAATTTATGCTTAAGATAGAACTACATTTGTCAAATTCATCTCTGCACATAACATTTCACTCGTGATAACATAGAAACGTGGTCTATCGTATCGCTTTGATAATTCTGTTGGTGCAGTTCTTTATGAAATTCATTAATCTCTACTTATGCCATCTATAGCTTATTCAAAGTAAATAACATAAAAAAACATCCCACTGATAGCTCAATGAAAATAGCATAATTTTCTCACCACACACGAAATCATAGAAAACCAAAACTGTACCGACAAAACAACATTGAAAAAAGATTATCCTCCGCTGTGTGTTACTTTGAGGATAACCTTTTGTAAAGTATCACGTAATCTTTTTCTTCAGTCAAAGATCGATGCGTTTTCATTGAACATAAATAACATCCAACTGGTAGCTGGTGCCTGAACAAAAGATTTGTTCATTGCCAACTATAGCTCCTTGAACATAAATAACATAAACCTCTCGTACATGATACCTGAATGAAAATGGCATAATTATCTCATCAGACTGGGAAGTCATGGAAAACTACAAGTCTATCTAACGAATAACATTGAAGAAATTCTAGCTTTCGCTATGTACGTAATCTTTTGCTTCAGTCAAAGATTGGGGCGGTGCCAATTATGTGCAGGAAGAACTACTGAATTGTAGTCCGGATTATTGTAGGATTTGGATTGGGACTGCGAAGTGGGCAGATGTTTCCCAGATGTCCGATCAATAAACTTCTCATCCATATCATATAATTCTTCATATCCAGCGAAGCTAATTGATGGTCGCTGTTGGTGCACAAACAGGTGTTGTTGTTGCTGCCGCTGCTGCACATAATTATAATTGTACATAGGTAACCCCGCACCTCCATAGTTCGATGAAGCTAAATTGGGCCTCCCGGTAATTTGCAGTTGCGGAATATAATCCAATCCTGGCTGGTTTTGGATTGGCCTGACAGAAGGCAGTTCTCGGTTATAAACTTCTGTTCCCTGCTGTTCTTTCATATATGCTAAATACTGCTGGAGTAAGCTAGGGTAAGAAATACCCTGGTGGGCATCAAACCCTTGATTTTGCTGTAGTTGGGCATAGAGATATACATCTGAAACATCTGATAAGCATGTCGAATCAGCTGTGATGAAATGCTGAGAAGGATGTCCATGGTTGACTGCGTAGCAATGGGCCAGTGGTGCCGGTACCGACAAATTATGCCCATGGTCGACTGAGTGGCAATTGGCCGGTGGTGCCGGTGCCGACAAATTATCGCCATATGTCGGTGGAGATGGGCAGTAGGTTGCAGGTGCAACTTGAACACTGAAGTCGCTAATTGCGACGTTTTCCTCCTTCACGATGTTCACACGAGGATTATCGTCATCCCGCAGATTGACTCTTTCTGGAAAATTCAATTGGGCCCTTGCTCCTCGAAACTTTAAAGCAGCTTTGTCGTATGCTCTCGCTGCACCTTCCGCTGTGTCAAAGGTGCCCAGCCATACTCGAGCTGCTTTCGTTGGGTCTCGAATCTCAGCGGCCCATTTGCCCCACGGTCTTTGCCTTACCGCTCTATAACGTTTCTTTTTTGGTGGATTCTGTGGCTGTTGGAGTTCATCCTTCAGCTTCGACCTTAAGTCATCCTGCCGCGGACATTGCTGGTGGTGGAGATGTGTGACTGTGCTCGATTCTTCTGCATACAGTCAACATTGCATGCACTGAATGAATTTGGAACCATTGACAGCTATTAAGATGTTATTGGTTAAAAGAATCTACCATTACTTTTCTTATATATTTGACCATCATAAAGAGAGATTGTTTCTTTCGTGAGTTGGGCAACCAGAAGGATAGGGATATGATATTGCTGATACTTTGATTTTGAAGGGGTCGACATCTATGGGAAGTTACGATAATGCTGATATTTTGATTCTGCAGAGGATGACTTCTAGGGTTGACATAGGTACACATCATCCTTATAAAAATGGTCAGATCTGCAAAGTCAATTTTTTCTGTTTGCTTTTAATCGGGGAAGTATTCTTTATTGTTTCATCGCATCGTTCAAAATTTAGCACGCTGTAAGTTGCAGTAGAATATGTTTATCTGCGATATTATAAAGTTTATGAATGCTTAAATATAATTAAGTACGAAAATGATGAAAAATTCCATATTAGGTTGAGAAGAGTTCTGCGAGGTCCTGGAAATAGAAAAATAAAGCTAGCATCCCCTTAAAAAATCTATGAAGAAAAAACTTTATAGGAATCCGTAGAAGGTAAAGTTGATTGAAACTCCTAAAGCAAATGTAAATTCCTGGTGTGGTTCTATGAATCCTATTGTTGTTCTTGTTGTGCAGACCGGGCCTCATTTATTAAAATGAGAAACGCATAACTGGTTTATTTATTACTGAGTTAATCACGCATCTCTTCCGCGCAGGTTCTAGTTGGACATTTTTTTTCATCAAATGCTATATATTTAGCATGCGTAAAGAAAATGAATCATGTTTCAAATTGAAATTTCTTAAAAACCACCTTGACTCCCTTGCCAGAAGATGTGGACCTAGTATTCTGATTCCCGAGTTTAGTGTATGAATAGATACTTCAATTCATATTGGCAGGCTTAGCTTTTAATTTGGAATGGCTAGTGTTTATTATAGAAAACTACAATCAAATTAAATTTGACTGTTATATGCTGGTAGCAATGGGATTGTATAGCTGGCCAGGAAGATCCAGATTTGGCTGCACTGATAGAAGTCTGTAGAGGTCGAGGAAGAACAGAGGCGTTGGAGGAAACCAAATCGAATGTCACATTTGCAATCATATTTTTTTTAATTAAAGTGTTGAATCCAAAGCGCATCGATTTACAATGAGAAGCAGCAGAAAGTTATTGAATTTAAACCGCTGATTCGAAGCAACTATTAAAATACACACTTTTGGAAAATGACATCGATTCACTCACTTAATATCTTTAACACATTCCTTGTTACCCTGAACACTTCTACATATATTCTGTTCAAATTCATTTAACATATTTTTGCTGAAACTGGATAAAAGGCTATTTATCCTGTCATGTCGGAGAAAAAATCTAAGCCTATCAACGGAAGAAATATCGAAGATTTCATGCTGCTATTTTCTTAATCCATTGCGAAACTAATTAGTACTGATTTGAATAATATCAATAAGATAACGCAGGTTTCCGGGAAACAAAAATCTGTCTGTTTTCTTTTTAATTATATTCAACCCATAGATGTTCATCATTTTCTGCCTTGTCCATTAATAAACTTGCAAATAGAATTCCTATACCATCGGATCTAGGTGCTTCAATTATTTTCAGAAGAGTCTTGCAGGGCAGAGATTTTGCACAGCTTCATCTCAAGATATTAAGAAAGCTGTCGTTACGCTAATAACCTAATAATGCGTTTAACCTAATACTTGCTGCCTTTTCTCTTAGATTTCTCCCTTCTATTCTCTTTCTTTCAGTTTCCTCTTTCATTTCTGAGCTGATTTTCTATTATTTCCTCCCAAAACAACTTTAAGAACTGAATAGTAATAAACTCCCCTTGCGCATGATTTGTATTTGGAGATTCATTGAATCAGGAAGAAGTTCTCTATTGCTTCATTTGTGTTTGCAGAAGCAAAAGCGTTTCATATTCCCAATTTCCTCATTCCTTCAGTCATCAGAAAACTATTGCAAAATCCTATGAACGAAATACTTAAAACATGGACTAACTGGTAATACCTGCTATGGCATGGAGATGGTGATTGTGATCGATATAACAGAGTTAATATCCCTAATTCCAATCAACAGTGACAAGACCGTTTCAACCTATAGGACCTATTTAATTTTATAAGCAATTTTATAGGAGAGGTTTAAAGTAAACATAACGCGGACATCTATGCTGTGAAACCCACCCATTGCGATTCCTCTGATATGTAACGGGTTGCCTCAGAACCAGGGTTATGTTCGCGTGTCAATTTCTTTGTTCTGTAAACAGCGGAAATGATTTTATACTCACCATCTTGTCCATTCATATTCTAGATATCGCCTCTCTCCTTCGGTGATGCCTTAGAATTCCTATCCCTGTACACCGGCCAGGTTACGCTAGGTTATTAGAATTTAACAGCTAACGCACAAAAACCCCAAGCTGTAGAGCAGCTCGCTTTCTATTAAAATCAGTACGGAAAAATGAATGTCTGCAAATAGGGTTACATGAAGAGAGGACAGATCCTCTTACTTTGCATGATCAGCTTTCGATTTTACTATAAACCTTTTTGTTTTATTAATTTCTTCCATTAATTCCATATGAAATACCACACACCAGATATCACAAAGGTTTTATATTTCTTGTCAAGATCGGATTCCTTTATTTTCTGCTATTGCAAACCTAGATTAAACCTATTTTGTTTCATGTGTATTTCTAATTTTATATTTCATCTTTTTTCATTCCAAACACCAGACAGTAGAATTATTTTGTATTTCCCTTCCAGATCTGGTTCTTCTCGATATTCATTTTACTGCTACTGTAACCCTACTATGTTTCAACTGTTTGTTAACTTTCCTTTCTTCCTTTAACGAGACATATTACAAAGCTTTTCTTTTTTCTTTCCATTTCTCTACCAGTTTATACCAATAGTGATACACGATCCGATTGTTTACAGCCCCTGAGATAATCTTTTCATCTACAATTCCTATCGAGGAAATGAAAACTTAAAAGGATAGCCAAAAAATTCACAAGTGGGTAGATTATCCATTTACCTGGAGAGAATGTAAGGTATTGACCAGAAATATCGTCCGGCCTGACGCAATTCATGGTGGATGAGATCGTCTCTTCCTCATCTCTGCATCTCTTCTTCCCGGCTATTAATTGAGCTGTGCTGTTCTCCATGGGATGAAGAATATGCCCACAGACTACGCGAGTGAGAGCAGAAATCATCGCCAGCGTATCCTTTGAATGTTGAACGCTGCAAAAGAGGCTATTTACCTCGGATAGATCTTTTTCCCCATTCGTTACCACAGGTTTCATCGATCCCAGGTCAAATATAAGGAAACATTTCAGAGAATGTAAAGCCTTATTTCAATTTTCTGGAGTATCTACTGCAGAGTATTACAGGCCTTATAGCCTCCATCACATACCAGAGGGGCAAAGCCCTAATAAAGCCTCTGCTCAGACAGGAAATGCTGCTCAACGTATCTACTACGTCGACAAAAGACTTTAGCAACGACCCCTCTAAGTCTTCGAATTGTTGGTCGAAGTCATATTTAGTGATCCTGACAAGTTCTTACATCTCAGACCAAACCCTGAACTGTGAAGTAGGTATGGTTTCCATATGAATGTAACATCTTTACATCTAATATTACGGTTCCTTATCTAATGCCCATACATACATAAATACGTGGTTATCTCAAACTTCACATCCTGTCGTCCTACTGAAGAAAAGAAAAGAGCACATATTTGTTCAAATAGAGTAAATGTTATATATACTAGAATATATACACTAAATACCCTAGTGAAACCAAATGTCTCAAGAATAAGGAACAATAAATAATATGCAATTTTTTCTGCCGGTCTTATTAAATTTCATTGATGATATATCAATAAATGGGCATACACTTTATTTTTCAGTTGTTGATATCCATTCTTGTTTTCTTCGTTTAACACAACGTACCATTGAATGATGAGACACCATTAATTCCTATTTCATTCTAGCTGTACCAGGACATTTTTGCACCTACAGCTGAAAGTTTCAATGGAAATTGCAGTCCTTGGCAAGTTTGAGGGCATATAGTCACTCTATTATGTTGGTCATACAACCAGTTAAATTGAATATCGCTATCCGATGGGGTTATAATGGGGACATTGCATATCAGATACATTTTCTAGACATGTGTGGTGGGCGAAAGTAGGAGGTGAAGGTGCATAGATGGTTGTGATGCAAGGGGTTTAAGAGCCGTCCAGTTGTCGATGTCTCAAAATTTGCATATTCAAATTAGAATATGATGTCAATGGTTGGTGCGAGACCTTAGGGAAAGGCTATCCGCTCAAATTAAATATCAAGAATTGCTTTTGAGGTCGTGTTCTCCTTTGTTTGAAAACGTTTTAATGTGCAAATTATTATTTTATATCATAGCTTTTTAAGCTATTTTAAATATTTTCTAAGTAATTAAATATTTTATGTTGAAAAGCTGAAGTAAATATTTTATACCGTAGAACTACATTATATTTAGCACAAAAATATGAAATTTTGTTAATTAAATTGAAAAAATATGGTACTAATTATTTCATTGCTAATTATTTCTCTTTTCATCTTTTTTTATATTATAAAAAACTACGAAAAATTGTAATTTTTTTTAAAATTTTTTATTTAACTTACCAGATTTGAAACTTGTAATAACATAATTTACATAATACATTATAACATTGACCATTGTGATTTAAATTATCTTTTAGACTACCAAAAAAAAATGTTATGTTAATACATAATACATGCATTGAACATTGTGATTTAAAATATCTGGTAGACTATCAAAAAATGTTATGCTTATATATATATGAACAATTTAAATTTTATATTAAAATTAAAAATACTACTTAAATATAATTTTTATTTTATTATAAAAATAAGGTTATGATTTTTAGATTTTTATAAATGTAATATAAATATATATATATATATATATATATATATCTATATATCTATATATCTATATATATATATATATGAAATGAAAAGAAAATTGTACATCTTATTTTTATTTATGGTTTTTATTAAATAATTTATTTCATTTTTATTTCAAATTTTTATCAACTATTTTTTTCACTTAGAAATAAACATATATATATATATATATATATATATATTAACTTGTTGAAAAATGTCACTCCTAGATGGAGTGCTAATTGAAGAGGTTGGTGGAGCCGGGGTTGTTCCTCCCACCATGTGGAAAGGAATATATTAAACGAATGGGTTGTTGTGACGATCTCCATGCATTGATAAGCATGTGAGCATATGATATCTCTTCATCCATGAAAAGTGGAGTACCGAGGAGGAAAGGAGCATGACACATAGAAACAACTTGGAATCTGGAAGAAGGCAATATGGCATGTGATTCGTGAGAATTTTGGGGTAGTTGGTGGCAAATGGCTACAAGAAACTTGAGAGTATTGTTGTTTGTCATCCCAGAGAGTGGCTCCGAAGGGAAAGGATAATAAAGAAGTGTTTTATGTAAGTTGTGTGAGGTAGAATTGGGTGTTAGTTGTGTGAGGCATAGGGCTAAAGAACATTGTTCAGAATTTTGAACACTTTTTTGCTATAGACCACTTTTCGTTGGTTTATCTCAACATAATTTTCATGCCAACACCCTTGCTAGTAATCTTCCCTCGAAGCAGATAGCTCACTACAACCTAGGTAACTCTAAATCCCTATTTTATCTATGATTTAGATGGTGTTATTCTACTTGGATTTTGGTTTTTCTTCTGTCGTTATTTTCTAGTATTGGATTTGGGTGTTGGCTTCTAATATTGGCATGTCCATTATATCTTCTACGTAGTTCTATCATTGCGATGTGGTGGCTTCCCCTTTCAATTTTCCAATCCTTACACATACTCGTGCTTCCTTATTATCTATGGATGACTATTTTTTCTTTGGAGTTGGCTCTTAGATATCTTGGGTTTCATCATCCTTGTCTTGTTAACATCCTTGATCTTGTCTCACCTTTTCACTGAAATTTTTGTTCGTAGCCTCTTATGTGTTGATACAAGGAGGATAAACTTGTTTGATTATATTGAGTGACAACTACTGAGAAGAAAATGTGGGGTTGAAGGCCTTGGACCACAAGGCTGAAACCAAGCCCAGGAAGCTACTGAACCCTTCTATTCAGTTGTACCCACGGAAACCCATAATGAAATTTGAGAATTGGAATCCCTAATAGCTAGAGATAGGTATGCCTTCTTGGACTCAAATATAATGCATGAAGTTGGGAAATGGGTGCCTAACACTAGCCATACCAAGGAAAGAACAAAGAAATATTTTAACGCCATATCACTATACTAGCAAATGAAAACCCTACTAGGTAGGGTCGTTATAGAAAAATTGGAAGAAATATATTATATATTTGTAAGCCTTAAGGATGTCAAAAATGTTTAGAAAAACTAGCAGGTCTGTCTTCAAAGGATGGAGACTAGGATGGCTCATATTGAGTGGAACATTTAGTTTGTTTCTGCTAGGTTAGTTTTCCAAAGATCTAGTGTCAAGGATCCAACACTTGTTACCTCTATTGATCATTTTTCATTTTTCAATTAAGCAGTAGATACTTTAATTATGCTACAATTGCAAACACTTTTTCAATTTCGAAAAAATCACTCTGTAGGTAGGTGGCTAATTTCCAACTAAAAATATTGAGATTACGTATCAAAAAACATAATCAAAATGAATAAATAATCAATATACTAAGTTAACCTAATTTTATGAGAAAATACAATATTAACTTTTATATATATATATTTGAGATATCACTAAAAACATTAGCTACCATGAACATCCTCCCACCCTACACAAAAATTAAATCTTTCATTCATTCCACTTACTTTGTCTCCATATAAAAAAATGGCTTTCCAATCTGAATTATAATCAATGTCACCCTTGGCTTTCCGATATGAATTATAATCAATGACACTCTTAGTCATTCTAATCAACGTCACTATTTTCTCGACACAATATCAATTTTACATTTTTTAATTTAATTCCTTCAATTTCTTTAATTATGTATATAAAATAAACACCTCGAACAACTTTCGAATATTTTTTTTTAATGTAGAATATGATGTCTAACTACAAATCGTTGTGAAACCTTATGAATGAACATTAAATGGAGGTGAATGAGCTCAACGAAGAGATTGCACGGTGTCCATAATTTCCCCTGTTGGATCATGGAGTAGGGACACCAAATCCATTTAAGGAGAATTTTCAATGATTGAACCTTAATGGGATTTTGACACCTAACAAGCCTAAGTGCTTGCACAATGTGTTTGGAAGCATGAAGGTGGATGCGAATGGAAAGCGTCTAGATAAATCAATCGAAAAATCCTTCAGATCGAATAATCCGCGTACTCATGGTAAGGAAAAGTAAGGAAAAGTAAAAAAGGCACAAAAGGCAACTTTGCAATTCCCTATATGAATAATAACTTGTTCCCTTAATACTAGACTTCATGCATAGTGTGTGGGGGATGGTGCTACGATGTACCTCGTTGTTGCTCTTAAATGTATGTCTTTTGAGAGTGATTCTTTTTTATTAGCGAAGAGATAGGGCAAGGGGATGGGGTTATAACCCTGGTGATGGTAGCAAAGAATTTTAAACCGATCAAAATTTGTTTCATTCCAACGGGTTCCAATAGTAGTCTAAGGGAGAGGATATGAGGTACACAATATGACATTAGAAAGGTGGAAGATCCAATTCACTAGATATTATGGGGTCTGATGGAACTTCCGTGCAAGGTAATATTGGAGGCAGGGATGGTGGCCGAGATGGAGGTAGTGTCTATGAAAATTATGGTTACAATAGCGACCAAAGGCCATTTATTGCTCCTTCGTAATCCTCTACCCTCAACCCCAAGCACTTGAAACTTGTTTTAAGATCTTTGTCAAAATTTTCTTTGGGAATTTGATGATTGCTGGGATTTGATTCGAAAATTGTGTATAGGACCTCAAGCTTTCATTGGAGATATGATTAACTATTCCATAAGGCATGCAATATATTCTTTTTTAAGATAAGGAATTGGATTATTATGGTTTATAATATTAGTCTATAATATCTTTTTTTTATTATTCTATAATATTAAAAAAAAAATGCTACTATATTTATGGTCATTCATTTACAAGTGGAGTTTAGGGAAATCCTTCTACCTCTCAGCCTTTTCTTATAAATATGTCATGCATGCACAACATTTCCCACAAGTAGCTCAAACCCAAATGACATTTAGGCCATTCTTGGTTGAAAATATGAGGAAATTCCTTCTATAGAAATCACTGTCTCTTGAGAATGTCCGTCATATCTATGCAAAGTCAACACTAATTTGTCATTTTAATTATTTATGGCCACACTTCGCTGATATTTACAGATGGGTCCATTCTTCATGAACCAATAATTGCAAGGTTATTTTCTTCATGAAAGGCTTCTTCATTGTGGAATTTAATGAACAAAAAGAATACAAAAATTTTTATGAGAAGGGTCCTATTTCTTGGGAAATGTCTAAATGTTTCTAACCCCTTGGTTTCTAGATTTCAATCCTTCCATAAGATTCATTACCAAACTGCCAATATGGGTTCAACTTCATTATCTCCCTTCTCACCTATGGAATTGCTCTATGTTTAAGGGCTTTGGAGATACCCTGCGCCATTTCTTTGCAATTTATTTTTCTCATGGGTGACTTGGTGTTTACACCTATCATAGAACATGTATTGAAATTGATATTATAAAAAATTTTGAAACCAAATCAATTTAAAAATAGCTTATTTTTATTTGATCCAGGTTCTAGACTACGAGAATACTGATTTTTATTGTCACTTCTATTATAAAACATGTCATTTACAGAATTCTTACCCTCTGTTCAAATCTGGATAAAAGCACAATTCTAGAAATTCTAGGGTTAAAACTTGGAAGTCCTGTGACTCATGTTTTGTGGAGGGTGAAGGTTCCTCTTTTTATATCAAATGCATTCAATGGTCTAAAATTTATATCCTCAAAATTTTTATGAGGACCTTGGTGTTAACCATGATCCTTTTGCAAGCACAAAAATAGTGAATAATAATTCTTTTTCGGGCATATTGAATTAAGCTTATGAGTCTACTTCTTTGGACTATGAGAAGCATTCTCCTTGAACATGAAAACAAAATATTTATATGTCCTTGATAAGTTGTCCCTTCGAAGGCTGAGTCATAATTTTGAAAAAGAAAGAAAAAAAATGTTACTCTAAGGACCAACCCCAATTCAAATGATTGTGTTTTGTAAATGATACTTTTGTTACTTTGTGGCCACTTTTTTATTTTTAGTAACATATATCTTAGTAATTCTCCTATTAATATATGCCACATTGTCTGAGGATAAGAGTCACATAAATTTGTGATCTATTTTACTTCTCATTAATCAATAAAATTCATATTTATTTATATATATATATGAACTCATTGTTTAAATTTGATTTTTTAAGATTATTGTTTTTTATTTTAATCTAATTTCTTTAATTATATTAATTATTTACTTTTAAAATAATGTTATATATATCTATATCTATATCTATATCTATATCTATATATATCTATATCTATATATATATATATATATATATATATATATATAATTTATTTAAAGCCCACAAAGCCTAGAATAAATGGTGATGAGTATACTTTTAAGACACTTTGTCATTAGTTCCAAAATTCTAAGGTAAAAATTTAATCATGTTAGTCACGAGTTCCAAATTTTGAGAGCAAAAATTTAGCCATATTAAATATTGGTGTAACCTAAGCCTAATTCCCTAATTATTTCAATAACTTAAATACCACTAGTAACAATTTCTCATGCCAAAATTTAAGCATAAAATTATCTCAAATCCCACAAATCTTAACAAACAAAAATATATATAAAATTTTAATTAATTATTTTCATTCCATTCTTCAATTTAGAGTGAGTATGAGTTTTTTTTTCTAATCATAATTTTGTTATAAACCTTATATTATAAATAAAAAAAATTACATTTCAATTGCAATTTTTTAAACTGTTCGATTATATATTAAAGTTTTATTTTAAATAAAAACATTTAAATCATAAAATATTTTATTTATTTTTAACTGCATTTTACTTTTTCTATTGTAAATTAGTATTGTTTTCATTTTAGGGCTTACGAAACTTAAAAAAACAAAAATATATATAGAATTTTATTTAATTGTTTTCATTCCCTTATCCAATTTCGAATGAGGAAGAGACGTCTCTTCTAATCAGAATCTTGTTATAATTCTTATACTATAAATAGCAAATTTACAATTGAATTGCAATTTTTTTTATCTTTTCAATTATATATAAAAAAATTATTTTAAACAAAATAGAAAATATTTTAGTTTTTTGAAACAATATTTCATTTTTCATATTGTAAATTAGTATTGTTTTCTTATTATAATAAAGTAATAATAATATCTTAAAATACCATGTTAATTATTTTTTAATTCCTGATGACAAAGTGTTTATATTACTATTATATATTATAACATACTTTTTCTTCGTGTAATAACAAGATAATAATGATGTTAATATTATAAAGTAATAAATTTATACGATTAGTTTTTATATCAAAAAAATTAATTGAATTTTTAAGAAAATTACTCAAAAAATTGTAAGTCTTCTATCTCATTTATAATTACATTTCTTATAATTAAAGTAAATAAATATAATATATTAGGATATACAGTTTAATTTAAAATATCAATTATAATTTAATTTAAAGAGAAATTTCAAGGAAAATTTAGGTTTATTTATATTAAATATAGCAACTATACATTTTATTACAAAATATTTTATTCAATTTAAAATGTTATATATATATATATATATGTCATGTTTTTTTTTAATTAGATATGATTTACAAAATATTTATTCAATTTATAATCTTAGTTTTATATATAGATATATATAGATGTTATAGTATTTTTGACTTAATATGATTTAAGTAATATAAATATCTTATTTTTTTTTGTTTATTTGTATGAGTTCTCCGTATATTACATCAAGCTTGTATGAGTTCTTCATATATTATATTAGGCTTGATCTATGGCTTGAGAACTATCAACTCAGAGGCATTTAAGCACTTAAAATCATTTAGGGATCGCACATATCCTAGGCCACACTAGCCCTTAACATGTCTAGCTTTTTTCCCATGGAGTTTTCAACGAGTGATCTTCACATCATGTAGTGACTTAACAATACACCCCATTACCATCAATTTTACACCCTATAAATGATTAGCTGCTAAAAAATATGCTCAAAAATGAAATTTGTTGGAATGGTATGCAACCTGAGTGACCGCATATAACTCGTCATTCTAAATCTAGCGCAACTTGTCTCATGGAAAACTGACATTGTATGCTCCCGGAAACGATTTCTGTTTGTTTTCCCAAACACTCAAATTTACCAAAAGTTACAGCTAACTGGGAAAATTTTTGGGCTACTGGCAGGCTACCACATGGACTCTTCCGATTTGTCAAAAGTCAAATTTTTTTGGGCCTACCACAACCTCACACATGGCAGGGCCTAAATAATTTTGTGTAATTTTTTGTGGGTGAGCTTTTATTGGATAAAAGGTGGCTAGCCACATGCTGCCAAGTTGTCGAACCGAAGGCCACCACGTGGCCGCACGAGGGGTCAATAAAATTTGGTTGGTATGCGAAACTACGCCTCATGGGAATTGATTCCAAGGCCACCCTCATAACAGTGCGGAGACTTAACCGGGAGGTCTACCATAGTCCTTATTAAACCTTACAACCAAACTCATATTTAAAAGTTCATACAATGAAGGTTGGGATAAGGGGCCAGGACTTAGCGTCGACCTCCCCATATGTCACCATATGACCCATAACACAGGACCATGGGTGTACCAGAGGCATGGTGCCAAATTTTTAATTAAAAAACTTTAATTTGACTCTCATTAATATAGTTAAAAATTAGGCTTTTAGGCCTTGATGCACAAGTTAACTGACCGACAAATTGCATCGAAATTTCACCAATTTGTTTCTCGGTTAGCAGAATTCAAGGAGAAATTGTATGATGGTTCCGGAATATGGGGAATTTGTAGAGTGACAAGTAAAAAAACTAGGGAAACTCATAACTTCTTCATTTTTTGACCAATTTGGGAGCAGAAAGAGGCTAGAGAGGCATTTTTTAAAGTTTTGAAGCTAATGGAACATGTTTTGAAGCCATTGAAGCATTGTAAATGGATGTAAACGCCATTTTTTAGCATAATGATATAGGTGCAAGACATTCGAAGGTGGACCAAGGAGACATATCCTAGGAGGTGTGAACTCCTTCATCAATGGATATGTTGAGGTTATTTTTATGGTGTAATTGTTTGTTGTTTCTCATATTGTAGATTTCAAATTCATGCTTTATGTGTTTAAAAATTTAACATAAAGGCTCATAAAACTCAAATTTTTTACTTGCAATTTATACATCCTCAAACACATTTACATTAAGATCTCCTTCAGATCATGTTTGGTATCAGTGCTTAGGTTTTCTTTATTGTTGTGAGGATTTAATTATTTTCAAGTGTTTATAATGTTTACAAGGTTGAAGCTCAAGAGAGGAGAAGGAAATATTTTGGGTGTAGGTTCTCAATTTGGGACAAGGACAAGGAGAGTACATTTCCACAATCTCCACCACAAGTTTCACCTCAAGTTATACCTGAAGCTTCAGTAAGCATGTCTCATGAAGGAGGAGTTAATAATATGTCACATGAATATAATAATTTCAAAAAATCATTCTTTGACATGACTGAAATGGTGAAGACTCTCTATGAAGAGAGAAATTAAATATTGTAGGGTGAAATTTCCAAGCCTTCAAAAGGAGAAGGTTCTTTTGGAGGAAAAGGAGGAGATGATGAAAAGGCTTCAAAAGGAAATGGTGACAAGCCACCATATTCTCCACCATCATCTTCACCTCCATCCTGACATTCATCTTGTTCCTCTTCCACAACCATTGTTACTAAAACACATCCATATACCCCAAGGGTTCATGGTAAAACTCCCTTATTAAAAATTTATATCAAATTCGAACTGCCTATGTATAATGGTCAAGTGAATGCTGAAAGAATTGATAATTGGGTTCATAAACTTTGAGTTTATTGCAATATTCATAACATCAAGGATGATAAAACAAATATTCAACTGGCTTCATTAACGTTGGAAAGAGTTTATTTGATTTGGTGGGAAGCCAAAATACAAGAGGATATGAAAAAGCAAGGTAAGGTGTCAACCCCTTGGATATATTTTATTGCTGCACTTAGAATACAATTTTATCCATTAGATTTTATGCAGAAGGCTATTGCGGATTGGTAGAATTTTAGACAACTAAAGGGTCAAAGTGTGAAAATTTACACTCAATAGTTTAGAAGAATGTGTTTGATACTAGGTGTAGACTTGCAATCAACACACACTTTGTTGAAATATTTTGGGGCTTTACACAATTATTTAAGGGATACTATCCTTATGTTTAATCCTACAATTTTATATGAGTTTTGTGTTTCGGCAACACATCTTGATGCAAGAAGGAAAAAAATTTCACAAGAGGGTAGCAAGAAGCCATTCACAAGTGTAGATAATGGTAAGAGTAAGTTCAAAGGGAAAGGAAATAACAATGCATCCATCAATAAGGAAGGAGAAAATGAACATGCAAAAATTCTTCCAAATAGGGTCATGATGAAACTCATTATTGGAAGCTTCATCCTTAGATGAAACCAAAGAAGTTTAACAACAAAGGGAAGCAAAAGATAGCTACAACTACACAACATAACTTAGGCTAATATTCGGGAGATGAAACAAAGTTCAAACAATGGGAATGAACGGTAAGTACATAGAAAGAACTAGTTTTTCAAGTGTTCCTAATGATACTCAAGATGAGAAAACTAGAATTGAACTTTCCCATATTCGGGTTATTTCAAATCATGCCAAAATTGATACACTCTCTGACAGTGGTTCAGAAGAAAATTTGATTTCCAAAGACTTAGTTAAGAATTTAAATTTAGATATTGTTCCTTATCGAATACCTTATTCTTTAGGTTGGATATGCAAGAATGAAAACTTCCAAGTTTCGAGGAAATGCATACTTAGATTTGTAATTACAACAAAATTTATTAATGAAGTTGAACTTGTTGTAGTTGCACTTGATATTTCCATAAATGTTTTGGGAAGCCCATATTTGTATGGTAGGAAAGAAATTTTTCATCACCATGCAAACAAGTATCACTTGTTCAAATATGGTATTGAGTACATTGTTAGAGTGCATCGACAAAAACTAAATATTTCCCTTGTAAATGTCAGACAAATGAAGAGACTCATTAGCTGTAATAAGAATTTTGTGCTTTTAATGGTAAAAAAAAATCATGATGTTGATATTGAAGCTTTTCAAGGTTATGACTCAGTATTGAAATCTTATTTGGTTGAGATTGTTACCCAATATGATGATGTGTTTCAGGAGCCAAAAGGATTGACTCCGAAGAGGGTAATTCAACATGAAATAAAATAGTAGCAAAATTGTTCTCTTCCTAACATTGGCATGTACAAGATGTCAGCGATGGAAAGTGTAGAAATTAAAAAAAAAAAAAATGAAGAGTTTATGAACAAAGGGATCATTAGACTAAGTACTTCGCCATGCAGGTCACCTATTTTTTTGGTGCCAAAGAAAGATGGAACATGGCACATGTGTGTGGACTTCCGTGAATTGAAAAAAATTATGGTAAAGATCCGTTACCCACTTCCTAGAATTAATGATTTACTTGATCAATTGAAATATGTAAATTATTTTACGAAATTGGACTTAAGGAGTGGATGCCATCAAATTAGAATTTCTGAAGGTTACATATGGAAGACAACATTAAAAACAAAACAAGGTTTGTTTGAATGGGTAGTTATGCCTTTTTGTCTCTACAATGCTCCGACTACCTTTATGTGTTTGATGAATGATGTATTGAACCCATTTCTAGATGATTTTGTGATACTCTACTTAGATGAAATTTTGATTTTCAATAAATCTCATGAAGAACATGTCATGCATGTCAAAAAGGTACTTAATGTATTGAAGAAAGAACATTTTTTTTAAATATGTCAAAGTGTGAGTTTGGAAAAAATTATTTACTGTATTTGGGTCATATTGTTGGAGGAGTTGAATTGAAAATAGATCCCTCTAAGGTTGATGTCATTTTGAGTTGGCCAAATCCCAAAATATTTACGGAGATAAGAATATTTTTGGGAGCAACCTAATAGCTCCATTGCATGAGTTGACAAGTGTGAAGAAGGTCTTCCAGCGGGGAAGTAAAAAACAAAAGGAATTTGATGCATTGAAGGAAAAGATCAAGTCAACATCAGTACTTGCATTTACAGACTTGAGACAATCATTTGAGGTTCAGACTGATGCTAGTGACTATGCCATGGTTGTAGTCCACATGCAACATGGCAAGCCCATATGTTTTCATTTAGAAACTTTTTTTGGTGCAATGATTAATTATCCTACATATGACAAGGAATTGTATGCATTGCTGTAAAGTGTGAAAAAGTGGAAACACTACTTGTTGGGTAAGGAAAAAATCAATCACAATGATAATCAACCATTGCAACACTTTCACTAACAAACAAAGTTGCAGCAATCAAGTCACTTTCGATGGATGGGTTTTCTTCAACAATTCTACTTGGTGATAATTTATAAGAAAGGTATCTACAATAAATTTGTTGACATGCTTTCTTGGCTTATTGTAAGTGTTGCTACTATTCTTAAGCATAATTTTGTTTTGCATGATATCTATGTTAAACAATATGCTTTAGATAATTATTTTCAAGATGTATACGCAAATTCGAGTTAAGGGATCCATGTAGAGCAATTGGATTATCACATTCATGATAACTTGTTGTACCATATTGATAAGCTTTGTATTCCACAGGGAGAAATACTCAACATTATAAGAGAGGCACATACTTCTCTTATTGATAGTCATTTTGGTGTAAGTAATACAATGGCACATCTACAGAGGTATTTTTATTGGCTTTGTATGCTTGAAAGAGTGTCACATTTTATTAGAGGTTGCTCATTACGTGCTATCAATAAGCTTAGCAATAGAAAGTTAGTATTGTACACACCACTTCCATTACCTTCTCGTCCACGGGAGAGTGTTTGTATGGACTTTTTTTGAGGTATTCCTATGTAAAAAATTAATCATGACTATCTTTATGGAGTTGTGGATAGGTTCAAAAAAATGTGTATTTTGATGCCATGTAAAAGGCAAATTACAGTTGAACAAATTGCTCAATTATTCTTTCAAAATGTATAGGTGCATTTTGGATTTCCCACATCCATTTTTAGTGATCGAGATTCTCGCTTTATTCGGAATTTTTTGTCAAGGTTATGGGGATTGATGGATGTCAAATTTAAAAAGAGTACGACATTTCATTCACAAACAGATGGTCAAATAGAGGTGGTGAACAAGATGGTGATACATCTTATTCATAGTTATTGTAGCAAGAATCCTAAGTTGTGGGATGAACATTTTCACTATATTCAACATGCTTACAGCTAGGCCAAGCACTCTTTAACTCAAACATCGCCATTTGAGGCATGTTTGGGATATTCTCCCAAGTCTCCTTTGGATTTTGTTTTTGGAAAGGATGTCGCTACTAATGGTCATAGTGACATAGACAAAGCTAAAAGGTTCACTAAAGAAATCCAATTGGTACATCAAATAGTTCAAGAACTATTGGAAAAGAGACAAGTCAAGTACAAAACACGGCCCGATAGGCATCATGTATGGAAAAATTTCCAGTTCGGTGATGAAGTATCACTTCACATTTGTAAATAAAGGCTTCAAGGAGAAGGTAAAAAACTGAAACAAATTCGATATGGTCCATTCAAAATTTTAGAAAACATTGATGATAATGCCTTTAGATTGGATTTTCCTTCATATATGCAAATTTATGTTATTTTTAATGTTGATAACTTAAGGTGTATGAGCCTCCTTTAATTGAATATCAAGGAGAAAATGTTAAGATTCGTTCCATTGAAGAATTTTCTCCTCAATACCTTGATGAAATACAACAAGACACCATTCTTGATAGATCCAAGAAGCTCCAAATGGATCAAGATTGGAAAAGTGAGGGAAATGTACCCTCATCTACTGAACAACTTGTAGTGATCTTTTGGGGTTCGGAAGTTTATAGTGGCGAGGAGTAATCAAGTGCTCAAAAATGAAAGTTTTCGGATTAGTGTGGAACATGAACGATCACGTCATTTTGAATATGTAATAACTCATTTCACCAAAAATTAACACCATATGCTCCTATAAATGATTTATGTTTGTTTTCCCAAACATGCAAATTTTACAAAAGCGACAGCTAACTTGGAAAAATTTTAGGCTAGTGGTAAGCTGTCAAGTGGCCTCTTCTGATTGGTCAAGAGTTAAATTTTTTTGAGTCAAAGCTAGACACATGGTAGGCCCTAAATGTGGTGTTGTGTGGGTGAAATTTTACTGGTTGGAAGATGGCCAAGCACATGTTGCCATGTGGCCCAACTAGAGACCGCCACGTGGCAGCACGGGGGCCAACAAAATTTGGTTGGTATGAAAAATTGCACCTCATGGGAAATGATAACGAGACCTCCCTCATAAGAGAGCAATGTCCTAACCAAGCGGTCTACCATAGTCCTTAATAAACCTTACAACCAAAATCCTAATTAAAATTTCATACTACAGAGGATGGGGTAAGATGTCAGGTCTTAGCCCCCACCCCTCTATATATCACCATATGACCCATAACACAGTACCATGGGTGTATTGGAGGCATGATGCCGAATTTTAATTGAAAATTTTTAATTTGACTGTCGTGAATATAGTTAAAAATTCATCGTTTAGACCTTGATGCACAAATTAATTGACTTGCAAATTACGCTAAATTTTTTCCAATTTGTCACTCAGCTAACAGAATTCAAGGAAAAATTGTAGGATGGCTCCATAATTTTGGGAATCTGTAGAGCAACTAGCAGTAAAGCTAGGGCAACAAATAAATTATTTAAGTTTTGACCAATTTGGGAGTAGAAAGAGACTAGACATGTATTTTTAATAGTTTTGAAGCTAATGGAACATGTTTTGAAGCCATTGGAGCACTGCAAACTAATGTAATAACCATTTTTTAGCATAATGATATAGGGTAAAGTCATTGGAAGTTGGACCAAGGAGACGTAACCTACGATGGGTGAACTCCTTCATCACATTTTGTGTTGTGGTTACTTTTATGGTGTAATTATCTGTTGTTTTTCTATTTCGGAGTTTAAATTCATGCTTTATGCGTTTAAAAATTTAACATAAAGTCTCACAAAACTCAAATTTTTCAATTGCAATTTATACATCCTGAAGAAAATTTTCATTAAAATCCCATTCAACTGAGTAAACAATAGAAATACTCTATAAATTGATTTTATTAATAAGATTTCTATCATGTTAATTGAAAATATATATTTAATTTATAATAATTTGACGTTGATTATGATTTATGCTTATTTGTATTTATGAATTATTTAATTTGGATGACTATAATAATTTTATTATATATTTATAACAATAATAAAAATAGATATTTTAATTTTCAGACCAACGATTTAGCCTTAGCACAATTTCACCATAAAATATGGAAGAGTTTTTTTTATGATACTTGGGTCATTTGGCCCCATGGACACAAGAAATTAGATTTGTTTCTTAACCATCTTAATTCACAATCACACTCCATGAAAATCATTTTGAGTATATTTAGATCTAATTCAATCCATCTATTAAAAAATGACTCAATTTCCAAATTTTCTCAGACACTGGATCGAGCAATATATCTAGGTTGGAACAGATTTTATTTGTAGTAGAAGTATCACTTGTTAAAATATTCTAGGTACTAGATACATCCCAACCAATCTCCAATGTGGACCCCAATATTTTTTGTGGATCAAGGAAATTTACATTTTTTGTTAAGTAAAAATAAATTGATCTCAGAACATATGGCCGTTATAAGTCTAGATAAAATGAATATTAAAACATATCTAGGCTTGGGAGAATAATATTTAGACCCCCAAATTTTGGATATTTCGAAAATTGGACCATCCACCAAGTGACATCAGTTATATACAAGGAAGAAAGGAGACTATGAGAATGATAAACATCAAATTTCCAACTGATATCATAATATCATCCACATTTAATTTTATAGACCTGTATCCCTAACCCCCCCCCCCCCCCCCCCCGATAAACCTCATATAAAATATACATAGCATTCTAAAAAAATTACAAAATTTAACAGCATATAACATTTTGAATTAATTATTCCACATTTCTTCACTGAGCATTAGATAAAATATTCATCATTATATAGCTTGAATTTAGGAATGAGATAGTAAGTTACATAACATAACAACTATTGTTGTAGCATAATAACATGAAGTTGTCTCATGTAATCTTGTATACTTTTAATCGTTCATTTAAATAGGCTAGTTAATCACATATTTGATGATGTAATTATTAACATAAAACAAGGAAGAAACATCATTATAATTACATAATTGAAAAACACATCAACGAACACTGATATACCCTAGAAACCCTCTAGGGAAAAACTAACAAACTTTTAATTTTATTAAATGTCTAATGACAGTGTTCACCCCTCACTCAATGGATATAAGAGATTTAATCCCTTGACCATTTTCATAAAATATTAAAAATAAGCATCATATTAAATACATCATTACTAGCTATAATTTATTAAATTAATCATGATATCATTTACGCACAAATCCTCGAACATTATGTCCTTGTGGTGTAGTTTTTTCCTTCACTGTATTATCCTATAGCTAGAATTCGTTAAATATGCATGGATCGCTAGTTATTTTTCTTCTATAATGTTAAATATAATTTTTCCTTCATACGAGTGACAATCCTTTCCTTCAATTACTACTATTAGAAAACTCTAACATCCAAATAATAATTTTTTTACTAGTAATGCTCCAAGCATATTATCATGTGCATAATTAAAACACATAAAATGTATTGAGACATGCCACTTTATTAAAATTTCATGTGCATTAATTAAAATTACATAACTACCAAAACTTGTATATTTATCTTTATATATGTATGATTATGACACATGTCTTTCCATCCATAACTCACATGCATAAGACAAAATACTTAAAGACAACCGAGGCATACTGAGTTATTCCTAATTCACTTTACCATGAGAAAGGGAAGTAGTAAGATTCTACATATACCCACAAGAACATGGTAATATTTTAAATAACCTCCTTTGGTATCACCATCTCTTCACACAATAAGAGGAAAATTTTTCCAAATACAAACACCACAACATTTATTATTTCCTTCGCACAAGAGCACATTCTTTTCCAAAAGAATATCATCACAACTACTCATATTATTTTGAAGGAAACCAACACATTAGTTATGATGTTTATGCCTATGAATTCCTACTCTTTTTCCCAAATAAATTAGCCTAACATATTATTATATTAGTACATGTAAACACATATTACTTTTCCAAATGAAACTAACGTCATATTTTTTATTCTTACATGCAAATAAAAAATATTTTTCAAAAGTTAGCTAATACAATATTGCATGAAAATACATAAACTTTTCCAAAAAAAAACTAACACAATATTGCATGTAAATACATGTTCTTTTGCAAATAAAGCTAACACAATATTCCATGCAAATCCATGAAATTTTCCAAAAGAAATCTAAAAAAATCTCAAATTTAAATACATAGTCTTTTCCAAAAGAAAGATAACACAATATTGGCTGCAGATACATGACATTTTCCAAAAACATAAAATGCATAATAGCTATTATTTCATTCATGCAAAAAAATATTTCTTTTCAAGTAATAAAATGCATAGTTTATACTCTTTCATGCATGAAAACACTTTTTCTTTCTCAATAAATCTATCCTAATTAGTTGTCTTTTTTATGCATTTAAGCACATATTTAAGCTATGTTTACGCACTGAAAAATTAATGAATCTTTTCAAAACAATCACTTGATCTCTACACAAGAATTCGTGGGATATTTTCAAGGAAACATTAACTTATATTCTACACACAAGAATACTTTCAAATATTTTTTCCAATTAAATTAATAGAGATAGTTATCTTTCTCCACATACATATTTCAATGAGTTCCTTCTTCATTTCAGTAACATCAATAGCCAGTGTTTATATTTTTGCATTGTGTGGAGTTCTCCTTCCGCACCAAACCTTTATAAAATACAAGGTGTACAAATATTATGCATTGAATTTCAAAAAAAAAATCGATAATAATTATCAACCCTCTAATGCCTTCGAATGGCCACCAAAACGTAAGATCTCACTATCTTTGAGGTGACCTTTGTCGTTATTTTCTATGTCCATTCTTAAAACACAATACCAACATTAAATAAAACCTTAGTATTTTTTACTTTAATAAGAAATGCATCACTTAATTAGTGCTCCTTGAATTTTTCATGGCAACTGCAATGGGTAAAAGATCTATTTGGTGGAGCAGTAATACTAACACCCAAAAAAATAAAAACAATAAAGTTAAGTAAAAAAAATGGTGATTAATGATGCAAAATACTTGTAACCTGAAGCCAAAAAATTGATTGTACACTTCAAAATGGTTTCCCATTTTTTTTCATAATATCCACATTTCCTTTTTAGTAGTTCCAATATCAAGGATTTTTCTTACGCATACATTAGTTTTAACTGTCATGAACCCTAACTGATTCTTGATGGTCTCACGTCAATAGTATTTTCGTATTAAATTATTAATATTTTAACTAATCAGTGTTTACGAGAGGTTTATGGTAAGAATATTACGTAATCCCCCCCTTAAAGACAACAACATCCTTGGTGTTCATCATTAACTTTTAATCATGACATCTATCTCAGAACAACCAAAAAGGGAGTAATTCCCCTTCAAAATAAAGGATTTTATTTCAATGAAATAACCATAAGAAAAAACAATAATGTTTTTATCAACAATCATAATCATCTGTAGCTATAAAAACATTCAATTTTCAGTTCCAATCACTTATTCATCATTCAATTTCATAGAAAAAAACAAAGTCTCTATACCAAATTATTGTTTCTTGATAATTACTATTGGAAATCATGACCACTTCATCCAATAATTTCAATTATAGGTGGTTTATAGGTTGTGGAAATCACTCTATGAGTGATTTTAATAGCCCAATACAAAGCACCTTTGGTAGTTTAACTTGCTCCATGGAAATCACCCTATATCGTATAACCAACAAATCCTACATAATCAAATTAATCACAACATTTCCAATCAAATGATATTCACAATAATTTAGTTATCAATTATTATCATAGAAAATCTACGAGTACTCATATAACACATATCTATATATTCATAGAAATAAGCAATAACTACACCAAGTGCATATTGTCTTAGTCCCTGCCAAAAACATTCAGAAGATTAGAAATACAATAAAGGAACTAGACTTCGAGTAATTCATTTATGAGCACTAGGCTCCTTTCTTATGAAGTTGTACCTAAAATTCTTACACAATCATATATAAAATCCATTTTGAACACATCACTGATTTGATGAGTGAACTTGATTTGCTATGAAATACACAATGGGAAAAATAATGGTCCTCTCAACCAATGAGAACTAGTTTTCTCCAACCAAATTGATCCATGTTCACATCCAACACAATTTTATGACCAAAACCACACGAGGTCCAACCTAGGATACCACTGACGACACCACATCCAACAAAGGATTTCATCAACCACATCGGGTCCAACTTAGTATTTCATTAACCACATCGGGTCTAGCCTAGGATTTCACTAAACACACAGAGTCCACCATAATATTTCACTAACCACAATGGGTGCAACCTAAGATTTCACTGACCAAGGAGGGTCTGACAAAAGATTCATCTTCGGAGCATCATGTCCATTCCTCCAACATCGTCCTATAAATGAGGAATTTAGAGCTCAACAACTCCAATAGGCTCATCTAACATGCTCCAAAACCAACAACATTTGCTTATGATTTTTCCCCTTTAAGCATATTGGACAACCCTTTTCCCTTCCTGAGATAATCTATCTCTAGGGAGAAAAAATTTGGGTAGGAAATTGCCTCAGCCCATAGCCCTCCTTGGGCCTTTTACAATTGTCCCATAACTATCTTTCATGTGAAATTCTATTGAGCACCTTTTCCCCCTATAATTTATATAACTGACCATATACACATTAACATTAAAACACGCGAACATTTATGTACAACATATAATCGCACTTGACCCTCGGCATGGGTCCCATAATCTATAAAATTAAATGGATAGAAAATCATGACTGACATTACATTTCATATACATCGTATTCATTTCAAATTTTCCACATAATAATAATAATGCAATTTAGTAAAAAATTACCATATCTTTCATATCATAACATTATACCTTCTCACTTGTAGTTTCAAATAACATTGCAACGACTTACCTTTCACGGGTCCTTATGTCCCATGCCACTGGAAATTCGCTATGTTTCTATTAAGATACCTCTACTTATTCACACTAGAAACATTAGTCACAATTGCTTTTAATAAAAACATGCTTTCTACAAAATATTGTTATTTACAAAATATACTGTCAATTAAATATTTCAACAACATACAAGGTATTGGCCCTATCCACATTTCATAAACCATTTCCATGCATTAAAGGTAAATATAAAAAATAAGGATACATCTTATATATGATACATCCAAGGAAATTTAGAAAAAAAGTTTCCATGAAGTTTTTTTCCAAAAACAATTAAGGGAATAAGACCTTCAAAAATACCATAGTCACTAATTCATGGAAAATTACACTTCATTTACACATATATATCTAATCAATAGTCATTATTTAGTAGAACCAAATTCAATTAAATCAAACATACTTTTATTCTTTAAACAAATAATTAATGAGAACAGGTTCAAGATGCTATCCATATTTTTGTTCAGTGATGACAACGAAGGCACCACAAAATAGACTTAATTGGTTAAATTGAAGGTAATGTCACCACAATATTCAAATGTGTTGGGTGAATTTATAAAGGATTAAATTAACATATTTTTTATATGTAGGATTCATACCACCTAACATCATCATTGAATTAGAAATTTCTCACATTGTGACGTTTGAACAAGAAATTTAATCAAGAACATATGATTACTACTAGTTATATCATTAAGTTTGTGGAACGTACATAGTATATTGCATCTAATGAATTTTAGTGCATTATAATTCTATCAAATAATATTGGTTTCTCTCATCCTACCAATTATTGGTTATGTATGTTCATATGTAAAGCTACAACCATTTTTTGTTTCTTCTTATTAATGACGTAGCAATGGATTTCTATCAAATCAGTCACTTTAAAAACATCACTATATCATGATCTAAGTTATTTATAATGTTTCAAGTACTTGTTTTCATATGCATACTTTTTTAGACACATCCACTTCCACAATCATTGCATTTTTCTTGCATATGCATAAAATCCTATAAAGAGCTTTAATCATACAAAGACAGTAATTGTTCATCAGTAAGTAAATGTAGATAAGAGTATGGTAACAATGCAATAAACCTAAAATTCAAAAACACAGTGCCACCATTAGACCAATAAGAAGAAGATAACTACCATAATCAGCTTATTTATAATTTGTAATAATATTCAATAAAAATCGGTTCATTCATACAAGTTTAGTAAATAGTTAAACCAACCATATTAAGTTAATTCAAATGATCATGACTCTGTCATCATTTAGCCATTACATTCAAGTCATACCACTTGAATCATTTTTTATTTTTAACATCCAAAGGGGTTCTTTCAATTTCTTTTAAAACATTATGTTGTCCTCGTCAAGTGCATTCCCCGCCTTCTATATTCTTTCGTTATGGCACATAACAATACATGAATTCATTATTTAAAAAAATAAATATAAATTAATCATTTTTATTTAATACACCATAATCATTATTATAAGGGTATGCATGAAAAGGTTGATATTTAATCCATTCTATCACTAGTGAGTTCTCGAGATTTTTCATAAATGCAGGAAAATTTTTATTGTGTTTTATCCACATCAATATTAAAATGAATGAGCACAATTATTCTTTAAAGTATACGTTAAAGAATATCATTCTTTATTGTGGTTATTAACACGATCATGCATCTCATGAAAATTGCAATCTATTACATGTATTACCATATAATTTTTGTTAGTGTCATACCTGCAATTATATCCATTAACATCATACCTCTAGTTTTCTTTCTTACAAAAATGAGAATGGCACCAACATTTAAACATTCATTATGATGCCACTTGTAACATCCCTCAATAAACCTCTTGTAAAAAATACAGAGGATTAGAATTTTTTTATGGAATTTACTAACACGTAACATTCTGAATTAGTTGTTCCATATTCCTTCACTAACCATTAGATAAAATGTTCATCATTACATAAATTAAATTTAGTAATTGGATAATAAGTTACATAACATAATAACATTAAGCTCCCTCTCATAATCTATAAATTACATAACCTAACAAATATTCTTATAGAATAATAACATGCATCTCCCTCTCGTAATATTACATCATTTTTGTTGTTCATTTAATTAGGCTATCTAATTACATATTTGATGATGTAAGTGTTTCCATACAAGAAATAAATATTATTATAATGGCATGATTGGAAAACACATCAACGGACACTAATATACCCTGGAAAACCCATAGACAAAACCAAGAAACATTCAATTTCATTAAATGCCTTCTACGTCACCCCTCACTCAATGGCTGTAAGGGAGTTAATCCCTTTACCATTGTCATAATATATTACAAAGAAATAGGATATTCAACACAACATAACAATCCATAATTTATTACATTAATCATTATATCATTTACCTGCAAATACTCTTACATTATGTCTTTGTGGCCTCGTTGTTTCTCTCGGTGGCTTATCCTCCAGTTCACATTTCTTAAATCTATATGAACCACTATTTATTTTATTTCTATAATGTGAAATATAATCCATCCTTTACATGAGTTACAATCCTCTCCTGTAATTACTATTTTCCGCAAAATCTAACATCCAAATAACAAATCTTTTACTAGTAATGCTCCATGCATCTTTTCATGTGCATAATTAAACACATAAAAAGTATTGAGACATGCTTCCTTATTAAAATTTCAGAATAATTATTTACATTTTCATAACTACCAAAACATGCTTGTTTATCTTTACATATGTATGGTTATGAAAAATATATTTCCATGCATAATTTGCATTCATAAGGTAAAAAAATTTAAGACCACCAAGACATACTCGCTTATCCCTACTTCAAATGTGTTATGCAAAAAAGAAATAGTTAAATTATACTTATTCCCACAAGAACATAGACACTTTTTAAAGAGCCTCCATGGGTATCACCATCTCTTCGCACAAGAAGAGGGAAATCATTCCAAAGATAAACACCATAACAAGTATTATTTCTTTCGCATGAGAACACACTCCTTTCCAAACGAAAACCACCACAACTACCCATGTGTTATTTTAAAGGAAACAAACATATTAGCTATGATCATTGTGCATGTGAATTCATATTCTTTTTCAGAAAGAAATGAGCCTAACTATTTATTATCTTGGTACATGTAAACAAATATTCCTTTTCCAAAGGAATCTAACACCATAGCTATTATTCCTGCATGAAAATACATAATATTTTTCAAAAGAAAACTAATAAAATATTGCATAAAAATACATGATATTCTCCAAAAAATCAAATGCATAGCAGCTATTATTTCATGCATGCAAACATATATTTCTTTTCAAGTAATCAAATATAGTTTCTATTTTTTTATGCATGAAAAAACATTTTCCTTGTCAATAAATATATTCCAATTAGTTTTCATTTTTGTGCATTTAAACACATATTTAATTTATGTTTCTGGACACAAAAAATGATGAATATTTTCAAAGATATTAACTTCTTCTTATGCACCAGAATTCTTGGGATCTTTCCTTGAAAAAAATAAATTATCTTCTGCAAACAAGAATATTTTCAATTTTTTTAGATGAAATTAACATATATACTTATCTTTATCCACATACAACTTTCCATGAGATCCTTCTCCACTTTCATACCATCCATAGCTAGTGTGTACATTATTGCATCGCATGTATCTCTCCTTCCACACGAAACCTTTATCAAATGCTGTAACATACCTCAAAAACCAAAGTCTTTTTTTTTTCGTCGTTTTGTCATGATCATACTTCATAAAATTTTCTAATTCATAGTTACTCTTGTCTATTGACTAATTTTCCAATTTTATGTAATTTGAGTAAAGGTTTTCCCATAGTGATTAAATCTATTTATAATAAAATCTCTATATTAACTTTTCCTAATTTTCCCCAAGTCCATAATGTTTATACATTAAGTATCGATATTCTAAGCTCTTTCCCCTCCTTACTCGTACTTAAGAATTGTGGAAATACATTATTATTGATTGTATGGCTATGTCAAAGTGTTCATTTATGTATTCATTTTCTAAGGAATAGACCCATAATCCTATCGTTGAATTTATTCCGGCCTTACCCATAAAACTTAACATCATATTTATCCACTATTTGTGTTGTTATTTTCGATGGAGAGTGTAAGCATTGGGACTTACGATACTATTTTCAAATTGTTAATAAAATTTCGATATTTTCATTGGATGGATTCAACTCAAGCCTACCTATGTATCCATATGGCTTACGTTATTAAACCTCCTAAATCTTCATTGTTTATATGTCTTCATGTTATTTCATGCGCTGGAGACTTGATACGTTTGTCCCTTCACTGGTAACTTGACATGTTTGCATCGTCAACTAGACTATTTCCATTAATATCCTTACCGTCGGGTGTTATTAACATGTAGCTTGCATGCAACATTTCTATGACTCCCTTTCTCGAGTTTTCCAGTGTACTGATCAAGTAGAATATTGGGATTTCATTCGTATCATTGTATTAATTGTAAACGTGCAAATTCTCTACCCACAATCCTCCACATTTAGTTGTATTTATTTCACCCTATTAAGATATATGACTTCATCATAATACACCACTTGTAGGGTTAGATGATGTTAGGGTTTTAGAACTTCATTGGATATTTAATGTAAGAGATCAGAATAGTGATAATTCATTTGCCTCCATAATCAATTCTCTAGTCTCGCTTTGTCATTCCGTCGACTTGCCTCTGCAATGTGACGACGAGATCTTGGCAAGGGTTTATCCATGACTTTCTTTGAACGAAACTCTTCCATTCGGTAAGAATGTTATTGTTAATCAAATTTTGACCTTTATCCTAGCTTCATACGTATAATCTGAACGGACTTCTTTTGTGTTTGATAATGCGTTTGAGAAGAACCTCTATTCAAGATATATGATTAATAAACCTTTCCCCCTTAGTAAATTTGTTGTTTTTTTCATACAGTCATTATGGTAAATGTTCTTGAACGTACTTGGGAAATTTCTATCCACATTCAAGCATATCTAAGGTTCAGAGAACCCCACTGTCAAGAATCCCAATTTTTATTTTGGTAATTTATATATCGTTTGGTATTTTATTTTTGAATTGAACTCACAAATGGTATTATGGAATCGTTCATCCATGCTTATCATTTTCCCTTTTTATTTGGGTATTTTGAAATTTTTTCTCTGTGCATGACTAAAATTATGGGAATTTGATTCGTAAAATTTTTTCCTTGCTACCTTAAAGGAATGCGACTCAAATTCTGATATGAAGATATGAATCCAAGCTTCAATATATCTCGATTCGCACAGGTGACCAATATTTCTCTTTAGCTTATTGTATAATGAGTTTTTGTTCATTTCGGCTTGTTGTATTTGCCCTAACTCGATGTTAAATGAATGGTTACAGGTAAACGTTAAGTCCTTTCCTCACTTCGTCGACGTAAAAGTTATAATGTGGAAAATTTGAGCTTTTTCACTTCATGGAACTAACTCAATCTCTCTCTCTATATAGGTCGTTTTTCTTTTGTATGCTCCTCACCGAGTATGATTACTCAGTTTATAGTGGAGCTATCAATATATTCTTCAAATTTGTAATTTAAACATTTATATTTCTCTTGGCATATTACTTACTCAGAAGCCGTTATTATACGGCTTTGTCATCATTATACCCAGTACCATAAAATGCATATGAATTGAAAAGTTTCTTGTATAATGATAGACCATTTTTCCGGCTTACATTTTGTCACTAAAATTTATTATGGATCTGGTTTCTAACACCATTCTTCATGAATTTCTAGAATGCCATCCTCTTTTAATATATCAAGTGTATATATATTTTTTTTATTTGTAGAAGTACTACTATTCATACAACTGTAAATGTTAGTACTGTGTGTTTTCCTTAGTTCATTGGTTTTTCATCTTAAATGACGGTGAATATAAATTCTGCAATAGGACTTAGTAACTGCAGTGTATATGTGTATCTCTTGATATTGAAACTCTTCTATTCAGAATTTTATTTAGATATGGAAAATATCAAACATAATAATTTCCTACAGCTCTCTATATTGCTCTAAATAGAGTTTTCTTAAGAGTTTTGATCATTTTTATTTACCACGGTAGAGAAGAATATTTTATGGTTAACTTCGGTATCTGAATTAACAGTTACAATTTCTAATATAACTCTTCATTTCCTTCAGTTATCTCACTGTTAGTTTGATAATTTCATTTCGGTAGTTATGATAAACAACACTAATCCCTATTCAAGAGAATATTTAAAACTCATTTTGGTTTAAAGTTGTAGAGATCTTCTTGCATAGATATAGTTTAATTAAACTATTAACAATTTTCAACTTATTACAGAAGTAGGAATTGTCAATCTGGATTAGACTAATTGTTTATACATATACTACATGCAGATAATTTTCAATGAGTTAATATATTATCTGGTACATAGAAATATAATCATCATGCAAAAAGAACTAAATTCTTATTATGTTCTTTCAGTCCTAATTGGTAAAAATTCTGGAGTTCAGTTCCGAAATCCCCCTTTTCCGGAATTCCATTAATTTTTTCTTATAAATAATTAGACAGAGTTTTCTGTTTGATACCCTATCACTGAAAAATTAATTTCTTTTCCTTTACCTAAATTTATATACTAGAAGCATATTAAAGTTACAGAATTCAATTCTCTGTGGGAATAGCATATATCTTCAGATTTAAACTAATATTAGTTTAGAAATTCTGATTGATATTTTCTCACATATTTTTTATTCCTACAACTATATAGATTTTCGAGGGTTTTACCCTCTAACAAAATCTTTTAAATGTGAGGAATCTAATACTCATAACCTGAACTTAAGACTGTTTAATTCAGTATAAATAATCACCATAAAAATAGAGTTAGCATATTATAGATTGGATGTGCATACCACTGCTTATAATGACCAGTCCTCCCAACCGTAGAGTTCATCTGTCTCCAGAATTCACCCCCGAGATGAGATCCTTTCCCCAGAACAAACCAACCCCAATCTCTCTTGGAGTAGCTTATTTAAGCTTATGCTCTCCCCAAAGCCTGTTTCTAATTCTACGTCCAGTCAGGATGCTTTTATTCCTGTTTGCCTAGGCCTCCCTTATTTATGGACTTTAAAGTTGTTTTCTTCTTTTCCAGCTCTTACCTCTTCCCAACTACTTTCCTCATCATTGGGGAAATCTATATTTTTCATCAAAAATCTAAATTAGAAATAAATTCTTTCAATGCTTTCTGAAATATTTTTGGGGAAAGTCTTAGCCTCTTTCCATACCTCATGGATTTGGCAAGTGATCTCAAAAATCTCATTTGGTCATAATGCATAGAAAATATTTTATTTATTTTTCATAAATAGTTAATTAACTACATCCACACAATACTTATCCATTGGGGTTCACTCCCCTTTGGAATAAAATTTAAATGGCTAACTTCAAAAACATAAACTAGGGGTGTTACATATTCCCCCTCTGAAAACAAACACCGTCCTCGGTGTTAACAACTAACTTCTAAAGTTTATTTTGAAAATAGAAATGGATATTTTTCCATGATCTCAAATTCTCTTTCCCACGTAGCTTCTTCAGCAGTAAAGTGCTTCCACTGCACCTTTACTCTGGCTACTGTTCAATTTCTCAATTCAATTTATTCCCGCTCTAATATTTGAAGCGACTCTGGTAGAAACTCCCCTTCTGGTTCCACCTCTATCAAATTCCAATCAACAATATGAGAAGAATCATGTACATATATTTTTTCTAACACTTAAAAAGGCCCATAGTATCTAGGAGCCATGTTTGCACAGCTGCCAGCATAAAGTGTACTCTTTTTGGGTTTAATATGCAAATACACATGATCAACCACTTTGAACTCTCGGTGCACTCTCTTCTTATCGGCATAGCTTTTTTGTTGATCTTGTGATGTCTTGATGTTTCTCTGTATTTGTTTGACAATCCTTTCCATTTCTTGTAGAGTATCTGGCCCCAGTACTAGCTTATCTTCAGGTTGTCTCCAACTTAAAGGAGTACGACACTTTCTTCCATAGAGTGCTTCAAATGGACTCATTTTGATGGAGTATTGATAGTTTTTGTTATAAGAAAATTTGACTAAATGTAATTAGTCCTCCAATTTTGATGGCCTATCCATCACAAACATCCTCATCATATCCTCCAAAGTCTGATTTTTTCTCTCTGTTTGACCATCTGTCTGAGGGTGATAAGCAATGCTAAAATTCAATTTAGTGCCCATGCCCCCGAATAGACCTTTCCAGAAGGCTTCCGTGAACTTAGCATCTGTATCTGAAATGATCATCTTTGGAACCCCGTGGAGCCTTACTATTTCTTTCAGGAACACAGTCGCTACTTGGGCTATCCCAAAAATAGATTTTACAGGTATGAAATGTGCAGATTTTGTTAAAGTATCTACCACTACCATCACAAAATCATGCTGGTATTTTTTTTTTGGGTAACCCAGTTATGAAATCTATAGAAACTGTGTCCCATTTCCATTCTGCAATTGGTAAGGGGTTTAAAAGACCAACTGAATGCTTATGTTCAACTTTGACTAGTTGACATTCCATGCATCTAGCTAAATAGTTTGCTACATCGTTTTTCATTCCTAGCCAAAACAATTTCTTTTTCAAGGTTGTAAGCATTTTCTGATATCCAGGATGTCTTGAATATGGCTGTTTATGATATTCATCTAGAATTTATTTTTTCAAAGAATCCACATTGGGGATGTATAATCTATTTCTGTAGCAGATCAACCCTTGCCGGTTTTGGGTGTATTCAGCTATTTCCTTTTTCAACATTTTTAATTGTATATTTTCATAGTTTGGATCTTGAACTGCTACCTTTTTCACTAATTCTTCTAAGTCAAAACTAGCACTGCTCCCAATGTTTCTTATGTTTTGGCAAGCATTTCTACTTAGAGCATCAACAATTTTTTTTTCTTTCCCTTTGATATGTTTTATGTCCATATCAAATTCACTCATAAAAGAGATCCATCTAGCTTGTCGAGCATTCAAATCTATTTGAGAAAATAAATACTTGAGAATGATATGATTGGTCATCAACGTAAATTTTTTTCCAGGAAGACAATGTCGCCACATCTTCAAAGCATGAATTACAACAGCCAATTCTAGATCATATACATTGTAATTCTATTCATGTTTCTTAAGCTTCCTAGATTCATATGCAATGACAGAATTTTCTTGCAATAGAACTCCTCCCAACCCTTCTCTACATGCATCCGTACACACAACAAACTCTTTATCAGGATCTGCAATCTTTAGTATCGGTGCTGTGGTAAGTTTTAATTTCAATTGTTCAAAGCTATGTTGGCATTTTTCATTCCACTAAAATTTGTTTCCTTTCCTCTATAGTGACGTTATGGAATATGCTATTGCATAAAATCTTTCAACAAACCTTCGATAATATCCTGCAATCCCCATAAATGACCTTACTACTGACACATCAGTAGGCATAGGCCACTCTCTTATGGCTTTTATCATTTTAGGGTCAACAGCCAATCCTTGTTCAGAAATTTTATAGCCTAGATATTGAATTTTGTGTTTGTAAAATTCACATTTGCAAAATTTGGCATATAACTTGTTCTTCTTAAGAGTCTGTAACACCATTCTCAAGTTTTCCTTATGTTCCGCCTCAATCTTTGAATAGACTAGAATATCGTCTATGAACACTAGTACAAATTTATCTAAGTACTTGTTCAAAATTTTATTCATTAAGCACATAAAAGTGGCAGGGGCATTTATCAAACCAAAAGGTAGGACTACAAATTCATAGTGTCCATACCTAGTTCGAAAAGTTGTTTTACTAATATCTTCCTCCTTAATTCTGAGTTGGTGATAACCAGTCCTCAAGTCAATCTTATAGAATACTGAAGCTCCTCTCACTTGATCAAAAATGTCATCTATTCTAGGAAGCAGATACCTGTTTTTGATTGTCAACTTATTAAGTTGACGGTAATCAATGCACATTCTGAAGGTTCCATCCTTATTTTTCACGAACAGTGTCGGTGCTCCCCAAGGAGATACACTCGGTCTGATGTAACCTTTATCCAGAAATTCTTGTAATTGCATTGTCAACTCCATGAGTTCAGGGGGGCTCATCCGATAAGGGGCTCTAGAAACAGGTGTTTCTCCTGGCACCAAATCAATTGAAAAATCAATTTCTATTTTTGGGGGAAGATGAGGAATATCATCTGGAAAAACTTCCTTAAATTCTCTTACCACTGGTAAAGTGTCTAAAAGGTTTTCTTCAGGTTGTTGTCCTAATTCTTCAACATGTACAACATATAATTGATATCCTTTTCTAGCTATCCTTTTTAATTGAAAAGCTAATATTTGTCTTACAGAAATTGGTTTTTGTTTTCCTTTTAGTATAACAAGTCTCCCTTCCTCATCTATGCAATGTAGAGTTTTATCCCAACAGTTCATCATAGCCTTTCTTTTCTCTAACCAGTCCATTCCTATCAGAAAATCGTATGAGCCTAAGGGAAGAATGTTTAAATTTACTTCTATATGAAAATAATTTAATTTAATTGTTTTTCGAGGTAACTTATGAGTTACTTTTCGTTTGGTGCTAGTGGCTAACTGGACCAACCAAGACTATTGAAAATTTTCAGTTTTGAGATTGCATTTCTCTACAACTTGTGGACTAATGTAACTCAAAGAAGCACTAGAATCAATTAAAATTGTAACAGATTGGTCATAAATTTTACCTTCCATCTCGACCATAGTAGCCTGATGTTCTGCTTGTCATTTCTCCAAGGCTGCACTGATAGTGGGTATGTTCCTTTGTATATCATTCACTATGGTAGCTTCCCTATCTCTCAGAATCATCTGAATATTTCTGTGTGGACATTCCCTCAACAAATGGGGTTCTCCGCAACCCCAACATTTCAAAGGCTCACACATTTTAACTGTTCCTTCCCTCTTACTATCCCCATCTATTTGTTTTGAACCAAATTGGGACTGAGTAGTTTGATTTTCCTTTGGTTTGTTAAATTTCTTCCGCTGATGGTCCCTACCAAAGTTCTTCATGTAAGCTAGTTTCTGTTTCTTTCCTTTGAATTCACCCTTGTTTATCCAGCTTTTCCCATGTTCACTCTTTCCTTTAAACTACTAATAGCATAATATAGCTTTCCTCACCACTTCGTCCATAGTTTTTGGATTATCAAACTCTATTTTCTCCTTGTACACTGTAGGCAAACAGTTCAAAAACCTTTGTACCTTTTCTTTCTCTTCACGAATATAAGGAACATACGTTAGCAGATTTGTAAACTTGGTGACAAGCTCATCTATGGTGAGTTGTCCCAATCTGAGTTCGTGAAACTCATTTTCTTTATCATCATAATAGCGTTCGTTTAAATAACACTTTTTAAACTTGACTTCGAAATCTTTCCAAGTCACTGTATTTTCATCAATGGCATGAACCATTTTTGTCTCCTTCCACCACAAGGTAGCCTTACCTTGCAACTGGTAGATAGCTAATCTAGCCTTCAGATTGCTGTCATATTCGTAGACCTGAAAATACTTAATCATTTTCAACAACCATGCCTCACCATCTTCCTCCTTCTCTCCATCATAGGAGGGAGTTTTAATTTTTTGGAATTAACCTTGTAATTCCTTCTTCTATTTAGATTGATATCTGTAGTGTCATCTTCCTCAGAATCATCTAAGAATTTTCCTTTCCTCCTCCTTCCGGAACCTTCACTTTCTTGGTTGTTCCGCGAAGTTAGTTCTCTTATCCACTTTTCCTACTCCTCACTACCTAATGAAAGCCTGTCATTCTAGCTTCTTAGCTTAGCCATATCCCATTGCAACCTGTGCAACATAGCCATCAAAGGAGCATTGGGATCTAGTGTGTTATCTCCACCATCTAGATCAACGTAAATTTCATCTCCTTCAGCCATTGAATTTTCAGTTTTAGTACCTTTGTACACTACAAAAGACAATATCAGTAACAAAATTTCTCAAAAAAATATGATTTACATAGTGAGCACAAAAACAACCCAATTTTTTCTAACCTTAGCTCTCATACCATTTGTAACATAGCTCAAAAACCAAAGTCTTTTTTTTTTCGTCATTTTGTGACGATCATACTTCATAAAATTTTCTAATTCATAGTTACTCTTGTCTATTGACTAATTTTCCCATTTTATGTAATTTGAGTAAAGGTTTTCCCATGGTGATTAAATCTATTTATAATAAAATCTCTATATTAACTTTTCCTAATTTTCCCCAAGTCTATAATGTTTATACATTAAGTTTAAGCTCTATCCCCTTATTACCTCCTACTTAATAATTGTGGAAAGACATTATTATTGATTGTATGGATATGTAAAAGAATTCATTTATGTATTCATTTTCTAAGGAATAGACCCATAATCCTATTGCTGAACTTATACAGGCCTTACCCATAAAACTTAACATCAGATTTATGCACTATTTCTTTTGTTATTTTCGATAGAGAGTATAAGCATTTGGACTTATGATACTATTTTCAAATTTTTAATAAAATTTTGATATTTTTATTGGATGGATTCAACTCAAGCTTACCTATGTATCCATATGTCTTATGTTATTAAACCTCTTAAATATTCATTGTTTATATGTCTTCATGTTATTTCATGCGCTGGAGACTTGATATGTTTGTCCCTTCGCTGGTGACTTGACATGTTTGCTTCCTCGACTTGAATATTGCCATTAATATCCTTACCGTCAGGTGTTATTAACATGTACCTTGCACGCAACGTTTCTACGGCTCCCTTTATCGAGTTTTCTAGGGTAATGATCAAGTAGATTTTTTGGATTTCATTCATATCATTGTATTAATTGTAAATGTCTGAATTCTCTACCCACAGTCCTCCACATTTAATTGTATTGATTTCACCCTATTAAGTTATACAACTTCATCAGAATACACCACTTGTAGGGTTAGATGATGTTAGGGTTTTAGAACTTCATTGGATATTTAATGTAAGAGATTAGAATAGTGATATTTCATTTGCCTCCATTATCAATTCTCTGGTATTTCTTTTCCAATCCGTCGACTTTCCTCTCCAATGTGATGATGAGCTCTTGGCAAGGGTTTATCCACAAATTTTTTTGGACGAAACTCTTCCATTCAGTAAGAATGTTATTGTTAATCAAATTTTGACCTTCATCCTAGCTTCATACGTATAATCTGAAGGGAATTATTTTGTGTTTGATAATGCGTTTAAGAAGAGATGCTATTCCAGCTATATGATTAATAAACCTTTCCCCCTTAGTAACTCTATTGTTTTTTTCATACAGTCATTATGGTAAATGTTCTTGAGCGTAATTGGGAAATTTTTATCCACGTTCAAGCGTATATAAGGTTCAGAGAACCCCAGTGTCAAGAATCCCAATTTTTACTTTGGTAATTTCTATATCGTTTGGTATTTTATTTTTGAATTGATCTCACAGATGGTATTATGGAATCGTTCATCCACGCTTATCATTTTCCCTTTTTATTTGGGTATTTTAAAATTCATTCTCTGTGCATGACTAAAATTATGAGCATTTGATTTGTAAAATTGTTTCCTCGCTACCTTAAAGGAATGCGACTCAGATTCTGATACGAAGATATGAATCTGAGCTTCAATATATCTCGATTCGCACAGGTGAGAAATATTTTTCTTTAGCTTATTGTATAACGAGTTTTCGTTCATTTTGATTTGTTGTATTTTCCCTAACTCGACGTTAAATGAATGGTTACAGGTAAACGTTAATTCCTTTCCTCTCTTCATCGACATAAAATGTATACTGTGGAAAATTTGAGCTTTTTCACTTCATGGAACTAACTCAATCTCTCTCTATACATGTCGGTTTTCTTTTGGATGCTCCTCACCGAGTATGATTACTCAGTTTATAGTGGAGCTATTAGTATATTCTTCATATTCGTAATTTAAATATTTATATTTCTCTTGGCATATTACTTACTCAGAAGATGATATTATATGGCTCTGTCGTCGTTATCCCAGTACCATAATATGCATATGAATTGAAAAGTTTCTTGTATAATGATAGACCCTTTTTCCGGCTTACATTTTGTCACTAAAATTTATTATGGATCTAGTTTCTAACACCATTCTTCATGAATTTCTAGAATGTCATCCTCTTTTAATATATCAAGTGTATATATATTTTTTTAATTCGTAAAAGTAGTACTATTCATACAGCTACAAATATCAGTACTATGTGTTTTCCTTAGTTCATTGGTTTTTCATCTTAAATGATGGTGAATATAAATTCTGCAATAGGACTTAGTAAGTGTAGTGTATATGTGTATCTCTTGATATTGATACTCGTCTATTCAAAATTTGATTTATATATGGAAAATATCTACCATAATAATTTCCTACAACTCTCTATATTTCTCTAAACAGAGTTTTCTTAAGATTTCTGTTCAGTTTTATTTACCACAGTACCCAAGAATATTTTATGGTTAACTTCGATATCTAAATTAACAGTTACAATTTATAATATAAATCTTCATTTCCATCAGTTATCTCACTGTTAATTTGATAATTTCATTTTTTATTTATGATAAATAACACTAATCCCTATTCAAGAGAATATTTAAAACTCATTTTGGTTTAAAGTTGTAGAGATCTGCTTGCATAGATATAGTTTAATTAAACTATTAACATTTTTCGACTTATTACAGAAGTAGGAATTGTCAATCTGGATTAGACTAATTGTTTATACATATACTACATGCAGATCATTTTCAATGAGTTAATATATTATCTAGTACTTGAAAAGATAATCATCATGGAAAAATCACTAAATTCCTATTATGTTCTTTCAGTCCTAATTGGTAAAAATTCTGGAGTTCAGTTCCCAAACCCCCCCATTTTTTTTTAATCTCTATAATTGTTCATGAAGATAGAATAATAAATTATTTTCCAGAATTCCATTAATTTTTGCTTATAAATAATTAGACAGAGTGTTCTGTTTGATACCCTGTCACTGAAAATTTAATTTCTTTTCCTGTACCTAAATTTATATACTAGAAGCGGATTAAAGTTACAAAATTCAATCTTCTGTGGGAATAACATATATCTTCAGATTTAAACTAATATTAGTTTAGAAATTTCGATTTATATTTTCTCACAGAATTTTTATTCCTACAACTATACAGATTTTCGAGGGTTTTACTCTCTAACAAAATCTGTTAATTGTGAGGATTCTAATACTCATAACCTGAACTTAACACTGTTTAATTCAGTATAAATAATCACCATAAAACTAGAGTTAGCATATTATAGATTGGATGTGCATACCACTGCTTCTAATGACCAGTCCTCCAAACTATAGAGTTCATTTGTCTCCAGAACTCACCCCCGAGCTAAGATCCTTTCCCTACAACAGACCAATCCCAATCTGTCCTGGAGTAGCTTATTTAAGATTATGCTCTCCCCAAAGCCCGTTTCTAATTTTGCGTCTGGAATTTCAGGATGCTTTTATTCGTGTTTTCCTAGGCATCCCTTATTTAGGGACTTTAAAGCTTCTTTCTACTTTTCCAACTTTTACCTCTTCCCAACTACTTTCCTCATCATTGGGGAAATCTAGATTTTTCCTCAAAAATCTAAATTATAAATAAATTATTTCAAGGCTTTTCAAAATATTTTTGGGGAAAGTCTTAGCCTCTTTCCATACCTCATGGATTTGGCAAGTGATCTCAAAAATCTCATTTGGTCATAATTCAAAGAAAATATTTTATTTATTTTTCATAAATAATTAGTTAACTACATCCACACAATACTTATCCATTGGGGTCCACTCCCCTTTGGACTAAAGTTCAAATTTCTAAATTGAAAAACATAAAATAGGGGTGTTACATATTCCCCCTCTAAAAACAAACATCATCCTCAGTGTTAATAACTAACTAGTAGAGTTTATTTTGAAAATAGATATGGATATTTTTCCATCATCTTAGCTTCTCTTTCCCACGTAGCTTCTTCAGCAATAAAGTGCTTCCACTGCACCTTTACTCTGGCTACTGTTCTATTTCTCAATTCAATTTCTTCTTGCTCCAATATTTGAAGTGGCTCTGGAAGAAACTCCCCTTCCGGTTCCACCTGTATCACATTCCAATCAAAAATATGAGAAGAATAATGTACATATATTTTTAATAACGAAACATGAAACACATCGTTAACTTTAATATGGGGAGTTAAGGCCAGTTTGTAAGCCACAAGTCCCAGTCTTTCTAACACCTCAAAAGGCCCACAGTATCTAGGAGCCAATTTTTGCACAGCTGCTAGTATTAAGTGTAGTATTTTTTGGTTTAATACACAAATACAAATGATCACCCACTTTGAATTCTTGGTGCACTCTCTTCTTATCGACATAGCTTTTTTGTTGATCTTTTTCTGTCTTGACGTTTCTCTGTATTTGTTTGACAATCCTTTCCATTTCTTGTAGAGTATCTGGCCCCAGTACTAGCTTATCTTTAGGTTGACTCCAACTTAAAGGAGTACGACACTTTCTTCCATAGAGTGCTTCAAATGGACTGATTTTGATGGAGGATTGATAGCTGTTGTTATAAGAAAATTTCGACCAAATGTATGTAGTCCACCCATTTTGATGGCCTATCCATCAGAAACATCCTCAACATATCCTCCAAATTCTGATTTGTTCTTTCTGTTTGACCATCTATCTGAGGGTGATAAGCAGTGCAAAAATTCAATTTAGTGCCCATGCCCAGAAATAGACCTTTCCAAAAGGCTGTCGTGAACTTAGAATATCTATCTGAAATGATCATCTTTGGAACCACGTGGAGCCTTACTATTTCTTTTAGGAACACATTCGCTACTTAGGTTGTTCCAAAAGTAGATTTTACAGGTATGGAATGTGCAGGTTTTGTTAAAGTATCTACAACTACCATCACGGAATCATGTTGGTATTTTGTTTTGGGTAACCTGATTATGAAATCTATAGAAACTGTGTCCCATTTCCATTCTGCAATTGGTAAGGGGTTTAAAAGACCAGCTGGATGCTGATGTTCAACTTTGAATAGTTTACATTCCATGCATCTAGCTAAATAGTTTGCTACATCCTTTTTCATTCTTGGCGAAAACAATTTATTTTTCAAGGCTATAAGAATTTTCTGATATCCAGGATGTCCTGAATATCACTGTTTATGATATTCATCTAGAATTTCTTTTTTCAAAGAATCCTCATTGGGGATGTATAATCTGTTTCTATAGCAGATCAACCCTTGCTGGTTTTGGGTGTATTCAGCCATTTCCTTTTTCAGCATTTTTAATTGTAGATTTTCATAGTTGGGATCTTGATCTGCTACCTTTCTCACTAATTCTTCTAAGTCAAAACTGGCACTATTCCCAATGTTGCTTATGTTTCGGCAAGCATTTCTGCTTAGAGCATCAACAATTTTGTTTTCTTTCCCTTTGATATGTTTTATTTCCATATCAAATTCACTCAGAAAAGATAGCCATCTGGCTTGTCAAGCATTCAAATCTATTTGAGAAAAGAAATACTTGAGACTGATATGATCGGTCATCAACGTAAACTTTTTTCCAAGAAGATAGTGTCGCCACATCTTCGAAGCACGAATTACAGCAACCAATTCTAGATCATATACACTGTAATTCTGTTCATGTTTCTTAAGTTTCCTAGATTCATATGCAATGACAGAATTTTATTACAATAGAACTCCTCCCAACCTCTCTCTACATGAATCCATACACACAACAAACTCTTTATCAGGATCTGAAATATTTAGTATCAGTTTTGTGGTAAGTTTTAATTTCAGTTGTTCAAAGCTATGTTGGCATTTTTCAGTCCACTCAAATTTGGTGCCTTTCCTTTGTAGTGATGTTATGGGATATGCTATTGCAGAAAATCTTTCCAAAAACCTTCGATAATAACCTGCAATCCCCATAAATGACCTTACTACTGACAAATCAGTAGGCATAGGCCACTCTCTTATGGTTTTTATCTTTTTAGGATCAACAACCAATCCTTGTTCAAAAATGATATGGCCTAGATATCGAATTTTATCTCTGTAAAATTCACATTTGCTAAACTTGGCATATAATTGGTTCTCCCTAAGAGTTTGTAACACCATTCTCATGGGTTCCTTATGCTCTGCCTCACTGTTTTAATAGACTATAATATCTTCTATGAACACTAGTATGAATTTATCTAAGTACTTGTTCAAAACGTTGTTCATTAAGCACATAAAAGTGGCAGGGGCATTTGTCAAACCAAAAATTAGGACTACAAATTCATAGTGTCCATACCTGATTCGAAAAGATGTTTTACTAATATCTTCCTCCTTAATTCTGAGTTGGTGATAACCAGTCGTCAAGTCAATCTTAGAGAATACTGAAGCTCCTCTCACTTGATCAAAAAGGTCATCTGTTCTGGGAAGGAGATACCTGTTTTTGATTGTCAACTTATTAAGTTGACAGTAATAAATGCACATTTTGAAGGTTCCATCCTTCTTTTTCACGAACAGCACTGGTGCTCCCCAAGGAGATACACTCGGTCTGATGAAACCTTTATCCAGCAATTCTTGTAATTGTATTTTCAAATCCATGAGTTCAGGGGGGCTCATCCAGTAAGCGGCTCTAGAAAGGGGTGTTGCTCTTGGCACCAAATTGATTGAAAAATAAATCTCTCTTTTGGGGGGAAGATGAGGAATCTCATCTAGAAAAACTTCCTTAAATTCTCTTACCACTGGTAAAGTGTCTAGCAGGTTATATTTAGGTTGTTGTCCTAATTCTTCAATATGTACAACATATACTTGATATCCTTTTCTAGCTGTCCTTTTTAATTGCAAAGCTGATATTTGTCTTACAAAAATTGTTTTTGATTTTCCTTTGAGTATAACGGGTCTCCCTTCCTCATCTATGCAATGCAGAGTTTTATCCCAATAGTTCATCATAGCCTTTCTTTTCTCTAACCAGTCCATTCCTATCAGCAAATCATATGAGCCTAAGGGCAGAATGTTTACATTTACTTCTGTCTGAAAATCATTTAATTTAATTTCTGTTTGAGGTAACTTATGAGTTACTTTTCGTTTGGTGTCAGTGGCTAACTAGACCAACCAAGACTGTTGAAATTTTTGAGTTTTGAGATTGCATTTCTCTACAACTTCTGGACTAATGTAACTCAAAGAAGCACCTGAATCAATTAAAAATGTAACAAATTGGTCAGAAATTTTACCTTCCATCTCAACCATAGTAGCCCGATGTTCTACTTGTCGGTTCTCCAAGGCTGCACTGACAGTGGGTATGTTCCTTGCTATATCATTCACTGTGGTAGCTTATCTATCTCTCAAAATCATCTAAATATTTCTATGTGGACATTCCCTCAACAAATGGGGTTCTCCGCAACCCCAACATTTCAAAGGCTCCTGCATTTTAACTGTTCCTTCCTTCTTATTATCCCCATCTATTTGTTTTGAACCAACTTGGGAATGAGCAGTTTGATTTTCCTTTGGTTTGTTAAATTTCTTTTGCTGATGGTCCCTACCAAAGTTCTTCATGTAAGCTGGTTTCTATTTCTTTCCTTTGAATTCACCCTTGTTTATCCAAATTTTCCCATGTTCACTCTTTCCTTTAAACTGTTGATAGCATAATCTGGCTTTCCTCACCACTTCGTCCATAGTTTTTGGATTATCAAACTCTATTTTCTCCTTGTACACAGTAGGCAAATAGTTCAAAAACCTTTGTACCTTTTCTTTCTCTTCATGAATATAAGGAACATACCTTAGCAGATTTTTAAACTTGGTGAGAAACTCATCCATGGTGAGCTGACCCAATCTGAGTTCGTGAAACTCCTTTGCTTTATCATCATAATAGTGTTCGTTTAAATAACGATTTTTAAACTTGACTTGGAAATCTTCCCAAGTCACTGTATTTTCATCAATGGCATGAACCATTTTTGTCTCCTCCCACCACAAGGTCGCCTTACCTTGCAACTGGTAGATAGCTAATCTGGCCTTTAGATTGTTGTCATATTCATAGACCTGAAAATAATTAATCATATTCGACAGCCATGCCTCAGCACCTTCCTCCTTCTCTCCATCATAGGAGGGAGGTTTAATTTTTCGGAATCCCCCCTGTAATTCCTTCTTCTATTTAGATTGATGTCTAGAAGTGTCATCTTCCTCAAAATCATCTGAGAGTTTTCCTTTCCTCATCCTTCCGGAGCCTTCACTTTCTTGGCTGTTCTGTGAAGTTAGTTCTCTTATCAACTTTTCCTACTCCTCACTGGCTAATGAAAGCCTATCATTCTGGCTTCTTAGCTCAGCCATATCCCGTTGCAACCTGTGCAACATAGTCATCATAGGAGCATTGGGATCTGGCGTCTTATCTCCACCACCCAAATCAACGGAAATTTCATCTCCTTCAACCATTGAATTTTCAGTTTCAGTACCTTTGTACACTACACAAGACAATATCAGTAACAAAATTTTTCAAAAAAATATGATTTACACAGTGAGCACAACAACAACACAGTTTTTTCTAACCTTAGCTCTAATACCATTCGTAACATACCTCAAAAACCAAAGTTTTTTTTTTTTTTGTCGTTTTGTGACGATCATACTTCATAAAATTTTCTAATTCATAGTTACTCTTGTCTATTGACTAATTTTCCCATTTTATATAGTTTGAGTAAAGGTTTTCCCATAGTGATTAAATCTATTTATAATAAAATCTCTATATTAACTTTTCCTAATTTTCCCCAAGTCTATAATGTTTATACATTAAGTATCAATACTCTAAGCTTTGTCCCCTTCTTACTTCCTATTTAAGAATTGTGGAAAGACATTATTATTGATTGTATGGCTATGTCAAAGCATTCAATTATGTCTTCATTTTCTAAGGAATAGACCCATAATCCTGTCGTTGAATTTATACAGGCCTTACCCATAAAACTTAACATCATATTTATTCACTATTTGTGTTGTTAATTTCAATGGAGAGTATAAGCATTGGGACTTATGATACTATTTTCAAATTGTTAATAAAATTTTGATATTGTCATCGGGTGGATTCAACTCAAGCTTACCTATGTATCCATATGGCTTACGTTATTAAACCTCTTAAATCTTCATTGTTTATATGTCTTCATGTTATATCATGTGTTGGAGACTTGATACGTTTGTCCCTTTGCTGGTGACTTGACATGTGTGCATCGTCAACTTGACTATTTCCATTAATATCCTTACCGTCGGGTGTTATTAACATGTAGCTTGCACAAAACGTTTCTTCGGCTCCCTTTATCAAGTTTTCCAACGTACTAATCAAGTAGATTTTTGGGATTTCATTCATATCATTGTATTAATTGTAAACGTACGAATTCTCTACCCATAGTCCTCCAAATTTAATTGTATTGATTTCACCCTATTAAGTTATACGACTTCATCAGGATAAACCACTTTTAGGGTTAGATGATGTCAGGGTTTTAGAACTTAATTGGATATTTAATGTAAGAGATCAGAATAGTGATAATTCATTTGCCTCCATTACCAATTCTCTGGTCTTTCTTTGCCATTCCGTCGAGTTTCTTCTGCAATGTGATGACGAGCTCTTGGCAAGGGTTTATCCATGACTTTCTTTGGACGAAACTCTTCCATTCGGTAAGAATGTTATTGTTAATCAAATTTTGACCTTCATCCTAGCTTCATACGTATAATCTGAAGGGTATTCTTTTGTGTTTGATAATGCGTTTAAGAAGAGCCTCTATTCCAGATATACGATTAATAAACCTTTCCCCCTTAGTAACTATGTTGTTTTTTTCATACAGTCGTTATGGTAAATGTTTTTTAGCGTACTTGGGCAATTTCTATCCACGTTCAAGCGTATCTAAGGTTCAGATAACCCCAGCGTCAAGAATCCCAATTTTTATTTTGGTAATTTCTATATCGTTTGGTATTTTATTTTTGAATTGAACTCACAGATGGTATTATGGAATCGTTCAAACACACTTGTCATTTTTCCTTTTTATTTGGGTATTTTGAAATTTGTTGTCTGTGCATCACTAAAATTATGGGCATTTCATTTGTAAAAAATTTTCCTCGCTACCTTAAAGGAATGCGACTCAAATTATGATATGAAGATATGAATCTGAGCTTCAACATATCTCCATTCTCACAGGTGAGCAATATTTCTCTTTAGCTTATTCACACGGGTGAGTAGTACTATTCATACTGCTGTAAATATCAGTATTGTGTGTTTTCCTCAGTTCATTGGTTTTTCATCTTAAATTATGGTGAATATAAATTCTGCAATAGGACTTAGTAAGTGCAGTGTATATGTGCATCTCTTGATATTGATACTCGTCTATTCAGAATTTTATTTAGATATGGAAAATATCAACCATAATAATTTCCTACAGCTCTCTATATTGCTCTAAATAGAGTTTTCTTAAGAGTTTTGATCATTTTTATTTACCACGGTACAGAAGAATATTTTATGGTTAACTTCGGTATCTGAATTAACAGTTACAATTTCTAATATAACTCTTCATTTCCTTCAGTTATCTCACTGTTAGTTTGATAATTTCATTTTGGTAGTTATGATAAATAATACTAATCCCTATTCAGGAGAATATTTAAAAACTATTTTTTTTTTTAATTTGTAGATATCTGCTTGCATAGATATAGTTTAATTAAACTATTAACATTTTTTGACTTATTACAGAAGTAGGAATTGTCAATCTGGATTAGACTAATTTTTTATACATATACTACATGCAGATCATTTGCAATGAGTTAATATCTTATCTAGTACTTAGAAAGATAATCATCACGCAAAAATAACTAAATTCCTATTATGTTCTTTTAGTCCTAATTGGTAAAAATTCTGGAGTTCAATTCCCAAACACCCCCCCCCCCCCTTTTTATCTCTATACTTGTTCCTTAAGATAGAATAATAAATTATTTTCCCAAATTCCATTAATTTCTTCTTATAAATAATTAGACAGAGTTTTCTGTTTGATACCCTGTCATTGAAAATTTAATTTCTTTTCCTGTACCTAAATTTATATACAAAAGTAGATTAAAGTTACAAAATTCAATCTTCTATGGGAATAGCATATATCTTCAGATTTAAACTAATATTAGTTTAGAAATTTCGATTGATATTTTCTCATAGATTTTTTATTCCTACAACTATACAGATTTTCAAGGGTTTTACCCTCTAACAAAATCTATTAAATGTGAGGAATCTAATACTCATAACCTGAACTTAACATTGTTTAATTCAGTATAAATAATCACCATAAAACTAGAGTTAGAATATTATATATTGGATGTGCATACCACTGCTTCTAATGACCAATCCTCCCAACCATAGATTTCATCTATCTCCAGAACTCACCCCCAAGTTGAGATCCTTTCCCCAGAACAGACCAACCCTAATCTAACCTAGAGTAGCTTATTTAAGCTTATGCTCTCCCCAAAGCCTGTTTCTAATTCTGCATCCAGAATTTCAGGAAGCTTTTATTCCTATTTTCCTAGGCCTCCCTTATTTAGGGAATTTAAAGTTGTTTTCTGCTTTTCCAGCTTTTACCTCTTCCCAACTACTTTCCTCATCATTGGGGAAATCTAGTTTTTTCCTCAAAAATCTAAATTAGAAATAAATTCTTTCAAGGCTTTTTGAAATATTTTTGGGGAAAGTCTTAGCCTCTTTCCATACCTCATGGATTTGGCAAGTGATCTCAAAAATCTCATTTGGTCATAATGCACAGAAAATATTTTTTTTATTTTTCATAAATAATTAATTAAATACATCCACACATTACTTATCCATTAGGGTCCACTCCCCTTTGGACTGAATTTCAAATGTCTAACTTGAAAAACATAAACTAGGGGTGTTACAAATACCAAAAATACAAACATTATGCATTGAATTTCAAAAATTTTTCGATAACAATTATCAATCCTCAGACTCCTTTGAATGGCCACAAATGCATAACATCTCGCTATCTCTCAGGTGATCTATGCCATTATTTTCCATGTCCATCCTAAAAATGCAATACCAACATTAAATAAAATATTAATATCTCTGACTTTAATAATAACCGCATCACTGAATTAGTGCTTCTAGACTTTTCCATGACAACTGCAATGGGTGAAATATTTATTTTGAGTAGTAATACTAACACCCCCAAAAACAAAAACTTCGTGATCTTTATTAAAAATTATGGTAATTACTAATGTGAAATCCTTTCAACCTTAAACCAAATGACCAACTATACACTCCATAATGGTTTCCCATCCTCGTTTGATAATGCATGCATTCCCTTTTTAGTATTTATAATATCAAGGATTTTTCTTACCCATTTATTAGTTTCAACCATCAGGAACCCTAATTGATTCTTGATGGCCTTATGTCAATAATACTTTCATAGTAAATTAGTAATACTTTCACTAATGAGTTTTTATGGGAGTTTTACGGTAGGGATATTATAGTATCCATAAAGAGAACTTGAATATGAGGATGGATAGGACCAAGAGGAGATTCATTGGAATAATATGTTATGTACATCAAATGATTTATAGATGGAAAAGATTCTTGATTAAATAATTACAAAGATAACTAGGAAGAATTTTTATTATGAGTGCTTGGTTAGTGGAAGGGTCTTCTAGCTAAAGATGCAACCCGGATGAATGTTGCAGAGATACATAAACATGTACAAGTTGTTGAAGGCCTCATTTACAATGGTCCATGAAATATTTTTTTTCTATGCGAGTCTGATGGAGGATAACTCCACAAATTTTTCCTTTTCTTCTGATATTTTCTATAGATGATATTTTCACATATAGGAATTTATTGGTTTTGTTGAATTTTCCTAGAGGACATATGTAAATAACTGATAATATCATATGGCACCCAATTTTCTAAAATGGGGAAACATGTAAGAATATTTGAGAATTGTTTATTAATTCCAATTTTTCCATATATTTATATTTTGTCTAAATATGAGAGGCTTAGAAAGAAATGGATATTCAATGTTCGAGGGGTATCTCAAGTATCTGTAAGGTCTCTATCTAAATCCTTGAGACACGATTAAGGTACTAACTATGTGTATTAATTTATTCTCTCTTCGCTGAGTTGGTGTTACCTTACTGCTCAGAAAAATCGATTGAATGGGTCTATTTTAGTTTCTACCGGGCACAATTATTGACAACACGAGAAGTAAGTGCTAAATCCCTGGGCAATGATCATTGTAACAAGGTGATTATTTCCTTGTAGCTAAAAGAAAACCACTTAGGTATGGCAACTATTTAGTGAACCGGGTTGAATGAAAAAATTGGCATGAGCATAGAGGAACATTGAGTTGGGTGCATTGGTGGTTTGTTGTGAGGATACCAATGTATCAAAATGCAAAGTGGAACATAAGGTTCTAGCCAGGAGGAACCTCAATTTCAGACCCCCCTCTTACTAATGTCAACGTAACCCCCCTACATGCAATCGACAAGCATTGCCGATCCTTCTTAATCTAATCAACATAATTCTGTTGGAATAGCAAAACTTCACACATGAACTAGTAGTGTGGACCTGACCCCCCTAGTTGACATAAGGTACCTACCCCCCACAATCAATGAGTTACTTATATCTTAGTCGAATATCCTTCATTGCCGATTATGTTATTGGTTCCTACAACTGATTGACTTAGACATGAGTTAGGATTAAATCAAGGTTTTGACTCATAGTACCAACAATAATACCCTTGGTCATAGGCCTGAGCCTAAGGAAAACCTAAGACTCTAAAAGGAGTAGGGCCTAATTTAATTCATAATCCCAAAAAAATGGTTTGAACCACCACCTCCATTGCATTGATAAGTATGCCTACTTTAAGTTATGGTTTCCAAAATTTTAATTTAATGATAAATAATTATAGGTTGGATTATATGGATTTAACTTCTATGGAATATTATAGAATATTCATAGTAGTAAAAAAAATCAATGGTTGTGATTTATCTTCAAATTAGTAATGATCTTGTTACACTTGTAATTAAATTTCTCAAATAAAAAAATTTCATCTCGACAAATGTCATAGAATGAGATATGATTTTTTGGGCATGTGGTATTCATAGTTCATTGTATTGGTCCATCGTATTGTAACAAAGCATATTTACATATTAAGAGTATCCATGGTAAAGTGGATGTAAATCTCCATGGTTAGGGATCTTGTTCCATGACTTTTTAAATGTATATATATTAAATTTTATTATTAATTTAGAAGAAGGTTATAAATTAGCTATTTAATATGATTTTTTTCATTTTAGAAATGTGAAATATATTATGAAGTAAGTGTTTTTATGCTTAGTATGAATTGATTTCCATCAACATTTACCTGCCATGTTCGCTATATGGCTGACCTAGTAATATTTTAATTATATCCATAGGTGTCTCTATTTTGAAATACAGCTTCCACAATAATTACTAGGTGTGTTGTAAGGATTTAAATTCCATAAAACATTTGAAAATATTTTTAATAGTAATCGTACATCAAAGATATGAGTTATGAATTTTTGTCACATTTTATTAGTAAGAGACACTCTTTGGCCATGGTATTATCACAAAGTCTACTTAATTAGTTTTAATGGTTTTTTTTAATATTAAGAAACTTAAATATGCCACAAAATGAATATTTAATTCCTATACAAATTTACGATCCTTTCAAACTATATGAATATATTAATTTTGAATTTATGAATAATAAATATGTCAAATTAATATATGACACTTCTTCATTCATAATTCATCTTTTCTTTCTCAATCTATTTAGAATAATCTAACTCAATCACTATAATTTTAAGATTATATTCAAAAGCTCCAAAAATAGATATTCCAATAGGCTACTCCTCAAATCTTATTAGAATACATCAAAATAACTATGGAAATTTTAATACATCAAAGTATGCCCCTTTAAAATTTTGACTACAAAACTTTATCTAGATTTACATATTTTAATTTATTGTTTTGATTAAACTTATAAATTCAAAACAATTGAGTTATTCCTTATAATAGCATAAAATAAGCAAGAGTGAAAACAACATTAATCCATTTTTTAGAGTAATATTTCTCTCAAAATGACAAAAGCTTGGTATACTGTATTATTTTGAGAATTTTGTTGCCACATTTCTCTAACCCATGGAATTGAATGAGAAATAAATTGATTGGAATCTAATAATTCCATTTATATATTCTCTAGCTTATTCAGCAACTAATGAAATGTAAATAATATTCAATTGATAATTGACTAAAAATAGAATATTTTTCTCACCACATACAAACTTTGTGGAAAATGAGAGCTCTACAAACAAAATAACATTGTTAAAATACTAGGGTTTTTTATGTTAGTTAGAGGGTAACCTTTAGTCATGTATCACGTAAAAAATTTCTTCACTCAAAGATTTTTTCCTTTCCAATTATATCTCATTATACAAAAATGACGTACAACTAGTAGCTGATACATGAATATAATATTTGTACATTGCAAATTATAGGTCATTGAACATAAATAACACCCAAACTGTATTTTGTACATGAATGAAAATAACATAGCTACCTCTTCAAACATGGAACTTATGGAAAAATAGAACTCCACCCACATAATACCGTGGAATAGATTATAGATTTAGCTATGTACGTAATTTTTCACTTCAGTCAAATATTGGGGAAGTGTCATTTATGTGCAGGAAAGGCTATTGAATTCTAGTGTAGGTTATCACAAGATTTGGATTTTGATTGAGAAGTGGGTAGGAGGTTCCCAGATGACTAGTCAATAAACTTCCCATCCATGCTATATAACTCTTCATATCCAATGATGCTAATTGGTGGTGATTGTTTATGAACAAACATGTGGTGTTGTTTTTTCGATCCACGTAATTATTGTACATAGGTAATCTTGCACCTGTATATTTTGATGAAGCTAATTTAGGCCTCTGTAATTTTCAATTGTCCAATTGGAAAGGAAGAGGAGGAAAGACAAAAATCATCAAAAAATTCACACACACAATAACACGATTTGAGACTCTTCAATTGATCACATGAAGTTGATGATTACAATGAACTCGATGAGGTGTATTTAATTTTTTTTTACTAGAAACTCACTCAAAATAATTTTAACATGAAACAACACACTAAATTCAAATTTACCAAAAATAAGGCTTAACTTGAACTCACTCACACTTGAAACAGTTAACTGACTCTCTAAATCTAGAAAACTCTTAATGCAGGAGTAATTAGAGATCTTTAACACCACCCCTTAACTATGACCTCTAAATAAGACATGACTCATGAAAACTCAAACATGCATGTTGTTCTAAGTCTTAGTTATACTTATAACATCTAAGTTTCCTCTGTTAAAATAAAATACATATTTTGTTAATGGCTTCTTGGAACAAGGTCCCCTAACTGCATTTTTGGTCCATTTTTGTAATATTTTGTAATACTTAGTCTAGCGCAGGGTCTGGGGGCTGGGTCAAAGCCCCCAATGAATTGTAAAGGGTCGAAGGGTAGACCAAGAGTCTGCAAAACACAATTTCCGTACCATAGAGTAGAGGGGGATAATATGTTATAAATAGATAGATGAATCGAGTCTAGAAGAGGTTAAGAAAGGATTAAGCTTGATATGAATTTGTGGATATTTTTGTGCCAATTGTCTAGGTAAGGGCTCTTGCTTGCTGTGTGCACAGAGACCCTGAGTCCTACTGTGTGGAGATCTCGATGGTTGTGTGCACGGGAAGGTAATTAGAGCCTCTAAGTTGGATATGGATATGAATGAATGAGAAGACGGTTTGATATATTTAAGTGGTTTTGTGTTATGATTATCAGATATTATATTGTTCACTGAATACTAATGATGTACTAATGCATAGGTGGATGCAATATTATGAATGCGTAGATGTGGTTTAAATACTCCGCGTAAGTTACATGTTATTTATGATCTATGCTCTGCCAATATACTATTAAGAGTTTCTATATTAGGGCTTTCCCAGCGTAGGTATGTTTGATCTAAAAGGGCCCACCTCAAATTAATTTATCTCTCTCTAGGTGTGGAAACATAGTTCTAGCACCCTCGCATACTACTTTGGGTGAGACCTTGACCTGCGTAAGCGGGTCATTTCCAAAAAGGCCAGTAGTATAGGGGTTTGTTGGAAAACCTTAAAACCAAACCTTGGTCAAGACCCATAAATCCAACAAATGGTTTCATTGTCAGGACCGGGAGAATTTTGATAGAGAGATCTGGTAATGCCACGGGTCATTGGTAGCCATTGAAACCTGAACTCGAGGACTAGTTTGAAAAACAAATTCATCAGTTTTCCCTAAAATAGAATATATGTAAGAGGCTATCTACTAAAGAGTGAAAAAATAAGTAAATTTTTAGATAAGTACACAAAATCTTCTTTGTATCCTTCGCACATGTATTACAAGAGTGGTTGGCGCGATTGGCAAAGTTCTATACTTGTTGGAAAGATGATAAGGTCACACATTGGACCCCTGAATTGCTACAATAATTGGAAAAGACTGATAACAAGGTTACTAGGATTGTATACAATTGTGTTGACAGTATTATGGTAGGATTTGTGAAAAAATTTGCGGTCGATCATTTTACTTCATATTCGAGAGCAGAGCAAACGTTCTTGAAAGGATTTAGAGGTAAGTTCCTGCAAACCCTGACGCTACTGATTAAGATGCTATTGAGTGAAAAGGGTGTCCTGTGCAGCCACACTGAGTGAATGACCTCCGACCAAGGTGGAAGAACAACACGAAGAGGTAAATACTACTGACGTAATCAAGAAGGAGATAGATCGGTATACATCCCCTTAAGGGAATCATATGATTTTAACCAAAGCGGGGTTACACAAGTTGAAACCAGCCCCCCGACTACGCTAGCATCAAACCCATGTAAGGGTAAGAATTATCCTACTCCACCTTCTCCTCCACTTAAGGAATATATGGCTACGCACATGAAACTACCTACCTTTAAGGTTGTAGGAGATGAAGATATGGATCGATTCCGGTTTGTAGTAGAATGTGTATGGATTTCACAAAACGTTAATAATGATGCCATCAAATGAGCACAACTATCCATAGCCTTTGAAGGAAGGGCCCTGGACTTGTTTATGCGATACATTGTTCAAAACATGAATTCTCAAATACAAAATATTAAGCATGCCCTGAAGCAACTGTTCCTAAATCCTAAATCATACTCTCAATATGTAATCGATGTGAAGGACTTCAAACAAGGATGTACAGAGTCCATCTGGGAAGCTGACCAAGGATTGAAGAAGGCCCTTAGTGAGGGGGGATCTATCTATGAGGAGAAGCAACACAAGGAATGGTTTATTGCCATGCTATTACCACATCAACGTGGACCCATGGGACAATAGAAGATCGCCTCCCAGGAAGAAGCCCTAGAGATTTCCATGAAGTTGGAAGATGCACCTAGAGATGACACTCATTTCACGGCACTACAAATCCAAAGCCAGATAGAGGAAATGCACTCATAAATTCAAAACTTACGGAAGGATCGAGGTAAGGAAGCTAGCCTATATATCTGGTGCATATGTTGTAGTGTGTCAGGCCATACTAAGGATTAATTCCCTTTGTTTTCAGATTACATGTAGGCTGGGGGGCCAAGCCCTCTATGTTAAAGGGAAATGGCTGGACCTAGTAGCCCCATGCTATGGTGTGCTAACTATCAGGTAGTAGGAAGACATGACACAGATCACTGCCCACGGTTAGGTGCGTATGTTCCAGAACTGAAGCAACAATGGTGCATATTCTTCTCACATGTAGGTCATGACGAACAAAATTTTCGAACACTTGACGTCATGGTAGATAAGGGAAACATATACAGGGTGCAAGTGGACCCCTCATCACCACTATATCCTTTGGGGTGGGGTGGCTCCCCCGCAAGAGGAAGGGGAGGAGGGAGAGGGGGAAGTGGAGGTCGAGGGTGTGGAAAACTGATCTGTTACAACTCTGCTGATGTGGGGAATTACCCAAGAGAATTCCTAAACCCCGTGCACCAATCCTACAAATATTGTAGGCAGTTCATACATGTCATTAAACAATACCTAGTGCTAATAGAAAAATTGCAGGAAAAACAACAGACACCCACGGAGAACGTACAATGGGTTAAGGCAGAACCACGGGATGATGAGCCAAGTATCAATGTGATAACATGCAGTGCCATGGCCACCAGAGGGGCTAAGGAAAAACTGTGGTCAAACCACTGATTAGGAGGGCCTTCGAGAAAAAGGAAAGTTTAGATTTGAAAAAGGAGAAGGAAACTTTCATGGGGGCTCAGAAGGAAATGACCAAGGACGAGAAATTCACCTTGGAAACCACAGTAGATTCAAAACCAAACAAAGTAGTTAAGCCATTCCTTTAGCCATTCATGAAGATGTTGTGCAACCAGAAGGCAGTATAGAATCTCCAAGAATTATTGATAGCTGTGCGGAAAAAGTTGCCTCATAACCAGAAGTTAAAACTGTGAACAAGCTATACATGAACAAAAAAAGAACTGGACGAGAGATATTAATGACAGCATAGATTGGAGACTATGAAATGGACCAACTCATCCTCGACTTAGGATCAGACTCAAATTTCTCGCCTAAGAAAACCTAGAAAAGAATGGGAGATCCTAATCTAGAATGTTCTACTATTGAGCTATAGGTGGCTAACCAGGAAAATATTACCCCACTTGAATGACTGACAAAGGTTGTTGAAGGCATTATGGGTGCTAAAATTTATGCTTATTTTGAGGTAATCCAGATAGTGGATGACACAGGCCCTTACCTCGTGCTCTTAGGCCTAAATTGGGCTACTGATATGGGAGGTATCATTAACTTTAAAAAGAGGAGCATGATCTTTGAAAATGAAGGTGCACGGGTGATAATCCCTTTGGACTAGGCATAAGGTGAGCGATAAACTAAACTAGTATGAGAGGAGGAGGATGTTGATCAAATTTACAGGCTAACTGCCTGGGAAGATGGTTGGATCAACCCGATGGCTGATGGTATGTTATGCTAGGAAAAAGATAGTGAATGATTATCTCACTCAGATGGAGATATAGAAAATTGCTAGAATTGGTTGCATGATGTATATGCACTGCGGTGTCTTAAGATCACAAAGATTTTCTAATGCATCTTAAAGAAATTAAAGCGGTTGTCCCTCAAGAACAGATATTTTGGGCCCTTGACTTGGCTATGAGTGCGACCCCAACGCGATTGTGGGAAACCCATTAAGGAGCTTTTCAGGACTCGGGGAATGCTGAAAGATTACGATCCTATTATTTGACCCTCTGGTCAACCCACTGATGAAACTCTTCTTGGGATGAGGGGATCTGTGCAAGTACTTGGCTCTTTGGATGGAATTATGGAACGAAAACACATGGAATGAATGGGTCCATATGTTTATTCATGTTTTGGGACCAATCCCCACCACTTGGTATTTGGATGCAGAACTACACTAATGTAATTGTCATTGGGGTACGATGGCTGAGGATTTTGTAATGACCTTTGGATTGGCAGGAGGAACAGAAAAACTTGATGAAGCCTTGCAAGATATAGATTCTCTGGTATTTACTGATTCCCCCTTAAGCAAGAGTGTACTACACCAGCTTGGGACACATAGATGCAGGACATTGTCAACTGCAGAAATTTGTCAGTGGAAGGTTGTGATGAGGACCCCCAGAATATCACTATCCCAGAGTTGGAAGGAGAACATGTTGTTTAAGGACCTTTGCTACAGGCAATTGATGTTACCAAACCATTCAAAATGAAGGAAGTCAACATTTTCATAGAGGCACAACCAAATATGGCCAAGATTGGGGATTAATGGGATAGTGACAGGGTAGTAAAAATCACGGAACTGCTAACTGAATATCAGGATCTATTCTCCACAAAGTTCTCGGAACTTAAAGGGATTATCGGAGATATGGGTGTTATGACTATTACCTTGAAACTGAATGCATCGCCTATCAAACAACGACCCTATCACCTGAACCCTAAATATAAACAGAAAGTCAAGGAGGAAATGGAGAAGATGGTGGCCATAGGTATTACTGAACCGGTGGAACAATTAGATTGGGTAAGCCCTATGGTGGTCCAGGAAAAGAAGGCTAAAGGAAAGATAAGGATCTGCGTAGACTTATAGAAGTTGAACGATGCATGTGTAGATGATCCCTTCCATACGTCATTCTCTAAAGAAATCCTGGATAATGTGGGAGGTCAGGAAGGGCAATCATTTACTGATGGGTTCTCAAGGTACCATCAGATCCACATAGCGCCTGAAGATCGCAGTAAGACAACCTTCGTAACTAAATGAGGATCGTTCTAGTACACTGCCATGCCATTTGGACTAAAAAATTCCCCTGTCATATTTTCGCACGTAGTTGTAGCAGTATTCAAGGAATTCATTCATAAGTCTCTAGAAGTATATTTCAATGATTGGACAATTTTTACTTAGTAAAGAACCATGTGTCAAACCTGCGCATGATGCTAGATTCCTGTAGGAAACACCAGATTTCCTTAAACATAAGAAATTCATCTTTTGTGTCCCATTTGGGACTCAATTGGGACAAGTTGTATGTCAGAAGTGATTGATGGTTGAACCAACCAAAATCATGATTATCATCAATTCGGTAGTCCCCACTACAGAGAAACAGTTGTGCTCCATCCTAGGCAACACTAGTTACTACAGGAATTTTATTCAGGGGTATGCATTGATCACCACCCCAATGGAAAAGTTGTTGAAGAAGGATGTCTCTTTTTTTTGGGATGATGAGTGTCACAAAATATTTGAGCTACTAAAGGAAGATATGGTAACTACACCTATTATTATATTCCCTGACTGGGAAAAGGTCTTACATGTACATGTGGATGCATCAAGGATCACATTAGGAGCTATCTTAGCACAACCTAGAGAAGGGGGCATTGATCATCTGGTTTCCTTTGCTAACAGAAAGATATCTAGTGCAGAACATAACTATTGTACCATGAGGCATGAAAGGTTGGAAATGATGTATTCTCTACAGAAATACAGGCACTATTTATTATGTGGACACTTCAAGATGTTCACAGATAATTCAGCTTTGGAATAGCTGGTCAATAAGCCTATGTTTGGGGGGAAGATCTGTAGGTGTTTACTATTGTTTCAGGAGTATGATTTTGACATCATCGGGAAACCAGGGAAGCTGAACGTCGGGCCTGATCACTTGTCTCAAATCAAGAATTGGGAAGAGCCAACTAATCTAGAAGAAGGATTACTTGATGCATAGTTTTTTGCTATCAAGGTGGTTAATGAACAGTTTGTAGACATTATTCAATTTTTGACAACAGGAAACGCACCTGATGGCTATTCAGTGCCATAGAAAAAGGAATTGGTCTCCCTCACAACTAATTTTACCATAATCATGTGACAACTATACAAGCTAGGTGTGGATGAGGTGTTGCATAGATATGTATTAGAACATGAGATACAAGCTATATTTGCTGAGGCCCCTACAGGAATCATAGGAGCGCATTACGCAGGAAAAGCCACTGCACAGAAAGTGTTAAGGGCTAGGTTGTGGTGGCCCACATTGCACAGCGATGCCCATGCATACTGTTGGGCCTGTGACACGTGCCAACGAACTAGAAATCCATCACACCAAGATGAAATTCCCCTACAACCACAAATGGCTCTGCAATGGTTCGAAATATGGGCCATAGGTTTTTTAGGACCCATCAACCCCCCAGGAAAGAAGACAGGTACCCAGTATATCATCACTGCCACTGATTATGTAACCAGATGGTCAGAACAAAAAATTGTCAAGGATTGTTTTGTGAATACTACTGCACACTTCAATTTTTAACATATTCTGACTATGTTTGGTTTCCCGAAGATCCTAATGAGCAACAAAGGTACACATTTTGTTAATGAAACCATTATAGCTTTGACTATGGAATTGCAGATCCACCATTTGAAGAGTACCCCATATCATCAATAGAGGAATGAGGTAGTAGAAGCTTTCAATAAAATTCTAGAACATACGCTCACTAAGGTCTATAACACTGACCGAAACAATTGGGATGTGTGCATCCCCTCAGTACTCTGGGCCTATAGGACCATGTGTAAGAAGCTTACCTGAAAAACGCCATTTCGAATGTCATATGGAAGGAGGTTGTCATGCCTATGGAATACATTTTTCCTAGCCTATGCATCTTATATTTCACAAACATGGCAGAACCAGACATCATGGAGGAATTCTTGGTATAGTTGGTGGCCCTGGAAGAAGATTTGGTTCATTTCTCAGTTCCACCAGTAGTTTCAGAAGGCTCACGAAAACGCTTGGCATGGTCGACATATTTGGAAAAATATCCTTAAGGGGGACGAGTTGGTATTACTTTAGAATATCCAGTTTGCGCGACATCCAAGGAAATTACACAAGCACTAGATGGGGCCATATATAGTGAAGAAGATTACCGATGGTAGGGTGGTCAGATGAGCTACGTTGTGCACATCTCGAGACAAGTTGGTGCCGACCAAATGACCATATCGTTGGATTAGATGTGTAAAGGATATTTCCCACATCAGGGCACAAAAATGAATGTAGGGTAAACGGCTACATAGGGAATAAGGTACAAAGGGCTGTGATATAGGCACACGGGTAGTACGCGGTGGAAAAAACTAGGCATTGGAATGAAGCAACTGCGTGAAAAACTGATTTTACCATTGAACGAAATGGGAAATTGGAAATTAATGTGGTAGTATTGAAGGACTCTTTACCGTTTCAATAATGAAAAGTTTCCATGAAGGGTAATCTAACCATTCTTACCCATCAAGCGCTATAAACAGTAGGGCGTCAGTCAGAATGGGTTTGTTTTCTTGCCAAGATTATTGCGACTGATGCTCTTCTATGAACGCAACCTATTCCATGTCATTTCCATCTGTATGTTTTTGTAGGCTACCCACTCTGACAACAGGAACCCCAAATTTGTCTTCCGAGAAAGGAATACTGCCACTAACCCCACTGAGTCATTGACTATCATGGTGTCCGGGGAAGTTGTGTCTACAGATGTATGCGAATTAACTTCTGAGATGGAGGAGCTCGTGTCTACACCGACCAAGAGGAAGGGAAAGGGGAAGCTGAAGGGAGGGGAGAAATCAAAAGGGAGAGAAGCAAAGTGGGCTAGGGTGAAGTCGCACATGTCGCCTCGGATTGTGCACTCCCCTTGCAAGGTGCCACAGGGTCGCTCGCCCAATTCATCAAAACACCCCATGACAGCTGCAGAGGAAGCTCTGAACGCGACTCTGCTTTCATGGTTACCACCCTATGTTTAGCCTAGCAAGCCCATCGCGTCTCTCCGCAAGAATTTCGATGTTGTCCATGCTTACCTATAGATGCCTTTAGTCCTGGTACAGGTACCTCTATAGGGTAATATGTCCGAGGTCTTTGCCTCCTTAAATTCGATGACCATGATCTGGTTAATCTAGAAGCCTTTTCAGCACTAGCTTTAGATTTATATCTTGAAATAATAATGGATGGTAACATGTCGAAGGTAGAGCCAATGTCGTGGGTGCGTGGACTAGTCATCTGAGGGATCTTAAACTTATTGTGCATCCCCCACTTTTGCCTCTACAACATCACTAGTTTGGTTGTTCGCCGGCTACTAGCACTGGTCCACGATGGATTTTTATGGATCTAGGGTCACATCCCGATCGATGTTGCCTTAATTCACGTAATCACTGGCCTTCCCATGCACGGGCCAAATCCTAAGAAGGTCATCCGTAAGAAGTATGAGCAGCAGATTGCTGAGGAGGTCCCGGAGAAATATCACATTGAATGCAACCAAAGATGGTTCCTGGTAAAAAAAATAGATGATCCTGGAATGAAAATGGTTACCCTATTGTTTCCATGTAAGCTAATGTGCAAGCTCCATGCCTCAACCATCCCCGCCTATGTAATTCAACTTGCTGATAGATGCAAGAAAGGGGTCTGCTTCAATTGGTCGCAGTACCTTGTGGATGAATTTTTAGATAATGTGAGTGAAGCGCATGAGCACAAAAAGGCATTTTTCTACTCCTGGCATATTCTCTTAATTTCCTTAGTTCCATGGGAGGCAGCTGATGAGGAAGTGCTCCGTGACATTGAAATAGGTATGTGCTAAGGTGTGTGGTTTTCCAATCTTTTGGATTCGAAGGATCCCAAGCGGGTTGAGGAGAATAAGGTATTATGGGTGTTGTTTTATCGTGCTCTGGCAGCAAAAATTCATTCCCAACCACGGTTGTCACCCAAGGTCTACGAAAAATACAAGGATATCATGGAATTTCAGCCTCCCATGCACAATGTGTAGATTCGGTCATACATAGATACAATATCGTATGATCTCTATTATATTGTTACCAAAGCAAAATTTTCTCAAGTTGTGGCAACATGGCCACCAGCGTGGAAGCTTGGCTTCACGTTAGCTAGCCCAGGTACAGTAGGTACATCCAGTCGAAGCACCACCCCAAAGGATAATCCTCCACCAAACACAATTAAGGAGCCTTACACACATGCTACGGAGAAGAGCACGACCCCAGAGATCCCTAAGGAAACCACCATGGGGACAGAGCCGGTGTCATAGCAGGATCTTGATGGGCTCAGTGGCGAAGATATGACATTTCCACATGGCATCAAACGCACCAGTGAACCTCCCAAAGAAGAGGTCACATTGACGGAAGAGGGAATAGAAAATATTACAGACATCATAACTATTACATCAGAGGATCGATGGACTGCTTTGGAAGGACATCAAAATTCCACGGTAGAAGCTTTGTAGTCTGAATTACAGGCCCTTCAGCTAAAGGTGGACACACTTCAAGAAAGAGTGGATCAAGCGAGGCAGAATCAAGCGAGCCAGCCAGCTACAGTTGCATCCTTGACCACCGTCCTAGATAGTTGGATCTGCCCCCCCAGGCACAGATTTTGTGATGATACCCACAGAATTATGAAACCAAGTCCGTGGATGATCTTCGACTGATCTCAATGTTGGGCTCTTAACGAGTGCATGGCTGCACAACCTATTTACCTCCATCATCGATGAGCTTGAGCATAGAGAACTGCGAGTGCAACAACACCTTAGTGAAGCCGAGCAAAATATTGTGACTAAAGCTGCCAAAGCCACCCAAGCCTAGGCAGTCCACATTGCTTCCATCGCGCAACAGGCTAAGTTAGAAAATTTGATCGCAGGACTCTATGAGGATATGCCATAAGTAATTCCTACCTCCAATGTGCCGCAGGCCAATGTTGAAGGCTTGGTCTTTGCTTTAAAGGTATCTCGAACTGAGGTACAGGTTGTTGAGGCTAATTTGGAGCTTCAAATAGCATCGATGCAGGCCAAGCTCTAGCTTGAGACCCCTCCGGACATGTGCACCTACTGAGCTGCGCTTGTCACAAAAGCTACAACTAGTATTACTACATAGATCACTCATAGCACTGCATTGTTGGAGACCAGTATGGAGTTATGGTCCTAGGTGCAGCGTCACCCCCTCTCTCGCCAAACTGATCAAGAGCTACGCCAGAAGGAGACATATTTTGAGCATATGGAAGCCACTATGACGACCCTCGTCCTAGCCCAATGACTAGCACGCCTTCGGACCAGCCACGCACTCAGAACACAAATTGTGGGGCTTCGGCGTAAGAAGAAGGTACTCAGCAACCATCTGAAGGGGTCATGAGATTGTTGAATCAGACCTTGGAAAGTATTGCCGCAGCTACTGAAGGACCAAATTCACAAAATTTGGTTAATATTGCGCAAAATTAAACCACACGAGCATGGGTGTTCTGCCCTCGTTGACTGTCTCTATTGAACAGCTCCATGAAACGATGAAGACCCCGTCGACGCTGTGACTCAGGATGTGTCACAAGATTGTGTTGGGGGATTGTTGGAACAAGGTCCCCTAACTACATTTTTGGTCGAGTTTTATAATATTTTGTAATACTTATTCTAACACAGGGGCTTTGGGGCGTGTCGAATCCCCAGATGAATTTTAAAGGGTAAAAGGGTAGATGGGGAGTCTGAAAACCATGGTTTGCGGACCATAGAGTTGCGTTGGATAAGATTTCATAAATAGATAGATAAATAGAGTCTAGAAGAGGTTAATAAAGGATTAATATTGATACGAATTTGTGGATATTTTTGTGTCAATTTTCTTGGTAAGGGATCCTGTTGGCTATGTGTACGGAGACCATGAGTCCTATTGTGTGCAGATCTCACTGGCTTTGTGCACGGGATGGTAATTGGAGTCTATAAATCAGACCTGGATATGAATGAATGAGAAGATGATTTGAGATATTTAAGTGGTTTTGTGTTATGATTATTGTCTATAATATTGTTCACTGAATATTGATGATGCACTGATGCGCACGTTGATGCAATATTATGAATGCGTAGATCTAGTTTAAATAGTCCCTTTAAGTTACATGTTATTATGATATGTTCTTTGCCAATATACTGTTAAGAGTTTATGTATTAGGGCTTCCGTATGTCTGATCTAAAAGGGGCCACTTCAAATTACATTCTCTCTCTAGGTGCGGAAAACTGGTTCCAAACCCTCCCACACAACTTTAGGTGAGACCTTGACCTGTGCAAGCGGGTCATTTTTGAAAGGGTGAGTAGTACAGGGGTTTGTTGGAAAACCTTAAAATTTAACCTGGGTTAAGAACCCTAAAGACAATATGGCTTAGTGAATATATCAGTCAATTGATCACTCAATTTACAAGTCTTCCAAAATATTTCCACTGCAACAACCGTGGTAAAAAATATATGTAATAAAATTAATAAAGGTAAAATAAGAGTTGGGCATAAGACATGTATTCAAAGATTAATGTTGGGTAGAGAACATAGTGACGAGGATCAATTTTGATTAATTAATGACAATAGAAATTTCCAAAGGCCTTGGAAAGGAAACGTGCCAGTAATTGGAATTTTATATATGAAAATAATGGAAAATAGGAGAAAACGAAGGCAAAGGGTCGCAAGTTACATGTGAGGAGGAAATTGAAGGAAAATAATTGAAATTTGGAGAAAATAGAGGCCTCATTAATAAAAAGGATTCTAAGGATCAGTTCATGGCTTTTGATTATTTTAGTTTCCAATATTTCTTTTACTCTCTCTCTAATACTCCTGGACACTTACAATTTACTTGGAGCATTGATGGAGGAGTGTGACATAATTGGTATTTGGAGCAAGAAGGAAAAGGAAGAGTAGGAAAGCACAAGATCATATAGGAATGAGCAACTACAATGGGTTTTCCTTACAGGTACCAAGTTTTGTGTATGATTTCCTTTCTATGTTTAGCATGCATAGAATATGCATGTGGTTTGTTGGTTATTATTTCCATTGGCATGGAGGATTTCCTGGATTAGTAGTCGATTTTCCTCAAATTCCCATTGCTAGGATATCCATGGCGTTGTGGGTGTTACATTGTATATTTTGGTTGGTTCTCATGTTCCTTATGGCTATGGGTTGAGTTATTAGTTCGTGGAAGCCTTGGCTAGACAAACACTCTAGAAGCCCTATAACACCTTGGGTTGAGTTACTAGTCTAGAATCCTTGGTTGGAAAAATGATCTAGAATCCCTTGGTGGGTTGAGTTAATAATTCTGGAATCCCTTGTTGGACAAACCCTTTGGAAGCTCAGTAGTATTTGTGGATTGAGTTACTAGTCCTGGAATCCATGGTTTGAAAAAACACTCTATGGCCCTATATAGCTTAGGTAGAGACCAATTTGGTGATGGTTAGTGATTTACAAACATGAGGTGGAATTACTAGTTATGGTTTGAGGTGGTTTTTCCTCTAGAAGTCCCATTTTGTTTTTTTTTTTGTTTATTCTGTGAGACCCCAAATTCTTGCTTGGAATATGTCACGTGGGTGAATGATTGAATGAAATATCTGGTTTAACCGACTCTATGGTCGAGTGGTACGTGGAAGTTCCAAACCTAGTTTCATTTTACACATATTAATAAGAGCTCTTTCCCTCTTGTATTTGATAGGTAAATATAATTTCTCATGTGTGGTTTTTATTGTTGTTATATCCTTTTTATTCCTCTTGGTTATATGTTGGTGATGAGTATATTTTATGACAAACTTGGTGTATGGATGCCATCATGTTTTGATTATTAAATGAACGAACAATAAATACATCACCTAATAGATGATAATGAAACTATTGTGATAAGGCATCAATCCTTCTTAATTATTCTAAGATAATTATGAAAATGCTATGCTCGGATTTTTTTATGACCTATATATTTCATATTTGTGACATGTTTGACAAAATTTTTGTCATGGCTAGTAGGGGTCATATCAAGTTTTTTATGAAATTTTTCATTAGTATATTTTTTTCCATGTTATTTATCATTCCTGAATTTTCCATGAAGTTCTGGATAGTGGCCTATGTCATGGCCCTAAAAACGTGGCACAAAATTCGCAGGCATGCCTTGTTGTGTGAGCATATGGAATGCCTTATTCACTTGAATGGCTTTTCATGTGAGTGGATTGGGGTCCATGTCATTCAAATAAATGTTTGTCTCAAAGGTTGACCACCTGAAAGGGTTGGTTGGATCCTAAAGGTTGTGAAGGATGTGTGGAAGGTCATATCGGTTGTTTTCCATCAGTTCCACTTCCTTAAGGTAACGTAGGAGGTTGAATCACATAATAGTAGTCTCTCGTCAAATTATTACCCCAGTGAACTGGTTAACCTGGTAAATATGGGAGGAGGTGGTTACAGAGTGGTATCAGATCATGTTTCACCCTTTGGACTAGATGGGCAATGTTTGTTGGTTGTGCATATATGTCAACTACCTATTTGCTCCTTATGCTTGTGGTATGTGTTCTTGTTGCATATGAATGGCATGGTCATAGTTGCAGTGGTGTGGCCATGTGAAATTTGATGGTGTTATTGTTGGATGTGGTCATCGTGAGTGCACATTGATTGTGCATTTGTCATGTATGTCATTGTGTATATGTTGTTATGCATACATTGGCATTGTGATAGTTGTCATGCATGAGGTCATGGTATTTGGTTTATATGGTCATGCCTATATGACTGGATAATGGTTGAAATGATAATTATATGTTGATATGATTATTTTTATATGTGTATTGCGGTAATATGGTTTATCTTGCATATGATATATCATCCCTTGAAATAAACTGAGGTTCATTGGTTTGTTTATGATTTGATTTAGATGACATGATATACCTTGCAGGTAGAGACAAACAGGGATGGCTAGCTAAATGGTACACTATAGTTCATAAGATTCTCTCTATAGGTTAGATGAGCATAATGGTGATGAGTAACCTTCTCACATAGAAAATATTTTGAGATTATTGAAGGTAGAAATAAGGATTTGCAAGGAAGATAATGTCATAATCATTCAATCACAAGAGAGAATTGCTAGGCCACACAAGAAACAATTAGAATTCAATGCATTTATCCTTGATATCTTTTCACACTTATATACACATGGACCACTTTAGATCAACCATGGGTACGAGGATAAGACTAATGTGGCATATGGCAGTAGATCTCATGGTGCGAACAAGTTGGATTTAGATGACATGATCAGATATGGAAGATTCTTGGATACACCTAATAGACGAGGCAGTGGACATAGGCATTATTTAGTTCTATTTGTAATAGGTATCACAGTCATCATAATTATCATCCTCATATGAGGAGTGACAAGGGATATTTTGCAGATGAGTTCAAGAAAGGAAAGACACCTACATTTGGTGGATAAATGAAGAAGTCATAGGATGGAGAAGCATTATTTCTTGGGATGAACAAGTTCTTCAGATTGCATGATTACTTAAAGAACATGAAGGCCAAAATATCTATGCTCATTCTTAAAGGTAAAACAGATATTTGGTGGGAAGATGTAAATAATGTCAGAGGTATTCATGAAGAGGAATTTACATGGAGTGAGTTGGAGATATTATTCTGGAAGAATTACCCAATGAAGAGATACTATGATGAATTATATGAGTTGAAGAAGGGATCTATGACCGATGGGGAGTAAACCAATATATTTTTCAGAGTTATTGAGGTATGTGACTTACCTCAAGGAGGAGAAGGAAAAGATTCAGTGGTTCATCCAACATGATTTGGTTTGATGATCCTATATTATTGGAGGAATCCATCCGACAAGAGAAGGCAAACATGATCTGGTTTGATGATCCTATATTATTGGAGGAAGCCATCTGACAGCTAAAGCATAGTTATATGCAATCAAAGCATAGATATGAGACTAAGCCGAATGGGACAAGAAGCGAGAAAGGTCTCAATACATAGGTAAGAAAGAGAATTTAGCACTGCATAAGAAGTTCAATACATCTAATAAAGGACAACAATTTTAGTCTAGGGAGAAGAATAGGGGTGCAAGTTAGAAGCCTTTACAATGTTGTACTTCTAGCAAGGATCATTGCAGGAGATATTTTCCCCATCATCAGGGAGGTAGACCGTAGATCTATTCTTATTAGGAGGCACAAATAATGGGGGATGTTGGATAGAGTATCCCTCATATTTATGCACAATTAGATAAAAAACATGTTTTTCATACATCCATTATCGAGATGGGCAACAAGATTTGTGATAATTTGTTTTCTATTTTGATTGAACCTGAATATAATTATATTCATGTTAATCCTGACTTGGTGGATAAGTTTTGTTTGAGTAAGTAAGTGCATGCAGAGTCTTGGTTAGTGGAGTTGGTTATAGGTACTAAGAAAAGATTTCATCATTGGGTAAGAACTTGTACATTTAAATTGAATGGCATGTCAATATCGGCACATTTGAATGTACTTCCGTTTGGATCATACAGTATGCTTTTGCGTATGGATTGGTGATATCGTCACAGGACTAAGATGGATTGTTATGACAAGGTTATTGAGTGTTTGGAGAATAATGGGGAACAAGGAGTCTTGAAGGGTAAGAATAAGGAAACCTTAGTTATAATGATGACATCTATGTAGACAAAGTGTAGCCATAGGAAAGGGAGTGTGCTATTCACATTGGATATTTCTAGTGGAAAAGGTAAGGAAGTTGAGGATGAAGATGTTTTTATTAGGTACCTTGTTCTACAAAATTTTTAGGATGTATTCCCGAAAAATATTTTAGAGTTGTTGCCTCATAGGGAAGTATAATTTCCTATTTAGTTGGTTCCAGGGGGAGCACCAGAATCAAAGGCACCCTACAGGTTGATCACTCAAGAGTTAGTAGAGTTGAAGTTGTCGTTGAAGGAAATTTTCTACAAAGGATATATTAGGCCAAGTGTGTCGCCCTGGGTGCACCAATATTGTTTGTGAGGAAGAAGGATGGTACTCTCAGGCATTGATTAGAGGTAGGTGAACAATGTAACCATTAGAAAAAGTATCTGTTGACTAGGAGTGATTACGTATTCGACCAGTTAAAGGGAGAAACAATGTTCTAGAATATTTATATGAGAACCATATACCATTAGGTATACATCATGTTAGAGGAAATTTACAAGATAAATTTCCAGAATAGGTATAGGCATTATGAGTTTTTTGTAGCTCCATTCAGTTTGAATAATTCTCCAACCAATTTCATGTGCTTGATGAATAGTGTGTTGAATCCTTATCCAAAAAATTTTGTTATTGTATTTATTGATGACATCTTAATAAATTTTAAGAATGAGGAATATCATGTCTAGCACTTAGCAACAATATTGAGATTGTTGAGAGAGAATAAGTTGTATTCTAAATTTATTAAATGTAGTTTCTTTTAGACAAAGGTACATTACTTGGAACATGTGGTTTCCAAGGAAGGCATAACAGTTGATTCAGAGAAGGTAAGGGCTATCATGGAATGGAAACCTATTATAAATGTTGATGATGTAAGATCATCTATGGGCTTAATAAGTTATTATAGGAGGTTCATTAGGAACTTATTGTTGATTTCATATCCTATCACATCATTTCAATGAAAAGGAGAGAACTTTGATTGGAGAGAAGAATGTGCAACAAGATTTCGAGAAATTTAAGGAGTTGTTCATGAATTCTCTAGTGTTAAATATTTCAGATCCGGAAAAATAGTTTGTATTGCGTAGAAATTATTATAAGAGAGGATAGATAGTATGCTTTGAGTCATGGAAACTAAATAAACAAGCACATAATTATCTGACACATGATCTTGATTTGGAAGCAATATTTCATGCACTAAACATGTGGAAGAACTATATTCTTGGTAGGAGGTTCGTATTGATGAGTAATCATAATGGATTGAGATACTTGTTTTACCAACCAAATATAAATTCCAAGAAATATAAATAGTTGGCTAAGATAAGTGAGTTTGAATTTGAGATTAGGTACATCTAAGGTAAAGAGAACATGGTTGCAGATGCTCTTAGCAGCAGGATACATGTGAATCACGTAAAAACTATGAGGTCTTATGGGACATATTTACAGGATCGTATCTTACCTGAAGGGCAACAGGATGAGAGGTATAGAGAGCTTATGCACATGTTACAGGAGGGCACATGTGATTATGAGGTGGACTATCATCTCACACTATATGGCTTGGTCAAGTTTAGGGACATGATATACGTGCTAGATAGAAGTGAGCTGAAAATATTATCTTGTGGGAATTTCATGATAAGCCATATTGAAGTCACCTAGGATATCAGAAGACATTGACAACATTGAAGAAGTTTTATTATTGGTCAAATTTGAAGAAGGAATTGGAAAATTTTGTGGCTAGATGCTTGGATTGTCAACATGTCAAATAAAAATGAAAGAATTCAGGTGGACTAAAAAAACCTATTCCGATTGTAGAGAGGAAGTGGGAGGTAAAATATACATATTTTATCATAGGTTTTCCAAGGACATCTAGACAACATGATTCTATCATGGTTGTTGTGGATAGGTTGAAAAAGGTAGTGCAAGTAATTTCAGTGAAGTATAAATATTCAACTAGTGATGTGGCACAAGTATTCATCAGAGATGTGGTGAGGTTTCATGATGTACTAGAGAATATTGTGTTAGAAAAATATTCCATGTTCACTTCTAGGTTCTGGAAATAGTTATTTGTAGGAGTGGGTATAGAGTTGGCCTTTAGGACAGATTATCATCTGCAGATAGGTGGACATACAGAGAGGGTCAACAAGATAATGGAGGAAATTTTGAGGATGTATGTCATGTATGTGATGTATTAGAGGAATATATGGGAGGAGTACCTTCCATTGGTTCAATTTGCTTAAAAAATTTGGTATTAGGAGTGTTATTATGAATCTTAATTACAAGCATACGAAAAAAGACCACTTTGGCTATGCATAACAAATAGCCCTAATAGCAAAGATGGCTTCTAATATCCTTAGATTTTTAGTTAGGTGATCAAGATAAATACTGCAAAAATATAGATATATGCATTAGAAGACATCAAGCAGTAGAAAAAACAAGATTTACTCCATGCATCCAATATATAAGACAAGAATATGTTGAATGAATTTTGTATTAATGGTGCCTGGGAGGAAAACATGGAAGGGTGTTACCAATTCTCCTCAATGAGATGGGTTCTTGTAAATCCTCAAAATTTCAGATCTAAAGTTCCTCTCTCATGATGGTGTAGAAAACCCAGACAAAAATGGTAGCAAAATATGACTATGATGGTGGATCAAAGTCAGACCAAAAGTATAGATGCAAAGTAATCTTTAGGCAACAAAAGGTGGTAAATGAATGGGAAAATCCTTCTATTTATAGAAAAATATTGAGTTAGTCTAGATATTAGTACATAATTAAAATATTATTAACCAAATCAAGATCTAACTTTTATGGAATATTTTATTATATTTGTTCGAGGGAAAAGGAATTTGACTTGGGTCAAATCCCTTTATTTGTAAATAATAAATAAATTAATGATTTATTTATCATTTTAAGGATGTGGTTGAGTAATAATCGAATAAATAATGATTTATTTAATTATTTATGGGTGATTTAGTCATATTTAACAAAGAATATTATTTAAATAAGGTTTAAATAATTATTCGTTAGACAATAGTAAGATAAATAATGATTTATCTAATTAATATCCTTGTTTTGGGTTAAATATAACCATAAATATTAGTTAAATTGTTGTTTAACTAATTATTCCTTGATGAAAATCAAGAAAATATAGATTTATTTAATATTTCCTCATGGGGTTTCCTGTTTAGACCATAAACAACTTAATAAAGGTTGTTTACTAAGTTATTTTCATTGTGAAAGAAATTTTACTTAGGGTAAAATTGGTCTTACATGGTGTACTTGGGTTCATCTAATGATAATAGGTTAGATGACCAAAAAATGGTGTAACAGATTTCCCCCCAATGTGCGAGCGTTAGGAGCTAATCGTATGACCGAAGTATGTTGTAAGAACTCAATCACTAGACACCAAAGGGGAAGTCAGAGAGAGAGAAGTATAAGGTAGACCAAAGTGCTGAAAGGACTAGACCCTAAGGAGGGAAGGCTTACAGGTGTGACAAGTCTCTTTTATGAGTGAGTACCTGTGCTATAGGTGGTGGGGGAGGCATACCTATGCCCGTCGAGACAAAGTATAAAGAATAAGGTGTATAGTAAACAAGGGACTGAATAATATAGTACATGTTGACATAAACATGAGCCAGATAAACAACATGATAATGAATCCCACATACATATTGTGTCTAGGATAACAGCCAGGACTTGTGCAATAATATCTGAGTACATGAGATATAAATACAACCCATATGCCCCTATAAACAAAAGAGGGCTCTAAAAATCTCACTGATACATGAAAACAGAAAGGCACTGCAAGCGGCTGAGGCGAACATCATCAAATATGTGGAGCTGCATTAAAGGTTGTAATAAAGAGGTCATCCAGGCATGTGGGGGGCTACCTGTACGGCCACCCCCTCATGAGGGTTGAGACATCTCAAACACACCCTGGAATCATCGATATCATCTGCTGCATAACTGAACCATCAAGTATACTGATCTCGATTAGTCTAAAAGGAGCTGGACGTAAGAAGCAATCAAGTCAAAGGGAAATAAGAAGTCCCTTTGCTTGATCCGAGGCATTGGACAAGAGTGGAAGTTGGAACCAAGGTACACCACCCTCTAAACCTGTCTTTTGGAATGAACAAGCTGATGTCGACAGAAGGAGGTCCTCTATAGGTGAGGCAATCAAGGATCCTCAACTAAGGCACGAGAGAGAATAGTAGAGCGACTGATAGACTAAAACCAAGGATGATGATGAAATGGAGGGTATTGAGTAGCGGACAGACGACTTCCCTTGTTAGAGCATAAAGGGCATGGATGACCTAGCAGTGACTGACACAATATCATGAGGGATAGGGGACAGTAGGACAGAAGGTCGTAATGTGTGACACGAGAGAGGGACCAATCAAATGAAGGATGGAGGACCATAGTGGGATACAAAGGGACTCAGGATAGACTCACTAGTACATTTGGCGAAAATTCTAACACTTTAGTTCCAACACTTTTGACCAACTATCGGAAATTTCCCCAAATTTTATCAATTTTTCAAATCTCACCTACAAATTTTGCTATTCCGATGTTTGGAGACAAGTGTCGGTATTGCGACACTTACAGGTAAGTTTCGGTCTTGTGAAATTTGGAGAAAAGCATTGGAATTGTGACAGATTGGAGGAAAGTGTCGGTCTTGCGACACTTAGAGCTAAGTGTCTCTATTGCAACGTTTGGAGAAAAGCATCGAAATTGCGACGGATTGGAGGAAAGTGTCGGTCTTGCAACACTTAGAGCTAAGTGTCGCTATTACGACATGCGTCAGAATTGTGATGGATTGGAGGAAAGTGTCAGTCTCGCGACACTTAGAGCAAAGCGTCAGTATTGCGACGGTTTGGGGCAAATCAAAAAAATGTTAACGATCAAAATTTTTAAGAAATGTTAACCACATTGGTGCCCTGTGCATGTTCGTGCAACCCATTTTCCATTGCTCCCTTATGCCTTCGTTTGGTCATGCACGTCGTGTTGCACTGTGTGATGGCACCCACCCAAACGTGTTCGGGTCTGGTCATTTCGTTTGAGGTCAGTCATATCAAATTTGCTAAGTTGTGACCACACAGGTGCCTTGTGCAAGTTCATGCAGCCTATTTCCTGTTTGTTCCCTTGTGCCTTCATTTGGTAGCTTGTCGTGTTTTTTTGTTTGAGGGCACCTGCCCAAACCCATTTGGGTAGGGTTGTTTCATTTCAGGGTGCCCACCAAAACCCGTTTGGGTAGGGCCATTTTGGTTGAGGGTGCCCACCCAAAAATGTTCAGGTCGGGTCGTTTTGGTTGAGGGCACCGGCCCAAACGTGTTTGGGTTGGGTCGGTTCGGTTGAGGGCGACTGCATCAAATTTGCTAAGTACTTGTGACCAAAAAAAAGCGTAACAGATTGCCCCCCAGCGTGCGAGCATTATGAGCTAATCGTATGACCAAAGTATGTTGTAAGAACTCAATTAGTAGACACCGAAGGGGATGTCAGAGAGAGAGAAGTGTAAGGTAGACCAAAGTGCTAAAAGGACTAGGCCCTGCGGAGGGGAGGCTTACATGTGCGACAAGTCTCTTTTATGAGTGAGTACCTATGCTATAGGTGGCAGGGGAGGCATACCTATGCCCACCGAGACAAAGTATAAAGAATAAGGTGTCCAGTAAACAAGGGACTAAAAAATATAGTACATGCTGGCATAAAATTGAGCCAGATAAACAACATGATAATGAATCCCACATACATATTGTGCCTGGGATAACAGCCAGAACTTGTGCAATGATATCTAAGTACATGAGATATAAATACAACCAAGATGCCCTAGTAAAAAGGAAAAGGCTCTGAAAATATCATTGATACATGGAAACAAAAAGGTATTGCAAGCGGCTGAGGCTGACATCATCAAATATGTGGAGCTGTATCACAGGCTGTAATGTAGAGGTCATCCAGGCATGTGGGGGCTACCTGTAGGGCCACCCCCTTATGAGGGCTGAGACATCTCACACACACCTGGGAATCACTGATATCATATGCTGCATCACTGAACCATCAAGTATATAGCTCTCGATCAGGCTAAAAGGAGCTAGAGCTAAGAATAAATCAAGTCAAAGGGAAATAAGGAGTCCCTTTTCTTGATCCAAGGCATTGGACAAGAGTGGAAGTTGAAACAAATGTACACCACCCTCCAGGCCTATCTTCTGGAATGAACGAGCTGATGTCGACAAAAGGAGGTCTGCCATAGGTGAGGCAATCAGGGATCCTCAATTAAGGCACAAGATAAAATAGTAGAGCAACTGCCAGACTGACACTATGGATGATGATGAAATGGAGGGTATTGAGTAGTGAACATACAACTTCCCTTGTTAGAGCATAAAGGGCATGGATGACTTGGCAGCGACTGACACAATATCATGTGGGATAGGGGACAGTGGGACTGAAGGCCATAATGTGCAACATGAGAGAGGGACCAATCAAATGAAGGATGGAGGACCATAGTGGGATAGAAAGGGACTTAGGATAGACTCAATAGTACATTTGGCTGAAATTTCGACACTTTAGTTCTGACACTTTTGACCAAATGTCGAAAATTTCCCCAAATTTTATCAATTTTTCAAATCCCACCCACAACTATCACTATACCAACGTTTGGAGACAAGTTTCAGTATTATGACACTTAGAGGTAAGTGTCTATCTTATGACATTTGCAGAAAAGCGTTGGAATTGCAACAGATTAGAGGAAATTGTCAGTCTTGCGACACTTAGAGCCAAGTGTCGCTATTCCAATGTTTGGGGCAAAGCATCGGAATTGCGACAGATTGGAGGAAAGTGTTGGTCTTGCGAAACTTAGAGCTAAGTGTCGCTATTGCGAAAATTAGAGCCAACTAGAGGCAATGCACTCAGAAATTCAAAAATTACGGAAGGATCGAGGTAAGGAAGCTAGCCTAGATATCTGGTGCATATGTTGTAGGGTGTCGGGCCATACTAAGGATTAATGCCATTTTTTTTTGGATTACATGTAGGCCGGGGGGCCAAGCCCTCTACGCCTTAGGGAAATGGCTGGACCCAGTAGCCCCATGCTATGGTGTGCTAACGATTAGGTAGCAAGAAGACACGACACAAATCACTTCCCACGGTTAGGTGTGTATGTTCCAGAACTGAAGCAACAGTGGTGCATATTCTTCTCATTTGTAGGTCATTATGAACAAAATTTTCAAACACTCAACATTATGGTAGATAGGGGAAACATATACAGGGTGCAAGAATACCCCTCGTCACCACTATCTCCTTCGAGGCGGGGTGGATCCCCTACAAGAGGAAGGGCTGGAGGGAGAGGGGTAATGGAGGTCGACGACGTGGAAAACTGATCTGTTACATCTCTGGTGACGTGGGGAATTATCCAAGAGACTACCCAAATCTTGTAAGCCAATCCTACAAATATTGTAGAAAGTTCAACCATGTCATTAAATATTGCCTAGTGCTAATAGAAAAATTGCAGGAAAAGCAACAGACACCCATGGAGAACATACAATGGGTTAAGGCAGAACCACGAGATGATGGGCCAAGTATTAATGTGATAACATGTAGTGCCATGGCCAATAGAGGGGTTGAGGAAAAAGCTATGGTCAAACTACTGATCAGGAGGGCCTTCGAGAAAAAGGAAAGTTTAGATTTGAAAAAGGAGAAGGAAACCTTCATGGGGGCTCAAAAGGAAATGACTAAGGATGAGGAATTCACCTTAGAGATTGCAGTAGAGTCAAAACCAAACAAAGCAATTAAGCCATTCCTTCAGCCATGCATGAAGTTTTTGTGCAACCAGAAGGCAATATATAATCTCCAAGAATTATTGATAGCTGCGGGAAAAGGTTGCATCATAACCGGAAGTTAAAACTGTGAACAAGCTATACAAGAACAAAAAAAAGGATTGGACGAGAGATTTTGATGACGGTGCAGATTGGAGACTATGAAATAGACCAACTCATTCTTGACTTAGGATCAAACCCAAATGTCCTGCCCAAGAAAACCTGGCAAAGAATGGGAGATCCTAAGCTAGAATGTTCTACTATTGAGCTACAGATGGCTACTCAGCAAAATATTATCCCACTTGGACGACTGACAAAGGTTGTGGAAGGCATTGCAGGTGCTAAAGTTTATGCTGATTTTGAGGTAATCCAGATACTGGATGACACAGACCCTTACGCCGCGCTCTTAGGCTTGGATTGGGCTACTGACATGGGAGGTATCGTTAACTTAAAATGGAGGAGCATGATATTTGAAAATGAAGGTGCACGGGTGATAATCCTTTTGGACCAAGCATAAGGTAAGCGATAAACTTAAGTAGTACGAGAGGAGGAGGATGTTGATCAAATTTACAAGCTAACCACCCAGGATGATGATTGGATCAACCCCATTTCTGATGGTATATTATGCTCGGAAAAATATAGTGAATTCCTAACTCACTCAGACGGAGATATAGAAAATTGGCAGAATCGGTTACATGATGTATATGCACTGCGGTGTCTTAAGATCACAAAGAGTTTCTGATGCATCTTAAAGAAATTAAAGAAGATGTCCCTGAAGAACAGATATTTTGGGCCCTTGACTTGGATATGGGTGTGACCCCAACGCGATGTTGGGAAACCCATAAGGGAGCTTTTCAGGAATGGAGGAATGCCAAAAGATTACGATCCTATGATTTGACCCTCTGGTCAACCCACCAATGGAACTCTTCTCGGGATGAGGGGATCCGCAAAAGCACTTGGATCTCTGGATGGAATTATGGAATGAAAAAAAATGGAATGAATGGGTCCATATGTTTATCCATGTGTTGGGACCAATCCCCACCACTTGGTATTTGGATGTATAACTACAGCAACGTACCTGTCATTGGGGTACAATGGCTGAGGATTTTGTAATGACCTTTGGATTGGAAGGAGGAATGGAGAAACTTGATGAAGCCCTGCAAGATATATATTCTCTGGTATTTAATGATTCCCCCCTAAGAAAGAGTGTACTATGCCAGCTTGGGACATATAGATGTAGGACATTGTCAATTGCAGAAATTTTTCTGTGGAAGGTTGTGATGAGGACCCCTACAATATCACTATACTAGAGTCAGAAGGAGAACATGTTGTTGAATGACCTTTTATATAGGCAGTTTCTGTTACCAAACCATTCAAACTGAAGTAAAGACAACATTTTCATAGAGGCACAACCCAAGATGGCCAAGATTGGTGATTATTGGGATAGTGACACGGTAGGAAAAATCACGGAACTCCTGACTGAATATCAGGATCTATTCTCCATAAAGTTCTCGAAACTTAAAGGGATCATCGGAGATATGGGTGTTATAATGATTACCTTGAAACTTAATGCATGACTTGTCAAACAATGGCCCTATCACCTAAACCCTAAATATAAAAATAAATTCAAGGAGGAAATTGAGAAGATGGTGGCCATAGGTATTATTGAACTGGTGGAACTGTTAGATTGGGTAAGCCCTATGGTAGTCTAGGAAAAGAAGACTAAAGGAAAGATAAGGATCTGTGTAGACCTAAAGAAGTTGAACGATGCATGTGTATATGATCCCTTCCCTACGTCATTCTCCGACAAAATCTTGGATAATGTGGGACGACAGGAAGGGTACTCATTTACTGATGGGTTCTCAAAGTACCATCAGATCCACATAGCGCCTGAAGACCGCAGTAGGATATCCTTCGAAACTGAATGGGGATCATTCTAGTACACTTCCATGCCATTTGGACTAATAAATTTCCCTGCCATCTTTTCACGCATAGTTGTAGCAGTATTCAAGGAATTCATTCATAAGTTTCTGGAAGTCTATTTCGATGATTGGACAGTTTTTACTTACTAAAGAACCATGTGTCAAACCTATGCATGATGCTAGATGCCTGCAAGAAACACCATATTTCATTAAACATAATAAATTCATCTTTTGTGTCCCATTTGGGACTCAATTGGGAGAAGTGGTATGTCAAAAGTGATTGAGGGTTGACCCAACCAAAATTGTGATTATCATCAATTCGGCAGTCCCCACTATGGATAAAGAATTGTGCTCCATCCTAGACCACACTAGTTACTGCAGGAATGTTTTTCAGGGGTATGCATTGATCACCGCCCAAATGGAAAAGTTGTTGAAGAAGGATGTCTTTTTTTTTTGGGATGATGAGTGTCACAAAATATTTGAGCTACTAAAGGAAGATATGGTAACTACACCTATTCTTATATTCCCTGACTGGGAAGAGGTCTTTCATGTACATGTAGATGCATTAGGGATCGCATTAGGAGCTATCTTAGCACAGCCTGGAGAAGGGGACATTGATCATCTGGTTTCCTTTACTAGAAGAAAGCTATCTAGTACAGAACATAACGATTCTACCGCGAAGCATGAAGGATTGGAAATGGTGTATTCCCTACAGAAATACAGGCACTATTTATTAGGTGGACACTTCAAGATGTTCACAGATAATTCATCTTTGAAAGAGCCGTTCAATAATCCTGTGTTGGTGGGGAAGATATGTAGGTGGTTACTATTGTTTCAGGAGTATGATTTCGAAATCATCATGAAACCGGGGAAGTTGAACAATGTGTAGGTTTTAACCCTGAACAGAAATTATCTACACATGAATATTATAACAGGAAATAAACAATAGTGAGAGCATAAAACATAAAACAGATATACACAGAGATTTTCCCCTGGATCCCAAATTGGGATGACCAGCTTGATTTTTAATTATATTCCTTTTAGTGTTACAACACATATATATACATTCCGAAGCACACATGAACCCTAATCCATTAGCCCTGGATTAGAATATAACCGTCATTCCCTTGACCAGATCTACAAAAATACCAGGGGACGAAAACCATCATACCCCAAAACCATGTGCAAAACCATGCACAAAACCATGGGCGTGGACTACCCACCGAAAATTAAGGACCAAAATTTTTTTGTCAGGGCACTGCCTCGGACCCCTTCTGCCCAGCGCAAAGTGGGGGCTATCACCCCCCCTCTTACTCCCACACGTGTGCTTAGTCATGGAAATAATATAACACATACCCAACATTCTCCCACTTATTGTTTTCTTTCCGCAGGGGGCCACAAGAGAGCTTAGTCATTGGCCTAATTCTTCAACACCCATTGTTTCTCTACATCAAGAGAAATTTTGAGTGCTCACAGACTTTGTCAATGCGTCTGCAACATTCTTCAAAGTGTCCACCTTTACCAGCAACACCCTTTTAGCCTCAACCATATCTCTAACAAAGTGATATTGAACATCAATGTGCTTTGTCTTTGAATGATAAGCAGGGTTCTTAGCCAAGAAAATTACACTTTGGCTATCACAGTCTATCCTTATAGCTTGCTGTACCAACCCCATACTTGAACATAATCTTTGCAACCAAACTGCTTCCTTGCTTGCATGAGTGGCTGCTATGTATTCTGCCTCTGCAGTTGAAAGAGCCACTACAGACTGTCTTTTACTCATCCAACTGACTGCGCCTCCAAATAGGCTAAACACATACCCACTTGTAGATCTTCTTTGGTCCAGATCTCCAGCCTAGTCTACATCAACAAAACCACGAATGTCCAACATTCTTTCCAATCCTGGTCTTCCCTGGTAGCACAAGCCATAATCACTAGTGCCACGTAAATATCTGAAAACCCGCTTCACTACTGTCCAATGCTCCTTCCCTGGGTTTGACATAAACCTGCTCAATACTCCCACTGCATGTGCAATTTCTGGTCTAGTACAGACCATTGCATACATCAGGCTACCCACTGCACTTGCATATGGAACACGGGACATATTCTCCTCTTCTTCTTGTGTCTTAGGACACTGTTGAGCAGACAGCTTTACACCTACAGGAATAGGAACCTTCACCGGTTTACTATCCTGCATATTGAACCTCTGCAATATAGTCTCGACATACTTCCTCTGGTTTAACCAGAGCTTCCTCTTTGCCCGATCTCTCTTAATTTCCATACCCAAAATATAATTTGCAGCACCCAGATCCTTCATGTCGAATTTGGAGAACAGTTGGGTCTTCAAATCTTGGATAATTTCTTTGTCATTTCCAATCAACAACATATCATCCACATGCAAGACCAAATAAATAACATGGTCACCAATTAATTTAAAATAAACACAGTGATCCTCCTTGCTTCTGGTGAAGCCAAGTCCCTGTATATAGGTATCAAATTTCTGATACCACATCCTTGGTGATTGTTTTAACCCATACAGAGACTTCTTCAACTTGCATACCAGTTCTTTCTTACCCTTCACCATAAAGCCTTCAGGTTGCTTCATGTAGATCTCCTCTTCTAGATCCCCGTGAAGAAATGTTGTCTTCACATCCATCTGTTCTATCTCAAAATCAAATGCAGCAGCAAGAGATAAAAGTAATCTAATAGAAGTAACCTTGGCAACAGGAGAAAAAATATCACCAAAATCAATTCCCGGCACCTGGGAATAACCTTTTGCTACCAACCGAGCTTTGTATTTCTCCACCTTGCCTTCTACATTCATCTTCCTTTTAAACACCCATTTTCTCCCGATGGGCTTCCTTTCAGCCGGCAACTCCACCAGATCCCATGCCTCATTTTTGTGCAAGGATGCCATTTCATCAACCATGGCCTCCTTCCAGAGTTTTCCATCCTCTGAATCTACTGCCTTCCTGACAGTTCTGGGTTCATCATCAGTTATAGTTAAGGCAAAACCTGAATAGAAAGTAGATGGACTATACCTTTCTGGTTGCCTTCTTTCCCGAACTGATCTTCTCAAAGCTGGAGTTTGTGGCTCTTCATCTTCTGAGTCTTCTTCTGTTGTAGAGTCTGATTCATCCTCCTTTAGCTCAAACTCTACCTTCTCAGGTTCCTTTGGTAGGACTTCATGTTTAACAACATCTTTCACTTCTCTAAACACCACATCTCGGCTGTACACAACCTTCCTTGTTTATGGGTTCCAAAGCTTGTAACCCTTTAAACCATCCTTATACCCAATAAAGATGCACCTTTCAGATTTATTATCCAACTTGGTCCTTTTCTCCTTTGGAACATGTACATATGCATCACATCCAAATACCCTTAGATGTGAAAGAGAGGGTTTCTTACCGGTCCATACCTCATGTGGAGTCTTATCCTCCAACGCTGATGAAGGTGATCTGTTAACTAAGTAACATGCAGTCTCCACTGCCTCTGCCCAGAATTCTTGTCCTAACCCGGTACCACTGAGCATGCTTCTTGCCTTTTCCATTAGTGTTCTGTTCATTCTTTCTGCAACTCCATTTTGCTGAGGTGTGTATGGATTAGTCTTCTGTCGTGCTATACCACACTTCTTACAGAACTCTTCAAATTCCTTCTTGCAGAACTCCCCACCATTATCTGTCCTCGGCGCCTTTATCTTCTTCTCTGTCTGGTTTTCCACTAGAGCCTTAAATTCTTTAAATATGTCAAAGACTTCAGATTTCTTCCTCAAGAAATATATCCATGTATTCCTTGAGAATTCATCTATGAATGAAACATAGTACACAGACTTTCCCAGTGATGGAACTGACACAGGTCCAAACACATCACTGTGCACAAGTTCTAATATCTTGTTCGCCCTCTTGGCACTAGAAGGAAAAATCACCTGATTCTACTTCCCATATACACAATGTTCACAGAAATCAAAATCCAGAGAAAAATTAGACATACCTTCTACCATACCATTTCTATGTAGTATCCAAAGGCCCTTCTCTCCAATATGTCCAAGCCTTTTATGCCATAGCATGGTCTTTTCTCCAAATACATCTAGGCTTTCCGCTCCACTTTCAGGAACCATAGAATAGTTACACCCATAAATAAAAGTGCTACCTTGTAGCTTGTATAGAGTTCCAGTCCGAACTCCCCGCACTAATACCAGTGCTCCCCAAACCATCTTGCAAGCATCTTTCTCGAACACTGTTTTTACACCTGCATCATCCATCTTGCTTATAGAAATTAGATTTCTAGCCAATGGAGGAATATGAAGAACACTAGGAAGTGTTCTAATCCTTCCACCTTGCAGCTTCAGCTTGACCTTTCCACGTCCGACGATTCTTCCCTTCCTATCATCCCCTAGGAAGACATCACCACCATCATATTTCTCATACTCGTAGAACCACTCCCGATGGGGAGTGAAGTGAAAGGATGCACCTAAGTCAATCAACCATCACTCATGATCTACATGTGTATTTGAAGAAGAAGAAAAATACACATCCCCACCTTCATCCAAGGTAGTTTTTTCCTCTGCAGAAGGAGCATCATCAGATCCCTTTCCTTTCTCAAGAGCTTTAGATCTGCACTCCCTTTTGTAGTGCCCTTCCTTTCTGTATTTCCAACATACCTTTACAAACTTTCCAGGAGATTTATATCTCCCTCTAGATTTGGATCTCCCACTCAAAACCTTTTTTTTTTTTTTTTTTTGGGACCTTCCTCATACAGATAAGGCATCTCCATTCTGGTGCTCCATATTTCTCTATCTCATTTTCTCCGACAACAAGGCTGAGACAATGTCATCAAAATTCAAGGTAGTTGTATTGCTACCTATTGCAATAACCAGACTGTCCCACAATTTTGGTAGAGAACACAAAAAACTAATGCACTTATCTTCATCTGAGATTTTAATATCAATAGATGACAGCTGACTTACCATAGTATTGAAGGCGTTCAGATGCTCTATCACCGAGTCTCCATCCTTCATCATTTGGTTATACGGCCTTTTTCGTAGGAACAACTTATTCACCAAACACTTATATTGGTACAAATTCCCAAGTTTTTCCAACAAATTCTTCATTGTAGCTTCCCCAGATACATTCAACAATACTGAATCTGAGAGACCCAACCGTATTGTGCTCTTAGCCTTCTGATCCAGTTTCTTCCAGTGTTCATCTGACATTTCCATTGGTTTAGTACCTGGATCTACCGCGATCCACTGATCTTTATCCACCAGCAGATCCTCGATCTTGAGCTTCCATAACTCAAAACTATGACCATTAAATTTCTTGATCTCTATCTTACCGCCACTCACCATATTATTTCACCACAAGAATTGATCCTGGAGATCTCCCACTGAACACGGTCTACCTCAGGCTCGAGCAAAAAACCCTCAACAACAAAGGCATCCCCTTGAAGCCGAAACAGCTCTCAAACCAAATGTAGGTTTTAACCCTGAATAGAAATTATCTATACACAAATCTTATAACATAAAATAAACAATAGTGAAAGCATAAAACATAAAATAAATAAACACAGAGATTTTCCCCTGGATCCCAAATCAGGAAGACCAAATTGATTTTTCATTATATTCATTTTAGTGTTACAACACATATATATACATGCCGAAGCACACATGAAACCTAATTCCTTAACCCTGGATTAGAACATAGCCATAGTTACCTTGACCGGATCTACAAAAATACCAGGGGCCAAAAACCATCGTACCCAAAAACCATGTGCAAAACCATGCACAAAACCATGGGCGCAGACTACCCACCAGAAATTAAGGACCAAAAAATTTTCGTCGGGGGCTGCCTCGGACCCCTTTCACGTAGTGCAAAGGTGGGGCCATCGCCCCCCCACGTGTGCTTAGTCGTAGAAAGAATATAAAACATGCCCAACATGACAGGCCTAATCACTTATCTCAAATTGAGAATGGGGAAGAGCCAACTAATCTAGAAGAAGGATTACCTGATGAATAGTTGTTTTCTATCAAGGTGGTTGACTAACACTTTGTAGACATTATTCAATTTTTGACCATGGGTAACGTGCCTGGTGGCTATTTAGTGCCACAGAAAAAGGAATTGGTCTCCCTCGCAACTGATTTTACCATAATCGTGTGACAATTGTACAAGCTTGGTGTGGATGAGGTGCTGCATAGATATGTATTAGAACATAAATGACAAGATATCTATGTTGAGGCCCATGGAGGAATCGCAGGAGGGCATTACGCAGGAAAATCCACTGCGTAGAAAGTGTTAAGTGCTAGGTTCTAGTGGCCCACATTTCACAACGATGCCCAAGCATACTGTCAGGCCTGTGACACGTGCCAACAAACTAGAAAGCCCTTGCATCAAGACGAGATTCCCCTACAACCACAGATGGCTCTGAAAGGGTTCGAAAAATAGGCCATAGGTTTTTTGGGACCCATCAACTCCCCAGGAAAGAAGACAGGTACCCAGTATATCATCACTACCACTGATTATGTAACCAGATGGTCGGGAGAAAAAGTTGTCAAGGATTGTACCATGAATACTACTTCACACTTCATTTTTGAACATATTCTGACTATGTTTGGTTGCCTGAAGATCCTAATGAGCAACAGAGGTACACATTTTGTTAATGAAACCATTATAACTTTGACTGTGGAATTCCAGATCCACCATGCGAAGAGTACCCCATATCATCCATAGGCGAACTGGGCTGTAGAAGCTTTCAATAAAATTCTAGAACATGCGCTCACTAAGGTTTCTAGCACTGACCGAAAAAATTGGGATGTGCGCATCCGCTCAGTACTCTGGGCCTATAGGACCATGTGTAAGAAGCTTACATGAAAAATGCCATTTCGAATGTTATATGGAAAAGAGGTTGTCATGCCTATGGAATACATTTTTCCTAGCCTGTGCATCTCATATTTCACAAACATGGTAGAACCAGACATCATGGAGGAATTCTTGGTGCAGTTGGTGGCCCTGGAAGAAGATTGGTTCATTTCTCAGTTCCACCAATAGGTTCAGAAGGCTCGTGAAAAATCTTGGCATTATCGACATATCCGGAATAATATCTTTAAGGAGCATGAGTTGGTATTACTTTAGAACATCCAGTTTGTGCGAAATCTAGGGAAATTCTGCAAGCACTAGATGGGGTCATATATAGTGAAGAAGATTATCGATGGTAGGGTGGTTAGATTAGTTATGCTGTGCACATCCCGAGACAACTTGTTGCTGATCAAATGACTATATGGATGGATTAGCTGTGTAAAAGATATTTCACACATTAGGGCACAAAAATGAAGGTAGGGTCAATGACTGCACATGGAATAAGGTACAAAGGGTTACGATATAGGCGCACAGGTAGTACGCGGTGGAAAAAACTAGTCGTTGGAACGAAGAAAGTGCGTGAAAAACTTATTTTACCGTTGAAAGAAATGGGAAATTGGCAATTAATGTGGTATTCTTGAAGGAATTTTTACCATTTCCATAATGATAAGTTTCCATGAAGGCTAATCTGACCATTCTTACCCATCAAGGGCTATAAACAGTAGGGCGTCAGTCAGAATGAGTTTGTTTTCTTGCCAAGGTTAGTGCGACTGGTGCTCTTCTTTGAACGCAATCTATTCTGTGTCATTTCCATCTGTTTGTCTGGGTAGGCTACCCAATCTAACAGCAGGAACCCCAAATTTGTCTTTCGAGCAAGGATTATTGCTACTAACCCTGTTGAATAATTTCCTATCATGGCATCCGGGGAAGCTGTGTCTGCAGATGTATGGAAATTAACTCCTGAGACAGAGAAGGTCGTGTCTATGTTGGCCAAGAGGTAGGGAAAGGGGAAGCTGAAGGGAGGGGAGAAATCGAAAGGGAAAGAAGTGAAGTGGGCTAGGGTGAAGTCACACATGTCCCCTCGGATTGTGCACTCCCTTTGCAAGATGTCGCAGGGCCGCTCGCCTATTTCATCAAAACGCCCCATGACAGCTCCATAGAAAACTCTAAACGTGACTCTACTTTCATGGTCACCGCCCTATGTTTATCCCAGCAAGCCCATCACGTCTCTCCACAAGAATTTTGATGTTGTTTGTGCTTACCTGCATATGCCTTTAGTCCTGGCAGAGGTACCTCTATAGGGTAATATGTTCGAGGTCTCTACCTCCTTAAATTCAATGACCATGATCTGGTTAATCTGGAATCCTTTCCAATGCCAGCTCTAGATTTATATCTTGAAATAATAACGCATGGTAACATGTTGAAGGTAGAGCCAATGTCATGGGTGCATGGACTGGTCGTATCAAGGATCTTAAACTTATTACGCATCCCCCACTTTCGCCTCTACAACATCACCAGTCTAGTTGTTCGCCAGCTACTGGCACTGGTCCACGATGGTTGTTTATGGATCCAGGGTCACATGCCGATTGATCTTGCCTTAATTCACCGAATCACCGACCTTCTCGTGCATGGGCCAAATCCTAAGGAGGGCATGTGTAAGAATTACGAGCAGTGGATTTCCGAGGAGGTCCCAGAGAAATATCACATTGAATGCAACCAGAGAGGGTTCCTGGTAGAAAAAATAGATGATCTGGGAATGAAAATGGGTACCCTACTGCTGGCATTTAAGCTAATGTGCAAGTGCGAATACTTAGCCATTTTTTCCTATGTAATTCAACTTGCTGGTAGATGTGAGAAAGGGGTCTGCTTCAATTGGTCACAGTACCTCGTGGATGAATTTTTAGACAATGTGAGTGAAGCGCATGAGCACAAAAAGGCATTCTATTACTCCTAGAATATTCTCTTAATTTCCTTAATTCCATGGCAGGCAGCTGATGAGGCAGTGCTCTGTGACCTTGAACTAGGTATGTGCGAAGGTGCATGGTTTTCCAATCTTTTGGATTTGAAGGAACCCAAGCGAGTTGAAGAGAATAAGGTATTATGCATGTTGTTTGATCATGCTATGGCAGCAAAAATTCATTTCCAACTTCCATTGTCACCCATAGCCTATGAAAAATACAAGGACATCATGGAATTTTAGGCTACTATGCACAATGTTTATATTCGGTCCTACAGAGATACAGCATGGTATGATCTCCCTTATTTGGTTACCAAAGTAGAATTTTCTCAAGTGGTGGCAACATGGCAACCAGCATGGAAGCTTGGCTTCACGTCAGCTGTCCCAGGTATAGTAGGCACATCCGGTCAAAACACCACCCCAAAGGATAATCCTCCACTAGACACAATTAAGGATCCTTAGGCACATGCTACGAAGAAGAGCACAACCCGAGAGATCCATAAGGACACCACCATGAGGACAGAGCCAGTGTCATAGCAAGATCTTGACGGGCTCAATTGCAAAGATACAACATTGCCACATGGAATCCAACACACCAGTGAACCTCCCAAAGAAGAGGTCACATTGATGGAAGAGGACTTAAAAAATATTGTAGACATCATCACTATTACATCAGAGGATTGATGGACTACTTTGGAAGGACATCAAAAATCCACGGTAGAAGCTTTGCAGTCTAAATTGCAGGCCCTTAAGCTAAAGGCGAACCAACTTCAGGCAAGAGTGGATCAAGTGAGGCAGAATCAAGCGAGCCAGCCAGCTATAGTTGCAGCCTTGACCACCGTCCTAGATAGTCGGATCCGCCCCCTCAGGCACAACTTTTGCGATGATACCCACAAAATTATGAAACCAAGTCCATGGATGGTCTTCGGTTGATCTCGATGTTGGGTTGTTAACGGGTGTGTAGTTGCACAACTTGTTTACCTCCATCACCGATGAGCTTGAGCATAGAGAACTGCGAGTGAAATAACACCTTAGTGAAGCCATGAAAACTATTCTGACTAAAGCTTCCAAAGCCACCCAAGCCCAGGAAGTTCACATTACTTCCATCGCGTAGCAGGCTGAGTTAGAGAAGTTGATCGCTCGACTCTACGAGGATATGGCATAATTAATTCCTTCCTCCGCTGCATTGAAGGTGAAGGTTGAAGGCTTGGTCTTTTCTTTAAAGGCATCTCGAACTGAAGTGTAGGTTGTTGAGGCCGATTTGGAGCTTCAGATAGCATCACTGCAGGCCAAGCTCTAGCCTGAGACCCCTCTGGACGTGTGTGCCTACTGAGCCACAGTTGTCACAAAACTTATAACCAGTATTACTGCATATATCACTCAGAGCACCACATTGTTTGAGACTGGTATGGAGTTATGGTCCCAGATGTAGCGTGACCCCCTCCCTCGCCAGATCGATCAGGAGCTGCACCAGAAGGAGAAATATTTTGAGCAGATGGAAGCCACTATGACCACCCTTGTCCTAGCCCAATGACTAGCATGCCTTCGAACCAACCATGTGCTCAGAACTTAAATTGTGGGGCTCCGGTGCAAGAAGAAGGTAATCAGCGACCATCTGAAAGGGTCGTGACATCATTGAATCAGACCTTGGAAAGTGTCGCCACAGCTACTGAAGGACCAAATTCACAAAATTTGGTTGATATTGTGCAAAATGCAATTGCACGAGCATGGGTGTTTTTCCCCCATTGACTTCCTCTATTGAGCATCTCCATGAAACAATGAAGACCTTGTTGGCGCTGTGACTTGGGACGAGTCACAATATTGTTTTGGGGGACTGTTGGAACAAGGTCCCTTAATCGCATTTTTGGTCAATTTTTGTAATATTTTGTAATACTTAGTCTAACTCAGGGGCTTTGGGACGGGTCAAACCCCCCGATGAATTGTAAAGGGTCAAAGGGTAGACGAGGAGTCTGCAAACCACGATTTGCGGACCATAGAGTAGCGTTGGATAAGATTTTATAAATAGATAGATAAATTGAGTCTAGAAGAGGTTAAGAAAGGATTAAGCTTGATACGAATTTGTGGATCTTTTTGTGTTTATTGTCTTGGCAAGGGCTCCTGTTGGCTATGTGTACCGAGACCCTGAGTCCTATTGTGTGCAGATCCTGATGGCTTTGTGCACGGGCTGGTAATTAGAGTCTGTAAATCAGACCTGGATATGAATGAATGAGAAGATGGTTTGAGACATTTAAGTGGTTTTATGTTATGATTATTGTCTGTAATATTGTTCAATGAATATTGATGATGTACTGATGTGCACGTTGATGCAATATTATGAATGCGTAGATCTGGTTTAAATACTCCCCGTAAGTTACATGTTATTATGATATGTGCTCTGCCAATATACTTTTAAGATTTTATGTATTAGGGCTTCCCCTGCACAGGTATGTTTGATCTAAAGGGCCCACTTCAAATTACATTCTCTCTCTGGGTGCAGAAAACTAGTTCCAACACCCTGCCATAGTACCTCAGGTGAGACATTGACCTGCGCAAGTGGGTCATTACCGAAAGGGCGAGTAGTACAAGGGTTTTTTTTAAAACCTTAAAACCAAACCTGGGTTAAGACCCCTAAAGACAACATGGCTTAGTGAATATATCAGTCAATTGATCACTAGATTTACAAGTCTTCCAAAAGATGTCCAATGCAAAAACCGTGGTAAAAAATTCTATGTAATAAAATTAATGAAGGTAAAATAAGAGTTGGACATAGGACATGTATTCAAAGATTAATGTTGGGTAGCAAACAGAGTGACAAGGATCAATTTTGATTTATTAATGGCAATAGAAATTTTCAAAGGCCTTAGAAAGGAAAAGTGACATTACTTGGAATTTTATTTATGAAAATAATGGAAAATAGGAGAAAACGAAGGAAAAGGGTCACAAGTTGCATGTGAGAAGGAAATTGAAGGAAAATAATGGAAATTTGAAGAAAATAGAGGCCTCATTAATAAAAAGGATTCTAAGGATCAGTTCATCATTTTTTATTATTTCAGTTTTCAATATCTCTTTTACTCTCTCTCTCTAATACTCTTGGACACTTATAGTTTACTTGGAGCACTCATGGAGGAGTGTGACATAATTGGTATTTGGAGCAAGAAGGAAAATGAAGAGTAGGAAACCGCAAGATCATATCGTAATGAGCAGCTAAAATGGGTTTTCCTTGCAAGTACCAAGTTCTGTGTATGATTTACTTTATAATTTTAGCATGCATAGAATATGCATGTGGTTTGTTGGTTATTATTTTCCATTGGAATGGAGGATTTTCTAGATTGATAGTTGGTTTTCCTCAAATTTCCATTTCCTTGATATCCATGGTGTTGTGAGTGCGACATTGTATATTTTGGTTGGTTCTCATGTTCCTTATGGCTATGGGTTGAGTTATTAGTTCATGGAAGCCTTGGCTTGACAAACACTCTGGAAGCTCTATAACACCTTGGGTTGAGTTAGTATTCCTAGAATCCTTGGTTGGAAAAATGATCTAGAATCCCTTGGTGGGTTGAGTTAATAATTCCGGAATCCCTGGTTGGAAAAACCCTATGGAAGCTTGGCAATAGTTTTGGGTTGACTTATTAGTCCTGGAAGCCATGGTTTGAAAAAATGCTCTATAGCCCTGTATAGCTTAGGTAGAGACCAACCTGGTGATGGTTATTGATTTACAACCATGAGGTGGAATTACTAGTTGTGGCCTGAGGTGGTTTTTCCTCTAGAAGTCCTAGTTTTGTTTTGTTTTGTTTATTCCATGAGAGCCCACATTCATGCTTCGAATATGTCACATGGGTTAATGATTGAATGAAACATCTGGTTCAACTGAATCTATGGTCGGGTGGTACGTGGAAGTTCCAAACCTAGTTTCATTTTACACATGTTAATAAGAGCTCTTTCCCTCTTGTATTTGATAGGTAAATATACTTTCACATCTGTTGTTTTTATTGTTGTTATATCCTTTTTATTCCTCTCGGTTATATGTTGGTGATGAGTATATGTTATGAAAAACTTGGTGTATGGATGCCATCATGTTTTGATTATTAAATGAACGAACAATAAATACATCACCTAGTGGATGATAATGAAAATATTGTGATAAGGCATCAATCCTTCTTAATGATTCTTAGATAAGTATGAAAATGCTATGCTCAAATTTTTTGCTATGGCCTATAGATTTCATATTTGTGACATGTTTGACGAAATTTTCTTCATGGCTAGTAGGGGTTAGATGAAGCTTTTTTTATCAAATTTTGCATTAGTATCTTTTTTTCCATGTTATTTACCATTCTTGAAGTTTTCATGAAGTTTTGGATAGTGGTCACTCATGGCCCTCCAAACGTGGCACAAAATTTGGGGTCACTGATGCAGAACTAGATGGAATATTCCACAGTCAGTGGCATGCCTTGTTGTGTGAGCATATGGGGTCCATGTCATTCAAATGAAGATTTTTCTCAGAGTTTGACCACCTGAAAGGGTTGGTTGGCTCCTAAAGGTTTTTAAGGATGTGTGGAAGGTCATATTCGTTGTTTTCCATCGGTTCCACTTCCTTAAGGTGACCTAGGAGGTTGAATCACATAATAGTAGTCGCTCATCAAATTATTAACCCAGTGAACTAGTTAACTTGGGTAAATATGGGAGGAGGTGGTTATAGAGTGGTATTAGATCATGTTTCACCCTTTGGACTAGATGGGCGATGTTTTTTGGTTGTGCATACATGTCGACAACCAATGTGCTCCTTATGCTTGTGGTATATGTTCTTGTTGCATATGAATGGCATGGTCATAGTTGTAGTGGTGTGGCCATGTGAAATTTGATGGTGTTGTTGTTGGATGTGGTCATCGTGAGTGCACCTCAGTTGTGAATTATTCATGTATGTCATTGTGTATATGTTTTTATGCATACATTGACATTGTGATAGTTGCCGTGCATGAGGTCATGGTATTTGGTTTGTATGGTCATGCCTATATGACTGGATAATGGATGAAATGTTAATTATATGTTCATATGATTATGTTTATATGTGTATTGTGGTAATATGTTTTATCTTGCAGATGATATATCCTCCCTTGAACTAAACTAAGGTTTGTTGGTTTGTTTATGATTTGATTTAGATAACATGATATGCCTTGCAGGTAGAGATAAGGCTAGCTAAATGGTAGACTATAGTTCATAAAATTCTCCGTATAGTTTAGATGAGCATAATGGTGATGAGGACCCTTCTCACATAGAAAAAGGTTTGAGATTATTGAAGGTAGAAATAAGGATTTTCAAGGAAGATAATGTCATAATCATTCAATCACAAGAGAGACTTGCTAGGGCACATGAGAAACAATTAGAATTCAATGCATTTATCCTTGATATATTTTCATACTTATATATACATGGACCACTTTATATCAACCATGGGTAGGAGGATAGGACTAATGTGGCATATGGAAGTAGATCTCATGGTGGGAAAAACTTGGATTTAGATGACACGATCAGAGATGGAAGATTCTTGGATACACCTAATAGACGACGAAATGGACACAGGCACTATTCTAGTTCTGGTTCTAATAGGTATCACGGTCATCATAATTATCATCCTCATACGAGGAGTGATAAGGGATATTTTTCAGATGAGTTCAAGAAAGGAAAGACACCTACATTTGATGGATAAATTAAGAAGTCATAGGATGGAGAAGAATTATTTCTTGGGATGAACAATTTCTTCAGATTGCATGATTGCTTAAAGAACATGAAGGCCAAAATAGCTATGCTCATTCTTAAAGGTAAAGAAGATATTTGGTGGAAAGATGTAAATAATGTTAGAGGTATTCATGAAGAGGAATTTATGTGGAGTGAGTTTGAGATATTATTCTGGAATAATTACCCAACGAAGAGATACTATGATGAATTATATGAGCTGAAGATGGGATATATGACCGATGGAGAGTACACCAATATATTTTCGGAGTTATTGAGGTATGTGCCTTACCTCAAGGAGGAGAATGCAAAGATTCGGTGGTTCATTAGCGGGTTACCAATTGCATTAAAAGACATGATTTGTTTTGATGATCCGATATTATTAGAGGAAGCCATCCGATAGCTAAAGCATAGTTATATTCAATCAAAGCATAGATATGAGGCTAAGCCGAATTGGGAAGTTAATGCAAAGAATAAAGGAAAATGGGACAAGAAGTGAGAAAGGTATCAAGACATAAGTAAGAAAGAGAATGTAGCACTACATAAGAAGTTCAATACATCTAATAAAGGACAACAATTTTAGTTTGGGGTGAAGAACTCAGGTGTAGGCTGGAAGCCTTTACAATTTTGTACTTCTAGCAAGGATCATTGCAAGAGAGATTGTCCCCATCATCAGGGAGGTAGACCATAGATATATTATTATCAGGAGGCACAGATAGTGGGGGATGTCGGATAGAGTATCCCTCATATTTATGCAACATTATATAACAAACATGTTTTTCATAAATCCATTATCGAGATGGGCAACAAGATTTGTGATAATTTGTTTTCTATTTTGATTGAACCTGAATATTATTATAGTCATGTTAATCCTGACTTGGTAGATAATTTTTGTTTGAGTAAGGAAGTGCATGCAGAGTCTTGGTTAGTGGAATTGGTTATAGGAAATAAGAAAATATTTCATCATTGGGTAAGATCTTGTGCATTTGAATTGAATGGCATGTCTATATCAGCGCATTTGAATGTACTTCGGTTGGGATCATATAGTATGGTTTTGGGTATGGACTGGTGATATCGTCACAAGACTAAGGTGGATGGTTATGACAAGGCTATTGAGTGTTTGGAAGATAATGGGGAACAAGGAATCTTGAAGGGTAAGAATAAGGAAACCTTAGTTATAATGGTGACATCTATGCAGACAAAGTGTAGCCATAGGAAAGGGTGCACGCTATTCACATTGGATATTTCTAGTGAAAAAGGTAAGGAAGTTGAGGATGCAGATGTTTTGATTAGGTACCTTGTTCTACAAAATTTTTAGGATGTATTCCCGACAAATATTTAAGATTTTTTTCCTTACAGGGAAGTATAATTTCCTATTTAGTTGGTACTAGGGGGAGCACCAGCATCAAAGGCACCCTACAAGTTGAGCACTCGAGAGTTAGTAGAGTTTAAGTTGTCATTGAAGGAAATTTTCTACAAAGGATATACTAGGCCGAGTGTGTTTCCTTGGGTGCACCAATATTGTTTGTGAGGAAGAAGGATGGTACTCTTAGGCATTGATTACAGGTAGGTGAAAAATGTAACCATTAGAACAAGTATCTATTGACGAGGATTGATTACTTATTCGACCCGTTAAAGGGAGAAACAATGTTCTCGAATATTTACATGAGAACCATATACCATTAGGTATACATCATGTCAGAGGAAATTTACAAGACAAATTTTCAGACCAGGTATAGGAATTATGAGTTTTTTTTATTTCCATTCAATTTGAATAATGCTCCAACTACTTTTATGTTCTTGATGAATAGTGTGTTGAATCCTTATCTGGAAAAGTTTGTTCTTGTATTCATTGATGACATCTTAATAAATTATAAGAATGAGGAATATCATGTCTAGCACTTAGCAACAATATTGAGATTGTTGAGAGAGAATAAGTTGTATTCTAAATTTAGTGAATGTAGTTTCTTTTAGACAAAGGTACATTACTTGGAACATGTGGTTTCCAAGGAAGGCATAACAGTTGATCCAGAGAAGATAATGGCTATCATGGAATGGAAACCTCTTATAAATGTTGATGATATAAGATCATATATGGGCTTAATAAGTTATTATAGGAGGTTCATTAGGAACTTACCATTGATTTCATATCCTATCACATCATTGCAATGAAAAGGAAAGAAATTTGATTGGACAGAAGACTGTGCAAATTTTTTTTGAGAAATTGAAGGAGTTGTTCATGAATTCTCCAGTGTTAAATATTTCAAATTCAGAAAAATAGTTTGAGTTGCGTAGAAATTATTATAAGAGAGGAATTAGCAGATTTTCTTATTTAGGGAGTACAGATAGTATGCTTTGAGTCATGGAAACTAAATAAACAAGCACATAATTTTCTAACACGTGATCTTGAATTGGAAGCAATCCTTCATGCACTAAACATGTGGAGGAACTATCTTCTTGGTAGGAGGTTTGTATTGATGAGTAATAATAGTGGATTGAGATACTTGTTTTACCAACCAAATATGAATTCCAAGAAATATAAATGGTTGGCCACGATAAGTGAGTTTGAATTTGAGATCAGGTACATCTAAGGTAAAGAGAATAGGGTTGCAAATGCTCTTAGTAGTAGGATACATGTGAATAATATAAAAACTATGAGGTCTTATGGGACTTATTTACAGGATCATATCTTACATGAAGGGGAATAGGATGAGAGGTATAGAGAGCTTATGCAGATATTACAGGAGGGAACATGTGATTATGAGGTAGAATATAATCTCACACTATATGGCTTGGTCATGTTTAGGGACATGATATATGTGCTAGATAGAAGTGAGCTCAAAAATATTATCTTGTGGGAATTATATGATAAGCCATATTGAAGTCACCTAGGATATCAGTAGACATTGAAAACAATGAAGAAATTTTATTATTCGTCAAATTTGAAGAAGGAATTGGAAAATTTTGTGGCTAGATGCCTGGATTGTCAACATGTCAAAGAAAAATGCAAGCATTCAGGTGGACTAAGAAAACCTATTTCGATTCTAGAGTGGAAGTTGGAGGTAAAATATACATATTTTATCATATATTTTCCAAGGACATCTAGACAACATGTTTCTATCATGGTTGTTGTGGATAGGTTGAAAAAGGTAGTGCATGTAATTTTAGTGAAGTCTACATATTCAACTAGTGATGTGGCATAGGTATTCATCAGAGATGTGGTGAGGTTTCATGGTGTACTAGAGAATATTGTGTCAAAAAAATATTCCATGTTCACTTCTAGGTTCTGGAAATAGTTATTTGCAGGAGTGGTTATAGAGTTGGCCTTCAAGACAGATTATCATCTATAGATAGGTGGACATACAGAGAGGGTCAACAAGATAATGGAGGAAATGTTGAGGATGTATGTGATGTATGTGATGTATTAGAGGAAGATATGGGAGGAGTACCTTCCATTGGTTCAATTTTCTTAAAAAAATGGGTATTAGGAGTGTTAGTATGAATCTTAATTCCTAGTGTACGAAAAAAGACCACTTTGGTTGTGCATAACAAAGAGCCCTAACAGCAAAGATGGCTGCTAATATCCTCAGATATGCATTTAGGTTATCAAGATAAATTCTGCAAAAATATATATCTATGCATTGGAAGACATCAAGCAGTTGAAAAAACAAGTTTTACTCCATGCATCCAATATACAAGACAAGAATATGTTGAATGAATTTTGTATTAATGCCACCTGGGAGGAAAACACAGAAGGGCGTTACCAGTTCTCCTTAATGGGATGGGTTCTTGTAATTCCTCAACACTTTAGATCTAGAATTCTTCTCTCTTGATGGTGCAGAAAACCCAGACAAAAATGGTAGCAAAATATGACTATGATGGTGGATCAAAGTCAGACCAAAAGTATAGATCCAGAGTGACTTTTAGGCAAGAAAAGGTGGTAAATGAATGGGAAAAGCCTTCTATTTATAGCAAAATATTGAGTTAGTCTAGATATTGGAACATAATTAAAATATTATTAACCAAATCAAGGTCTAACTTTTATGGAATATTTTATTATATTTGTTGGAGGGAAAAGGAATTTGACTTGGGTAAAATCCCTTTATTTGTAAATAATAAATAAATAAATGTTTTATTTATCATTTTAAGGATGTGGTTGAGTAATAATCGAATAAATAATGGTTTATTTAATTATTTATGGGTGATTTAGTCATATTTAACAAATAATATTATTTAAATAAGGTTTAAATAATTATTCGTTAGAAAATAATAAGATAAATAATGATTTATCTAATTAATATCCTTGTTTTGGGTTAAATATAACCAGGAATATTAATTAAACTGATATTTAACTAATTATTCTTTGAGGAAAATCAAGAAAATATAGATTTATTTAATATTTCCTCATGGGGTTTCCTCTTTATACGATAAACAACTTAATAAAGGTTTTTTACTAAGTATTTCATAGTGAAAGAAATTTTACATCAGGTAAAATTGGTCTTACATGGTGTAATTGCGTCCATCTAATGATAATAGTTTAGATGACCAAAAAATGGTGTAACAGATTTCCCCCTAGCATGCAAGCATTAGGAGCTAACCGTATGACCAAAGTATGTTGCAAGAACTCAATCACTAGACACCGAAGGGGAAGTCTGAGAGAGAGAAGTGTAAGGTAGACCAAAGTGCTGAAAGGACTAGACCCTGAGGAGGGGAGGCTTACAGGTGCGAAAAGTCTCTTTTATGAGTGCGTACCTATGCTATAGGCAGCGGGGGAGGCATACCTATGCCCGTCGAGACAAAGTATAAAAACTAAGGTGTCCAGTAAACAAGGGACTGAACAATATAGTACATGTTGGCATAAACATGAGCCAAATGAAAGACATGATGATGAATCCCACATACATATTGTGTCTGGGATAACAGGCAGGACTTGTGCAATAATATCTGAGTACATGAGATATAAATACAACCCAGATGCCCATGTAAACATGAGAGGACTCTGAAAATCTGATTGATACACGCAAAAAAAAGGCACTACAAGCAGCTGAGGCTGACATCATCAAATATGTGGAGCTGCATCAAAGGCTGTAATGAAAAGGTCATCCGGACATGTGGGGGGATACTTGTAGGGCCACCCCCTCACGAGGGCTAAGACATCTCACACACACCTGGGAATGTTCGAACGGGGTCTCCTAACAAGCTATGAAACTGGTCCAATTTTGATATTTTTTATTATATTTATCCTAGCGGAAGTTTTTTGGGGTGGGTCAAAGCCCCAAACTCATTGTAATGGGTCAAAGGGTAAACTAAAGGTCCGAAAACCATGGGTTTCAGACCATAGGAAAGTCGAGGCTAGATTGTTATAAATAGATATGCATTTTGTATTGTAGAGGATAGGAAATGATGAGCTATTGATGTGATCTATTGTTTAAGAGATCTGTTTGGGTTTTTGGGAATGGACTCCTACTGGCTATGTGCGCAGAGATCCTAGTCTAGATGTGTGTGCACCCTGCTACTGTGTGCGCTGGTTGGGAAGGGAATTGGAATTGTAAGGAAGAATTGATGACTGAATGAATGTGAAAGACTGTTAGAGAACTGAATCTGTGAGTATTGTTATATGAATTACTGGTAATTATTGTATTGTGTTTTTCCTGTCCTTAAGATGTGAAAGATCTGTGTACTGTGCTCTTGGATCTAGATCTGTTATGTTATGTCTATGTATTTCTATGTTGATGATATAATAAGCATATAATTATAGATCTAGTGCATGTGGATGCGAATAGAAACATAATTAACCTTGTGCAGAACAAGGTAATATGGGAATTATAGAAATAGGATGCAGCTCTGCTTTCCTTACCCATTCTTTCTCAGGGTGCAGAAACCTAGTTCTAGAACCCACCCATACTACTTCGGGTGAGACTTTGACCTACGAAATTAGGTCACTGCCGAAAGGGCCAGTATTATAGGGGTTTGTTGGCAAACCTTGCTTACTGAACCTGGGTTAGGACCCCTCGAGCCAAGAAAGGTTTCGTTGCCGAGATGGAAGAAGTTTGAGGAAGTGATTTGGTACTAACAAGAAAATACTAGGAGATCTGATACGAATGTGAATGAGCTCTACTCTGGAGGAGAATACAACACGAAGCAGTAGGCATTATCAATCCGATCTAGAAAAGAATCACTCTGTCCATAGTCCGCCAAGGGAAGCGATGACACAAGGGTTGTCAAGCTCGCAGGAGGGCAAGCCCTCAACCGGAGCCTTGCTAGAAGGAGACATGGTAGTACAGTTGAAGTTACCTACCTTTAAGGGTGCGGCCGTTGAAGATATGGATTGTTTTTGGTTCATGGCCGACTCCATATGGATGGCACAGGGGGTGGTAAGCGATACTGTGAAAAAAGCACAATTGTTGTTGGCCTTTGAAAATAGAGCACTGAATTGGTATATGCAGAACATATCTCAGAATGGAAGCGCATCCCTTCAAAATATTAAGGATGCCCTAAAACAATAGTTCTGAAAGCCAAATTCATACTCTGAGTTGGTAGCCGCAGTAACATATTTCAAGCAAGGTACGTCTGAATCGGTGTGGGAGGCCAATCAGCGATTGAAGAAAGCAATTAGGGAAGGGGGATTCAAGTATGATGACAGGCAACACACAGAATGGTTCATCGCCATGTTGCTACCTCACTTATTCGTACCAATGGGCCAACATACCTTTGAGTCGCAGGAAAAAGCCTTGGAAACTGCTATGAATCTCGAAGCCACACCAAAGGACAACATGTTGGGGGGAGTACAGCAGATTCAAGAGTAGCTCAAAGCCATGCACATGGAAATATAGAGCTTGCAGATGGAACCAGGAAAAGGAGTTAGTATAGACCTCTGGTGTATATGATTTCGGGTGTCTGGTCATACTAAGGACCAGTGTCCCTTATTGGTGGATTACCTACAGGTAGGGGGACCTAGTCCGCTACAGCCCGGATCCGGCGGACCTGCGCTCTGTTGTGATAACTGCCGGGTAGCGGGACTACATGATACTGCCCAGTGCCCTCGGTTAAGTGTGGGTGATCTGACGCAACAATGGTGTAGGTTGTGCTAATCAGTAGGGCACGATGAGCAGAATTTTCACACATATGAACTATTGGTATATCGGGGAAGCCTCTATAGGGTACAAACAGATCTCGCATCATTGAGATGTCCCGCGAATTTTGGTGGCTGCCCGCAAGGGGTAGCGGAGGTTGGGGAGGGAGCGCAGGATGTGGTTGGGGGTATATTATTTTCTATAATTGAGAAGAAATAGGGCACTTTGTAAGAGACAGTCCAAATCCCACCAAGAAATGCTGCAAATATTTCCAACAGCTAGACTATCTGACAACTGCAGTGACTCGGGACGAGTCATAGGATTGTGTTGGGGGACTATTGGAATGAGGCCTCCTAACAAGCTGCGAAACTGGTCCAATTTTGATATTTTTGATTATATTTATCCTAGTGTAGGGGTTTTGGGGTGGGTCAAAGCCCTGAACGCATTGTAATGGGTCAAAGGGTAATCTAGGGGTCCAAAAACCATGGGTTGCAGACCATAGGAAAGTCGAGGATAGATTGTTATAAATAGATATGCATTTTGTATTGTAAAGGATAGGAAATGATGAGATATTGATGTGATATATTTTTCAAGCGATCTGTTTTGGTTTTGGGGAACAGACTCCTGCTGGCTGTGTTCACGGAGATCCTAGTCCAGCTGTGTGTGGACCCTACTGCTTTGTGCGTAGGTTGGGAAGGGAATGGGAATTGAAAGGAATAATTGATGGATAAATGAATGTGAAATATTGTTATAGAACTAAATCTATGAGTACTGTTATATGAATTACTGGTAATTGTTGTATTGTTCGTTTCCTGTCCTTAAGCTGTGAAAGATCTGTGTACTGTGCTCTTGGATCTAGATCTGTTATGTTATGTCTATGTACTATTGTGTTGATGATATAATAAGCATATAAATTTAGATCTAGTGCACGTGGATGAGAATAGAAAAATAATTAACCTTGTGAGAAACAAGGTAATCTGGGAATTATAGAAACAAGATGCAGCTCTTCTTGCCTTACCCATCGTTTCTCAGGGTGCGGAAACCTGGTTCCAGCACCCACCCATACTACTTCGGGTGAGACTTTGACCTGCGAAATTAGGTCACTGCAGAAAGGGCCAATAGTATAAGGGTTTATTGGCAAACCTTTCTTATCGAACCTGGGCCAGGACCCCTCGAGCCAACAAGGAATCATCGATATCATCTATTGCATCACTGAACCATGAAGTATATATATCTCGATTAGGCTAAAAGGAGTTGGAGCTAAGAAGAAATCAATTCAAAGGGCAATAAGGAGTCTCTTTGCCTAATCTAAGGCATCGAACAAGAGTGGAAGCTATAACAAAGGTACACCTCCCTCTAGAGCTGTCTTCTTGAATGAACGAGCTGATGTCGACAGAAGGAGGTCTGCCATAGGTGAGGAAATCAAGGATCCTCAACTAAGGCATGAGAGAAAATAGTAGAGCGACTGACAGGCTGAAACCAAGGATGATAATGAAATGGAGGGTACTGAGTAGCAAACGGACGACTTCCCTTGTTAGAGCATAAAGGGCATGGATGACCTGGCAGCGACTAACACAATATCATGAGGGATAGGGGACAGTGGGACTGAAGGCCATAATTTGCGATACCAGAGAGGGACCAATCAAATGAAGGATGGATGACCATAGTGGGAGACAAAGGGACTCGAGATAGACTCACTAGTACATTTGGCGGAAATTCTGACACTTTAGTTCTGACACTTTTGACCAAATGTCATAAATTTCCCTGAATTTTATCAATTTTTCAAATCCCACCCACAACTGTCACTATACCAATGTTTGGAGACAAGTGTCCATATTGGAGCACTTAGAGGTAAGTTCCGGTCTTGCGATGTTTGGAGAAAAGTATCAGAATTGCGATGGATTGGAGGAAAGTGTTGGTCTTCTGACACTTAGAGCTAAGTGTCGTTATTGCGATGTTTGGATCAAAGCGTTGGAATTGCGATGGATTGGAGGAAAGTGTTGGTCTTGCGACACTTATAGCTAAGTATCACTATTGCGACGTTTCGAGAAAAGCATCAGAATTGCGACAGATTGGAGGAAGTGTCAGTCTCGTGACACTTAGAGAAAAGCGTCGGTATTGGGACAGTTTGGGGAAAATCAAAGAAATGTTAACCATCGAAATTTTTAAGAAATTTTAACCATAAAAATTTTCTAAGATGTCACCACATAGGTGCCCTATGCATGTTTGTGTGGCCCATTTTCCGCTGCTCCCTTACGCCTTCGTTCAGTCGTGCGCACCGTGTCGTGCCATGTGAGGGCGCCTGCCCAAACGTGTTCGATTCGGGTCATTTTGTTTGAGGGCAGTCATATCAAATTTGCTAAGTGCATGTTCGTGTGGCTCGTTTTCCGTTTGATCCCTTGTTCTTTTGTTCCTTAGCCCACCATGTCATTTCATTTGAGGGCGCCCACCGAAACCCGTTCGGGTAGGGTCATTTTGGTTATGGGCGCTCACCCAAATGCATTCGGGTTGGGTCGTTTCTATTGAGGGCGCCCACCAAAATGAATTTGGGTCGGGTCGGTCTAGTTGAGGGTAGATGTAACAAATTTTCTAAGTACTTGTGACCGCACGGGTGCCCTATGCATGTTCGTGCGACCTGTTTGCAGGTTGCTCCCTTGTGCCTTCGTTCGGTCGTGCACGCCGTGTCACGTCGTGTGAGGATGCCCGCCCAAACACGTTCGAGTTGGGTCATTTCATTTGATGGTGGATGTATCAAATTTGCTAAGTTGTGACCACACAGGTTCCTTACGCACGTAATTCATGCAGCCCATTTTCCGTTTTCTCCCTTGTGCCTTCGTTCAGTTGGGTGCGTCGTGTCGTTTCATTTGAGGGAACTCACCCAAACCCATTCGGGTCAGGTGATTTCGGTTGAGGGTGCCCACACAAACATGTTTGGGTCGGGTCATTTTAGTTGAGGGTACCTGCCCAAACATGTTCGGGTCGGGTCGTTTCGGTTGAGGGCGCCTACCGAAACACGTTTGGGTCGGGTCATTTTGGTTGAGGGAGGTTGTATCAAATTTTCTAAGTACTTGTGCCCACATGAGTGGCCTATGCATGTTCATGTGGCCCATTTTCTAGTTGCTCCCTTGTGCTTTCGTTTAGTCGTGTGCACCGTGTCGTGTCGTGTGAGGGCACCGGCCCAAACGTATTTGGGTTGGGTCATTTCATTTGAGGGTGGTCCTATCAAATTTTCTAATTTATGACTGCATATGTGCCTTGTGCACGTTTTTTCACCCTGTTTTCCGTTTTCTCCCTTGTGCCTTCATTCGATAACTCGCTGTGTCATTTCATTTCAAGGTGCCCGCCAAAACCCGTTCGAGTAGGGTCCTTTCTTTTGAGGGTGCCCACCCAAACCCATTCGAGTACAGTCGTTTTGGTTGAGGGCACCTGCCCAAACGTGTTTAGGTCGGGTCGTTTGGGTTGAGGGGCCCGCCCATATGCATTTGGGTCAGGTCGTTTTGGTTGGGGATGTTAAGTTGTGACTGTACAGGTGCCCTGTGCACGTTCGTGTGGCCCGTTTGAAGGTTTCTCCCTTGTGCCTTCGTTTGGTCATGCATTCCATGTCACACCATGTGAGGGCGCCCGCCAAAACATGTTCGGGTCGAGTCATTTCATTTGAGGGTGGTCATATAAAATTTTCTAAGTTGTGACTGTACAGGTGCCTTGTGCATGTTTGTGTGGCCCATTTGTCGTTTGCTCCCTTATGCCTTCATTCGGTAGCCCTCTATGTCATTTCATTTGAGGGCGCCCACCCAAACCTGTTCGGGTAGGGTCGTTTCATTTGAGGACGCCCACCCAAATCCATAGGGTTGGGTCGAGTCGGGTCGGGTAGGGTAGGGTCGGGTCGGGTCGGGTCATGTTGTACTGCGAGGGCACCCAAGGAAACATGTTCGAGAGGGTCGAGTCAGGTTGGGTCATGTGAGGGCACCCAAAGAACATGTCTGACCAAGTCGGGTCGTGTCATGAGGGTGCCCAGGGAAATTACGCATTCGGGTGGGTCGGGTCGAGTCATGTGATGTCACCTAGGGAAACACATTTGGGTCGGGTCAGGTCAGGTCATGCCATATTGTGAGGGCACCCAAGAAAACACATTTGAGAGGGTCAGGTTTGGTCCAGTCTAGTCAGGGCGTGTTATGTCATGAGGCTGCCCAAGGAAACACATTCGAGTGGGTTGGGTCAGGTTGGGTTGGGTCGTGTGAGGGTGTTCATATCAAAAATACTAAATTTTGACCGCCTTAAAATCCAGTGCCCCCTCATAAAATCCTCTCCTCGTATAATCAACCACCATTAAAGACGTTTACACCACATTTGGTTTAGACATTTAGTAGGTGGCTGGTAGGGTGCCCCTATTTCCCATCTCCATATAGATTAATTTGGTCACATATTCTTTCTTCTATGATACTGGTTCCTCTCTCTTAAGTCCTATCTCTTTTCCTTCTTCTCTCTCCCTTTCTCTCTTTATACCTCCCTCTCTCTTCCCCAAACTCTCTGTCTCTCTCTCTACCCTCCAATCCTCTCACTATATCCCTCCCTCTACCCTTATTTTTGCCCCCCTTCCATCTTTGTGTCACTATCTCCCTCTCTTACCCTTCTCTACCTCTCTCACTCCTCTCTCTCTCTCTCTCTCCATTCCTTCTCTCCCTTAATGTGACTCCCCTTGTCTTGCCACCTGTATCAATATGTGTCTTCATTATTCCTTCTCATATATATCTAGAGTTAATATATATCATGACATATTGGGAACTATAATTAGGTTAATTCTGCCTTTTTGGAAAGGTTAAAATTGTTAATCTTTGATAGACAAAATGTAGATCTAATATTTCATCAAAAAGAGGGAACCATACCCTATATTCCAGGCTATGCCTATTAGTTGCTTGGCCTCTTCTTGCTCTCACATGAATTTAGTCTTGCTTGACTGGTATAGAAGAAGGTTTCGCATTATCAACTATTTTTTTGGGACAAATTTTAGTTGTTTCAACACTGCTACATTCTTCAAGCTTATCCTTTAAACCATATTAGTCTTTTGTACTCTCTTCAACTTTGTAGTGCTTTCCATTCCTCTGAGTCACATATGTTTCCTTGTTTTGTTAAGGGACATGGTCGACAAAATTAGGATGTTTTTGCAATAAACAAGGGTATTTCTAGGACACAGTCAGGTGGAGCAAGAGTATAAAAGCCAAATTTCTCATGAATGTGGGACACTCGAACATAAGATTTTATGGAGTAGTCATGAGGTGTAGTCTGGTTATGAATACTTCATTAGATGGCCATTCTCTGGACTTAAATTGTGTGACAACACTGTGGCTGAGTTTGAAATTGGAGGTTGAACATACATTTGGTTTGACTGCAATAAACATTTCCATCAATAAATGTAAAGCAATGGCTAACAAATACTATAAAATAATAAATAAATAAGACATGGCAACAAGCAACCATACTTACAAAATTTTTACATTGAGACGCAAATAATAAGCAAATATTGTGCACAAATAGAGGCCAATGAAAATATCATCTTAACCCCTAACTCCTTCAACACTAATTCCCAACCCCTAACCCATTTAACCCCCTAAACCTCTAAACCCCTAACCCATTTAACCCCTAAACCATAAACCTCTAAACCCTTAATCCCTAACCCCTAAACCCTTAACCCCTAACCCATTTAACCCCATAAACCCTAAACCTATAAACCCTTAACCCCTAACCCCTTAAACCCTAAACCATTAAGCCCTTAACCCTAACCCCTTAAACCATAATTCCAGACCCCTAACCCAACTAACCCCCTAAAACCTAACCCCATTATCCCCTAAAATCCTTAACTGCTAAATCCCATAACCCCTTAAACCACTAACCCATTTAACCCCCTAAACCCTAAGCCTATAACCCCTTAACCCCTGACACATTAAATCCTAATTCCTAACCCCTAACCCATTTAATCCCCTAAACCTCTAAATGCCTAACCCATTTCACCCCCTAAACCCTAAACCACTAACCCTTAACCCCTAAAACCTTAAACACTAATTCCAAACCCCAACCCATTTAACCCCCTAAACCCATTTAACCCCCTAAATCCTATCCCATTAAACCCCCTAAACCCTAGCCCCATTAACCCGTAATGACCCCTAACACCTAAAATCCTTAACTGCTACATCCACTAACCCGCTAAACCTCTAAAAACCTAACCCATTTAACCCCCTAAACCCCAAAAATCTAACCCCTAAACCCCTTAACCCCTAATTCCCAACCCCTAACCCATTTAACCCCCTATAACCCTAAACCCATAACACATTTAACCCCCTAAACCCCAAACACATTTGGGGTTGTCCGTATCAAATTTGCTAAGTTGTGACCGCACGGGTGCCTTGTGCACGCTCGTGTAGCCTGTTTGTTGTTTGCTCCCTTGTGCCTTCATTCAGTTATGTGCCTCGTGTCGTTTAGTTATAGGGTGCCTGCCCAAACACATTCGGTTCAGGTTTTTTCAATTGAGTGCACCCTCCCAAACGCGTTCGTGTCGGGCCCCATAAGACCCCAATCCCTAATCCCTTAACTACTAACTCATTATTTGACCCTTAACCCTAAATGCACTTAAATCCCCTAACCCCTAACCCCCAATCCCCTAAGCCCTCCAAATTCGAATTAGCTTTGAAGAAGTAATTGTTTTCTTACTTCTATCTAATTCATTATATACTCAGATCATGAATGTGAGAACGCTGTTTGTAGATTATATTATTATTGCATCAACAGTGTAATTATTTCTGTGTAGTTATATCTTTCTAGTCAAAAACCTCATCTTTCGAAATAATTTATTTTCATTTTCAAAATTGATTGCTTCATTGAGCACAACTTGCAGCTTAACTAATACTTTATTGAAGCTAAGAGCTCCATCTTTGGGGCAAGCTTCTTTTCGGGCGCTAACTCCACTATGTGTGGGGTTAATTAACCCAATGCCTAAAATGTTTATTTTTTGCATATTGGATTGTGTGGGGGTAGATAAATCTTAGCCATATCACATAGGCCCCATTCAATTACGAAGGTTGACCAAACTCTACCCCCAATTTGGTTGATCTTGCTCAGCTTGAAAATTTTGAATTTTCATTGATGATTGATTTTTCTTTCACTCGAATGCAAAAGGAATATGAATTTCATCTTTTTCCTCCATAATTTCCACATTTGACATCTATTGTAGCTATTCATATATGCTCATCTGTAATCACCACAAGTTGTACCTTGTTTTTGCAATGGATTCTTGATGTTGATCTCGACGAGATTTGTCCTCCTCAAAAAACATATCCTGGTTGTAAGCATGGTTGTGGTATGTTGATGTTTAGACGAAAACTACAGCTTGTAGCCCTTGATCTACTAGGGGCCGGTTACCTTGATATTAATGATGGTGTAATCATACTCCTTCTAAATAACCAATAAAGGGTCAAGGAAATTGACCAATATGTTGTCAAGTTTTATCTTATCCATCTCTGGGGTAAGCTTCTTTTTGGCTAACTCCACTTATTTTTATCTCAATTTTTCCAATTTATTCCTTCTCTCATATGATACCTAAACCTTTTCCTTTCTCTTCCCTTCGAATTTTGTAATAGTGTCATAGTGATGCCAGCCAACTTCTTTGGAAAGGCTTCCTGGAAGACAATACTTATGACCTGGCACCTAAATACCCTAACCCCTAACCCCCAATTCCTAAACCCTTAACCACTAAATCATTATGATCTCCATAACCCTGATCCCTAATCCCTTAACCACTACTAAATCATTACTCCTGTAACCCCAAAATGTACCTACATCCCCTAACCCCTATGCCCAAAATCCCTAACCCCTTAACCTGCACTAAATCATTATTCTAGTCCTTACCCCTAACCGCTAAACCCTAAACCTCTAACCCCTAATCTCCTACTCATCGAACCCCTAAGCCCCTAAAAACTATGCCATGAAAACCCTCCAAAAAATTCTTAAATGATGGGAATTCCTATTCAATATGCATGAAGCTAGTCATGGAATGTGACAAGTCGTCCAAGATACATCCAAATATTTGATTTGTGCCTTGGGGAATGTGAAATAATGGGTAATATACAATCACTGGTGAGAAAATAATTGGTTCGAAACTATGTGGGAAAAATTCTAGTCAAGCTAAGGGATGGTGTGGCCTAGGTTGGATGCAATCCCTAGGTGATTTTGAAAGCTTAAAAGCCCTTGGTTCATGGCTACTGAAATCACATGTTAGGCATGCAACTCATCTCAAAACTCACATTACCTAACAAAATAAAATTAATGGATTAATGCACAACTTATTTATTTCCTGGGCATATGTCTAGGTATGTTAACATAAATTATTCACTTATTCATTAGGAATAACATATAATGGTTCAATATATGGAACATTAGAATTTTAAATATGAAGATTTGTATTTTCAAATTTTTTCATAGGATTAGAATATGCACAAATTTGTGTGACATATCATTATGTATATTATTATTATCATTCATACAATACAACCATCCTAGAGCCAAAATCATTGACATGGTTGAATGACCATAGGAAATGAGTGGATTTTCTCCCCAATGAAAGTTCCCATTTTATATATGGAAACATACAAATAACCTACATGCTATAGAAAATAAATTTCTACTTCCTTAACTTTTCATTTTTGTGTAAAATTTAGAATTGATTAGATATAATCTTATAAATAAAATACAACGGAGAAAATTAAAACCCCTTAGAATTCTTCTTCAAAAGGGTGTTTGATTTGAACATTGTTCCTAATCAAGAAACTAGGATATGGTTTTTTTTTCTTAAAGTTCTAAATTAAAAAGTAGATTGATTTTAGAATTAAGACTATGTGAAACCAAATTTTAGATTTTATACCTATTCAATTTTTTTTTTCCCGCTCCGCTTCTTCCACCTATTCAAATTTTCTTAATCGACCTATTCAAATTTTTTTTCTTTCTCCCCTTGTTCAACCTTTATGCCTCCTTTCCCATGATTCCATTCTTCCCTATGATGCTTTCTTTTTTCCAGATTCTTGCAGAAGCATGGACGCTCTAAAACCCTAAAGCGGCCATAGTCCATTAACGGCTCGAAAGCCATAGTAGCTGGTGGAGATATTTTGAGTTTTACCGATGTTCAAAAATCTATGGGAGATCCAGAGAGAAATTGATCGTGGAAGAATGCTCTCTTCTTCTGGAAGACTCAGATTGGTATTTCACTTGTTTTACCCCATTCAAATTCGCTATTTTTTCTTCTACGCTATCTTGGTTATGAGATATAGATGGTTGTAGGTCTGAATGTCTTCACTCTATCTTTTGTGGGTTTGTTCAAATTATAGGGAAATGGATTATTCTCCTTTGAACTAACCCAATAAACTCTGAGGCTGTAGGTGAATTAAGGGTGAATTGTAGAAAATAGCAAGGAACAGAACACAACAAAATGGTTTTAAATTATTGTGGCACTTCAATGGCCACTGCAGTAGTAGGACAATGTGGTTCAACCCTAATAAGCAGGAGAGGGGGATTTCTCTTTTCTTCTTCAAGCTCCGCCTATATCAATGGAGGCATGAAACTTGAGTTTCCGGTCCCTCTACCAATGCAGGGTTCTGCTATGACCAGAGCACCCCAGCTAATTCTAGCCATGGCGCCCAAAAAGAAGGTACTCCTATTATCCTCTAAAGTAGGCTTAGATTGGCTTAGATTTATATGTCTAGTGTCATTTTGTGCATTTGGTGTAACAGTGTGCCCCCTCACTTTGTCTTTCATGGAGAAACATCTAGGTTCTTCCCTGCATTCCATAGATGGTACTCAGTGTAAATCTATTGTCAATGATTGTCGTGCCTATCCTTGTTAGGTCATCTATTTAGTCACTTACCAGAGGCAGCAAGCCTAAGGAATTGACCCTAATACCTCATACATAAAACTCAAATCACCACTTAAACTACTTGAGTTACCCCATTTAAACATTTCATCTGACCTGTTGAGATTCAACAAGATGATGAGCTTAGTGAAAAGAGTCGCCTTCACTAAGTGGCCTAGTAGGCTATTTTTGGCGCAAGTGTATTTTTAGACATGATGATCATATTTCAGAAGTTGCAGGATGCTATTTGTGGATGGTTGATCAAGTTGGAAAAATATATGAAATTGTATTTTTAGAATATTGGGTGAAGTCTATTTATACATCGCTAATCTAAAAATAGATGCATGTCGATTATTATTAGCTCTTAATAATAATCAGACACTAAAGAGCAACTTATTCTCTTGGAGCACTTTGTTTCAGTGCACATATGTGGCACATTAGTGGACTAAGGGAATTACACAATTCCCAAGGGTAGAGTTATGACACAGTTGGAAGAGTAGTTATGGAGTTGTATTCAATTTAACTAAGTTAGACTCAGTTGAGCTAGTTGTATCTAGTCTAATTGATCGACACACTAGTGAAAGTGGAGTGAATTAATTATTTAATTAATTCACATATAATAACTCAATAATCAACTGAACAATACATCAGTTAACTACATTGTATGGCAGTTTCAGTGCAGACCCAGTGGAGAGATAGGTGAAAGGGAAAGATCGACTATTTGTTGTGACTATAGTGATGAATTGATTGTATCTCACACACATTAGAGTTGCCAATGAGGATTGCACAGTCAAGGCAAGGGAAATTCAAATTCATTCAGAGCTATTCTTCAGCATGGGTTGCGCAGTGGAGGCGGGCTAGCAGGAGGGCAATATCGGTGCATGGATTTGCAAGATTGTTCCTGATTAGTGTATGACGATTGTACTGTACTGAGAGCTTGATAAGCTTTGTATGAGGATTGTCATACGATTCCATGATACATAATATATATTTGGGGTTTTCAGCTTCAGGCTTTCCTGGTTAAAAAAAACTGTGTTATGTGCGATTATTTTTATGTATGCTTTACATGTGTGTGCAATTAATTTTCTGCAAAAGATCAACAAGTGGAATGATTCAGTATCTTGCATAAAGTTAAATAGTGCGAGATCAGGTGGATATAGGACATATTCATTCTTAGTGCATATAATTTATGCATGGCATCAAAGCATTGTTAATTGAATATTGCAATTGTAAAGTGAGTTTGTGTTGGTGGACAATTCAAATTTGCTAGAGAAGATTCTTGGTACAAAAGTTGAGTATACATTGAAATGGCTTTCAATGGGTTGTGATCGGAGTATTCCCTTTATGGGAGATCGAATTACATATCCTAGAAGGACACGATGGAGGTAGTGGTAGAGGATAATGGACTGAATGATTTCATCGATAACGATGTTCCTAAGCCGGGATCTAGCGATGATGCATTACTTGATGCATGGAAAAAGAAAACAACAAAGACGAGAAGGATTCTGTTGGAAGGTGTGAAGTACCATATTGTGTCCAGAATTCAAGGGAAAGCCACTCCATTCTTAATGTGAAAGTCTTTGATAGACTTTTTCCAAAGCAGAAGTGACCAGAGGAAGTTGGCACTTAAAGACAAGCTCAGGAAAAAAAAATGGAGAAAGGTGAAAATATTCCAAAATACCTCACGAAGTTTGCCCACTGCAAGGATGAACTAGGATGTGTGGGGGTTGTTTTTGATGATGAATATTGGTGATATTGGCTCTCCTTGGGCTTCTGAAGAGTTGGCATAGCTACGAAGACTCTGTCAATGGACGGGAGAAACTACCGAGATGGGAGCGACTTTGGTCGGATCTTGTGCAGGAGGAGATAAGGCGGGGTACCAGGGATGGATTTTCATTGAAAAATGAAGATGAAGAGAATTTCACTTTGGCTACCAAAGCAAGGAAATGGAAGGGGAAGAAACATCCTTCAAAATCTGATGCTAAAGGAAAGAAGTAGGATTTGTCCAAAGTGAAGTGTTTTTACTGTCACGAACATGGACATTTCACCACTAACTGTCCACAAAAGAAGAAGAACAAGAAGGCTGTTGGATCTATGGCTGGAGAGGCCTTAGCCTCACAGTTTGAACTTTATTTCTCCTTCATCACATGCTTTGTTTCAAGATTTATGGGATTGGTGTGGTATCTTTATAGTGGCGCGTCTTTCCATATGACGAGAGACAAAGAGTTGTTTAGTGACTTGGAGGAGAAGGACCTCCAGATGCATATAGAGATGGGTGACGATGGTTAGTACAGTATGAATGGAATTGGGACCATTACCTTTGAGAGGGATTCTGATAATCCATTCTTGTTGAAGAATTTTATGCATGTTCCAGGTCTAAAGAAGAACTTGGTCTCAGTTGGAATGCCTGAAGACAGAGGTTATGATGTTGTTTTGAGTGAGGGAAAATCCTTCCTTTGACATTAAAAAAAGGGTAAAACCAAGAAGATAGGGGTTCAAATTAAGAATTTCTACAAGTTGGAGGTAGATGGCTACGCTGTAATGGTGGGCAAAGCAGAAGAAGTGGTGAGCAAGGATGAGGGTGAATTATGGCACAGGAGATTGGGCCATCTTCACCATGGCACTTTGAAGATTGCAGCAAATTTCTACCGGACTTCCCAAGGGTACTCTTGCACAGTCATATTAGTGCAAGGGATGTACTATGGGTAAGTTTGTGAAGACCACCTTTCATGAGAAGGAGAACTGTGCTTCGGTGATCCTAGAGAGAATTCACATAGACGTGTGTGGACCTTTCTCGGTTGCTTCAATAGCTAAACATAGGTATTATGTTATATTTGTTGATGACTATTATCGTAGATGTTGTATATTCTTCATTCAGAAGAAGAGTGAAAAATTCTCAAATTTCTGTGAGTTCAAGGCATTGGTGGAGAAGGAGTTGGGGAAGCAAGTGAAAGCTCTATGAAGCGATAATGGTGGTGAATACATCTCAGGCGAATTCAAATACTTCTGTAGAAAAGAAATAATTCGAAGAGAACTCATAGCGCCTCATAACCCATAGTATAATGGGGTCGCAGAGAGAAAGAATAGAACGATCATGGGTGCTGCATGAGCGATACTGCATGACCAGGGCCTACCGATGCACTTGTGGGTAGAAGCATGCAACACTATGGTTTATGTGCAAAATCGTTGTCCTCATAGAGTACTTGGCATGAGTACACCTGAAGAATACTTTGCTGGTAAGAAGCCTGATATTTCTCATTTGAAGATTTTTGGCTCACCTGTTTACATTCATGTGACAAAGCACGCCAGGAAGAAGCTGGAGCCAACTGCAAAAGTTGGGATATTTGTTGAGTACATAGAAACACCCCATAACTATCGTGTGTATTTTCCAGATAGTCGAATGACTGTTGTGTGACAGGATATAAAATTCAATGAGGTGAAATCCATGAATTTTTTGCTTGAGAGGGAGCTACACTTGCATGCAGAGGAGGAACTTCTTGTTCCCAAAGATGAGCCTTTGGATGTCAATCAGCCATAGGAGGAGATTCATGTAGTGGAGGAGTCCACTCATGCAGAACCAAACATCAGAAAAGGTAGAAAGCGTACCACAGAAGCTAAGAGACTGAAGCTTGATGCAGCAAAGAATGTAGGAGTTCATACATCACAGCACAGACAATGACAGTCACCTAACCAATTTACTGGATACATAGCTCTTATGAGCAATTTTATTGTGGCAAAGCCATCTTCTTTCGAAGAAGAAGTGTAGGAGCCCACATGGGTAGATACCATGGTGGACGAGTATGACTCCATTGTCAGAAATAGTTCTTGGGAGATTGTTCCAAGGCCGGTGGGAAAATCAGTTGTAGGATCAAGATGGATCTACAAGGTAAAGAAAGTTATTGATGGGAGTGTCGAGAATTATAAGGCAATATTTGTTTCCTAGGGCTTCTCACAGATTGAGGGGATTGACTATGAAGAAACCTTCGCACCTGTCACACGGTATTCTTCCATACAGACCATTCTTGCTCTCTAAGTGCAGATGGGTTGGCACATTTATTAGATGGATGTGAAGCTACGTTCCTTAATGGGATCATTGAGGAATAAGTGTACATTGAGAAAAATGAAGGATTTGAGATCTTCAGCAGCAAGTCGCATTTGTGTAGGCTCAAAAGAGCAATGTATGGGCTAAAACAAGCACCCTGTGCTTGGTACACTTGGATTGACAGCTATTTCACTAGACTTGTTTTCACCAAGAGTGAGGCGGATTCAAACCTATACCAGATTGTGGTGGAGGGTAAGATTTTAATCATTTTAATTTATGTTGATGATTTAATACTAACAGGTAATGAGAAGTTGATACACTCATGCAAGGATGATCTTACAAAGGCATTTGAGAAGAAGGATTTGAGCCTCCATCATTATTTCCTTGGATTGGAAATATGGCAGCGAGAGGGTGAATTGTTTGTGTCTCAAGGCAAGTATGCCCAGGAGATACTAGAGAAGTTTCACATGCAAGGCTGCAAGCCTATCAACGCTCCTCTTCCAGGAAATTGGAAGAAAGAGGATGCTACATCGACAAAGGTAGTGGATGCCACTATTTATCGATAGTTGGTGGGTTCGCTCATGTATTTAGTCAATACAAGACCAGACATATTCTATGCGGTGAACCAGCTTTCACAAGCGATAGTTAAGCCTATCAAGCTCTTTTGGAAGGCAGGAAAGCATGTCCTGAGATATCTCAGGGGTACATCTGAGTATGATTTATAGTACAGACAGACAGATGAAATGAAGTTGCATGGCTTCACGGATGCAGATTGGGCAAGAAGCCCAACAGACAGAAAGAGCACATTAGGAGGGATTTTCAGTATTGGATGTACGAAAGTTTCTTGGTACAGCAGGAAACAAAGATCCATGGCACTTAGTTCAGCAGAAGTGGAATACATGGCAGTAAGTCAAGCTGCATGTGAGGCTATCTCGATGAGGAAGATCCTGGTTGGTTTGTTCCGTTCACACTTACATCCCACGGTCATACATTATGATAATCAGAGTTGCATTAAACTCTCATTTAATCCTATGTTTCATGATAGATCTAAAAATATTGATATCCGATATCATCATATCATAGATTGTGTGTAGCGAAAGATCATGTTGCTTTAGTACATTCCTACGAAGTATCAGGATGCAGATATTCTGACGAAGGTGCTCACCAGGAGAAAATTCAAATACCATAGAGGTAGGATCGGGGTGAAGGATAATCCCTATATTTTTGAGAGGGAGTGTTGAGATTCAATAAGATGATGAGCTTAGTGAAAAGAGTCGCCTTCACTAAGTGGGCCCGCAAGCTATTTTTGGTGCAAGTCTATTTTTAGACATGATGATCATATTTCAAAAGTTGCAGGATGCTATTTGTGGATGGTTGATCAAGTCGAAAAAATAGATGGAATTATATTTTTATAATATTGGGTGAAGTCTATTTATAGATCGTTGATCTAAAAATAGATGCATGTTTATTATTATTAGCTCTTAATAATAATCAGACACTAAAGAGAAACTTATTCTCTTGGAGCACTTTTTTCAGTGCACAGATGTGGCTCATTAGTGGACTAAGGAAATTACGCAATTCCCAAGGGTTTACTGGAGCTAATGCATGGAGTACTTAGTTATAACTCAAGTGGTAGAGTTATGACATAGTTGGAAGAGTAGTTATGGAGTTGTATTTAGTTTAACTTAGTTAGACTCAGTTGAGCTAGTTGTATCTAGTCTAACTGATTGATACAATAGTGAGAGTGGAGTGAATCAATTATTTAATTAATTCACAAATAATAACTCATTAATCAACTAAAAAATACATCAGCTAACTACAGTGCATGGCAGTTTCAGTGGAGACCCAGTGGAGAGATAGGTGAAAGAGCAAGATGGACTATCTGTTGTGACTATAGTGATGCATTGATTGCATCACACACACACTGGAGTTGTCAATGAGAATTGAGCAATCAAGGCAAGGGTAATTCAAATTCATTCAGATCTATTCTTCAGTAGGGATTTCACAGTGGAGGTAGGCTAGCAGGAGGGCAAGATCGGTACATGGATTTGTAATATTGTTCTTGATTAGTGTATGACGATTGTACTGTACTGAGAGCTTGATAAGCTTTGTATGAGGATTTTCATATGATTCCATGATACATAATATATATTTGGGGTTTTCAGCTTCAGTATTTCCCAGTTGAAAACAACTGTGTTATGTGCGATTATTTTTATTTCTGCTTTACATGTGTGTGCAATTAATTTTCCACAAAATATTAACAAGTGGAATGATTCAGTATCTTGCATAAAGTTAAATAGTGTGAGATCAAGTGGATCTAGGACATATGCATGCCTAGTGCATATAATTTCTACATGACTAATGAGAAATTAAGAAAGCTCATTGAGTTTTTAAAAGTTTGGAACTATCTCATCTGATCCTTAAGCACTTAAGCAAGAGTTAGATTTCTTATACCTTGCCAATATCAACCGACCAATGAAGGGCAATTTTATCAAAAGCAGGATTGGAGGAGAAGGATACAAAATCTTCCTCTTAACCACCTAGGGTGGAACCAATTGACATCTCTATATAATGCAATGATAAAACCTTATGCTCAACGGGTGTTCACAGTAGAGGCTTGTGCTTATGTTGTTTGGCAGGTTATGTGTCTGTCTGTCTACACACAGTTAACTTATACAAATAATCCAAAAAACTTGGTATAACTATATGGTCAATATAATTAAATTTCAATTTGATTATATTTATGTTTGTAAACTACTAATGGAATTTATGTTTTGAAAACAAGTTATACTAAATTTACTGAAGAATCACATGTAGGCCCAAACTGCTATAAATCCAGATGCATTGTTTTTCAAATTTTCACTATACAATGCCAATAGAACCCAACATCAAGTTCTATTGGAATTTTCCTGATAAAGGTGAGCGCCTCTTTCATGTGCCCAACTAGACCAAGAAGATCAACTATGCAAGCACAATGTTCCAAGGTACTAACATCTGCAACATAAGCATACTAATAAAACCCTGCCTCTGACCACAATTCTTTGACACAATAGACAAACTATACATCTATAGTGTAACCATCTTAATAAAAGCTTTCCTCTGACCACAATTCTTTGACACAAAGATTATACACCAGCAAAAATAATAATTTAGGTTATTAATAGCATCAAACCCTATGCAGCAAACCCTTGACTCAATAGATTTGTGATAATTTACACCAATAGTATACATAGATCAGCTTGACTTTTCAGAACTGCTAGTTACATCATGCTTTCTCAGTCCTTTAACATACAACTCTTTCTTTTCTTCACATGGCATATATTATGGTAGTGGGATTCTTATAGATAGTCTCTCTTAGCCATACTAGAAAAAACCTTGACCAAACTTTAGAAACGTCTTCAAAAACATGATAAAGAACTCATGATAATACATGTAGATCCTCATACAATATCATGCCATATTTTCTTTACTTTAGTCCATTGCGTTTATGCTAAAACACCATAGTTAATGTACTAGCTGCAAGTAAAACTAGCTTTTCAAGGCACAAGTTTACAATCCTTAGATTGCAACAATGTCAACTAATTTTTTGTGTGGGTTTGGTGGATTGAGGATGGAAGTTAATTGGAAAGAATTCAATTTCACAAAAACATCCAAACTCAACTAGCTTTACACAATTTTGGTGATAAACAGTACTGTAGATCAATTGATACTGGTTTTTGTGTGGGTTTTGTAGATTGAGGATGAAAATTAATTTAAAAAAATTCAATTTCGTAAAAACATCCAAACTTAACTATCGTCACACAATCCTGGTGATAAACATCACTGTAGATCAATTGATACTGGTTTTTTTGTAAGTTTGGTAGATTAAAAATGGAAGTTAATTTGAAAGAATTCAATTTCGCAAAAACATCCAAACTCAACTAACCTCTCACACAATCCTAGTAATAAACATCACTGTAAATCAATTGATACTTATATACTTCAATCATTTCTTTATATTTCTTCTTGATACTTATATACTTCAATCAGTACTTTATATTACTTCATCCATTCAATATAGGAAAAAAAAACTCTGTAATTCTTCATCCATTAAATGTAAGGAAAAAAACTCTGTAATTCTATGGTTGCCATTACTGAGATTTCCTTCTGGTTTTTTTTTTAATGTGAATTAGGCCTCGGAAGTGACATATGAACATGGAGAGTGTACCCTTCCAAGTGGCCCTGCACTGGCCCTGGGGAATACTGTAGCAATAGCACTTTTACTCGCACAATTTTCATCCAATGTGATGGGAGGCTGTGTATGCTACTGTACCATAAATCTGAACAAATTTCCCTCTCGGAACATATCCATAGCCACACTTAGTTTTTTCATGTCCTGGTACGCATGTTGTCTTTATATTGTAAATAATTTTTCCATATGATTTTCAATTTTTTTATGTAAAGATTAGGAAGTGTTCAAGTGAATTTGAATATGGGAATGGTAGATGGATTGGTTTTTATAATTTTTATTTGTATGTTTTGTTTTTCATTTTGTAGTTGATTTCTATTGTTACTATAAATTTTTTGTCTTGTATTTCACTCTGATCAACTCTGATTTTAATGCTCTGATAGATTTTTTTGTTCAGCCTGTTGTGGAGGGAGTACTGTGACTTAGAAAAGCTAGATTTTTGTTCAGCTTAATGTGGATGGAGTACTATGACTCAGAAAAACTATATTTTAGTTCAACCTAATGCGGAGGGAGTACCCTGACTCTGGTGATATCATCATTTTAAAATTGTGGAATATTGATTAAATGAAGTATGAAGACTTCCAAAAATGAATAACCATCAAACTATCCCTTGTCCTCTGGAAATTGGATATGTTAGAATGGTTGAGTCAATTTAAATTGCCAATATGCATTTCGAAAAAATAAATATGACCAGAATCAGTCCATCAAGTTCTAGGTAGAAGGAATAAAAATCAAACAAAAAGAGTTTCTAGCACTATAAAATCCCCCCTCTTCTAGCTGTCATGAAACGACAACTTTCGAGCTGCAACGAGTGGTCTTCTTGGTTGCAAACAATATTTGTGATTTTTAAATTCTCTATCCGTGAAAAAATTACAAGCCGTTTCTAAAGGAGAAATTATCTGCAAACTACAGTCAATTCGGTTGTTGCTATTATGCTGTTGTTAATGCTGGACTTAGGTTGGGCTACTCAAAGAAAGGTGTCGGGAACAACTTGTTCAAGCCCTTCTCAGATCTTCAATTTCATGATAATTTGAGACAATATATTATGCTTTACCCAAGTTTTATATTCGAGATAAATGCAGTGCACCTAAAAGGGAATATGTTCTTTGATATCTGTTTCCACAAAATTTCAAGGCCGCATCATGCTAGTAAAATTTGGGATTGCACATTTGGGATTCAAATTTGGGATTGCACATTTTGGAATTTTCAATTAGAATAAGTTCAACCAGAATTTCTGGGAAAAGTCTATGGTAGATTCTCTGAGAATATGAATTTGAGGAGAGGGGCTAATTATGAACATTATATGTTGAATCTATAATAAAAATGCAAAGATGCCCCTCAAATCTGCGAATCTGAAATCTACATCAGTATAAGTCAATTGAAAAATCGATGGAAATATGACGTTGAGGAGAGAGGTCAATTCTCAACGTTAAATTTTGAATCTATAATATAAACATGAATATGCCCATCAATTCTAAGAATATGCATTCTAGAATAATCCTCTCCTAATATTGGACTCCATTATTCTGAAAATATAAGTAAATACACGATGCGCCCATGTTGTGCATGATACATTATTCAAGATAAATGTTGTGCACCAAAAGAGAATATGTTATATGGAATCTGAACTACATAGAAAGAATCAACATCCAAAAATAGGAGGTCGAGGGTATATTTAATTTTTTTTTTAAATATTTTTATCAAAGCGTCGGAAGACCGATTCTTTAGACGTCGGAAGAACGACGTTTCATAAGCGTCGGAAGAAATTTGAATCGGAAGAGCGACGGTTCTTTCTTTTAAATATTTTTACTTTTACATTAGAAAAGTGGCATTTCATAAGCATTGAAAGAGTGACGCTTTAAACATCCGAAGACGTCTCATCGAAATTGCGACAGTCATGTGAAAAATTGATAAACGTCGAAACACTGACACTTTAAACGTGGGAAGACATATCGTCAGAATTGAGACAGTAGTGTGAAAAATTGATAAATGTCAGAAGACCGACTCTTTGAAAAACCTGATAAGCATCAGAAGACTAAAAGTTTGGAAAAATGTCGGAAGAGAGACGATTTGGAAAACTTCGGAAGAGTGACAGTTTGGAAAACATTGGAAGAGTGACGGTTTGGAGAACATCGGAAGACCGACGGTTTAAAAAACATTGAAAGAACAATGGTTTTGAAATTGTTGGAAATAGTGTTTCTATTCTGACACTTTATTGAAGTGTCGAAATTGCGACATAATGGCTAACCACATTTTTCCCCGCCTGAAACTGTTGCTCTTGCAATGCCTAGGTGTCGGAATAGCAATGAATTGGCCATCAAAAATTGGGCCAAATGTGCTAGTGACTCCATGAATGCAATGATGACTCAACTCGAATGCTCTAAACAAGGGTGACTTGATGGTGCTGCCACTCAGAAAAGGTCCAATCGGGACAATAAAAACATGAGTACATGATGGTTACTCACGACGAAGATCGACACAAGCATGGACAAGTATGAAGGCAAAGGGGTGCCCCAAATTAAAAGTGTTGCAGGTGAATAAATTCGATTTTGAGGAGTGGTGAAGTGAACATTCTTAGAAAAAATGTGTCGCAGTGAAGCATCAAATAACGAAAAAATAATCGATAGCCATTTGAGGGCTCGATGAAGACTTCCAATGGTACAGACGGTTTCACAAACTGAGCTACGGTTTGGCCACAATAGGCAAAAGAAAAACCAGGGATTTCTCTTTTAATAGGGCATTTTCCCTCTAAATTCACTCATTTGCATGTGGAGCTGTGGTGAATATAGAGAGGAGAGAAGGCCCTAAATCTTGCGGTGATCGTAGTAGACAAACCGACCGTTGGAATCGAGATCCATCAGTTGTAGGTAAGAGGTCTAACCGTACTATTTCATTTCAGTGGATTGAAAGTTTAGTTTAGGTCCCCAGGGCTTAGAAACATACCACTTCTCCTCTTCATGACCGGGTCACACTTTTTGGGGTAAAAAATGCGACCTGGGTAGTAGGTTTTGGGCAAAAAACTATGAGCTGTCCCAAGTTTGGGCCTAAAAGGTGCGACCTGTTGGGGGGGTTTTCTGTGTTGTTTTGTGGCTGAGAAATTGGGTTTTATGTTGAGATAGAGTATTTCCTATCTATACACTGACAAATATGGTGGTTTTTTGCAGATATGGCAGAATTACAGATCAACTGGAGAGAGAGGGACCTGGGCGCCTTACGGTCGGAGATCCGGGAGGATCAGGGTGTCCGCAGTGCATTGGCTAGATTTGGGGTTCTGAAGTTTGTGGAGAACCCTCTTATGAGAGCTGGAGAGCCCTTATTGGCCCAAATTTTTAGCTATTGGGATCTATACTATGAGGTCTTTATATTGCAATGGCACCGAATCAAGTTGATGGTTTAGGATATATATTTCCTGACTGGTCACCCATCACTTGGGATAGTCAAGAATACTCAGCGAGTGTTACCGCGAGGGCAGAAAATTATGGATTTTTTAGAGCACCATTGTCGACCAGGTCTCCAAGTCAAGGGGACTCAGATACCTATCAGGGAACTAGAGAGGTTAGAGAGTCGTGCTATGGCCGTAGCGGTGTTGTGGATCCTGGGCAACCAGGCAGTCTACCACATCACTAGAGGGAAAATGATGCTTGTGGAGAGTGTATTGAGTGGGAATTACTATGGGTGGGCCCAGATGATGTTGTCGTCGTCGAAATTATATTTGTCGCTATACAAGCATCAAGTGAACCATGACTATACATATGGTACAGTTTTGTGCTCACTCTTCTTTGAGAAGATCCCTACGCTTCGACCTCGTATACAACTCCATGATGGGGGCCCAAGAGAGCCCAGGATGTGCCAGTGGGGGTGACTACTGTGTAGAGGAGGAGGTGGGGCAGTCGGACTGGTGTTCTGACCAGCGTTCTTTTCACATTGGGATCAAATGCCATTGTACATAGAAGATTATCCCTATATTGGGATGAGTTATTTTGGGGATCTGAATTTGCCACTGCCTCCTGGTCGAGTATGTGTGCCTGATAGTAAGTGAAAAATTGCTAATATTTTTATGTGCATTGTAAAGTTTCAGAATATTGTATATGGTACTCATTCTTCCACTTTTTACATGCAGATATAGCACCGGTAAAACCGGCTGGGTATATGGGACGGCCTGCAGTATCAGGAGTTGTAGGACCTAGTGGACTGAGGGCACAACAAAATGAGGATACAGTAGCCCCCCTGGAGGAAATTATTCATAGATGTGAGAGGCTTTTGACTGGTGTTTCAGAGCGTGGCTGGCAGGACTTAGAGGACCAGTACATAGAGCCATGTATATGTCTACCCTCGGAGTGGCGAGCAGTCATGCGGTGCATGGCGATGGCTGGATAGGGGATGCATGATCTATGAGCTGTGGGAGTAGAGCCATTGGCTCGGGATCCTCCAGATAGTGATTAGTGTGCAGGGGCAGGTGGTGCCCCCATTTTTGAGTTTTTGTAACATGTTATGGACATGTCATATGTATCAAAGTTGATGGACTCTAAAACATTCTATATGACACATATTATGGATATGCATTGTTTTGATAGTTTTATGTTATTTTATTGTGTTAAATGCATGTGCTAAATTCCAATCTAGAATATGGTTTGCAATGCCATCTAAATAGTGATTTTTTGCTCTAGGTACATGACTAAATGTGATGATTTTAAACTCACGCATCGAAAGCTTCACTAGTAAATATCTTCTAAAAGGGATAGGATTATGCACATGATAGACACCGTTCAATTGCATGACAGGAAGCAGGGAATCTAAATGAACATGAAGGTGGAGGATGCAATTTGAAAGGGAATCGACTAATAAACCTCACACTACATCATATTCGGCTTGATTATTGGAAGCATTACCAATGCATACATCGTTCGAGAGAACAAGGGAGTGCAAGGGGGTAAATATGGCCCAACCTGTCGAGGCTAGATTTTTGGATTAGCAACTTGCACCATTAACAAAACTGATACAAGGTGTGGATGGGAGGTCCATCTGAAAGGTGCCACAAGACAATAAATGGGAGGATGATGAAAAATTCTTGCAACCTGAGCGCAAAGTAGAAATCGAACACACTCCGTAGGAGGGAGTGACCTAGGTAGGATGTCTACTACTCACACACTGATAATGAGGTGGAGTGTGGGAGATACTAGAGGTGTAGCTTGTGCTGAGTCTGTGAAATTCACCATAGGCACGGATGGTGCCATCCCATTTATGTGTGGGAAAGATTAAGTCAGGGGTAGACATGGCTTCCATGATGTCATCATCACAATAGAAGATGGAGTGACTGGAAGAAGGCAGAACACATGATGCAGCGAAGCTACCTGACTCATAACCATGAGAAGAAAGGTTCACATGCACATCATCATGGGGGATGATGTAAGAACAAGAAGATAAGGTATCTACTAATGTTGAGCCCAAGGTGATCACTAAAGGGAGGTCAAGAAAAACACCAGGGGAAGATTCGGAAGGAGCTTCCACCAAGGGTCTCATGAATGATGATAGGTAGAGGATGGTGGCCGCAAGCTCCGTCATCTCGACATTAGGATGGGGATTTTCATTGGGAGCGGGTAAATCCTCAGTCTAGCCTGCAACATATTGCACAAGTATGAGAGAGGCAGATTCATTCTATTCAATCTCGTACTCCCAAACTACCTCTAAAGAGGCATGGTAATGTGTAAGGCGGGGAAAATGGTGGGAATAATGGCCATGGAGATCACACAAAGCACAAGGTTGGTTGGTGTGAATAGTTTTAGGATTATTGGTTGCAGTCAAGGAAGAAATAGAGGCTTCAAGGACCGTAGACTCAGGGAACACAACTTTAACCATGGGCTTGATACGGGGCAGTTCAGGAAAGTTATGGGTGGCATGGCCGACGACATCACACAAAGCATAATTATTTGTAGGTGAGGGAGGTGAAAGGTTTTTCAGGGCGGCCTTGGCCTTGGAGGCCCTCTTACAAGCTTTTCCATTCTTACCTGAAGTGATCGCAACAGGAGATGGTTCCTATTGAGGTGGTTGAGGCACTGTTGCAATGGGAGAAATCATGGGGACTGGTTGAACAGGGGTCAAAGCAAGATAAGGTTTAGGTTGACCAGGCAGGGTAGCAGCTGGAAGATCAAGGTATCAAATGGGAATCCTAAGGGTAAATTTAGGAAGAGAGAGGGTGGCCATGACAAGTGTCGTATATACTCTTGGCGGGGGAGCTAGGAACGATATTTGACCAGAGGGGTAATGGCCACGTGGGACAACTCCAATATCGTTAAGGCCTAGAAAAACCATTTCAGGAGGGTAGAGAGGCTCATGGATACCAACTGAAGGGCCAGGAGGAGGAGGTCTAGATGGTTGAATCAAAGGGCTAGGAGTAGGTTATGATGGGCGAGGAGGTTTCTGACTAGCCGATGCAGGTTGCTTGAGGGCAGCTCGAAATGATTGCAACATGAAAAAATTCGATGAGCTAGGATCAGACATAGGAGGAGGAAGACTATGGAATGTAAGAAGCAATGAGGAATCTTTATAGAATCCAGGTAAGACATCGGTCAAAGGATTGACGATTTACTTATTAGCCACCAAAGAGATGATGGACTTAGGGGAGGTCTGAGACTTCAGTTCGTAATACGTCAACTGGTCAATGGTGACTATCTTTCCTTTATGAGGGAAGGACATCTTGTGGTGAACCACATATGGGACAACATACATTTCATAGGTGCAGCTACGACCCAATAGAATGTTGTAATCTAAAGGGGCATCTATGACTTCTACGTCAAGACAAACAATCTTACCTGCAAGAGTAATAGGAAAATTGCGGAATAAGCCAATGGGCTGGGAGGCATGGCCATCCCACACCCAGAGAGTGATCATGGAAGGAGCCAACTAAGGTGATCCTAGTTGCTTCCAAACCGAAGAGGACATCACACAGGTGGATGCCCCCTCTTCAATAATGTATCCGGAAACGTTGGCATTCGAGATCTTGGCTGGGATTTGGAAAGTGATGGAAGTAGGGATAGGAGGATGTTCTGATCAGTCAACATCAAAGATAATCAATCGATCATTGGAAGGATCTACATCACCCATGGTAGATAGTAGAGCTTTTCGTTGTGAAGGGAATGTTTGGAAGAGTTCGAGGGTTGAAATCGCAATAGGGGATTGCGCCAAATCATCTACTATGTTATACGAATGGACAGTTGTGCCAGAAGGAACATTTCAGCATAGTGGTCCCTTAGGGATATTGGTATGAACCTCTAACTTAGGCTGAGGGATCTGCAGGGGACCATTAGGTGGCAAAAGAGGCTTTGTAGAGACCAAAAGAGGCAGCTCGGGGACAAATGTAGTGGGAGGCTTATTTTACTGACAGGACGGAGTCTGAAGATTGATGTCTATAGTTAGAGGTTGATCAGAGTTCATCATGAGAATATGGAAGAGGTTGAGTGGCCACCTAACCTTCAGGTGGTTGGGTAGCCACAAATCCTTATAGAGGGAAAGGATTAGTAAGCACAACCGACTGAATAGGTGTAGCATTTGGAGGGATAGAAGGGGAGGCTTTTTGTCCTTGCAATGTTGCTTGAGACTCCCACATCTTGCTGCATCAGTGGTAAAATAGGACAATCATGTGTGTAGTGACCATAAAAACCACAACAAGAACATGGCTCGTTCATGCAAATCGACTTGTCCTGCTTGGGATGAGTTCCCTGTTGCTCGTTAGTAGTGTTAGGAGAATTATTTTCAGTATTAGGTCCAGGATTACTAGGAGGATGTTTATTTTGAGTGCCTTTCCTCTTCTTTTTGGAGGGAGGAGGATTAGTCACACCCTTCTGTGCATACACCTACCCCTGAGGGGGCAGTGGCTGCTATTGCGGGGGTTGAGAAGGCAAGGGAGGAGGTGGTGTTAATGTTGGAGGAGCTGGAGCACTAGGTTGTGGATATGGATAATAAGGAGGTTGCATAACAGTGTGGTAAATAGGGGGTTGGGAAAAAACAGGAATCATGTCATATCCTGGATTAGTTCTACCGGGAGGGGGAAAAGTGCAGGAGGTGCTGGCCCCCCCTGAGGAAAGCCATATCCCATGGGAGGTTGAGTGTATGGATTAGAGAGAGCTCCAATGATACCATCAGTGGCGTGAGATTCCCTCAGTGCGTTGGCACCACCAGGACTAGGAAGATCAGGTAGAATAGTATAAACATAACCCGACTGAGCGTAGATCAGGTCATATTTTAACGCAATTTGGAGAGAAGATTCTTAGGTTTGAGGAAAGTGTGATGTGACGTCTTTCCCAATAGGTCGCAAGAGAGATCTAAAGAACCAGTCCATGTAGATGCAGTCCTCGAAGGTGGGGGCTCGACATAGGCTCTCTCTTCTCCATCATTCCTGGACATGGTTAGATAGGTGGGTCACAGACGATTGACAGAAAGAACTCAAGAGTTCGGTACCAGTGTCATAACGAAGGGGAAGCTGGAAGTAAGACAGAAAATCCCAAGCAAGAGTCAAAAAGGTGGTATGAGAGGAATGGGCTTGATCAACATATCACTTAGAAGCTTCACCTGTAAGCGTATGTTGGAACAATCAATGATGGAAAGAGTCATCGGTAATGGAGTTAGATGAAAACCACATGTGGAAAGATCGAGCATGATTTTTAGGATCTTCTCTAGTAAGGCCTTCAAACTTAGGGATGTTAGAAGGGAGCTTGGCTGACATAGCAGGCCAACTAGCGTTATGGTGTATAGGCTCATTTATCAACTGCTCAAAATCAGGAAGGCTGAAACCTGCCATGAAGAGGAGCAAGGGCACAGCGGGGGTAGTGTCCGTTGTTTTCCCACTAGTGGTATTCCCAGCATGAGGTCCAAGGTTACCACCAGCATTAGGTCCTGCACAATACATGGTGAAGGTGACAGGGGGAGAACCAAAGGTGTAACGAGAAGAAGGACCCAAAGAAGCAGAAGAAGAGTCAGAGTGTAGACTCGATGGAGGACTAACTCGAATCCTATGCGGAGGAGTGAGTCTTCCTACTGGAAACTGATGATGAAGGCCAAGAAGTCTCCGGGATAAATGCCTTGGTGACACAATGATGATGACGCAAACACAACAGAAAGGAAAAAGATATTGAAAAGGGTAGGGAGGTCCAGGATCAACTGATTACAATGTCGAAATAAGGGCAGAGAGGTGCAGGATTGATTGATTTCAATGTTTTGGAGTCTTTTCTTGCGGTGTTAACCAAGCCCTTTTTCACTTAGGGTGTGTGTGGAAAGTGTGTAAATTTTAATTTTTAAACACAGACGTTTGTAGAGAAAAAGAAAAAGTGTGCCATGTAACTGAAAATAAACCTGCAGATAATAGTACGTGAAACTAAAATAACAGTAAATAAACAACTAATAATGCAATAATATAAACCCAAGAACGCAGGCCTCTTCACAAGTAGTCTGTAGATGGGAAAAAAAATAGTCAAAACACACCAAAATAGCCAATAGATCTAAGGCTAGGAAGGGACAGGGATCTAAAGGTCAAAATCTGCTGGAAAGTGGTGCAGAAAACAACAACAAATCAGAGGAAAAATTGCTATAAATGAGGTGCCGAAAGGTTATCTCCTGGAGGTAAATGGAGTGAACCCTAGAGGAAAACCCAAAGAAAGCCAAATGAGGTGATTTGGATGGATAAAAAGCCAATTTGAAGTAGAACTGAAGATTAGGTATCAGATCTGGAAAATCTATCAACACTCTGAAAATTTCAGAAAACCTACAGCAACTAAAACTCTTCCACAAAGTGTCGAGCGTACTAAAGCCATAGGGGGCTAGGTTCCCACTTATTTGAGTAAAATAGAACAAAACAAGTACAGGTCCAAAACAGGCAAAGATGGACGTCAGAAAACCCTGAACAGAGGCCCAAACAAACCCAAAAAACCTTCAAAAAAACTCTCGCAAAAAATCCAGGTCGCAGTTTATGACTTGTTTTTAGTAGAGGTCACATGTTTTGGGCTTAAAAGTGCATCCTGAGGCTCCATGTCACAGTTTTAGGGCCAAAAATTGTGACCTGCACTTCCGACACTCTTGACGGCAGATTTTAAAAAAAGTGTCTTCTGAGCTGTGGCTGATGTCTGTCACCTATGCAATAGGTTTGAAAACACATAAAAGTTAGAATTTTTACTATTTTATGGTTTTATAGGTTAAAAACAACATCAATAAAAGAAAAAACAAGAGGTTGAAGAGAAATCCTAGGGTTTGAAGTAGTTGGATATGCAAGGATCAGAAAATGACAGCGGTCGTAATTGTAAACCCATGTGGAGTCACCAGTTGTTATTATGAATCTTAAGCATACGAAAAAATACCACTTTATTTGTGCATCACAAAAATCCCTAACAACAAATATGGCTACCAATATCCTCAGATCTACAGTTAGGTGATCAAGTTAAATGTTGCAAAAATCTAGATCTATGCAATAGAAGACATCAAGCAGTAGAAAAAACAAGATTTACTCCATGCATCCAATAGACAAGACAAGAATATTTTGAATGAATTCTGTATTAATGGCACCTGGGAGGAAAAAACAAAAGGGTGTTACTAGTTCTCCTCAATGGGATGGGTTCTTGTAAGCCCTCAACACTTCAGATCTAAAATTTTCTCTTCATGGTGTGAAAACCATGACAAAATGGTAGTTAAATATGACTTGATGCAGGATCAAAGTCAGTATCAAAAGTATAGATCCGTAGTGATTTTTAGCAAAAAAAGGTGGTAAATGAATGGAAAAACCCTTCTATTTATAACAAAATATTGAGTTAGTCTAGATATTGGTGCATAATTAAAATATTATTAACCAAATCAAGATCCAAATTTTATGGAATATTTTATTATATTTGTTGGAAGGAAAAGGAATTTGACATGGGTCAAATCCCTTTATTTGTAAATAATAAATAAATAAATGATTTATTTATCATTTTAAGAACGTGGTTGAGTAATAATCGAATAAATAATGATTTATTAATTATTTATGGGTGATTTAGTCATATTAAAAAAATATATTATTTAAATAAGGTTTAAATAATTATTCTTTAGAAAATTATAAGATAAATAATGATTTATCTAATTAATTTCCTTGTTTTGGGTTAAATATAACCAAGAATATTAATTAAACTTTCGTTTAACCATTTATCCTTAAGGAAAATAAAACAAATATAGATTTATTTAATATTTCCTCATGGGGTTTCCTCTTTAGACCATAAAAAACTTAATAAAGGTGGTTTACTAAGTTATTTTCATAGTGAAATAAATTTTACTTAGGGAAAATTGGTTTTACATGGTGCACTTGGGTCCATCTAATGATAATAGGTTAGATGACCAAAAAATGGTGTAACAAGGAGTCTTAGAGGATGAGTCTATTTGCCACACTCTACGGGTGGAGTTATAATACTCCTATCATTTGGAGTGATCTAATTAATAGGGTATTGATTGGACCAGACATGTTGGAAGAGATGGAATATGAAATGCAAGTGATATAGAAGAATATGAAGGTAAAACATGAGAGACATAAAATTTATGCATATCAGAATAGGTTGTTAAAGGAGTTTTAGGTTGGGGAACAAGTGTACATGTGCATCAAGCCCAGGAAGAGCCAAGAAGAGCTCCTTCGATATTGGATCATGTGCCACTTTGAAACCACTTTTTTGTGGACATTTTAAGATTCTTTCAAGGATTGGACCAGTAGACTATCGACTTGCACTATGTTCAATAATGAATGTAAATGATGTGTTCCATGTGTCATTTCTTAAGAAGTATGTTAAATATGTTGATCATGTGATTGAATGGCCTATATTGTGGGTAGATCCAGAAGGAGAATTCCAACCAAAACCACAATTCATTTTGCAAAGAAAACACTCATGATATGGAACCAAGAAATCAAGCATGTTAAAGTGAAATGGAAGAGATTTGGGCCTGATGAAGCTACATGGAATATGGAGGATCAGATCTGTGCTATGTATTATTCTCTATTTCTTGGTTGAGCAAATGTTTTTGGTATATGCTTTGGGTGATATTTAGCTTATTTAAATTTGTATATGGATGTAAATAATCCCATGAGTTGTGTTATAAAACTACAATAAGTGGTATGGGTGTCATTTTCTTACGATTTTCATGTTGTTATGTTTCTCAGGTTGGTTTTCTTCTCATCAGGATGATCATTGTAAATATTGCAATGACCTAAGTTATAAATCTCCATTTGCAGTACATTTTTTTTTTATTAGTATTGTTAGTTGTAGGTGTCATTGAACAACGAGGAAAATTTTCCCTTAAGGGTAGGGTTATGTAACAACCATGGTCAAAAATACATGTAATAAAGTTAATAAAGGTAAAATAAGTCCATGTTGATGGGAAACATATTCGAAGCTGAATGTTTGGAAAACAACATGGTGACTGGGATAACATGTGATTAATTAATGGCTATGGAAAGTTGAAAAGGGAATGGAAAAGGGCTTGGAAAGGAAAAGTGATTTTTATTAGCATTTTATTTATGAAAATAATGGAAAATAAGAGAAAAGTGAGTTTAAGAATCAAAGGTTGCATGTGAGTAAACGAAGGAAAAAAATGGAAAATAAAAGAAAATAGAGGCATCATTAATAAAAAGGATTCCAAGGATCAGTTCATGGCTTTTGATCAGTTCAATTTTGGAGCTCTCTTCTATGATCTATCTATCTTATTATCTTGGACACTTAGAGTTCTCTTTAAGAAGTCTTGTATGATTGTGGCATACTTGGTATATGGAGCACGAAGGAAAATAAAGAGTAGGAAAGCACAAGAGGACATCGAGATAAACAACTACACAGGGTTTTGCTTCCATTTATTTCATTATAATTCATATTTAGGTAACCCACGATATCATATGACATTGAAAACAATGAAGAAGCTTTATTATTGGCCTAATATGAAGAAGGAATGGTAGATTTTGTGGCTAGATGCTTGGATTGTCAATAGGTAAAAGCAGAATGGAAGCATCCAGTTGGATTACTATAGCCTATTCTAATTCCATATTGGAAATGTGAGGTCATTTCTATGGATTTTATCACAGGTATCTTGAGGACATTTAGACAACATGATTCTATCATGGTTGTGGTGGAAAGGATGACAAAGGCAACATAGTTCATTCTAGTGAAGTCTATGTATTCATCTAGTGATGTGGCACAAGTATTCATCATAGATGTGGTGAGGTTTTATGGTGTACCAAATAATATTGTGTCAGACAGGGATGTCAAGTTCACTTCTAGGCTATGAAAAGAGTTATTTGTAGGTTCGGGTATCGATTTGGCCTTCAGCGTGAATTATCATCCACAAAAATATGTACATACTGAGAGGTTCAACAAGATATTCAAGGACATGTTGAGGATTTATGTGATGTATAATTGGAAGATATGGGAGGAGTAATTTCCATTGGTTGAGTTTTCTTACAACAATGGGTATCAGGATTCTTTGAATATGAGTCTATTTGAGGCACTCTATGGGCATAGTTGTAATACTCTTTTAAATTGAAGTGATCCAGTTAATATGGTATTGATTGGACCATACATATTTGAAAAGATGGAACAGGAAATGCAGGTAATAGATAAGAACATGAAGGTAACATATTAGAGAAGAAGAAAAAATTGCAGATCATAACAAGTTTTTTAAGGAGTTTCATGTTAGGGAATAGGTGTACTTGAACATCAGGCCCAGGAAGAGCTCTTTGAGGATTGGATCATGTGCCAAGTTGGCACCTAAGTTTTGTGTACCTTTAAATATTATTGAAAGGATTGTACCAGTAGCCTATTGACTTGCACTACCTCTGACAGTGATAATACATGACTATTCATATGTGTCATTTCTTAAGAAGTATGTTAAATATATTGATCATGTGATTGGCTAGTATATATTTTAGGTGGAGTCCGAAGGAGAATTCCAACTAGAACCACAATACATTTTTCATAGAAAGACATTCATGCTCCAGAACTAAGAAATCAAGTAGGGTAAAGTGTAATGGAAGCACTTTGGGCCCGATGAAGCTACATGGCAGATGTCGTATAAGATGTGGAATATGTATCCTTCTCTATTCGCTAGTTGAGTGAATGTTTTTGGTACACATTTTGGGTGATGTTTTGGATTATGTACATATGTATATTGATGTAAATACCACTATGAGCTGCATTATAAAGCTCCAATAAGGATTTTCTATGTCATGTCATTATGGTTTTCCTATTTTTATGTTTCTCATGCTGGTTTTCTTCTCAGCAGGATGATCATTGTAAATACTAAAACGAGCTAAGTTATAAATCTCCATTTGCAGTATTTTTTTCTTTCAACAGTATTATTGGTTGTACGTGTCATTGAACAACGAGTATGGTGTTCCCCTAAGGGGGAGGTTTCTGTAAAAACCCTGGTCAAAAATCCATGAAATAAAGTTAATAAAGGTAAAATAAAACCATTTCCATGGGACACATATACCAAGCTGAATGTTGGGGAAAAAAATAGTGACGGGGATACACATGTCATTAATTAATGGATATGGAAATTGGCAAAGGCAATGGAAAAGGTCTTGGAAAGGAAAAGTGGCATTTATTGGCATTTTATTTATGAAAATAATAGAAAATAGGAGAAAATGGAGGTGAAGGGTTACAGTTTTAATGTGAGGAGGAAATTGAAGGAAAATAATGGAAATTTAAAGAAAATAGAGGACTAATTAATAAAAATTCTTCTAAGGATCGGTTCATGGCTTTTGGTCAGTTTAGTTTTGTAGCTCTCTTCTATTCTCTCTCTCTCTCACACACACACACACACACACATTTGTGGACACTTAAAGTCTTATTAGATCACTCTTGGAGGAGTGTGGCATACTTTTTATTTGGAGTAAGAAGGTAAAGGAAGAGAAGAAAAGTGCAAGAGGACATCAGGATGAAGAACTAAATTGATTTTTTCTTCCAGGTATTGAGTTGCATGTATGATTTTCTTTCCAGTTATGGAATGCATGGCATATGCATGTGGTTTCTTGGTTATGATATATCATTAGCATGGAGGATTTCCTAGATTTATAGTGGTTTTTCCTAGCCTTTCCATTTCCTGGATAGCCATGGTGTTGTGGGTGTTAATGTTTGTCTCTTGGTTGGTTCTCATGTTCCTTATGGTGTGGGTTGAGTAATTAGTTGCTGGAAGCCTTGGTTGAAAATTTTTTCTAGAAGCCCTATAATAGTTTGGGTTGAGTTACTAGTCCTAGAATTCTTAGTTTGGAAAACGCTATGGAATACCTTGATGGATTGAGTTACAAGTTCTGGAAGAAATTGTTGGAAAAACAATCTGGAAGTCTGGTGAAAAATGTGGGTTGACTTACTAGTCCTACAATCCCTAGTTGGAATAAACATTTTGGAGCCCTAAAAATCTTACGTAGATACCAATTTGGTGAGTGTTAGAGATGTATTACCATGTGGTGGAATCAATGGTTGGTGGTTGAGGTGGTTTGGCCTCTAAAAGCCCTAGTTTTATTCTGTTTCGTTTATTCCTTGATATCCCACATTCATGCTTGGAATATAGCACGGGAGTGACTGACTAGAAGAAATATTTAGTTTAGCCTAGTCTATGGTTGGATGGTACTTGGAATTCCCAGACCTAGTTGCATGTTACAAATTTTAAGAAGAGATCTTTCCCTCGTGTGTTTGACAGGTAAATATACTTGCTCATGTGTGGTTTTTATGGTTGTTATATCCTTGTTATTTTTGTTGGTTATAAGTTGGTTATGAGTATATTTTATGACAAAATTGGTATATGACTCTCATCATGTTTTTATTAGCACATTAGTGAACAATAAATATATGACCGAATAAATTATAATGAAGTTATTGTGATAAGGAATAAATTATTCTTAACGATTCTTAGATAAGTATGAGATCCCTATTCTCATATATGTTGTTATGACATATTGATCAGGGAAAATTTTAGGGGATAATATTCACAGTTGGGCTAAGTTTCCATTCTTTTTCTAAAAAATAGATTCGCCAATTTCCAATTTTTCCAAAAGATATTCGCCTAAATTTTATACTATAAAATTATTTTACCTCTAAAATCGCCAAAATTTTATAAAAATAAATATTAAATCATTATAAACCTAACTATTTTTATAGAAATATCACCAAAATTTTTATAATTTTCATATTATAAGCTAGTAAGTTTCGCCATTGTTTCTAAACTTTAAGATAAATTTCCATCCTTAAAATTTTCCCTGATATTGATGACATATTTGTGACATGTTTCACGATATTCCTATCATATCTAGTATGTGTGAGTTTAAGTGTTTGTATAAAATTTTACATTATAGCTTCATTTTCATGTTAGTTATAATTCATGAAGTTTTCATGAAGTTCTAGGCAGTGTCCTGAGTCTTGGCCCTGAACAAGTAGCACAAAATCTATAGTCGGTTACATAAAACTGGATGGAAAAGTCCACAGTAATCAACATGCCTTATTATCAAAGTGACCAGAGGGCCTCATTCACTTGTAATGGTTGTCATGGGAGAAACTAAGGGTCCATGTAAGTTAAATGATGAGTTGTCCCAGGGGTTGACCGCCTTGAAGGGTTGGTTGTCTCCTGAAGGTTCGGTAAGATGTGTGGAAGGTCATATTGGTTTTTTTCCATCAGTTCCACTTCCTTAAGGTGACCTAGGAGGTTAAATCACATCATAGTATCCTCTTGTCACATGCTTACCCCAGCGAAACGGTTAAATTGGGTGATTGTGGCAGGAGGTGCTTAGATCTCCATTGCTCACAATTTATTTGAATAAAAGTATATCTTGTATTAATTTTCTTACTCTCTTGGTGAAACAAACTATCCTTGGATAGTAGAATAACTAAGGCCTTAACACAATATATTTTTGTTCATCCTTCTTTTATTTGGTAAATTCCATCCAAAACTCTTCTTAGCCATACAGCTTCTCATGATCCTCATGCTGCTACTACATATTCTGCCTATACTGATGAAAATGTCACAATAGGTTTCTCCTTATATACTCATCAAATCAAACTTGAAAAAAGATGGAACAGATAACAAAAATTTCTCCACCTATCATCCAAATTTCATGTAAAACAATTGTTGGCGTACTAAATTAAGTCCTTCTTCTCTGTTATTGCATACATTACACAACAATTTGTAGTTCCTATTATGTATCATGATTATTTTTCCTTCTCTCCAATGTGAGTCTTTTGGAGTCCCCATAAATCTAGAAATGAAACTCACTCCTTGCATAATATCTGGTCTTGTACTTGTGAGATACATAAGGCTTCCAATAAATATTATGAATAGAGTTGGATTGAATTTTGATCCTTCATCATACCTACTTAATTTCATGCTTGTTGCAACTATTGTTGGAGCATTTTTAAATTTTCCATCCTAAATATTTTCGGCAAATATTTGGAATAATTTGTTTTAAATATACAAAATCATTTTTTAGGTTACTCAAATTTGATGCCAAGAAAATGTTTCATAAGACCAAGATCTGTCATCTAAAATTATTTCTTCATGGCCACTTTAAATTAATCAATTTCAAGATCATGAGTACAATTCATGTCATCCATATACAAGAAAATAATTAAAATATGCCCATTCTCATTTACGTTTGTGTACAAGGTAGGCTCAATTTTTCTTTTACGAAAACCATTCTTGGTCATATAACTATAATTTTTTATATACCAGACTCTTGGTGGTTGCCTGAGTCCATAGAGTGCTTTATTGAACCTGTAAACTTTTTCTTCTTGTCCTTGAACTTCATAAACTAGAGGCTGCTACACATAAATTTATTCTTATATAATTCCATTCAATAAAGTTGATTTCACAACAATCTAATATATGCTCCACTTGTTTCTAGTTGTTGTGGCTAATATGTCTCTTATAATATCCAATTTGGATATCGAAACAAATGTTTCTCTAGAATATATTCCAATTTTCTGCGAGAATCCTTTTGCTATCAAGTCTTGCTTTAAATATGTCAATTTATTATTTCTCATTCAATTTTTTCTTGTGCACCCATTTCACAGCAATGAGATTTTTTTCCTTTGGAAAATCAACCAAATCCCATGTATCATTATTTTCAATAGATTATATTTCTTGATCCATAGCTTAAACCCAATTTTCATCTTTGATAGCTTCTTGAAATGCAAAATGTTGGAATGACAACAATGAAAAATTTGAACTAGCATCCAAATCATCATAAATATATTTTAGGCTTCTCTTTTTTCTCTTACCATTTCTTTATTCATCACTTGATTGATTGTTGGGAGAATTTTGATTTGTTGATCTACTTGAAGGTTAATGTTTTTCATAATATCTTGGATTCCATGTTGGCGTGACACTATTTGGTGTCTTCTCACGTGATTAATTTTGCTCCTTTTCTGCTTCATCCTCCATCAATGGCACTCTTGCATCAATTGTTTTACCTACACTCCCATTACATGACTCTTGTTCTTTGAAAAAAACATCTCTAATGATTATGATCTCCTTGGTGACAGGTTTATACAAGTTTTAAGCTTTTGACGGCTCATTATAACTAGTAAAAATGCATTTTTTACCTTTATCATCCAACTTGCCACTTAGCTCCTTAGTTGCATGTGCATAAGCTACACATACAAACACTATAAGAAGATATACAATGAAATACATACTTTGCCATACTTATTATGGTACTCTATTCATCACACTCTTTGTAGGACATTTGTTTATCACATAAACATCACATGAAACTGCTTCCTCAAAATACTCATTATATAAGCTTCTTCCTTTCATCACGCTCATTACCATGTTTATAATTATCATGTCCTTCCTGTCTGCTAAACTATTCTACTGAAGTGTGTATCTAGTTGTAAATTCCCTTCTAATTCGATGTTCTTTGCAGCAAGAATGGAATGATTTCAAATCATATTATCCTCCACAATAATATCTCAATACGCTGATCTGACACTCACTCGAGTTCTCTATTAAGGCTTTCAATTCCATGTACTTTTTAAAAGTTTCAGACTTATGCTTCCAAAAGTAAATGCAAGTATTTTTGCTAAAGTCATCAATGAAAGTGAGGAAGTACCAACTTTCACCAGTTGATTGTGTCCTTGTAGGTCTGCACAAGTTTGTATGAACTAGCTCTAGTGGCTTCTTTTCTATGTATGCAACTCCTTTTCGAAAATTTTCACGGTGTTTCTTTCCTAAGATGCAACACTCATAAGTACTAGAAGGTTACTTGATGGGAGGTAATCCTCTAATCATATGTTTCTCTTGCAAAATTATCAAACCAGAGAAATGAAAGTTTCCAAATTGAAAGTTCAATAACCAATAATAATTAGAACATGCAATTGTAAAATAGCTGATATGATCATTATATTTAAATATTGGAGGAGCACATTTATTCCCTCTCATCTTCACCTTCTATATCTATTTATTTCTTGTGGTTTTGTCATATATAAAACACACTTGTCCCTAAAAAATAACCGCGTATCCTTTCTTCACCAACTAAACAATATTGATTAGATTATTTTTTATACCACGACCATAATATACCTCTAAAATTGTCTTGGACTCCTACTACTTGGTCATAATTTTGACCACTCCTTTGTCATATACATCCACAGTCTTTTCGTTGGCCAAATTTATGTATGTCTTCATAGATTGATCCAAGTTTGCAACCAAATTCTTATTGCATGTCATGTGGTTACTACAACCACTTTCTAATAGCCACACATTATTAAAAGGTTCATGCATAGTATGGAAAGCTAGGAAAATGGAGTCAGTGTTTTCTATAGCTACATTTGCTCTTTTTTTTCCCTTAATTAGTTAGCCTATTCCTACAATCACAAGCATGGTGAACAAATTTATTGCAATAATAACATATCACCTTTTATTTGTCGACTCTTTGATTATTTTTTGATATTTTTCTCTTCCTCCACTTTCATGTTCCTACTCTTCTTTTCCATCTCTCTCAATACCATGCCTTATGCCTCTTCCTTTGCATCTCGATCTACTTTTTCCTCAACCTTTTTCCCTTGAAATATAAACTTAGCTTTCAATAACAGTCTCCAAGGTTGAATCCCTATTTTTTTCTATCCTCACCTTATGGGATAGAAGTGATCCAATTAACTCATAGACTATTAGTGTTGCCAAATACTACACTTATTTTATGGGTACTACTACAACAAAAAACATCAAAGACAAATATTTGAGGACTTTCTCAACCATTATTTTATCTTATATGTCATCACCATAAATCCTTAATTGGTTTACAAGAATCAAGGCCCAATTCATGAATGAATCGATCTCCTTGGTTTCCGTCATCTACATACTTTCAAAATATCTCCTAGTATTATTAAACTTAACAATATTGACATTGGCCATACATTTATATATTTTCACCAAATTACCACATACTATATTTTCTAATGACATGGCCACAATCTTCTGGAACACTGTTAGGAACACTATTTGTTGGATAAGTTGAAACTCTTACATATTCTTCCTTTTTTATTTATTCCATTGTTCCCTCTTAGCATTAGTGAGGGCTCATTCAATTTATTCATCTTTAGGTTTTGTAAAACCATTTGTGACATACTAAAAAAAATCATTAACCTTTAACATTGTTTCCATATTAATGGCCCACAAATCATAATCCTTCCCTGTAAATGGTAGAAACTATCATAAGAAACATGATGAATCCATATTTTAAAAATACTCTTCAAATAATAAATTAATTTCTATGTAATCCTTTAAAATCATTTTTTAAAACTTTTAGTAAAGCCCTTTTATGAAATTTTATAAAACTATTTTATAATAAAAATAAATTTATTAAGAAACTTATTATAAATCCCTTATAATTGTCAAACCCCTTTTATGTAATAAAACAAATCCTTTTAAAACACTTTGATATAAAACAAAATAGTAATCTCTACGACATGTGTCACTTATTATTAATATTTCATAAGAATAGAAATAAACCAATGTAACATTTTATCCCACGTAACTCTTTTGAAAATACTTGGAACAAAAAACTTTTAACCTTTCATTTTCTGTATTTTTCTTGGAATGATTCCCTCTTTTTTTTTGCAAAATACAAATAAAAATTGCATTAGGAGTTTTTCATTGCATTGCAAATGAATTCTAATTCAAATATATATATATATTTCTTCAACGCCACAAGCCCCCAACTTGATCATTTTCAGGTAAAATAAGAATATGTGGCAAAGAAGTTAGAAGGAGGAATGGAGCAGCTCTACTCTATCAACCCATATCAATAAGGGTTTCATCCTCCCTAATATTTTCAACCATATTATAGGTATTATGTCATTCCTTCTTTTCATCCATATGAACACCAACCTCCCCAATGCGGTGATCCATAATTTCCCCAATAATCATGGTCTTATCCCACTGAACCTCATAAGTACTAATCATATGGGAGGTAATCCTCTAATCATATGTTTGTATTGAAAAATTATCAAACCAGAGAAATGAAAGTTTCCAAATTGAAAGTTCAATAACCAATAATCATTAGAACATGGAGTTGTAAAATAACTGATATGATCACTATATTTAAATATTGGAGGAGCACATTTATTCCCTCTCTTCTTCACCTTCTATATCTATTTATTTCTTGTGGGTTTGTCATATATAAAACACTCTTGTCCCTAAAAAATAACCGCGTATCCTTTCTTCACCAACTGAATAATATTGATTAGATTATGTTTGATACCACGACCATAATATACCTCTAAAATTGTCTTGGACTCCTTCTACTTGGTCATAATTTTTACCACTCCTTTGTCATATACATCCACAGTCTTTTCATTGGCCAACTTTACGTATGTCTTCATATATTGATCCAAGTTTGCAACCAAATTCTTGTTGCATGTCATGTGGTTACTACAACCACTGTCTAATAGCCACACAATATTAAAAGGTTCATGCATGGTATGGAAAGCTAGGAAAATTGAGTCAGTGTTTTCTATAGCTACATTTTCGATATTTTTTCCTTGATTAGTTAGCCTATTCCTACAATCACAAGCATCGTGAACAAATTTATTGCAATAATAACATTTCACCTTTGATTTTTTGACTCTTTGATTATTTTTTGATATTTTTCTCTTCCTCCACTTTCATGTTCCTACTCTTCTTTTCCATCTCTCTCAATACCATGTCTTCTCCCTCTTCCTTTTCATCTCGATCTACTTTTTCCTTAACATTTTTCCCTTGAAATATAAACTTAGCTTTCAATAACAGTCTCCAAGGGTGAATCCCTACTTTTTTCTATCCTCACCTTATGGGATAGAAGTTATCCAATTAACTCATAGACTATTAGTGTTGCCAAATACTACAATTATTTTATGGATACTACTACAACAAAAAACTTCGAAGACAAATATTTGAGGACCTTCTCAACCATTATTTTATATTCTATGTCATCACCATAAATCCTTAATTGGTTTACAAAAATCAAGGCCCAATTCATGAATGAATCGATCTCCTTGGTTTCCTTCATCTACATACTTTCAAAATATCTCCTAGTATTATGAAACTTAACGATATTGACTTTGGGCATAAATTTATAGCTTGCTGCCAAATTACCACATACTATATTTTCTAATGACATGGGCACAATCTTCTGGAACACTGTTAGGAACACTATTTGTTCGATAAGCTCCAACTCTTACATATTCTTCATTTTGTATTTATTCCATTGTTCCCTCTTAGCATTAGTGAGGGCTCATTCAGTTTCTTCATCTTTAGGTTTTTTAAATCCACTTGTGACATACTAAAAAAAATCATTAACCTTTAACATGGTCTCCATCTTAATGGCCCACAAATCATAATACTTCCCTGTAAATGGCAGAAACTATCGTTAGAAACATGATGAATCCATATTTTAAAAATACTCTTCAAATAATAAAATTAATTTCTATGTAATACTTTAAAATCCATTTTTAAAACTTTTATTAAAGCCATTTTATGAAATTTTGTAAAAATATTTTATAATAAAAATAAATTTGTTAAGAAACTTATTATAAATCCCTTGTAATTGTCAAACCCCTTTTATGTAATAAAACAAATCCTTTTAAAACACTTTGATATAAAACAAAATAGTAATCTCTACGACATGTGTCACTTATTATTAATATTTCATATGAATCAAAATAAACTAATGTAACATTTTATCCCACGTAACTCTTTTGAAAATACTTGGAACAAAAAAATTTTAACCTTTCATTTTCTGTATTTTTCTTGGAATGATTCCCTCTTTTTTTTTTGCAAAATAAAAATAAAAATCGCATTAGGAATTTTTCATTGCATTGCAAATGCATTCTGATTCATATATATATATATATATATATATATATATATTTCTTCAACACCACAAGCCCCCAACTTGATCATTTTCAGGTAAAATAAGAATGTGGCAAAGAAGTTAGAAGGAGGAATGGAGCAGCTCTACTCTATCAACCCATATGAATAAGGGTTTCATCCTCCCTAATATTTTCAACCATATCAGAGGTATTATGTCATTCCTTCTTTTCATCCATACCAACACCAGTCTCCCCAATGAGGTGATCCATAATTTCCCTAATGCTCATGGTCTTATCCCACTGAACCTGTCATTTCTCCATTTCATTAATATAAAAACTAGCCTCATGAGTGGGGTGATCCATATTTCCCTTAATATCCTCGATTCCCATGTTCACACCAGCCTCATATTGGGGGGATCAATATTTCCCTCAATATCCTTGATACCAAAGTCAATGTTACCTATCCAATCCACATGCACCACAACCACATACTCAACCAAAACAATTTCAAAGGCCCACTCCCACCCATATACATGTACAAACATTTCCAAACGTAAGAAATAAAGTAACTCAACCCACTTATAATGTTGAGATGCAAAATCTCCAAAAAAATCCTCTTGATCCAGAGGATATTCCTCTTGGATCGAGAAGAGTATCAAACATAAGATATTGTAATGTTCCTCTTGAAGAAAATTGTCCAAAATAATAAGATCGAAAGGATACTAAAGAATCATGGACCACATTTGATGGACAACAGCCATTGGAGCCTGCGATCGAAGAATTTCTAAAATTCTTATCATCAGATTCTTTATGTGTTCAAGGGACTAATCTAAAAATAGTTAAATATTTGAATGAAATGGATGAAGAAGACATACATAATGATCAAAATGAGAAAGAGAACCAAGGGAATCAAAGATATATTAAACATTGGTTGCAAAAGAAATTAAGCTAAAAGCCACTTATTTGAATACGAGTTATAACAAGTGTACACTTCAGTTATTGTTTGCCTACACATGTTTTTATCTATCATCATGTTATGCACATGAATCCATTCGAGCTATTCCTATACTTGATAGATATATCAAGTATCGGAATAGTTCAAATGGATTCATTTGCATAACACGATGATAGATAAAAACATGTGCAGACTTTAAACATATGCTTTGAAATGTACCTGAATACGATATACCAACAACTTTGATTATGGAAATTAGGGTAGAATAGAGGGATAAAATATAAAAAGATGAAAATAAAATAAGAGGAAAAAAATAAATCTTAAGTGAAAACTTACTTTGAGGTCTCTGGGATTTTCTTACTAATTGAAAACCTCCATGAGGCAACTAGTGGGTTGGAAAAAAAAAAATAGAAAAAAGGAAGAATACCCTTGGTGAAAACCTCCTTTGAGGCACCTATGTAGAACTACTTGTTGAAAACTGCATTGAGGCAGCTAGTAGGCCCAGAAAAAGGAGATAAAACTAAAATTAAAAGGGAAAAAAAATCTTTTCTTCGGGTATCTCTCTATGATATATGGAAGGCCTTTTAAACTTTCACAAGCAACAAAACGTTTATCAATGAAGGAAACATCTATCAAAGGGGAGTCAACACTGAGTTTTCTGCCTTCTGCAGCAAGATTCTCGAACATGTCTATGACAAGGTCCATACATATCGTTTCATCCTCACAATTCATCCCCATTCCATTTCTCATCATTCCGAAGCCTTTCCCATTAATTTTCCTCATTGTCCTAAAGTTCTATAAGAGAGTTCTGTGTTGATATAGCATTGATAAAAAAACACAGAGCATGAATTATCTCTATCATATCTTGACAATTGTGCATCCATTGGCCAATATTTTTCATGTGGATATGTATAAGGATGATGGAACCTTACTTAAACTTTTTTAGAAAATTATAGTGCACATTTTGTGATAAATTCGCCGCCATCACCTAAAGTAATTTATATTTATTTCAATATTCGTGCATCCATTGGCTAATATTGTTTATGAGGAGATGTATAAGGATGATGGTAACATGCTAAAAAAAATTAGCTAAATAAATTATACCATTTTAAATATATGGCTTAAACATATCTTATACAGGATTTTCCTAGAACTTCTATAGGATTTTTCCTTATTTTCTACAAGATTGTGATCAGTACAAAAAGGAGGGAAAATTATTGTGTTTTCACCTGAATGAAAATGTAGGGTGTCCACCATAGCCTCATCATTGATTTTCCACACCACCTAACCTCTTATCCACTCTAATTTCCACCTATTTCCATCAATGAAACCACTTGTCACCCATTCTTCCATCTCTTCTACTAGAAAAAAGAACTTTGACCACTTTCAACTAGTTACTCATGAACTATCAGTATTTTTAGAGGAAACAACTAAAGTAAAATTTCATCTTAGCAGGGTATATATTAATACTACAAGAAGACACATAGTCCTATAGTAGTCTATGTTACACAGTAATTTTTCACCTTGCTCACTTTCCCGTCCCTAATCCTGAAATGCCCCGTGATATATCTTGTGCAATGCTTCCACCATCAAGAAATATGTTAACACATCCCATGAAGATCCAAATAAGATTGCCTTGGAATATTACTAAAGAAACTTAGTCAAATTCCCACTTTCCTGGGTCAATGCTTTTCCTGGTGCCATGATTGCACTGATGTCCTTTTCATAGTCCTAGCTAGCATTGTCAGCACCCTTATTTTTTGGAAAACCACGGTGATCCCTTTCTGGCAGTGTTTCCTCAAATAGAGGAAAAAGTTCGACCTCTAGAAGCTCTAGGGCTTCGATTTGGTTGTTAAACGGTGGTGATAAGTTCGAGCTCTCTAATTTTAGAGCTTTGATCTCATCCATGGGGGTTCATCCCTTAGAAAGTGGGAATTTAACCTCCTTTCATGGACTCCCAAACTCTTCTCCCTTCCTATAAATTCATATCCATCATACCCACAATTTTAGTGCTTTGTTGGTCATTGTCAGACTCGTCTCAACTCTCGTTCCCTTGAATCCTAACATTGTTATAACGTCTAAGTCTTCAGGATAAGGAATGCTTTAGAGCTTTGGTGAAGGACTCATAATTTCACCAAAGGAGGCCTCCAACATGAAGGCCTGGGTTGTAAGCTCTCCTTTTATATTTATAATAATAAAATCTGTTGTTTTCTTTCTATATTTGTCTATATTTTTATGCAAATATCTTGGTAATCCTTGATATGATAAATAGCTAATGTTAACGATTATTACTTGTTGTATCACATTTGTTATTGCCTCTTGATCATCCACATGTATTTGCATACCATTAGTAGTAGGAAGTGAGCCTAAAAGGATCATGGATATGGGTCATCATCAACGAAATCAAGCGTAGTCCTGGGAAAAAGGTACTTATGTCTCTTTTATTGTCGCATTGTAAATGTTAGTGAAGAGAGATTTGCATTAGAAATAATATCTTGTTGGTAGACCCACTCTAGGGATAGACATATCGCCTCTGTCTGTAGAGGGGATTTATATTGAAAACAGAACTGGCAACTCTGCTGGGTAGCTTAGCCTCTTAGTCTTCCTTCCACGAACTTATCTTGGATCAGTTTCACTGATTTTCAAAATCTAAACCACTTTAGGCCTATGTTAGCTTGTGTAAGGATTGACAATCACTTCACTGTGGCAGGTATGGTCTTTGTGTGAGACATTTTTTTTTATTTTCCTTGTTTTTAGTGACTAGCGCACTTTCTGTTTGCACGATAGTGCTAGCAGTGTTATTCTATATAGTACAATTGGGCTGATTTTCCTTTCAAGACCCTTCTGCTTATAATAGAAGCACTGATGTCACACCTACGAGAAATTAGGGTTTCCCTTTTCATTTTCCAGTGTGTCTTGGCCCCTGAAGGAAGTGTGTAGGATCTTGATGACCACCTTGTTTTCTATTTGACTTACTTATTTTCTCTGAGCTAGCCCTTTCATCTCTTTGATTTTTTTGTAATTTTGTAATTTTTTCACCATTTTAGACACCCTTTTGTTGCATTATTCTTGACTTGATTCAGAGTGATTTTTTGTATGCCCTGGTCATCAATGCATCTATGGTCTTACCTTAAGTTTAGTTTCAAACAGAGGATCACAATTTGTTTGATCCACAAGTCTAGAAGATTGTGTCGTTTGTCTAAAATCAAAGGAAATTGAAAGTGATTTTCATTTTAGTTTTGATTTATCTTCTCCTTATATTTTAAAAAAGAGAGAAGAATTTCATTCGTGCATTTTTTAAATCGAATTTTGTTTTGTTAGATTGAAAGAAAAGTTAAAGGATTTTAATTTATTATTTCATTCATTTTTTTTTCTTTTGAATTCATTTCAATAAGTTGCATTTGTTTGGGAAAACTAAATTCAATTGAAAAGAATTGCATTTCGTAGCTTTCAGCTAGTCTGGGGGGCATTATTATTGTTGCATTTATTTCATTTTTTCTTGTATCTCTTCCCTAAATAGTTTAGGATTCATCGAAATGGAAAATTTTCTTTTTTGCATTTATTCTGCACTATAAGGATTTAGGTGACATCATTTTGAGCTTTGAAATTGAAACTTTAATCAAGATCAATTTAAAATGAACTCAATTTACCTTAAGGATAATTGGAACTAATGAGAACATCTAGTGGTATAGGATAGAGACTTCTTCTGGCATCGTAAAGCATACGAGTTGTCATTAACAGTCTGCATTACATCCCAGGGGTGATATCCCGTCCCACGTATGGAAATATATTGATGTATGATATGTATATTTTGGGAACTCTCATAGAATAGTTACACATTAGAAAACACTACTATGGAATGGAATCCCATGTATCAGAGTGTATATTTGGGGAGACACCACTAGGTTGCAATCCTACCATAGGTAACCAAGTCAACCACCTTGTAAACGTGATAGTTCGAACACATCATTCAGGGAGATTGGATGTTGTGTATTAAATCCTTGGTAATTTTTTCTATAATTTATCACCAAGGTGTATATTGTAGTTCAAGAATACTTGGTAAACCTCTATGCCTAGCACAACCACTTTTTATTTATTTTTTGTTAATTCTAAAATTAACTACCCACGAAAACATCTTACCAATTTAGTTCTCCAACCTCATTATTTCTTAGTAAATTAAGAATTTTTTCACCTCCTCCTTCTTTGATCTTGATTTAAAAGATCATCATGGCAAAATCATTGAATTCACCTCTTGCCTCCTCTAATGGATCTGAAGAACCTCCTCCTGAGGTCTGTTAGTTTCCCATTGGGCCCCTTGAAGTGTATGGTGTTGAACTCAAGATTTTCATCAGCCTTCAACCCATATCATCTTGCCCACCACCTAATAATTCTCCTTGGAAGAAATTGGAAGAATTTTAGCTACAAAGCCCCAAAACATCTGCACAATTCTCTGCCTTTCCTCAAAATTTTCTCTTTGATCCAATTGTGGTCTCACCTCAACATAATTATAGTGCTTTCAATTAGCCTAGAATCTCCTTTCACGTTTCTGCAGTAGCATCTCACTCTAATATCCATCAGTTATTTCCTGATGAAATGGCACCCAATGCTGATGATGTTCCATTCGTGAGCGCTCGTCAAGGCACTCTTCAAGAAACCAATGGCACTTATATCCTGGAAGTTGATTCATATGTATTTCCCTTCGAAAGAGAGTTGTTGGGTTCCAAACATCACCATTTAGGTAGTGGAACCAAAATTCCTTCCAGTCGGGTTGCATATACGCTTCCGCACGGTTCTAACCCTTTTGGAGACCTTATTTCTCAAGCTTCCGGTGGTACATATTTATTCCTCGATTCCGTTTGGTCAACGGCATTCCTTTATATTCTGGACCATTATTTTTGAATGTGGTCATCATATCTCAACCTATTGTTCGACCTCCTATCACTATTGGTCAAATGACTGTCTTGATCAGATCCTTTGTCCCCTACTCGCCATCTACGATCCATTGACTGGAAAATCCATGGTTTCATTCAAGCCATGGGGGCAGTCTAACCCTCACTACATAACTCTCCTTTCGAGTGGGGGGAAATTGAGTTCTAAATATATTCTTGTGGCACGAAAACTTCACATTTAGTATTCCTAGGTTCATCAGCCCCTTCAGCAATCGAATGTATTATATTCATATGTTAAACAACCTAACATCGCTTATGTTCAACAGTTGAATGTGAAATATCAATATGTTCCTTGAACGAACGCGTCTCAACAGTATGTCCAACAACCTCAGCCTATGGTGAGTGTTGTTGCAACTAATCCTCAATTTGGTTCTTACATCCAAGATGGTTTCAATCTCCTTCTGGGATAAACTGGTCCTCTTGCTAATCAACCTAGTATTGAATACCAACCATTTCCTCGAGGTCAGTACAAGCAACCCCTATTTGGGCCTTAGCTTGGTGCTTCATATCAACGAATTCCCCAGTATAAGAAAGCCCAATCAGGACCTCATACTAGACCCTATGTTCAGCAGGACCTCAGGCTAGATCCTACCTTCAGTAGGGACCACAAACTAGACCTCATGTTTACCAGGGACCTTACCCTGGACCCTATGTCCAGCAAGCTCCGCAACCTCATTTCCCATAGGGGCCTTATCAACAACCACAAAAATGTCCCTACCAACAATATCTGCAACAAGGTGCTTACCAACCATGGGGGAAGTATGTTTATCTGGGACAGAATCCACCATATTAGGGGTAGAATCTGTATCAATCAGGTTGGAACCCCTGACCTTTTTCACCCAATCATCCACCCTTTCCATTCCTGGATATGTTGGAATTTTTGGATGTGTCAAAGCTCACAAATGACCCCATCCACCATTAGCTGCATTTTTCGCCAATTCCAGCTAAAATTATATGATATTGTCCAAAGTTCAAAGGAAAATCTGGGGAAGACTCCCAAACCGATGTTATGACATACCACTTGTGGTGCTCTTCTAATTCTTGGGTCGATTATTCTATTTGTATTTTTATTTTCTAGCGTACTTTGACGGGTACTGTGGGAAAGTGGTGTATTGAGCTCCCTCGAGGAATTTTTTTATTTCAATTTCTTTGCTATGTCTTTCCTCACTCACTTCTAGCTACTTGTCTGGTATGAAACTGACAGCCATCTTCTCACTTCACTGAAGCAGTGAACTACTACACATATTTCAGTTCACTTTCATGAATTGCGACATCCTCGTCGCCTTATTAAATTTGAGATCCCTTATTAGTTGTTGACTGAATGGTTTATGAAATCATTCGTTCTGAGGATTGCTAAATATCTTGTTATGGGTGGGTGTGTCATAGAAGAGGAGGTCATTTTAAGAGCTCAATACCTCTATTTGGTTTATTCCCATTTTGGGACTCTATATGAGTTATTTCCTTATGCACCGCGACCTTCAACTGATCCCGCATCATCTTACTCTCCAGTTGTTCCTCCAGTGGATGATATTATTGGGAGAGTGGTTCATACTAATAGTAGTGAGCCTAAAATTTTTTCGAAGTCTAAATCCACTACTTCTCTTATGCACCCCACTCCTTCCAATAACCATAAAAATCCTGGTAAAATGTCAAAGGTAAATGTTTTTCAATCTACCATAGCAGATAGATCCTCAAAAGGTAAGTAAAAGGGTAAAGTCAAGTCTAAATCAAAAATCCATAAATATAATTCAAAGAATTCATCTACTGACAATTATTCAACACGTAAGCTCAAATATCCTTTTCCAATATGTGATGATGATCATTACACCAAATATTTTTCTTGGCATGCCAAAGTTTCCCGTCTTCTAAAGGGCACACCCACGACTCCGGCTCTTTTGAAAGAAACTTTCCCTTCTCAACACGTGCAAATGGTAGATCAAGCTCAGTGGTCTAGAAGTTATAAAGCTTTCATGGCTAGAATAGAATCTATCTCCATCACCACAAGAACAAAATATTACCCCAATCCATCCAAGGCTCCTGTGAAATCGGAAGTTACAAACCACCCTTCCTCTTTTGTGCCCCCTACCTCTGGTCCTCTCTAGATTGAGAGACCAAGTAGTGAGTCCATCATCTGACCACCCCCAAAAGGTGTTCTTTCAAAGTAATCTTATAATATAAATGCAAGAGTTAAACAACAATACAATACTATAAAAGATATAGCTCAAGTGCCTTCAACGATGTTGGATTTGGAGGTGCTTCAGTCATTCCCATGACAATAGACGGAAATAATGTCTTCTATTAGAGGGATTGATCTCGTAGATTCTAATATTATTAATTTCAATCTTGAAAATTTCATTCCTTGCCTCCCATCTCAGGTAATGTTTCTGATTCAAGTTACCATTATGGAAAAGAATGTTCATCACATAGTTGTTGATGAAGGTGGTTTGACGTGCATTATGTCTGTCGCATGCAGGAAAGCCATTGGCTCTACCCCATTGAGTAAGACCCTGAATACCATGGAATATTTCAATGATAAAGGTTCTTGACCATACGGTATTCTTAACAAATTTCCCATATTGTTGGAGGGAAAAAAATTAACCATGGAAGTTGAAGTGGTAGAAATGAAATTGAACTATAATCTCCTTCTTGGACATAGTTGGAAAAATGCTATGGTTTGTGTGGTCTCCACCCTTTTTCACATCCTCCGTTTTCCTCAGTAATGAAAGATAGTGAATATCGATCAGTTGGATTTCCTCCCCTTTGATTCCTCAACAGGAAACATTCCATATGTTGGAAAAATCGCTACTCCTTATGAGAAAATCGGGCTGGTTTTATTCAAATATTCGTGCTTATGGGAGTTTTTCCACTCCCACATCTTAATGTTGCCTCCATCAATATGATTTTGTATGTTCATGATCCATGGATTGTTCATGATCTCGACCAACTCGAGATTTTTGGTGATGTTATGCCTCTAATCTCGGCTAAGAAAATGTATCAAAGTATTCCCACGGATTTTGGGGCTGCATCCAGAAATGAATCGTTTCCTCTCTAGACACTTATGTGCAGTCTCCCAGGTTTGGTTCTTTAGAATATGATGATCCCTTGAATGAGAATTCCCCATCGACGAAAATATATTGGACGTAATGTCTCTAGAAGAAACTTCGCGTGATGATGGACATCCTCGTTCCTCATTTCTACTAATCCCAAGTGACATCTCTGCCTTTCTAGAATCCCATGCTTCATTTACGCCGGCTGACCCACTTCAAAATTTGACCTTGATTCATGAGGTGTTGTCCGAAGGGAACATAGGAAATATCACTCCAAAAATTCCAATCGACATCTCTGTCAAACCAAGGATTGTCGAGAATGTTCATATTGGTGCATATTGTTCTTTCGAAGAGATCAAGATATATATTGAGTTTTATCATGATTTCCATGATGTCTTCACGTGGTCATATGAAGATATTCATGGCATTGATCTGAGTATCGTTGTGCATGAAATTATCACCTATCCAGATTCAAAGGCCGTTCATCAACGTCTTCATCCTGTGCACCCAAGAAAGGTTGCTGCCACAAAGGGTGAAGTTGAAAAAAATCCAAAATTTGGTTTTATTTATCCTATACCATTGAAATATTGGGTCTTAAATATTATTCCATTTAATAATAAACAAGGGACCATTCGGGTTTGCGTTGATTATTGTGATATCGAGAATTTCCTAAGGACAATCACCCCACTCCTTTTATTCACCAGATCGTCGAGGATTGTGTTGGGAGTGAGATTTTTTCCTTTATGGAAGATTTCTCTGGCTATATTCAGATTAACATTGTTGCAACTGATCAACGCAAACAATGTTTATCTGTCCATGGGGGACTTTTGCCTATAAAAATATCCCTTTTGGCTTAAAAAATATCGAGGCCACCTTCCATGAAGCTATGTCATATGAGTTTCATGACATCAAGCACATATTTCAGCCATATCTCAATGAACTTTTTGCTCATTCTATGAAACAACGAGATCACTCGGAACACCTTAGAGCTATCTTCCTTCGCTGTCAACACTATAATATTAGGTTGAATCCTCATAAGTCTGTATTTTGCGTCAAATTTGATCGGATCCTGGGTTTCGTGGTGTGAAAATAATGCATTTGTATCAATCCTCTTAAAGTCGGGGAAATCATCAATTTTCCTTCTCCCTCTATCATTCATCAACTGCAGAGTTTGCAGGGGAAATATTATTTCCTCCACCGCTTCATACTAAATTATGTCGAGCTTGCAAAAGGCCTTAATCACTTATTGAAAAGGGGAATCCCATTCTTATGGGAATAAATTTCCCAAATATCTTGCAATACTTTGAAAGGAGCCCTCATCAGTGCTATGTTACTGCATCCTCCCAATTGTCACCGTGATTACTTCCTGTATTTGGCCATTGCTAACAACACTATTGATATGCTACTGGTTCAGGATGATGATGATGGTCAAGAACATGTAGTGTACTACTTGAGCCGCAATATCTTAGATGCTAAGACCCATTATGCTCACGTAGAGAAACTTGGGCTAGTTGTTGTTCATGTTGTTCAACGCTTTTGTCATTACATTCTCCAAATTTGGTGGTTTCTGATTGCAAGCCCATGACTTATGTTCTCACATGTTAATTTCTGCGGGGCAAGTACTCGAAATGGATGATCATCCTTCAAGAGTTTGACTTAGAATTTGTTTCTGCTAAGTATAATATATTCATGGTCTTTGCTAAGTTGATTTGTGATCTTCCCACCGTGGATGATCCCACTCCTCTTGATCAATCCATCCCTGATGAGACTCTCTTTATCATTAGTACTATTGATCCATGGTATGGAGACATCATCGTCTATCTCTAGACCCAAAATTTTTGGCCAGAGCTATCACACTCTAAGAAAAAATGGATTCACCACTAGTCCCAACCTTACCGTATCATTGGAGACACCCTATATCGTACTATTATTGAATCTATCCTCCGTCAATGTTTGAATCTCGAAGAATTTGAGAAACCTCTCAATGGCTGCCACTCAGGGGCTTGTGGTGGTCACATTTCTGGTTAATCTACCGCTAAAAATATCCTTCGGGCATTATTGTAGTACAAAAATTCCATTACTTCTAGATCTACTCTCGAAAGAAGTGCACCTCACCTTCACCCTTGCACCTAACTGTGTCCGTAATACATTTTTCAAAATGGGGCATAGATTTTATGACCTGTAACCCTCTCTTAGTTAGGGGGCATGGTTATATCATCGTTGTCATCATATATTTTACTAAATGGGCTGAAGCGATGCCTACATATGATAATGAAGGTCTAACTGCAATGTAAAGCCTGTTCAATAATGTCATAGCTTTGTTTGGTGTCCTGAAAGATATTGTCACTGATCATGGCTCTCATTTTTGTAATAACATGATGGCAGAGCTCACTGCTCAGTTTGGGTTATGTCACGATAGATCCAACCCTTATTATCCATAGTAAAATGGCCAAGTTGAGGCTGTCAAAAAATTCTTGTTGACTATGATTCAGTGCACCATTAGGAAGAAAAAACAAAATTAGCACCTCATGCTCTTCTCAACTCTATGCACGTACTGAACCTCTACTAAGACTACCATTGGATTCACACCATTATAATCGATGTATGGTCTAGAGGCAACACTCTCGATCGAGTGTGAGAATACACTAGAATGTCTCTCATAATGGAAAATAGGTTCCGCTCCAAATCAGCTTGTGTGTCTTCTCCCTCCTCATAAGGAGCATCTTATACCGAGAGGGCTACTCTCTCCACAATCAGTGACATACCAAGAAATATATAAGGACCCATATATGTAAAAACACCATAATTTCACATTTCATAATACACAACAAAAAACATTAAAAAATTAAAAAATGTTAAAAAAAAAAACAATTTTGACCTGCATCAGTCCAATGTGTGCCTGGTGGAATAGGAAGATCTGGATCTCCTCTGAATTCGATGTTGGTATATGCATAGTCCTCAAATACTATAATTTAATGCCACATCTAGCTGAAAATTTCTGTGGGGAAATGCATCTGTTGGCCTCCACCCTAATGGGTTATAATGTCATACCATCTCATCAGCCTCGAGTCCCTCAGGGATAGAACATGGATATCTAGCCACTGGTACTGAAAAAATGGTACTCTCTCTAGAAATAAGGTGACCATAATGGACACATACTAAAACTGTTTCAGTCGCCCTATATTGCACTTGGTTAACTAGATTTTCATGTTGGCCAGTAACCCCTCGCACCAGTTAAACATCATTGAGGCCAAGCAATCCACCGTGTATTGGAACTCATATTTTGTTGCCTCATGCAATGCCCGAGCTCCTACAACTCTAGTAATACAATGTAGAATTGTGCGCAGGGGAAGCACTCTGATGGAAGAAATATCTACCTTCTTTCTCTCTATTTTTTGAGCCCTAGGATAGTATCTTTGGATGAGCATGCTAGTACTCTCACCCTCTGCGTGAGCTCCAGATATTTGGATCCTCTCCTGGATATTCCATTGATGAAATAGATTTTCATCACATCCAGCTCTAACTCTTGGTCCCCAATGGTAAATATCTATCGGTCCACATCCCATATATTGATAAAGTATTGGCGCAGCTCCAGTTGAGATCTTAGCCTGGATGTTTAAAATATTTTCAACAAAATGCAATTGCGCAATGCATTGATGCAATTTTGATTTTGCAATGCTTGGTTTTCTTCAACCTCATGGCCTTGTTCTATCCATTCGATCAACATCTATGAGGAAGGCACCTACAAGACATGTTTAAATGGCATTTTAAGAGCTTTCATTGAAGTAATTTTGGAAATTAACCATAGAGATGGATGGATTCGGTGCGGCTGGCAGGCTTCCCTAATGGGCTAAATGCAACCAATGTGATCCAGAGAGCTCTAAATTGTGCTGGTAGGAGGTGATTATAAAACTTGAAATCCCACCCTCCCCTCCCCCCCTCCCCCCTCCAATATCCGTATTTCTGAAACAAAATGACAAATGAATGGAATTAAAATTAATAGGAGGATTAGAGATCCTACATGATGCTGACAGAACAATGAATGGTGTCCTAGATAGGCCATACCACTGATTCTAAATTCACAGGGAAAATGAAAAAAATGTTCTTCTCAAAATGGAAGGGTGAAAATTAATTTCTTTTTTGGTCTATTTATAGATTTTTGAGAAAATTTCACCAATATTTTATTATTTTTCCTTGATATATGTGATGTTTGTTGTTTTTGTGCAATATGGGACTTCCACATTGTTGATGATTGTTTCTAATGAAAAAAAGATGTATTTTATCTCTTTTCAGGCTCATTAAATGTTTACGAAAAAGGAACCCCCCTGGATTCAGCTTTCAGCTCTTTTCTGACTCTCTAAAAATGAAAATATTAATGAGCAATTGTCATTTTAAACTAACTAAAGTGAATGTATTGACGTGATATCAATATATGTTTACCCCTTTTTTGGGCTGAGATTTACTATTTACAAAAAAGGAATAACTTGATCAAACATGGCCAAGAGGTTCTCTTGAGTATTGTTTTCTACCATTTTAGATTAGAGAGATGATTTAAGAAAAGGGACATGATGGAGTTTCATTTTTTCTTGTTTTGAAACTCCTTAAACATGAAAATTGACTGAGTTACCCTTTCGTTGAACTCGTTAAAGATTAAACAATGAAAGACTTGTCACCATGACGAGACTGAGTTCCTCCTTACTAGGGCTCGTTAAAATTACTAGGAAGGATTAATTTAAGGAATGAACTTATACACTCAACATATGCTATCCTCTTCATGTTGGATATAAAAAATAAACAGGTACTTGTTAGCAATAAAAGGGGAAAATTGAAAGTGAACATCCTATGTGTATTTTGGGCAGCTTGTCACTCTTGAACATGACACACATCTATAGTTCGTGTTGGGTTGGGGATGTCATATATTTTTCACTTTTCCTCCATGGGTTTGGGAGATCCATTTGCCTCTAATTTTATTACCAATTTTGTGAACATGGCATGTGATCCTATTTGAGTCAAATACTGCCACACTTTGGAGTCTTGTCACAGATATGTTCAAGAGAAGTCATTTTTTTCAAACATCCTCTGCTTGTATGACCTCCTCTATTACAATCATGAATCACTCCTATCATCCTAATATATATGTTGTTTTGTGTCGATGATGTCGGAATAATCATGGCCCTCCTACGATGAATCACTTACTATTGACTTCAGCTCATTATCCAGGAAGGTGATTTAGAAACTCTTTTCAGTACCTTGGAGATTGCATGCTTCAATGGAAATTTCTCTATGTTCAATGGTAGGTTCACATCATTAGCCTTCGATCGAATGATGCTGCAAGTGTTCAAAATCAACATTTTTATTCGCACTTTTAGATTGTGTTTTTGTACCTTAAGGTCCATCGTTATTATTGGTGGTCCCTCTAGTTCATGTTAACGGTTTTAATGATTGACCGATAATCAGGTGGTTTCTACCATTTTTGACACCAACTCATTTATTCACATGGGTAGATTCATACACCAGGTTAATTGAGATCACGGTGAATACCATAGGTCACATTTGATTTTTTATCCAAACTGTTAGGAATTATTGAGTATTCATGATTTTGTACATGATCCTATCTATATGAATGGCTATGTCCATACCACAGATCTATTTATATGATCTCTCTAGATGGATGGTCACGACCATGTGGTGGGTTCATCTGTTGCTTAACGCCTAGTGTAGAGTCATGTGGTTAGGCTTATTCATACCAAAGATGTCACATACTATAAAATGTTTTATTTGGAAGGTTTTGTACAGGTGGTATGTGTTCTTTGCCTTGGTTCATAAAGCATTTCAACCATCACTCCATATTCTACCTTCATGGTTTATGGGGCATCTGTTACAGAATAATTTATCACCATGCTCATTTTCACATCCCTGATCCTGCAATGCCCCATGATAGATCATGTGTAATGTTTCCACTATCAATAAATATGTTAACATGTCCCCTGAAGATCCAAAGAAGACTACCTTGGAAGGTCACAGAAGAAAATTGCTCAAATTCCTAGTTTCATGGGTTAGCACTTTTCATGCTATCATGACTGCTTTAATGTCCTTTTCACAATTCTGGATTAGTTTTGTCAACGCCCTTATTTCTTGGAAAACCACACCGATCCCTCTCTGGAAGTTTTTCCTCAAATGGAGGATAAGCTTTGACCTCTAGAAGCTCCAAGGGGGTGATTTGGTTGTCAAACAGTGGTGATAAGGTCAAGCTCTCTGATTTTAGAGCTTTGATTTCATCCATGGGGGTTCATATCTTGGAAAGTTTTCCTTCCAACTCTTTTCATGGGCTCCCAACCTCTTCTCCCTTCCTCTAATTTCACATCCCTCATTCACACAATTTTAGAGCTTGGTTGGTCATTGTCACACTCATTTGAACTCTTGTTCCCTTGCATCCTAGAATTGTGAGACTGCCTAAGTGTTCAAGAGACGAAATTATTTAGAGCTTCAGTGAAGGACTCATATTTTAACCAAAGGAGGCCTCCAACATCAAGGGTTGGATTATAAGCTCTCATTTTATATTTATCAATAATAACATCTGATTTTTTCTTTCTATATTTGTATAAATTGATAAGAAAATATTCTAGTACTCCTTGATCTGCTAGATAGCTAATGTTTACGATTATTATGTATTGTATCACGTCTATTTTTTCCTCTTGATCATCCATAGGATTCGCATGCCATCAGTAGCAGAGAGCGAGCCTAAAAGGATCATCGATCAAGGTCATCATCAACAGACTCAAGCGTAGCATTGGGAAAATGGTACTTCTGTCTCTTCTCTTGTCGCATTTTAAATTTTAGTTAAGAGAGCTTTGCATTAGAAATATTATTCTGTTGCTAGACCCACTCTAGGAGTAGAGAGATTGCCTTTGTCCAAAGAGGGGATTTATCATGATAATGGTCAGCAAATACCCTATCAAACGATAGCCAGAGCGCCATATCTAGAAGCGAACCACGACGAATAATTTGGAGATGATAAATTTGATCCTCAAGCAGTTACATGAAATTTTATTAGATGGTACATGATTCTTGATTACTTAGAAAATAACAACATTTGATCGAAAGAGCACCTGCATCATCAATCATCAATAAATTAGAGAATATAAAAATATATATATATTTCTTGATAAATAGAAAAAAACATGAAAATAAACCTTACCTCTATTCATAAATGACATGAAAACACCAAATTATCATCTACAATAATCAAATTAGGATCATCTCAGCATCAGAGAAAAAAAAAAAAAAACTACAATACCTCCAAAAAGAAGGCTACCAACATTAGGGAATCCAACAGATTATCACATCCAACTTCAGGATCATCAAAGGAAGCCTCCACATCTACGTTAGCATCCTACAAAAAAAAATTCATGGTAAGGCACAACTATGCGTCTCTTTAACCTCGCCCTTCAAACCTATTCTATATTGAGAAAATATTAAAAGTGTGAGAAGTAAAGGTATTTTATAGCCAAACTTAATGTGAGGAATCCTCGGGCTTATATAGTAGTGTCGATAGTGTTAGACAAGCTAAAATTCAAGGGGGTATCCCCAATATTTAGGCCCAAATAGAGTTCACATTGTTTGGGATAAAAACCCAATTCGAGATATGGCCCAGCTATCGTTTACTTAAATATTTTCCTTGGATTTAATTTTTAGGAGAAGAGAGACAACTACTTATGGGCCTTCCAAAAACAAGCTAGTGTGCCTCGTCAATGTTCAGTTCCAAGTGCATCAAGGTTATTCTACCACAGATAGGAGATAAAGTTAATCTTTAAGAGAGAGGTAATAGTAACACACCAATAAATACATGCACACACAAGAATGTATCATCTAACATCGTTCATAAATATGAGATGATCATTACAAGCATCACAACATGTTCTCAATTAGATAAGCACTAAAATAACTAAAATAGTTCAACTATCTTAGTACTGGTAAAGGAAAATATGAATCAAAATTATTTATAGAATAGTATTACAAACATTCATAATCCATGGTCGTTAGGCTTCAATTATTAAGTATAAGCCCCAATAGTGGAGTGTTGGAGCCAATACTTGCTCACAAAAATTACTAACATATCTCTCTTATGCCTTATGGGAGAGGCTAAGGTTAGAAATACTTTAAATGAGAAATGAGGTTCTATTTATAACCGAGGAGTGACATTTCATATCCTAATGACTCTTGTATTTATAACTTCTAGTTATGTTTGGACTTCTGCAACCTCTGAAGTTGTGAATGACTTTTGGAAATACATATGAGTTTCAGTATTACATGTCCTTTGGACTTCCATGACTCTTGGGTTCACACATGAATCTTATATTTCTACTTTTTTGTCTTTTACAATGATTACAATAATACATCTTTTCCTTCCATATCATCATATGATGAAACTAGGCATGTCACTATCTTGGATGACTGGGACATGGAGGTGACTGATTACATGGATCTCCTTCAATGGTGAAATCTACCACTGTGTCTATTTTTTATCGTTTTCTTCTCATGGTGATTCCAACCTCCAAAGGGCCTTCATATTTGTAGTCTTCACGGTGCTTTGATCCTCAAGTTTTAGGTGTGTTCTTGGTTCTTCTTGTGCTTCCTTCGTTTATCCTCTTTTATTGATATTCCATATCTATTATTTCCGTAAGGTTACCGGAATACATGTTTCTCCAATCACTCATGATGAGAAAATATCAGTACAAAAATATCCTATTCTACCATGTTTAATGGATATTTCCTTGTTTATTTACTTTCAGTGTTCTTAAAATGGTAAATAGGGCTTTAGGGTAGAAGGGCACACTCGGAAGGCTGAAGGATGGAGGTGGAGGAACTTGAAGGCTTCAGCATGCACTCATGCACCCTCGGGAAGAAAGAAATCAAGGCAGGGTGCATGTCGCAAGTCTGAAGGATGAAGGGAAAGGATTTGGGCTTCCCAAGTGCATTACACACCCAACGGAAAGTGAGAGGGCATAGCATGAAATCCCAAAGGTTGAAGGTTGAGGTTTCGTGCCTTCCAGGTGTGCTAATGTGCCTAAGAGGACTTAGGAAGGGCACAAGGCACACTCTTGAAGGCTAAAGGTTGAGGCTTTGTTCCTTCAAGGTGGGACAATACATTCAAGTTAGTTTAGGAGGCCACATCTCCAATCCAGGAAGTTTGAGGGGTTGAGCTTCAGGTCTTCAGGATGAACTAGTGCACTCAAGCTGGGTGCACTCCTTCGAGTCGAAGGAGTGTGCTCAAGGAAGACTTAGTAACTTTTTTAGGGCACATTTTAGAACAAGAAAGGGGCTTCGTGCTTTTAAAGTGTTCCCAACACTATGAGAGGGCCTACAGTGCACTTTTAAACAAAGAAGGATCACCCATCAAGGCTTCAGAGTGCGCTCAGGTTCTCTTTGCCTTAATAGGGTGATTTGGCAATCGAAATTTTTCTAAGTATGGATAATTGGTGAAGGGGTGAGAAAGATGATTTCTAGACATAAAACCATGTGCAACACTTACTCACATGCCAATAAAATTTATAGAGGCTTGATCAATAATGAATATACATCAAAACACCAGTTTATGCACATTCCCCACGTACAAACAATGAAGTGTGTGCGATTGCCACACAAAAGTGTCATTTTACAACAAGAAATGTTTTGAAATCATGAAATTCATATAAGGATATTTGAATCAATGTTACTACACTTAAGAATACTCAAAACACATGAAACAATAGAAAATGACACTTTGCAACCAAGGTGACACTTGTTACAAAAATGAGGTAGGCTCCAAAATTCAAATTTAGTGAAATTCTCGAGGGTGTTGTAGAAGAAAAAACACTTGGTGACACAATGGGTGAACTTCAACTTCTTTGTTATGGAATTAGATTTCATTTAGGGGTCAAAACTTCTATAAGTATTGATTGCTCCAATGATCTCAATCCTGATCGAAATTGTTGGTTTATTAACTTTTTAAAATTGTTTTCATGTAATTAAAGTCACCATTAAATAATAGCTCAATTTAAAAGACATGGAAACTTTAAAGGAAACTGAATCAAATAAAGAGAAATAACCAAACACATAAGGTAAAATGAAACTAGCACGTTGATAATGGATTTCAACTATCTTCAGGCCTACCTCTACGGGCCTGGTCCTTAATGGGGATACATTTTATTCTATGTTTTCAAAATACATCAAAAGCACATATAAAAATTCTTTAACTACAATCCAAACTAACTCTGTTTGTTTCTTCCCTATCTCTTGATCTTGTAGCAACTTTCGGATTAGAAAAATGCTTCCTATTTTTTCAGGAACGCCTCTCCAAAATTTTACTACCCCGCTGGTCTGTGACTGCATAAAAAATCCTTGTTGCATAAAAATTTCACCACTTTCTCCTATGACTCATTGGATAAATTTTATAGAAAAATGTGAGAGGTCGGGGGATGAAATCCATACCTCCCCATCAAATTGTGGTGATACAGTTTACAATGGATAATATATATCTTTTTTGTGTGATATCATTTATCACCATGTCATAGTTCCATGTATCCTTATCCTTGCATCGTAATGTTACACACAATATATGTATTACATTTTAAATTTATCCCTCCATCTCATAGTATAATATATTAAAAATAATTTTTTTAATATGGTTCACCATTATATAAATGTTAAACCATATACTATGTTTGCACACCATATAGCGTATGTTTTTTTAAGACCATGTGTCATGTTTGTTATATATTAATTCAGCGAAGGTTACAGTATTTTGGTTAGAGAGTAAATAATTATGGTGGAGGATAAATATGGGTTGATAACTATGGTGGAACTGCCAACCATGGGAGGCTCCACCATTTTTTTTTCGAAACCAAAAATTTATACCCTTTAAAAGTATGTGTTGAAATGTATTTACACTACAAGGAAAAGACCCTCTAGTGGAGGTTATAAAGGAGGTTTTTAGTGCTATAAAATTGGCCAAAATCATTAAAAAAACATATGCTACCACATCTATTTATGGTTATGGAGGTTTCGGCGGAGCTTTTAACAGAAATTCAACACAACCAAAAAAAATGGGCGGTCGAAGGTTATTACGGATGTTTTTTTCATCAGTGCGATAATTAGGATTTAACTCATGAATGCGTGCCTGTGGACGGTGCCTCGAGGAGGTCTAAGGAGAACGCACCAAATCGTTAAGGTATAAAACAACACTAGGCGTAGTGTTGGTGATACAACTCACGGGGCAGTTATAATTGGTCTTGGGAATTGAGTGGTGCCCATAGGTCATATCAACGCGTCGGTGCATAGAATTATAGAAACGCATCGGTGCTTCCTTTCACACAAATGCACTAAGCTTTATAATTGGTATCGATATTCATGCGGTGCAAATGTGTCATGCAAATACACCGATGCGTATAGACTCTTAAATTCCTCGGTGCGCAGTATCACACAAATGCACAGAGATTTATAATTGGTATCGATATTCATGTTGTGCCCATAGGTCGTCTAAATGCACCGGTGCATATAGACACAAAAACGCCCAGTGCATAATATCACACAAACACACTGAGATTTCTAATTGGTATCTATATTCATGTGGTGCTAATAGCTTGTAAAAAGGCATTGATGCGTAGATAGACATAAAAGCACCGGAGAGTTATACCACACAAACGCCTCGATATTTTTAACCAGTTTTGGTATTTGTGCAGTGCCCATAGGTTGTAAAAATGCACCGGGGCACTTAAGAATACAAGTGCACTGGTGTAAGTATACATGCACCGGTTTTCATTTTTTATTTTTTAGAAACATCAACCTGTGACAGTGCAATTATTATGATTGTTTTAAATTCATTATTCATCAAAAGGACACATCTTATAGCAATATTCATATTAATTAAATTTTTATTAACGCATTTGAATGTGATGTTTGGATTAATTTGTTATATCATACCAAAATTATTGTGGTTTTTAAAAATTCATTATTCATCGAAAGTCGACACATATATATCTTATAACAATACTCATATGAATTAAATTTTTATTAGTGCATTTGAGAACGACAATGGAGAACACAATAGCGAAAATAGAGAATGCAATAGAATAAATTAAAACATTTTTCATTATATATATATATATATATATATATATATATATATATATATATATAATACATTATTTGTCATACAAAATGGGACCATTATTGGTATCCCTTTATCTTTCTATTGGGACACTATGTCCATTACATTAAAGAAAATGTCTGATTTCACAGACATTTTTCAAAAAATACAACACCTTGCTTTTATATCCAAACATAGTGTTCATCATTCTTCGCTTGAACTATTGTCACTGCTAGAGCTACTTCCATGACTTGGGTTATTTTCAGAAATGTTTTGTTCACGGTGTTGATTGTTTTTTTTTCTTCACCTTCCATCTAGAAACATAAAAATAAACTGTAATGAGTGTATATACATTGGTGATAATAATGAAAATTTCAATATTAAATAATATACATCAATGTAAATTGAAAATAGATGACGTACCAATGCAACAATTGACTCATAAACTATACACATTCTTTCAAAACCATGTAACATGCCATCTTTCAAGGTTTGAACTGTTGGCGTAGTGCCAAACTTTTTTTCCTGTAAGTTATATACCCCATAACAAATCAGATATTTAATATAAAATAATTATTTTTTCTATTAATTATAGACGAAGCTAAGTAAAACAAGATCGATACATGCTTAAAAACTCCACAATTAAGTTCTGATATGCCAAGAAAATATGCAGAAACCATATTTAACCCAATTTCAATCAATTCCTCTTATGGTTCTTCTTTGTATGTTAGCAGCTGTTTGAAGACATTCAATGATGATTTTTGTAAAACAACTTAAAAAATACAAAAATGAAATCTAGTTAAGTTGTTATAAGGAAGTAACAATTACTCACAAACTTAGATATCAATCCTTTTCTTCTTTGTCGTTCTGTTCTATGTGCTGAATGGGTTCCATTTTCTTTTCTTTTCTATAAGAAAATACTTGAAAATTAATATTTAATGCTAAATTGTTTATTTATTTTACCTAAAGATAAAAAAAATCGATGATTACATATTACATTTGAAGCAAGTTGTTGTTGAGATGGCCCCTCCAGTGATGTAATTTTGTCCATTTCTTTGACCATCTCCTTGTACACCTTTTTGGACATTCCTACGGTCATATTTCTGATATCAACTCGTTCATCTTTTGAGATTTTCATAATCTTCTTGAAAATGTAACATGACAATAAACTATTTAATTTTTATATTGATATATGAAAAGTAAGTATAACAAAAGTGATATTTATAAATAATTCTAGACAAACATATAAAGGAATATTACTTTTTCATTCCTTCTTTTTTGTTGTGGTACATTTTTTCTATTAAAAATTTGACATGTCTCATTGACCAATTCTCTGGAAACTCTTCTTATAGTTTACATACAATTTGGTTCTTGGAATCATTGGATTGGTTTTTGTGCTGTAAGTAGAAAGAAATTCTATACATTTGTTCCACTAGATCCCTCAAACTTTTGTAAAAAAGTTTCCCCCTTTCGTTAACCTCCAGCACCACTCCATATGAGGTCAGGACCAATTTATTTTCATTTGCATGTTCTATTTTTTTCTTTTCTTAGAACAACATTCCTTTTGTGAGTTGTTGGTCCCTGTAGAACATTAAACAAATGTGAATTAATAGAATTTTTCACACATGTTATCTAATAATTTTAATTATATTATTAATGAAAACTAAAAAAGGAAATTCATATTGGATCGATAGTATTTTTTCATTCACCCGATTCATCCTTTGGTAATTTTTCCATCAAGCTTTTATGCTCTTCTGGTCCTAGATCAGAAATAATCTTATCGAGCTTCATCATTTTTTGGTTCTGCATGATACACAGTAAACAATACATATTAGTTAGACTTACATATAGTTCAAAAATATTTTTTTTATAAAAAATTTAGAAAGAACTTTCATTTTTTAATTTTCTTGATGTGTTATCAATATTTTTGTTACTTGATCTCTTGTCACTCATTTATTTATCAATATCAAACATGTACCATATCATTCAATAATATATTTATAAATAAATTGTCAACTTTTCAAGTAAAAAAAAAATCTCAAAAAATCGGTGTGCCATTCATGGTTTACGCACCGACGCCAGTGCGTGTCTCTCTTCCAAACGTACCAACATAACAGTATAATAGACCGTACAATGATCTATGTCAAAAAGGAGCACCGGTGTGATACATGTCAATGACTGCATCGGTTAACCATGATAAAATAATAAAAATTATCCAGTGCTAGTTTTTTAGCATAAATAGGTGTCATATTTTATATATGGTGCACCGATTAAAAAATAATAATTTTTTATCACATTAAATTTTGCGGTGCACTTGTAAAATAAAGAGCCCCAGTGCGTTACATACTCCAGGTACATCGATAAAAAAAACCCTTTTTTTAAAATTCATGCCAGGGCCCCATGGATTGGGATCTGACTATGCTAATCGTCCCATCAGTAGGATGTCTTAGGTCTATATTTAGCAATACAAACACTATAAATCTAAATTGAAAAGCCCTAATTCTGAAATCACAGAAAAAGGAAGAAGAAAGGGGAGAAACAAAAAGGATGTAAGGTTTGTATCTTTTGAAAGTTTTTTTTTTTTTTTTTTAGAAACAGAATGTTCATGGTGCGCCATAATGAAATAGCGCACTGGCTGCATATTTTACAAATGGCGTATTGAAAAAATATTTTGGTTTTCTAATATTTTATCACAGTACTTTCATGGTGTGCTAGGGGAATAAAGCGCACCGGTGTGGTATTCCGCACAAGGTGCACCGACAACTCCTTTTTTTTTACGCAAGGGCTGACATGGATTGGGATCAGATTATGCAGGTCCTCCCATTCGTTGGATGTATTAGGCTTATATTTAACAATACAAACCCTATAAATATAAATTGGAAAGTCCTAATTCTAGAATCACATAAAGTGGGAGAAGGAAGGGCATAAACAAAAAGAATGTAGGGTTTGTTTCTAAAATGATTTTTTTGCAAAAAAGCAGGTTTGCGGTGCGCCATAATGAAATAGCGCACCGGTGCCATATGTTACATATGGCGTATTGATAAAAGAATTTTTTATTTTTTATTTTTTTATCACTGTACTTTCGCGGTGCGCTGCTATAACCGAGCGCAGCGGTGTGCTATGTTATGTAGGATGCACCGACAAAAAAAAAGTCTGTATTTTTTTAAGATTGACGCAAGGGATGACATGGATTGGGATCCGACTATGTAGGTCCTCCTGTTGGTTGGATGTCTTAGGCTTATATTTAGTAATACAAATCCTATAAATATAAATTGAAAAGCCCTAAGTCTGAAATCACAGAAAGTGGGAGAAGAAAGGGCAGAAACAAAAAGAATTTAGGGTTTTTTTCTAAAATGGTTTTTTTTCAAAACAACGTGTTTGTGGTGTGCCATAATACAATAGTGCATCGATGCCATATATTACATATGCTGCACTGATAAAAAATATTTCTTATTTTTTTATCACTTTACTTTCGCGGTGAGCTACTATAACCGAGGGCACAGATGCGCTCTGTTACACAGGGCGCACCAACGAAAAAAAATATGTATTTTTTTAAGATTGACACAAGGGCCAACATGGATTGGGATTAGGATATGAAATTCGTCTTGTGGGTTGGATGTATTATGAATATAAAAACCCTATAAATCTAAATTGAAAAGAAAGAGGGAGAAGCGAGGGCAAAAACAAAAAGAATCAATGGTTTTGTTTGTAAAAAAGGATTTGTTTTTTATTTTTGTTTCTGAAAACTAGAGAAATGGTAAAAAAAAACTGTACAAAAAAATTTAAAAAAACAATAAGCTTTGATTTTGTTATTTTACTTCATAAAAAAAACTACAGAAAAAGGTAAAAAAAAACAATAAACTTTGATTTCTTATTTTACTTCATAAAAAAAACTGCAGAAAAAAGTACAAAAAAACAATAAACTTACTCACATTGTTTGAAATTGTATGGTACAAGGTTTGACTAAACAGAGTTTTGGAATTTTGGTTGTCTGAATACTTATGTTCAAATGTATTTCCCCATAGTTCTCTCGTGCTCTGTTTTCTCCAGGTATGTATCCTGCAAATCTCTGGCTGAATTTTTTTGCAAAAATAGTGAAATAATGAAAAGTGTTTAGTATTTAAAGAAATGTTTTATGAAATTAGATTTTTGAAAATATTTTGCAGCCCATTTTTCCATTTACCGATTTTTTTTCACTTAAATAAAATAGGGTTGTAATTTTTTTATTTACGGTTATTCGTTTACCGGCGCATCCTTTAATTTAACTGCACCGGTGCGTTGCTTTATAAAATGACGCCAGTGTGAAAAATAAAAAACTCACCGGTGCGATTATATGTACATTACACACCGGAATGACATTAAAGTTTCTGCACCAAAATTTATTTTTGTTTTGCTCAAATGTAAGGAGAAAATATCATATATTATATGGAATGGAAAATTCTTCAAAATCCAGCTCATTCCACAATATTTCTCAAAGCCCATCGTGGAGTTCTCCCTATCCGTGTGGAGACATAATATTTACTTCAGATTTGTTTTATTTTTTCACTATCAAATTGAATATATATATGTTTTTTATCCATGCATTCAATCATGCACAACTTAATTAAATTTATAATGTATACAAATTTTCAAGTTCATGCAGATTCAGCATCGCGTTCAAATGCACAAAATATTCAAACTGCTCCAAAACATCGGAAGTTATTATCAGGAGTTGCATATCGCAAGGCGCATTTGGTAGATGAAAATGGACAACTGCTTCACCCTGACAATTGTAACAATATTGCATCTTCTAGCCACAATCCCAGGACAATGATGGTAATTATAATTATAATTGTTTGGTATATATATTGATTAATATGTAATTATTTCAATGTCAAACCAATTTATAATCATGCAATATTGTCAACGTGGTTACTAATTGATATCATATATTTTGTACTAATCATGTTCAATTTTTTTTTTAATTATTAGGATTATAGTGATGATGAACGACGTACCTACCATATTTCGTTGCACCCCACGACAATTTCAAATCAAGAGAAGACTGAATTAAGAGAAAAAATCAGAGAGGAACGATACTAAGAATTGTTGAATGAACCACCAATTCAATTCTTACTACGTGCAGATTCACCAATTAGGAATGAATATAGCAATAGCAGTTCTTCACAAGCTAGCAATGGAGGCAATCAAATAGAGGTTCGTATGGATGATTACTTAAGGGATACGGCTGCCATGGAGACAATGTTGTTAGATGCATTCCAAAATTATGATCAGCTAGGGGATGATGCTCATATCGCTGACCCCTTTTTCGAAAGCCTTAAATTTGCTTCCACCACCCCTCCCTCTGGACCTGGTGGTTAGTCAAAGTCTACCCAGTTGGGGACAAAAATGTTACTGTACAACTTGAAAGCAAATTTTGGCTTGTCAGATGCTTGTTTCTCAGAACTTTTGAGGTAAGTTACCATAAAGTACTCCCCTTATATAAATTTGAAATATAATCACTACACTACAATGAACATTATGAATGTTAAATTTTATGAACGTTAATAATTATATTGACATTAATGTAAATTTAATATTAATACATTTTTCCATGATCACCAACTACAGGTTATTCAAAGATAAGGTTCTTCCAAGTGATAATGTCTTGCCTAGTAGCTACAAAGAGGCAAAGAAATTGTCGAAAATGTTGGGTGTTGAGTACATATCATATCATGCATTTCCAAATGATTTTATTCTATATAGAGTAGAATATGCAGATGAAGAGATGTGTCCGAAATGTGGGCATGACATGTATCATAAATAAAAAAAGAAGGGTAAATCATGTACTGGTCCTCCTTTTAAGATATTGAGGCACATGCCTATAATCCCAAGGATTCAAAGGCACTTTCATTGTAAAGAATTAGCTATGTTGCAGGGATGGCATGATTCACACAGTAGTGATTTGGGAGTTACACAAATCCCAACTGATTCAATAGCCATGAAGCATATAGAGGATACATGGCCCGAAAAATTTAAGAATGAAGTATGAAGTCTATGACTCAGCATAGCCATGGATGGTGTCAACCCATATTCCCTCTAGAACACCAACTATTCTATTTGTCCTGTAGTACTGATCAATAAAAATATCCCCCCATTGTTTTCCGTGAAGAATGAACATCTTATGTTGGCTCTCATAGTCCCTGGTAGAAGACAAGTGAAGAATATGGATGTCTACTTACAATCATTGGTAGATGAATTAAAGGAATTATGGGATGGGATAAATGTATACGATGTATCAAGACCCATCGCAGTAGAGAGGAGTTTACGTTGTATGGCATATGTGCTTACACGACACCTGATTATCCAGGCTTAGGAGTTTTCTCTGGAAAATTACATGTTTAATTTAATGATTTGTTTATATATAATGTAGCAATATTATTTCGCATATTAGTTATTTATTTCATTGTAATAATATTTGTTGTGATCTTCTTGTGATCTTCATGATATTATTTAACGTACCATGCATATTAATTAATGTATACAAATATAATCTCGTAGGTCTTGTAACGAAAGGGTATTTTGGATGTAAATGTTCTGGACCTTTTCTGAAAGCTAGATGGTCCAAGGACCTATGAAAGCCAGTGTATGATTGCTCTAGGATATTCCTACCAGAACAACACCCTTATAGAAGAGCAACATCCTCTTTGAGTGGTAAATGAGAGAGAACCCAAAGGCCTCCAATAATGACACCAGTTGAATGACTTAGACCATATGAGAGAGAGAAGGAGAAGGAGTTCATAGAAATGTTTGATTCAAATGGGGAGCCTAAGTTCGATGATCCATATTTCTTCAACACCTATGTTGAGAAATTTCCCATTGGGATGAAAAGGAAATATATCTTTTATGACCTCCCATATTGGGAGCATCTTAAGATTTCCCACTTATTAGATCCCATGCATATATTTAAAAATGTTTCATCTTCTTTATGGAGGCACATATCATCTAAAAAAAGTGACACATTTGCTGTTAGGAAAGATCTTATTACTTCAAAAACTAAAAAGAAATATTGGCCAAGATGATTAGAAAGTATGGGATCAGAGGCAGGCACTGGTCCCTATAACTCATGGTTTTTCAAAGAAGGTGATGTAACATGGATTTGAAAAAAAAGATGATATATATTTGGCAAAGGAAGTTATAATGGATGTAAGGGTGCCAACTTCATTCAGATCTTCACTATGCCGCTGCTTCACCATGGATGACCATTTGTCGGGGTTGAAATCACATGACCATTTCAATATTCTAAGAGTACATATAATGTCAAAAGCATGATTTTATTATTTTTTATATTAATAAATTTTATCCCATGTGGGGATCATAAAACACAACTAATTTTTTATATTATTGCACGTGTTTATAACTTTTCAATGTCATTATTCTTTGTTTGTGCATGGGTGGGTGAAAAATTAATTCCCTCGAGACCTAGGACGTGCCATATCTAAATTGTCTACATTTCTATGTTGGATCATGTCAAAGGAGATTCATGTGGCTAGCATTCCATGGTGGCGTCAAGAGATAGTTGAGATTTTTTGTATGTTTCAGAAGGAACTGCCGACGAGTTTCATGGACTTACAGGTTCATCTTCTAATCCACCTGGTAGATGAGGTTGAATTAGTTGGGGTTGTTCCTTGTCATTGGATGTTCTTCTTAGAGAGGTACATGAAGAAATTGAAAGGTTTTGTTCGACAAAGGGAAAAACCCAAGGGATCTATGGCATAGGGGTACATATTGTACAAGTATTTTTACTATGCCAGTGAGTACATCAAACAGATCGACAGTAAACCAGGTGCAGTGATTTGGGACTATCAAATGGATGAAGACAAAAGAGAAGGAGAGTTTCTCCAAACGAGTGGAAAAAAGTGCTTGATAAAGAGTAAGTGACTTATAATTTTTCAAATTTACAAAAAGTAATTAATATTCATGTTGAACTTAGATATAATGTATATTTTGATCTCTAAGTACTATATAATGTTTGTTTTATTTCATCAGCGAATGCAGAAATTGAAGCAATCAATAAATTCATTCTTTACAATTCTCAAGCGACACAACCGTGGGTTACATTGTACGAACAAAACAGGATGAAATGGGATAGTGAAAGGAAAGAATTTAGATGGTTGAATGGTAGAAGTGTGCCTGATCCCGATCATTTAAAAGAAAATATGCCAAAAATATGCCCGAACAGTTGGGTTTCTGACCAAGTCAGAGAGAAATACAGTACTACCGGTCATTACCCGCGTGCTAAAGAGGATGCACTAAACATAGGGATTGGGTGCAGCAAATCGGTAATAATATTTTTAATTTATGTAAATTTGAAACTTATATTAAGACATCTACATTTCATATTTTAACTACTTTTGGATTATTATTTATAAGACACATGACAGTATGAGTTTTTTAACTTTTTTATAATAGGTGTATTTATTCCCATCTATTTGGGCATATCGACACCATTTTCACGCAGAAAATGCCAATGATGGAAACATCATAGAACACTATGGAGTGGAAGTCGATTTCGGTCAATCTAGTTGATCTAGCCACTGTCATCAACTAGTATGAGGGACGTTAGGTTACGTCAGAAAGATACAAGAGATCATTGAAGTGGATTTTTCTTCTTTCCAATGTGTTATGTTTAGGTGCAAGTGGTGGGACACCTTTGATTGGAATAATTTAAAGAAAGATCGCGATAGTAGGCGGATATGTATCAATTCTAGAAAGATGTGGGATGAAGCTAAGGAGCCCTATGCTTTCCCTAAACACTGCAACTAGGTGTTTTTTTACCCAGATGTGTTGGATAGGGATTGTTGGTTTGTATTGACACATGACCCTAGATCAAAATATATTTTTGAGAAAAATAGTGTTATCATGCCATGCGATCTAGAAGATAATGAGGGTGATCATGAGAACCGAGAGTGATATGGTACATGTGTTATTTCATCAATATTTATACTTTTTAAGATGGGTTTTTTGAAATATTAATAAAATATTTATTTTGAATTAATTGGTAATTTTCATTGTGTTAATGTTAAAATCAATAATTGACTTGATAATTAGTTATTATGTTGATCTCGAAAAAAATGGCGTATTGTATAAATTAATTCTTTTTTTTTTGTATCTAAGATCATAATAAAATAATTATAATTCTAAAGTATAGGAATTTATTCGCATTATTTTCTAAACTTTATTATGTTACAATATATCATATTATTATAGATTTATTATTTTACAATTATTTAAAATTTACAAATTTAAAATTTTTAATAAATTCATTTCACATTAATACAATCATAGTTTTACAAATATTTTACATACAATTACAATTATAATTATAATTATAATTACAATTAGAATTAGAATTACAATTTTACAATTTCACGTCCAATTACAATTGCAATTACAATTTTAGAAATTGAAAAATTACAATTAAAATTACAATTTTACAATTTTAGAAATTACAATTACAATTACAATTTTAGAAATTTACATATATACCATTAAAATTACAATTTTAGAATTTTAAATACAATTAGACATACAAATATTACAAATTTACAATATCATGATCATTTTGTATTAAATTAATTAATAAACATTGCGTTCATGATAAGCATCGTACAAACATCATATTTGACTAAAAAACACATTCAAAATCACTAACCGCATCATCGTGATCATGATTATCTAACAAAACACAATTAACATTATATAGTAACATCATTAGTACAACACAAACATCAAATATACATCTCATGCTATCACATACACATCATGATGATCACCAACATGTAAATTAAGTACAACTGCAACATGAACATAAAATACATGGACCATATAATATATATATATATATATATAATTGAATAATGGTAAAAATATATAACCGTAATATAAATGTAATGGATCAGCTGGTGGTAGTACAACATCAATATCAATACTAGTGGCTGATGGTCCAGCCTCATCTCCATGATGACTGCTAGTAAATTATAGTGGAGGCTCATGCAAAGCTGGCATGGCATGAGGCTGTGAAAGATCATGAGATGATGGTACAGTTCACCTCGTAGACTGTCCATCATGTGGTGCGGCTCGATCATAATGTGCAACAGTCCTCGTTAGTCACGTAAAAGTTGTCGTAACTCCTATGACATGCCGCATAAAGCTGTACATGTCCCGCGGCATGCCTCTCCACATCCAGAATAGCCTATCATTGGCCTCTATGTCTCTGATATCAGCAAGCCTGATGGCCGCCTCAATAATCAATGCAATAAGTTGGTCGCCCAACTCCGTCCTGTATCTAGCATCACTAAGACATTGACCACACACCGGCACACCAGGAGGATCAACAGGTCTCTGATCTACACCGGCCTGATCCTAATGATCCTTGGAAATATGTGGAATGCCCTCATCCTCATCAAGATCCACACCTGGATCAGGTGGTGGTGGCGACATCTCCTCGCCATCGAAAGAGCCAATGTCTACAAAATATATACAAGTACACAACAATAATTATAGGATTTTATTACACAATTTAATAAAAACAAGTTAAATAAAATGTTAGAATAAATTTAAATAAAACAGTAATATTACCTCTATCATCTGGCAACTCATCAGCTGTGAAGAGGATGTTGGCACACCCTCACCAATCCAACCCCTCATAAGGATAGGGGACCAAAATGAAGGGATGCTCATCAACACTGGCTAGCAACCTTAGTGCATCATCTGATATACTCATTGGAAAAAGATTCTCCTCCCTCTTGGGCATCATCTGCCCCCACATGTGCATACGTGCCTCAGTAGTCAGCCTACAAGGCTGTCGAAGAAAAGAAGGTCTCATCTCTGGAAACCTCTCAAAAAATAAACAAAGGAGCACTAAAGAAAAAGGGAAGTTGACCCTCCCTCGTGCATGAGCACGACATGTATCTAATGTTGTAAAAAACTACAACAAAAAAATGGTAGACCACCTAACAAGTCGTGGCTGCTGTAGTAAAGAATCAATATAATATAAAAGCTGGCAACTAATGCATTGCCCGTCACTAGTGTTGTGTGAAATGGTCGAAATGATAATTGAGCGACACTCGACCTCCTCACGACCAAACACACCAATACGTAATTTCCCTCCAGCGACCTGAAAATCTACATGAGATACTAAATGTGCTCCAATATATCTTTGGGAGTAATCTAACTGACTCCCTACCACACAGCCAGCTAGAACCTTAGGGAACGAGGGAAAATCCACCCCTCTCCTTGATATCCCTGTAATAAAATATACATCCTCCTTAGTGGGCATGTACCACTGGTTGATACCAACCCAAAAATCCTGTCGCTGGGCATTCCACCATCAAATAAGATGTCTCAAAAACAAACTATGGGACTTTAGGGAAGTAGCCCCCTCATAGAACTTCAGGAGGCCTACCTGCCTAAGGAGCCCCTGTGTCGCTGATGTAATAGGGTGAGGGTATGCATCTCTCTCCCTCTCTCTTGCCTCCCACAAGCGAGCCATGTTATATTGTTTTGCCTATTGTTGTTGTTGTTTCTCCTCTTCTCTCCTTTCACGTCTCTGAATGATTGACATATTAAACACAATTTTTTTATTAATTGACACATGTATTTACAAATATACTTATATAAATATTTTTTTTAAAATAAATAAAACAAGATTTGGTGTGCCAAAAACACAGTCATGCATCAACACTAATGCGTCTATCCAAAAAGTGCACCGGACACAGTGCACCTAATGATATCAACCGCACCAGGCGCGGTGCTCCAGAAAATGTTTTTAGCGCACCGTTCACTACGTGCAGTGTCAGGAGGCTGGCACACTGACTTCACTATACACCCCAGGGCTTATAGATAAGTCAGCACACCGCCCTCCTGCCACCGTACATATTCATTGGTGTGGTATTTTAAGAGGCCACACCGTTGACCTAGGCCAAATATGGTAAGCATTGTGCTAAAAAATAGTCGTCCTGAGGCGGTGATTTCAGTCAATGTACCACATCACCACTATTCAACTAGGTCAACGGTGTGGCTAGTTAGCCAACCACACTAATCATTTTAAAGAAATTTAAAGAAAACGGTGTGGCTTTGGTATCTACCCCAGAATCATTGCGGATACCCTTAGCACCAGTTTACCAGCCCAAACCATTGAAAATGTTGAATTACGGTTCCAGCACACTGATAACATTATGCACCCTGGGGCGGAAAATTCCATCAAACCACTGAGTTGCCACGATATACCATTGTAAACGGTGCCGCCTGGTAGCCGATTGCACCGCACTTTTTAAAAAAAATTAAAGTAACATGGTGCACTGCCTGGTACCATTCCGGAACTGGTGCAGATACCATTAGCACCGGGTGCGGTGTGAACTATAAATTTACAGGAAGCACCGCAAACCAGTGCGAGCTGAACGGATTGAGCACACCACACGACAAATGTTTTTTTTTGTTTTAATGGTTAATTTTAATGTTTTTTCAAATTCTAATCCACTAAAAGGTTTAATTATGGAAAAACAAGAAAAATGCCTGTACATTTACTTGTCGAGGAAGCATATTGGTTGTACAATTTGCGAAATAAAATTTGTCCACTGTTTTATAAAATTCAAGCTGGAGATTGGTGGCAATGCACAACAGCAGTGCGTGCAATAAATGTAATGGGAGCACGAATGTCAGTGTGGCTCAAAAAAGGATAACTTGCACCAGTGCTTGAGAGCTCTATAGCACTGAAAAAAGTGAAAAATGTGGTTTTTCGGCAGTAATGTTTTTTTTATTTAACCCTGTTCCGGTGCGCAAGGTTTTTACTGGCGTACTGGTGCATTTTCACTATGTCGCCCCGGCCAGTTTCTGTTTTTGCACGCATTTAAGAGGCACCGGGGTGGTGTAGAGGTAATGTACTGGTGCTTATAGTAATAATACGCATTGGGCACGTTGTTCCGTGAACTAATGATTTGTGCGATTTTTTTGATGTAATTTTGTTTTTATTAAGTATTTTCTGGTGCATGCCATTAATGGGGCCCCAGTGCATTTCTGTCATTCCGCACATGACAGTTTCTATTCCACACACTTTTTATGAGACTCCGAGGTGGCTTATAGGTAATGCACTCGTGCTGTACAGTAATAAGATGCACCGGGAACACTGTCCGGTGAACCAATGATTTGTGCAGTTTTTTTGGCATAATTTTATTTATTTTTAACCCCTTTCCGATGCATGAAATTAATGGGGCCATGGTGCATTTTGGTCATTGTGCCCTGGGTGGTTTCTGTTCTGCGTACTTTTTATGAGACATCGGTGATGACGAGTAGACATGCACCAGTGCTATTCCGTAATGAAAGGCACCATGTAGGTATGTACGGAGTGCATGGTTTCCAGTGTGCCAATGTTTTATGCGATTTTTTTGTTGTATTTTTTGTTATTTAACCATCTAATGGCTGTACATGAATATGACACACCAGGGGTGGGTGTTAGGAGTGCACGGTTCCCGGTGTGCCTATATTTTGTGCAATTTTTTGGCCGTAATTTTTTTTTTATTTAATCCTGTGCTAGTGCGCATGGATTTTAGGGAAACCCAGTGTGTTTACGGGTGACCCATGCGGTGTTAGTTTTCTTGCATTTTTTATCAGGCGCCGGTGAAAAATTTATGTAAAGTATCGATACTCTACAGAATTACAATGCACCAGGTGAGTGTGTATGGGGTGCACAGTGTTTGGTGTGCCAATTTTTTAACCTCACCGATGCTATGCCGTCTTGAATGCACCGATGTGTTTTACGGTTGTAAGAGCACCGAACGAAATACATCCACAAAAACCTTCGCCCACCAACCTCCTCTAGGAAACTCCTCTAGAAATGGATTTTTGGGGTATTTTTATAAGGGGTTCCTCAAAAACATCCGCTAGAGGGTCTTTTCCTTGTAATGTTAATAAGAACCAAATGTATCTGAGTTAGTAAGGTGTTAAATTTGTATTGAAAAAGTCACGAGATTGAATCCCATATCTGCGCTTAAAAAAATTCAACCAACCATGACAGGCCGCGTATTTCCCTCTAGTAGGGCCAATTGTCACCTATTCAGTGCTACTTGTCAAGATCATATTAGTCTACCTACCCCAATCGAAGTCTGCCACTTGTCACCATCTAGTGATGCAATGTGGTGGTCCAAAACCCTTAGTTGTAAAACCGTGATCTAGAACCATGTGTTGACTTTGATCTCTACAACCATGTGTTGAACCTTTGAGTTTGACAAGCTAACCTTGAATTTTTGGAGTTTTCCTTGAAAAATTTGACTTTGCATAATTTCTTTATAGAAAGTCGTATTTTTCTCGTTTAATTTTCATTAGAATCAATTTTTCAAGCTCTATGCAATGGAATGAATTTCGATTAAATCCAATGACTTTGAATTTTTGGTGATTAATCCCTTTTGGATCAATCCATATCAATTTTTGATCATCTTGGATAATTCCTGATCACCCAAGCTCTCCCTTTTGATCTGATCTGATACATAGTAACCTCCCTTTTCACAATTGGTTAAACTCACACAAAGATACATTGTATCACAATCAGTTGAATTTAGGAAAGGGTAATGTGCACGGTGAGTTTATAATGTTAGAGTATATATTTTCCATCTCTGATGTTCTCCTCTTCTAGTGATCTTGGACAATACCTGGTAGAGTCACTTCAGGATCATAAATGTTGTTTCACTACCAGTGAGTCTGGATATTACCTCGGTGAAAATTCTTGATTCACCTCCTTATGCATGAATCGTTTCTCTTATTTCACCCTTTATTTATGTATTTAATTGAAATGTGCACTGGCACTTATTATTTTCAATGAGAAGAAGATGGACCCTAACTTATTGAGATCAGAGGAGGTTTCCTGACTTATTGAGATCGGACTTACTAAGATCAGAGGTCTCAATATATCTTTGAGGATACATCAATGCTGATTTCATGTATGTGGAAGGATTTATCTGATAATATCAAGGCCTTACTGCTGAAATGGTTCTTTTATTGCCACAAGGAGTAGTGGGGTTGCTAAACTTTGATCACGACTGGTGCATTTCTAACAAGATTGGAACTTGTAGACATAAGCATGAGCATCCTTAAAAAGAGTGGGCCAATAGTAGCTAGCCTTCATAACTTTTTGTGTTGTTTTGTTTTCCCACAAAGTGGCCACTGTTTGGTCTATCATGTATATCCTTCATAACCTTCTTTGTATCTTATGACTCAAGGCACCTTATTAGGACTCTGTTGTGGCGATTTCGGAAAAGCACTCCATGCAAAAATTCATATCATATATAATTTGAACATATTTCCCCTTTCTATTTACTTGATAAGTGTGAGGGAAAGGTGTCATGTTCCACAAATTTTCTATCTCTACATACTAATGTGAAGTGGATGTGGAATTAGAAACATAATCAATATTGTACATTTCACTTTCCTTCTCCCATCTCGAGATTTCTTGTTCGAGTTTATCCTTTGCTTCAGTTTCTATTATACATAGGATATGGCCCTTTATAGTATGAACTACCTTGAAATTTAGATCGTATTCTTGAAGAGAGGTCAACCAATTAACCCTCTTCTCTCCTAGCCCTTATTCTAGAAGAAACATTCTTTCTATTGGGTGAGGTATGAATATAGTGGTGTGAGATTTCAATAAGTTGGGCGTCAAATACTTCACTGCCTTATTTATTTGATACACTTGTTTATCAATGGTAGGGTAATTTAATTTTGGTCCCTGTAGACTAGTGATCATAAAAAATATATGTCATTCATTTCCTTCATTTTCCTTCTAAGTTAATATAGCAAAAATCAATAAATTCGAAGAAAATTTGTAGGGTGGGAAATCCTTACTGTAATATGTACTGAAAATTATGGGTGCATTGGAAATAGCCTATTTAATCCAAGAAAAAATGTCTTTCTCCCATTTTTCCCATTTATATACTACACCTTTGTTGACCATCTCCTGTATGGGTTTGACTATTTGTGCGTAATCAAAGATGAATTTTCCGGCGAAGTTGATTTTCCCTCAAAAATATTGCATGTATTTCTTACTAACTGGGAACTAAATCTATGTGATAGCCTTCACCCTCTTGGGTTCAATCATTATACCACTCTTTGTTATGATGTGCCCTAGCAAGATCCCTTTAGACACACCAAAGACGCTCTCTTTGGGATTAAGAGAAATTCCATACTTCTGGCACCGCTCAAATATCTATTTTATATTATGTACTTTATTCGACATTCTCTTAGAAAATACGGTGACATCATCCAAGTATAAAATGATGCTCTAACCTGTGAGGCCACAAGAGGAAATCCCATTTCTCTTTGAAAGGTTGAACCAGCATTGATTATCCCAAACAAAATTATTTTGAATGGAAATGTTCCCCATTTAGTATTGAATGTAGCTTTCAATCTATTACGTTCTGCTATTAACACTTGATTATAACCTAAAAATCGATCTAGTAGTAAAAAAATTTCATACCTAGACACTATCATGAGTATATAATCCATGGGTGGCACAGGATAGTTATCTTTTTCTAAAGCCTAGTTAAGATTTGAAAAATCACCACAAAAATATTTATGTGGACTTCTTTCTGACTGGGACCAAGTTGGAAACCCACCTAGAATGGCTGAATTTGAAAATGATCCGAGCCTCCAACAAATTTCTCAATTCCTTTTGAATAAGGAGCTCCAACGTCGAATGAACTTTTCACAGCTTCTATTGGAACAATTTGATCCAGGTGGATATTGGTGGCCATCCGCCTATTCCACTTGGGCCCCCACCACTGTCTCTTTCAGTTTTTTAGTTTTGGCATAATCTACTATTTTTAGCATTTTTTCGGGTTCTGAACTTTCAGAGCCGTTTTGAGGCCCTAAACGACGTTTTGTGGGCATCGCGCCTCCAGCGAATATCATTCCATTCTAGAATGATATTCGTTGTGAAATTTTTAGTCCTCAGATAGAGATTTCTAATGATGTATCATGTGCATCAAATAGAGATAGTATGCCAAAGTTACGTCCCTGGGAAGTTGAAACATCAATTTACCCAAACGGGGCCCATAGTTTTGACGCTTCGTCTCCTAGGGTTAGGTTTTTGGATGTTTAGGATTCTCCATTGTTTCTCAATAATAAATAGGCCCTCGAGCCTCATTGTAACTCAGTTCAAAGGCCTGTAGCTGCCACATCTCTTCTCAGAGATAGCTACCAGCGCCCTAGCTAGTTTTATTTCCATTCTGTCTGTAAGCAAATTTCAGTTCTTCGATATTAATGAAATGAAGTGTTATTTCCGCTGCATCTCTGTATTTATGGTTATATGTTTATTCTGTTGCGTTCCTGCATAAATCCGGATCAGTGGTATCAGAGCGGTCTGCTTTTTCTCGATCCTTCTTTGCATGTCCCCAACGAGGTCGGGGTATAAGGAGCTAGGGCTTGATCTGGTGGAACTTTTGCAAGATCAGCCTCGCAAACCTCGACGGACGCCCATGGGGGACGAAAAGAAAGATGAGGGAGCAGGAGATCCTATCAAAATATTGCTCGAGGAGGCCCTCGAAAAACAAAGGAACGCGATGATGGATAACTTTGTTCAGATCCTTCAACAGCTGCCCACCGGCGGCGCATCTGCATCCAGCAGCCACTCTCGTAGTGCGACTCCTTTTAAGGTACAAGTAAATTTTAACATTCCCATATTTGAGGGTCAAATAGAACCAGATGCCGTAGATAGATGGTTGAATCTATTAGAAGGATATTTCTCTGTTCATGACTTTTCAGACCAGGAGAAGATTATTTTTGCACTCCTCAAAGCTACCCCCCATGTTAAGGACTGGTGGGAAACCTACTATGAGAACAAGGACCAGACAGAAACCTCTCTATTCTCAGCTGTACCAACTTGGAATTATTTTCGATATGTCGTCAAGGAATAGTACTATCCCATGGGGAGCTATGAGGACAAGTACATACAATGGACCATGCTCCGAAAACAAAGGGATCAAGATGTGCATGAGCTGACGAATCTGTTCCATACCCTGCGCACAAAGTTGGGTATCAAAGATTGCGAGAAACATTTGGTGCTAAAGTATCAAAGCTGTTTGCACAGATACATTCAGGAGGAAATGGAGTTCCTCGACATCTCCTCGCTTGGTACGGCCTACCGGTATGCTGCCAAGATTGAGCAGAAATTCAAACAGAAGAAGCGAGACTTTGGATCTGCGAATCAAAAGTAAGGGGAAGGTGCTTGCAAACCGCAGAACAAAGGACAGAGGAAAGGCATGGCAGCTAAAGACAACCCATCAAAGCCACAAGAAAATAATAGCACCACAAATCCAAAGAAGGACACGGGAAAGTGGTGTGAGTTCCATAAGAGCTCTACTCACAACACAAGTGAGTGTCAGGCCAAGCAGTCGCTAGTGGCCGAGATGAGGGCTTCTGAGTCAGATGCATGCTCTGACTCCGAATCAGAACCTGAAAAGGGGAATGAAAAAGGGAAACAGATTATTGATGCGGAGCCCAATGCCACTATTGCCACTACAAAGATCCAGAAGGAGGAACCGGAAGATCCAGAGGAGGAGGAACGTCTCTTCCACTCCCAGATGTGGGTAAAGGGCTCCCCTGTATAGTTCATTTTCGACAATGGGAGCCAAAAGAACCTCATTTCAGCAGACGTCGTGAAGCAGTTGGGCTTGCCGACCACAGCTCACCCACATCCATACACCATCGGGTGGCTTCACCAAGGACGAGATCTCCGTGTCAGCCAGCAGTGCCGCCTTCCCTATAGCATCAAGCCCTTCACAGATGAGGTATTATGTGATGTTGCTCCTATTGATGTTTCTGATGTATTATTAGGACAACCATACTTGTGGAAGCGCCATGCTGTGTATCAGTCTTGACCTCGTGCTGTCATTGTTACTTTGGGAAATAAGTTGTATAGGATACCAGAGGAACCACCTCCTACGGCTATCTCTTTGGTTACTACAAAACAATGCAGTAAGCTCATTTCCCAAACCAGGAAATTAATTTTCCTGATGATCCGCCCCCAGGGCAAGAAGAAGACTGTGGCCACGACCTCCATATAGGGCTTCTCTACACAACAACAACAAATGGATAAGGTTGTGGAGGAGTACGGGGACATCTTCACCTCACCCACAGGGGTTCCTCTGCACTGTCAGGTCAAGCACCCGATTGATCTAACCCCAGGTGCGCCGCTACCCAATGGACCGATCTATCAGCACTCTGTTCTGGAGAATGATGAAATCAAGAGGCAGATTCAGGAGCTATTGTAGAAAGGTCACATCAGACCAAGTTCATCGCCCTATGGGAGCTCGATCGTGTTGGTACAGAAGAAGGATGGGACGTGGAGACTCTGTATTGACTATCGGGTGCTGAATAAGATCAATGTCCGGAATAGGTACCTAATCCCATGGATTGATGACCTTCTGGACCAACTCAAAAGTGCAAAATATTTCAGCAAGATTGACCTGAAGTCTGGTTATCACCAGGTACCAATTGAACCCTCTGATGTGTGGAAGACTTCCTTCAAAGCCAAGGAAGGTCTTTTTGAATGGCTAGTCATGCCTTTCGGGTTGACGAATGCTCCCGCAACCTTCATGAGGATGATGGGCAACATCTTGCGGCCATTCACCAACTCATTTGTAGTGGTGTACCTGTATGACATTCTGATCTTCAACAAGAATTGGGAAGAGCACCTTCACTACATATGACAGGTCCTCCAAACACTGTGGCAACACAAGTTGTGTGCCAATTTGGAGAAGTGCATGTTTGGCATGACCTAGGTTTAGTATCTGGGATACATTATTGATGAAAGGGGGGTGCATGTGGATCCAGCCAAGATCCAAGTCATTCGGGATTGGCTAGCCCCAACCACTATAACAGAGCTTCGTAGCTTTCTGCGTCTTGCTAATTTCTACCGTAGATTTGTGTTGGGATTCTCTCATATCACTTGGCCCTTGAGTCAAGTCACCAAGGGAGGAGCGAGAGAAAAATTATTTTGGTCGAAACATCAACAGAAGGCATTCATAGAATTGAAAAATCGCCTCTATTCTGCCCCAGTGCTCACATTACCCGACTTGCAACAGCCATTTGAGATCGAGATAGATACCTCTGGCTATGCTATTGGGGCATTTCTTACTCAACAGGGACATCCAGTGGCATATCATAGTGAGACATTGTCTGAGACAGTTCGCAAGTATCCCACCTATGACAAAGAGATGTATTCCATTGTGCAAGCCTGTCGACAATGGAAGCATTACATTTTGGGGAAGGAAACAATCATCCACACAGACCACCAGCCCCTACAGTTCATACAGACACAAAGGAAGTTTCAGAATGATCGCCATCAGAAGTGGTCCACATATCCGCAACAGTTTCATTTGAACATCAAGTATAAGAACGGTAGCACCAATAATGTTGCAGAATGCCTCAGCCGACCACCGATTGTGGCGCTCACCACCATGCTCAACTCTTGTGGGCACGAGACTTCTCATTGGCCGCTTCTCTATGAGAGTGACCCAAAATTCGACCACACTTACAAGGCACTCTTGGGGGGTATGCAAGTTCCAAATTTTCACCTCCAAGATGCACTTTTATGTCAGCTGGGACACCTTTGTGTTCCTTCAAGCGAGCGTGCCAAGATGATATGGGAAGCACACTACATTCGATTCGCTGGGCATTTCGGGGTTGAGAAAACAATAGCAATACTACAGAATTATTTCTATTTGCCGAACCTTCGAAAGGATGTCAAGAAGCACATCAGATCCTGCACTGCTTGTGCCATTGCCAAACCGACCATCAAGAAGCAAGGCCTATATACTCCACTACCTACCCCTAGTCGACCTTGGGAATCCATATCCATGGATTACATGTCGAGCCTGCCTTCTACTAAGAATGGAAATGACTTTTTTTTCGTGGTCATTGATAGATTTTGGAAGATGGCCATTATGGTGGCCTGTAAAAAGAATATCACAACAGAAGCCACTGCTAAACTCTTCTTTGAACGAGTGTGGGTGCACTTTGGGATCCCACAGTCTATCATATCAGATCGAGATAGCAAGTTCCTCAACACATTTTGGTCCAGCCTCTGGTCAATGTTGGACACAAAGCTCACCAAGTCCACATCTTTCCATCCCCAAACAGATGGCCAGAGAGAGGTGATCAACAGAATTATTGTACACATTCTACGCATGTACAATTAAAAGCATCCATGCACATGGGACGAGAGCCTCCCCTATGTAAAACATAGTTATAACAGGGCTCTCCACAGTTCAATTGGCCATAGCCCCTTTCAGGTGGGCTTGGGATTCCAACCATTATGTCCCATTGACATAGCCATGCCATTTGCAGTTGCTTAGGCCGATTCAGCTCATGTCCAGTCTGAAGTTGACAAAAAAAGTAGCTTCATCGAGCACATTCAACACATCCACCAAAAGGTTCATGATATATTTGACAGAGCCAATGCAAAGTACAAGCAGCGCCATGATCAACACCAGGTGTCACACAATTTCCAGGTGGGCGACAAAGTATGGCTACATTTACAGAAGGAGCGCCTCACTGGACCCCACCGCAAGATTTTCCCACTCCCATACGGGCCGTACAGCATCACCAAGGCTGTAGGGAACAATGCCTTCGAGCTTAGTATTCCTCCATTTCTTGGTCTGCACCCAGTCTTCAATGTGGATCACCTTCATCCTTACTTCCCACCTCTACTGGACACCTCATACATTGCAGAACAACTCACACCAACAGAGTTAAACCCAGACTGCATGGAACAGGCTACCACAGATTGTATCATGGAAATGTAAATCAAGAACACTCGCCAATACAATATCCAACTGTATCAGGTTGTCAAAGCTGGCCAACTCCTGCACCAAGGAAAGTGGTTCACCAGGGACCAAGTTCAGCAGAAATTTCCCCATCTCATGGAGGAGCTTAACACAATGGGGACCATTGCTTCCTAAGGGGGGAGGAATGATCCAGGTGGATATTGGTGGCCACCCACCTATTCCACTTGGGCCCCCACCATTGTCTCTTTCATTTTTTCAGTTTTGGCATAATTTACTATTTTTAGCAGTTTTTTGGGTCCTGAACTTCTGGAGCCGTTTTGAGTCCCTGAACGATGTTTCATGGGCATCGCGCCTCCAGAAAATATCATTCCGTTCCAAAATGATATTCATGGCAAAATTTTTATTCCTCGGATATAGCTTTCTAATGATGTATCATGTGCGTCAAATAGAGATAGTATGCCAAAGTTACGTCCCTGGGAAGTTGAAACACCAATTTACCCAAACGGGGCCCATAGTTTTGGCGCTTCATCTCCTGGGGTTAGTTTTTTGGATGTTTAGGATTCTCCATTGTTTCTCAATAATAAATAGGCCCTCGAGCCTCATTGTAACTCAGTTCATAGGCCTGTAGCCGCCACATCTCTTCTCAGAGATAGTTACTAGTGCCCTAGCTAGTTTTATTTCCATTCTGTCTGTAAGCAAATTTTAGTTCTTGATATTAATGAAATGAAGTGTTATTTCCATTGCATCTCTGTATTTATGGTTATATTTTTATTCTGTTGTGTTCCTGCATAAATCCGGATGACAATTTCACCCCTTCTTTTATTGGTATAACTTGTTGGATGCCCCGGGTATCATAATTCTTTATATCATCATATTTCCGACTGAAATAATCATGATACTACTTGAATAAACGAATAAATTCTTCTCACTCCTCCAGTGACCAACATGTATCGAGATTGACATAATTTTGATATTTTGGGGTTACCAAATTGACTTGTTCATATGCGAGCTTTGAACTCTGAGCCTTTATGTTTGTTGGCCCTCTAAACTGGTTTTTCAAGTCATATAATTTCTCTTGGGAAACCACACCTATTGGCATAGTATTTCCTTTTGGTGCTCAAGTTTCATTTTGTAGAGCCTGCTTGTGCTCATCCTCCTTTTTGCTGACCTATTTAAATACATAATTATTCACCATAAAGTGTGGTATTTTCTTCTCATCATTGAAAATGCGTAATTTAGTGGCATTTTTGGGTAAAGATGGTTTATATAGAATTTCAATATAAAAACCATTTTCTAATGGAAACATCCTAGCAGTGGCATTTGCTAATTTATTTGATGTTGATTTTATAACACTTGGAATAGAAAAAATATTGAAAGATTTAAAATTATTTATGAAACACCATACCTCTTGTTGTTAGTTTTTGAGATGAGGTGGAAGACACTGCATAGTATCTCATACCTTATGAGTGACTACCTCTGAGTCACTAATTATCTTCAGAAACTCTACCTTCAGGTCTATAAACTTATTTAATCCAAGTATGAGTGTCATGTTATTAGTGCACTCAAAATCCGGACATGATTAAAGTACATGTTTCTTGTTATGAGGGTCTATGAGGAAAAAAAATAGCTTTAGAACCATATTACGTCTTAGAACCATCAAAATAAAGAGTCCAAAATTTCCAAGATTCTAAGCTATTTCTTGTACAATTACTACTATTATAACTAGTAATACTATGCACATCTATATTACACAAATAATTTTCATTTAATGAAGAACAGGGAAGTAGCTTCAGTTGTTTGTAGGGTGGAATTAGTGATGGTTGTGCGAGATAGAACCCAAGGTAATTTTACAAAAACAAATTGTAGAGTATTAGATTGGCGAAAGTGACCTACAAAATTTTCCCTTCGAAGGATGTAATCATGTATTTAATTTCCTTTATAAGTAAGCCATAAATGTGACCAATTGGTTTCAAAATACCCTTGTAATTTTCTTTCCCAATCTATAGTAAGGATTAGATCATATTCTTTTGGTACATCCACAATTATGATATTTATACATTCATGAAGTTGATCATCTTTACATAATATGATAAGAACATTTCTACATTCACTAATAGCCTGGACCAGAGATTTGTCCAAACGAATAATATATCCACCAGTTTTATCCCATTTGGAATTTATTTTCTTTGCAACCGATAATCGAATTACATTTACGGATGCCCCAGAATCCACTAAAAAATTGGGAACATTGTAATTGAAAATTGCAAAAGTAAATAGAAACAAAGGGGAAAAAGTAGTGGATTCTAATGGTGCAACATTAACAACAGACTTGAGGGCACCAAAACAATTACCATATACCTTATGGTAAGAAAAATTACTACCTGATGAGGCCTGATTAGGGGCTCAGACAAGCAGTTCCCATTGGATTTCTAGTCTTTTGAGTTCAAAGATCGAAATATTTTCACATGTTTTGCTCATATCGTTGACTATGCTATAGGAAACTGCAAGAGGGGTTGTTGAAGTGTTTGGGCGAGTGAATTTTATTATCACTTCCAATGTGATGGTATTATCTTTAGTATTATTCAAAGTGTTATTTGTTGTGGTAGCATATCAAGACTTGTTTGGAGATTGGCTGATGGGCGGAGTGAGTTTCCTTAAAACAAATCTTTCAACTTTTGCCTTATCATATCTTCTTTAGGAACATTCCCATGGCTTATCAATTGATATGAATTTATTTTCTTCTGAGTCAAGGCTCATTTGGTTGTGGTTCTTTGGTTTTTCTCTTCTCAACTTTGAACACATAAAAAATTGTATTAATTGTGATTCTAACACTTGCAGTCTCTTGAGCCACCTCATATTCTTCCTTTTCTTCTATTTTTTAGACTGATCATCTGTAGGAACTATGTAAATAATGTGTGCAAATAGAGTATTCATATTATGATTCCAATGTAGGCATGTCATTTCTGAATGATATTCTTGGTGAAAAGGGCAATGTTCCATGATCATACTTTTGAAATTCAGCACGACATTTGAGCTTTGTGCAGACTTAGCTGACCGACTATTATTTTTGTTTCTCTTATTGAACCTCTTAAAGAAGTTAAACATTGGGGGGATTTCTACTGATAGTTTTATCACAAGTGTACTTTTCTTTAGTTCTGCTAATTCATTGGACATATTATTTATAGTGTGGGTCAAGCTTTGTAGATCAGTAAACCCTTTGTCATTGGCCTTGGTTCAAGAGGACTTAGACCTTTTACCTATCTCCTTGGAGTCCTTGTATGATTCATCATGAACAGTGAATCCAATTGCACACAAATTATTCTAAAAAATAATGGCTTTTTCAAAATTTTGGGCCAAAGTTTCCTTCACTGCCCTCTTCACAAACAATGATATGTTTGTTAGCAACATAGAAGTGTAGTAATAAATTGTAATGAGGCATGAGGTTCTATATCTGAAGGAAATTTCTTCAATACCAAATTGAACCTCTAATCAAAGTCCTTGAACTTTTATTTTGCCCCAATATTAAGGTTTTCTAGCTCTTTTAATAACATGGTTATGGTTTTGCCATCGAATAAATTTTGTAGGAACAAAATTTTAAACCCCCTCCAATTCCGAATTGAATTTGCAGGAAGACTATGATACCAAGCAGTCTCTCTACCATATAAGGTACAAGGAAAGAGTCTACAAATCATCATAATGTACCTCGAGCGTCTGAAATTTTAGGTATAAATTATCCAAATGGTATTCCTCTTTGATCACCTCTTTAGAGTCATATTTCATTAATACTTTTCTAGGTGCTTTGGCATCTTGTATAAAACCTCTGGACAGGAATGTGGACCCTGATTCATCTAATCTAGAACTTGGTATGCCATGTTCTCATATCTATCCTCCTCCTGCTCTTCATAATTTGAGGAATATTCTCCAACACCACCAAACCCGTAGAAAGTATCATTTGAGAGAACAATGTTATCTCCATCACCCCCATTAAAATATGGAGGATGTTATGGTTTTTCTATGTATTCTAAGAGATTCCGCTAGCTTTTCAAGGGTAGTGAAAATGAAATATTCGATTATATAAACCATTGTCACTATAGGAGTTTCTTATTTATTCTTAGGAAGAAAAGAAATATTATGTGCTCCAATAATTAATCCAATATAATTTAAAAAATAAACAGGTTATAGGTTAAATTGTCCAAATGTGCTCCTAATAAATTTCACAACTATGTTCAAGGTGAGACTGAGAAGATATGCCTGCTTCAAAAACAGGAGTTGGAGAAATGTTGGGAATCTTGTTTCCTTGATCGTAGGAAGTGTGATGTGGATGGGTGGAGTTATCAACCATAAAAATTTGATTTCCCTCCTTCTAGCGCCAAAACAGTTGATAGTTTTAGACCTGCCAAGATTCAAGGGGGTCTCCCTGATAAGTAGTCCCAACTAGACCTCGCACCATTTAGATAGGAGCACCATACGAGATACAAGATTTACTAAAATATGTTCCTTGGCTTTAGTTGTGATAATAAGAGAGAGAGTCACTTATGTGCCTTCAAAAATAAATCTTGTGTGCCTGGTGAATGTTCAGTTACAAGTGTATCAAGGTTCTTATACTGCAGAGAGTAGAGAAAGTGAGTCTATATCACAGAGGAAATATTATCACCCTAATAAATACACACATGAATAGGAATATCTCGACTAAGATATAGCAGAAGAGTCCACAAATACGTGGCAATCGTTACAAGCATCTGAGCATGTTCCCATTTAGATAAGCACTAAAATAGCTGAAATATTTCTACTTTCTTAGTACTGGTAAAAGAAAACATGAATCAAAAAGATTCATAGAATAGTATTGAAAACATTCATATTTCATGTATGAAAAATGGTTGGTCGTCAAGCATCAATTATTAAGTAAAATTCCCAAGATGCATAAATACAATGAACATCACTTGCTCCAATAGTGGAGTGTTGGAGCCACTACTTGCTCCCCAAAGTACTAAATTATCTCTCTTATGAATTATTGGAGAAGTCAAGGTTAAAATTCCTTTAAATGACAAGCGAAGATCTATTTATAAATTTAGAAGTGATGTTTCCTATCCTTGTGACTCTTGTCTTTCTAGCTTGAAGTGACCTTTGGACTTCTACAACCTTTGAAGTTCCAAATTTCTTTCGAAATTAAATATGACTTTTCATATTACATGTACTTTTGACTTCCATGACTCTTGAGTTCACAGATGACTTTTATACTTCTACTTGTTTTTATTTTACAATTATTACAATAATAAATCTTTTTATTCCATATCATCATATGATGAAACTAGACATGTCACTATTTGGATGACTAGGACATGGCAGTGACTGATGACATGGATCTGCTTTAGTGGTGATGGGGCTTTCACTGTCTTTTTATTTTATCATCATCTAGTCATGGTGCTTCCACCCTCCAAAGAATATTCATACTTTGGAGTCTTCATGGCTATTTTATGATTAAGCTTTAGGTGTGTTATTGGTTCTTATTGTGCTTCCTTCATTTATACTCTTTGCTTGATATTCCCTATGTGTGATTTCCATAAGAATCCTGGAATACATGTTTCTACAATCACTCATGGTGAGTAACTAGAATCTTAAAATGTATTACTCTACCATGTTTATTGCATATTTTCTTGTTTATGTCCTTTTGGTGTGCTTAAAATGGTCAATAGATCTTCAAGGCTCAAGGGTAGACTGGAAAAGGTTCTTGCGATGGAGGTGGAGTAGCTTTGGGGATTCAGCATGCAGTCATGTGCCCTAAAGAAGAAATCAATTAAGGCATGGCACATGTCTCAAGTCTGAAGGACAAACGAGAAGTATTTGGGTTTCCTAAGTGCACTATGCACCCAAGGGAGAGAGAGAGGTTGTAGGGTGCACCCTCGAAGGTTGAAGGTTGAGGCTTTGTTCCTTTAGGGTATCCTCATGTGCCTAATAGGCCTCAAGAAGGATGCAACTCACACTCTTGAAGGTAGAAGGTTAAGGCTTTCTAATTTATGGGTGTGACAGTGTACTCAAGTTAGTTCAGTAGGGTGCATGGTGCATCGAGGAAGGTTGAAGGGTTGAGCTTCAGGTCTTAAGGGTGTTCCAATGCAATCAAGGAGGTCACACTTATTCGACTACAGGGAGTGCACTCCAAGAAGACTTCATCACGTGTTGAGGGCATAGTTCAGAACAAGGAATGATATTCATTCTTTTGGAGTGTTCCCAACTCTGTGAGAGGGTACAAAGAACACTTCTAAATAACGAAGGGTCACACATCAAGGATTTAGAGTGCACTCATGTGCTCTTGCCCTTAATGGGGTTTTTTTGCAACAAAAAATCATCTAAGTCTAGATAATTGGTCAAGGGGTGAGAAAGATGAGTTATAGACATAAAACCATGTGCCACACTTACACACTCATCAAGAAACTTTATATAGGCTTTATCAACAATGAATATACATCAAAACTCCACTTTATGCACATTCCCCAAGTAGAAATGATGAAGTGTGTGTGACTACGACCAAAAGTGTTGTTTTACAACAAGAAATGTGTTGTGATCATGAACTTCATATAAGTATATTTCAATCAATTTGACAACACTTAAGAACACCAAAGAACACTCAAAACACATGAGGAAAAATAAAACGAAACTTGATGACCAAGGTGACACTTGACACGTAAAAGAAGTGTGCTCCAAAATCAAATGTATTGAAATTTAGGATGGTGTTATAACAAAAAAAAGAAGCATTTAACTTCATTTTTCCATGAAGAGACCCACACATGTGGGAGAAGAAAATGAGAAAAATGAAAAGAACCATTAGAGGACAAGGAGTCTAAAGGGGTAGGTGGGGGCCAACTCAGTTAACTCAAAGAACTCAGTTTAGTTTACATGCAATATCGTTAAGGAAAAAGGAAAAATATAGGTGGAGACAACTTAGTTAACTAAAAAAACTCCAAGTTTTGTTTTAAATGAAATATCATTAAGAAAAAAAAAAATATAGGTGGGGATGGCTCAATTTTTGCATGCAATGTTAATTAAAAAATAAATTATTAAAAAAAAATTAAGAGAGAGAGAGGGAGAATATTAAAAAAAATAAATGTAAAAATAAAACAAAATAATGGATCCATCAACTCCTTGAATGCAAATTGGCTGCTACGAGATTCTATAGGTTGTAAAGGAAAGTTATAGGTTTCTATAGGAAGATGATATAGTTCTACAGGAAGACAATTTTTCCCTAGAATGACCACTAAATCCTTGAATAAATTGAAAATAAAGGGGATATTGAAAGGAAATATAAGTAAAAAATTATTGCCACTTGAATTAGATTTTTTTTTTTTAATATATCACTTATCAAAGAGAATTTTTCTAAATTATGCAATGTGAATCTAGGCAGTGCAACAATTGGGTGGTTTGATTGTTCTTTTTAGTATGGAAAATGTGTAAAATTTTCATGAGATAATTGATTTCGTCTCCTTAAAAAATTGTGCGTCTTTCCTCTGCTATAAAATTCCTTGTTGCACAGGAGACCTTTAACCCCTATAGCAGTAGAGACACAAATGGAGTTGGAAGAGGTAGATACAACAAAAGAGGAAATAGAGGAAGAAAAAAAAGAAAATATAGAGGTAGGGGTAGAGTTATCAAAGCTAAAAAAAAATAAAATAAAAATTGAAATAAAGTTAGTTGAGCTTCATTTGGCAGAGTCAAAGGTTCAAGTAAAAATACCAACACCATAGACAAAGTCTCAAGATCCTCAAAAGGACATATAGCCACCAAGAATACCAACTAATAAGAGGAAGGAGGAAGAAAAATATCGTATTATACACAAGGAAATGGAAATAATTGAAGAACATGTAGGCTTCCATCTAACAAGGGAAGCCACATCCACATTATTATGGGGTGTTATAAAAAGTATTAGAGGCATATATGAAGAACAATAGAACATGGAATATTAGTAGGTTTCTCAGAGGATGAGAAACAATTTCAGTACGGGGCTATGATGGGCCTCCAAATTAGATACAAATTTAGTCTCATATAACATTTATTAGACACATAAATTATATATTAAATCTCTCATTCTTGACTCAATAATTTTTTCTTAGCTTTAATAAGTTCCTAGGAAGGTTTAGAGATAATTCCATATTATATGCCTAATATATATTTTTTTTTGGTAGAATATTTTGATAATATTGGGAAGATTTTGAAGATATAGAAGATGAGATAATTCAGGGATATTCTCCCTACCACATGATGCCACGATATGGAAAAATAAATGAAGAAAATATCATATAATCATTGAAATATTTTGGAGCTCCACTGATTGAGAAAATCTAGGGATGTGTTCCCTACTAGAAGAAAAGCCAAATTTCAATGTTGAATAAAGATTCCTCTGGTTTTTTACTAGATCCACTTTTCTAGGCATTTTGGAGGGAATTAGTCCCCCTCTTCAATGAGGTTTCACCTCAAGTATTTTTTTAGAAATAAAGGGGCATAGTAGCCCAAGAGGAAGTTCAAATTAGTGGAGAATATACTTGGAGGAGCAGTATGATTCTTTGCCTAATATTTTTTTATGTTTGAAATATTTTGATAGTGAATGAAAGCCATATAATTTTTAGTCTGCTCAATATTTGGAAGTTTGAGTCCTCTTGGGTTAGGGCCCAACCTATAGACTTTAGTTTCTCTCTTTTGTTTATTTTACTCATGTATTTCCTTTCCTAATAGTATTTCCTTAGTTTTTAGAAGAAATTGTTTATGAAAAAATTTCTTGTGCACATATGTCAATCAATTCTCCTGTGGGAAATGTGCTTACAAATTTCTTTTCGGAAGACAAAAATATATAGTCACTTTTCTTTGTAGTATTTAGACCTCATATTAGTTATTTTTATTACATATAAGTTTTCAGCAAACTAGTGATTGGTTTAGTAGTTTTATTTGAGCACATGAAGTGTAAACTATAATAGAGGTAGGCCTTGTGAAAATTTATATATAGGTTGTATTTCAATGCAATAGCTAGATTCAAATAAAATTAAACTCATCCTTTCTCTGTCCTTTCAAGTTTCTACAATTTACGTTGTTAACATGCTTTAGTTGCTTGGAAATACAGAGTAACATGTTGTGGTGTGCAGGTAATATTGTTGATCTACAGGGTTGACGTTTTCATTCAAACTCCTCATGCTACCACTATATCCCTTTTTTCAACCTCAACAACTCCCTTAAATAATGTTTCACTAAGAACACATTTATGGGTTAATGAAGGAAATTATGTGCATTGGTTCTTTTGAAATTTGGGCCCTTAAACAATACTATGCTTGGAAAAGGTATCTTACAAATTTAATCTACCATCCATTATATTTACCTACCTTCAAGTTACCTTTTCCACCCCTAAAATTCTCGCGGACTCAATCTTGTAGAAAAACAAGGCTATCTTGTAGCACTCTATGTCAATCATGTAACACTACAAAAAAATCATCCAAATGTATTCCGATTTTCCCCACAACCCTCTTGAACAGCCTTAGGAACTCCATAGTTATCATAATACCATAATTATTAATAAAATTGACTCATAGATCTAGTATGAACATTGTTTTGGTTAATAAAGTAGATACCCAGTCATTCCTAACAATCTTGTAGGAAACCAGTAGTAGTTTTATGCTATTTCTAATCACATTTTAATGAGGATATTTTGAGTTTATTCGACTTGGATTGGCTCCTAAAAAAATATAGTTAATAAAAACATTTATTCCATATCATTTTAACTTGATTAGGTTATGCATTTCGTAGGTTAAGTAGCTCACTAGATCTAGAATTTCTGTTTTTTAGAGTAGTAATTTTCTGTTAATTTTTTGCACATGTTAAAAATGGTAATTTTGACTGATTATTTTTGTATTGGAGTCCTATGAAATAATAATTAGTAAAAAAATCATCCCATCTTTTTTTCATTTAATTTGTTTGGGAATTTAGCAAGTTAACTCGAGAAACATCAATCGTGTAGCAGTTTGTTTTCGAGATCTTCCTTGCCCAAATTCAATCCAAATTCATGATAGAAGTATATTTTTAGCCTATGAATGATATGAGATAAATTTGGTTGAGGTAAGGCTTGGTTAGGTTGTCATTTATCTCTTACATTACTTGCTTCATGAATGTTGATTTCTGCAATTAGCCTAAATTTCCTTCTCACAATTACTTTATGAGAAGTGTGATTTCCTTCTTGCAAGAGTAATATAGGACTTTCCTTTCCTGAAAAATATTATATATTTCCATTAATGAAATTTCCTTTCTTGAAAGTTACATTATATTTTCTTAATTTTCATTATGCTTTACATTTTTGAAAATATAAGACACTTCCTTTTTTCCATTTACATTCCAACAAAAGTAGAATAGGTTTATTTATGGCTATTTACCTTTTTCAACTTTGGATTTGAGGATTACCTAGATATTTATTCATTTGAATTTGTTTCATTTCCTTCTTTCACTTGCATCAAAGGGAGTCAGACTAACAAGAGGAAGGTGTCAGCATCACATACAATGTAAGTCCCACGTAAGTTTGTGCGAACCTTGAGTTGACAATTTAAGTTGGTAGTCTTGGGAGTTGCAACATTCTTGTTGCAATATTGGGGCTCAAAAGGTAAAAATTTGAAGTAAGTTTCAGTTGATTCATGAGTGAAGAGTATCACTCCTCTATGAACCTGTGGAGAAATATCACCACCCCCTTATCCTCACTACATTTTCTATCTTAGCAGCATAGCTAATACCTTAGACACACACTTGGAGAAACTAATATGAATTAATCTTCACGCAAAGAAATAAGAGGAAAAATTAAACCATCCTTCTATAGGACTAAGGAACCAACCTACTATATCATCCTCGAAACTAAATATACAAACCTCAGACTTCAAAGAGGCCCCGATGTGGGTAACAAAGTTTAAGACTACCTCTACAAAAGACTCACACCCCAATACCATTAGATAAAAAAAATACACAATATAATAAAGAACCCCATATGTCTATGAGAAGCAAGAAAATAAGCTACTAATCCCACAAGGGCCTTGCTGGTTTTTCTATACACTTCACACAAATTTTTCCAAATTTATTAAGCCAAAAAATGCTCACATGTCCAAAATTTAATCGTTCCATGAAGCCCCGCAACAATAAATGCATACAAGATGAAAATCCACCCCGAGTTTTATCCACAAACTGATACTAGAGCTATAGAAACATGAAAACAAACCCTAAAACCTTAGTCCAATACATAACACTAAAAGCAGTAAAAATAACCATACACAATAAGAAAAGAACATGAATTTTTCTATTGCGAGAAGAAATTAAATCTTTCACTAGCCCACTACAATTTTAGGTTCTAAGTGATCATGCATCAACCAAGATGCCAAGGTATCTATCTTCCTTCCTCCACCGCCCTTGAAGGCCATCACATTCATATATCACCAATTCAATTATAGACTCAATCACAACCACAAATCTCATCACTATGATAGCCACATCAAAATGCAATAGGAGGCCGAGTACTAGTGCTTGCCTCAAGTTGAAACACAACCAATAGATTCCAGACTCATCATAAAAACTCTACTAATAATAATTACCAACTAGAGAGTTGAATGTTAGGGTAGACCTTGCCCCCCTCTCATAAAGGCCCATCATGACCGAGGGGTGATGGGAACTGCCTCCAAATCCCCCGTTTCAACTTCATTAGCACACTCATAAGGGGATAAATGATATTTTATTTTAAATTAAGAATAGTAATTGCATTTATCCAACCATTTTAATTAAATAAAATTTCATTGAAGCAATTAATACCATCCTAGAATCATCTTAACTCTAAATCTACCAAGCACCATGACTGATCAAATATATTTTCGCTTTAAAATGGGATTGCAACTCAAGATATTTGATCCATCCCTTAGTAGATCCAAGGTTAAGATGGATTTAGGCCAGTTTAATTATTAATTATAATTGTAGTTATAAATATAATTTATTTTACTGTATTTTTAGCAAGTCAAATTGTTTTATTAATAATTATAATTATTATAAATATATATTTTTTAATTTTATGTAATTTTACTGAGTAATTTTTTTTTGAAGGATAGGAAAAAAAAATCATTATAACATCTCTTCCATACTGGACTCAAGTGCCTCTCGGGTGCACATAAATAAATTATCAAGAAGCAATAAAATTTGATATTTTTGAAATTTTTAATATATTTGTTTATAGGATGCATATAATTAATTAGAAGTTTCATTAAAGTTTTACTTTTTGGTAAACAAGAATGAGTATTTATATTTTATTAAATTTGTCCCTTGTTGCAACCAGTACAAATGAGATGTATTATAGTTTTTCTCCCTCTAAAGTGTCCTTACATTTTATATTGACTATTGACACCTCTTAGAAAGTACAAATATTCTCAAAATTCATTAGATTTCTACAACCTATAGTAAACTCATAACAAAAGACAAAATTTGCAACAATACATACATCATTTGTGGTCATCTACTTCCTCCTTAGATGGCCTTTTGGGGTCCAATGCTTTTTCCATTTTCTTCGAATTCTCTGTATTATATTCACTAAGTGTGATATTTTGAATATGAATGTATTCATGTTGATCAACTTTACGTTGATGAAGTTCCTTTATTTCATCCATTTACCTAGCTGATTTCACTGTCAAATCTTAGACCTCCTCCAATCCATTCACACTTACCTTCATCTACTCCATCATTTTCATATTTATCACCAGAAAATCAAGTTAAAGGGGTTCCATTTTCTCCATTAGTTGAGAGGCTTTGTCCTTACATTTGCAGCCAGTGTTCTTGCCACATTTTTTGGTACCCAAACCACCCTCCTTACCTATAGAAATCATGATACTATCACTCCAAAATGGAAGTTGTTATTTGTTGCTTCCACAATACCACACCCTCGATAAGTCATTTGAACTAATTTTTTAGTGTACACTTAATCACTATTCCCCCTGAGACATATTGAACAAAGTTGCAGGTCTCCCAAAATAGTGTAGTATTCTCATAGCCACTCAACCCAGGGACATAAGACTCTTTTTTTCTATTAATCTCCAATTTATGTCCTATCTTAATCTCCAAATTTTCTCCTATTTAAAACCAACAATTTTGCCTATTTTACATAACATCACCAAATAGAGCCAACCATGTGTGCCTATGTGCTTCCCTAAAACATTTTTTCTCTATGAGAAACATAGGATTCTATGTTTTAATCCAAATATCATTCTTTCAACAAATTATCATTCAAGTTTTCCCGTCAAAAGCTGAGTCCATTCACAAGTTGCAGAGGATCACCCTCAAGCTATAAATTGAGCATATTCTAAACAATTTTCTCCCACCCACCATATCTATATATCACTAGTAAGCCTACAAATAATCCAATACTAAAAAAAAGGTAGAAACCAGTTTGAAAACAAGTTATCCCCATTGAGGAATATCATGCACTAGGCTAACATGTGGATTTTATCCATGGAACCTATCAAATCCTACTACCAATCCCTCAACATTTTATCTCTAAGTTGAGTTCCAAATTGGGAAGCCACATTGGTTTGTTGTCTACTTTAAGTAACAATTCACATGAATTTCGCTAAATCCCACATGAGGTTAGCATTATAGTAGCATAAATATTTATAATTTTCATTTCCCTAAATAAAACCATTCTTTTCAATATTATGTCCCTACCTTCTGGTTGTTCAAATATTATGCCTTATGCATGCATGAAACATAACTGGGGTGGCATAACATCCATCATGACCGATTCCAAAATTTTTATAATGATACCATTCCCAAACACTAGTTTTATAATCATGGGCCCTCTAGTAATTTTTTAATATTTTAACATAGGTCACAATTCCTTCCATGAAACAATGTTTAAGGCTTTGATATTAGGGCAGGTTCCATGAACCTGAATCACCATTTGTCTCAAATCACCCTTCTTGAAGCTGGATGGATTGGTTTCATACCTGGTAGATTATTTATTTTGACTTAATAGGATATTAAAGTACCTTTTTTGTGGGATATGTTCCAAGAACCACTATATTCACTTCAAAATATTCTCCAAATGCTTGTCCCCAGGGGAGTTTCCTTTGCATAAATGTGAATGATGATCACTAAAACCCCCAAAATTCTAATATTTGTCATAAGTAAGGATTTGGTCAATACCAAACATTGTGAAAATCCATGCATTTCTGCATAGTTGTTTGCCATTTCTCCAATCCCATGGCAACCTTTCAATAGGATTCCTTTTGGCACTATACCAGACCCCTTTTCCATTGGCCACTCCTATGAATTTTATCACAGCTAATATTAATTAGTAAACTGATATTTAATTTATCTATAAAAAATTAACATTAAAATTTATATAATTAATTAAAAATAATATAGTAATTTAAATTATTTTTAAAATAGATATTAAGTTAAAAATATAACTTTATTGAACAAAACTTACCTAACCTTTGATGCTATTGATATATTTCTCTAAACTCTAAACCCTTAATACTACTCTCTACGTTATGGGAAAAGTTAGTTATGGAATTCAAATTAAAAATAAAAATGTTACAGTGACCCACCATAGATTTTACCATCTTCCTACTAGATGTCAAACATTGAGGAGATAACATTATCATCATACGCATTTTGAAATGCTTCTAGATTTTATAATTATGAGTGCTTTTCTATGACTATTGCTATCTCTTTTATCTAACTTCATAGCGAACTCTTATTAATAGTTATACTAATTTTAGAAAGTTAGTTGGGCTCATTTTACAATAGTCGAGTTGATATGTGTTTCTTTAAAATAAAAATAAATTATGCTTTAAATAGAAAAATAATATTGGTTATTAATAAAAATAAAGATGTTATAAATTAATTGTAATATAATTAAAATTAAAAAAGAAGAAATATGAATAAGATGTTTAAATCTTAGATTTTTGAAAAATATATCAAAAGGAGATTTAAATAAACTATTTAAAGGTTTATGTTAACTAATTTATGTAGATGTCAATTTCATATCTATCTATTTATATAAAATAATGTTAAAATACAATATTTTACTATTATATATAATAAAATATTCAACGTGGGTTATAAATAAAACCATTTTAATTTGACTTGATGTACATGTTATGTAAAGTATTTTATTGTCAACTATGTTTATAGTATACATATTTTTTAAAATTATGTATTTATCATGAAAAAAATAAATTTTATGGTTAAAATGTTTAGTTTATCCTATATATACTATATATAGCATTCAAAAATACAATTTAAATGATGAAAAATTACACATCATATTTTGCACTTTCAAAAAAATTTCACTAACATATATTAGATCACTACTTCAAATAAATCTATAATAATTTTATCATACACTTACAACTAATATGTTTTTTATTTCTTTATTCATTCTTTCCATGAGTTTATCCAAAATCGCTATACTTAAATTCCATGTAAATCATTTTCGAAGAGAGTTAGAAATTCCCTTCTGTTTCCTCAAATTGATTCATGCCTTCCTTGCGTGACATGCAAATTTGGTAACCATTAAAGGAAATATAGCTTCATCGAATACTTCAGTTCGAACCAAAACTTGATTCGATCTTCCAATAAATGTGTCCACATTACTTTACATTACTATTCAACAAAACTAGTTGTCCTTGTAGGTGTGGGCTTGTTATTTATTGGAAAATGAGAACAACAACTTATAACATTAGTTTAGAAAGGGTTTTTTAAATGATGCAAGAATGGCATGTCAATTGTAAGATTAATTTAATTGTAGTTCTTTGCAAATATGTAATTTCACGTTCCACTAGGAATTTAGGTTTGGTGTTGATATAAAATCCTAAGGGGAAACTTTTGTAACCGAAACGTCTTGATCACAGTAGTCTAGATTGATATGCCATCTCAATATGGATGCTTACTTACCTATGCATTAATTTCCATGGTTCTCACCGTTCATTTTATATGGCTGATAATAAATTATAAGAAATTTTCAAACGACATCTTAAATTATCTTTAATTTTAATTTTAATATATAATATTAAAATTCTCTTTAATAATAAATCATAGGTATATATAAGTAATATTTGATCTATATAAAAGTAATATTCGATTTCTTATTAGTGATAGCTACTTTTAGATGTTCCTATCACATGTTGGAATTTTTTATAATTCCATAACAAAACACAGATAGAATAATACTCTCCTCTAAAAACAGAGAAATTAAAAATTTGCTTTATAGATAGACAGAGTTTCACACTTTGAAAAAAAAATTCTATTTCATTAACTGAAATAACTATTACAAAAGAAAATTCCTCCTCAGAGGGATTACAAACAGACTACTGCAAACACAGTGCCAAAAAAAAATCTTTCTGTTACAGAGGAAATACTTTGTTTCGCTTACAAAATAGCCTGTGGGCTCACACACAACAAAAATACAACAAAACTACCTTTTCATTACATGAAATAATGTAATACTACGCTTTTTATATGCCACGCATTATAAAACATAAAACCAAGAAATAAAGAAAATACAAAGGAAAAACTTTGTCGGAACATAAAAATTAACATAGGTGCGATGTACAAGTGGAGCCCACTTTGCAGTCAGCGATCGGTGATCGGTGGATCAAAAGAATTGGTGTAGTGGGATACAACACTTGTGATTGAGCGATTGCGATTGGCACTAATCGCATAGGCGGAAAACAATAAGCACAAACAGCTTAACAAATGAACTTTGTGATATTGTGATTGCGATTGGATCGCATCGCAAATATACAATGCAACTTCTGTTTGGTCGGAAAGCGATATGCGACTTGCGATTTCGATTCTGCGATTGTGCCAATCGCATTGCAACTTTTTAATGAATACAAACATATGGTGGAGAAATTTGCAACGAGCGAGTTTCGATTACGATTGTGGTGGGACCACATCACATCGCATCGCATCTTTTCAATCAGCGATATAAGATATGGCGGAACACTTTGGAACTGGCGATTGCAATTTTCGATTGCGATTGCATCGCAACTCTTCGATCGGAACATAACATAATGGATGGCGGAACATGCACTCTTTGCAATTTGCAATTGCGATTGTGGTGAGACCACATCACATCGCATCATGATACTCCATATCAACAAGACACTTAAACACATCGCTGCGATTTTGTGATTGCGATTCATAAAGATTAGTGGGGACCACAGACATGTCCCATTCAAAACTTAGAAAAAAAAATACTTGGCGCTTTTGAACAAAATTATTCACATTTGGTTGCTGAGGGCTTAAAAGCCCGATAAGACTGTTTTAAATGAAACTATACTGTTACGTCGTCCTAATCATGAAAATCTTCATTTCTCTACAAATTCAGCTACGCCCATCAAAAATTAATTCTCTTCTGTAAACTCGGGTGCGACCATAAACAATTAATTCCATCCTTACTGTTTTCTCCATTTTTCTTGAATGCACGGTATTGTGTAGGCAAGCTCTCTGCCCTTTTGTACTTTGTTTCTACCTGCTCAGGGCACGTAGGTGACTTTAATATTTCAACACTCCCCCTTAAAGTCAGCTACTGGGTTATCAGTCATATCCAAGCATTTTCTTAAATATTCAAAACTCTTTTGCCCCAATGGCTTTGTCAAAATATCTGCATAGTGCTCCTCTATTCTACAATGTTGTAAAACAATTTCTCCATTGTTCACCAATTCTCTGATATAGTGAAACTTGGCATCTATGTGCTTCTTTCTCTTGTGAAACACAGAATTCTTTGATAATGCAATAACTAAGCTATTGTCACAATATATCACTGTGCCCTTTTACCTGTTCTTGGCATAAACTTCTCAGCATTATTCTCATCCAAATTGCTTGACACGCTACTGATGTAGTTGCCACATACTCTACCTCTGCTGTAGATAATTCTACAATAGGCTGTTTCTTAGAAGCCTATGAAATGGCTCCTGTACCCATATGAAAAAAATAACCGGATGTGCTTTTCCCATCATCAATACTTCCAGCCCAATCGCTGTCAGTATGACCAATCAAATCTGAATTTTATAAAGTAGTATATAAAATCCCATACCTTTTAGTTCCTTTAACATACCTCAAAATTCTTTTCGCTGCTTGGAAATGTGCTTCTTTTGTCCTCTCCATGAATCTGGAAATCAAACTAATAGCATGCATTATATCAGGCCTAGTTGCAATCAAATACATGAGGCTGCCAACTATTCTCTTGTACAAACTAGGATCAAAATCCTTGCTTTTGTCCTCTTTACTCAACTTCAATCCCATTACTGTGGGATTAATTGCTGCTTTGCACTCCTGCATGTTAAATCTCTCCAAAACTTCATTAACATATTTTTCTTGTGAGATAAAAATCTCATTTTCATTTTTCTCTAATTATATTCCTAATAAGTATCTCAATAATCCCATATCAATCATTTCAAATTCTTCTTTCATGACTGTTTTAAAATTTTCAATGAGGTAATCATCATTACTTGTGAGTACCACATCGTCAACGTATAAAACGACAATCAATATCTTACCATATTTTTCTTTGATGTACAATGTGGGTTCACCATCACATTTTTCAAACCCATTTTCCAGTAGATAGGAATCTATCCTACTGTACCATGCTCTTGGTGCTTGCTTCAATCCATAAAGAGCTTTCTTCAATCTGCACACTTTGTGTCCTTGGCCTTTCTTCTCATAGCTGACAGGTTATTCAAAATATACCTCTTCCAGTAACACTCCATTTAAAAATGAGGATTTTACATCCATTTAGTATAGTTTCTATTTGTTTTGTGCGGATATGGACAACACTGCTCTTACTGTTTCCATTCTTGCAACTGGTGCAAAAGTTTCTTCATAGTATCTTCCATGTTGTTGCTTATATCCTTCGACAACAAGTCTGGCCTTGTGTCTTTCAATCTTACCTTCAGCATTACTCTTGGTCTTTTAGACCCATTTAACTCCAATGACATTTTTTACCTTCTGGGAGATCAACCAACTCCCATGTTTTGTTCTTCTCTATGGCATTAATTTCTTCATCCATAGCTTCTATCCATTTTCTATCTCTTATAGCATGTTCAAAATGAATAGGATCACGAACATGACAATACAAAGAAAATAAGGAGTTCATACCTTCATTTGCAACTTCCTGCTCATAAATCTCATTAATATTTCTGAATCTTGTTCCTCTTTCATTCGGTGTACTTGCGCTTGAAGTAGCACTCAAATCTTCTCCATGTGGTGTGCTTGGAGAAGCACTCCCATTTCTTCTCAAGGGTGTTCTCGTTGCTGCTTGAGGTGTCCCTTGTTTTCCTTGTGTTGTTGGAGGTTGTGCTACTGATGAGGTGTTAATTTAAACCACATATTCCTCATCTTCATCATGAAATAAACAACTTTTGACATTCACTGTTTTCTCAATGCTTCCATCCCATGCTTCCTCTTCAATAAAATACACATCTCTGCTTATCAAAAATTTCTTTGTGGATGGGTTATACAATCTATATCCTTTGGAATCTTCACAATATCCAAAGAAGATGCACTTCTCCCCCTTACTATCCAGCTTCTTCCTCAACTTATCTAGAATGTGTGCATATTCCACACATCCAAAAACTCTCATGTGGGTGACTCCCTGTTTTCTGCCACTCCACACTTCTTCTGGAACTCTATTCATTATAGCTTTTGTTGGGAATCTATCCAAGATGTATGCGACACAATTTGCAGCCTCTGCCCAATATTCATTTGGCAAGTGTTTTTCCTTCAACATACTTCTCACCATTTCCATTATGGTTTGATTCTTCCTTTCAGCAACTCCATTCTGTTGTGGTGTGTACCTTGTAGTAAATTTTTTGTGTATTCCATTCTCTCTGAAAAAATGCAGAAACTCTTTTGAGATTTACTCACCTCCTCTATCAGTTCTAAGAACTTTGATATGCTGCCCACTCTCTTTATCTACTAGAGCTTTAAAGTGACAAAATTTCTCAAAGACTTCACTTTTATTTTTCAAGAAATAAACCCATACTTTCCTTGTGAAATCATCAATGAAGGTCAACATGTAATTGCTGCCTGAAAGTGATGTTGTTTGCATCGGACCACATAAATCTGAATGAATGATCTGTAAGGGTGCTTTCGCCCTTATGATTTTCCCTGATGGAAAATTTTCTCTGTGTTGTTTGCCCAAGATGTAGCCTTCACATAGGCTGTCAGGTTTCTCAATCAATGGTATTCCTCTTACCATTCCTTTTTTGTGCAACAAATTTAATCCTCTGAAATTGAGATGTCCAAATCTCAAGTGCCATAATGAGTTCTCATCTTTCGCTTCCTTCTGAAAGACCTCTTGAGTTACAGCTACTACATTCTTTCATTTTCCCTTCAAGTCTGTATTGAGCTTCAGTGGAAACATTCTATTGCTAGTCATTTGTATTTCAGTAATAATTTTCTTGCTTGGAGGTATATCCATTATTGTGCAAACATCATTCTTAGAGACTACATTGTAACCTTTTTTTATGAGCTTCCCAATGCTTAAAAGATTACACTTCAAACTAGGAACATAACACGCATCTGGCACAAATTTTTTTTTGCCATTCCTTGCACGAATACTAACTCTGCCTTTTCCCTTGACAGAAATCTTAGTATCAGTTCCTGTGGTTACTTCTGATTTAAATTCTTCATCAAGATTGGCAAACATTGCTATGTTTCTAGTCATGTGATTACTGCAGCCTGAATCTCAGAAACATACATCATCTTGTCTGTCTTGTGCTACCTTACATGTTAACAACACATTATTTGGGTTCCTTTCTTCTTTTTCCACATTAGCATTTTACCTATTTTTCATGTCATTTGCTTTTTCCTACGTTCATTGGCATAGTGCCCATATTTCTTGCAATAATGAAATTGGACATTGGATTTGTCATACCTTTGTCCATGAGCATGTTAGTGTTGATGTCCACCTTACTGTCTGTTGCACTGGCCGTGGCTTTTATTCTGATTGTTGCTCCTTCCATGTGAATGTGAAGAGTTGCTCCTTCCTTTGTTTTGGCTTCTGCCTCTTCCTCTTCCTCTGCCTTTCCCTCTTCCTCTTCCAAAAGACATATGGGTCTTAAAGGCATGTTCTAGAAATGAGTTTTAATTTATACCCAATCTATGTTCATGTGTCATCAGTGATGCATGAAGCTCATCAATTGTGAACTTTGAGAGATCCTTAGTCTCTTCTATAGTGGTAACAATAACATCAAACCTTGAGGGTAGACTCCTCAATAGTTTCTCCACAATCCTTATTTCTTCAAGAGTTTCTCCATGGGACCTTATTTGTGTGACCATCCCAATCACATGTGTGAAGAATGAGTCTATGTTATCAGACTCTTTCATACAGAGAGTTTCAAAATCTTTCCTCAACAACTTTAGTTTTGTTGTCTTCACTTTCTCCATACCTTGATAGGCTACTTTCAGAGTATCCCATGCATCCTTGGATCTCTTAGCTGCCTCTATCCTCGGAAACACACTCTCATGTACTGCTTGATACAAATAGAAGAGGGCTTTAGATTCCTTCTTTCTATTGCTCTTCAATAAATCCTTCTCTACCTAAGTTAATGCATTAAAGGCCTGCTCATCAATTGGTTTATCAAAACCATATTCTACAAACTCCCATAAGTCTTGTGAGGAAAACAATGTTCTGATGGTAATGGCCCAATAATCATAGTTCTTCCCATTAAACTGGAGAAGCTGAGCATTTCCAATACTCATACTAGTGCTTGGTCCAGCCATTGCTTACTAACTAAACTCTGAAATAAACTTGACTCTGTTTTCCAAGCAAACTATCTTTCCTTCTTTAAAATACAAACACTGTCTCTAAGGACTGTTCTTTTAAACAAAACAATAACTCTATTTTTTTTTGAAATACCTGGACTTTAACTTCTGCTGAGCCTTCACACTGCTGGAGAACTGTTACAACAAATCTTCTTCTTCCTTTAGCTTCCTTGAGACCTCCAAAGAGCCCGGATTAGCTCTGATACCATGTTGGAATTTGTGATAATTCTAGAACAAAACACAGAGAGAATAATACTCTTCTCTAAACACTAAAATTAAAATTTTCTTCATAGATAGATAGAGTTTCACACTTTGAAAAAAAACTTTTATTTCATTAACTGAAAGAACTATTACAAAAGAAACTTCTTCCTCAGAGGGATTACAAACGGACTGCTACAAACACAGTGCCGAAAACAACTCTGCCTCTGTTACAGAGGAAATACTCTATTTCGCTTACAAAATAGCCTGCGGGCTCACACACAGCAAAAATACAGCACAACTACGTTTTCATTACATGAAACAATGTAATACTATGCTTTTTATATGTCATGTGATATAAAACATAAAACCAAGAAATAAAGAAAATATAAAGGAAAAAATTTGTCGGAACATAAAAATTAACATAGGCATGATGTACGAGTGGAGCCCACTTTGCAGTCGGCGATCAACGATCGGTGGATCAAAATACTTGGTGTAGTGGAATACAACACTTGCGATTGGCGCTAATTGCATCGGCGGAAAATAATAAGTGGAAACGGCTTATCAAATGAACTTTGCGATATTGCGATTGCGATTGCATCGCATCGCAAATATACAATGCAACTTCGGTTTGGGCGGAAGACGATATGTGACTTGTGATTACGATTGTGCGATTGCGCCAATCGCATCGCAACATTTCAATGAATACAAACATATGGCAGAGAACTTTGCAACGAGCTATTTGTGATTGTGATTGTGGTGGGACCACATCACATTGCATCGCATCTTTTCAATTAGCGATATAACATATGGTGGAACACTTTGGAACTGGCGATTGCGATTTGTGATTGCGATCGCATCGCAACTCTTCAATCGGAACATAACATAATGGATGGCGGAACATGCATTCTTTGCGATTTGCAATTGCGATTGTGGTGGGACCACATCGCATCGCATCGCGATACTCCATATCAGCAAGACACTTAAACACATCACTGCGATTTTGCGATTGTGATTCATAAAGACTAGTGGGGACCACAGACAAAACTTAGAAAAAAAAAATTGACACTTTTGAACAAAATTCTTCATATTTGGTTGTTGAGGGCTTAAAAGGCCGATAAGACTGTTTTAAATGAAACTCTATTGTTGCGTGTTCTTAACCATGAAAGTCTTCATTTCTATGCAAATTCGGCTACGCCCATCAAAGATTAATTCTCTTCTGCAAACTCGGCTGCGGCCATAAACAAATAATTCCATCTTTATTGTTTTCTCCATTCTTCCTGAATGCATGGTGATGTGCATGCCAACTCTCTGCCCCTTTGTACTCTGTTTCTACCTACTCAGGACACGGAGGTGACTTTAATATTTCAACATCAGAAGCATATCATGGAGTATAAATAAGATAGTTGAAAGATATCACAAGAAATCACATTATTCTCTATTTGGATTAGTTAATTGAACATTCAAATATCAAGTAATAATTAATAATGTTGAATATAGCTTATAAAAACATCTCTTCTTTCACAAACCCAACAAGAATCGTAATGAAAACACATCATTGGCTATAGATAGGAGAGCCGAAAAATATCATAAAAGTCCACATTATTCCTAACCATTGCATTAGTTAATTGATCTTTCAAATATAAAGTAGTCATTAATAATATCGGATATGGATGATAAAAACCATTTTTATTGCGCAAAACGGAAAGTATTCATAATGAAAACATTTCCTGTCACCTCCCAAGCCTCAACCCTTAACTAGAGAATAATGAAAACACTTCCTGTCACCTCCCAAGCCTCAACCCTTAACTAGAGAATGCTCAAGGTTTGTAAAAGGAGAAAAATACAGTTTTAGCTAATGCTTTCTGTTTCAATGGTGGTCAATTAAGATATTTCAGGAAAAGGTAAATCAAACATATATTTGGTCAGTGCAATGCTCATAATACATCACGCACAAAACATGGATTTCTCAGAACTACAAAATTAAGCCAGAGTCAAAATATCGATGTCTAAAAAAGTTTTTCTTGAACCTCATTTTAGAATTTGTCTAGTATTTAATTTTCACCTTATTTCTCACGACTTATTCTTAATCAATGTGATTTGAATTTTGACAATTTATCTGTTATTTATTATAGAATCGGGTAAATGGAAATTATAACAATGTTATAGTATATTATTGATAGATTATTGAGAAGAAAATTTAATGTTTTAATATATGTAAAAAAATATTTTTATATTATATATATATATTAAAAAATTAAAAAATTAAAATTATTAAAATTATCATATAAATATAAACTTTAAATGAGATTTAAAATTATTTATAATTAAATTTAAATTTATATATATATATATATATATATATATATATATATATATATATATATATATATATGACTAATTCATAAGTACTAGCTAAAAAGGAAATATTTATTTTTAATAAAAAAATTGAAAGGATATATATATATATATATATAAAAGTTGATTATGTCACTTTTAGAACACATATGTATAAATAACCATTAATTATATATATTTTTTATATAAAGATATTTTTCACGTGGAAATATGTATATAACTATAAAATAATATCATATAAGTATAAACAAAATATTTTTTTTTTTAAATTTTAATTTTAATTTTTAATTTGTTTTAATAATTTTTTCATTCGGTTTAAAAAAAATTTCATTTTTAATAAATTTTCAGCTTAGCTTAAAATAATTCATACTTGTTTTACTAATTCCCTATTATGTTTTGATTGAGAAACTTTATATACAATGATAAAAAAATCCGAATAGAAAACAGTTTCAAAAATATTATTTGCTTTATTAAATAAAAAAAATATATCAAAAAACATAAAGGAAATGCATATGAATTAAATAGGAAATTGTAAACTGAGTTATATATTTAAATTTAGTTTCAATTAAAAGCTGTTCTAAATGTTTAAATCATCATAAGTTGTCTATCTTATTGTGTTTTTGGAAAACTTTATAATAAAAAGCTACATTTTCAAATCTTTTTATATTCATTTTTTTTTTTATTGCAAGCATTTTTTATTTAAATACTAAAATAAGTTAAAATTATATTATATATATATATATATATATATATATATATATATATATATATATATTTGAGATCTTACATTTAATATTTAATCCCAAAAGAAATACCATTGGACTATGCAGAATCTACATTATAATCTCTAACATAACAACTAACACTCCTTTAGTCAGTCGTTTGAAAAACTCAATAAATATTATTTAACATTAAGTTTTTATATCACTATTTTTAACATTGTATATTTCAATTTTAAATAATAATAATTTATATCTAATTTTAAATAATATTAATTTATTTTAATTTGATAACCAGTAATATATTAATTTTAAATTAATAATAATTATATTGAATGAGTAATGTGATTATCTTATTATAGTTTCAATTGCTATTATAGTAATTGTAATTATGTTGAATTTTTATAACTGTAACATTGTATATTACAATTTTAAATTAATAATAATTTAATTTAATTTCATAACGAGTGATATATTAAAAGTGATCTATTAATTCTAAATTAATAATAACTATATTCAATGAGTAATTTGCTAGAGTATAGTTTCAAATGCTATTATAGTTTCAAATGCTATTATAGTTTCAATAGTATATGTAGAGAAGCGAAATATGTCATAACCTAGTCGTGTCTTTCGTAAGAATTCCAATACATTACATTAGTGTTATGAGCTGTAATACATTAACTTAGTATTTAAAACTACTGAAAACAAAATCCATTATTCCAATTTTATTACTGAAAATTATTTAACTGTAACTCTACATTACATTAGTGTCATGAGCTGTAATACATTAAATTAGTATTTAAAACTACTTAAAACAAAATCCCTTATTCCAATTTTATTACTGAAATTTATTTAAATGTAACTCTTATACCCTGTTAATTTGAATTCAAGATTTTAGAACGAAACGATTGTTATTAACTATAAACCATCAAATAAACATAAAATATATAACTACATTAGTCCCTACATATCTGGGCGTGACATTTCCCGCGGGATAACATCGAAACACGGTCTATTGTATAGCTTTGATAATTCTTTATGAAATTGATTGATCTCTACTTATGCCATCTATACGTTATTGAACGTAAATAACATCCAACTCCTAGCTGAATGAAAATAATATAATTATCTCATCACACTATAGCTCCTTGAACATAAATAACATCCAACTCGTTCCGGATACCTTACTGAAAATGGCATAATTATCTCATCACACTGGGAACTCATGGAAAACTACAACTCTATCTACCGAATACATCACTGAAGAAAGTCCCGCTTTGGCTATGTAAGTAATATTTTGCTTCAGTTAAAAATTGGGGCAGTGCCAATTACGTGCAGGAAGGACTACTGAATTGTAGTCCGGATTATCGTAGGATTTGGATTGGGACTGAGAAGTGGGCAACAGGTTATCAATAAACTTTCCATCCATGTTATATAACTCTTCATATCCTGTGATGCGAATTGATGGTGGTTGTTGGTGAACAAGCACGTGCTCTTGTTGTTGCTGCTGCACATAATTATTGTGCATAGGCAACATCGCACTCGTATAGTTCGATGAAGCTAAATTAGGCATCATAGTAATTTGCAATTGTGGAATATAATCCAGTGCTCGATGGAATATAATTGGCGTGATGGAAGGCAGCTGTTGGGTATAATGTTGGAATTTCTGAAGTATTCCAAATGACAGAAGAATAAAAATTTTCCAACTTCAACACAGAGATTCAATTAAAATTTGCTGGACAAAGATGGCACACAAACAACTATTTCATTAAACTTAAAAATCTATTACAATGCTGCATTTGCAAAAAGAAAACTTCTAACTGCTACACACATAGTGCAAAAACTGCTCTATGTCTTTTTTAAAATGCAGACACGGTGCTTTTCAAAATCTTCTCCATGTTTTTTTTTAAATACAATTTTTCACACTCTCTCTCTCTCCTTTTTTTTTTTAAATACACAGCAGCACTCTTTCTTTTTAACCTTCGGGCTCTTTTTAAAAACATACACTGCTCTCGGCATATGATATTAACACACTGTTTTAAAAAATAAAAAATAAAAATACACCGTAAAAAAGTATTACATACATGCTTACATTTTGCCTTGGCCTTTTTTCATTTATATGACATAACTTAAAAATTAAAACAAAACTATTGAACTTATATATATGTATAATAAACTTGAAAGTTTATAATATATATATTTATTAACCATATATATATATATATATATATGACTAAAGTTAAAAGACTTTCCACCATTTTAAAACATATAAGGAAATATTACATTAAGGTGTTAAGCCTTAGTAAAAATTGCGGCATAAAATAAAACGTTTCTTTTTAAACCAATGTTTAACACCCTTTGTCATGGATTCAAAACCAGACATTAAACTCCAATGCAAAATTTATCACGTACCAATTTGCCTTGATGTCATTAAGGTCTAAACCTGCGCATTTGCTCTGTGATTGGTCGGCGGTGGGACCCCAGACTCCAAACAAAAAACTAAGCTCGTATGCATAAAATTATCACATATTAAATCTCCTTTGTGATGTCATCCTAAAATTTGCGCGATAAAATCTGATTGCCTGTTGGTGTTGACCCGGCATATTCAAAAATTCAAGTGACATGCCAGATTTAAATGTTGGTTGGTGAGTTGGTTTAATGGCGCGGTCATGGCAGAGTTTAAAACTGGGTTGCGTGGCTTGTGAGCCTCGAATGTTAAATGAAAAACACAGGCTACGGCTTTGAGCCACAAAATTTAACTTGCAAAGTTTTGAATGCTTAATTTAAAGCTCGATGGCGTGCAAACAAACCAAATTTTTGAGCTTCTGTCCTCCGGTACTATTTGTTGTTGGATTTAATACTTCAACACTCCCCCTTAAATTCAACTGCTGAGTTCTCTTCTGTTGGGAAAAATACTGAGAGGGGAGGGCGGAGGGGTGAATCAGTATTTAGGGCAAACTAAAACTTTTTACTTTTTCATGCTCTAAAACCCATACACTACTTTGTTGAAGCCAACTAGCGTATGCACGCGGATATCCTTCATAAAACTCGCGTATACACAGAGATCTAATTATGCCATTAGTTATTCACTTATATCATTCCATCATTCATTGATTAGGTGTTCTACACACAGTAAACATGTGCAGTAAGAACCGAGTAAACCATCACACAAAGCATCACTCATGAACACCAGGATTTTTAGGTGGAAACCCAAATCGGGAGTAAACCACCGCTGCAGTTGCTCAGCCTTCAATATTTTATTATAGAGAAAACATCTTACAACATATGTGCTGGTGCAGACTCCTACCAGCATGCAGTACACACTGGGCCTCTCGTTGCCAGCCTCTCCCGGAAGGGAGCTCCAAACCCCCGATCTGTTTACCAAATTCTCCGGAAGGGGAGATACGATCCCCTCGATCTCATTTACGCCCCCACCCTCGGAAGGAGCTACCACCCCGAATAATGCTACAACCCTCAGCACCAATATGGACCACGTTTCATCAATTTTCACACTGGATCCAAAGCTTCCTTTAGGACACCACTTGCAGGCCACGTTTCATCATATTTTCAGACTGGACCCACTCCATACATTTAAGCATAGTCAAACATCAACAACAGATAGCTAATACACAGCAGATCAGATTAGACATTTCATACCCCATACTTCAGCAAACCCTAGTTTGCATACGCACTTTCCTTTCACTGATGTCGCGTATATACGCGCTTCCGTTCACATAAACCCGTGTATACTTCTGTACACATTACAGAGCCCATTTCATTGTGTGTACGCGCTTTCTCTTCAGCGAAGCCACGTATATACGCGCTTCCTCTGCAGCGAACTAGCATATAGATCTTCAACCATTATAGAGCAGCATACTTCTTCAGATCAGATATTCATTTCAGATTTACCCTTTTGCTTTAGACAGATGTTCACCTCATCTCAAATTTAAGCCTTCCATAAACAGATCTAGCAGATACAAATACATTCCAGATCTAGATTCCCTTCTTCAGCATTTCTTCATAGGTGCTTCATAGATTCAGATCTATCATCAAACCTTTACCCTTTCCATACAGATATACTTCACAGAGAAGTATTCATTCAAGCTCAGACATCTTGCTCCCACTCTCATAATTTGCACAATGAATTTCTTCTCCTTATATAGGTTTACCCTTTTTCAATACCATGAGCCCCTTTTTCAATACCATGAGCCAAAACAATATTAATTCCGATGGTATTCCTGGACGGGGTCATTTAGACGAATCATTACCCAATACAATGGGTCAATTCCATGGTGGTTACCCCTGGTTTTGCACTTTTAAGAGCGCTTTTGCCCATACGCGACTTGGAACGTTTATTCCCGCGTGCATACGCGACTTCCCCTAGGCAGATCCGCGTATGCCTAGAGACATACTCTTTTCATCAAGATTTAGTACATGCTGAATTCCTTTCTTCATTGCCTTTTGTACACACTGTAGATACATCAGATTTACTTCATCAAGAACATATTCTATTAAGCACAACTTCATCAAGTAAGTTGCCATTATCTTCATCAAGAGGGTTTCCTTTCAAGGACAACATTCATCATCATATTGCTAACAAACATCATTTACCAAGTCCATCATGTCAGGAATAACTTCATCAGGTGGATTGCCATCAAGGACAACACATGTCAACAGTCGCATGTCTTCATCTTCATTCAGTGGGTTGCCATCAAGGACAACACTCTGCATCATATTGCCAACAATCTCCCCCTTTGGACTTGATGGCAACCACGATGGTGTTTGGTTACCACATCAGATAGGTACATTAAGAATCACAAGGACACCATGTCACTCTCTCCATTTTTGACACCATTCTTCATTCAAACACCATGTCACTCTCCCCCTTTGACATCAAGGGCAAAGGGCGGATCAAAACCAACATACTCTCCCCCTGTTCTCCGCATGTGGAAGAAGCAGATCTGATATATACTGAAGTGACCAAGCTCCCCCTGAGTTCATGCTGAATCTTCAAACATATTTTTCAATGAAGTACATGACTCTATGACCTTCCTATCAACCAAGGACTCATACTTACATCAAAAGATCCACCCAAGTGGATTTACATATGAGACTCAAATACCCAACCAAGTGGGTTTACACCTTTCAACTCAGCTACCCAACCAAGTGGGTTTACAAAATTTGACAAGTTCTTACATGACTGAATATTACAATTTTACATCATGGGTCTCAACAAGACCTTTTTATCAAAATAAAAATATGACCATTTATGACAAAGACCAGAAAAAACATCAAGAGAGATTATATATCAGAACCACCATAATGCCAACATGCATTATACTCAGCAAGACTAGGGCTCCCCCTGAAAATGTGCATCCGAACATCCTTTTCATATGACTAAGGCTCCCACTTAGTTTGTGCATCCTGAACACTTTTACCAACAAATCGTCAAGGCATATTTATCAAAACATTAGAAATAGAATTATGAGAACTGGAACACCATTAGAGATACCAAATAGTATCAGAGATACCAAATAGCACTGCAGCTGTGATGAAGAGAGCTGACTCCAAACAAAATTTGTCAGCAATCAGACATACGTGGTTTTCTGTGCATGAACTCGCGTATATACGCGACTGTGTTTCAGGAAACCTGCATATCCAATATCACCTTCTACATTTTAACCAAATCTGATCCTTTGTGAGAAAAATACAGTGTTCAGCTTCTTTTTGAGATATTTGAATGCTTCCCTGGAGTGCAGATAGATAGAGCAGTGTAGTTTGTGTCTTCAAGCGTCATCCACTGGTTGTAGCATAAGCCCATTAGTAACCAAGCCTTCAGATTCTTTGCAGCATCAATACAATCTTTCCAAGAGAGATTATCATACCAAAACAACATTTTCAACTATGTGTCAATCATCCATGTGGTCCAATATCACCATGATCTTCAAGATTTAACATGAAGTAACATATGTAGGCAAAATATCTCAACCATAGTAACAAACTCTGCATGATCTATTCTTATTTCTGAATCAAACGACATCCAACTCATCCATGTGTGAGCACAAAAGATACTTATCAGCAACCAGGGCTAAAAATCTCATCATAATAAACCATGTACCAAGTCATCATCATTTGAGCATGAGTATCACAAAAACCAAAGAATAAGCAGTCATATTGCCAACAATGCAATCATTAGAATTTAACCTGCTGCTCCCCCTGAACCAGTGCTTCTTCTTAACTTGTGCAACCTGAATACGTTCATCAGCAAATCATCAGCAACAATCTCTGCATGAACTGCCCTTATCTCCGAATTATAAGACTTTCATCTCAACAATGAATACTCTTCATCAACAAGCAAACAGGACTCATCCACACTCTTCAACACAAGAAACCATGTATCGTTTCCTCATTATTTCAAAATGAGAAAATAAGCTGATGCAGAGTCAATAAAACAGTTATTAACAGTCAGACTGATGCTCCCCCTGAACCTCTGCTCCAGATCTTCAACTATCATATAAATTCTCTTATCATCAATGCATACGCGACTGTGTCTGTTGTAACTCGCGTGTATACGCGACTTTGGTTCATCGAACCCGCGTATGGAAAGTGAAGCATAGAAATTTTTCATCTTCCTTCATCTCCTCCTGAGCTTGTACCTCCTGTACCTGTCTTTTCCACATCAGATGCGCTGTCAGAAGTAAACATAACCAGAGTAATCAAATCAACCATGAGAGTCATCATGCATTTCTCCCCCTGTGACGATACATCACTAAATCTCATAATGTATCCCACATCATTCCTGCAGTCAATAAGAAAAGTCAGCTTCAGAAGCGGATGACTGCAGTAGGGTCAGAATTCCCTACGTTTCTGATTGGTCCTCCATCTTTTTCCAGATTTGTTTAAACTTTCTATTTGCGTGCTGGAAGTTATCCAATTTCTCATATCTGTTCAACCTGCATTCCTTTTCTACATGTCCATACTTGTTACAAGAATAACATCTCATATGTCCAGAAAAATAAGCATAAGAATCATAATGAGTATTTCTAATCTTCCTTCTTTTACAATCAGCTGCTTTATGTCCATACTTGTTGCATGAAAAACAATATCCCTTGAAGAAACCAGAGTACCTTTCTATGTAGGAACTGTTTGTTTGAGGCTGAAATGATCTGCTCCTGCAATTTGCTGCAACATGTCCATATTTATGACATTTAAAACATTCAACATTCTTGAATGAATTCCTTTGAGAATTCATGATTGTTGGTTGAGATTTTGTCTCTTTCAACACTTCAGGTTTTGCATTGACATCCTCTAAATTTTTGGCACTTCCTTGTGAGCTAGATTCTCCTTTAACAGTTTCATGGAAACCAAGACCATGTTTGATAGCAGGAGACCTTTGATTACTCAGAATATTGTCCAAAATATTAGTACTATCTTGAAACCTCAAAAGTTTTACCTTTTCTTCTAATTTACCTTTGAGAATGTTTACCTCAACCTCCAAGGCTTGGCATTGCTTTGTCATGCTTTCTTCTTTCCTTCTTCCATCTTCTACTTGATCCTTTAGATTTAGAATCTCTTCTTTCAACCAATTTTCGTTTTCTTCACATGTTTGTTGCAGCTCTTCATTCTTCTTATTTGATTTTTCCAGATCTTCTTTGAGAGATGATTTCTGCTTCAAGGCCTTCCTTTTCAAATGACAGAGGTTCTTCATTCTTCTTATTTGATGCTTCAAGATCTGTTTGTAGAAAGATGATTGCAGCTTCAAGTCCTTCATTCTTCTTGCTTGATTTTTCGAGATCTGCATTTAGATCGTTGATTTCTGCTTCTATTTCTTTAATTCGATTAGATGCATAAGTATGAAACCTTTGATACTTGTCCACCTGTCCATTCAACATTTCTATTTGATCTTTCATTTGAGAGATCATCTTTTTGTAGATAGAATCTTTCTTATCAATTTCCTTTTGTTGTTCTTCAACTTTGATCTTGATAGCTTGTTCTAGATCCACAACTTTACTTTCACTTTCTACACCATTGCTTGCACAAAGAAGATTACAAGGGCCCAAATCACTATCAGATTCATTTTCTTCAATTTTCTGAGATATCTCCTTGATTCGAGTAGCCTTCTTCTTTTTCCTCTTTGCCATGAGCACTTGTAGAGCTTCGTCAGAATCTGTTTCATCTTCTTCAATTTTTGCTATACATGATTTCTGAGGTATCTCCTTTCCTCGAGTAACCTTCTTCTTTTGCTTCTTTGCCATGAGCACTTGTAGAGCTTGGTCAGAATCTTCTTCATCTTCACTTGACACCTCACCATCATCTTCATTTGCATAATAACTCTTCATCTTTTCAAATTGTTTTCCTATAAGGACATTTAGCAGCATAGTGACCAACTTTTCCACACTCAAAACATTTTAAGGGAAGCTTACCTTTGAATCTTCCAGTTCCTAGTTGGAGTTTTCTCACGAAATTCGCTTCTTCTTCATCGGATATATAGCTGGATTATTTGACAACTTCCTTTTCTTTTCCTCTTGCAGATACCTTAAAAGCAGCTTCTTTGATTTGAGAAGGACCTCCTTGTCTCATTTCAAAAGCAGTCAGAATACCATGTAATTGAACAATAGTAAGAGTTTCCAGATCTTGCCTTTCTTCAATAGCTGAAACTTTAGAGTCAAATTTTGAAGTCAAGGATCTTAAGACTTTTTCCACCAGAGTAGTATCGGTTATGGTTTCACCCAAATTTCTCATCCAATTTACAATATCATCTAGATGAAGAAAGAAACTGGCAACACTTTCATCACTATGCATCTTCAAATTTTCATATTCAATTCTAAGAGTTTGGAGTTTTGCACTTTTTACCTTTGTGTCTCCTTCATAGCTTAGAATTATTTTGTCCCATATTTCTTTTGTTGAATGTAGCTGCATCACTTTAGCAAATTCTGATTCAGACATGCTTCCTAATAATACATTCACTGCTTTGGCATTGATTTCATACTTCTTTCTTTCAGCCGCATCAGTAGGAATACTTGCCGGATATTGATAGCCTTCTTCCACGATTGCCCATACTTCTGCACCAAGACTTTGCAGATATGCTTTTGTTCGTACCTTCCAAAATATCAGATTGCTTCCATTGAATAGAGGTGGCTTTAGAGACATTACTCCTTCAAGACTTCCCATTGCGACGGATCTCCTTCAAGCGATCAAGCTTCTGCAGAAGAACCTGCTCTGATACCAATTGTTGGGAAAAATACTGAGAGGGGGGGGTGAATCAGTATTTAGGGAAAACTAAAACTTTTTACTTTTTCATGCTCTAAAACCCATACGCTACTTTGCTGAAGCCAACTAGCGTATGTACGCGGATATCCTTCATAAAACTCGCGTATACACAGAGATCTAATTATGCCATTAATTCTTCACTTATATCATTCCATCATCTATCGATTAGGCAGTCTTCACACACAAAAGAAGACAAAGCAAGAGAAGAACATAATAAACCACTACAAAGTATCACATGAACACAGATTTTTTAGGTGGAAATCTGCCGGAGAAAATCCATTACTGTAGCTGGGAGCCTGCCTTCAATATTCTATTATAGAGAAAAACATCTTACAACATATGTTGTGTGCACTTCCTTGATTCAGATGTAGGCACCCACCACCGCCGTTTACCAGCCTCAGAAGGGAGCTCCAACCGACTCGCTGCACGTCTTCCCTCGAAGGGAGTTACTTACCCCCTCGACCATGTACTACCACCGGAAGGGAGCTACCACTTCGACCAAAAAACCTCGCATCAATATGGATCACGTCTCCATCAATTTCACACCGGATCCAGCTTCTTAGGAGGCCGCCGTGTGGCACATCATATTTTCAGACTGGACCCACTCCATACATTTAAGCACAGTCAAACATCAACAACATATAACTAATACACAGCAGATCAGATCAGGCATTTCATACCCCATACTTCAGCAAACCCTAGTTTGCCTACGCGCTTTCCTTTCACTGATGTCGCGTATATACGCGCTTCTGTTCACATAAACCCGCGTATACTTTTGTACACATTATAGAGCCCATTTCATTGCGTATACGCGCTTTCTCTTCAGCGAAACCGCGTATATACGCGCTTCCTCTGCAGCGAACTAGCGTATAGATCTTCAACCATTATAGAGCAGCATACTTCTTCAGATCAGATATTCAGTTCATATTTACCCTTTTGCTTCAGACAGATGTTTGCCTCATCTCAGATTTAAGCCTTCCATAAACAGATCTAGCAGATACAAATACATTCCAGATCTAGATTCCCTTCTTCAGCATTTCTTCATAGGTGCTTCATAGATTCAGATCTATCATCAAACCTTTACCCTTTCCATATAGATATACTTCACAGATAAGTATTCATTCAAGCTCAGACATCTTGCTCCCACTCTCATCATTTGCACAATGAATTTTTTCTCCTTATATAGGTTTACCCTTTTTCAATACCATGAGCCCCTTTTTCAATACCATGAGCCAAAACAATACCATGAGCCCAAAACTACATTACTTCCGATGGTATTCCTGGATGGGTTCATTTAGAAGAATCATTACCCAATACAATGGGTCAATTCCATGGTGGTTACCCCTGGTTTTTCACTTTTAAGAGCGCTTTTGCCCATATGTGACTTGGAATGTTTATTCCCGCGTGCATACGGGACTTCCCCTAGGCAGATCCGCGTATGCCTAGAGACATACTCTTTTCATCAAGATTTAGTACATGCTGAATTCCTTTCTTCATTTCCTTTTGTACACACTGTAGATACATCATATTTACTTCATCAAGAACATATTCTATTAAGCACAACTTCATCAAGTAAGTTTCCATTATCTTCATCAAGAGGGTTTCCTTTCAAGGACAACATTCATCATCATATTTCTAACAAACATCATTTACCAAGTCCATCACGTCAAGAATAACTTCATCAGGTGGATTTCCATCAAGGACAGCAAATTTCAACAGTCGCATGTCTTCATCTTCATTCAGTGCGTTGCCATCAAGGACAACACTCTGCATCATATTTCCAACATCTTCCATACCCAAACACTTCCTTAAATAGTTAAAAAAAAATTTGTCCCAATGGTTTTGTCAAAATGTCAGCAAACTGCTCATCTGTTTTGCAATGTTTCAAAATAATTTCACCATTTTTCACTAGCTCCCTCATGTAGTGATACTTGGCATCAATGTGTTTCGTTCTCTTATGTAACACTGAATTCTTTGACAGTTCTATAGCTGAGCTATTGTCACAATAAATTGGTGTGCCTTTTACATGTTCATGACAAAAACTCCTCAACATTCTTCTCATCCAAACTGCTTGACATGTTGCTACTGTAGCTGCCACATACTCTTCCTCTGCAGTAGATAAATCCATAATTGGCTGTCTTTTAGAATTCCCTAAAATAGCTCGTGAACCCATATGAAAAACATAACCAGAAGTGCTTTTCCGGTCATCTATACTTCCAACCCAATCACTGTTAGTATATCCAATCAATTCAACATTTTCTGAAGTGGTGTATAAAATTCCATTCCTTTTCGCTCCTTTCACATACCTGAGAAATGTTTTTGCTCCTTGCCAATGTGCCTCCTTTGGCCTTTGCATAAATCTGGAAATTAAGCTCACAACATGCATAATATCAGGCCTAGTTGCAGTGAAATACATGAAGCTTCCAAATATGCTCTTGTACAAGCTAGGATCAAAATCCTTGTTGTTGTATTTCTTGCTCAATTTCAATCCCATCATTGTAGGAGAAATTGCTGTCTTGCAATCCTGCATATTAAATCTTTCCAGAACTTCATTTACATATTTAGTTTGAGAGATAAACATTTTATTTTCATTTTTCTCTACTTTTATTCCTAAGAAGTATTTCAGCAATCCCATATCAGTCATCTCAAATTCATCCTTCATGAATATATTAAAATTCTCAATGAGATAAGCATCATTACCTGTGAATATCCCATCATCAACATATAAAACAACAATCAACATCTTACCATATTTCTTCTTGATGTATAATGTGGGTTCTCCTTCACATTTCTCAAACCCATTTTCCAGTAGATAGACATCTATCATACTGTGCCATACTCTTCGTGCTTGTTTCAGCTTATAAAAAGCTTTCTTCAATCTGCATGCTTTATGCTCTTGGCCCTTTTCCTCATAGCCCAGAGGTTTTTCAACATAAACCTCTTCCATCAATACTCCATTTAGGAATGTTGATTTCACATCCATTTGGTAAACCTTCCACTTGTGTTGTGCTGCTATGGACAACGCTGTTCTTACTATTTCCATTCTTACAACTGGTGCAAATGTTTCTTCATAGTCTCTTCCTTGTTGCTTCTTGTAGCCTTTGACAACAAGTCTGGCCTTGTTCCTTTCAATCTTACCTTCAGCATTGCTTTTGGTATTTTAGCCCATTTCACTCCAAGGACTTATTTAACTTTTGGGATATCAACCAATTCCCATGTTTAATGTTTCTCTATGGAATTCATTTCTTCATCCATAGCATATATCCATTTCTTATCTCTTACTACTTTATGAAAATGAATAGGATCATCTACATAATAATAAAATGCAAGTAAAGAGTTCATAGCTTCATTTTCTTCCTCTTGCTCATAAATATCATTCATACTTATGAATCTGGTTCCTCTTTCACTTGTTGAATTTGTGCTTGTAGAAGCACTCAAATCTACTCCTTGTAGTGTGCTTGGAGAAGCATTGTTATCACTTCTAAAGGGTGTTCTCATTCCTGCTTGTGGTGTCTCTTTCTTTCCTTGTGTTGGTGGAGGTGGTGCTACTAATGAGGGTTTTATTTGAACCATCTCTTCCTCATTATCATCATGAGACAAACAACTCTTCAAATTCACTGTTTTCTCAATGCCTCCATCCCAAGCTTCTTCATCAATCAATTTCATATCTCTACTTATAAAAAAATTCTTGGTGGATGGGTTATACAACCCGTATGCCTTGGATTCTTCACTATATCCAATAAATATGCATCTCTCCCCCTTACTGTCTAACTTCTTCCTTAGTTGATCTAAAATGTGTGCATAAGTCACACAACCAAAAACGCTCATGTGGGTGACACCTTATTTTATGTCACTCCATGCTTCTTCTGAAACTCTGTTCATTACAGCTTTCGTTGGGCATCTATTCAAGATGTATGATGAACAATGTACAGCTTAAACCCAATACTCATTTGACAAATGTTTTGCCTTCAACATACTTCTTACCATGTCCATGATGGTTCTATTTTTTCTTTCAACAACTCCATTTTTCTACAGTGCATACCTTGCTGTAAATTTCTTGTGTATGACATTTTCTCTACAAAAACGTAGAATTTCATTTGAGATATACTCACCTCCTCTATCAGTTCTTGAAACTTTTATATGCTGCCAACTTTTCTTCTCTATAAGAGCCTTAAAGTGGTAGAATTTCTCAAACACTTCACTTTTATATTTCAAAAAATACACCCAAGTTTTTCTTGTGTAATCATCAACAAAAGTCAGCATATAATCCGTGCTTGCTAGTGATGGTGTTTGCATTGGTCCACACAAATCTGAATGGAAAATTTCTAAGGGTGCCTTTGCCCTTATGCTCTTTCCTGATGGAAATGTTTCTCTGTGTTGTTTGCCCAAGATGCAACATTCACATAGGCTGTCCGGTTTCTCAATAAATGGGAATCTCTTTACCATTCCTTTCCTATGCAACAAATTCAAACTTGCAAAGTTGAGATGTCCAAATCTAAAATTCCATAAACAATTTTTATCCTTGGCTTCTCTTTGGAACGTCTCCCCTGTCACTGCTGCCATTTCATCTCATTTCTTCAAACCTGCTCTCATTGTGAGAGGGAACATTATGTTCGTTGTCATCTTCACTTGTGCAACGCATTGCTTACTTGGTGATTTATCCATGATGGTGCATACATCATTTTCAAGGAAAACATTGTACCCCTTTTGAATGAGCTATCAAATACTCAAGAGGTTACACTTCATACCAGGCGCTAGTAAACATTTGATATGGATCTTCCTTCTCCTTTCTTTGTTAAAACACTTACTCTATATTTTCCCATGACAGAGACTTTACTATCCATCCCCAATGTTACTTGAGACTTTACATTTTCATCTAGCATGGAAAACATGGAAATTTTTCCAGTCATATGGTTGCTACATCATGAATCTAGAAACCATATATCTTCATTATTTTCCTCATCCATATTACATGCTAAAAACAAATTTTCTTGAATGATATTTTCCTTGGTAAAATTAGCACTAGGTATATTACCCATGTCACTTTGTTTTTTCCTAGATTCATTGGCATAATTCCCATACTTCTTATAGTAATGACATTGGACTTGAGATTTATCATACTTTTGTCCATGTGCTTGATTTTTTCCACCTTGCTAGTTGTTGCCTTGGCCTTGGTTCTGATTTTGATTGTTGCCCCTTCCATGAGTGTTTGCAGGGCTGCTTCTTCTTCCTTTGTAGTTTCTTCTGCCTTGGCCTCTTTCTCTTCCAAAGGATATTTGGGTCTTGAAGGCATGCTGCAAATATGAGTTTGTTATTCTACCCAATCTTTGTTCATGTGTCATCAATGATGCCTGTAGGTCATCAACTGTAAACTTTGAGAGATCCTCCGTTTCTTCAATAATTGTTACTATCACATCAAACCTTGAGGGTAAGCTCCTCAACATTTTCTCCACTATCCTTCTTTCTTCAAGTGTATCTCCATGAGACCTTATCTGAGTAACCAACCCAATCACATGTGTAAATAATGATTCTATGTTATCAAACTCTTTCATACAAATAATTTCAAAGTATCTCCTCAGTTATTTTAGCTTTGCTGTCTTCACCTTCTCCATACCTTGATAGGAAATCTGGAGGGTATTCCATGCATCCTTGGACCTCTTAGTTGCTGCTATCCTTGGAAACACACTTTCATGCACTACCTGTTAGAGATAGAAGAAGGATTTTGAGTCCTTCTTCCTATTACTCTTCAACAAATCCTTCTATGTCTCTGTCAAGGCATTAAAAGCATTTTCATCTGTTGGTTTTTCAAAACCATTTTCAACAAAATCTCATAAGCCTTGAGAGGCAAACAAGGCTCTCATGGTGATTTCTCAATAGTCATAGTTCTTTCCATTAAACTGTGGGAGTTGAGTATTTCCAATACTCATGCTTGTGTTAGCTCTTGCCATGGCTAGAACACTGAACTATGCCTTTAAACTTGATAGTGTTTTTAAACAAGTTGTCTCTCTTCTTAAGAGACAAAATCTATCTTCAAAAATACTTCCTTGGACTGCATTTTTTAAACACAAAAGAAATTTTTTTTTTTTTTTCAAATACCTAGACTTTTGCTGAGCCTTCACACTGCTAGAGAACTACTTCAACAACTCCTTCCTTCAACTTCTTTGATAAACTTCAAAGATCCTGGACTAGCTCCGATACCATGTTGGAATTTCTGAAGTATTCCAAGCAACAGAGGAATAAAAATTCCCCAACTTCAACAAAGAGATTCAATTGAAATTTGATGGACAATGATTGCACACAAACAACTATTTCATTAAACTTAAAAATCTATTACAGTGATTCCATAGAACTATTGTTCTGGAATTTATAAAAAAAACTTCAACTGCTACCCACATAATGCAAAAACTGATCTCTGTCTTTTTTAAAATGCACACACAATGCTTTTCAAAATCTTCTCTCTATTTTTTTTTAAATATAGAGTTTCACACTCTGTCTCTCTCTTTTTTTTAAAAATAAATAGCAGCACTGTCTCTTTTTAGCCTTCCAGATCTTTTTAAAAACATTACACTATCACACTGCTCTCGGCATATGATATTAACACACTTTGTGTTTTTCCTGTTTAAAAAGAAAAAATACACTGTAAAAAAAAATTACATACAAGCTTACATTTTTCCTTCGGGCCTTTTTTCAGTTATATGACAACTTAAAAATTAAAACCAAACTATTGAACTTAAATATATATTATAAACTTAAAAGTTTATAATATATATATTTATTAACAATATATATATATATATATATATATAGACTAAAGTCAAAATACTTTCCACCGTGGCACTTTAAAACACATAACGGAATGTTAAATTAAGGTGTTAAGCTTTAATAAAAAATGCCGCATAAAATAAAACCTTTTTTTCTAAACCAATGTTTAACACCCTTTCTCGTGGATTCCAAACCAGAGATTAAACTCCAATGTAAACTTTATCACATACCAATTTTCCCTGACATCATCAAGGTCCAAACCTGCGCGATCTCTCTATGGTTGGTCGGCGGTGGGACCCTCGGACTCCAAAAAAAAGACTAAGATCATATGCATAAAATTATCGCATACCAAATCCCCACCATGACGTCATCCTAAAATTTTCACGATAAAATCTAATTGGCTGCTGGTGTTGACCTCGAATATTCAAAAATTCAAGCGACGCGCTAGATTTAAATACTAGTTGGTGAGTCGGTTTAATGGTCCGGTCATTGTAGAGTTTAAAAATGGATTGCATGGTGTGTGAACCTCGAATTTTAAATGCAAAACATAGGCTACGACTTTGAGCCACAAAATTTAACTTGGAGAGTTTTGAATGCTAAATTTAAAGCTAGATGGCATGCAAAAAAACCAAATTTTTGAGCTGCTGTCCTCTGGTACTATTTTCTATTGGATTTAATACTTCAACATATAAAATTCTATTTCCTGTTGATATTTCATATATGCTAAATAGTGCTCGAGTAAGGTAGGGCGAGAATTAGCCTGGTGGACATCAAATCTTTGATCTTGCAGTAGTTGGGCATAGAGATATACATCTAAAACTTCCAACAAACCTATTGAATCAGTTGTGAAGAAATGGTGAGAAGGATGCCCATGGTGTAATGTGTGGCAATGGGTCGGTGGTGCCGGTGCCCACAGATTATTACCATTTGTCGGTGGAGACGGGCAGAATGTTGCGGCTACAACTTGAACACTAAAGTGGATAATGGTAGCATTTTCCTCCTTCACGATGTTCACACTAGGATTATCGTCATCCGGGAGGTATAATATTTCTGGAATATTCAATTTGGCCCTTGCTCCTCAAAAATTTAAAGCAGCATCGTCGTATGCTCTCGCTGCACCTTCCGCGGTCCCAAAGGTGCCCAGCCACACTCGAGCTACTTTATTTTGATCTCGAATCTCCGGTGCCCATTTTCCCCACAGTCTTTGCCTTACCCCTCTATATATTTTCTTCTTTCTGAAGTTTTGTGGATGTAAGAGTTCATCCTTCATCAGCTTCGACCTCAAGTCATCGTCTTGAATACGTTGCTAGTGTTGGTGATGCGTGACTATGCTCGATTTTTTTGCATAAATTTAACATTGCATGGACACGTTAAATTTGGAATCATTGACAGCTATTAAAATGTTATTGGTTAAAATAATTTACCATTACTTTTCTTATATCTTTGACCATCATAAAGAGAGATTGTTTGTTTCATGAATTGGGCACCTAGAAGGATAGGGATATGATATTGATGAAACTTTGATTTTGAAGGGGTCGACTTGTATGGAAAGTTAGGTTATTGCTGATATTTTGATTTTGTAGTGGATGGCTTATAGGGTTGACATAGATAGACATCATCCTTATAAAAATGGCCAGCTATGCAAAGTCAATTTTTTTCTATTTCCTTTCAATCAGGAGAGTATTATTTACAGCTCTACAAAGTCAATTTTTTTCTATTTCATTTCAATCAGGAGAGTATCCTTTATTGTTTCATTGCATCATTAAAAATTTAGCATTCTATAAATTACAGTAAAATATGTTTATCTGCGATATTATAAAATTTATGAATGCTTAAAGTTAATTAAGTATGAAAATGATAAAAAATTTCATATTAGGTTGAAAAGAGTTCCGCTACATCCTGTAAATAGAGAAAATAAAGCTAGTATCCCTGTGAAAAATCTTTGAAGAAAAGCTTTCTAGGAATCATAACAAAAATGTAAATTCCCGGTATGGTTCTATGAGTCCTATTGTTGTTGTCTCAAACCAGGCCTCATGTATTAAAATGAGAAACACATAACTATAGCTAATTTATTTATTACTCAGTTAAACACACATCTCTTCCGCTCAGTTTTTTAGTTGGAAATTTTTTTCATCAAACGTTATTTATTTAGCATGCGTAAAAAAATGGTGTTTCAAATTGAAATCTGTTAAAAACCACCATGACTCCCTTTGCTAGAAAACGTGGAATTGGCATTCTAATTCCCATGTTTATTGTATGAATAGATACCTCAATTCATATTGGAAGGCTTAGCTTTTAATTTTTAATGGCAAAGGTTTATTATAGAAAACTACAATCAAATTAAATTTGACTGCTATATGCAGGTAGCAATGGGATTGTATAGATGGCCATGAAGATTGAGATTTGGCTTCACTAATAGAAGATATTTTGTAGAGGTCAAGGAGGAAAACAGTCATTGGAGGAAACCAACTCAAATGCCACATTTGCAATCATATTGTTCTAAATTAAAGTGTTGAATCCAAAGCACATAGATTTACAATGAGAAGCGGAAGAAAGTTATTGAACTTAGAACGCTGATTCGAAGCAACTATTAAAATATACACTTTCAAAAAATGACAACCATTCACTCACTTAATATCCTTAACACATCCCTTGTTACCCCCAAACACTTCTACATATATTCTCTTAAAATTGATTTAACATGCTTTGGTGAAACTAGATGAAAGGCCATTTATCGTGTCAGGTTGAAGAAGAATGGTAAGATTATCAACGACTATGTATTGAGTATTTCATCCTAATGTTTGCTTAATCCACTATGAAACTAATTAATATTGATTTGAATAATATCAATAAGCTAACCCATGTTACCAGAAAACAAAAATGTCTGTTTTCCTTTTAATTATATTCTGCCCATAGCTGTTCATTATCTTCTGCCTTCTGCAAGAAAAAACATTCAAATACAATTCATACAACAACTCATCTTGGTGCTTAAATTATTTTAGGAAGATTCACAGGGGGAAAAAACTTTTGACCTCTTCATCTGGAAATTTTAAGGAAGATTTCGTTACCCGAATGCTCTTAATCTAGTAGTTGCTGCATTCTCTCTTGGATTGCTCCTTGCTTTTTCCTTTATTTCCATTTACTCTTTAATTTCTGAGCATATTTTCTATTCTTTCCTCCCAAAATAACTTTAAGCACTGAATAGGAATGAACTCCCCTCGTGCATAATTTGTATTTTGTTGATATTTCTGAACAATTCCGAACACAAAGAGGAATGAAATAATTCCTCAACTTCAACACATAGATAAAATAAAAATTTGCAAACACAGAGAGATGAAATGTAAATTCTATTTCATTAAAATAAATAGTTGGACTATTACAAAATATTTTCTTCAGAACTCTCGTGTTCTGTATTCACAAAAAAAATTCCTCAGCTGGCTGCTAGAAACCCAGTGCTATTTCAAACTCTCTGTCTTCTCTATCTTCTCTATCTTTTTTAGGCTTCGGGCAAATTACACAATACACTTTTTACAATGCACACGATATATATATATATATAACATTAAAATATTCATATATATTGTAAATATAGAATATTTACAATATATATTATGAAATATATAAATGTAAGTTAAAATGAAATGTATCGTGGTAAAAGTAAATAATAAAAAACATTAAAACTTTATACTAATTTTTAAAACTTTATTCCATCATCCATATAACAAAAACATTAACCTTTATACTTTTCGGCGAGTGCTTCAAGAACACTCACGCCAATTATTTTTACCCGATGGAATTGTTGTGCTTGGTCTGGAGAAGGGATGACGTCACCTTCTCCGGTGGATCATCTTCCTCCTTCGCTGCTCACAGAGGATGCTCCCTATAATGTTTCTGGTTGTGTGTTAATTCAAAATAAATGTATTTGCTAGAGAATTGATGGCTGGTAGGTGTTGTTGATAAGTGGAGGCGAGGTTGCGTGGAGTGCAAGTCTTAACTTGAATATTTATTGCCGCTGTTCCTCAAGCTGTCTTTTGATCCCATCATAATTAAATCACCACAGTCCTATTTCTGCTTTGCGGGCACTTGGAATTAATATCCCAACACTCACCCTTAATTACAACTACTGCATTCTTGCATACCCAAGATTTTCTTGAGATAGTTAAAACTCTTCTGCGTTAATGGCTTTGTGAGGATATCAGCAAACTGTTCCTCTTTCCTGTAGTGCTGCAAAACAATCTCACCATTATTAACCAGTTCTCTTATAAAATTAAATTTTGCATCTATATCCTTTGTTCTCTTATGGAATACATAATTCTTTGATAAAGCTATTGCCGAGCTATTATCACAATAAATTATCGTTCCTTTGTCCTGTTCATGACATAAATCTCTGAGCATTCTTCTCATCCATACTGCTTGGCATGCTACTGCTATTGATAAAGCAACTATTGGTTGCTTCTTGCAAGCCCATGAAATGGCTCCCGATCGCAAATGAAACACATATCCAGATGTGCTCTTCCTGTCATCTACACTTCCAGCCCAATCACTATCAATGTAACCAATCAATTTAAAATTTTCAGATGCGGAGTATAAAATACCATACCCCTTCGTTCCATTCACATCCCTTAGAATCCTCTTGGCTGCCTGCCAATGAGTTTCTTTTGGTGTTTCCATGAATCTAGAAATTAAACTTACAACATAAATAATATCCAGCCTAGTTGCAGTCAAATGCATAAGGCTACCAACTATGCTTTTATACAAACTTGGATCAAAATCCTTGGTGTGACCTTCTTTTCTCAATTTTAACCCCATGACAGTTGGAGTTACAGCTGCTTTGTTGTTCTGCATGTTGAACCTTTTCAACACTTCTTCAACACATTTTTCTTGCGAAATAAAAATCCCATTTCCATTTTTCTCTACTATTCTAAGAAAATATCTCAAAAAAACCAAATCATTCATTTCAAATTCACTCTTCATGACTTCTTTAAAATCAACAATGAGAGAAACTTCATTACCAATAAAGATTAAATCATCTACATATAAAACAACAATAAGAATCTTACCATCATTTTCTTTTATATATAGTGTGGGTTCTCCATCACATTTCTCAAATCCATTTTCAGTTAGGTAAGCATCTATCCTGTTATACAATGCTCTCAGTGCTTGTTTAAGCCCATAAAGTGTGTTTTTCAACTTGCATACTTTGTGCTCTTGGCCTTCAATCTCATAGCCTGGAGGTTCTTCAACATATACCTCTTCTTTCAAAACTCCATTCAGGAATGCAGATTTCACATCCATTTGGTAAACTTTCCACCTACGTTGTGCTGCTATGGACAACACCGTTCTCATTATTTCCATCCTTGCAACCGGTGCAAATGTTTCTTCATAGTCTCTTCCTTGTTGCTTCTTGTAGCATTTGACAACAAGTCTTTCCTTGTGCCTTTGAATCTTTCCTTCAAAATTTATCTTGGTCTTAAAGACCCATTTTAATCCAATGACTTCTTTACCTTTAGGGAGGTCCACCAACTCCCATGTATTACTCTTTTCTATTGCACCAAACTCTCTGTTCATTTCTTCAATCCATTTTTCTTCTTTTACAGCTTCTTCAAAATGAATTGGGTCATCAACATGACAATAAAAAGCAAATAAAGAGTTCAGACCAGCATTATCATTTACCTCTCCTTGTTCACAAATCTCACTCAGATTTCTGAGTCTCGGTCTTCTTGGTGTACTTGGATTTCCACTTGAACTCGATGGAGTTTTCGTTCCTTGTGGTGTGCTTGAAGAAGCACTTCCTTTATTTCTCAAGGTTGTTCTATTTCTAGCTTATGATGTGGTTTGTTGTGCTTGTGGTTGTGGAGGAGGAGCCACCAAGGAAGGATTATTTGTTGTTGTCTCTACCTCTTGTTCTTCATGAGACACGCATGTTTTCACATTCACTGTTTTCTCTAAGCTTCCATCCCAAGCTTCTTCTTCAATGAACTGCACATCTCTGTTGATTATAACTTTCTTGTTGGATGGATTATAGAGTTTGTATTCCTTGGACTCATCACTATATCCAAAAAAGATACACTTCTCCCCCTTACTGTCCAATTTCTTCCTTAGTTGATCCAGAATGTGTGCATAAGCCACACAACTGAATACTCTCATGTGGGTGACAAACCTTTTTATGCCACTCCACGCTTCTTTCGGAACTCTGTTCATGATAGTTTTGGTTGGGCATCTATTCAAGGTATAGGCTGCAAAATTTACAACTTCAACCCAATACTCATTTGACAAATGTTTTCCCTTCAACATAATTCTAACCATGTCCATAATGGCCCTATTCTTCCTTTTTGCAACACCATTTTGCTAAGGTGTGTACCTTGTGGTAAATTAATTATGTATTCCATTCTCCCTATAGAAACGTATGAACTCTTTGGAGATGTATTCTCCACCTTTGTCAGTTCTTAGCACTTTGATGTAGTGCCCACTATGATTCTCAATAAGAGCTTTGAAGTGGTAGAACTTCTCAAACACTTCACTCTTATGTTTCAAGAAATACACCCATGTTTTTCTGGTGTAATCATATATGAATGTCAAAACATATTTTTTTCCAGCTAAAGATGGTGTTTGCATTGTTCCACACAGATCTGAGTGGACAATCTCCAAGGGTGTTTTTTCCCTTATACTCTTCCCTACTGGAAAGCTTTCTTTGTGTTGTTTGCCCAAGATGCAGCCTTCACAAAGGCTGTCCGGTTTCTCAATCTGTGGTAAACCCTTTACCATTCCCTTTATGTGCAACAAGTTCAGGCCTTCTAAATTGAGATTTCCAAATCTCAAGTGCCATAACCATTTTTCATCTTTCACTTCCTTTTGAAAGACCTCGTGTTGCAGCTACTACATTTCTTCTTTCCTTCAAGTATGTTTTGAGTTTGAGAGGAAACATACTATTTCTTCTCATCTACACCTCTACAATGAATTTATTTCTTGGAGGTATGTCCATGATTGTGCACACAACATATTTAAAGAATACATTGTAGCCCTTGTTTATGAGTTGTCCAATGCTCAAAATATTGCATTTCAAGCCAGGTAAATAATATACATCTGGCACAAAATTATGTTCTCCTTTTCTTGTCAGGATACTTACTCTTCCTTTTCCCATGACAAAGACCTTACTATTAGTCCCTATTGTTACTTCAGATTTAACATTTTCATCTAGATTCACAAACATTGTTATGTTTCTAGTCATGTGGTTACTACGACTTGAGTCTAAGAACCATACAAAATCTTGCCTATCTTGTGCTACATTACATGTTAAGAGCACATTCTTCTAGTTCTTTTCTTCTTTTGTAAAATTAGCATTCTACCAATTATTCATGTCATTTTTTTTTCCAACATTCATTAACATAGTGCATATATTTCTTGCAATAATGAAATTGGATTGGGATTTATCATACCTTTGTCCATGAGCTTCATGTTGGCTTGAGCCTTCATTCTGGTTCTAATTGCTTCCCATTCTGCTCGAACTTGCATGGCTATTTCTTCCTTTGTTTTAGCTTCTTCATCTTCCTCTATTATTTGCTCTACCTTGACCTATGCCTCGGCCAAAAGACATTTGAGTCTTGAAAGCTTGTTCCAATAAGGAATCTATTCCTCTATTCAGTCTGTGTTCGTGAGACATCAGGGATGCACTAAGCTCCACTGTAAATAGTGAAAGATCCTTTGTCTCTTATATTTCCATTACTATGGAATCAAATCTTGAGGGTAGACTTCTCAATATTTTCTTCACTATTCTTCTTTATTCAAGTGTCTCTCCATGAGACCTTATCGGGGTAACCAACCAAATAACATGAATGAAGAATGAGTCTATAGTGTCAGAATATTTCATACACAGAGTTTCAAAATCTCTCCTCCGCATTTGCAGCTTTGGTGTCTTCACCTTCTCCATGCTTTGATAGGTTGTTTTGAGAATATCCCACACCTCCTTAGAATTTTTTGTTGCTGCAATCATTGGGAAAATACTCTCGTGCACTGATTGAAAGAGATAGAAGAGGGCTTTGGAGTCCTTCTTCCTATTCTCTTTTAACAAATCTCTTCTTGCTGCTGTCAAAGCAGCCAATGCTACTACGTCTGCTGGTTCTGAGTAGCCATTCTCAACTAGCTCCCATATGTCATGTGAAGCAAACAGGGATCTCATCGTGATCTCTCAATAATCATGATTCTTCTCGTTAAACTGTGGAATTTGGGGATTCGTCAGGCTGGTGCCTATTGTTGCCATTGTAACTATGCAAACTTGGCAGTTTCCTTGACTGTGTTAAAAAAAAAAACCGAAACAATCAAACTCTTTTGACTGTGTAAACAAACAGAATCTTTCTCTCTGCTGGAGAAATCCGCTTCAACAAACTTCTTAAAACTTCTACAATGAAGAGAAATCTCTGCTTCATTCACTCAGCGCCTAGACTAGCTCTGATACCATGTTGGAATTTCTGAACAATTCCAAACGCACAAAGGAATGAAATAATTCCTCAACTTCAGCACAGAGATAAAATAAAAATTGCGGACATAGAGAGATTAAATGTAAATTCTATTTCATTAAAATAAATTGCTAGACTATTACAAAATGTTTTCTTCAAAACTCTGGTGTTCTGGATTCACAAAAAAAGTCTTCAGCTGGCTGCTACAAACACAACGCTATTTCAAACTCTCTGTCTTCTCTATATTTTTCAGCCTTTGGGAAAATTACACAATACACTTTTTACAATGTGCATGGCATATATATATAAAACATTACAATATTCATATATATTGTAAATATAAAATATTTACAATATATATTATGAAATATATAAATCTAAGTTAAAAAAAATGTACCGCGGTAAATGTAAATAATAAAAAACATTAAAACTTTATGCTAAGGTTTAAAACCTTATTCAATTGGGGAGTGTCTCAACAACACTAATTCCAGTTATTTTTATCCAACATAATTTCTTTGGTTGGTTCGGGAAATGGATGATGTCACCCTCTCTAGTGGGTCATCTTCCTCCTTCGCTGGTTATAAAAGATGCCCTAGGAATGTTTTTGGCTCTGTGTTAATTCAAAATAAATGTGGTTGGTGGAAAATTGATGGCTGGTAGGTGTTGTTGATAAGTGGAGGCGAGGTTTTGTGGAGTGCAAGTCTCAAATTGAATATTTAGTGCTGTTGTTACTCAATCTGTCTTTCAATCCCATCATAATTAAATCATCGAATTCCTATTTTTTTTTGTGGGAAGTTGGAATTAATATTCCAACATATTTCAGATTGAAGGAATTAGGAAGAAGTTCTCTATTTCTTCATCTATGTTTGCAGAAGCAAAAGAATTTGATATTCCAAATTTTCTTATTGGCTCATCAGAAACATATCTTCTATGACATCGAGATGGTGACCTTTCTGGTGATTGAGATCAATATAACAGAGTTATCGGTAGCTCCAATCAATAGTGAGAAGACCCTTTCAACCTACAAGACCTATTTAATTTTATAAGCGATTTTAAAGGAGAGGTTTAAAGTAAACATAGGGCATAAATCTACGTCGTGAAGGCCAACAATTGTGATTCCTCTGAGATGTAATGGCTTTCCTCTGAGTTGTATGATTGTGTCAATTTCATTCTTCTGTAATCAGTGGAGTATATTTTATACTCAACTTCTTGTCCATTCATATTCTTGATGTCCGTTCTCTCCTTCCGCCATGCCTTAGAGTTCCTATCGCTCTACACCGTCCATGTTTTGCTAGCTTATTGTAATTTAACAATAGACCCACAATAGCCCAAGCTGTAGAGTAGCTCACTTTCTACTAAAATCAATACAGAGAAAAGTATGTCTATAAACAGGAGTAGATTTTATCGTTATTTTTTCCATTCTTGGAAATATGTCAAGAGAAGACAGATCTTATTACTTTACATGATCAGCTTTCAGTCTACTATAAACCCCTTTTTTTCTAATTTCTTCCTTTAATTCCATATGAGATAGTACACACAAGACATATTACAAGATCAGTTTCCTTTCCATGTCTATCTTTTTTGCTATTAATAAACCTAATTTAAACCTATTTTGTTACATGTGTATCTCTATTTTTTTATTTCATCTTTTTTCATTACAAACACCAGACATAGTAGAATGATTTTGTATTTCCCTTGCAGATATGCTTTTTCTGGATGCTCATTTTACAGCTATTGTAATTCTATCTTGTTTTAACTATTTATTAGTTTTCCTTTCTTCCTTTCACCAGACATATTACAATTTTTATTTTTTATTTTTTCTATTTGTCTCCAATTTTACAGCCCCTGAGATATTCACTTCATCTACAATTAATATCGAGGCTGTGAAAACTTAAAAGGACTGCCAAAAAATTCGTAGATCAGTAGTCTATTCATTTACCTGGAGAGACTTTAAGGTGTTCACTAGAAATATTGTCTAGCTTGACGCAAGTCACAGTGGATGAGAACGTTTGTTCTTCATTTCTGCATCCTTGCTTCCTAGCTACTAATTGAGCTATGCTGTTCTCCATGGGATGAACGATATGCCCACCGAATACGCTACTGGAATATATGAAAATTCCAGAACAACAATGGAGAGAGTAATACTCTTCTCTACTAACATAGAGAAATTAAAATTTTTCACTCACAGGAGATAGAGTTTTCACTCTAAAGCTATTTCATTAAATTTCAAAAACAAACTGATGCAAAATATGGACAACTTCAAAACACAGTCCTCAGAATATACTTCACTGTCTCACACGAAAAAAAAATACACTATCTATGTAATAACGCATTGCTATGAAAAACAAAAAAAAATCTATCTCTGCTGAGAAAACGCACTGCTGTGCATATTACAAAAAAAAAAAATTACATAATAGGCTCTCTATCCTTTTTATTTTATATGTCGCACATATGAAAATATGACATAACAAAAAATATTAAAAACAAATCTATTTTAAAAAAAATATCGTCGGGGACCCACATTACAAATGCGCTTTGAATCACACGATTAAATCTTGTTTAAAAGATTCATCGGGTCTGGAGACATAACAAAACAAAGCATCAACCATCGTATTCCGATTGCGATTAAGGATCAGATGCAATGGCCATGATTAACTCCGCCATATAATATGGCGTTGGGTCTGACATTTGAAATGTCAATCAGGCCAGATAAACAAAGGCCTCCAATTGACTCACTTGCGATTGTTCAATATACTGTCGCGTGGTCTGTGGGACCACTCGCGAACTTCGGCTCAAACTGAAGGGCGATTTTAATATGAGACAATTGCGATTGCGATGATCGCATCGGACCTCCTTCATCAACAAGACACTTCAACTTTAAAACATATCTGATGCAATTTGTGATTGCAATTGTGATCGCATCGCATCGCGATTCTTCACATCAATATGACACTGCAAGTAAAACTTACGATCGCGATTAATGCTTAAGTGGTGGGGACCACTTTGTTGTGCCTTTTAAAAAATTTAAAGTCTTTCGCCACTTAAAAAAATTTTCTTCAATTTCAGTTGTTGAGGGCTTAAAAGCTCGAAAAGACTGTCTTAGATAAAATTCTGTTCTTCCGTGCTTTTAACCACGAATGTCTTCATTCTCTGCAAAAACGGCTACGCACAAACAAACATAACCTCTCCTCTGCAATGGTGGCTTCTACCCATCAAACATTAATTTCTCCTTACGATTTTATCCATTCAACTTGAATGCGGAGTGCTGTGTACGCAAGCTCCTCTGCTGCCCCTATACTCTATTGCTTCCTGGTCAAGGCAAGCAGGTGAGTTTAATATTTTCAACACTCCCCCTTAAATTCAGTTGCTAGGTTATCATTCTTACCTAGGCATTTTCTCAAAAATTTGAAACTCTTCTGCCCCAATGGATTTGTTAGAATGTCTGCAAATTTCTCCTCTATTCTACAATGTTGTAAAACAATTTCTCCATTGCTTACCAATTCTCTGATGTAATGAAATTTTGTGTCAATGTGTTTCGTTATCTTGTGAAACACAGAATTCTTAGATAATGCAATAGTTGAGCTATTGTCAGAAAAAATCACAATTCCATTTACCTGCTCTTGGTACAAAATCCTTAGCATCCTCCTCATCCAAGTTGCTTGACACGTTGCTGTTGTAGCTGCCACATATTTTTCCTCTGCTGTAGATAATGCTACAATGGGTTGTTTCTTAGAAGCCCATGAAATGGCTCCTGAACCCATTTGATAAACATAACCAGAAGTTCTTTTCCGATCATCTACACTTCCAACCCAATCACTATCAGTGTATCCAACTAAATCTTAACATTTTGAAGCAGTGTATAAAATACCAAACCTTTTTGTACCTTTAACATACCTCAAAATTCTCTTTGCTGCCTGCCAATGTTCATCATTTGGCTTCTCCATGAATCTGGAAATCAAACTAACATCATAAATGATGTTGGGCCTGGTTGCAGTCAAATACATGAGGCTGGCAACTATGCTCTTGTACAAGATAGGATCAAAATCCTTGCTTCTGTCCTCTCTGCTGAGTTTTAATCCCATCACTGTGGGAGTGATTGCTACTTTTCTCTCCTGCATATTAAATCTTTCAATCACTTCGTTAACATATTTTTCCTGTGAGATAAAAATCCCATTTTAATCTTGTTCTACTTCTATTCCTAAGAAGTATTTCAACAAACCCATGTCAGTCATTTCAAATTCTTCTTTCATGACTGTTTTAAAATTTTCAATAAGTTAATAATCATCACCTATGAAAATAACATCATCAAAATATAAAACTACAATCAACATTTTACCATCCTTTTCTTTGATGTAGAGGGTGGGTTATCCCTCACACTTTTCAAATCCATTTTCTAGTAGATAAGAGTCTATCCTACTGTACCACGCTCTTGGAGCTTGCTTCAGCCCATAAAGAGCTTTCTTCAGCTTGCACAATTTGTGCTCTTGGCCTTTCTTTTCATAGCCAAGAGGTTGTTCAATGTAAACCTCTTCCATTAACACTCCATTTAGAAATGCTGAATTCACATTCATTTGGTAAACTTTCTACTTATTTTGTGCTGCTATGGACAACACTTCTCACACAGTTTCCATTCTGGAAACCAGTGCGAAAGTTTCCTCATAATATATCCCATGCTTCTACTTATACCCTTTGACAATAAGTCTTGCCTTGTGTATCTCTATTTTTCCTTCAGCATCACTCTTGGTCTTGTAGACCCATTTAACTCCAATGACATCTCTACATTTTGGGAGTTCAACCAAATCCCAAGCCTTGTTTCTTTCTATGGAATTAATCTCCTCATCCATAGCTTCTATCCATTTCTTATCCTTAACATCTTCTTCGAAATGAATAGGGTAATCAACATGACAATATAAAGCAAAAAAAGAACTGATACCTTCATTTGCTACCTCTTGTTCATAAATGTCATTTAAATTTCTGAACTTCTTACCTCTTTCATTAGGTGTACAAATTCTTGAAGAAGCACTTGAATTTCCTCCTTGTTGTGTGCTTGGAGAAGTACTTTCATTTCTCCTCAAGGGTCTGCTTTGCTGCCCTTATGTTGGTGCTACTGTTTGGGTTGTATTTCAGCCAACTTATCATTATTTTCATCCTAAGATAAATAATGTTTAACATTCACTATTTTCTCTATGCTTCCATCCCAAGCTTCCTCTTCAATAAACTGAACATCTCTGCTTACAATAAACTTCTTGGTTGATGGGTTGTACAACTTGTAAGCTTTGTATTCCTCATTATATCCAATGAAAATACATTTCTCCCCCTTGCTACCCAACTTCTTCCTTAGCTGATCCGGTATGTGTGCATAAGCCACACATCCAAAAACCTTCATGTGTGTGACACCTTGCTTTGTGCCACTCCATGCCTCTTCCAACACTTTTTTCATAACTGATTTTGTAGGGAACCTATTCAAAATGTATGCTGCACAATGTACAGATTCAACCCAATAATCATTAGGAAAATGCTTTTCCTTTAACATACTCCTTACCATGTCCATTATGGTTCTATTCTTCCTTTCGGCTACTCCATTTTGCTGCGGAGTATATCTAGTTGTAAACTGCTTATGAATACCATTTTCTCTAAAAAAACGTAGAAAATATTTAGAGATATACTCACCTCCTCTATCAGTCCTTAGGAATTTGATGTGCAACCCAATTTGGTTTTCCACAAGTGCTTTGAAATTGCGATATCTTTCAAACACTTCACTTTTGTTTTTCAAAAAGTAAACCCAAGTTTTTCTTGTAAAATCATCTATGAATGTTAACATTTAGTGGCTGCTAACAAGCGATGGATTTTACATCAGTCCACACAAATCTGAGTGGACAATGTCTAAGGGTGCCTTTGCCCTTATGCTTTTCCTGGAAGGAAAACTTTCTCTGTGTTGTTTCCCCAAGATACAACCTTCACAAAGGCTGTCCGGTTTCTCTATCAATGGTAAACCTCTTACCATTCCTTTTCTATTCAACAAGTTAAGACCTCCAAAGTTGAGATGTCCAAATCTCAAGTGCCACAACCAATTTCATCTTTTGGTTCGCTTTGGATAGCCTCTTGTGCCACTACTGCTATTTTTTCTTCATTTTTCAGATCTGCTCTCATTCTGAGAGGGAACATCCTGTTCCTTGTCATCTTCACTTCATCAATACATTGTTTTCTGGGTGGTTTTTCCATGATGGTACAAACATCATCCTCAAAAAATACATTGTACCCCTTTTGAACAAGTTGTCCAATACTTAAGAGGTTACACATCATTCCTGGAACATAATAAACATCTGCTATGGATTTATTTGCACCTTTCCTTGTTAAAACATTTACATCTCCTTTTCCCATAATAGAAACTTTGCTATCAATTCCTAGTGTGACTTGTGACTTCACACTATCATCTAGCATAGAAAACATTGCTATGTTTTTTGTCATATGGTTACTAAAACTGGAGTCTAGAAACCATAAGTCTTCATTCTTTTCTTCAGCCATATTACAAGTTAAAATAAATTATCTTGGCTGATATTTTCTCTAGTGAAATTTGCACTAGTTCTATTTCCCATATCATGCTGCTTCTTTCTACATTCATTAGCATAATGACCATATTTTTTACAATACTAACATTGGACATTGGAATTATCATACCTTTGTCCTTGAGCATTCTACTGACCACTTTGCTAGGTGCTTCCTTGGCCTTGATGCTGATTTGGATTGTTGCCCCTTCCTTGAGAATTTGTTGGACTGTTCCTTCCACCTCTATTTTGGCTTCTGCCTCTTCCTCTCTTCTTTCCTCTGCATTGCCTTCTTCCTCTTCCGAAAGACATCTGGGTCTTAAAGGCATGTTCCAGAGATTATTTTTCACTCCTACTCAATCTCTGCTCATGAGTCATTAGTGATGCATGTAGCTCATCCACTAAAAAATTTGTGAGATCCTTAGTCTCCTCTATGGTGGTGACAATCACATCGAATCTTGAGGGTAGAATCCTCAAGAGTTTTTCCACAATCCTCTTGTCTTCAAGAGTCTCTCCATGAGATCTTATTTGTGTGACCATTCCAATATCATGAGTGAAGAATGAGTCGATAGTATCAGACTCTTTCATACAGAGAGTCTCAAATTCTCTCCTCAACAACTGAAGTTTTGTTGTCTTCACTTTTCCCATGTCTTGATAGTTTGTCTTGAGAGTTTCCCATGCTTCTTTGGATCTCCTGGCTACTTCTATCCTCGAAAAAACACTCTCATGCACGGCTTGATACAATAGGAAGAGAGCTTTGGAGTCTTTCTTCTTATTTCTCTTCAGCAACTCTTTCTCTACCTGAGTTAAATCATCAAACTCTTCTTCATCTGCTGGCTCTTCAAAGCCATCCTCAACAAATTCCCATAAGTCTTGGGAATTAAATAAAGCTCTCATAGTTATTGACCAGTATTCATAATTTTTCCCATTAAATTGTGGGAGCTGGATATTTCCAATACCCATGCTAGTGCTGGCTCCAGCCATTTTTCACTCTTAACTATGATTCAAAAAACACTTGACTGTGTATTTAAAATAGCTAACTACTCTGCAATAGTAACACAATAAACTCCATAGAGAAATACCTTGAATTCTTTCTAGCTGAGTCTTCACACTACTGGAGAAGCTACTGCAACAAAGAACTCCTTCCTTTAGCTTATTTGACCTTCAAAGAACCTGGACTAGCTCTGATACCATATTTGAATATATTAAAATTCCAGAACAACAATCGAGAGAGTAATACTCTCCTCTACTAACACAGAGAAATTAAATTTTTTCACTCACAAGAGACATAGTTTTCACTCTAAAGCTATTTCATTAACTTTGAAAAACAAACTGATGCAAAATCTGGACTGCTTCGAAACACAGTGCTCAGAAAAGACTTCACTATCTCACACGAAAAACAATACACTGTCTGTGTAATAACACACTGCTGTGAAAAACACAAAAACTCTTCCTCTGTTGAGAAAACGCACTGATGTGCATATTAAAAACAAACAAAAAATTACATAATAGGCTCTCGGGCCTTTTTCTTTTATATGGCACGCATATGAAAATATGACATAACAAACTATATTAAAAACAAATCTATGTTAAAAAAAAATGTCATCGGGGACCCACATTACAAATGCACCTTGAATCGCGCGATTAAATCCTGTTTAAAAGATTCATCAGGTCCAGAAACATAACAAAACAAAGCATCAACCATCGGACTTCTGATTGTGATTAACGATCAGATGTGATGGGCATGATTAACTCCGCCATATAATATGGCGTTGGGTTTGACATTTGAAATTTCAATCGGTCTAATTAAACAAAGGCCTCCAATTGACTCACTTGCAATTGTTCAATAGACTACTGCGTGGTCTGTGGGACCACCCTTGGACTTCGGCTCAAAGCGAAGGGCGATTTTAATATGAAATAATTGCGATTGTGATGATCGCGTCGGACCTCCTTCATCAACAAGACACTTGAACTTTAAAACATATCTACTGTGATTTGTGATTGCGATTGTGATCGCATCGCATCGCAATTCTTCAAGTCAACAAGACACTGCAAGTAAAACTTGCGATTGCGATTAGCGCTTAAGTGGTGGGGACCACTTTTTCATGCCTTTTCAAAAATTTAAAGTCTTTCGCCGCTTAAACAATTTTTCTTCAATTTTGGTTGTTGAGGGCTTAAAAGCCCGGAAATACTGTCTTAAATAAAGTTCTGTTCTTCCATGCTTTTAACCATGAAAGTCTTCATTCTCTACAAAAATGGCTACGCATAAACAAACATAACTTCTCCTTTGCAATGGTGGCTACTGCCCATCAAACATTAATTCCTCCTTACGATTTTCTCCATTCAACTTGAATGCGCAGTGCTGTGTACGTAAGATCCTCTTCTGCCCCTGTACTCTATTTCTTCCTGCTCAAGGCAAGCAACTGACTTTAATATTTTCAACATACGCGCGTGAGAGTGTATCCTTAGAATGATGAACGTTGCAAAAGAGGCTATTTGCCTCGGAGAGATATTTTTCCCCATTCGTTACCACAAGTTTCATCATTCCCATGTCGAATATAAGGCAACATTTTAGAGAACGCCTAGCTTTATTTCAATTTTCTCGATAGCACTGCGGATCTAATAAAGAGTATTACAGCCCTTAGAGCCTCCATCACATACTAGAAGGGCCAAAGCCCTAATAAAGCCTCTGCTCAGATAGGAAATTCTACTTGACGTGTCTAGTATGACAAAATACTTTAGCAAGGAGCCCCAAGTCTTCAAAAAGTTGGTCTAAGTCCAATTTAGTGATCCTCACAAGTTTTACATCTCAGCCAAAACATTGAACTCTGAAGTACGCAGGGTTTCAGTTTGAGTGTAATATCTATGCACCTAATATTAGGGTTTCTTATATAATGCCTGTATACATAAATACATGGTTATCTCCAATTTTATGTCGGGTCGTCCCACTGAATAGAGAGAAAAAAAGAGAATAAGAGTTGTTCAAATAGCGTAAATGTCTTATATTCTAGAATATATACAGTCAATACTGTCCTACAACCAAATGTGTCAAGAATAAGGACCAATAAATAATATGCATTTTTCTCTGGTGGGTTTTTAATTCTATAATAGCTGGAATCAACAGAATCAATGGGCATGTCATTTATTTTTCGCTGATTCATAAGTCATAACCATTCGTGTTTTCTTCACTTACGATAATGTACCATTGAAGAATTGAACATTAAATTCTTTTTCATGGAAATTTTTGCACTTAAATTTGAAAGTTTCAATTGATATTGGAGTCATTAAAGCAAGGTTGAGGACAACTACTCGCTCTTTGAAGTTGGTCATACTGCCTCTTAAATTGAATAGAATATATCAATGGAGCTTTTATTGCTTTGACCATTCGCTCTCTCGAACGGGTTAAAGGGGTCATTGCACATCACATAACATTTTCGAGCGGAAAGCCGGAGGTGAAAGCGTATGGCATGCTTTTGAAGCCAGTGGTTCGAGAGCCCTCTAGTTGTCCTCGTCTCACAATTTTCATATTCAAATTAGAGGATAATGTGAATGGTTGGTGCTAGCAAGAAAGGATATCCTATAAAATTAAATATTTATGAATTATATTTTAATTTTTAAATTTTGTTAGAAGGAAAAAACTAAGAGAGCATCATCTAATTTTGCATTTTCATTGTGGAAAAAGTTTGTTTTAATATGAAAATCAACTATAATAAGGCATATCCAACCATGGTTATTATTGGGTTTTAATTTTTATCTTAGGTTTTATAGGCCTTGGGTTTATAATAGCAATCCATTGGGTTTATAATATCAATCCATTGTGGTCCAACCAGGGATTTATATGTTTATAGTATCAATCCCTTAATTTCAACCATGGTCCAATATCACATTGTGAAAAATATTGTCTCAATATGAAAATCAACCATGGTTAATCATGGTCCAAAGCCTCAATGTCAGAAAGTTTGCCTCAATATGAAAAACAACCATGAGAAACCATTGTTAACCATGTTTATTTTAGGGTTTATAATATTTATCTTAGGGTTTATATATCTTGGGTCTATAATATTAATCCCTTGGGGTTTTAGTATTAACCCTAGTTTATTATTACATTGGTTTTATAATATCGATCTATTGGGTTTATTAATCTAAGGGTTCATAAACCTAAGGTATCATATTATTCATAAGGTTTATATTATTAACCCTTTTGTTTAATATAAATCCGTTGATTTTATAATCATGGTCAACCATGGTCCAGTGTCACATTATGAAAAATATAGTCTCAATATGAAAATAAACCATATTTAACCATAGTCAATCATGGTCAACCATTATCCAATGTCACATTGTGACCAATTGTCTCACTATGAAAATCAAGCATGGTTAATCATAGCCCTAGACAATATTGTCTCAATATCAAAATAAAAAATCGTAAACAACCATAAACCAGGTTTATTTTAGGATTTATAATATTTATCTTAGGGTTTATAATATTAAACCTTCGGGTTTAATATTATTCACTTGGCTTTACAATTCCTTGCATTTTTAATACTAATCCCTTGGATTTATTATTCACTTGGGGTTCTAATATCAATCCCTTATGTATATTAATCTTATGATTCATATTCTTAGGGTATAATTTTATTCATAGGGTTTATAATATTAATCCCTTGGGTTCAATATAAATCTCCTAGGTTTATATTAGCATATATATAAATAACATAATTAGTCATAGGGCTTATATCATTAATCACCTAGCTCAATATAAATATCTTGGGTTTATAGTTCAATATTAGTCCCTCGGGTTTAATATAAATCTCTTGAATTTATGGTTCAATATTAGTCTCTTGGGTCAAAATTAAATCTCTTTATAATCTCTATCCCTTGCTTTTATTAATCCATAGGGCTTATAATATTAATAATCCTTTGGGTTTATTAATGCCATATATATATATATATATATATATATATATATATATATAGATATTGGTTTAATATATGGTCTATATATTGCTAATATTATCCATATACTCCTAATATATATAGATAATTATATTAATAAATATTATTAATTGTTAACCATAAGATAATGCCGAGAGATAAATAAGTACTGTTAATAATAAGTAATTATTATTCTCATGTTATATGTTAATTGTATTATAGTTTTATATATATCTATATATCTATATATATATATATATATATATATATATATATATATATATATATATATCCGTGTGTGTGTGTGTGTGTTATAAGAATTATATATGACTATCCTTTAATTAATAATATACACCTTATAATTATTAATGTGATTCATATCTACCAATTGACATGTATCAATTACATTGGTAAATGTGGTTGTATATGTTCTTTATATACGCCTATCGATGTATGTCAATCACATTAGTAAATGTGGTTATGCTAGTTTAATTTTTTCAGAGGTGAAAAAACTAATTGATATTTATTAAGATAAAATTTCAGTTTGCATTTGGTTGTGCAATATAGAAATATAATAGAGAAATATATCACAATATATCAGTTTGTAACATTTTTATATTCATATTCCATGCAAAAACTTGAAAACAATTCTACAAAACCTATTCGGATGATACATAAAAAAAAACATGGTAAAATATAGTTCTGCAATATTAATACCAAGAAATACTATAGTAAAATAAAGAAATACTTAGTGCTCATTATGGGAGCACAATACGAATATGCTCATGTGTATTCCCCTAGAAATGTTTTGAGAAATATATTTATCCATCCACATCCCAAAGACCTTTCTTAGATAAAGTGTCTACCATCATATTTGTTTCACGAAAGGTATGTTGAATGTGAATCGATTGGAAATCTTGCATAAGAAACCTAGTGCATTCCTTCCAATTTTGAATCCCCTGAATGATGGGTTTTAAATATCCATAAATATGAAGGTATTGTACCTATTCACATAGAGAGAACCACAGTAAACCCGATAGGGCCATCAATTATGCCTTTGTATTGGTTCCTTATCCACTATGCCAGTGAAGCCAGAATACTGTGTCCATGTATACACAAAAAAGGTCTCCACACCCACACCCATTTTTTATGTTGCTACATCAAATTATCCACTAGGAAAGGATATCAATGGAGGCATATGCCTCCTAGACAGGTCCTAAACTTCTTTGGGGCATAAATTCATGCACTCAACCCATCTCGATACTTTAGAAATATTCTTGTATACATTATGTATCCTTCCCCTGAAGATGACATGGTTCCAAGTCTTCCAAACTTCACATAAAATAAATTGAGCTAAGAAAATATATAAAATGCAGCCCTCCAAACCCCATTTAAGATAAATTTCAATGGAAAAAAAGTATCTAAGAGGAAGACCGATAAAATAAAGAGTCAAAGAACAAATCTATAGAGAAAAAATGAATGTGAGCAATAAGTGATCTATGGTTTCAATTGTTGAACTACAAAGTGGAAAAATTCTAGGCCCCAAAAATCGTCATTTTCACAAGTTCTCCCAGGTAAGAATTTTGTACCTCCATGCCAACCAAACAAAAGAAATGATTTTGAGGGGAATTTTTAAATTCCATATGTAAACCATCGTGATGGCGAAAGCCTCAAAGTATTTTTTAGTATGAAATTGTAAGTATAAACTACGACCACATATCCTTTTCTAATGATGCCAAACCACGAGATAGTATTGCCCTTGGGATTCCAACATAATCCTAGCATCTTGAGCCCACACATGTAGATATTCAACTCATCATCCATGCACCGTTGTAGGCCAATTTTAGGTGCCTCAATCCAATAAGGTATCCAATGTTCTCAACCAGTGATAACTCATTCAAAATAGAGATAACCTTGATGTTGTAGGGCAGCTATAGGGTTCACAGATAGTGGTACATCCGAGGTAACAACAACAATCCCCTTGTGACCAATCCATATTAAATTACCTCTACCGAAAGACCATTTACCATTGAAGCTAAGTATACCCTAGTTTTCAAAGGAATCTGACATTGTGATGGAATTCCAGGCCGCGAAGTGAAATTTGTGTGTAGAACTTGAGCTCGACCATAGAAATTGGCAAGGCACAATAAAATCGTGGATAAAATGTGGACCGAGAGAGAAAACAAGTGTAGATAATATGTCTCCATTTGTTGTAAAACCAACTAGATGAGGGTGAATATGCCTCCTAGAGAAAGGCAGTGATATGACCAAATCTGAACCTTCTTGTCAATTTTATTGAGAAATGATGTCCAATCTCTAGATCTATAGGAAGTCAGATTTAATGTAAAGACTAGATATTTAAAACCATCCTCGAGGAATTCCCATATCTTACCAAACATATCCATAATGTATTGGATTTCCGCTACATCATCGTTAGAAAAATAAAGACATGATTTGCACTATTTAGGAAAACACTCGAGGCCTCACTAAAACGATGGAAGATGTGTGGGAGGGCCTCCCATTGGTCTTTCTTTATAATGATAAAAGAGAGGATGTCATCAATGAAAAATAGGTGGGTAAGACATACCCAATGTGTCATCTGCAACCCATGAAATATGCCCAACATCCGAGCAACAACGATCTTCCTACTAAGACTGTCTATGAACAATATGAAAAGGAGGGGGGATATAGTGCACCCCTATCAGAGCCCTATGTGAGCTCTGAAAAAATGATTGGGATAACCATTTATCAAAACAATTAGGAAGATATTGGATGCACATGCCATGATCCAGTCAACATTCCTATACTTTAGCCCAATATTGACCATACGAGCCTAAGTAGCATCGAGTCTATCCATTCGTAGACCCTTTGAAAATCTATTTTCATAATAACAATATCCATTCTCTAGGTGTGAATAAAGTGGTAAGATTCATGTGCAATGGAAATAAAATCATGGATGGATCTGCCATTAAGATAACCAAATTTTTCCTTTGTTATGTGAATAAATAGGATCCCTTTTGTCCTCTCAGCAATAACATTTGAAATGATCTTGTACAAGATGTTACACAGGGATATGCGTTGAAAGTATGAAAAATAATTAGGATCAGTAACCTCCAGAATCAAGGCAATGCAATTAGACTTGATGGAACCACAGATATAGCACCTGACCCTATATTCTTCCACCATATTACACAAATCCCCCCCCCCCCATTAAGTCAAAAAAATGTAGGAACATTTTGACTATCCATCAACGAGCACCTGGAAATTTTTCCTTTGCAAAGGAATGTAGTACATTGTGAGTTTCCTCCTAGGAGGCTAATTAGCTAATATTCTCATTTTCCTCCATATAAACATCGGAGGGAACTCTTCTACAACCCATAATTGATCTTGAAGTCTCGCATCAAGGTTGTCCTTAAAATGGTCACCGAAAAATATTATAGTTTCCCATTGTATCTCTTCATCTGAAAATTTGAGGGATCTGTCACCACACCTGATGCTCCATATCATATTTCTATTACATTGTTGATTTGAAAATCTAAACGAATTTAGTGTTGCATTTGCTTGAATGAATCCATATAGCCTAACTTTTCAACCTCCATGTATCCTCTTGGAATTTAAAAATATGTTTCCTCCTTTGTTCCATAGATTTCAATTTATCAAGATCCCACTGAGATAGCTTATGCTTCATGAGGCAAACACTAAACTCTTGAATCTCCTCTGATAATTTTTTCAGTTCAACATATAATATGAATTTTTTCTCCCGTTCACAGGTATACACATGGATTTTGAGGGCAGACAATCTATCAGATATGTAATACATAGTTATCTATCTAGGTATAGTCAGAAAGGAAAGATAGAATTCATTTACCAATGTATTAAAATCCTCATCCTTGAGCTAGGTGAAATTGAACTTGAAACGAATGCCCTTCTGATCTGGTTCCATCCTCCAAATCAACATTATGGGGCAATGATCAGAAATATACATCTCAACCACCTGTGACTTCAAAATACGTAGAGTCTCTAATAAAAATTAATGAACCATGAAACATTCCCAGTGATTTCCAGTATAGTCCTCCCAACAACTACCATTTTTCCAAGTGGGTCAAAGGGGAGAAGGATATATATGAAATAGGTGATTATCCTCAAATAGATAAGAAAGTTGTTCAGATAATGGATCAATTTGCTTCTTGGACCCCCAACATTCACCTATAGAAAATATAACATTAAAAACCCCTAAAATAATTAGTGAACCAATGTTAATGATATTTGTAGATTTGACCTGATCCTGGAAAGGGTGCTTTTCCATGTATGTAGTGTAAATATTCTATAAATTTATCTTCTCCATAGATCCCTTGAAATGGTTTGTGAGAAAAACACCAACGAAAAATTTGTACACTTTTAAATCTTCCCAGAAGGGATCCCACATAGAAACCAGACCACCAGCTAAACCACAGGAGTGTACAACAAAAATGCTCTAGTGTGGGAAAGTCAGCCTAATGTAAGGCCGGGATCTGGTTGAGTCATCCATGGTTTCCTAGATGAGAATGACATCAAGGCACATCGATAGAAAGATTTGGTGTAAAGGCAACCTTTTAGTGGCATCACCCAAGCCATGCAAATTTATGGAAATAATTGTCATGGGAGTCCTGAGGTAGGGGACATACAATCTCTAAGGGCTCTAGAGAAGGAAGTCTCAAAAAAAGGGTTTTCATGAAGAGAGCTAGAGTCAAAGCTTAAGTGTAGACTTGTCATACACCCTCTAAAATGTCTACTTCCCTTACCAAAATTGAGCTGAGTAGTAATATTTATAAAAGTGGATGAGATAATGATGGAGGAGGCAGTCCCAAAAGGTATAATATGGACAGTGAGAGTGACAAGGTCCATGGTCAGGTTCAAGAGAAAGTAATCCAAATCATTGTTTATGGAGTTGTGAGGGCACAGTGCAGCAGCCAGGACACTAGAGGTAATAAGTGAGGGGGAGGTGGCCTGAGAGTGAGAAAAGGATGAAGGTTCAGGAGTAACAGAGCAAGATGACATAGTCATATGATGGTTCTCATGTGAAGATGGGGGTATCAAAGGACCAAGATCACAACAGCAAGAAAAACGATAAACAAAACTATTTAAGGAGAGATCCATGAGGGTCAAGATAGGAAGGGGATTATGGTTGGGATCGACATTGGCCTCATGAGAGAAGCAAGGGGAATGTGAAGAAACAATGAACTAATTTTGAGCACGATGAGAAGGGGAATTGGAATTATTATAAGTACCTCGATCTAATCCACACCCCGACAATGAAGCCTCTGGAACATCTTCAATGCAAATCCAATCCGGTCTAGATGCACCCACATTCTGATGTCGTTGTGGATATGGTGCAAGGACATGTCTGGTGTGGTGCAAAGAAAGAAATGGAAAGGGATACCCTAGTAGTCAATATGCTAAGAAATGCGAAGGGGGCCCCATTCCAGGATAATTTCCTCCAACATGCCATTGTCGAATTCCACTTCCACAAGTATCCAGGCCAATCTATTACCCCTATCCCCTAGCACCCTGGGATTCATGTATACAAACTTACCCACTAAATTTCCAATTTCCTCTAGAGTATTCCACATCCAAAATTCAAGTGATAGACCAAGTAATTTAACCCAAGTGTACTTATTTTGGTGAATATTTGTGATTGGAATGAAGCCCACAAATTTTCTGCACAATTGCAAAAAATATTCTACCACGCACCGAAGGAGTAGACAAAATATTTTCTGTATCAGCCTTATGTAATAAGTGGAAGTTGTTAGGCTCATATAAGAATAGGATTCATAATTTTGAATTGAATTTGATTAGTCTTGTAAATATGTACATACTTTTCTTTCTGCAAATTGTTTTCCCATATTAGAAAAATAAAAAAATGTAAAGAGGGTAAAAGTCTTGAAATAAAAATCAAAGGACTTGAAAGAAAATAAAAAGGAATACAAAATATGAACCCCACAAAAGAAATCAAAATAAAACATGAAAGTGTTGCAAATCCAAATGCCACTACTATTTACTTTTATTGCAAAATAAAGATTGTTTGCAACTTGTTAAAATGCCATAGTCCATGATAAGTCAAATAGCTTACTATTGACTTTTTCATACTTTAAATTTCATGTTCATAGATAGAGAATAAAGATCTAGCCAAACTGTTTGAAGTTGGCAGATCAACAATTAGGTAGAAAATAAATAAGGACCTCAACAACTTAATCTGAGCCCATGGAAGAAATAAGAATAGAATTAGCTAGTTTGTTTTTTAAAGGAAAAATTAACAAGGGTTTGGAAGCTCAAAGGCACCCATGTAAAAGAATAAAAATTGTTAAGGTAGTTGATGGGTAGGCAGAAGCAGTTTTTCACAAGCATGGATAAGTAGAAAATTGTTCATTTCATTTATAAATTTCCCTATAAAATCATTCCCCTTGTAGAAATACCCCTCCCCTTCATTTTTACTCTTTCCCATATTTCACTCATTTTCCCTTACAAAATCCCCTTTATTAATTTCCCTTTCCATTTAAAAATACATAAAAAACACAAAAAATAATTCATCCTAATTATAAATCGTTTAAATTAATATGGGGACCCACTACAAAAAACCCTCCCCGATATAAATTTAGCATTTTTAACTTAGTAAAATCTCGTATATGTATTAGCATTTAACCATATTTATTAATTCCTGTAATATGACTATCCTGTATATATTAAAAACCTTATTGATACTATCCCCTTCCCTGTATTTATTTAACTTAACACAAATTTTTTTCCTCCCATGTGATATATCTTGTGCCCACCATATATTAATACCCTGCCTATTATAAAGTTTCCCTAACCCGACCATATGTATAACTCCAACGCATAAGTACAAAGCACCGTGTCACATGCCTTCAGATCCCGTGACTCCATCGCATCATCTCAGTCGTCCAATCTAAACCGACCAAATCTAATAGCCATCAAACCATATCGTAAATCTTATAGCGCAATCGTTTAACACCACAAGACCTGGCAAAATGGGCAGTTTCACATCCCTACTTCCCTGTTACGTGTCAATCTTTCATTCCATCACATCGCTCAAGATAAAACCATTCACCACTTTCGTGTAGTGCGAAAACCACCCAACTGTTTATCCTACACATTGTGATAAACCACCGGTTATTCCCTGCAAAGTTTATTAAACCATTCATCAATTGCGATAAGCCACCATTGCATTCTTCACTATGCAATAAAACAATGTAAAAACCCCAAGCTACTGTGGTAACTATGACACTGTGCAAAAATCCAAAATTTGAGTCATTTCCATAGATCTGTGAATAAAACCTGAACATCATTGCCAACACCAAATTGATACCCCATTACCATCCAGACTCCTTCCATGAAATTCCCTCTTCCCTAAAACCATTATTGCACTCCATATAGGCCTTTGTTTCACTAATTATTAATTTTTTTTGTAGGTATATCATCAAATATAATAAACAATTCATACTAGTTCAAACTATTTAATCCAGATTCTTGAGATTTAAATTCGAAGGCTTCACTAAGAATAAATTTCATACACAAAAAAAAATCAAGCTAAAACTAGCAATACAATAGAGAAAGGATAATTTACACAGTAAATTGGTTTTAAGAGAGTAAAAAAATCTACAACAACAACAATGAAGTTTTTGAAAGTAACTTTCGAAGACATATTTTACTCACTATTACATACCTCTTACTATAAAAAGGTAAAAGTAAAAACAGAGCAGTCAAGCTAAAACAGTAAAAGTAAACAGGGAGGCAGTAATGGTTAAACAAAGATGAAAACACTTTCAACAACAACAATTAATTTTATCTGAAGTAAAAGTAAAAATAGTTAAAAGAACAATAAGGTTAACAGATAAAAACAGAGCAGTAGGAGGCATTTTCCAGAAATTTCCAGTTTAAGTCATAGTTTTTCAGAAACTATTGTGACCAATCCAAGATGAAAGTTGAAAAAATGGAGGAGGTTTATGTTCCTAATGTATAAAACTACAAAATAATATCTCACTTTATGTATAGGTATTAGAGAATGAGAGATACATGCACATATTCACAACCTATTTTTCGAACTATGCAAAGCTCTGTTTTAGATATATTTTTTCAGAGTATATTGTGAACAATGCGAACTGGATATTGGGAAATGGAGAGAGTTTAAATCAATGACATATTTATATACAATAAACTCTTTCACATTTTACATATCTATCTCAAATTGAGATATAAAAAGGTATCACTCGACCCCAAATTTGCAGAATTTCTGGAGAAATACACACAAAGGAAGGAGATAGTGACTTGGAAGCCTCATCATCAACTAAGAGTTGATATCAAATTCAAATTTCTCTTATTTGTCACCATCAATCCATAAATATAGTGCCAAATAGATTCATTGTTTTTGAGTGTCCTTTATTTAAGTTCTATTTATGTAATACAGTTTGAGATATTTGTAAACCAATATTGATATTTTTTCAAGATATTCTAGTTTAGAATTTGTATAAATAATTCATCATTTGAAGTATTGAGTGTGGATTAATTACTGAACATTTATGTAGTTATAATATTATGAACCTAAGGGTATTTATATCAATTTCAAGTCAATAGACTGGATCACAAGAAATAAAGCATCATATTACAAGATCCATGTGTTAGGCCACTGCAGTGAAGTATTTCACTTTTTATCTTGTAAATTTTCTTATTTTTTCCATATATTCATGAATGTGTTCTAAATCTAAATGATAAATCAGGAATTGTATTTCAAAATTTGTAAAAAACACTCTGTTTTGACTGATTAGCAATTAAATGTTTTCTACTGATATCTAGACTAGGGAACCCTTAATTTCTCCCAAATTTTGATTGAACTCTATGTTTTCACTGCTAATATGGATTTCAGAACCCTTAATTTCTCTTTTATATTGATAAAAACCATTCCATCATTAGCCTTGAAGATATGAAGTGACTCTACTATCTTGCCCTGTAAGCATTTACCTTTAGACCTTCATCCTGATCTGGCTGCTTGAGACATTGACTCCATTTTCCCAATGGGATACAGATCTATATCTATCCATCTAAGTGATTTCCCCACCTAACCAAATCAAAACCCCAAAACCAATTTTCCCCATATAACTAGCCTAAAATAAAATATAATCAACAAAGTTAAATGTTATAGAGAGAGTCCTCTCTGAGCATTAGGAAGGCTAGATCCTAAGGCTTAAAAGTAGGTTTGTGGTTACCTTGGTGAGTTCTTTCTTTAACCTTGGGAAATTACTAAGTGATAACATATTGGCGACTATACTAGGGAAACTAACATTTTCTTCAGAAATATTTTACAGGTTCAGATATGATCTATGATGGAGGACAATGATCAGACACACAAAGGTTAAAATCATCCACGTGGCAGCTCTAAATCAATTTCACAATCAAGACTCCACTAGAGGAATGATCCTGAAAGAAAAATATGGAAAGATCAAGATTTCAACTTAGATCTTAATCCAATACATTATGTTCTTTCTCTTTAAGAAAATTTTTCAATGTATATTGTATTTTAGAGAATATCTTAGATTAGGTTTTAATTATTTTCCTTTAAATATTGTAAATACTAATTCTCCTAATCCCTTCGAGTAGTTTTCTTCTGAATCTTATTATGATCATTTTCCAATTTAAAAGCCTTGAATTAATCAAGACTGGTCTTACAATCCCTCTGCATATTACTATACCTCGTAAAGTTCCTAATAGATATAAGCCACTCATTTTACCTCCTATATTCCATGATTTCCTTGATAACTATTACAAATTTCTTCCCAAGTTTGATGGAGAAAATAATAACATCACTGCCCAAAAACATATTCAAGGTTTTGAGAATTATCTAGACCTACTTGAGATTGATGAAGATGATGTTAGAATCAAACTTTTCTCTCTTTCTTTGTAAAATAGAATAAAGAGTTGGTTCAACAATATGCCTATTGCAAGCATATCAAATTTCCAATAGTTTGTCAAAAAATTTCTTGACAGATGGATAATTAAAGTCAATATTTTTGTAATCACTGAAGAATATAATCAGTTAAAAAGACATCCAAATGAAACAATACAACAATTTTGGGACATATCTAATCATGCTTATTATTCAATGCTATAAAATATAAGACCTCCTCATGATTCATCTCTTTTGCATTATCCAGGTTCCTTTCATCCATAAATAGAACTTTAGTTGAGAGAAATAGATTCAGAAACACTTGTATAAATTGAGAATATTGCAGTTGACGTAGAAGTTAATCTGCAAATTGGAAAGGAAAATTTGAAAGCCGAAGAAGAGAAGAAAAACATTGCAGAGCTAAAACTCAACCTTTTCGTAAGAAAACTAGATTAAATCATACAAAATATCACTATTAAAGATTTTTTTTTGCTCAAAATCATCATGAAGGAATATAATAAGTTTATGGCCATGAAAAAATTCCTCCTAATTCCAATTATCATAGATCAAAAAATGGATTTACAGATCAATATGTGGAAGAGGAATCTACTGATTTAATGTGTATGTTTGATGACATTCCTTCATTTAATGATTTTCTTGACTATGATCAATATGATGAAAATTATGTTCTTCAAAATGAAACTAACTTTACAGAGCAATCAGTAGCTAGTTTGGAGGATGAAAAAATGCATTTTAAGTAGATGGAATATAGAGATCATCTAATGCAAATCATCTATGAGAGTGAGGAATAAAACACACAAAATTAGGAAATAAGTTAAGGTTCTTTACCTCTTTGTTTTGCTTCATTTCAGTTTATTAGAAACAACTTTAAATCCATCAATAATCAATAGTCTTTAGGTATTGTGATTGACAACAAAGAAGATAATGAAACTCTTGATAAAGATTTTTCAATTTCAGAAGTACAATTATCAAATTTTATTGAAACATCTGATCAAATGATACATGAGAGTTCTATAGCACTATGTTTTGAATGATTTCAAATTTTAAAGGCAATGTGGTATAGCATATTTAAAGAAAAGGATGAGAAACTTGTTGAAATTTATGAATTTCCATTGAAATCCATATCCAATAGATTTTAGCAATTTTACCAAGTTTTTCATGATCCAATAGGTGATATGTTGGATATTAAACACATTCAAAGCCTGCCTCCATTAACTAAATATGAGTTTCCAGAATCAAAATGATAAAGGTTTCAACAGTCAAACATTACAATAAGTAGGAATATCATCACAAATATTATCTGAAAGTTTGCAGGGAGATAAAGATGAAAACAACGTTTCAGTTTCATGGCATGGAGGCCATCTAGAACAGATGTAAATTCTTTTATATCAGTTAATCATTAGTGTATATATCTTGGAAGATCATTTTTGAAAAAATTCTAGAGTCAACAAAGGAAATAAAATATCTTGTTATTCTCTCATTTGTTTACAAGTTTTTAATAGGTTGCAGAATTACAGTTTTGATAATCAACAAAAAAATGTAGAAAAATCTATCAAAGTACATAGTACTTGAATGGTTGCATTGGTTGTTTCATTTTACCTAACCAACAGTTAGACAATTGATTAGAGTAAGTAGGTAGGATTTCAGCCTATTTGAGTATTCAGTTCTCAACTAATTTTGAAATAATTCATTAAGATTTGAAGCCAAGGAAAAGGCCCTAGGACATTGCTGATTTAGTAGTTTGGTATGAAGGTTGCATCACCTTTTAGTCTCAGATCAGATTTCAGTTTGCAGAAAAAGGTGTAAATTCAATTCAAGTGTTTTCAGTCATAGCATATGCATTTTTGGGATTGGCCCAATGGATCAAGCTACTAGTCGATGGTGTTCTTGACATCTCACAAGGAGATTCCATCCCCGTGTGAAGTCACCGTTAGGGTCCTATAACAATAGGATTCATAATTTTGAATTGACTTTGATTAGTCTTCTAAATATGTACATACTTTTCTTTCTGCAAATTGTTTTCACATATTAGAAAAATAAAAAATGTAAAGAGGGTAAAAGTCCTAAATAAAAATCAAAAGACTTGAAAGAAAATAAAAAAGAATAGAAATTATCAGCCCCACAAAAGAAATAAAAATAAAACATGAAAGTGACGCAAATCCAAATTCCAGTACTATTTACTTTTACTGCAAAATAAATATTGTTTGCAACTTGTTAAAATTCCGTAATCCATGATAAGTCAAATAACTTAATCTTAAATTTTTCATGCTTTAAATTTCATGTTGATAGATAGAGAATAAATATATAGCCAAACTGTTTAACCTTGGCACATCAGTACTTAGGTAGAAAATAAATAAGGAGCTCAACAACTTAATATGAGCCCTCGGAAGAAATAAGAATAGAATTAGCTAGTTTGTTGTTTAAAAGAAAAATGAATAATGGTTTCCAAGCTCAAAGGAACCCATATAAAATAATAAAAATTGTTAAGGTAGTTGATGAGTAGGGACAAGCAGTTTTTGACAAGCATGGATAAGAATAAAATTGGTCATTTCATTTATTAATTTCCCTATAAAATCATTCCCCTTGTAAAAATAGCCCTCCACTTCATTTTTATTCTTTCCCATATTTCACTCATTTTCCCTTATAAAAAGCCCTTTACTAATTTCCCTTTTCATTTAAAAATACATCAAAAACCAAAAAAATAATTTATCCTAATTCTAAATGGTTTAAATTAATATCAAGACCCACTACAAAAATCCCTCCCTGATATAAATTTAGCATTTTTAAATGAGTAAAATCCTTCATATGTATTAACATTTAACCATATTTATTAATTCCTGTAATACCCCTATCCTGTATATATTAAAATCCTTATTGATATTATCCCCATCCCTTTATTTATTTAACTTAATACAAATATTTTTCCTTGCATGTGATAGATCTTGAGCCCACCATATATTAATACCCCGCGTATTATAAAGTTTCCCTAACCCGATCATATATATAACTCCAATGCATAAATGTAAAGCCTCAGGTCCCACGGCTTCAGATCCTGCGACTCCATCACATCATCTCAGTCATCCAATATAAACCGATCATATCTAATGGCCATCAAACCATATCGCAAATATTATAGCGCGGTATTTTAACACCACAAGACCGTGTGAAATGGGCGGCTACGCATCCCTACTTCCTTGCTATGTGTCAATATTTCATTCCATCACATCGCTCAGGAGAAAACCATTTACCACTTTCCCGTAGTGTGAAAACCACCCTACAGTTTATCCTACCCATTGCAATAAACCACCAGTTTATTCCCTGGACAATGTGTTAAGCCATTCATCCATTGCGATAAGCCACCATTCCATTCTGCACTATGGAATACACCAATGTGAAAATCCCACGCTACTGTGGTAACTCTGTCAGTGTGTGAAAAACCAAAATTTGAGTTATTTCTGCAAATTTGCGAATAAAACGAGAACATCATTGCCAACGCCAAATTGATACCATCTGGACTCCTGCCACGAAATTCCCTATTCCCTGAAACCATTATTGCACTCCATACAAGCATTTGTTTCACTAACTGTTATTTTTTTTGCAGGTATATCATCGAATCTAATAAACAGTTGATACTAGTTCAAACTGTTTAATCCAGATTCTTGAGATTTAAATTCGAAAGCTTCACTAAGTAGAAATTTCATACATAGAAGAAAAATCAAGCTAGAGCCAAAAATATAGAAGAGTAAGGATAATTTACACAGTAAATTTATTTTAAGAGAGTAAAAAAATCTACAACAGCAACAATGAAGTTGTTCAAAGTAACTTTCCAAGACATATTTTACTCACTGTACATACCTCTTACTGTAAAAAGGTAAAAATAAAAACAGAGCAGTCAAAGTAACACAGTAAAAGTAAACACGGAGGAAGTAATGGTTAAATAGAGATGAAAACACTTTCACCAGCAACAATGAAGTTTATTTGAAGTAAAAGTAAAAATAATTAAAAGAAAAATAAGGTTAAAAGATGAAAATAGAGCAGGAAGGGACATTTTCTAGAAATTTCCTGTTTAAGTCATAGTTTTTCAGACACTGTTGTGACCAATCCAAGCTGAATTTTTCAAAACTCGAGTAGTTTTATGCTCCTAATATTCCAACCTACAAAAACCTATCTCACTTTATGAACTAGTATTACAGAATGAGAGATACATGCACATATTGACAACTTATTTTTTGGACCGTGCAAAGTTCTGTTTTAGAAATATTTTTGCAGAGTATATTTTGAACAACGGGAACTAATTTTTTGGAAAAGGAGAGAGGTTTATATCAATAACATATGTATCTACAATAACCTCTTTCACATTTTACATATCTATCGCGAATTGAGATATAAAAAGGTACCAATGGACCCCAAGTTTGTAGAATTTCTGGAGCAAGACACACAAAGGAAGGAGATAGTTAGTGACTTGGAAGCCTCATCATCAACTAAGAGTTGCTATCAGATTCGAATTTCTCTTCTTTGTCACCATCAATCCATAAATATAGTGCCAAATAGATTCATTATTGTTGAGTGTCCTTTACCTAAGTTCTATTTATGTAATATAGTTTGAGATATTTGTAAACCAATATTGATATTTTTTCAAGATATTATAGTTTAGAATTTGTATAAATACTTCATCATTTGAAGTATTGAGTCATGATTAATTGCTGAAAATTTATGTAGTTATACTATTCTAAAGCTAAGGTTTTTTGTATCAATTTCAATTCAAGAAACTGGATCACAGTAAATAAAGCATCATATTACAAGATTCATGTAATGGGGCACTTAAGTGAAGTATATCACTTCTTAACTTGTCAATTTTCTTATTTTTTCCATATATTCATGAATGTGTTATAAATCTAAATGATAAATCAGGAATTGTATTTCAGAATTTGTTAAAAGAACTATGTTTTGACTGATTATCATTTAAATGTTTTCTACTGATATTCGGACTAGGGAACCCTTAATTGCTCCCTAATTTCGATTGACCTCTTCCTTTTCACTCCTAATCCATATTTAAGACCCTTAATTTCTCTTTTATCCCGATAAAAACCATTCCATCATCAGCCTTGAAGATCTGAAGTGAGTCTACTATATTTCCCTATAAAAATTTACCTTTAGACCTTGATCCCGATCTGGCTGCATGACACATTGAATCCATTTTCCCAATTGTATACAAATATATAGTTATGCATCTAAGTAACTGATTTCCCCACCAAACCAAGTGAAAACCCAAAAATCAATTTGTCCCATATAACTATCTTAAAATCAAATATAATCAACAAAGTTAAATCTTATAGAGAGATCCCTCTCTGAGCATTAGGAATGCTAGATCCTAAGGCTTAAAAGTAGGTTTGTGGCTACCTTCGTGAGTTCTTTCTTTAACCTTGGGAAATTATTGAGTGATAACAGAAGCTATACCACTAATTCAATAATCCAATGGCCTTTGGCGTATAGCCTAGGATGGGATTCCACCGTGGGAACACCCAACACTCCATATATAAGTTCTCATAGCCCAAAAAAAACAAACGACCCACCAACGCCCAATTATGATTACTCCACACGCGGTCCTAGAGGACATCATGTTTGAGGCTGAGTAGTTTTGGTTTCACAATACATTTTACGTTTTTTTCATCTTCTTCAGCGCACCATATGATTACGAATGACCCCTTATAGTGCCGGTGCATAATCATGTATACGTTGTGTATCAGAGGGTGCACCCAAAGTCTGAGTGGCATGGTAAATATCCAATTCAAGAACCTGATATCTTGCGTTGTGAATCAATGTTATTTCCATAACTAAGGCGGCACAGAGAAAATATTCCTATGTCGATATCTCAACATCAAGGGATGTCAGGTAATCCTCCATCCACCACAAGACATGTCAAACTAGAACAACACACTAAAAGGTACCAACCCCACCCACCGCAATCAAGAGCCTATTTTGGAAACCCTAGATCGATGTAAACCTTAAATGTAGAGAGAATAGAATATATTCAAAATAGTTGGATCCAAGAAAGTAAAGAAAGTTTCCATGAAAGAAATCTAATACCCAAGAAAGTCAAGAGGAGATCCAAACAAGTCAAGGGAAAGAGAGTATAAAAAACCCACGGCAAGTGGGATCCAAGAGGGGTGAGCGTCGTCAAGCAACGAAAACAGACAAGAGAGTGATATATGTTTATAGCTAGAAAAGGAAATAAAGTTCCACATGCCAATATAGGTAACCTACGTAGTATAGAATGTCCCAAATTTGCAGCAGGTACTTATCCCAGGAAAATTCAACCACCCAGAAAATATCCCACCCAGAGAAAGTAAATGTCACACCAACCTGCACCGAAAAGGTAGGCGAGAAAAGAAATCTGGGGGAATAGACGAAACTATGGAGTATGCCACCCTAATTCCAACATGTCAGAGCTCAACACTACCCATTTGTAGGGAAATACATTCCCCAACTAGAGTTATTCGCATCAACAACAACACCAACATCCCATAATCCGCCATGCCTCATGGAAAAACTTGAGGCTAATATCCTTAAAAGGTCCATAAATTCTAAAATAATCCTTTCACTTATGCCAGAGATATGGGAGTCTGAAATATTCCTGGTGTTTAATATCAACTGATGAGTCTCCACGAAAAACCTTTCTAAACGTGTCTCGCGAGCCCTACATTTTCCCTTAGTCGTGGGGAGTGGAAATATTCAAACCAAATGTGAGATAGTATGTACACAACACACAAGAAGAAGATACAAATGTGTAATACTTCCAAGATTTGGGATGTGAACATCCCCAGAGACCAAACAATGAGAGTCCCATAAGCAGAAGGAAAATCAAAACATACAAAACCCTACAAAATAATTAATAAGTTCAAACCAACATCCAAGAAAAGGCTCCTACAATAGTGCCAATCAGTCGCCCAGATTCCAGTAAGCACCAACCAGTAAATGAAAAGCTAGAATATCCACCAGCAGGGAAACTTTTAGAGGCTAATATTTGCAAGTGGGCTAATATTCCATGTTTTTTCCAAAAAAAATGATTCGCCAATTTCAATTTTTCTAAAAATTAGTTCACCAAAATTCTAATAAAAATAGCCAATATTATATATTTTCTAATAAAAAATAATTAAATAAACAAACATTTTTACAAAATTATGAGTAAACATTTTAAAATTTTGATATTGGGGACTAGTAAGATTCGTCAAGGTTGTTAAAATTTAAGATAAAATTCTACCCTTAAAATTTTCCCTGTCCACTAGTCGAGAGTGTTCCAAATATAAATAAACCCTAGGTCGTGTCTACCACAAAAAGCTACTAATACACCAAAATAGAGCGCATTCACAAACTCCTCTGAAAACAAAATCCCATAGAATAATAAAAGCACAGCGAGGGTATATCACAGAAAAACCATATCCAACCCCACATAATAATTTTAATATTTTTAAATCCATTTTTTTTATATTTTCTCCATAATTAAGTATTCTATTCTGAGAAATTAAAGTAAAATCCATTTAATGGAAAAGTATGAATTTTCTTTTCCCAACAATACAAAACAAATTTAGTTAATAAAATATTAAAGTAAAATTTTCCGCACAAATCACATCACTATTTACCAGTGCGTTTTGAACCCCTACCTAGGTTCATCATCAGGAGAAAGATAGACAGCAAGATCAACAAATTACATAATTAAGTAGAGAAGGATGTATATCAAGATCAAAATAATACACAGTTATACTAGATATGCAATGGTAAACTTTGAAGTCATATGAAAATAAAGAATGAAAGGTCATTAAAAGAAACATCTAATAAAAAATTACTACAATTATATTATAATTTTTGGTCAAATAATTAATGAATAAACTAACTAACTAGAAAATCCCAAAAAAATAACATTTCATAGATTATAAAATGTAAATAAATATTTTTAATATAATATGAAATTACAATATAATTATTTTATTTTATTTTTGTTCAAATAATAAATGAATACATCTAACTAATTAGAAATTTCTTGTAACTAACATTGCAAATATTATAAAATATAAATAATTTTTTTTAATATAATAAGAAATTATAATATAAAAATTTTATTTTATTTATTAAATATTATTAAATATAAAAGAAATCAGGAAAATAAGTGCTAAAAAAATCCTATAATATTATATATAAAAAGGAAAGTGTGAGAAAGAATATAGAATAATAATAAATGAATAATACACAAATCATAGAATGACAACTCTAATTGGAAAGTTAAAGGATGAATATTTTATTTAAAAATATAACAATAATAGTAAATGAATATATAATTAACAAGAATATAAATTGTTATCTCTCTCTAATATGAGTCATTTCTCTTAAAAGCAAGAATGAGAAGAAATAGAAGGAGATGTTTTCAGGGTTTGTAAGGAGCTAGGGTTTTGAGCTGGTAGTGAGAGGGTTTGGTGGCTTTGTCTGAGCACTGTAGCAAGCTCTAGCGGAGGGCAGGGTCCTTCTTGCAGAGCTCCTGAAACATGGGTCAGCTCTGGCCAATCATATGAGATGAGCGGGGACCAATGGGGCCCCTTCTTACAAACAAATCATTATTGACAAAGGAAAAGGCCCAAGTGAAGGGGTGCAGATTTTTGGTTCAGAAACTGCAGGAAAGGATGATGTGGGCAAGAAGAAGAGGGCCTGTAGGACTACCAAGGCGGCACAAGGTCAAAGGTGGTCAAGTGGGATCAAGATAATGGAAGGAAAAGAAAATGATAACCCTATTCCTGAGCAGGAATCTCTTGGGATAGAAGAAGGGACGAAAGCCACAGTAGAAAAACGAGCCCAAGCCCAAGAGGGCTTGGATCCACCAGGATCTACCACAAAAGGAAAAAATCAGGGGGGAAACGTACGTTGTAAACCAAAAGCCTCAGAAATTCTCTGGGTCATCATCACAGATCCAAAAATGCAGGATTATAGGGACCATATGTCAATACATGAACTGATCTACAAATTTATGGGCTTTTGGCCAACAGAAAAAGCCCTATGCCTTTGGATAAAACAACAATGGAAACCTAAAGGCGATGTCCGGATCCATCTTGGAGCTAAGGGTTTATTTATGGTCATGTTTGCAAACCTAAAAGACAAAGATCGTATTTTTGATGGGGGAACCTATTTCTATGCATCGGCACGTCTATATATGAGATCATGGAAACCCAAATTTGCCCCAAAACAAGAAATGTTTACTCATGTACTGGTATGGATTCACCTCTTCTCTCTCCCCATCAAATATTGGAGGCCCTCAGTGCTTGAACAGATCAGTAACAAGCTGGGAAAATTTTTCCAAGCCTCGGAGGCCACCCTGCAAAAAAGGTATACCTCTTGTGCATGAATATGTGTGGAAATGGATGTTTTAGGGTCCCTTCATGAAGGACTATGGTTGGAATTTAGGGATGAAGTTTTATTTTAGGCCATAGACTATGAGAATATTCCCTTTCGATGTGACCGATGCCACGAACATGGAAACCTATTTAGGGAATGCCCTCTGAATAAGAAAACAGAAAAAAGTAAGGAAGGTGCAGCTAAAGACCAGGAAGGCTTCTCCCGTCGCAATGGGAGAAAAAGAGAAAACCGAAGGAACCAACCTAAAACATGGATATCTAGTAAAGGCACTAGAAATGCTTTTGGAGTTCTCGGAGTGAATAATGATACAGTGGAAGACTCCCATCAGCTGGACTCTCAACCAGATTTAATGGGAACTTCATAGCAGGGGATCCTAAGCCCTAACAAGAATACTATGGAAGAAACCCTAGAAGGCACTGGACGAGATGAAGATGTCGAGGGAGATGCTGAAATGTGAATAAGTGAAGTAGGTATGGAAGACCTAGAACTAAGGGATATCCGGGAATGAGAGGGTATGGACCTGAACACTATGGTGGATCAATGGAAGGAAAGAGGATTGGAACACATCCTGGTAAAAGAGATGGAAAGGGTCAACTTCCTCCTTCTGGCCCAACAAGAGGCAAAGACAAAGGGCCAGAAGAGAAGGCACAGAGTGACTAAAGGTATGGGAATTAAAGTCCAAGGACTGTATCAGACTAACCAAAAGGCCAAATGTAGGCACAAAAGGGGAAGACGATCTAACAACGAAGTTCTCGAGGAACTAGGTAAAATGCTCCTAAATTTAGGTAAGATGAGAGCCCTTCAGGCTTTCACTTCCTCTTCTTAAATTCTTTTTTTTATCATCAAGATCTTATCATGGAATGTTAGAGGGCTGAATATCCAAAGGAAAGAAATACTTCTAAATAAGAAAGTCAGAAACGAAAACCCAGATATGATCTTCCTACAAGAAACTAAATGCTCGAGTAAAAAGATGCAAGAGATAAGCAGGAAAATTTGTAGAAGAATGGACTACCTAGATGTTGAAGGAAATGGGGTGAAAGGAGGACTGGTAACCTTTTGGAACCCCCACTCTTTTCATCTAGTTAATGTAGAAGTAACAAGATCTTATATATCTTTGGAGATGCAAATTATAGGATAGCCTAGTACATATATATGTACCAATGTTTACGGGCCCCAAAGAATAGAATATAAGATGCTACTATTGGACCACCTTTCACATCTGCAACATAGACACACTGGTGTTAAAGGGACATATGGGGGAGACTTTAATATGATAACCTCATTAGGAGAGAAGAAAGGGGGGTTGAGGAAGCTAAATTGGGATGCGAGGGCCCTTAGAAATTTCATTAGGTCAACCAGGTTAATCGATATTTTCCTTAAGAGCGGGTTGTACACGTGGAATAGAAAGAGGGGAGGGGATAGGCAGATTGCATCGAGACTTGACTGCTTCCTCATAATAGAAGAAATACTACTGGTAGGAGTAACAGTGGAGACGAACATTATTCCAAGTGGGGGCTCCGACCACTAGCCCATCACCCTGGATGATGCCATCTTAGGTGCTCCAAAGAACCAACCCTTCAGATTTGAAAAATTCTGGCTAGGCCACCTTGATTTCAAATCAAAAATTAAACAATTGTGGTAATAATTCCTGATTATTAGAGGTATGAATATGTTTCATCTTCAATAAAATCTAAAAAATACCAAATCCTAACTTAGAACCTGTAATCACGAGGTGTTTGGAAACATCTTCAAGGAGAAGTTAGCCTTGGAGGAACAAATGGAGGGGTTGCATAAGGATTGGATAAATGAGGAAATTTCCCAGGACTCCAGATGAGTTGAGTAGGACCTCATGAAACAATGGGATGAAAGATGTTTGTAGGAGGAGATCCTATGGAAATACCAATATCGGGTCCAATGGCTTAAGGAAGGGAAAAATAATACTAAATTTTTCCACATATCAACTATAGACTACAGACGAACTAATAAGATTATTTGTTTAAAATATTAACAGGGGAACTCTTATGAGTCCTATAAGGATATCTCTACCCTCCTGGTTGACCACTTTTCTCACATTGCCACAGAACCAGATATGGATTGGGAAGTGGCCATCTGGGAAGTGGTTGCCTCCATTCCAAGGATATTATCAGAGGACAACAATATAAATCTGAACCACCTTGTATCTATGATTGAAGTGGAAGAAGCTATTCAAGATATGGCAAATAGTAAGTCGCCTAGCCCAGATAGCTTTACCATTGATTTATTCAAGGATTTTTGGGATACTCTGCAGAATGAGATCTAGAAAGTGGTCAAAGATTCTTGTAAAAGGAAGAGGCGACCTGTTCTTCGGAAAAATTCTAGCCCATAGCCCTATGCAATGTTCTCTATAAAATCATCTCTAAGGTGATGGAAAATAGATTGAAGCATATCCTCCCATTGATTATTTCAGAGGAGCAATCTGGCTTTGTTGAAGGTAGATAGATAATATACAACATCCTTCTAGCGCATGAGATGATTCACTCCCTTCAATCCCAGAAAAAATTTGGAATGATAATCCAACTTGATTTGTCTAAAGCTTATGATAAAGTTAGCTAGAAATACATGGAGGCTATCTTGGATGCTTTTGGGTTTGGCCAATGTTGGATTAATTGGGTGATGGCTATGCTTAAGTCCCTGAGTTTCTCTATCTTGGTTAATGAAGCCCCTACTAATCCCTTTACTCCCTCTAGGGAGATCCAGCAAGGTGATCCGATATCTCCCTTTCTTTTTGTCACTCTCATGGAGGGTTTACGCTGAATCTTTAAAACAACAAAGGAGAAAGATGACATTGTGGGCCTTACACCTCTTCAAACCATCCCAGTGATTACCCATCAGAAATTTGTGGATGATACGATGCTCCATGGCATTCCTAATGTCCAAGAGGTTAAGGGATTCAAAGCAATTCTAAACCTCTTTGGTCAAGCTTTTGGTATGGACTTGAACTTAGAAAAATCTATGATTTTATTCTTTAATACACATCTTTCTATTAAGAGAAACCTCATAGCCAACCTTGGCTTCAAAAGGAAAAAACCTCCCATGCAAATACCAAGCAATTCCCTTAACGGACAAACCTTGGCAGAAAATTCACTAGGAAAAATTTCTCTCCTCCCTCGAGAAATGTGGAAACTATTGGAAAAATGGAGCCCTAAATTTTTCTGGAAGGTTGATCATGACCAAAGTGGTACTGTAATTTATTCTACGCTACATTCTATCCATTCTACCTGTGCCAAAGGGAGTCCTCCAGAAAATTAGGGACATCCAGCGGACTTTCTTGTGGTTTAGTAAAGCTGAAAAAAAGAAGTGGGCCCTGGTGGCATGGATGAGGATCTGCAAACCTATGGTCCTGGGAGGTCTAGGTCTTCAAGACCCAGAAGCTGTTAACAGAGCTTGTGGTGCCAAGCTCTGGTGGAGATGGCTTAAGGAACCCACTACCTCTTGGGCAACGCTTTGGAAGGTCAAGTATGCAGAGGATTGGCGTCCCCCGGACCTAGTTAGAATGTTAGGGGTGATCTCTGGATCCCCTATTTATAAATTAGCATGGGAAAATAGAAACATCATCCAAGACCACTGTTTCTCGGAAATCTGGAATGGCCAAATGGCTTTCTTCTGGGAAGATGCCTAGCAAAAAATGCCTAATTTGGAGAGTCCGGAGTATCAACTTAATCAACAAAGTTTTCAGAGGCTAGGAAAAATGATGGTATATCACTATTGGGACAACGATCACTTGGACCCTTAATGGCACCACTAGGCTCTGGACCTCCCCTCCCAGGATGACCGAGTAAAGAACCAGCTACTTTTTTTGCGTCCATGGGTGGATAAGACAAGAGTGTGCCGCTCGCAGGAGGATGATTAGCTCCGGTGGGGAAAGATGGAAGGAGGCACCTTTAACCTCAAAGAGGTGAGGAATTACCTAGAAGAAAGGGATTCAAAAGAAAATTTTCACTGGCATAGAAATTTTTTGGATTCTATCTACTGGCCCAAGATCAAAAGTTTGCTTTTACTCATAATGAATAGAAAAATTCTCACCTGGGAGAATTTATGAAGGAAAGGGTTCATTGGCCCATCGAGATGCTGTCTCTATGGCGCTGAGGAGGAAATGATGAACCACCTCCTGAATTATTGCAATTGGGTCAACAATTTATGGCATTGGATGGCATAAATTTTCTGACAAACAGATAGAAGCAGAGACTCTATCTAAGACAACATCGCTAGGTGGAGGATTAAGTATACCGACCATGAGATTGTAAACCTACTTTATCATCTCGACCCTAGTTTCATCGTTTGGTCAATATGGAAGGAAAGGAACAGGTGAATTTTCTAGGATGAGGTATGCCGACATGACCAAATTAAAATTGAAATCATGAATAACATTAGGGAAAAATTTCTTACCAAGGTCAAAGGGGATCAGAATGATAGGCCTTCAGCGAGCGAGCAACACATTTTGACCCTGTTTGGGATTAGAGGTGTAACGGGCTCTAGTCTTCCTCTGTGCCATCTGAAGCCTCCTCCATCTCTTATGTCCTGGTAGCTCCCTCACCCAAGTTACTGTAAGCTGAATTTTGACAGTGCTTCGCGTGGAAATCCAGGTTTGGTAGGTTTTGAAGGATTTTTCAGAGATGACAAAGGAGATATCAAGCATATCTACAGATGACTGCTAGGCGAAGCTACTAATAATGAAGAATAATTTTCTGTGCTAAAGCAAGGCCTGCGAAATTTTCTCAAGTTGAAGAATGGAAATGTAATCGTGCAAGGGGATTCTCTGTTGGCGATTAATGCGGCTAAATGCCCGCAGAATGGTTCGAAGCTGAGTAGGGTCACTAAGCACTGGCGCCTCTTGCATGTCACAATGATTATCTTCGCCCATATCTCCACTCTAAGGGGTATTGTGTTTCAGGCTGTTCAGCGCACAAAAAATTCAATGGCAGATGTTCTAGCTAATCATGCGGTGGACAACCCTAAGGTCGTTCTTGACACATGTTGGTAGGATATGACACTTGATAATTTGAGGGAGGAGTGTGAATATATTTCCATCAAGGACCTGACTAGACTGTCAAGTGGTGCGGACAGTTCACACGGAATTGAAAATTAATGTTAGATGAGGTCCTACAGGGATTTTAATTCAAGGCAGTGGTATCGGTGCCCTTTATCCTTTGGTAAGTGTCGTAGAGTGTGGGATATTTATCATAGCGAACAAGGATAATACAATAGGGCCTATAACTCTATGATGTGGCAAAATAAAATTATGAGAGGGTGTGGCAACCCATACGAGACATATCAAATGGGACGAAGAAATATCCCCCACTTTCCTTCGGAACAGACTGTCAGAAGAAAGGATGGGATAGGTCGGTCATTTCATTCCAAGGATTGAAATAACGATATTTAGATTATAAATACTGAGATGGGTAGTAACTGTGAGACCATTGATTTGGTCCACACTATCCTGAAACACGCATCTAAGTTTCTTGATTTGCTTCTGAGTCGGGAGAGAAAGGGAAAAATCACAAAATGGCGAAGTGCATCCTTCAGAGCTCCAAGCCTGCCCGTGAAATGAAAGAGGCAGAGGTAGGTTTCAAAAGATTTGTTTCTCAAAAGTGTAAACATAAAATTGAGGCACTGCAAGTTGCAGTGGCTAAAGAGACTGAAAAAGTGGAAGATAAGGACATTCGAGAGGAGGTGGATTGGGTTACCAACCCTACTACTCCGACCACTGGGTCTACACAATTTTTTCGAACCCAGAGCATGGCCTGGCACATGAAAACTATGTTGTCCAAGACGATGAACATGTAAGAGGCGGCACACAGGGAGGCTTACTAGGTCGGCACCCTCGCGTCTGCTAAAAATTCGGCCAGGATGGATAGCCTGGAAGTTACTCTGAAATCCCTGGTCGAGGAGATGAGAGCTCAATCTAAGCGTCTCTATGGGTTCATAAGTCTCTTTGAGATATATCAGAAACATGTGTTGAAAATTTCGATCCAACTACCTCAGGAGAACAATAGGACCACCATCATTTGTCGTTTTAAGCCCTACAGCATGCCTAGCCGAGAGGACACAACCAGCCCAAGTGCAGGAGGTGATCTTGAAGAGAAGAACAAAAAGAGTAAGGATTAATGCCCTGGCTTTTAGTCCTTCTAATTAAGGGGCACTAATAGTTTATGTTATGTTGTTTGATTTTGAAAGGCAACCCGGTTGGGTTGGCCAGTTATCTATATCATCGTCCTGGGAAGAGGACAAAATTTAGTAATCCACTACAGTCTAGTTCCAAGCCTGTGACGGCTTAGTTATGTGCTCTATCTACATACGTTGAAGCAATATTCTAGTAGGCATGGCCCACCGCGTTTCTTTTTGTTATGTGACAGGCAGGCCCTTTTTGTAACACTATGTACTCTATTTTCTCTTTAATACAACTGCTTATTTACACAAAAAATACAAGAATAAAGGAATAAAAGTAAAAATAACCTAAAATAAAATATCAAAATGAAATCCAAAACAAACAAATGGAATCAAAATGACAATCAAGGAATTAATTTAAGAAATGAGAAAATATCTAAAAGAAATACACAGACAGAACAAGAAAAGGAAACTAAGAGTGGGAGGAAAACACAAAGGAAAAGGCCTAGGAATAAAGGGATGGGATCCAAGAATTATTGATTTTCCATCCATCCTAACTATTTTAAGTATTATATATTTTCTTGATTTCAATGGCTTCCCTCAATTTACGGTGATGGAAATAATCAATCTTGGGGAGGACCTCAGAATCTTATAAACAAATGTGGTTCTTTGTCTTATCATCATGTTTACCTAAAGCAGAGGAGTGAGTCCCAATATTTAATATGTCATAATCATGCTGTTGAAACCTATAATTTATGGAAAGACCAATTTATCCAATTTAGTGGGGTGCACATGAACATGGAATCAAATAAACACCTTTCATTTTTTTAGGCTCCACAAGGCCTTTGATAGATATTAAGTAGCCATGAATGATTTTTAAGGGTTTAAATGATCTTGAATTATGTAGGAATGCAATAAAATATGGTACTAAACATAAAATTATATAGGTATCATAAATAAAACTTCATTTCATTAATATAAAATAACTTAAATATGCTTATAGACAGAATGGACATAAACTAGATAGGGTGATGGTAGCTGATATCTCAGAAGCGATGTGGTAGCTACATTTCTCTGAATTGTGTTACAATGAGGCTCAAGGGCCTATTTATTATTGAGAAACAATGGAAAACCCTAAAATTCTAAAAAACTAACCCTAGGAGATGAAACGCCAAACAGTGGGCCCCGTTGCAGTAAATCTGTACATCAATTTCCCCGGTTCATAACTTTGGCATACAGTCTTTGTTTGACATTAGCGATATATAGTTATAAATATCTATCCAAGGGCTAAAACTTCTTACATCGAAGGTCAAGTTTAAAACTCATATTTTATGATGGTGATTTTCCAAATAAAATGTCATTTAGCACCTCAAAACAACTTCTAAAGTTGACTACCCAGATAACTACCAAAAATAGTAAATTGTGCTACAATTAAGGAAACTAAAAAATAAAAGAAACAATGGTGGGGGCCCAAGTGGAATAGACGGGTGAGCACCCATATCGACCTAGATCAGTGAAGGTGGAAGAATCCTTGTGCCTCTTAAGAGTATGAATAATCTTGTCTGTAGTCCCTTGGATAAAGGGAAGTTGGACACTAGAGGTCACTTCAAAAGGCTCTTTTTTAGTCCTACGACCTTTTATAGATTTATAAAAAGCTTTGATTCCCTGAAATTTTATATATCCATTTTTCTCAAAAACATTAAGGATATGATTTTTCTCATTCACTAGATGGATTTTATCAGAAACCCTCAAAGCCTGAGTGGGTAATGTTTCGAGAACACGTAGATTCTAGGTTGGATAGTGGTAGGAATTTACATGTAAATATTGCTTAGTGTTAGTTTTCTTACGAAAAACCTAGTGAGAGAAATAACCATCATCCTTTTTGGAGACAAGCACATCAAGGAAGGGCAAGCTACTGCCAACTTGAGTCTCCATGGTAAATTTTATGGATCTTGATTGAATGTTGAGATGTTGAAAAAATAGATCCAATTGATCATGACCATGGGTCTATAGGATAAAGGTGTCATCCACAAAACTTTTACACTTATTTTTCTGAAATTGGGGAGTACAGCTGATCCTCATGATGTGTCTATGGGCCTTTAAGTGAAGTTTATCCTGAGCTGGGATAATGCTCCAGATAGTGAAGATAGTTGTTGCTTGAGTGGTCTCTGTGGTCTTAGTATTGGCGGTGGCCTTCTATGTGTAGGTTCTTGTCGAAGGTGCGTGACGATGGATGGGTTGATTGGCTAGATGGTTTAGGAGAGAGTTGAAGTAGGTCGTGATTGTTAGAGTGATTGCACCGTGGCTTAGGATTCTATCTACCTAGTGATTGTTGGTGGTTGGATCTTCCTGAACGAGGCCTCAGGTTAGGTCCTAATATCTATCTCTCTTTGGCCCCAGGTTAGGTCCTAATATAGTATATAATATATTGGTTTGAAATCCTTGTTGAATAGTTTAGCAACAACAAGAGAGATCACATAGCAATCCCACAAGTCTTTTCATAGAATTCACCCTCAAAGATGAATAAAGTAGAGGTAAGGAATATCTCTACAAGCTAGGTTGTATCAAGGTTAGTGATGTAATTGATTACCTCAAAAAATTGATTAATAGGTATGTTGGTGTAAAGTGAAACAACATCAAAAGTAACCATAATATCATTAGTCTTAATTTTAACCTATTTTAACTCATTTACAAAAGAGAAATATTCCTTAAGAAAAGAATGAGTATGACTCATTTACAAAAGAGAAAGAGTCCTTAACAAAAGAATGAGTATGACTAACCAAAGGATTTAGCTTTCAGACTAAATATATAGCTAAAATATATGTAGGCCCACCTATATTATTGACAATGGGTTTCAGGGGATCACCCTCCTTGTGAATCTCAAGAAGCCCATAGATTCTCAGAGTGAGAGGGTTTCTATCAATAAGTTTGTGGGTTATGTGGCCGATAAACTTATTAGGTTTAATGGGCAAGGAAACAACATTTGAGAAATTTCTTAGGGGGTTATTACTAAGCTTTCTATAGCTCCCACTATTTCACAAGTCATCTATCATTTTCTTTCAGTAGTCATCTATATCTAAGGTTACAATCGCCCCTCCTTTATTAGCTTTAAGGACAACAATATAGGGGTTATTGTTTAAAGCTTTAATGGCATCGAATTCAGACTTGGTGATATTTATCTTAGGATGTGTATCTCTCCTAAGAATAAAATAAAAAATATTTTCTAATTACATATTTAATGTGATCAATAAAATCCTTGATGCCAAATTCAATGAAGTAAATAATCTCCTCAATAGGGATCTTCCTAGGGGCAAGGAAAATTTTTAACCCTTTCTCTAAAAGTGGATAACCCAATGGATCAAAATAAAATTTAGAGATATGTATTCCTCTTTTAATAAAAGGGTGATAAATCTCTGCAAATTTTCTTTTGATTCCTCGTTTTATCATCTTTTAGAAAAATGGTTAAATTTTTCCCTTTCCCCTAGGAATATCCCTATTGCAGATCTTATTTGCTTCATTCAATTTTCCATCAAGGATTTTCCTGATCACATTAAATATTTCATTAGGAAATATTTCTATGTTATGCATAAGAAATATAGACCTCCTAAGATAAATATTAATAAGTCATAATTCCAATACATTAAAGCTTTAATAAATAAACCCCATATTGTAGTCCTTAAAGTTCATAAAGGAGGGGCAGTTGTAATCTTAGATAAAAATGACTACTGAAATAAAATGATAGATGTTTTTTGCAAAAGTGGGAGCTATAGAATGCTAAGTAATAACCCCCTGAAAAATTTCTTAAAATTTGTTTCCATGGAAATTAAATCTAATAAGTCTGTGAGCTCCACCACACACACACTTATTGAGAGAAACCCTCTCCCTTTGAGAATATATGGTATTCCTAAGATTCATAATGAGGGGGCTCCCATTAGACCCATTGTTGATACTATAGGTAGGCCTACATATCTTGTAGCTAAATATTTAACTCGAAACCTTAAGCCTTTGTTTGGTCATACCCATTCTTTTCTTAAGGACTCTTTCTCTTGATAAAATTAGTTTAAAGAGGTTAAATTTAAGCCTAGTGATGTTATGGCTATTTTTGATGTTGTTCCACTTTACACAAAAATCCGTATTAACGAGGTTGTTGAGATAATAAATCACATCACTCACTGTAATAAAACCAATATTGTAGAGAGTTTCCCTATCTCTACTTTCTTAAGCTTTGACCGTGAATTCTATGAACAAATTTGTTGAGTTGATATGAGCTCTCCCAACTCTCCCGTTCTTGCTAACCTTTCCATTTAGGATTTTTAATCTAAGGCTTTAGATTCTAATCAATTTAAACCAAAGAGGTGGAATTTTTTTGTGGAGGACACCTTCATCCTATGGCCCCATGGTCATGATATATTGGATATATTTTTTCAACATCTCAACAATCAATCGAGATCCAAAAAATTTACCATAGAGACTGAATTTGAGGATAGAGTACCCTTCCTTGAAGTGCTTGTCTCGAAAATAGATGATGGGTATTTCTATGAATAGGTATTTTGTAAGAAAACTCACACTGAGAAATATTTACATGTGAATTCTCATCATTGTCCAATCCAATAGGTAATTTTTCTCAACACATTAGCCAATTGGGCTTTAAGGGTTTCTAATGAAATCTATTTGACAAATGAGAAACTCATTTCCTTGATGTTTTTGAGAAAATGGCTATAAAATATGCCAAGGTATCAAAGCCTCTTTAATAGCTAGAAAAGGTCAAAGGACTAATAAAGAGTCTTTTGAAGTGACCTATAGTGTCCATCCTCCCTTTTTCAAAGGGACTACAGAAAATATTGATCAGATTCTTCATAGCCACAATATTTCTTCCACCTTTAAACTCTTAAAAATAAATTTTGGCTCCTTAAGATCCATCAAAAACCTTGTGGAGCCTAAAATAATGAAAGGCGTTTATCAAATTCCATGTTCCTGTGGGACCCCCCAAATTGGAAAAATCGGGAGTCCCATAAATCAGAGGATTCAAGAGAACACAGCTAAACTAGGACATTATAGGACTCACTCTTCTGCTTTAGTTGAACATGCTGATAAGACAAAGCAATACATTCTCTTAGAGGATTCGGAATTCCTCACCAATATTGATCATTTCCATCAGCGTATTAAGGGAAGCCATTGAAATTGAGAAAAGGTCTAATACGCTAAATAGGGATGATGGATGGAAGATCAAAAATTCCTAGATCTCATCCCTTTATTCCTATGCCTTTTCCTTTTTTTTCCCTCCTGCTCTTAGTTTCTTTTTCTTCTCTAGTTTGTATCTTTCTTTTGGATCTTTTCGTATTTGTTATGTTAATTTCTTAATTGTCCTTTTAATTCCATTCTCATATTTTATTTTATGTTATTTTTAGTTTTATTCCTTTATTCTTGTTAAATATTTATTCATTTACTAATATTTTGTTATTATTATTATTATTGTAACATACAGGATTAAAAAATGTATATTTCTTAACTTAATTATTAACATTTCCAAATTTATTACTCCAATTTCAAACTTGTTACCATAGATATAAGGTTTTTGACTTATATATTAATCCAAAACTTATTAAACTTGGTAAATTTGAAAACATGATATCCCATCTACCAACTAAGCTATGGTATGCATGCAACACATTTTTAATAAATGCCTTAGATTATGTTTTGTAGCATTTGGCACTGTCATGTACTAGCACATTAAAGTTGTGACATTTGTGACATATTCTTGGGATTGGGTTCAAGATTTAATGGGCCACCTACCCCTCCAACCATCGTTCGATCCATTTAAGATCAACGGTGGAATTCTCAACGAGAGAAATGTCATTGTAAAATATGCTTACCTACCTGCTACCTCATTTCACACTACTATGGCTTATTTTTGGCTGTAGCTCATTAAGGGCTTTAGACCATAGACCTGCTGCTCCCCTCTGGATTTTTACAAAGGAACGGAAGAATGCCTAAAACAAAATTTCCCTTGGTTTCAATCCGGGTATGGATAGATCCCTCTGGTCCAACTCGAGCTGGAATCAACTCCGTTCATCTCATTGGGGTTTTGGCTGGTTCACACCCACATAGGTAATTATTCCAATTTTGATCTCTCTTTATTTATGTATTCATTCCTCTAATTTTTCTTCACAAGGAGACTATGATTTTTTTTTTACCTTTCTCATTCCTTTTGCCAGAATTCCACCTTTACAGCTCGGTGCTTGGATTATCTTGGGCAAGATTTTTGGTTTCAGATAACCATGATTGTAGAGTTTTCAGCTTATGTTTATGCTTAACTTGAATCCTCGGTTATATTCGTTATGCCTCCTCTTAAGTAATTTTGTTTCCTTGGTCTCTGTAGGTACCTCCTCATCCATAAGTAGGTTCTGTCCACATATCGTGAGCTTGAGCTTTCCTGGCTAACAATATCATACCATTCTTCCAGGTATTCTATATCAATCCACTTGTCCATTCGGACCACTTCTCGGCATCCTTATATTGTTTCACTACTTGGCCTAGTTTCATGTTTATAGAGCTTTCTTAAAGCTCAATGTTCACTTCTAGATTAGGAAGGATGTGGATGGCTTCCTTGCAGTTTTCAGGTAAATTTATTGTATTTACTATTTCTTCAGAACTGATGGTATATATTTTGTGTTTTTTCTTCCGAGGCACTCCTGTTCCTCTCAGTCGATGCTCCCAGTCTCTGATTATGTATTTTGCATATTTAAAAATGTGAAGCTGTAAACACTTATTTTCATTCAGTTCATGGAATGTCTCTACAGTTCCCTCATTTGAAATATTGCAATATAGATCCGTGAGGATGTTTATACTTCTTATTTTTCTATGGTCTCTTTATGGTTATTAATATGCTCACTAGTTATATTCAGTAAAAGATATTTCATGATAACTGTTTTGCTAGGTGACTACTGAGCCTCTGGCCAGTTCGTTTATTTTTTCTTCTATGTGGAATATCTTTTAATGAATCTTGTCTTGTTTTTTCTATGCTTAAATTTTTGAGTCTATCTGTGTGATGTTTCATTCCGAAAATGTCAAACCTTTATCTTTGCATTTTAATTTACCAGCACAAGGCTTTTTCTGTATTCTATGTTTTTGGTGACTAGACCACCACATTACTTGTCTGAGTATATTTTTTTTTTTTGGTAGGAGGAACAACATGCCCTAGGTTGAGGTTCCACCTCGTGTCCAGAACAGACAGTTCACTCCTAAGCATTTTTCATAGAAAATTTATTACAAAATTAATTTTTTCTTAAATATTAACTGTAGAATTCAAGTATGCAATAGAGTTTTTGTCCCTTCTTCTTGCTATTCATGTTTTCTCATTCCTAAACATAAATATATCATTACTGTCTAGTTTACTAATTAATATGTTACTTCTGCAACAACTTAATTCAGTTATTCCTGTGTTCCCTTAAAACATTTCTTTCTTGCAAACCTTATTACCAAACTCATATTCATATTGTTAGATTCATATGTAATGTACATAGCTATATTTAAATTATTAAAATCATAAATAATTCACATAACTGTTTAACTCATAAATAATCACAGAACCTTTTAACTCATAAATAATCTCAGAACCCTTTTCTTTTCAAGAATTTTCCACCACAGTATACTCTTCAAAGAGGCTGGAAAAACACATACTGGTATTCATATACCTCGATATTAATACTTTTGTGATTTACCAAAAAGTATGAACATACACTTATATGAATATGCAAACTATAGATAATGTCCACCAAATCATCAAGAGAGGCAATTACGTCCTTCTCTTTCCCACGTGCTCCACACTTGAGAGGTACAGGTTGACAGTGTTTTATGTAGTGATCTCAGGACCCCAAGTCCAATCAGTACCAGAAATTCTTAGGAATGTTAAGTGGTTTCCACTGGTCTCTACCGGCTTGGGAAATTCCTCACTCTCTCCTTATTTTATCAATAGAACCCCTATTCCTCACTGGGATATGCCTTTTATCCTTAGAGGAGTAGATAAATGTTCAAAATTTCCAACCACCACTCAGTTCTTGGGATACTTTTACCATCAACTTTTTTAATTTTTATGGAACTACTTTTCCATAACCAATTTTTATTTTTCATAACAATAAAACAAATAAAATTTTCCAGAAAAAAATAATTTTTTTATTCTTCTCTTTAAAATAATAACTAAAATGTCATATTTCTAGTTAACAACTAGCTAATACCAAATTCAGTCATCACAACTTCCCCCTGGAAGCAACACCGTCCTCGGTGTTTCACTCTAGCTCAAGAAATAACTCTCGGTAAACCTCACGTACAAATCTCTTGTCTTCCCAAGTAGCCTCATCCGAGTTGAAGTGCTTCCGCTGCACTTTAACCTAGGTTATGACTCACTTCTGGAGCATGATTTATCTCCTCTCGAGTATACGTTGAGGCTTGACTAGAAACTCATCATCTGACTCTACTTGCAAACAACGAAATTTTTTGTCAAGTTCACATAAAAATTCATGTGTTAAGCTACGATTTTTCTATTTCTATTCTACCTAAATGTTCTGCCAATGGATTACATGCTTCGGTTCATGTACATATCGCTTTATTAGGGACACATGAAACACACTGTGCACCCAAATCTGGCTGGGTAAGGCTAACCGATATGCCACAGGTCCTACCCTTTCCAATATCTGCAAGTGTCCATAGAACCTGGGGGTTAACTTGGCAGAAGAGGCCCACCTCAAGGTGCTCTTGCTTGGTTTGATCCTCACATACATATGATCACCCACCTCGAAATCTCGATAAGTCCTTTTCTTATTTGTGTATATCTTCTGCCGATCTTGTGCAACTTTCAGGTTTTGCCTGATCTTCTTTACCTCAGATTCCATTTCAGCCAACATTTCTGGTCTAAGAATTAGTTTCATTTCAGGGCTGCTCCAATTTATGGGAGTGCGACATTGCCGCTCATATAGAGCTTTGAAAGGACTCATCTTAAGAGATTCTTGATAACCATTGTTGTAAGAAAATTTAACTAGGTGTAAATAATCTTCCCATTATTTTGGTTGTTTCATCACGCACATGCGTAACATCTCTTCCAAAACCCAATTTACCCGTTTAGTTTGTTCTTTCATCTCCGGGTGAAAAGCAGTGCTAAAGTCTATTTGGGTCCCCAGACATGTAACAATTTTTTCTAGAATGCTAAGGTAAACTTCACATCTCTCTCTAAAATAACAATCTTTGGGATTTTGTGCAATCTGAAAATATCTCTCATAAAAGTATATGGTATTTGTATAGTCTTGTAAGTAGACTGTACAGGTGTAAAGTGTGTAGAATTACGCAATCGGTTGATCAACACCACAATAGAGTCATTGTGCCTCTTTGGTCATGGCTGGCCCATAATGAAGTCTAGGGATATGACCTCCCATTTCCATTCAGGTACTGTTATGGGCTGCAACAATCAAGTTGGACGTTGAGGCTCCACCTTGACCTGTTGACACTCCAAACACTTGTTTAAGTATTTAGCAATGTTTCGATGCATACCAGGCCAGAAATATATTTTTGTAATTGTAGTTAACATTTTCTGATATCATGGGTGTCCTTCATAATTACTTCGATGATATTCATTCATGATTAGCTCCTTTAGATCCAGACGGTTTGGTATATATGTCTTTCCTCTAGAGGTTAGCATTTGTTCTTTACTAATTCCATATTCAGAAGTGTTTCCTTGCTTTCTGGCCTCTTCCGTTTGCTTCCATAGGAATTGGTATTATGGATCCTTCCGTGCTTCCTCCTATACTTGGTTAAAAAAATTTCATTCAAGTTGGTTATAGCACAGCTCATAAACACCATGTAGTTTCCTACTTAAGGCGTCCGCTACACGGTTTTCTTTACCCTTCATGTGCTGAATATCGATATCAAACTCACATAGGAAACCATTCCATATTGCATGTTAGGAGTTTAAGTCAACTTTCTTGAAGTAACTAGTCGAGCTATTATGATCAGTTTTTAATACAAACTTCTTTCCCAGCAGGTAGTGTCTCCATACTCGAAGTGCATGTACCATTGTTGTTAAATCCAGATCATAGGATGAATACATTTTCTCATGCTCTTTTAACTTTCTTGAATCATAGGCCACTACCTTTCCTTCCTTAGGTAAAACTGCCCAAACTCCCTCCTTACAAGTGTCTGTACAAACCTCAAATTATTTGTTGGGGTCAACTACCCTCAACACTGGCGCAATGGTCAACAAATTATTTAACCTTTTGAAGACGTTCTAGCACTCATTAGTCCACTTTAAAAAGAATTTTCCTTTTCTCTGCAAAGAGGTGATTCGAAAGGCAATTCTAGAGAACCCCTCAATAAATCTTCGATAGTACCCATCCAATCCCATAAAGGATCGGATATCCGCCACATTTTGGGTAACTCGTCATTCCATGATTGTCTTAATTTTCTCTAGATCAATAGATATCCCCTCTGCTGAAATAACATGGCCTAAGTACTAGATTTCTTCTTTGAAGAAACCACATTTGTTTAACTTAGCATACAAATGGTGTTTTCTTAACATTTCCAATACTATTCTTAGGTGCTCCTTATTTTATTCTTGATTCTTAGAATATATTAAAAATATCATCAATAAATATTAATACAAAGTTATCCAAGAAGGGGTGACATATTCCATTCATTAACCTCATAAATGTTGCTGCCAAATTTGTTAACACAAATGGTAGTACCACAAACTCATAATGCCCATACTTGGTACGGAAATAAGTCTTATAACTATCTTCATCCTTGATCTAGATCTGGTGGCATCCAAACCATAAATATATTTTTGAGAATACTGTAGCCCCCTTTACCTGATCAAATAGGTTGTCAATCCGTGGTAAAGGATATTTATTTTTTATTATTAATTTATTGAGTTGCCTATATTCCATGCACATTCGCATGGTTCCATCTTTCTTCTTTACGAACAAAACTGGTGCTCCCCAAGGGGACAGACTCAGAAGAATGTATCCGTTTTCTAGTAGCTCTTGCAACTACATTTTTAATTCAGTTAGTTATGGAACACTCATTCTATAAGGAGCCCTTGACACTGGTGATTTTCCTCGCATTAATTCAATGGTGAAACCAATATCTCTTCTTGGTGGTAATCCATGTACATCTTCTAGAAATACATCCATGAATTCTTGTACCACTAGTATGTTCTCCATCATAGGAGACTTCTTTTTGGAATTGGAATATCCAAGTTGGATAGCATAAATTTGACATCCCTTCCTCATACACTTAATCATTTGAGATGCTGTAATAGGATGCAACTGGGATGGTTTCTTGATTCCCTAAATCTCTTTGTGTGTTCCATATTTCATTAGGTAGTATATAATATTTTTTTTATAGTCCACCAAAGTCCAATGTTTCTCTAGCCAATACAAACCCAACAAAACATCATAGGGCCCTAATGGTAGTATATTCAGGTCCAAATTTAACTATTGGTCTACAATTTCCAATGTGGAGTTTGGAATTTTGTCACTTAATTTTCTTTTTTCTCCTGTGGCTAGCTGTACCAGCCAAGGGTTTTTGAATTTTTGACCCTTTAGTTTACATACTTCTACTATTTTGGAGTTTACATAACTTAAAGTTGCACCTGGGTGAACCAAAAGAAAACTAGCCTCAGACGGTAACTTACCTTCCAACTCTATCATCATTGGTTGATAATCTGCCTGATGATCTTCCAACGTTGCGTTGATTCGAGGGTGTTTCAAGCCACATCTCCCACTGTAGAAGCTTCCTGCAAATTAGAAATTGTTTCACTTGTTCCTTGCCGTGGGTAATTTTTATAATAATGTGCCTCATCACACCCCCAAAACTGCAAGGTTGGTTTGGATACTTTTCCTTGCTCAGGTTTGCTAGAAGTATTTGTAGGCCTCTCCTCAGTAGGCCATCTGGTTCTTTGATGATTTATGCCAAACTTCTTGCTTGCTGAACTTCGCACAGAATTTTTAAAATCGTTACTTCCTACACCCTTGAAGTTTGAACTTTTTTTCTGTCTTTTTCTTGGTTGCCAATTGTTGCCCACCTCCCCCTTTTCCTTAGACTTATGGTAGCACATTTGAGCCTTATGAATTGCTTCGTCCATGGTCCTAGGATTTACAAATTCAATTCGTTCCTGCATGTGGGTTGGCAGACTACTGAAGAACCTTTGAACCTTAGCCTTTTCTTCACTGAGATAAGGAATGTATCTTAATAACAAGGTGAACTTGGTAATATACTCATCCATAGTCATCTAACCCAGCTTCAAGTCATGAAATTCTCTGGGATTTTCATCATAAAAACATTCTATAAAATACTTATATTTAAAGTATTTTTGGAATGAATCCCAGGTGATATCTTAATCTTCAATGCTACAAAAATTCTTTACCTCCTCCCACCATAGGGTGGCTTTTTCTCTCAACTGGTAAATGGCCAATCTAGCTTTAAGGTTGTTTTTGTACTCATACACTTGGAAGTACTTATTCATATTTATCAACCAAGCCTCTTCCACCCCTTCAGTTTCTCCATCAAATGTAAGAGGTTTTATCTTCCAAAACTCACCTTCAAGCTCCACTTTTTGCTTCTTAATTTCCTCCTTATCTGACACATTACCAGACTCTGCTTCATTATAGTTCATGTTCCTATTGCTTCACAGTGAAGTGATCCTTCCCATTCTGTACTTTTTCTGGTCCTTAATTTTTGATTCGTTTTCTTCTTGCATACCCCTATCAACACTGGGTTGTAACACCCCTTGATTCTACTTGTCGGAAAGTCTCTTAAGTATCCTTTCCTACTCCTGAATTAGATGTTCATTGTCACTTCTCACATGAACCATTTCCTCCTGCAACTTTTGCACATTAATTAACAGTATGCTAGTCTGGTGTTGTTGTTCCTCCAGCATCTACTAGTCTGTTGGTGCTTATTTACGCTCAACTGAATCCACATCTCATGATTCATTTCTGGTTGTGCTTGGGGTGTAGGTTTCTGAGTAGTTCGAGGTGTTTGTTGTGTCAATCCACTTCTCATTTCTTCCTCTATAGTACTACTTCTTTCCTGTACATTAATATACACATATTTTAAACTTTTTAGGTGATCCTTAGGGTCCCAGTGTGTGAACGCTGCTCTGATACCACTTGTAATATACAGGATTAAAAAAATATTACTTATTACCTTAGTTATTAACATTTCCAAATTTATTAATCCAGTTGCAAAATTTTTACCATGGATATGAGGTTTTCGACTTATATATTAATCCAACACCTATTAAACTTGGTAAATTCGAATACACCATATCCCATCTACCAACTAAGCTATGGTATACATGCAACACATTTTTAATAAATCCCTCATATTCTGTTTTGTACCATTTGACACTATCATGTACTAGCACATTAAAGTTACGACATTTGTGAGATATGCTTGGTATTGGGTTCAATATTTAATGGGCCATCTACCCCTTCAAACTTTGTCCGATCCATTTAAGATCAATGGTGGAATGCTCAGTGGGAAAAATGTCATTGTAAAACCCGCTTACCTACCTACTACGCTCATTTTGCACTGCTCCGATGTTTGTTTGGGCTGCAGTTCATTAAAGGCTTTAAACCGTAGACCTATTGCTCCCCTATAGAGTTTTACAAAGGAATGGAAGAATTCCTAAGACAGTTTCACCCTTTGTTTCGATCCGGGTATGGATAGACCCCTATGGTCTAACTCGAGCTGGAATCGGCTCTATTAATCTCACTGGGGTTTTGGCTGGTTCACATCCATACATGTAAATATTCTGAGTTTGATTTCTCTTTATTCATGTATCCATTCCCCTTAGTTTTATTTGCAAATAGACTATGAAGTCTTTTTACCTCTCTCATTCCTTTTGTTGGACTTCCACCCTTATAGCTCAGTGCTTCACTTATCTTGGGGAAGCTTTTTGGTTTCGTGTAACCATGGTTGCAGAGTTTTCATCTTATTTTTATGCTTAACTTGAATCCTCAGTTATATTCCTTATTCCTCCTCTTGAGTAATTTTGTTTCCTTGGTGTTTTCAGGTACCTCCTAATCTCGAAGTAGTTTCTGTCGACATATCATGAGCTTAAGCTTTCCTTGTTGTCAATATCATACAATTCTTCTAGGTATTCTATGTCAATCCACTTTTCCACCCAGACCACTTCTCGGTGTGCTTATATTGTTTTACTACTTCGCCTGGTTTCAAGTTTACAAAGCCTGCTTAAATCTCGGTGTTCACTTCTAGATTAGGAAGGCCGTGGACAACTTCCTTGCATTTTTCTGGGAAATTTACTATATTTATTATTTTTTTCAGAACCAATGGTATTTATTTTGTGGGTTTTCCTCCGAGCCATTCCTTTTGGTCTCCGTCGACGCTCCCAATCTCTGATTATGTATTTTGCAGATTTAGAAATATGAAGCTGTAAACACTTATTTTCATTCACTTCGTGGACTATCTCTACAGTTTCCTCATTTGAACTATTGAAATATAATTTCGTCGGGATGTTTATACTGCTTATTTTTATGTGGTATCTTTATGGTTATTAATATGATCACTTCTTATATTCAGTAAAGGATATTTCATGATAACTATTTCGTTGGGTGAATACTGAGCCTTTGGCCAGTTCATTTATTTTTTCTTCTATGTGGCATATATTTTAATGACTCTTGTCTTGTTTTGTCTATGCTTAAATTTTTGGTTATATCTGTGTACTATTTAATTCTGAACATGTTAAACCTTTATCTTTGCATTTTAATTTACAGCCACAGGGCTTTTTCTCTATTCTATGTTTTTGGTGACCAGACCACCGCATTACTTGTCTGAGTACAGTTTTTTTTTGGTAGGAGGAACGACATACCATGGGTTGAGGTTCCAGGTCATGTCCAGAATAGACAGTTCACTCATAAGTAGTTTTCATAGACAAGGTTCTACAAATATAAATTTTCTTAAAGCTTAACTATGGACTACATGTATGCAATAGCATTTTTGTCCCTTTTTCCTAATATTCATGTTTCTTCGTTTTTAAACAGAAATATATCCTTACAATGTAGTTTACTAAGCAGTATGTTACTTCTAAAACAACTTAATTCAGTTATCCCCGTGTTCCCTTAAAACATTTATTTCTTGCAAACTTTATTACCAAACTCAGATTCATATTTTAAAATTCATATGTAGTGTACAAAACTATATTTAAATTACTAAAATCATAAATAATTCACAGAATCATAAATAATCACAAAAACTTTTAACTCATAAATAATCTCAGAACCGTTTTCTTTTCAACATTTTTCCACCACAGTATAGCCTCCAAAGAGGCTGCAAAAACACATACCAATATTCATATACCGTGATATTAATCCCTATTTAATTTACCAAAAAGTATGAACAAATACTTATCTGAATATGCCAACTGCTGATGATGTACACCCAACTGTTAAGAGAGGCGTTTATGTCCTTCTCTTTATCCCACGCTCCACACCTGAGAATTACAGGTTGACAGTGTTTTCTGCTATGACCTCGGGACCCCAAGTCCAGTCAGTACCAGAAATTCTCAGGAACACTGAGTGGTCTCTACTGGTCTCTATGAGCTCAAGAAATTCCTCACTCTCTCCTTAGTATATTAATAGAACCCCTATTCCTCACTGGGATGTGCCTTTTATCCTCAGAGGAGCAGGTAACTGTTGAAACTTTCCAACCACCTCTTAGTTCTTGGAATACTTTTACCATCAACCATTTTACTTTTTATGGAACTACTTTTCCATAACCAATTTTTATTTTACATAACAATAAAACAAATAAAATTTTCCAGAAAACAATAATTGTTTTAGTCTTCTCTTTAAAATAATAACTAAAATTTCATATTAGTAGTTAACAACTAGGCAATACCAAATTCAGTTTTCACAATTATATATTTTAATAACATGTCCATCTTTTGACTTTTCAATTCGAGTTTATGTTTTTATAGCTTTTGTATCATGCATTTATTATTATTATAAAATTTTAGATAACTACCTTTTATAATTCCTTTTGGATTTGATAATATTTATAAATTAAATAAAATAATTATATTAGAATTCCTTATTATATTAGAAAAATTTATTTATATTTTATAATTTCTACAATGTTAATTTTTTAAGAAATTTCTGATTAGTTAGATTTATTCATTTTTTATTTAAAAAGAATAAAATAAATAATTATATTTAAAAAATTTATTATATTACAGTAATTTTGATTAGATGTTTTTTTAGATTTATTCATTTATTATTTGAAAAGAATAAATAAAATAATTATATTACAATTTCTTATTATATTAAAAATAAGACAATGATTTTTTTTTTTCCATTTTTCAGACTACGTTTAACCACCATGTTAACTAATCGATTATGATAAATAGGATCAGATTTTACAGTTTTTTTTTTTTTCTGCAGTACTTCGCCATGACATGAGTGTGAACCAATGTTTGTTCTATTTTCTCTATTACAAATAGAGGTAGATTTATCCTGTAATTAGGAAATCGTCCAATAGGGATTCAATAGATTGGAAAAACAATGGATCGGAAGAAAATAGTAGGGTGAAGATACGACCTATTAGGAAGCAGACATAAGGGTATTTATAACACAATTAATAATTATCTTCATTTTCAATTGGGTCTTTCTTTAGCTTCTTTGGGTGTTATAACTTCCTTGGTAGCTCAACACATGTATGTATTTTTTCAACTTGCTCAGATCCAAACCATTAGGGCCCCTTAGGGGTTCCAACCAAGGAGCATGGACATCCCAAAAATGCATCGTTTAGAATTAGATTCTTTCTTTCATTTTCATGGTTCATATAAGAATTCTGATTCGTTCCGACCATTTCAATTTAAGAAAAAATTGTCGGATTCTTCTCACATTGATGAAGCAGAACAAACAAATTGGTCTAGATCTAAAATTATATGCCTATGATTTTGTTTCCCATCAGATCCGTGCAGCAGAAGATCCCGAATCTGAGACTTTCTAAACAAAAACTATTCCCCTGAACGAAGGTATTCGTGCTTGGATGGTAGCTCAAGATCAGTCTCATGAAAGTTCCTATAGTTCTTCGTAAATCTTGGTGAGAAACTTGTTGTCGGATCTGGTCAATTGAACTATATTTCTAGAGGTGGTGAGAAAGATTCTATTAGAAATATTCTTTTTATTGCTTCGACTCATATCCCCCAAATAGTGGATCCAGCTCTAATATCTCCAAATCGATTAGATAGCTCGATGAATATTCGAATGCTTGTTATCCCACAACAAGAAAGGTAATTTCCTATTCTTTTATGTAGCTAGGGATTATACTCAGAAAAAGAGGTATCCTGTCCCAATGAATTTGGATCTATAAATGACCAATGATGGATGATCATAGACATTATTAGCTCCTATTCTTCCAATTCGTCTTCCATCACGAGAAAAAGAAGTGATATATACTTCCTCCAGTTATTGTTCGAGCTGGATGATAAAAATAGACATGTCTGGTTCTTTCAGGTGCTGAGCTGATATGAAGTGAATGGAGACAAGTTATACCTGAGAACATTTGCAGAAATATGTTCGTGAGTCCTCGCATCTCTTTTTTTTTTATGGCTCTCTCGTCGTACTAGGCCGGTGGGACAGTGCCTTTTCTAGAGAATGTGAATCAATTTCAGAATCCATTTCATCGTCCAGTAGCTACAACAGTATCCTTGATTGGTATTGCAATAGCTCTTATAAAAATATTTAGTATATTATTGTAATTTTGATTAGATGTTTTTTTAACAGTTTTTTAATTTTTGTTTTCATGACTATTTGGACTGGAGTTTTCATTGTATTGGTACTGTATAATTATGTAATTTTTTGACCTTGATATTCATCATTTTTTTAATCATCAAGCTTAGTTGTATTGGTACTATATAATTATGTAATTTGTTGATCTTGTTATCCATCATTTTTTTTCATGATTAAACTTGGTAGGAGTTACACATGCTTCCATTATGTAATTTATCTAATAAAATTTTACTTTAATCATAAATCACAAAAACCTTTATTCTAAAATTAATAAAATATTTTCAATATATTTCCATTTACATCAAAAATATATATATACATATATATATATATATATATATATATATAACATGAATTATTTCTTTTTATTTTATTTTCTCAAAAAAAATAAGACAAATAAAACCTTTAAATTTTATAATTTATATAATACTTTATATTATATTGTAATCCGTTTCAATCAAACTCCCTCTATAGATTACCTCAAAAAATATTATAGATATATATAAGTAAGTTAACTTCTATATTAAGAAACAAAATATTTCTTTATAAAAATAAATTTATAACTTTTTCCTTATGTGTATAAATTTGATATACATTAAAAACGTTAATTAAGTACCTTAAACTTTCTCCTCACCCAAATTGTTGTGAAAACAAAACAAATCTTCCATTCATCCACTTACCTTTTCTCCATCTAAAGGAATGGTTTCCAATATGCCTTCCCATTAATGCCTCTTAGGTAGTGCCACTATTTTCAGTACACTTTCATTTATTCTATTATTAATTTGATTAGTTTAATTGCATTTAGTGATTTATATAAGATAATATAACATTAAAAAATTATTAAAATTATTTTTTTACATTAATTTTTATCAATTATATTAATTATTTACATTTAAATAATGTAATATAGAATATAGTTTAAAAAGTTCTGAATATACATTATATTTTGTTAAAATACACTTTGATATAAAGTCGATTTCTATAAGATAATATAACATAAAAACAAGATAACATAAAAACAATGTAAAACATTATTTGATATAATGTCATGTATCTCAATCAAAATAATATATTACACATAATATAAACCATATATATCTATATAATATTTCAAAATAAAATAAATATTAACTTTATTTACTTGTTTTCATTATGTTCATTAATCTAAAGTGAGAATAGATTTTCTTTTTAATCAGAACCTTGTTATAAATTTTATATTATATCTCAAATGATCATTGTTTTAAGTAGTAAATCTATGTTTCAATTAGATTTGTTTTAATTTTTAATTTATATAAAAAAATATTATAAATTATAATAAAATATTATTATAAATTATACTATTTAAATTATATAATTTTTTTTTTAAAATGCTTTATTATTTAGATTGTAAAATAGTATAATTTCTCATAAGTACTGAAATAATAATGCTATGTTTGAGTAAAAAACCAAATATTCGGAAATTCAAGATGACATAGTATTTATCTTATGTTAATGTTTTTTTAATTATATATTTTCTCTTCTTGTAATAATAACATAACAATGATATTTTTTTTTTAAAATGCTTTATTATTTAGATTGTAAAATAGTATAATTTCTCATAAGTACTGAAATAATAATGCTATGTTTGAGTAAAAAACCAAATATTCGGAAATTCAAGATGACATAGTATTTATCTTATGTTAATGTTTTTTTAATTATATATTTTCTCTTCTTGTAATAATAACATAACAATGATATCGTAGAATAAAGGGTTGATTCTTCCTATTTTAATAATAATATGTTGCTAATATAATACTATGATAGAATAAGAAGTTGAGTCTCTCGTTTTAATAATGAAAAATGGGATAATATTAATATAATAATATAATAAATGTTTATTTTTAATAATTATACTAATAAATTTAATTTAATTTTAATACTTTAAAATTTTGTTCAACTTAAATTAACCAATTTTAACAAATCATTATATTTACCCAAAGTTTTCTATTTTATCTATAATTACATTATTTATCATCAAAGTAAATAATTGGTTATCTATAACAATTAAACTCATTAATATTAAATATAAAATTATATATTTATCAAATAATATTTGACAAAAAGACTTAATATGATTAGAGTCATATACGGAATTTTATTTATTGTTATGTTATTAATTGATTTTACTAATAATATTTTTCTTCGTGGGCACTTAAGCTATCCAAACATGGCGCTGGCCTAGGCCACACCAAAATAGTACTCTGACTTTTCCCTAACTAAAATTGCATATAGATAGTTCATTTGATTAGATGTAATATCCCTAGTTTTACTGCTTTGATTAGACAATTGAATAGTCCAAAAGGGTCAAGTAGGCCCAAGATAAAATAGTTATTGTAGACATATTTTATTTTATTATTTTGAATAAAAATGGAAATGGATTTAATTGTGTAAAGACTATAGTAGAATTACAGATCGGGAATTCAAGTCCATAAGGATGGATAAGGTTCCAAAGACTTTTTCATTTCTCCAAAAATCCTTCGAGAAAATAAATTAAATATTGATTATTAGATTGGAGATAAAAGATACCCCAATAAAGAGGAAATTTACTAGGAAGAGGTGGAATAAAACAAGAAAGAGGAAAAAGCTAGTTTTAAAGTTCTTTTCTGAAAGAAACAAAAGGAAACCCTAGGAAAAAAGGAAAACAACATCCTAATTAACTAGACGCAGTTATGAAAACAAGTTGATGGGAAAGCAGACTTAAATAAACAAATTATGGGTAGACAAGAGGTTGTCTACTACTAGAAGGAATTGATCTCTGCTCGGGGGGAGCTGTGGAGATAAAGCTCAAAGGTTGGGTGGAAAAAAGTCTACCAGAATTGGTATGTACAAGTACATTATGTCTAAATTCTATGTTATTATGCTGAAGTTTATAATTTTGGTTCAGTAAGTAGCAAGATCTGTGAATGGGTATATTCTGTGTATGTAATTAGTAGGACACTTTTCTGATAGTTGTAAATTGTTTCGATTTGTGCATTTAACAGAACGTATTATAATAATTATAGTGTAGTCCTGTAGGGTTACACAGATAATTTTGGGAATGGTGCCAACTCCGAGAATGTATAAACCTGTAATGTAGTTTTAAATATGAGGTTAGGTGGAGTATTTAAAATTATACATGCAAAAAGTAAATATATGAGAAGTAGATATAAGGAAATTATCCAACTAATTATGACAATTTGTAATATAACATTATATAGAATGAAAAAAATATGTTTTTCTGATAAGCATGAATCTAGAAAATTCAAATTCTATCTTCTGTTGCAACATAATTAGAAGATTTTGAATTTATATATAAGTCATAGTACTATATGAAAAATAAATGAAATTTTACAAAGAGTATAGAATATGTTGAACAGTAAATATAATTTCAATTTGGGAAATAAAGTATGATGCATTATACTAAATTAAAATAATTTGAGAGACTTATATATATATAATTGTCAAAGTATTTATTGTCTAAAATTTATACAAACTTGGGATTCAATCCCATGAATTAAAACTACATAATCCCTGTGAAAATAGTTCATATTTCTATTAAGGGAAGTCCTCAAGAAAGTTCTGGACCAACCTGTATAATAAAATCTAATCATTTTGTCACTGTATAACATACATAATGATAACCAAGATGTAAAATGAAACAAGAAGGTGAAGGGTACCTGCACATAAATGAAATTATAGAAATTACTAAATGTGCTTAAATTCATGAAAGTAGTGAATATTGAAACAATAGATAGTGACAAATTAACATGTGATTATTACCTTACTAGTTGGAACACTGCAAGAAGGTAAATCTGTCTATAATCGAATTTAGAAAACCAATTAAATTCGAGAAGAAGAGGAGTAAAATAGTAAAAATGAATTTCTATATATATAGGAAAAAAAGAGTACCTGAAATTGTTGCAACAAAGGACTGGACATACTATGTGGGACCGAGGAAAAGTTTGTACTCGTGTACAATAAATTATATTACGTTAAATATCTAAAATTTTTACCAGCTATCAAGATTTAATAAGGTATTTTGAAAATTTAATTCAAATATACAAAAATGCATATGAGTTGCAGAAAAAATTGGTTAATGAAAATTAAAATGTCAAAATCCCAAAATCCTCACAACCCTTTGATTCATAAACTTAGCAATAAAATTAAAACATTGCTTGAAATTCATACTGAAAATGAAAAAATCATAACCCTGTATGTCGTGGTTTGGGTTTTGCATATGAGTTTAACATAAATATGTTCGAATAAAAGTGATTGTGTCAGAACTAGAGGCGAATGCCAAATGATGATACCAAAAAAGGATAAACAGAAAAAAAGTATGGCTGATGACGAATAACCCTTATCACGACTATAATGAAACCTCAATTGATGACTTGGAATAGGTCAAATTGATGAGATTAACTGAGTAGACAAGAGGTTAAATCAATAGGTCAGAGCCATGTGATGGCTTTAATGGCCAAGGTACAAAAAAATAAATGCCATAAATCCCGAGCAGATAACAACAATCAAAACATTGGACTTTAAACCATATCGATAAGGATGCAAATCTTAAATTGATAAATGTGTAATTTATATGGTTATGTGCCAGTTTGACTAGTCACATAATAGGATTGCATGGTAACCCTGTGAAGAGCCTCCAAACATACGTTAACCGAAAAGGAAGGGATATGTAGCTTGACTCCATAGTATGATATTAGTCCACATAGGACTAAAGAAGCGAATGTGTAATATAAAAACTCAATTAACATATTCTCACACTAAGAGTTTGAAAATCGAACAAAATAGTAATATATAAAGTATGTTGAAGGATGGATTTAGCTACATATGGTGTAACTTATAAATTAAATAAGTATAATAGACACATAAAAAGGCAGTAATTAGTTTAATTGATGAATGAACCACTTATGGCCAGAAAGTGGTAAGTGAATAAATTCGAGAAGAAATCATATAGGGTGAAGGTTATGATTATAACCTTAATCAAATATTTAATTATCAATTGAGGGAGGTTGATAATATAAAATTAAGTAATTGAAATATAAAAGAATAAGGCATATAGAGACCAACTAAGATATATCTTTTACTATTATCATAAAAAGGAAATCCCAATGGTTAAAGCATAATATAAAAATCTTATGATGTTAGAAATTGTATAATAAGCCTAGATCATATTATAGAGATATAAGGGGTAAAGAAATGTCGTTAATATTAAACTTCTAGTAGATTTCATTGATGACAATTGTTGAACTTAAATTTGACAAGAATTAGACAAGAGTAAAGCAAACATAAAGCTACTAGACAATTTCGTCAAAAAGTGACAAAACACATTAATGCAGTTGTAGGTAGTTATTAATTAACCTATAAAAAGGGAAAAAGAAATTGTGGAAACAAAGTTCTTACAAATGGTATTAGAGCCCATGCCAAAACACTAGGCCTAAATGTGTGCTCTCACTAGAAATTATAAGTCGAAGAATTATACTGCTATAAATATCTTGTTTTTTGCAAATTCACACTAATAGTATTTCTGTGTACAACAAATTAGTGCAGAAAAGTACATTTGAAACTATAATTGAATGGGATGAGCTATACGTAGATCTGGGTGGTGCCGAAAATCCACCAGATCCAAATGCTATGTTGTTGGCCATGATCCATCAGATGCAAAGAGAAAAAGGTGCACCTGAGAACCAACAATAAAATATTGTCACTAGCCAGTGAAGAGCAAGAAAGGTTAATCAGGGAATTAACCTCCAGGAATAGTCATGAAGGTGAAGGTTCTGGTAGAAAGAGAAATAAAGATGAAAACCACTCAGAAGGATATGAGGATGGTGAAGCCTTTGGACAATAGTCTAGAAGGAAAAATGAATTGCAAGGAGAATTACGAAAAGTGAAACCTCCCACTTATGATGGTGAGAAGGAGGAAGATGTAGAAACTTCACTTCTAAACATGGTGAAATACTTCCAAGTTTATGAATATGGAATTAAATTGAAAGCCAGGTTGGCTATTTACCAAGTACAAGGTAAGACTACCTTGTGGTGGGAAGAAACCAAAATGTCACATGTACTAGATGAGAAAAATGTCACTTGGGAAGAGTTCCAAACAAAATTTAAATCTAGATATCTGAATAAAAGATACTATGGTGACAAAGCCAAAGAGTTTCATGAGCTGAGATTGGGACAACTTACCATAGATGACTTTGTTACCAAATTTACAAATCTACTTCGCTATGTACCTTATATTAGGAATGTGAAGGATAAGGTACAACAATTTTTAAATTGTCTGCCTACTATCTACAAGGACATGATATAATTGATAATCCCAAGAAAATGGATGAAGTTGTGAGCAAGGAAAGACTGTTATTAAAAATTCTAAGGGAGAAATGATCGAGTGAAAATTTGACATAACAAAGGAAAAGAAAAAGGCGACTCTAGTGGAAAAAGAGTAAAACCATTATACTTGAAGAATTTTGGGAAAAATAATCAAAGGAAGAAGTTTAAGAAAACTAGAGAAAATCAACCATCCTAATCACAAACAATATCAAAACAGATCGATCTAAACAATAAGAGAGATGGAATTGTAAAAATGAGGGAACCACTAAAGTTTTGGGGTTGTGGAGAACCTCATCTGTTATGATAATGTCCCGACTGAACCATTTAGAACATTCAAGTGTTGAGAGAGGCAATTAATGTAAACGAAGTTGCAAGAAACATTCCCAGAATCACTGTGGTCGTCTAAGATCATCAAGATGAACATCAATCAACCATGGTCGCAATAGAAGGTATCTATGAATAGGAGATGTTATGGGAGCATCTACAGGACGCAAATTATTGACAGATTCTCCAAGAACATTGAAAATTCGTCCAAGCGTAGTTCCACCAACTAGAACACTTATAGGAGCTCCCGTGTCAATCATTGTCATTCCTCTCGTCAAACCATCTGTAGCACTCATAGCTACAGCTCTAGCCTAATGATTTCCTAATAATTGTTGGACCTCACAAGTAACCTTAATTTCCTGACCGGTTGTACCTGGACCCTTAAGTTTCTGTTTTTATAGATCTAGGTGCAATATTAAGCTATACAATACCTCATATGGTGGAAAAGTGAAAATTAAAATTAGAAAAATTTCAGCAAGCATGGTTAGTTCAGATAGCTCGAGAACAACAAAAAAAGTGACCCATAAATTACCAAAGATTGTTGTAAATTCAAATGGGTATGAAACTAAACTAAATTTAAATATTTCTCCTCTAGGTTCCTATGATGTATTAGTGGGAATGGACTGGTTATAAAAATAGAAAGAAATACTTAATTTATTAGATAAAATAGTACACTATATAGACAGTGAGGGAAAACTAGTGATAGTGAAAGGAAGACCCAAACCAATATTAGTTAGATAGATTTCAGCACTACAGTGAAAAATGACAACAAGGAAAGGTTGTCAAGTGTATGTTGTACATATGGGATAATTGGGACGACAAACTGAAAAGTAAATTGTAGAAAATTTACCAGTAATCAGAGACTTCAAGGATGTGTTTCCAGATGAAATTCCTTAACTACCCCCTAAAGGAGAAATTGATTTTTCAATTGAATTAATACCAGGACCTACACCAGTATCTAGAGCACCATACAAAATGGGTACCCAAAGTTGTTAGAATTAAAACTGCAGCTAAAAGAGTTGTTGGACCGAGGCTATATAAGGCCAAGTGTGTCCATGTGGGAAGCACCGGTACTATTTGTTAAAAGGAAAGATGGTACATTCAGAATGTGTATAGACTATAGACAATTGAACAAACTGAATATCAAGAATAGATATCCACTACTTAGGATAGATGATTTATTTGATCAGTGAGAGTCTCCAGAATATTTTCAAAATTTGATTTAAGAACAGGATGTCATCAACTGAGAATTAAAGATGAAGACATAAATAAAATTGCATTCAGAACTAGATACAGACACTATGAGTTTGTAGTTCTACCTTTTGAGTTGGCTAATGCACATGCTACCTTTATCTGCCTAATGAAAAATGTATTAAGTAAATATCTAGACAAAATCATTCTAGTGTTTATTGATGACATTCTGGTATATTCTAAGAATGAAGCTGAATGTAAGGAACATCTCATAATTGTCTTACAAAAACTTAAAGAACATAAGTTGTATGCTAAGCTTAGCAAATGTGAATTTTATAAAGATAAAATTCAGTACTTAGGTCATGTAATTTCAGAAAGATGATTAGTAGTGGACCCAGAAATGATACAAGCTATCATGGATTCGCCTGTGCTTTCTAATGTTTCCTTTATAAGATCATTCATGGGAATTGCAGGATACTATAGAAGATTTGTAGAAACATTTTCATACTTAGCATATCCTATTACCTATCTACAGAAGAAAGGAGTGAAGTTTGAGTGGACAGAAAAATGTCAACATAGTTTTGAACAATTAAAACTTAAACTAACAACTGCTCCTATTTTGAAGATTGTTGATCCAAATCAAGAATTTGTAGTATGTATAGATGCTTCTGTAGAAGGATTAGGAGGAGCGTTATTGCAAGGAAACTCAGTCATAGCATATGACTCAATAAAATTAAAGAAACATGAACATAATTATACTTTATATTACTTATCGTTAGCTACTGTAATAAATGATTTCAATATGTGGAGACATTATCTGTTAGGGAAGAAGTTATATTGATGAAACACCACATAACTTTGAAATATTTTTTCACACAACCTAATTTGAATGATATACAAGCTAGATCGTTGTCCTTCCTTAGTGAGTTCGATATGGACATCAAACATATCAAAGGAAAGTAAAATAAGATTGCAGATGCTTTAAGTAGGAATGCTCACCAAAATTTGAATAGTGTTGGGAGTAGTGAAAATTTTGTGATTGAAAGATTGATCCAAGAAGTAATGAGTCAAGATCCAAACTATGAAAAACTCCAATAACAATTGAAAAATAATGAGATAGTGGGATACACTCAAAACCAGAAAGGATTGATTTGTTATAAAAACATGTTGTACATTCCCAATGTGAGCTCATTAAAAAGTAAAATTTTAGATGAATACTATAAAAAATCCTATGCAGGACATCCAGGATATAAGAAATTTATTTCAGCCTTGAGAAAGAATATGTTGTGGCTTGGTATGAAAAGGGAAGTGGCTAACTATTTAGCTATATTTATAGATTTCCAACAGGTAAAAGTAGAGCATCAACATCCAGCTGGATTGATGAATCCCTTACCTATCCTAGAATGGAAGTGGGAAATAGTTTCCATAGATTTTACAACTGGATTGCCAAGAACTAAATACCAACATGATTATATAATGGTAGTGGTAGAAACACTGATTAAAATTCCACACTTCTTAGAAGTACAATCTACTTTTGGTACAGCTCAAGTAGCTAATGTGTTTATGAAAGAGATTTTAAAGTTACATGGTATTCCTAAAATGATCATATCATACAGAGATGAAAAGTTTACTTCAGCTTTTTGGAAGACTCGGTTTGTGGGAATGGGTAACAAGCTGAACTTTAGTACCACATACCATCCCCAAACAGATGGACAAATGGAAAAAACAAACCATATTTTAGAAGACATGTTAAGAATGTATGTTATGGACAGAACTACAAGGTGGGAATAATTTTTACATCTCGCAGAGTTTGCATACAATAATAGTTATCAAGCCTCAATCAAGATGAGTCATTTTGAAACATTGTATGGCAGAAAGTTCCACATGCCTCTTAGGTGGAGCCATCCAAAGGATAAGTTAATACTTGGACCATATGCATTGCATGAAATGGAATGAACTGTGAAGAAAATTCAGTAAAATACTAATACAACAAAAGACAGGAAAAAGAGGTATGCTTATAAAAAGAGAATTCATAGAGAATTCAATGTGGGAAATAATATTTACTTGAGTATTAAGCACAAAAAGAGTACTTTGTACACGAGTAGTTGTGCTAAATTAGTACCATGGTACTGTGGACCTTTTGATGTGCTAGAAAGAGTGGACTAGTATCATATAAGTTGGGTTAGCCTAGTCACATTAAGGTTCACAATGTTTTTCATGTTTCATTATAAAAAAAGTGTGTACATGATCGTACTCATGTAATTGATTGGAATGTGATGAAGGTGGAACCAGAAGGGGAATTTCTTCCAGAGCCACTTCACATCCTGGCACGGGAAGAAATTGAGCTCCGAAATAGGAAAGCGGCCAGGGTGAAAGTGCAGTGGAAGCACTTTTCACTCGAACAAGTTACTTGGGAGCGAGAAGAAGATGTAAAGGAAAAATATCCATCACTATTTGAAAAGTGAATTTATAAACTGTTTTTGCAACACCGAGGATATCATTTTGTTTTAGATGGGGAATATGTAATATCCCTAGTTTTACTACTTTTATTAGACAAATGAACGGTCCAAAAGGGTCAAGTGGACCCAAGGGAAAACAATTATTGTGGACATATTTTATTTTATTATTTGAATAAAAATGGAAATGGAATTAATTGTGAAAATACTAGAGTATAATTAGAGATCAGGAATTCAATTCTATGAGGATGGATAAGGTTCCAAATATTTTCTCAGTTCTCCAAAATCATTTCGAGAAAATAAATTAAATATTGATTATTATATTGGGGATAAAAAACTAAAAATATACCCCAGTAAAGATGAAATTTACTGGGAAGAGGTGGAATAAAACTAGAAAGAAGAAAGAGCTAGTTTTATAGTACTTTTGTGGAAGAAACCAAAGGAAATCCTAGGTAAAAAGGAAAACAATGTCCTAATTAACTGGGCATGGCTATGGAAACAAGTTGATGGGAAAGAAGTCTTAAATAAGAAAATTATGGGTAGACAAGAGGTTTTCTACTTCTAGAAGGAATTGATCTCTGCTCAGGGGGAGCTGTGGAGAAAGAGCTCAAAGGATGGGTAGAAAATAGTGTACTAGAATTGGTATGCACAATTTAATTAATTATGTCTTAATTTTGTGTTATTATGCTAAAGTTTATAATTGTGGTGAGGTAAGTAGCAAGATCTGTGAATGAGTATATTCTCTGTATGTAATTAGTTGGACACTTTTCTGTTAGTTGTAAATTTTTCAGATCTGTGCATTTAACAGAACCTACTGTAATAATTACAGTGTAGTCTTGTAGGGTTGCACAGATAATTTTAGGAATGGTACCAGCTCTAAGAATGTCTAAACCTATGAAGTAGTTTTAAATTTGAGGTTAGGTGGAGTATTTCAAATTATACATGCAAAAATTAAATACATGAGAAGTAGATATAAGCAAATGATCCGACCAACTATGACAACCTGTCAAATAACATTATACAAAATGAAAGAAATATATTCTTGTGTTAAGCATGAATCGAGAAAATTCAAATTCTATCTTATTTTGTAACATAAATAGAATATTTTTACTTTATACATAATTCATATTACTATATAAAAAATGAAGTAAATTTTAGAGAGAGTATAAAATATGCTAAACAATAAATATAATTTCAATTCGGGAGGTAAACTATGATGGATTATACTGAATTAAAATAAGTCGGGAGACTTATATATCTATCTATATATATATATATATATATATATATATATATATATATATATATATATATATATATATAATTGTCAAAGTATTTACTATCCAAAATTTATAGATATTTGGGATTCAATCCCATGAATTAAAACTATATAATACATGCGAAAATAATTCAGTTTTCTATTAAGGGAAGTCCTCAAGGTAGTTCTTGACCAAGCTGTACAATGAATCCAATAATTTTTTCACTGTATGACATACATAATGATAACCAAGTTGTAAAATGAAACAGGAAGGTAAAGGGTACCTGGACATAAACAAAATTATAGAAATTAATAAATGTGCTTAAGTTCAGGAAAGTAGCAAATATTGAAACCATAGATAGTGAAAAATTAACATGTGATTATTGCCTTACTGGTTGGAATAGAGAAAGAAGGTAAATCTTCCTTTAAACGAATTTAGAAAACCAATTAAATTCGATAAGAAGAGGAATACAATACTAAAAAGGAATTTCTATACATATAGGAAAGAACGATGTTAGGTCCTTATATTACTAGTATAGTTCCTTATTTTTGTTTGTGTAACACACTTATTGTTATTGTTCTACCCTTGTAACCCCCATATTGTTATGATTGTGCCCTCATATTATTATTGTTAGGTCGGCTAGGATTACATTTTGGCCCCACTAGGATTACATTGTCGCCCCATGGACTCCTATATATAGAGAGGAGGTTTTGTCATTTGTATCGTCGAAGAATTTTTTATTTATGTAATGTATTGGAGATTTACCCCTCTAAGTGGCTGATTTCTAAGGTGTTGATCTCTCTTTTCTTGTACTTTTGGAGTTGGTTTCATAACATTTGGTATTAGAGCTTTGGATTCTAGGGTTTCGCTGCTCCAAACAGGTCATCATGGAATTTGGGCTATAACGTTTTTCCTATGAAGTTCCAGATGCTAAAATGTTTAGAGTGCTAAGCCAAAATCCTGAGGAACATTGTCCCAAAATTTTAGAGCTTGGTTCAAAATATGTTTGGAGATATGATCTGTGGAAGTTAGGGCTTTTTGCAGGCTCTTGAATTTAACCTAAATAGGTCATTGCAGAATTTTCACTATAACATTTTTTGTACGAGGGTTCAAAAGCTTAAATTTTTGCAGAGTGAAGAAGAAAGCCTAAGGAACCTACTGTGAACATTTTAGATCTTGGTTCGCAACATTTTTGGAGATATGATCTGTGGAAGCTAGGATTGTTTCACGCTCACGAATTTCATCTAAAAGAGGTGACCGTGGGAAAAACATTATAACTCTCTCCTTAAGCATCAGATTGTGATTCTGTAAAAATTGGTCATAATTTCATGGAATGTAGTTGGCTTTCTATCAATTTTAGAGCCGAAGGAGGAAATAGTAACATCTGTCAAGTCGTACAAGTTCGCTCTACTGAACCAATCCATAATTAGGTCATTGTAAGAGATTGGGCATAACTTTGTCTTCAAGAATCTAAATCAAGTCAGACCTGAGGCATTCGAAAGAAAATTCAGAGGCCTACTACAGGGCCGAATTCTAGATATTGAAGATCCAAAATCATAGAGATAATTAAGTTTCAATATCGAGCTCCTCAAAATCAAGAAAATGTGTGTATCTTGTTTTCAAATTGCATAGGTCTTGTTTGAAAAATCAGTTTTAAGTGATTCCAAAGGCCTATGGAGCATAGATATCAGTATTGGGTTATAAAATGCCTCGTAAAACGAATTCAACACCCATTAAGCCCTCATAGTACTCTACTATGACTCAAGAAGATGAAGAATTGCAACATGATCTATCAGAGTTACAAGAGAAAGTGCACAGAAATTTGCTCTCGCAAAGAGAAAGAAAAAATTAAATGGATGTTTTGAAGAAAAGTGTGGAAGCTAAGATGGATGGTTTCAAGAAAGGCGTGGAAGCTATGATGGATGGTTTGAAGAATGGTATGAAAGAAAAATGGATGGTATGGAAGAAAAAAATGGAAGGTTTGAAGGAAGACATGGAATGTTTGAAGGAAGGCTTGTCAAAGTTGATAAAAGAAATGATTCCTAATGAAGAAAATATAGTAGAGGAAACTCATGATGAGAAAAAAATAAATGTTAATCATGATTTCATAAATTCTAATGTTGGATTGAAGAACCACCATACTGAAAAGATGGATATGAGGAAGTTTGATGGCAAGGATCCCGTAACATGGATACTACATATGGAACAATATTTTGATCTCAATAATGTGCAAAAGACACAAAAGGTATGCATTGCAACTTTACATTTAGAACAAAATACATTTGTATGGTATTGATGGCTTTGCTCCCGTAAAAACCTTGTCACTTGGTCAATTTTTATGGAGGAAATGATAGCACATCATGAGGATACAAAGAGAAACACCTTCTTTAGCCAATTGATAAATATCTAACAAAAGGGTTCAATGGCAGAGCACATTGAGGACTTCCAAAAATTGAATATAAGGGTAACTGATACTCCAGAGGAACACAGGATTGATATCTTCATAGGGACTTTAAAGGATAACATCCAACATCATGTTCACGTTTGGGAACGAGATTTATTAGAGAAGGCATTCAGGTTGGAAAGAAAAATTGAATGTAAATTTATGGCAACAAGGAAGCCTACCACTCACATCTATAAAGATGGAAGTGTTGCTACTCCTAGACTTCAACAACCTACAAGGTTGACACCACAACAATTGGAATAAAAAAGAGAAAAATAGCTTTGCTAAAGTTGTCATAGAAAATACACTAAAGGTCATAACTATGCTGAGAAGAAATTATTTTACATATATTGTGAAGAGGAGGAAGAAAATGAACAAGAAAATTCAAAAGAAAAGGATATACACCAAGAAAAAACCCTAGAAGAAGAAGAAAAGAGTTTGACCATATCATGTAATTCATTGCTAGGAACTACCACTCCTCAAACTGTCAATATAGAAGGACATATTAAGAGGAAAAATGTAATAGTGTTGATTGATTCGGGTAGTACCCATAATTTTATTCATTGTAAGGTAGCCAAGGAATTGAATTGTTTCCTATACCCAGCACCATAATTTCAAGTGATGGTTGCAAATGGAGGAACTATAAATTGCTCTAGAAAATGCCATAATATCAAGCTATCCATGGGGTAATATGTATTGAATAGTCCAATTCTTTCCATCGCAATGGGAGGTGCTGATGTTGTACTAGGAGTACAATGGTAACAATCTTTGGGGATGGTAGCTTTTAATTTTCAAGAACTTTTCTTGAAATATTTTTTGGAAGGAAAGGAAATCGAATTACAGGGTATCACAGGGAAGCCAAGAAAGATAATAAGCTCTAATTTCATGACAAAGTTTATGAAGAAAGAACAATGAGGCGTAATTGCACAATTATGCTCACTAGAGGTTCCGGCATCAAAATCATCTATTTCTCTAGATCTCCAAAAAGTCTTGAACAATCATTCCAAGGTGTTTGATACTCCTAAAGGACTCCTACCTATTCGTGATCATGATCACGCTATTAATTATATTCCAGGAAGTGTTCCTCCAAACATCGGGCCTTACAGATATCCTTATGTCCAAAAGAGTGAAATTGAACATATGATTGCAAATATGTTAGAGGCTGGAATAATTCAAGCAAGTCAAAGTTCTTTCTCTGCTCCAATAATAATTTTGCACAAGAAGGATGGATCATGGCACATGTGTCCATATTATATGGAGATCAATAAGCTCACTATTAAAGATAAATTTCCCATTCCTGTTATTGATGAATTATTGGATGAATTACATGGAGAAATTTATTTTACCAAGTCGGATTTTCATTTAGGATATCATTAAATTAGAATGAAGACTATAGATATTCCAAAAAAAACTTTTAAAACTCATGAGGGTAATTATGAATTTTTGGTCATGCCTTTTAGCCTTACCAATGCACCTTCTACATTTCAAGGGTTGATGAATTCCATTTTCAAACCCTTCCTTAGAAAATTTGCGCTAGTATTTTTTGATGATATACTAATCTACAGTAGGTCTTCAAAGGATCATGTTCAACGTGTTGATAGGGTGGTCAAAATATTGGAAGAAAAACAATTATATGCAAAAACATCCAAATGTTTCTTTGGAGTACAAGAGGTGGAATATCTGGGTCATATTGCATCTCACGAGGGTGTTAAGGTAGACCCTAACAAAATTAAAGCCATTAAGGAATGGAAAGTCCCCACAACCATAAAGTAGTTGTGTGGATTTCTTGGGTTAACAATGTATTATCTCAAGTTTGTTAACAATTATGGGAGACTAGCGGCACCTCTAACAACATTATTGAAGAAAGATGCATTTTCATGCACTCCTGAAGAAACTAAGGCCTTTGAACATCTTAAAGATTCAATGTGCCTAACACCAGTCTTAGCTACACCAGACTTCACAAAAACCTTTTTTGTGGAATGTGATGCCCCAGGAAATGGAATTGGTGTTATTTTAATGGAAGAAGGAAGACCCATTGCTTTTGAAAGTCATTCAATCAAAGGAAAGTATTTAAAAAAGTCTATTTATGAGAAGGAAATGTTGGCAATACTACATGCACTAAAGAAATGGAGACCTTACCTAATGGGAAGACACTTCAAGGTAAAAACTGATCATGATAGTCTCAAACACTTTTTGGAACAAAGACTGTCTTCAGAAGAGTAGAAAAAAACAAAGATTTTGGGTTATGACTTTGAAATTAGCTACAAAAAAGGTAAGCTAAATATTGTTGCAGATGCACTCTCAAGAATGGATGAAGAGGTGGAAGCATTACTTTGTGCCATTTCTATTATCCGACCATATTGGATAACTGAAGCAAGGGATGAATGGAACAAGGACAAAGAAGCTTGGACACTGATTGAAAATTTCCAGCACGATCCTAGTACATTTGATATGTTTATTTGGAAAAATGATTCCTTATGGTACAAATAACGCTTACATATTCGCAATAATTCCCAACTAAAACAAAATATTATTTTCGAATTGCACACTTCTCCTTTAGGAGGACACTCGGGATTTTTAAAAGCATACCACAGGGTGAAGAAAGAATTTTTTTGGGATGGCCTCAAATCTTATATTCAAAATTTTGTGGCAGAATGTTTGGTTTTCTAGCAAAATCAAGTTGAGATAATTAAGGCCCCGGGTCTTCTACAACCTTTATCCATTCCAAGTCAACATTGGGAGGAGATTTCAATGGATTTTATCATAGGTTTACCTAAGTCCAAAGGAAGAAGTGTCATCATGGTGGTAGTTGATAGACTTACCAAGTATGCACACTTTTGTGAATTATCTCATCCATTTAAAGCAAGTACAATTTCTAATGCATTTATGGAAATAATTCAAAAGCTACATGGAAATCCGAAGATTATTGTAAGTGACAGAGATCCCATTTTTACAAGAAATTTTTGGATGGAATTATTCTGTTTTTTGGGTACTCAACTAGCTCATAGCTCATCTTATCATCCTCAATCTAATGGTCAAACAAAGATAGTGAATAAATGTTTGGAAGGATATATTCGTTGTTTTGTATCTGATAAGCAAGAAAAATGTGTCAAGTGGTTACCTCTCGCTGAATGGTTGTATAACACTTCCTTCCATACTACAGCAACAGTGACCCCATTTATGGCACTTTATGGATATCATCCACCGTCCATCACATCTTCTTTAAGGGAAAATTCTAGGGTTCAAGCAGTGGAGGATCACATCGAGCATCAACAAGAATTTCTCCAACTCTTAAAGGATAACCTAAATTTGGCACAAAATTGAATGAAACAACAGGCAGATCAACATCGCAGTGAGAGAATTTTTGATGTGGGAGTATGGGCATTTTTACGGCTACAATCATACAAAGAAATGTCCCTCAATCAAGCTAATAAGAATAATAAATTATCTCCAAAGTACTACGGTCCTTACAAGGTGTTGCAAAAGATTGGTAGTATGGCATACAAATTGGAGCTTCCTGCTTCTTCGCGAGTACATCCAGTTTTCCATGTTTCATGCTTAAAAAAGGTTATATGGGACAAACTTCTAGTTCAAACAATATTTCCTGAACTTGATGAGGAAGGAAAAACCATATTGGAACCTGAAGCAGTCACGGAAACAAGAAATTGACATCTACTAAATCGATCAATTTCAGAGTATCTCATCAAATGGAAGAACTTACCCGCTGAAGATTCTACATGGGAGGATGATAATTTTATACAGAAGCACTCGGAGCTCTTCAAGCGTTGACGAAAACACTTTTTTGAAGGAGAGGATCATGTTCGGTCCTTATATTACTAGTATAGTCCCTTATTGTTGTTAGTGTAACCCCCTTATTGCTATTGGTGTACCCCTGTAACCCCCATATTGTTATTATTGTGCCCTTACATTATTATTGATAGGTCGGCTAGGATTATATTTTGGCCCCACTAGGATTACATTGTGCCCCCATGGACTTCTATATATAGAGAGGAGATTTTGTCATTTGTATCATCCAAGAATTTTTCATTTATGTAATGTATTGGAGGTTGCCTGCTCGTAGTGGCTGATTTCTAAGGTGTTGATCTCTCTTTTCTTCTATTTTTGGAGCTGGTTTCATAAAAAATGAGTACCTGAAAGTGTTGCAACAGAGGACTAGACATACTCTGAGGGATCGAGGAAAATTTTGTACTGTTGTACAATAAATTATATTACATTAAATATCTAAAATTTTTACTTGCTATCAAGCTTTAATAAGGTATTGTAAAAATTCAATTTGAATAAACAAAAATGTGTATCAGTTATAGAAAAAATTGGTTAATGAATATTAAAATGTCGAAATCCCAAAATCCTCAAACCCCTTCGATTCATAAACTTAGCAATGAAATTGAACCATTACCTAAAATTAATACTGAAAACGATGAACTAGAAAGAGGAAAAGCCTAGTTTTAAAGTACTTTTGTGAAAGAAACATAAGGAAAGCCTAGGAAAAAAGGAAAACAAGATCCTGATTAACTAGACGCAGTTATGGAAACAAGCTGATGGGAAAGCAGGCTTAAATAAATAAATTCTGGGTAGGCAGGATGTTTTCTACTACTGGAAGGAATTGATTTTTCCTCAAGGGAGTTGTGGAGATAGAGCTCAAAGGTTGGGTGGAAAATCGTGTACCAGAATTGGTATGCACAAGTTAATTAATTATGTCATAATTTTGTGTTATTATGCTGACATTTATAATTGTGGTGAAGTAAGCTACAAGATCTGTGAATGAGTATATTCTATGTATGTAATTAGTAGGACACTTTTATATTAGTTGTAAATTGTTCAAATCTGTGCATTTAACAGAACCTACTATAATAATTATAGTGTAACTGTGTAGGGTTTCAGAGATAATTTTAGGAATGGTATCAACTCTGAGAATGTATAAACCTATGAAGTAGGTTTAAATATGAGGTTAGATAGATTATTTCAAATTATACATGCAGAAAGTAAATACATGAGAAGTAGATATACGGAAATTATCTAACTAACTATGACAACCTGTCAAATAACATTATACAGAATGAAAGAACTATGTTCTTGTGTTCATAATGAATCTAGAAAATTCAAATTCTATATTCTGTTGTAACATACTTAGAATATTTTGAATTTATACATAAGTAATAATAATATATCAAAAATGAAGCAAAGTTTACAGTGAGTAAAGAATATGTTGAACAGCAAATATAATTTCAATTCGGAAAATAAAGTATGATGGATTATACTGAATTAAAATAAGTCGAGGGACTTATATATATACATAATTGTCAAAATATTTATTGTCCAAAATTTATACAGACTTGGGAATCAATCCCATGAATTAAAACTACATAATCCGTGTGAAAATAGTTCAGATTTCTATTAAGGGAAGTCCTCAAGAAAGTTCTAAACCAACCTGTACAATGAAATCCAACCATTTTGTCACTGTATGACATACATAATGATAACCAAGCTGTAAAATGAAATAGGAAGGTGAAGGGTACATGCACATTAAAGAAATTACAGAAATTAATAAATGTGCTTAAATTCAGGAAAGTAGCGAATATTGAAACAATAGATAGTGACAAATTAGCATATGATTATTGCCTTATTGGTTGGAATAGAGAAATAAGGTAAATATTCCTATAAAAAAATTTAGAAAACCAATTAAATTCGAGAAGAAGAGGAATAAAATAGTAAAAAGAAATTTTTATACATATAGGAAAGAACGAGTACCTGAAAGTGTTGCAACAAAGAACTAGACATACTCTGAGGGACCGAGGAAAAAATTTTAGTCATGTACAATAAATTATATTACATTAAATATATGGAATTGTTACCTGCTATCAAGCTTTAATAAGGTATTTGAAAAATTCAATTCGAATAAACAAAAATGTGTATCAGTTGTAGAGAAAATTGGTTAATAAAAATTAAAATGTCAAAATCCCAAAATCCTGAGACCCCTTCGATTCATAAAATTAGCAATTAAACTGAACCATTACCTAAAATTAATACTGAAAATGATGAACTCGTAACCCTCTGTGTCATGGGCTAGGCTCTGCATATGATTTTAACATAAATCTCTTTGAAGTAGATTGGCTGCAGCAGAACTAGAGACAAATGCCAAATTACGATGCCAAAAATGGAGGAATAGAACAAAAGTATGGTTGAGGACGAATAAACCTGATTAAGGCTATGACGAAACCTCAACCAACCACTTTGAATAGATAAAATTGTGGATATTAACCGAGTAGACAAGATGTTAAATCGATAGGTCACAACCATGTGATTGCTTTAATGGCCAAGGTACAAAAAGAAGAAATGCTAGAAATCTCGAGGAGATAATAACAATCCAAATGTTGGGCGTTAAACCATATGGATAAGGATGTCAATATTAAATTCATAAATGTGTACTTTATATGGTTATGTGCTAGTTTTATTGTTGTGAAAACAACTGCAAAAATAGAAGAAAAGAGAGATCAACGCCTTAGAAATCAGCCACTTCGAGGGGGCAACCTCCAATACATTACATAAATGAACAATTCTTTGATGATACAAATGAAAAAACATCCTTTCTATATATAGGTGTCCATGGTGCCACAATATAATCCTAGCGGGGCCATGATGTAATCCTAGCCGACCTAACAATAATAATTTAAGGGCACAATAATAACAATATGGGGGTTACATAGGTACAACAATAACAATAAGGGGGTTACACTAACAATAATAAGGGACTATACTAGTAATATAAGTACCTAAAATGCTCCTCTCCTTCAAAAAGCTGTTGTCCTCAACGCTTGAGTAGCTCTGGGTGCTTTTGTATAAAATTCTCATCCTCCCATGTAGAATCTTTTGTGTGTAAGTTCTTCCATTTGATGAGATACTTTGAAATTGATCAATTTATTAGTTGTCAAGTTCTTGTTTCTGTGACTATTTCAGGTTCCAATATGGTTCTTCCTTTCTCATCAAGTTCTGGAAATATTGCTCGAATTGGAATTTTGTCCCCTATAACCTTTTTTAAGCAAGAAACATGCAAAACTGGATGCACTTGCGAAGAAGCAGGAAGCTCCAATTTGTATGCCATAGTACCAATCTTTTGCAAAACGTTGTAAGTACCATAGTACTTTGGCGATAATTTATTATCCTTCTTAGCTTGCTTGAAGTAAATTTGTTTGTATGGTTGTAGCTGTAAAAATACCCAGTCTCCCACATCAAAACTTCTCTCACTGCGATGTTGATCTCCCTATTGTTTCATTCGATTTTGTGCCAATTTTAGGTTATCCTTTAAGAGTTGGAGAACTTCTTGTTGATGCTCGATGTGATCCTCCACTAATTGAACCCTATAATTTTCCCTTAAAGAAGATGTGATGGATGGTGGATGATATCCATAAAGTGCCATAAATGGGGTCAATTTTGCTACAGTATGGAAGGAAGTGTTATACAACCATTCAACCAGAGGTAACCACTTGACCCATTGTGCTTGCTTATCAGCTACAAAAAAATGAAGATATCCTTCCAAAAATTTATTCACTGTCTCTGTTTGACCATCAGATGAGCTATGGATCACTTGAGTACCCAAACAAGAAAATAATGTCATCTAAAAATTTCCTATAAAAATGGGATCTCTGTCACTTACAATAACCTTCGGGTTTCCATGTAGCTTTTTAATTGTTTCCATAAATGCAGTAGCAATAGTAATCACTTTAAATGGATGAGATAATGCACAAAAGTGTTCATACATGGTAATTCCATCAACTACCACCATGATGACACTCCTTCCTTCAGACTTAAGTAAAACTATGATAAAATCCATTGAAATCTGCTCCCAACGCTCACTTGGAATGGATAAAGGTTGTAGAAGACTCAGGGTCTTAATTGTCTCTACTTTATTTTGCTGGCAACCAAACATTCCGGTACAAAATTTTGAATATCAGATTTAAGGCTAGCCAAAAAAAATTCTTTCTTCACCCTGTGGTAAGTTTTTAAAAATCTCGAGTGTCCTCCTAAAGGAGAAGTGTGAAATTCCAAAAGAATCTTTTTTTTAGTTGGGAATTCTTGCAAATATATAAGCGAACTTTGTACCATAAGGAATCATTTTTCCAACTAAATATATTAGATGTACTAGGATCTTGTTGCAACTTTTGAATGAGAGTCCACACTTCTTCGTCCTTCTTCCATTCATCCCTTGCTTCAGTTATCTAATCTGGTTGGATAATTGAAATGACACAAAGAAATGCTTCCACCTCTTCCTCCTTTCTTGAGAGTGCATCTGCAACAACATTTAGCTTCCCTTTTTTGTAGACGGTTTCAAAGTCAAAACACAACATCTTTGTGACCCGTTTTTTCTGCTCTTCTGAAGATAGTATTTTTTTCAAAAAGTGTTTAAGACTAGCATGATCAGTTTTTACCTTGAAGTGTCTTCCCATTAGGTAAGGTCTCCATTTCTTTAGCACATGTAGTATTGCCAACATTTCCTTCTCATAAATAGCCTTTTTTAAATACTTTCCTTTGATTGAAAAAATTTCAAAAGTAATGGGTCTTCCTTATTGCATTAAAACAACACCAATGCCATTTTCTGAGGCATCACATTCCACAATAAAGATTTTTGTGAAGTCTGGTGTAGCTAAGACTGGTGCTAGGCACATTGCCTCTTTAAGATGTTCAAAGGCCTTAGTTGCTTCAGGAGTCCATGAAAATGCATCCTTCTTCAATAATGTTGTTAGAGGTGATACTATTCTAACATAATTCTTAAAAAACTTGCAATAATACCATGTTAACCTGAGAAATTCGTGCAACTGATTTATGGTTGTGGGAACTTTCCATTCCTTAATGGATTTAATTTTGTTAGGGTCTACCTTAACACCCTGGTGAGATACAATATGACCTAGATATTCCACCTCTTGTACTCCAAAGAAACATTTGGATGTTTCTGCATATAATTGTTTCTCCTCCAATAGTTCGAGCACCCTGTAAACATGTGGGACATGATCCTTCCAAGACCTTCTATAGATTAGTATATCATCAAAAAATAATAGCACAATTTTTCTAAGGAAGCGTTTGAAAATGGAATTCATGAGCCCTTCAAATGTAGAAGGTGCATTGGTAATGCCAAAAGGCATGACAAAAATTTCATAATGACCCTCATGAGTTTGAAATGTTGTTTTTGGAATATCTTTAGTCTTCATTCTAATTTGACGATATCCTGAAGGAAGATCCAACTTGGTAAAATAAATTGCTCCATGTAATTCATCCAATAATTCATCAATCACATGAATGGGAAATTTTTATTTAATAGCGATCTTATTGAGCTCCCTATAATCTTGACACATTTTCCATTATCCATCTTTCTTGTGCACAAATACTACTGGAGTAGGGAAAGAACTTTGACAAGTTTGAATTATACCATCCTCTAACATTTCAGCAACCATACGTTCAATTTCACTCTTTTGGACATAAGGATATCTATAAGGCCTGATGTTTAGATGAGCATTTCCTAGAATCAAATGAATAGCATGATCATGATCACGAATAGGTGGGAGTCCTTCGGGAGTATCAAACACCTTAGAATGATTGTCCAATATTTTTTGGAGATCTGGAGAAATAGATGATTTTGATGTTGGAACTTCTAGTGAGCATATAATTGTGCAATCATGCCCCGTTCTTCTTTCTTTAGAAGCTTTGTCATGACACTAGAGCTTATTATCTTTCCTAGCTTCCTTGTGATACCCCATAATTTGATTTCCTTTCCTTCCGAAAAGAATTTCGAGAAAATTTCTTGAAAATTGAAAGCTGCTGTCCCCAAATATTGTAACCATTGTACTCCTAGTACAACATCAGCACCTCCCATTGGGATGGAAAGCATTGGACTATTCAATACATATTCCCCCATGGCTAGCTTGATATTCTGGCATTTTTCAGAGTAATTTATAGTTCCTCCATTTGCAACCATCACTTGACATTCTAGTGTTGGGTATAGGAAAAAATTCAATTCCTTGGCTACCTTACAATAAATAAAATTATGGGTACTACCTGAATCAATCAACACTATTACCTTTTTCTTCTTGATATGTCCTTCTGTCTTGAGAGTTTTAGGAGTGGTAATTCCTGCCAATGCATTGCATGATATGGTCAGACTCATTTCTTTTTCTTCTTCTTCTTCTAGGATTTCTTCCTGGTGTATATCCTCCACTTTTGAAGTTTCTTCTTCATTTTCTTCCTCCTCTTCACAATCTATGTAAAATAATTTCTTCTCACTACACTTATGACCTTTAGTGTATTTGCTATCACAACTGTAGCAAATCCTTTTTGCTCTTTTTTCTTCCAATTTTTGTGGTGTCAACCTTCTAGGTTGTGGAAGTCTAGGAGTAGCAACACTTTCATCTTTATAGATGTGAGTGGTAGGCTTCCTTGTCGAAATAATTTTACAATCAAATTTTCTTGTCAACCTGAATGCCTTCTCCAATAAATCGGGTTCCCAAATGGGAACCTCATGTTGGATGTTATCCTTTAAAGTCCCTATGAAGACATCAATCATGTGTTCCTCTGGAATATTAGTTACCCTTATATTTAATTTTTGGAAGTCCTCAATGTGCTCTGCCATTGAACCCTTTTGTTTGAGATTTATCAATTGGCTAAAGAAGGTGTTTCTCTGTGTATCCTCATAATTTGCTATCATTTCCTCCATAAAAATTGACCAAGTGACATTTTTTTTACGGGAGCAAAGCCATCGATACCATACCAATGTATTTTGTTCTAACTGTAAAGTTGCAATACTCACCTTTTATGTGTTTTGCACACTATTTAGATCAAAATATTGCTCCATTTGTAGTATCCATGTTACAGGCTCCTTGCCATCAAACTTCCTCATATCCATCGTTGGAATATGGTGGTTATTCCATCCAACATTAGAGTTTATGAAATCATGGTTAACTTTTATTTTTTTCTCATCATGACTTTCCTCTACTATCTTTTCTCCATTAGGAAACATTTCTTTTATCAACTTTTTCAAACCTTCAATGCCTACTTTTATATCATTCTTCATATTTTCCATGTCGTCTTTCATTTTTTCATCGATCTTAGCTTCCATGTCATCCATCTTAGCTTCCATGCCCACTTCCATGCCATCCATCTTAGCTTCCAAACCATTGAACTTAGCTTCCACGCTTTTTTTCAAACCTTCCATCTTAGTTTCCATGCCTTTCTTCGAAACTTCCATTCCATTTTTTGTTACGCTTTGCGATAGAAAAATTTGGTGGACTTGCTCTTGTAATTTTGATATCTCATGTTTTGTTTCTTCTTCTTCATCAGTCATAGTAGATACTTCTGAAGGCTTAATGGGTGTTGAATTCTTTTTAGGGGGAATTTTAGAACCCAATACTAATATCTATTCTTCAATGTGCCCTTGGAATAAATTCAAACTAATTTTTTTCAAACGAGACTTATGTGATTCAAAAAACAATACACATTGTTTTCTTGCTTTTGAGGAGCTCGATATATGAAACTGAAATATCTCTATGATTTTGGATCTTCAATATCTATAATTTGGCCCAGAGGTAGCCCTCTGAATCTTCTTTTGAATGCCATAGGTCTGACCTAATTTGGATTCTTCAAGATAAAGTTATACCCAATATCCCACGATGACCTAATTATGGACTGGTTTAGTAGAGTGAACTTTTACGACTTGCTATGTGTCACTGTTTCCTCCTTCAGGTCTAAAATTGATATAAAAAAATATATAATCAATGTAATTGTGACCACTTTTTACAGAATCCCAATCTGATGCTCAGAGAGAGAGTTATGATGTTTTTCCCATGATCGCCTCTTTGAGGATAAATTTGGGAGCCTAAAACAATCCTAAATTCCACAGATCATATCTCCAAACATATTGCGAACTAAGATCTGAAAGTTTTACAGAATGTTCCTCAGGATTTCTTCTTCTCTCTGTGAATAAAATTCCGTGATGACCTATTTAGGTTAAATTCAAGAGCCTACAAAGAGACCTAACTTCTACAGATTATATCTCTGAAAATATTACGAACCAAGCTCTAAAATTTTGTGATGATGTTCCTCAGGCTTTCAACTTGGCACTCTAAAAATTTTAGCTTCTGAACCTTCGCAGAAAAAATGTTATAGTGAAAATTCCACGATGACCTGTTTGGGGTAGCGAAATCCTAGAATCCAAAGTTCTGATACCAAATGTTGTGAAACCAACTCCAAAAATAGAAGAAAATAGAGATCAACGCCTTAGAAACCAGCCACTTCAAGGGACCAACCTCAAATACATTACATAAATGAACAATTCTTTGATGATACAAATGACAAAACCTCGTTTCTATATATAGGAGTCCATGGGGCCACAATGTAAATCCTAATGGGGCCACAATGTAATCCTATCCAACCAAACAATAATAATTTAAGACCAAAATAATAACAATATGGGGGTTATAGGGTTACAACAATAACAATAAGGCGATTACACTTACAACAATAAGGGACTATACTAGTAATGTGAGGACCTAACATTGATAAGTCACATAAGAGGATTGCATGGTAACCCTATAAAGATCCTGCAAACTTACGTTAACCCCAAAGGAAGGGATATGTAGCTTGACTCCATGGTATGATATCAGTCCACATAGGACTAAGGAAGCAAACATGTAAGATTAAAACTCAATTAACATATTCTCATACTAAGAGTTTGAAAATCAAAGAAAATAGTCATATATAAAGTATGTTGAAGGATGGCTTTAGTTACATATGGTGTAACTTATAAATTAAATAAGTATAATAGATACATAAAAAGTTCGTAATTAGTTTAATTGATAAATGAACCACTTGTGGCCAGAACGTGGTAAGTGAATAAATTCAAAAATAAATCATAGAGGGTGAAGGTAAAGACTATAAACTTAATCAAAGATTTAATTATCAATTGAGGGAGGTTGATAATATAAAAGTAAGTAATTGAAACATAAAAGGACAAGGTATATAGAGACCAACCAAGATATATCTTTTTCTATTATCATAAAAAGGGAATTCCAATGGTTAAAGCATAATATAAAAATTTTATTATGCAAGAAACTATATAATAAGCCTAGATCATATTATAGTGACGTAAGGGGTAAAGAAATGTCTCTAATATTAAACTTCTAGTAAAGTTGATTGATGACAATTGTTGAACTTAAATTCGACAAGAATTAGACAAGAGTAAAGAAAACATAAAGCTACTATACGATTTCATGGAAAAGTGACGAAAGACATTAATGCAGTTGTAGGTAGTTATTAATTAACCTATAAAAAGGAAAAGAAAAAATTGTGGAAATGGAGCTGTTACATTAGAATGATGTTATATACCTCTAATTCATTAAAATGATAGTAAGAGTTACACTAATTTTTTATTTTAATAAGTCATTTAATTCATTTATTAGCTCATAAATATTCATTTTGTTAAGCATTTTGAAGACCGAATTTCAAAATTGAATGTGTTCCTGAGTTATGTGTTTGATATTGTGCAATAATTTTAATTATTTAATTGATATTCGTGGTACTCATCCTATAACTTATCTACAAGCATGGTCACGTTGCTAGTAGACCTGTTAAGTATCCCAATGGGTTTGCTTGTATTTCCATCTTCCTTTTGAAAATTTTATATATTTAATATTTCAATTTTGTGGAAGATGGGTGGTGTGAGAGTTTATTTATCGAGCACAATACATCACTTCTTATGTTTGGTTCTTGGTTACATCTCTCACCTTCTTAGATGCGGCTCACATCCCAAACAATGTGAGGTTTAGTTAGGACACCATATCAGGAAGAGCCCCTATATGTTGGTCGCTTCAAAAACCATCAATAGGACAATGACTATGGCTATTAGGAATATATAATGGAGGAAAATATGTCAACTAGAAATTCATAAGTTTCTCCCAAAAAAACTTGACAGAAAGTATGAATAGAAAATAATAGTGAGAGGATTAATGTAGAAAAGTTGATAAATTACCTTAGAAGGGTCACAAGTACCATTTCACTCCAAGTAACTGCAAAGTGTGACACTTCTCTTATAAAAAGGCAACACTTGGAATCCTATCACAAAGGGAATTAGAAACATGAAAAAAAATTATTTTCAACATATCTCCCTATGTTTTTACTCAAATTTTGAGCAGGGCCATTCATTGGATGTGTAATTTAATTCCTCATTCAAGGAGTTCCCATATTACATACTTTTGATGGAACCAAATACGTGAAAAATGAGAGATATGTGAAAAACGTGATTAACTATATAATATTCTTTTATAGTTATTATGAATTGATGTTGGTTGATTTTTATGAATCGTCACTTAATTAAAATTATGTTAAATTCTATGGAATGAGTAGTAGATGAAGTGGGAACATGTACCCTAGTGAAGGATGAAGAATGGAAGGATATTTTTGATGTATATAAGTCAACTCTAAAAGAAATTTAGGTTGAGGAAAGGAAAACCACGATAGGAGAACCCTCAGATCCAATAACATCATCACATCTGATGACATGTCAAATATTATCCGTGACCTAGTTAGCACCCAATAGAGAGAAGGAAGACATCAACCAAATAACAGAGAGAGTATTGCTACCAAAGCTAATTATGGAGGGGCCCACTCTACATTCAACCGATTTTTCAAGAAACTTCTAAAATGATTTAGTCATAATATAGTTGGGAATTTTGTAAAAAAATTTGACTGGTTCTCCAAATACCACTAGTGGTTTAAATTAGGGCCAAACTCTTTGAGTTCCTATATATAGGTCCCATTTTGAAATGTAAAAGGGGGGAAGAGATCTTGATTGTAGGGGAAACTCTGCAAAAGTTTTTGGTGAATTGTTTGGAGGTTTTGAAGAAATTTTGAAAAAGAATTCTAAAGTAGCTCTTGGGCTGCATGTTTTCTCATCATATATGTTTCCATAACACCTTATGTTTTGAAGTTTAATACCAATGAAATAATATTTTATGCAGTTTTCATGGAATTTAGAGTTGTGAACCTAATATATTGGGGAGATTTTGTAGAATTGTTTTATGATCATAGGATAAAAGTATTTATGAGATCAATATGATTTTTATTTTTATTTTTTGTTTATTTATTTTTTATTTTTTATTTTTTTTAAGTTTGGGAATGTTTACCAAATTATATTTAAGAGAATCTCGACGTTATTGATATTTTTTAATTTCTCCTTTAAATTAGCTAAGGTTTGATTGCCCATATTTAATCCATATTTTTATTTTTCAAATTTTTTATGTCAACCCCAAGGGTTATGGATGCTTGTACTAAAAATCATTGGAAATTTGACTCGACAAAAGAAATTAATGGATGGTGTTTTTCCCACAACCTTGATTCCCAAAAAACTTACTGATTGATAGAAATCATAAGCACAATTTAAACATAATTTGAAAGATTTATCATATGAGTCATGTTGCCTTGAAATTATCAATCTGGGTGAAATTAGATATGAATCTTTTTCTAGCATATTGGTGATTGTGATTATGTTGATTCATTCACTTGCATATGATTATTTAAAGAGTTATATCCGCATGAAGATTTAATCTAATGGCTTTTATCAAATTCGTCATGCAATTTCATTTTCTTGTGACATTTAAAGGGGAAAATAGATTTCATACATCTTGAATGTGAAAGGAAATTTAGTTGTACCAACAAATCGAAGTTTGAATTACATAATCACACGCAAAACTGATTTACATAAATGAATTAACATACAGTTTAACTACCTACTTTAAAATTAACTTATTTCTACTATCATTAGTTAAAAAACATGAGTTGGCACAACTTAGTAAGAGTATTTTAAATAAAAATCATCTTATTTTGACTATCATTGGTTAAAGAACATGAGCTAGCACAAATTAGTAGAAGTACTTTAAATAGAAATAACATATCCATAATGTAATATGATCATTGAGAAGATTCAATTCCGAACATTTTAACATAATAGTAGATGTTACCACACTTAGAAGTTCCCATTATAGCACAACATAGTATAATGGATGACCATTGAAAAGATTCAATTCCAAACATTTTAACATAATAGTAGATTTCAACACACTTAGATGTTCCCATTATAACACAACGTAGTATAATGGAAAACATAATGTTACTATAAAGTACCAATTTTTTTTTTTTTATAATTTATTATAAAACATAAATTTTATACTTCAACATAAATTATTGGTAGAAATTATTTGTAATATGTATTTTTATTTCAAAAATTCACATCAGCATAGAAAATAAACAAATATTTTATGATATATAAAAAATATATATACATAAAAATATAAAACCATAAATTATAAAACTTTTGAATAATAACATGTTATAAATTTTTCTACCATTCATTTCTAAGATTTATTTTTATTTTAGAAAATATTTTTAATACTTATTTTATAAATATTTGTGAATAACAGATTTTTTTTATTTTAATATTTAATTTTATTTTATAAAATACTTTTAATACTTATTTTATAAATACTTGCGAAATATAGACTTTTTTTTAAGTAATATAAAAATAGTTATAAAATATTTTTATTCCTTTCCATCTAAGTAAAATTATTTTTGTTGACACCTAATCCTATGGGTTGGGTGTGCATATGTAATATTGTATATTATTTTAATATTAGGAAATAAGGAAGGCCAAGAGTCATTGGGAGATGAATTCCAATAGCCTCACCTCCATGTATAAATGCATGTACATTCTTCAACTAATAGACATTCTGATTTGAGGAGTTACCTCCTGGTTTGACATGGTATCAAAGCCAGTCCCACTATTGGCATTTCTGCTTGTGGTGTAACTCCCATATTCCTTTGCTCAGTCAGTTTTTCTGTATAGTTTTTTTGCTCCATTAAATTGATGATGTATACTATTATTCTGCATTTTTTTTCTCTGCACAGCTCTGACATTTGCAGCTCCTGTAGCTCTTAAAGATTCTGCAATCCTGTCGTTCCTAAAATACTGTAAATTGCAGCCCCCCTCTGCAGTCCTGCAAAGATCCCATTCCTAAATTTTCGTTTGGCCTCTCGGCCTCCCCTCTCTCCTCCCTCACTTCGGTCTCACCCATTTCCCCTACTTGCGCTCTATCCTATTTATAACAGCGCTCCTCCATTTATATATCAACATAGCCATATATTACAACACACCATTTGTAATATCGTTGCACCATACTTCCGCAGACTCCTTCCCCGCCACTACAACCTACGCCCACACTACTCCATTCAGCACTCTGGTATCAAATCGTGGTATGCATCGTTTTTTCTTTGTATAAGAGCGCTCTCACTGTCAAGACCCCGCGCTGTTATATGACTGTGTCAAGGTGTTTGTAATATCACTCCCACACTCATATTATTTGTATATTAATCCCACCATATGTAATACCATTTCTTTGTCATATATTACATTCATAAAACTGCCTCATACGCTCTGTCGCTCTCTGTCAACATTTATTTCAATATGCTGTCACACCCTCACTGCGTTCAATACTCTTCGTGCTATCATATACTGCCCCTCTCTACCTGCGTTTAACATCGCTCCACTGCGCTCCCTCCACTGCATTACAGTCATACCTGCAATGACTCATACATAATACGCTGCATATATACACACAACTGCGCTAAGCCATCGCTTCACCAATGTCCACCGCCCTTCCACATCACCCTTAACACTGCCCTTCCATATAACAAAAGCGCTATCCATATTACAATACCACTCTGTCCATATTTAATACCGCTCCCTCTTTTATATTTCCTCCCTCTCTTAATACAATATGTTGTCCCTCCCACATATATCACATAGAGCTCCCTTGTCATATTTTATAGCTCCCCCTCTCCACTATTACCATATATTATACTCTATCTCCTCTCCAACCATTTCATAATACCACCTCCCATACAATTTGTTTTTTTCTCCAAACAAAAAAAAATATATACATATTTTTTTGTGCAGAATTCAGTATTTGCAGCAAAGAGTTTTTGTCCCCTTTAATTGAGCAAATTTCCAGAGTTGAAATTTTTCTAGCAAAATTTTTTCCTCTTCAAAAGAATTTTTTCTAGCAAACTAATGCATTCTCTCATCTCTATTGTTGGGGTGGTTCTCTCCGGAAAAGAGAACTATCTTGAATGGTCTCGGAAGATTAAACACACACTCATTTTTACTGAGTTGTGGAGAGGAATCTGTGAAGGACAAGAAGGAAATGCACCAACAAAGCCCACTTCATACAAAGAGCTCACCATTTGGGAAAACAAGAACTGTAAGGCCTATGCCTTGATTGCAGCTTCCATAAATGAAGAGGTGAGTTGCCACATTTCATCATTCTCAAATGCCTATGATGCCTTGAGCAAGCTAAAAAAACTCTATGACTCACATTCAGAATTAGAAAATGTTCAATTGATGATTAAGCTGTTCAGCCTTGAAATGAAGAATGATGATCCCCTTGCTTTAGCTTCAGAAGTTGGATCTATCATGCATGATATTGATAGCACTGGTGTAAAAATGGGCATACCTCTCATAGCATATGTTAAGGCATTATATCCGGCTTATTCACATTATCTTGAGTCTTTGCAAGCAAGTGGGAACCTTGAGCATATCACCTTTGATACACTTGAGAAAAAGTTTGCAGAAAGAGAGAAAACTTTTGGGAAGATGACAGTCCCTTCATCTTCCGAAGAGGCTACATACTTGGTACATAGAGAAAAGTGTCATGCTCCAGATTCATCCAGAGGAAGAGGTGGCAGAAGAGGAAGAGGAAGAAGAAACTTCACAGAAAGGGGGGGTAGACAATCTGACAAATCCAATCTTCATTGCACACATTGTAATAAAGATGGACATGATGCATCCAAATGCAGAACACCATGGGAGAAAATTGAGCAGCAAAGAAATCAAGACAAAGGTAAAACTAATGACAAAGACAAAGGTAAAGCACCTGAATCCACTCATTATGTTCTAGCACATTGTAACAATGGAGTAACTGAAGACTTTTTTGATGTTTCATTTACTTCATGGAGAGATGATTGGTTGCTAGATTCAGGAGCAACATGTCACGTGACATTTAGAAAATATTTTTTTGAAGAATTCACTGACAAAGTTGATGGAGCAGTATATTTCGTAGATAAATCCAAACTCAAGCCATCAGGGCTTGGCACAGTCAGGCTTAAACTGCCTAGTCTTCCAGATCATATCCTACATGAGGTTCTATACCTCCCTGAGTTGAGGAGAAACTTGTTGTCCTTGGTCCAAATCCGCCAGTAAGGACACTCCATTCACTTTTTTGATGGCAAGGCAGAGGTCAGAAAAGCATCAGTTCACTCACTTGTCATGGAGGGAATAGAAGAAGGGAGACTCTTGAAGCTGAAAGGTTCATCTTCTCATGCTCAAAACTTTGCATTCAGTTCACATCATGATGGAGGTACATTCCCATCATGTCTTTTATGGCATGCTATATTTGGACACTTAAACTATGAAAGCCTTCGTTTCTTGAAGAAAAATGGTATTAATGGACTGCCTACAATTCCTAGAAAACCTAAGGATTGTGATGCTTGTATTCTAGGAAAGAATAGCAAACAACCATTTCATGATTCACACTCCAGAGCACATAGAAAACTTGAGCTTGTTCATTCAGATTTATGTGGCCCTATGCCTATTGCTTCTGCAAATGGAAACAAATACATGATGACATTTATTGATGACTACACGAGAATGTGTTGGATTTACTTATTGAATAATAAGTCTGATGCTTTTCAAAAATTCAAGAATTTTCATGCATGGATTGAAAATGATGCACAAACACATATTGGCTCTCTACGTACTGATAATGGAAAAGAATACACTTCAAACGAATTTGAAAATTATCTTCATCAACATGGAATCAAACATCAAACCACTGTGCCATATAATCCACAACAGAACGGTGTAGCTGAAAGAATGAACAGAACCATCTTAAATATGGTCCGCTCCATGTTATTTTTCAAGAATGTAAAATTGATGTTTTGGGCTGATGCAGTTCTATGTGCTGTTTACATAAGGAATAGGTGTCCTTCAAGTTCAATTAGAAACAAAACTCCTTTTGAAATGTGGCATGGCCACATTCCTTCGGTAAAGCATTTCAGGGTCTTTGGGTCCACCTGTTATGCCTTGATACCCAAGGGTCAAAGGAAAAAACTTGGTGCTACAAGCAGAAAATGTATCTTCTTGGGGTACTCCAATACCTCCAAAGGATATTGTCTCTATGATGAAACAAATAAGAAGTTTGTGATAGCAAGAGATGTCATATTTCTTGAATCTTCCAAGAGTGACAAGGTTGTTGAGCGGCAACTTGATCGCCTGGATAGATTCACACATGCAAAGTCCTTCCAAGAATTTGATAATGTGATTCCACATCTTGAAGGGGGATTCCGATATTGAATCAAACTGTGGAATCATGTCCTGAAGCACTCTCTCCCCCACATGAAGAAACAACCACGGATGACACATTGGATGATGTGATTGACAGAATTGGGAGATTGAATCTTGAATCAATCCCAACTCAGTCAAATGACCAGCCTGGGCCATCTCAGAAAGGTCCTCCCAAATGGTTGACAAAGACACTGGAGAATGTTCATCCCGATGAGGTTGGAAAAATAGGAACAAGAAGTTCCACTCAACAAATCGAAGGTGATGTAGATAATTCTGATTCCCCTGTTGATATGGATATTGCTTATAACTGTGAATTGAGTTTGTCTACAGATCATGAACCAACTTCCTTCAAAGAAGCCGCTTCTCATGATGAATGAAAAGAAGCGATGCAGAAGGAGTATGATGCCTTGATAAAGAATGGCACTTGGAAGCTGGTTGATCCGCCTTTGGGAACAAAACCAATTGGCTGTAAGTGGGTCTACAAGAACAAGTACAAAGCAGACGACTCACTTGACAAGCACAAGGCCGGGCTTGTGGCAAAAGGATTCACACAAAAATAAGGAGTTGATTATGAAGAAACTTTTTCTCCCACAGCAAAATGGACCACCATCCGGACTCTCTTTGCCTTAGCAGCTCAGAATGGATGGAAAGTCCATCAGATGGATGTAAAAACAACCTTCTTGAATGGAGATCTAAAGGAGAAAGTTTATATGTCCCAGCCAGAAGGATTTGTGATAAAGGGTCAAGAACACAAAGTTTGCAAACTTATAAAATCCTTGTATGGCCTCAAGCAAGCACCACGAGCCTGGTATGAGAAATTGACCGAGCATCTTCTGAAACTTGATTTCAAACACTTTGATCTTGATGATGCAATTTTGTTTGTTAAGAAAGTTGGAAAAACAGTTGTATATCTTGTGGTATATGTAGATGATCTTTTGATAACAGGAAACAATGAGAGCTATATTGCATCCATAAAGAAAGAATTGAAGAAAGGTTTTGAAATGACTGATTTGGGTCATGTTCATTTCTATCTGGGTATTGAAGTAATTCAACATCCAAAATTTATATTTCTTTCTCAAAAGAAGTACATTGGAGATCTCTTGAAAAAATTTGGCATGGATGACTGTAATCCCTTAACCACTCCAATGGAACAAAACTTGAAGCTCACATCTATTGAAGGGAAGGAGTTTGACGATACAACTAAGTATAGACAGCTTATAGGAGGTCTTATCTATCTGACCACCACCAGACCTGACATTTCATTTGCTGTTGGAATCCTCTCAAGGTTCATGCAAAGACCTTGTGAAGGACATTGGTCTGCTACAAAAAGAGTGTTAAGGTACTTGAAGGGGACTTAAGACTTTGGACTCAAATATACACAGGTAGGCGACTTCAGCTTGATCGGATATTCTGATTCAAACTTTGATGGCGACAAAGAAACAGGGGTGTCTACTACAGGTTACACCGTGAGTCTTGGATCAGGATCTGTCTCATGGAGATCACGCAAACAGTTAGTTCCAGCAGATTCCACGACCGAGGTAGAATATCTGGCAGCAGCTGAAGCAACAAAGGAAATTGTGTGGCTCCAGAAAATCCTGGAAGATTTGTAGATGAAACAAATGTACTCCACACCACTCATGATCAACAACACTTCTGCAATAAAGTTGGCCAAGAACCCAAAGTTCCATGATCGAACAAAGCACATCAATACAAAGTACCATCTAACTCGACATCATGTTCAGGCCAAAACCATCCATCTACATCATTGTTCCACAAATGATCAAACTGCTGATATCTTCACCAAAGCACTTGGAAGAGAAAAGTTTGAAAAGTTCAGATCGATGCTTGGCCTCACCAACATCCCTTCGGATTAAAGGGGGGAATGTTGACACCTAATCCTATGGGTTGGGTGTGCATATGTAACATTGTATATTATTTTAATACTAGGAAATAAGGAAGGCCAAGAGTCATTGGGAGATGAATCCCAATACCCTCAGCTCCATGTATAAATGCATGTACATTCTTCAGCTAATAAACATTCTGATTTGAGGAGTTACCTCCTGGTTTGAGAATTTTGAATACTATTTAGGTTTTTACATTATGTGAATTTCAAATTATATATATATATATATATATATATATATATATATATATATATATATATATTTCTATTTCTATTTTTATATGGTTTAATATATATAGTCTATTTTTAAATGAACCATTCATATTCAATAATAAATGTTCAAAAATATTACATTAAAATTTATTAGGCCATGAATACCAATTGAAAATGGATAAAAAAATATCAACTCATTGATTCTCACAACTATATATATAATTTACAAAACATATGTATCAATTTTTTTAAAATATATAAAACAAAAAAAAATATATATATTTTAAATTTCAACACTTTTTAGAAGTTTGTCACTTTCTTTAAGATCATACTTCACAACTATGTTAGTTATTTTACCTGCAAAGTTTGCCACTTTCTTTAAGATCATACTTCACAACTATGTTAGTTATTTTACGTGTTTGCTATTATGCTGTGATGGAAAAAAGTTATGTAAATTGATATAAAAATTTTTAATAGAAAACCGATTAAAGTATATTGCTTGATTTATTAGATAAAATACAGATACGAAACGCATATAACAAGTGTATATGAATTAAATTGGGAACTATAAAACTGAATCATATATGTAAACATCGTTTAAATCGTAAATAAAAGTGGTAAAAGTGATTTCTTAATGATACATCCCAAACCAGAACACCATTCATCTATGAACAATCTACCTTGTAGATATATTTGTAATCGCTTGATCACTGACACTGATTTAAATACCCATTTGGAAAAAAAAAAGAAAAAGTTTTTCAAAATAAATGTTAATTGATGTTGAATTTTCATTGTATCTAATACTGGTTTATATTAATACTGGTTTATAATAATTTAATTGATAGGTTAATTTAAATTAATAATAATTTAATTTTAAAATAATGAATAGATGGATTTATATTAATTTATTTTATACATTAATTTTATATTAATTATAATAATAGATGTGTCTATTTTATGATAAGATTTTTAGAGTTTTAATTTAATAATTAATAATTATAAGGTAGATGGTATGTATTTATTTTTGGAAATATAGTTAGTTTTTTTTTTATTTAATTAAATAAATTAATTTAAAAAATATTATATAAATAAGTATCATATCAAATTATTTACGTTGTAGTGATAAATCATAATATTGTAACAAAACTTATTTATACATTAAAATTTTTCATAATAAAATGTGTATATATAAGAATCTTGTTGCATATATATAAGATTATACTTTAATTAAATAGATGATAAGATTTAATATCCATAAAATATTTTAAAATATTCTTAATAATAGCAACACATCAAAAATAAAAATTATAATTTTTGAAATATATTGTCAGTAAATTATATTATTGAGCCATAATATTATAACAAAGTCTAAATTATTTATTTGTTATATCATTAAACCAATATTTTAATTCCTATGTAAATTTACTACTCTTCTAAATTATATAACTATATTAATTTTAAAATTTAGTATATTAAATTAATATAAAATACTTCTTTATTCATCTCACATCCTTGATTTTTTAATTTTCTCAACCCGTGCTGAATAAGTAATACCGTAGTGAATAAGTAATTTGTTAAAATATTGGACTAAATCCCTGTAATTTAAAAAATATATTAAGAACTCCAAAACTAGATATACCAATAGCCTACTTCTCGAGCATTATTACAATTAACCGACATAACCCGCATCTAAATTGTAATACATCAAATTATACATAAGACAACCTTATTTTCATCATAAAATTTTGACTACAGAAATTTATCTAGATGATCATATTTCAAACTATACTTTTGATTAGAAAAAGAAAAAACATATTATTCACTATCATACAATCAAATAAGCCAGACTGAAAACTACATTCATCCAATTTTTTAGAGTACTATTTGGCAAGAATGACAGAAACGTGGTCTAGACTCGATTGTATTGTCTTTAGAATTCTCTTGGCGCAGTTCATTATCCCACGGAATGCAATGAGAAAGAAATTGATTGGACTCTACTTAGGCCAAGTATACTTTCTCTAGCTTATTCAGCGGCTTATCCAACGTAACTAATATCCAACTGATAGGAGAATGAAAATAGCGTAATTTTCTCACCACACAAAATCACGCAAAACCAGGACCCTACGAACTATACAGCATTGAAAAAACACTATCCTCCGTTATGTGTAGGACGGAGGATAACCTTTAGTATGGTATCACTATCACGTAATCTTTTTATTCTGTCAAAAATTTGTTCATTGCCAACTATAGCTCATTGAACTTGAATAAAATCCAACTGGTAGCAGACCCGTGAACGAAAACAGCATATTTATCTCATCACGCTCGGAACTCATGAAAGCCACAACTCTACCCACAGAATAACATCGAAGAAATTCTAGGTTTCGCTATGTACATAATCTTTTGCTTCAGTCAAGGATTGGGACAGTGCCAATTATGTGGATGAAGAACTACCGAATTGTAATCCGGATTATCGTAGGATTTGGATTGGGACTGGAAAGTGGGCAGCAGGTTCCGAAATGTATGATCAATAAACTTCCCATCCCTGTTTTATAACTCTTCATATCCAGTGATGCTAATTGGTGGTTGCTGTTGGTGAACAGGCACGTGATGTTGTTGTTGCTTATGCACATAACTATTGTACATAGGTAACCTTGCACCCGTATAGTTCGATGAAGCTAAATTAGGCTGCCCTGTAATTTGCAGTTGTGGAATATAATCCAATCCTGTCTGCTTTTGGACTGGCTTGATAGAAGGCAGCTTTTGGTTATAAACTTTTGTTTCCTGCTGAACTTTCATGTATGTTGAATACTGCTGGAGTAAGGTAGGGTGAGAATTAGCCTGGTAGGCATCAGATCTTTGATCTTGTAGTAGTTGGGAATAGAGATATACATCTGAAACTTCGGATAACCATGTCGAATCTGCTGTGATGAAATGCTGACAAGGATGCCCATGGTCGACTGCGTCGCAATGGACCGGTTGTGCCGGCGCCGACAAATTATTGTCATATGTCGGTGGAGATGGGCGGTATGTTGCGGGTCCAACTTGAACACTGAGGCCAGTAATTGCATCGTTTTCATCCTTCACGATGTTCACATCAGGATTATCCTTATCCCAGAGGTTGACTGTTTCTGGAAAGTTCAATTTGACCCTTGCTCCTCGAAACTTTAAAGCAGCGTTGTCGTATGCTCTGGCTGCACATTCTGCAGTGTCAAAGGTGCCCAGCCATACACGAGCTGCTTTCTTTGGATCTCGAATCTCCTCGGCCCCATGTGCCCCACGGTCTTTGCCTCACCCCTCTATAGCGTCTCTTCTTCCCGGAATTCTGTGGCTGCTGGAGTTCAGCCTTCAGCTTCGACCTCAACTCATCCTCCCCGAATACTTTGCTGGTGTTGGAGATGCGTGACTGTGCTCGATTCTTCTGCATACCGTCAAGATTGCACGGACACGATAAATTTGGATTCATTGACAGCTATTCAAATGTTATTGGTTAAAAAAATCTACCATTACTTTTCTTATATCTTTGAACATCATAAAGAGAGGTTGTCTGTTTCGTGAGTTGGGCAACCAAAAGGATAGGGATATGATATTGCTGATACTTTGATTTTGAAGGGGTCGACTTCAATGGCAAGCTACGATATTGCTGATATTTTGATTTCGCAGGGGATTACTTCTAGGGTTCACATAGATACACATCATCCTCATAAAAATGGTCAGCTCTGCAAAGTCAATTATTTCGGTTTCCTTTTGATCGGGGGAGATGTCTTTATTGTTTCATTGCATCGTTGAAAAGTTAGCACGCTGTAAATTACATTAGAATATGTTTATCTGCGATATTATAATATTGATGAATGCTTATATTTAATTTAGTACGAAAGTAATGAAAATTTCCATGTTTTGTTGAAAAGAGTTCCTTGAGGTCCTCGAAGTAGAAAAATAAATTTAGTATCCCCGTAAAAAATCCTTGAAGAAAAAGCTTTATAGGAATCCGTAGAAGGTCAAGTTCAAAGAAATTGCTAAACAAAATCTAATTTCTTGGTGTGGTTCTATGAAATCTATTGTTGTTCATGCTGTCTCAGACCGGGCCTCATGTATTAAAATGAGAAAAGCATAACTGATTTATTTATTACTGAGTTAATCACGCATCTCTTCCACTAAGTGTTTCATTCGGACACATTTCTCATCAAATGCTATTTATTCAGCATGCGTGAAGAAAATAATTCCTTAAATTCAAATGTTTGTTAAAAACCAGATGACTCCCTTGCGAGAAAACGTGGACCTTGATAGAAAATATTAAAAGCTAGAGGGAGTGAATGCTTTTTCCTCAACATACAGAGTTGCGAAAAGTTACTTTAACTCAGACCGCTCGTTTAATGAAGTTTACACAGAGTTAAGCAATTCACTTAATCCATACCATATAGTTGCCGAAATCAAATAATATGAATCCTCCTTTTAATATAGCATGGCGGAGACTAAAATGGCAACTATGGATAGGAGCAAATATTCTCAACTAATTTTACTCACGGTGAAACAGAGTAAAACATAGTCTTGGCTCATTATCTTTTTGCTCTATCTCTACTTTCTCATTCCTTACATGTAAAAACTAAACACATATATATGGAAGACATGTAATGAATCTCCACGATTTTCTCCTCTTGTCTTTTGACACTTACTTCCGCCACATTACACAACACTCATTATCTTTTTGCTCGATCTCTACTTTCTCATCCTTTACATGTAAAAACTAAACACATATATATCTAAGACATTTAATTCATTATAGACACATTTAATACAAAGTATGGGTGGACATCATTTCCTGAACATTACAGAAGTTGCGTGAACTAAAAAAAACTTGCGGATTAAATTTTGCCCATGCACATTTAATAACCATGCATCAACTTCTATTTGACTTTGACTTATTTAATCTATTGTGGAATGGGTAATTGTCCTTTGCTCAGAACTTGTCTTTCTCTGCACACGCAATCTGTAACCTGCAAAACATTAACTAAGGTATGGTTGTTGCCAGTTCATTTACTGCGGTGGTTGAGATTAATTTCCAACACTTCCCCTTAATCGCAACAACCACCATTGACCATTCCCAGACAATCTCTAAGATAAACAAATTTTTCACGTGGCAATGGCTTTGTGATGATGTCTACAAATTGTTCTTCTAACCTGCAATGCTGCAACACAATCTCACTGTTATTAACCAATTCTCTTATGAAATGATATTTGGCATCAATATTCTTTGTCCTTTTGTGAAAGACATAATTCTTTGATAGTGCAATTGATGAACTGTTATCACATAAAATAGTGGTTGCTCCATCTTGTTCATGACATAACTCTCACAACATCATTCTCATCCAAACTGCTTGACACGATGTTGTTGTTGCGGCCACATACTCATCTTCTGTTGTTGATAATGACACTATTGGCTACTTCTTGGAAGCCCATGAAATGACTCCTGAACCCAAATGAAAAACATATCCTTACGTGCTCGTTCTGTCATCAACACTTCCTACCGAATCACTGTCAGCGTAGCTAATCAGCCTAAAATCATCAAGTGCGGAGTGCAAAACGCCATACTCCTTTGTTCCATTGACATACTTTAAAATTCTTTTCGCTGCTTGCAAATGTGTCTCCTTAGGTGTTTCCATGAACCTTGACACCAAACTCACTACATACATTATATTAGGCCAAGTTGCGGTCAAATACATTAGGCTGCCCACCATGCTCTTGTATAATGTCAGATTAACATTGCTGCTGCAATCTTCCTTGCTCAACTTCAACCCCCTGGCAGTTGGAGTTGGTGATGGCTTGTTGTTCTACATATTAAACCTCTCCAAAATTTCTGCTACATATTTTGCTTGAGAAATAAAAATTCCCTTTTCATTTTTCTTTACTTCTATGCCTAAGAAGCATCTCAATAAACCCAAATCAGTCATTTCAAACTCACTTTTCATGACTTATTTGAATCAACGATGAGAAAATCATCACTACCTAAAAAAATCAAATCATCTACATACAAAATGACAATAAGAACCTTACCATCACTTTGTTTGATATAGAGAGTAGGTTCACCATCACATTTGTCCAACCCATTGTCCAGCAAGTAAGCATCTATACTACTGTACCATGCATGTGGTGCTTGCTTCAACCCATAGAGAGCTTTCCTCAGCCTACACACCTTCTGTTCTTGCCCTTCCATTTCATAGCCAGGAGGTTGCGCAACATACACCTCCTCTTTCAGTACTCCATTCAAAAATTTTGACTTTACGTCCATCTAGTAGACTTTCCATTTCTTTTGCGCTGCAATTGACAACACTGTGCGCATTGTCTCCATCCTCGTGACTACCGAAAATGTTTCCGCATAGTTTCTTCCATGTTGCTGCTTGTAACCTTTCATGACAAGTCTTTCTTTCTGCCTTTCGATCTTTCCTTCAACATTTCTCTTGGTTTTATAGACCCACTTCACTCCAATGACTTCTTTACCTTGTGGGAGGTCAACTAACTCCCATGTGTTATTCTTTTCTATTGCTTCTATCTCTTCATTCATTACCGCCACCCATTTATCTTCCTTGACTTCATCTTCAAAATGGATTGGGTCATCTACATGAAAAAATAATGAAAATAATGAATTTAGACCAGTGCTGCTATCAACTTCATCTTGTTGATATATTTCACTTATATTTCTGAATTTTGGTCTTCTTGGTGTGCTTGAAGTTCCACTTGAACTCGAGGGAGTTTTTGATCCCTGTGGTGTGCTTGGAGAAGCACTTCCTTGATTTCTCAAGGATGTTTTGTTTCTAGCTTGTGGTGTGCTCTGTTGTGCTTGTGTAGGTGGAGGAGGAACCACTGTGCAGGAATTATTTACTGTTGTGCATTCCTCTTGCTCTTTGTGAGACACACATGTCTTCACATTCACCGTTTTCTCTAAGCTTCCACCCCAAGCTTCTTCTTCAATGAACTGCACATCTCTGTTGATTATAACTTTCTTGCTGGATGGATTATAGAGTTTATATGCCTTGGACTCACCACTGTATCCAACAAAGATACACTTCTCCCCCTTGTTGTCCAATTTATTCCTTAGTTGATCTGGTACATGTGCATATGCCACACATTCATATATTTTCATGTGAGTGACAAACTCCTTTTTTCCACTCCATGCTTCTTCTGAAACTCTGTTCATAACAAATTTGGTTGGGAATCTATTCAAAATATAGGTTTCACAATTGATAGCTTTAGCCCAATACTCATTTAGCAAGTGTTTTTCCTTCAACATACTTCTGACCATGTCCATGATGGTCCTATTCTTCCTTTCTGCAACACCGTTTTGCTATGGTGTGTACCTTCTGGTGAACTGCTTGTATATGCCATTCTCCCTACAGAACCATAGGAAATATTTGGAGATATATTCTCCACCCCTGTCAGTTCTCAACACTTTGATGTAGTGCCCACTCTGCTTCTCAACAAGAGCTTTGTAGTGACAGAACTGTCCAAACACTTCACTTTTCTATTTTAAAAAATAGACCCATGTCTACCTTGTGTAGTCATCTATGAATGTCAAAACATAATGACTACCAGCCAAAGATGGCATTTGCATTGGTCCACATAAATCTGAGTAGACAATCTCCAAGGGTGTTTTTTCCCTTATACTCTTCCCTACTGGGAATGCTTCTCTGTGTTGTTTTCCAAATATGCATCCTTCATATAGGTTGTCCGGTTTTTCCATGAGTGGTAATCCCTTTACCATGCATTTTCTATGAAAGAGGTTCAAACCTCCAAAATTGAGATGTCCAAATCTCAAATATCATAACCAGTTTTTGTCTTTCATTTCTTCTTGAAATACCTCTTGTGTGATTGCTGCTACCACACCTCCTTCCTTCAAGTTTGTTCTAAGCTTGAGAGGAAACATCCTATTCTTTGTCATATGCACTTCAGCAATGACTCTTTTACTTGGAGGTATATCCATGATAGTACACATATCATTTTTAAAAAACACATTGTAGCCCTTGTTCACGAGTTGTCCAATGCTTAGAATATTACATTTCAGGCCAAGTACATAGTATACATCTGGCACAAATTTCTTTCTCCCGTCCTATTCAATATTGACACTTTTCCTTTTCCCATGACCGATACTTTGCTATCAGTCCCTGTTGTCAATTCAGACTTCACATTCTCATCAAGATTGACAAACATTGCTATGTTCCCAGTCATGTGGTTACGACAACCAGAGTCTAAAAGCCATACATCATCTCCTTTTTCTTGTGCTACATTACATGTTAGAAGCACATTACTCTGGTTCTTATCTTCTTTTGAAAAATTTGCATTTTGTCCATTATTCATGTCATTTTGTTTCTTTCTACATTCATTGGCATAATGTCCATAATTTTTATAATAACGAAATTGGACTTGGGATTTGTCATACCTTTGTCCTTGTTCTTAGTGTTGGCTTGAGCCTTTACTTTGATTATGATTTCTGCCCCTTCCACTTGTGCTTGCGAGGCTACTTCTTCCTCTTCCTTGGTAGTTTGATCTTCCTTGACCTCTACCTTGACCAAAGGACATCTGTGTCTTGAATGCATTCTCTAATGAGGAGTCCAGTGTTCTGTTCAGTCTATGTTCATGAGACATCAAGGATGCACAAATCTCATCCACTGAAAATTGTGAGAGATCTTTTGTCTCTTCTATTGCCACTACTATTGCATCATCTCTCAAGGGTAGATTTCTCAAGATTTTCTCCACTATTATTCTTTCCTCAAGTGTCTCTCCATGAGACCTTATCTGGGTAACCAACCCAATCACATGTGTGAAGAATGAGTCTATGTTATCAGACTCTTTCATATAGAGAGTTTCAAAGTCTCTCCTCAGCATTTGTAGCTTTGTTGTCTTCACCTTCTCGATGCCTTGATAGGCTGTCTTGAGAATATCCCACACTTCCTTAGACCTTTTTGCTGCTGCAATCCTTGGGAATATACTCTCATGCACTACTTGAAAGAGATAGAAGAGGGTGTTTCTGTCCTTCTTCTTGTTATCTCTCAATACATCTGTTTCTACTACTGTTAAAGCAACCAATGCTGCTGCATCTGCTAGTTCTTGGAAACCTTTTTCCACCAGCTCCCATATATCTTGTGAAGAAAATAGGCCTCTCATCGTAATGACTCAATAATCATAAATTTTTCCATTTAGCTGTGGTATTTTTGGATTAGTCAAGCTTGTGCTTGTTGCTGCCAGTTTTACCGTGTAAACAAATTTCTTACTACGCGAAAAATTTCTCACTGCTGGAGAATACGTTCCACACACAATTTCAGAACTTCTTTCAGCTCTTCAGTAAAAACACTATATTTTACTGAGATTTTAAACCTGCTCTGATACCATGATAGAAAATATTAAAATATAGAGGGAGTGAATGCTTTCCCTCAACACACGGAGTTCACACAAAGTTGAGGAAGTTACTTTAACTCAGGTAGCACATTTAATGAAGCTTACACAGAGTTGCACAATTCACTTAATCCATACCATAGAGTTGTGGAAATCAAATAATATGAATCCTCCTTTTAATACAGAGTGGCGGAGACTAAAATCGCAACTATGGAGAGGAGAAAATATTCTCAACTAATTTTACTCACAGTGAAACAGAGTAAAACAAAGTGTTGCAATACCATCTAACCAAACTTTATATTAAAACTTCAACACATGAAATACATCAACATATGGAGATTGTGACTCCTTCACAAGTAAAACAAGACTTATTACTTGAATTTAAATTCACCAGGGTTGTGCAGTAACACAGTAAAAACTATTTTCACGCACCCACCAAGATTCACTCCACGATTTTCTCCTCTTGTCTTTCCAAACTTACTTCTGCCGCATTACACAACACTCACTATCTTTTTGCTCTATCTCTACTCTCTCATTCCTTACATGTAAAAAATAAACACATATATATCTAAGACATTTAATTCATTACTGACAAATTTAATACAAAGTATGGGTGGACATCATTTCCTAAACATTACAGAAGTTGCGTGAACTAAAAAAAACTTGCAGATTAAATTTTTCCCATGCACATTTAATAACCATGCATTAACTTCTGTTTGAATTTGACTTATTTAATATGTTGTGGAATTGGTAATTTTCCTTTGCTCAGAACTTGTATTTCTCTGCACATGCAATCCCCAACCTACAAAACATTAACTGAGGTATGGCTACTGCCAGTTCATTTACTGCGGTGGTTGAGATTAATTTCCAACTGGCATTCCAATTTCCGTGTCTAATTATGAATAGATTCTTCAATCCATATTTGTAGAAATAGCTTTTAGTTTGTAATGGCGAAGGCTTAATATAGAAGGCTACATACAAATTAAATTTGATTGGTATACGCATTTAGGAATGGGATTGTATACCTGACCATGAAGATCCAAATTTGGTTGCACTGAGAGAAGAATTTCTATAGAGGTCGAAGAAGAACATAGGCATTGGAGGATATCAAATCGAATGTCATATTTGCATTTTTTTTTTTTTTAAATTAAGGTGTTGAATCCAAAACGCATCGATTTGCAATGACAAGTGGAAGAAAGTTATTGAATTTAAACAACTGATTCGAAGCAACCTTTAAAATATACACTTTTGAGAAATGAAAGCCATTGACTCAGTTAATATTCTTAGGAAATTCCTTATTATCCCAAACTCATCCACATATATTTTCTTAAAATTCATTTAACATATTTTTGGTGAAACTAGATAAAAGGCCATTTCTCCTGTCAAATTCTAAGCCTATCAACGCAATAACTATAGAAGATTCCTCCCTTCTCTTCGTTTCATTTAATCCATTGGGAAACTAATTAATACTGATTTGAATAATATAAATAATATAACGCAGGTTACCAGAAAACTAAAATATGTATGTTTTCTTTTTTAACTATATTCAGACTATAGTTGTTCATTTTTTTTTGCCTTGTGCAATAATAAACTTGCAAATAGAATTCTACAGCAACGGATCAGATTTTCCACCCTTCATCGAAAGATTTTAAGAAAGTTTTTGTTACCCTAATAACATACTAATGCTCTTAATCTAGAGGTTGCTTCATTTTCTCTTCAATTACTCATTGCTTTTTCTCTTTCTTTCCTCTTTCTCTCTCCTTTGTGAGATGATATTCTATTCTTTCCCCAAAACAATTTTAAACATGGAATACGAATGAACTTTCCTTCTGAAGGATTTTATTACAAATTCAACTAATCAGGAAGAAGTTCTCTATTTATTCATTTGTGCTTGTAGAAGCAAAAGCGTTTGATATTCCCAATTTTCTTATTTGCTCAGTCATCAGAAACCTATATCAAAATAATATTAATGAGATATTTGAAAGATATAGACTACTACATGGAGAACGTGACCCTTCTATGTGTTGGAAAGGTATAATATAAACACAAGTAATTCACACACAATAACTTTTATCTATTGTTTACACAAATTTATTGAGATTATTTTACTACAATGAACCCTGTGCTGGGTATTTAAATATTTTCCATTACAAACTGGTCTAATATAACTTGATATGCACACATTCTCTAAATTTATCTATCACTTAATTAGACTTGACTCAAGGCTTAGTTTAATAACTCTCTAAATATAGCAAACTCTTCATGAGAGAGTAAGAAATCAAACTAATAGTGTTATCCCTTAATCCAATCAACAGTGACAAGACCCTTTCAAGCTACAATATGCATGTAATTTTATAACCAATTTTAGAGGTGAGGATTAAACTAAACGTAGGGTATACATCTACGTCGTGAAAGCCAACCATTGTGATTACTCTGAAGAAACCTCATTTTTTTCGTTAATTTATTCCTTTAATTCCATATGAGATAGCATTCACCAGATATATTACAAAGGTTTTATATTTCTTTTCAAGATCGGATTCCTTTCCATGTTTATCTTTTCTGCTATTACAAACCTAATTTAAACCTATTTTGTTTGATGTGTTCTCCTAATTTTTTTATTTATCTTTCAATTCCTTAGAGCATAACAAACACCAGAAATGAGTATAATATTTTCATATTTCCCTTCCAGATCTAGTTCTTCTCGATGCCTATTTTGTTTCAAGCATTTGTTAATTTTCCTTTCTTCCTTTCATTCCATGTAGTATATAGCACACCAGATATATTAAAAATATTTTATATTTTCTTTCCATTTGTTTCCTACTTTACCTTTTCTGATGCAGGATCCAATTGTTTATAAACCTGAGATATTCATTTAAAAGGAAAGTCAAAATATTCACAAATGAGTAGACTATCCATTTACTTGGAGAGAATGTAAGGTGTTGACGAGAAATATCATCAGGCATGACGCCATTCGTGGTGGATGAGATCGTATGTTCCTCATCTCTACATCTCTTCTTCCCGGGTACTAATTGAGTTGTGCTTCTCTCCATGGGATGAAGGATATGCCCATAGACTACGCGAGTCACATCAGAAATCATCGCTAGTGTATCCTTGGAATTATGAACACTGCAAAAGATGCTATTTTCCTCAGAGAGATCTTTTTCCCCATTTGTTACCACAAGTTTCATCGATCCCAAGTCAAATATAAGGAGACATTTCAGAGAATGTCCAGCTTTATTTCAATTTTCCCAATAGCACAGCCTATCTACTGAAAAGTATTACAGGCCTTCTAGCCTCCATCACATACTAGAGGGGCCAAGGCCATAATAATTCCTCTGCTCAGAGAGGAAATGCTCCTCGATGTATCTAGTACGACGAAAGACTTTAGCAACGACCCCTAAGTCTTCCAAATCATGTTGGAAGTCCTATTTAGTGATCCTGAAAAGTTCTTACATCTCAGTGTTGGAATTTCTGAGAATTCCTGAACAAAATCAGAGAGAATGATACTCTCCTTCTAACACAGAGAAATTCAAAAAAAAAATTGCTTCACAGATAGACAAAGTTTGCACACTTTGAAAACTTTGTTACAAAATCTTCCTCTAATAGAGGGATTGCAAAATATGGACTGCTACAAACACAGTGCCAAAAACAACTCTTTCTCTATTACATAAAATACACTCTGTACTTCTCTCTTACAAAACAGGCCTTCGAGCTCTCTCTGTTTGTTTGTTTTTTTTTTTAAACAATACACTGTTGTGTTAAACAATACACCTTTTTCAAAATATATATGGTGCAGCATATATTATTTTTAATAAAACTAAACTAAAGAGGAATTAAACCTATTTTAAAAACTTTTAGGCCCCACTTATACAATGGTGCATATGTTATAACACTTCAAGGGTTTTAAAACCTTTAACGTTGCACGATGCAAAACATAACAAAAACATATGTTAAAGTCAAGGTTTAATAAAATGTTTCATCACGTGATAACATAAAACATAACTTAACAAACATAAAACAAAAACACAATACGAAGACTTTCGCATGTGGTGGACCTGTCTGAACTCAAAGAGGACAATACCAAATTACAATAAAACATCACATTATAAAATGAAGACTGTAACGTTATCATTTCGACGCGCGATGGATTATCAAATCGCGTGGATAAAACGATATCGTGTCTGCAATTGGGTTTTCGGTATGGCATATTTTGGACGCGCGATGGAATATGAAATTGAGTGCATAAAAATTCATCGCGTCTGAATTTTTTTTGCAAACTCGCCTCCAAAAATAACACGATCAAATAAAATGATGCCATGTGGTCTGCTGCATTGGCTGCTATCGTGGATGGTGGGGACCACTATCCTTCGAACGTTTAAACACTTCTTGCATTCAAAAAATAAAATGCTCCGTTTCCTGTATAAACTTTGTTTTACAAAATGAAAGGACTGTAGGTTTTCAAACTCCGAAATTGAATGTTCACTGATAATAGCAAGCGGCTTTGTGACAGGGTTGTTGATACAAATTTGGAAAGTAGCTATAGTGTCCTCTGCGTAGACTTTGCAGATGGATTTATATTTTCAACACTCCCCCTTAAATTTAGTTGCTGGGTTATCAGTCATACCCAAACATTTCCTTAAAAATTCAAAACTTTTATGCCCCAATGGCTTGGTTAGAATGTCTGCAAACTGCTCCTGAGTTCTGCAATGTTCTAAAACAATTTCTCCATTGTTCACCAATTCCCTGATGTAGTGAAACTTGGTATCAATGTGTTTCATTCTTTTATGAAACACATAATTCTTTGATAATGAAATAGCTAAGCTATTGTCACAATAAATCACTGTGCCTTTTGCTTGCTCTTGGCATAAACTTCTCAACGTCCTCCTCATCCAAACTGCTTGACACGTTGCTGCTGTAGCTGCCACATACTCTGCCTCTGCTATAGATAATGCTACAATAGGTTGTTTCTTAGAAGCCCATGAAATGGCTCCTGAACCCATGTAAAAAACATAACCAGAAGTACTTTTCCGGTCATCTACACTTCCAGTCCAATCATTGTCAATGTATCCAGTTACTTCCAGCCCAATCACTATTAGTGTATCCAATTAACTCTGAATTTTCTGAAGTAGTATATAAAATTCCATACCTTTTAGTTCCTTTAACATACATTAGAATTCTTTTTTCTGCCTGCCAATGTGCTTCTTTTGGCCTCTCCATGAATCTGGAAATCAAACTAATAGCATGCATAATATCCGGCCTAGTTGTACTCAAATACATGAGGCTACCAACTATTCTCTTGTACAAACTAAGATCAAAATCCTTGTTGTTGTCCTCTTTGTTGAGTTTTAATCCCATTACTGTGGGAGTAATTGCTGCCTTGCAATCCTACATGTCAAATCTCTCCAAAACTTCATTAACATGCTTTTCTTGAGAAATACAAATTTTATTTTCACTTTGCTTTACTTCTATTCCTAAGAATTATTTTAGCAAGCCCATATCAGTCATTTCAAATTCTTCTTTCATGACCTTTTTAAAATTTTCAACAAGGTAGTCATAATTACCTATAAAAATCACATCATCAATATATAAGACAACAATCAGCATCTTACCATCTTTCTCTTTGATGTATAGGGTGGGTTCTCCCTCACATTTTTCAAATCCATTTTCTAGTAGATAGGAATCTATCCTACTATACCATGCTTTTGGTGCTTGTTTCAGCTTATAAAGAGCTTTATTCAATCTGCACACTTTGTTCTCTTGGCCTTTCTTCTCATAGCCTAGAGGTTGTTCAATGTAAACCTCTTCCATTAAAACTCCATTTAGGAATGTTGACTTCACATCCATTTGGTAAACTTTCCACTTGTTTTGTGCTGCTATGGACAACACTGCTTTCACGGTTTCCATTCTTGCATCCGGTGCGAAAGTTCCCTCATAGTCTCTCCCATGCTGCTGCTTACACCCTTTTACAACAAGTCTGGCCTTGTGTCTCTCAATCTTACCTTCAACATTACTTTTGGTCTTGTAGACACATTTAATTCCAATCACTTCCTTACCTTTTGGGAGTTCAACCAAATCCCATGTTTTATTTATCTCTATGGCATTAATCTCTTCATCCATAACTTCTATCCATTTCCTATCTTTAATAGCTTCCTAAAAATGAATAGGATCATCAACATGACAATACAAAGCAAAAAAAGAGTTCATACCTTCATTTGCTACCTCTTTCTCATAAATGTCATTTAAATTTCTGAACTTTGTTCCTCTTTCAATTGGTGTACAAGTGCTTAAAGTAGCACTCAAATCTCCTCCTTGTGGTGTGCTTGGAGAAGCACTCTCATTTATCCTCAAGGGTGTCCCTTTCTGTCCTTGTGTTGGTGCTACTATTGAGGGATTTATTTCAGCCATCTCTTCGTCATCTTCATCATGAGACAAATAGTTTTTAACATTCATTGTTTTCTCAATGCTTCCATCCCATGCTTCCTCTTTAATAAACTGACATCTCTTCTCACAATAAAATTCTTCATGGATGGGTTATACAACCTGTAAGATTTGGATTCCTCACTGTATCCAATAAAAATACATTTCTCCCCCTTTCTATCTAACTTCTTCCTTAGCTGATCTGGAATGTGTGCATAAGCCACACAACCAAAAACTTGCATGTGGGTGACTCCTTGCTTTGTGCCACTCCATGCTTCTTCTAGAACTTTATTCATGACTGCTTTTGTTGGGAAGCTATTCAAGATACATGCTACACAATGTATATCTTCATCCCAATAATCATTTGGAAAATGTTTTTCCTTTAGCATACTCCTTACCATATCCATGATTGTCCTATTTTTCCTTTCAGAAACTCCATTTTGCTGCGGAGTGTACTTTGCTGTAAATTTCTTGTGTGTGCCATTTTATCTGTAAAAATGCAGAAATTATTTAGAGATATATTCACCTCCTCTATCAATTCTTAGGACTTTGATATGCAGCCCACTTTGGTTCTCCACAAGTGCTTTGAAATTGTAGAATCTTTCCAACACTTCACTTTTATTTTTCAAAAAGTAAACCCAATTTTTTCTTGTAAAATCATCAAAAAAAGTTAACATATATTGGATGCTTGCAAGTGATAGTGTTTGCATTGGCCCACATAAATCTGAGTGGAAAATTTCTAAGGGTGCTTTTGCCCTTATGATTTTCCCGGATGGAAAACTTTCTCTATGTTGTTTACCCAAGATACAACCTTCACATAGGCTGTCTGGTTTCTCTATCAATGGCAATCCTCTTACCATTCCTTTTTTGTGCAACAAGTTAAGACCTCCAAAGTTGAGATGTCCAAATATCAAGTGCCATAATCAATTCTCATCTTTTGTTTCTCTTTGGAAAGCCTCTTATGTCACTGCTTTCATTTCTTCTCCATTCTTCAAATCTGCTCTCATCCTGAGAGGGAAAATTTTGTTCCTTGTCATATTCACTTCAGTAATACATTGTTTGCTTCGTGGTTTATCATGATGATGCATACATCATCTTCAAAAACAAAACTTTACCCCCCTTGAACAAGCTTTCCAATACTTAAGAGGTTACATTTCATTCCAGGCATATAATAAACTTCTGATATGGTTTTCTTTTCTCCTTTCCTTGTTAAGACACCTACATCTCATTTTCCCATAACAGAAACTTTACTATTTGCCTCTAATGTGACTTGTGACTTCACATTCTCATCTAACATAGAAAACATGGCTATTTTTCTTGTCATATGGTTATTACAACCTGAGTCTAGAAACCATAAATCTTCACTCTTTTCCTCAGCCATATTACAAGCTAAAAACAATTTATCTTGGTTGATATTTTCTCTAGTGAAATTTGCACTGGTTCTATTACCCATATCATGCTGCTTCTTCCTACATTCATTTGCATAATGCCCATATTTTTTACAATAATGACACTAGACATTGGATTTAACATACCTTTGTCCATGAGCATGTTTTTGTCCACCTTGCTGGCTACTGCTTTGGCCTTGGTTCTAATTTTGATTGCTGCCCCTTCCTTGAGCATTTGTTGCACTGTTTCTTCCACCTCTGTTTTGGATTCTCCATCTTCCTCTCTTGTTTCCTCTGCCTTTACCTCTTCCACTTCCAAAGGACACTTGGGTCTTGAAGGCATGCTCCAAAGATGAGTTTTCATTTCTACCCAATCTCTGTTCATGTGTCATCAGTGATGCATGAAGCTCATCAACTAAAAATTTTGTGAGATCCTTTGTCTCTTCTATGGTAGTGAATATAACATCAAAACTTGAGGGTATGCTCCTCAATAGTTTCTCCACAATCCTTATTTCTTCAAGTGTCTCTCCATGAGACCTTATCTATGTGACCATTCCAATCAAATGTGTGAAGAAAGTGTCTATGTTATCAGACTCCTTCATGTAGAGAGTCTCAAAATATCTCCTCAAAAATTTTAGTTTTCTTGTCTTCACTTTCTCCATGCCTTGATAGGTTGTCTTGAGAGTTTCCCCTACTTATTTGGATCTCTTAGCTGCTGTTATCCTTGGGAACACACTCTCATGCACTTCTTGATACAAATAGAAGAGGGCTTTAGAGTCCTTCTTTTTATTTCTCTTCAACAAGTCCTTGTCTACTTGTGTTAATGCATTAAATGCATTTTCATCTACTGGTTCTTCAAAACCATCCTCAACAAGTTCCCATAAGTCTTGAGAGGAAAACAGGGCTCGCATGGTGATTTCCCAATAATCATAGTTCTTCACATTAAACTATGGGAGCTGAGCATTACCAATACTCATGCTAGTGTTGGCTCCTGCCATGCTTGCACTCTGAACTATGCTTCAAATCACCTGACTGTGAATTTATAAAACAAACTGACTGTCTTCAAATAGTAACACAAAAATAAATATTTCTTGAGAATACCTTGGATTCCTTTTGACTGAGCCTTCACTCTGCTCGAGGAGCTGCTGCAACAAAAAATCCTTCTTTCAGCTTCTTTGACACCTTCAAAGAGCCTGGACTAGCTTTGATACCATGTTGGAATTTCTGAGAATTCCTGAACAAAGTTAGAGAGAATGATACTCTCCTTCTAACACAGAGAAATTAAAAAAAAAAATTGCTTCACAGATAGACAGAGTTTCCACACTTTGAAAACTTATATCTCATAAAAAAAAATTGTTAAAAAATCTTCCTCTAACAGAGGGATTACAAAATATGGTCTGCTACAAACACAGTGCCAAAAACAACTTTGTCTCTGTTACAGAAAATACACTCTCTATTTCTCTCTTACAAGAGAGGCCTTAGGGCTCTCTCTATTTTTTATTTTTTTTAAATACACTGTTGTGTTAAAGAATACATATTTTTCAAAATATATATGGCGCAACATATATTCTTTTTTATGAAACTAAACTACAGAAGAATTAAACCTATTTTAAAAAATTTCAAGCCCCACTTATACAATGGCACATATGTTATAACACTTCAAAGGTTTTAAAACCTTTAACGTTGCGCGATGAAAAACATAACAAAAACATATGTTAAATTCAAGGTTTAATAAAACGTTTCATTGTGCGATAACTTAAAACATAACTTAACAAACATAAAAAAAAAACACAATACGAAAAATTTCACATGTGGTGGACCTTCCGCAACTCAAAGATGACAAAACCAAATTACAATAAAAAATCGCATTACAAAATGAAGACTGTGACGTCATCATTTGGACACGCGATGGATTATCAAATCACATCGATAAAATGATATCGCGTCCGCAATTGGGTTTTGGGTACGGCGGATTTTGGATGTGCGATGGAGAAATCGAGTTCATAAAAACTCATCGCGTCCAAAATTTGTTTGCAAACTCGCCTCCAAAAATAATGCGATCAAATAAAATGCTGCCACATGGTTTGTTGCACTGGCTGTTGTCGTGGATGGTGGGGACCACTATCCTTCGAACGTTTAAACACTTCCCACATTCGAAAAATAAAATGCTCTGTTTCCTGTATAAACTCCGTTTTACAAAATGAAAGGACTGTAGGTTTTCAAGCTTAGAACTTAACTGTTCACTGATAATAGCAAGTGGCTCTGTGACAGGGTTGTTGATACAAATTTGGAAAGCGGCTACAGTGTCCTCTGCGCAAACTTTGCAGATGGATTGATATTTTCAACACTCAGCCCAAACCCTGAACTGTGAAGTACGTAGGGTTACCATATGACTATAATATCTATACATCTAATATTAGGTTTTCTTATCTAACGCCAAATACATACATAACTACATGGTTATCTCAAATTTTACATCCTACAGTCCCACTGAAGAGAATAAAAGAGCATAGATTTGTTCGAATAGAGTAAATGTTACAAATACTATAATATATGCACTAAATATTGTCGTGAAACCAATTGTGTCCAGAATAAGCAACAAATAAATAATATGCATTTTTCTCTTGCAGGTTATTAACTTTCCTTTATGGTGTAGTCAATAAATGGGCACTGCTCCATATCCATTAGTGTTTTCTTCGCTTAAGACAATGTACAATAGCACAAGGAGATATATTTCATTTCTATCTCATTCTAGGTGTATCAAGAAAATTTTTCACCTACGGCTGAAAGTTTCAATGGAAATTGCAGTCCTTACGGCAAGTTTGAGGAAAACTACTCACCCTTTTATGTTGGTCATTCTACTAGTTAAATTGATATGCCCAGTTAAATTGAATATCCATGTCCCAATGGAGTTATAATGGGGACATTGCACATCACATAGCATTTTCGAGCCATGATTGGTGGCCGAAAGTGGTTGGTAAGGGGTATAGGATGCTTGTGGAGCAAGGAGTTTGAGAGCCCTCTGTTGGTCCACATCTTAAAATTTTCATCTTCAAATTATAAGATGATGTCAATGGTTGGTGTGAGACCTAAGAGAAATAATATTCTCTCAAATTAAATATCAATATTTATCTTTTAAGTTATGGTTTCCTTTCGTTAAGAACATTTCAATGTAAAATTATTATTTCATATCACGATGTTTTAAGCCATTTTTAATAAATTTTAAGTAATGAAATATTTTGTTCACTGAAAAATATTAACTCTTTTTAATTGAAAAAACATAATATTAATTATTATTTTTATTTTTATTTTTTAAAATTTAAATGTTATTTTATTATAAAAAAAATATAAAAAAACATTTTTTTGTTGTTGAATGGACCCGTAGAAATTTGAACTTTGAATATTATAATTTATATAATACTTCATAACATGATGCTTGAATCTACCTATATATATATATATATATATATATATATATATATATGAAAAAAACAATTTTATTCCATTAAAAAAACAAAGTTACTTTTAGATTATATATATATATATATATATATATATATATATATAAGTTTAAGGTTATAGTTTAGATGTAAAATTAAAATTATATATTTATTTTTATTTATGGTTTTTTATCAAATGTCTTTTTCACTTTCTCTATAATTTTTATTAACTTCTTGAAAAAAAATTAATATCACTTTATTAATTTAAAAGAAAACGATCACTCCTAATAGGGTTTCTAATAAAGTAGGTTGATGGACTTGGGGTTGTGCCTGCCACTTTGCAGAGAGGAATAAAATAAATGGAGGGTATGGCATGGCCACCAACATGCGAGCACAAAAGAAAAAAATTGTGATGAAAAGTGGAGTATAGAGGAGGAAAGAGCAACATTAGGTCTAGCTGAGGCATAGTGTCATAGGAAAACAACTTGAAGTCCCAAAGAAGGAAATATTGGTTATCTTTCATGTAAATTTTGGGGTTGCTAGAGGCGATTTCATATAGGCAACTCAGGAGTACAAGTGTCTGTCATCCTCGAGAGTGGCTCTCGAGGGAAAGGATAACATAGCCATGTTGTATGTAAGCCCTGTGACGGAGATTTAGGTGTTGTTTTTTCAAGGTATAGGACTACGAAAGATTTTGGGGATTTTTGAACACCTTTCTAGCTGCATACCACCACATTTGGGATGCTCTCAGTGAAATTTTTATGCATCAACTCTTGTCGGTCATCTTCCCTCAATGCATAGAGGTCATGACAACATGCATAGTTATAAACACATATTGTATTTATAATTTAGATTCTTATATTAAACTTGGATTTGGGTGCTTTATTTTGGTGTTGGATTCTAGTATTGGCATTTCCATTGTATACTCTACATAGTTGTAGTAGTGGGACTCTATCTTGCACTGTCGCAGCTTTCCCTTTCAATTTATAGTCCTTGCATGTACCCATATTTTTTTAGGTCCCTATAATACTAGTGTGTCCCCTTATTGTTGTTACTATAGCCCCCATATTGTTATTGGTGTACCCCTTTAGTCCCCATATTGTTATTATTGTGCCCCATAAAAAGCCACGATTTTTATTGTTGTGCCCTTACATTTTTATTGCTAGGTCATCCAGGATTATATTGTGACCCCATGGACTCCTATATATAGAAATGAGGTTTCTCATTTGTATCATCCAATAATTGTTCATTTATGTAATGCAAATAAGGTCCCCCCCTAGAAGTGGTTGATTTCTAAGGCATTGATATCTCTTTCTTCTATTTTTGGATATGGTTTCATAACTTTTGGTATTAGAGCTTTGAATTCTAGAGTTTCACTACTTCAAACAGGTCATCCTGGAATTTGCGCTGTAATTTTTTTTCTATGTAAGTTTAGAAGCTAAAAAAAAACCCATTTGCGAAGAAATCCTGAGGAACTTCGTGTAAAAATTTCAGATCTTGGTTCACAATATTTTCGGAGATATGATCTGTGGAAGTTAAGGTTTTTGCAGGCTCTCAAATTTCATCTCAAGGAGGTGACCTTTGGGAAAATTGGCATAAGTCTCTCTCTTAGCATCAGATTCGAATTCTGTAAAAGGTGGTTGAAATTAAATGGAATTCATTTTCTTGTGTACCAATTTCAGATCTGAAGGAGGAAAAAATGACACGTGGCATGTCGTACAAGCTCGCTCTACTAAACCAGTCTGTAATTAGGTCATTGTGGGAGATTGGCCATAAATTTTCCTTGAAGAATCCAAATCAGGTCAGACTTGTGAGATTGTAAAGAGGACACAAAGGGCTAATATAGGATATAAATTCAAATCTTGAAGATCAAAAATAACAGAGATAAATAAGGTTAAATATAGACCTCCTAAAAAGCAGAAAAAAGGTGTGATTTTTTTTAACAAGTTCGCATAACATTTGTTTGAAAAATCAGTTTGAAGTGATTCCAAGGGCATCTTGAAGCATAGCTATTGGTATTGAGTTATATAATTCCTCCAAAAAATAATTCCACATCAATTAAGCCCTCGGAAAGCTCTAATATGACGCATGAAGAGGATTAATTGCAGTATGATATATAAAAATTAATGTACCGAGTACAACAAATTTCAATATTAGAAATAGCAATCAAAGATGACATAGATGGTTTAAAAGCATAAATGGAGGCTAAGTTAAATGGTCTGAAGGATAAAATTAAAGCTAATATGGATGATAAAGTAGTGGAAGATCACATTGAGCATCAACAAAAAGTTCTCCAACTCTAAAATGATAACCTAACTTTGGTGCAGAATTGAATGAAACAAGATGAAGATGAACATCGCAGCGAAAGAAGTTTTGAATTAGTCATAGAAGAAAGAACTTGAAAACTATGAAATTGATCAATTTCAGAGTATCTCAGCAAGTGGAAGAACTTACTTTTTGAATATTCCACATGGGAGGATGAGAATTTTATACAAAAGCATTAAGAAATAATCAAGCATTGAGGACAACACTTGTTTGAAAGAGAGGGGCATGTTAGGTCCTTATAATAATAGTGTATCCCATTATTGTTATTTTTGTACGCCTTTATCCCCCATATTGTTATTATTGTGCCCCATAAAAAGCCACTAATGTTGTTGTTGTGCCCTTACATTATTATTGTTAGGTCAGATAGGATTATATCATGACCCCATGGACTCATATATATAGAAAAGAGGTGTTTTTATTTGTATCATCCAATGATTGTTCATTTATATAATGCGAAGGACGTTTCCCCCTCGAAGTGGCTGATTTCTAAGGTGTTGATCTCTCTTTTCCTCTACTTTTGGAGCTGATTTCATAACATGTTTCCTTATTATATGTGGTTGGTTACTCCCGCTTTGGGGTTGGGTCTCGTACCTTGTGGGTTTCATGATCCCAATATTATTAATGGCCTTGACTTTGTCTCACCTCTGTGCTAAAATTTCTATTCCTAGTCTCTTTTATGTTGATATGAGGAGGATAAACATGTTTAACTATATGAAGCACCAATGATAAGAAACAAGCATGGGGGGTAGGCCACATCTAACAGGGACAAAAAAAAACTGACAATAGCCCTAGGAGGTTTTTGAGACCTTCCATTATATTGTCCCTCAGAAACCCATAATGAAGTTTGACTATTGGAATCTTTGAGAACCATATATGTGCATGCCTTCTTGGACTCAAAGATCATGGATGAAGTTAGGAAATTGGTAGCTGAACCTAGTCACACTAATGGAAGAAAAAGGTAATATTCAAATGCCATATCATTATAACGATAAATGAAAATCATGTTAGGCAGGGTAGTTATAAATAAATAAGAAGAAATTCAAACAATTATAAAGAAACATGTACGATTGTATTTAAATGATGGATGTTAAGTGTTAACACCATGAAATTGTATACGCAAAAGACATTAAAAATGTAAATAAGAAGGTGCAGACAAAGATTTCTAGGGAATGAAAACATTAGTAAAGGCTAAAAAATTAATTTTTTGTAACGTTGATATGAGAATTAAGGGACATTGCACCAACATCAAACAAATTTTGCGTGCTGCATGACTATTCCTTCAATTATCGCGCAGTCCTGAAGATGGCGAAATGTCACCATCTGGGACCACTTGGCACACTTAGTTAGGATGATTCTCCACCTAGTACTATCAAGGATGGTTTCATTCCAGCCACCTTGAGGATTAAGTGTAGTGCATAAATGAATCCCTCCTCCACTCTTGAGCCACTATCAATATTGGGCCAGCAAAAGGAGGAGAAATTCAAAGAATGTCTATATAAACCATCCTTTGGTAGAAGAAATGGAGACACATTGTTATGTTGAAAAAATTGCTTCATAGAAAACCAGCTTGCATAGTCCAATAGTAGAGAGATTCGAAGGAATCATATGTTGGAAAACCAACATCTCAGTCCAAGAGAGAGATTTCCACCATTTGATCTTGATCTACCATCCTTTGAGAGAGGGAAGAGATGCTTGCAAGAAATCGGGGGAAGAAGACTTCTTTTTTTTGGGTATCTCAGCTCAATAGCTCAAAGGACAATCTTGTAGTGTTTAGCATTGTATATTTTTCACCACCAACACCTGATAAATGGAGAATTCTCCACTTGTGTTATTAGGTTGTTTTCTCCATCAAGCATTTTTATTTTGCATCTTGTGTTTTGTTTTGTTTTTAGTATTGTATGCTTAGTTTTCCCTCAAACTTAGTTTACATTATGTCAAAGTTGTTCCACTAATAGTAGACAATCATTTTTCTCTGTGAACTTGTGCAAGTAGATTCCAACACCAAATACACTACCATAGGAATGGTGACTCCACTGGATTCTTTATTTTTGAGTTAATGGTTGTTGTTGCAAGTCCTTTTTCCTACTCAGTCTGTTGCAGACCACCCTTACACTTTCTCTGTATATCACATCACACTCAGTGAAATTTTTACATAGCAGAGAGGGAAATTTTTCTTCATTCTTCTCGATAGCATACTTTGTGCTCCGACAGATGTGCAATCTACAAATGTGGGAAAATAACCCGTGCTACAGGCCAGCAAGCAAAACATTTGCTACGTTTTCCAATTTTTAAGGTGATTGGAAACCCCTAATACTTTTCCATCACTTTGTCTTTGTATTTCACTACTATTAGGACACTTAAGTGCTATGCTTAACCTCAAATTAGCTTAGCAACTAGGTAGTGTTAATTTTAGTATTTTATTTCACAAATTAAACATAGTTTAAGTAGGGATAAAGTAAGTGGACTTAAATCTACTTATGATTTCTGAAAAAATAATTTGTTGATAGTTATACAGAACACGTAGCTTAATTCGTCAAGATTAAGTGGCTCATGATATCCACACATCTTGTACTAATTAAAATTTTCTCAATTTTTGCATTAGATTATTTCAATTTTGCATTAAGATTTAGGAATAGGATCAAATTGTCAACAAAGAAAGAAAGTAATCGTTGCCACCCTTTCACCTCTCGATGAGCCTAGGTACGCATATGAAATCTTTCCTAAGAAAAATTGAGCTACCATCTCCCTATAGTGAAAACATAGTCTAACTGTGCAAGCTGTAATCGGCCCATAATCCACACATCAATTTAATTTTTTCAAGGGACAAACTAACATAGGGTAATTAGAAATGGATTGTAAAGGATCATGGAATATCCACATCTCATAACACTTCTGATTTTTTACTGTAAAGAACACACAAAGCATCGGTAAGAATTGGACCTTAATGTTAGTATGAATCTTTCGTCGTAAAAGATTACTTTAGATACACATAAAAAATAGCCCTAACATCGATTATGGATGAAAAATATCTTTAAGTCTGCTGCACAAATTCAGATCTAAGCACAAAATACATTAAGCAGATAAAATATAATATGTCTCCATGCATCCCATAGACAATACAAAAATAATGTGTTTAAAAACAGTGTTTTGTATTATATTAAAGAATGGGGCACCTGAGAGGAAAACAAGAAAGGTGTTTTCCGGTTCTCCTCAATGGGATGGGTTCTTGAAAGTCCTCAGTGTTTCAGATCTAAAATTCCTCTCTCTTATTGTGGTAGAAAACCCAAACAAACATAGAACTCAATGGGAGCTCACAAGGAAAAAATGGAAAATGGTGACCAAGAGTAGATCCAGAGTGATCTAATGCAATGGAGGTGACTAATGAATGGGGGAAACCCTTCTATTTATAACAAAATATTAGGGCGATCTAGAACTTGGTGCATGAATAAAATATTATTAATCAAATTCTAGAACCACCCTTTAGGAATATTTTATTATATTTGTTGGAGGGAAAAGGATTTTTGACTTGGGTCAATTCCTTTATTTATAAATAACAAATAAATAAATGATTTATTTATTATTTTAGGGAAATGAATGGAATATAATTAAATAAATAATGGTTTATTTAATTAATTTCCTTGTTTTGGGTTAAATATGATCAGGAAATATAGACAAATGTAATTTCACATGGTGAAAGAAATTTTACTTAGGGTAAAATTGGTCTTACATGGTGTACCTGGGTTCATCTAATGATAATAGGTTAGATGACAAAAAAAATGGTGTAACAGATTTCCCCCCAACGTGCGAGTGTTAGGAGCAAATCATATGATCGAAGTACGTTGTAAGAACTCAATCACTAGATATCAAGAGGGGAGTGAGAGAGAGAAATGTAAGGTAGTATAATGTGCTAAAGGACTAGACCCTGAGGAGACGAGACTTACAGGTGAAAAAAGTCTCTAGTTGATGAAGTGGTACCTGTGTTAAAGGCGTCAGGGGAGGCATACCTATGCCTGTCGAGACAATAGTACAAAGAATAAGGCACCTGGAAAACCACGGAACGCAATAATGAAGCATGTGTTGGCCTAAACATGAGCCAGATAAATAAAATGATGAATCCCACATACATGCGATGCCTGGAATAATCGTCAGGACTTAGACAATAATATTTTAGTACATGAGATACAAATACACCCAAATTCCCCCTATACATAGGGAAGGGCTCACAAAATCTAACTGATCGAAGAGGTGCTGCAAGTAGCGGAGGTCGATATCATCAAATGAGAGGAGCTGCATCAAGGGCTGAAATGAAGAAGTTATCCGGGCATGTGGTGGGCTACCTGCAGGGCCACCCCCTCATGAGGGTTGAGACATCTCACACACATCCAGGAATCACCAATAGCTTCTACTGCATCACTGGACCATCAAGTGTATAGATCGCGATCATGCTGAAAAGAGCTTGAACCAAGGTACACTTCCCCTTAGACCTAGCTTCTGGAGTAAATGAGTTGATGTTGAAAGAAGTAGGGCCGCCATAGTTGAGGTAATAAGGGAACCCCAATGAAGGCACGAGAGAAAATAGTAGAGCGACAAACAGAAAGACACTAATGATGATAATGAAATGAGGGATACTGAGTAGCGGATGGATGACTTCCCTTGTTAGAGCATAAAGGACATGAATGGCTTAGTAGCAACTGACAAAATATCATGAAGGTTAGGGGACAATGGTACTGAAGGCCATAATGTGCAACATGAGAGATGGACTGAGCAATGAATGATGGAGGACTATAGTGGGATACAAAGGGACTCGAGATAGACTCCATGAATGCGATGATGACTCAACTCATATGCTCTAAACAAGGGCGACTCGATGGTGTTGCCACATAGTAAAGGTCCAATGGGGGACCATAAAAACATGAGTACAATAGGGTATCTCATGATGAAAATCAACACGAACCAGGAAAAGTAAGGAGGCAAAGTGGTGCCCCTAGTACGAGTGTTGTATGTGAGGAAATTCGTTTTGGAGGAGGGCTATGGTTGAGGGGCATAGGTGCCCCCAAGCTTGTTGTGGTCATGCCAAAATGTATAAAGGGGAATCTAAGAAAATTTTAATGATGTGGTGCGCCATTTTTTTTCGTTATGGTTATGCAATATGAGAAAGGAAATGAAGGATTACCAATCTCTTTTAGTACTGCATATATAAATCTAATGGACTTTATGTTTCCAGGTTGGCATACAAGGTGTCACTATCCCAAAGAGAGGATTTGGAGATAATGAACTGATGTTCTCTTAGAAAACCCATAGGTTGGTCAACAAAAATGTGTAAGAGACTGGGTTGTGAATGTAAAATGAAGGAACGATAAGGGGTAGCATCTCGAGAATGATTTCAAGTGGTATGGGACTCTAAAGGTTCTTCTAAATGTGGAAGAATAATGGAATTAGAGTCAATATAAGTAGAAACACTAGGAGAGTTGTGGAGAATTACTTCTCCTGGTCTCTCAAATATGGGTGCCCCCTTACCCAAACATTGTGTTGCAATGTAATGGCCACAAGGTGTATGTGGTTCGAACGCATGGTTTTGATGTTAGGGGGAATAAATAAAGTCAGGGGAGATGATTCCTTCCATAATGTCGTCATCGGGATAGAAGATGGGGTGACTTGTGGAAGAAATACCACCTAACATGGCAAGGCTATCTGACTCATCATCATGAGAAGATAGGTTCACATGCGCAACGTCACAAGGGGTGATAGAAGAGTAAGTAGATAAAGGATCTACCGATATTGAGCCCAAGGTGATTGCTGAAGGAAGGTCAAGCGAAACAACAGGGGAGGATTCAGAGGGAATGTTCCCCGAGGGTCTCATGGATGATGATAGATAGAAAATGGTGGACAAAGGCTATGTCATCTTAACATCAGGAGGGGGAATGTGAATGGGAGAAATCATGTCAGGTAGTTCTGCTGGAGCAAAACGTGAAAATAGGGGATAGGTGGACTCGTTGCGCTTGGACGCGAATTGGCGGATCACGGCGAGAGAGGTGCGGAAGTCCTCGAGGTGGGGACAAAGGTGGGTGTAATGGCCATGGAGATCACACAAAACATAGGGGTGGTTGGTGTGAAGATTATTGGGGTCCTTGGCCACAGTTGTGGAAGAAACAAAGGCTTCTAGGACCGCGGACTCAGGGAATGCTACATTAACCATGGGCTTGAGATGAGGCAGTTCAGGACAAGTATGGGTGGCGTGACCGACAACATCACATAAAGCACACTGGATGGTATGCTTTGGAGGCCGAGGAGGGGCAAGGTTTTTTAGGGCAGTCTTGTCAGTTGATGCCCCCCTGCGAGCTTTGCCAATCTTACCCGAAGCAGCCGCAACGGAAGGTCGTTCCTATTTAGGTGGCTGATGCACTGTTGCAGTGGGAGAAGTCATGGGGACCAGTTGAAATGGGGTCAAAGCAATATAAGGTTTGGGTTGACTAGGCAGGGTAGTGGTTGGAGGGTCAAGGTACCAGACGGGTATACCCAAGGTCAAGTTAGCGAGGGAGAGGGTGGCGAAGATAGGGACCGAATAAACTTCGGGAGGGGGAGCAAGGAAAGGTATCTAACCAGAGGGGTAATGGCCAGGTGAGATGACTCCTAAATAGCTAAGGCTTGGGGGAACCATTCTAAGAGGGTAAAGAGGCTCATGAGTACTAGCTGGATGGGAAGTTCCAGGCGGAAGAAGTTTGGGCAGCTAAGGCGAAGGGCTAGGAGCGAATTGCTGCAGGCGAGGTTGAGGTTACTGACTAGCCGAAGTGGGTTGTTTAAGGTCAGCCTGAGATGATTTCATCATGAAAACATTCATGAAGCTGGGATTAGAGACAGGAGGAGGAGGAATACCAAGGAAGGTTCCAAGCAAGGAAGAGTCTTTGTAGACGCCGGGGGAAACACTGGTCAAAGAATCAATGGTTTTTTTATTGGTTATAGAAGAGAGGGTTGACTCAGGGGAGGTCTGAGATTCTGGCTCATGATACGTCAACTGGTTGGTGGTGACTATATTTCCATTGTGAGGGAAAAACATCTTGCGGTGGATCGCGGATGGGACAGCAGACATGGCATAGGTGTAGCTATGCCCCAAAAGAATGTTATAATCAAAAGGGGTGTCGATGAATTCAATTTCAACGCAGATAGTCTTTCCCGCAAGAGTGATGGGACAGTTACGGAAAAGGCCAATGGTTTGGGAGGCCTGGCCATCCCACGCTTGAAGAGTGATCGTGGAAGGGGCCAACTCAGGAGATCCGAGTTCTTTCCAAACCGAGGCGGACATGACATAGGAGGATGCCCCCTCGTCAATGATGCACCGGGAAATGTTAGCATTCCAGATTTTGACTGAGATTTGGAAATCTACAGAATCAGGAAAAGGAGGAGACTCTGAATGATGGGCATTGAAAACAATCAATTGGTGATCTGTTGGATCTACAACGCCCAGGGCATATAGTAGAGATTTTCTTTGGGAGGGGCACAACTGGAGGAGTTCCAGCATTGAAATGGAAACAGAAGATTGGGCCAGCTCATCTACTATGCTAAACGAATGGGCAGCTCAGTCAAAAGCATCATTTAGACATAATGGTCCCTTAAGAATCTTGGTATGCACCTCGGCTTTGGGCGGAGGGATATGCAAGGGACCATAAGTTGTCGAAAGAGGCTCTGTAGAACCTGAAGAAGGTAACTTGGGGAAATATGGAGCGGGAGGTTGGGGGTACGGATAGGACGGAGTGTGAAGGTTAAGGTCGGTAGTTATAGGTTGGTCAGAGTTCATCATGAGGATTTGGTAATCAGAGGTACCAGATGTAGGAGGTTGAGGGGTTACCGGTCCATGAGGTGGGTGGGTAGCCATGAAGCTTTGCTGCGGGAAAGGATTGGTCATGCTCTGTTGTGCATACACCTTCACCTAAGGGGGTGGTGGTTGTTGTTGTGGGGGTTGAGAAGACAAGGGAGGCGGGGGTGCTAATGCTGGAGGAGTTGGAGCACTAGGCTGTGGATATGGATGATAATGAGGTTGGGTAACAGTGTGGTAAACAGGGGGTTGGGTAGAAAGAGTAGGCATGCGGGATCCTAGATGCGTGCTACTGGGAGGGGGAGGAGTGCAGGAAGTGGTGCTCCCTCCCCTAGGAAAACCATAGCTCATGGGAGGTTGACCAGATGGATTGGAGATAGCGCCAATGATACTGTCAGCGATAGGAGGTGCCCCCGGTGCATGGGCATTACCGGGTCTGGGGAGATTAGGTAGAACAGTATAAACATAACTCATCTGAGCGTAGATCATGTCATATTTTAACGCCATTTGGAGGGAAGCTTCTTCGGTTTGAGGAAAATGCGATGTGACATCTTTCCCGATAGGTGGTAAAAGAGATCTAAGGAACCAGTCCATGTAGACACGGTCTTCAAAGGTATGAGATTGACATAGGCTCTTTCTTCTCTGCCATTCCTGGACATGATTGGATAGGTGGGTCACAGAATATTGATAGAAAGAAGTCAAAAGTTCGATACCAGTGTCATAGCGAAGGGGAAGCTGGAAGTAAGATAAAAATTTCTTGGCAAGAGTCACAAAGGTGGTATGAGAGGAAGTGGGCTGATCAACATACCACTTAGAATCTTCTCCTATAAGCGTGCATTGGAACAATCTAAGATGGATGGAATCATCAATAATGGAATGGGATGAACACCACATATGGAAATATTGGATATGGTTGGAGGGATCTTCTCCAACAAGGCCTTCAAACTTGCGAATGTCAGAGGGGAGCTTGGTTGGCATAGCAGGCCAACTAACATCATGGCGGATAGGATCATTGATCAACTGCTTGAAATCAGGGAGACTGAGGCCTGCCATGAAGGGGAGCAAGGGAGCAGTCGGGGTAGTTCCTGTGGGGGTTCCGCTAGTAACAGTCCCAGCATTAAGGCTGGGTTTGCCACTAGCATTATGCCCTGGACCAGACATGGTGAAGGTAACAGGGGGAGAACCAGAAGTAGGGGGAGAAACCAAAGAATCAGAAGATGAGTGAGAGTGCGGACTCGGGGGAGGACTAACTCAAAGATGACAGGAAGGAGCAAGTCGACCAACCATAAACTGAGGGTGAAGGCTAAGAAGTCTCCGGGATAAATGCCTTGGAGGCACAATGATGACAGGAAGAAGAAAAACTAACAAAGGCAGGGCAGTGCAAGATCAAGTGAGGTCAATGTCGAAAATCGACCTAGCCTTGGGGCAGAAAAGTGCAACCTCAAGGCTAGGTTGCACTTTTTGGGCCGATAAGTGTGACCTGCAAATCTGGCTCTCTCGGCGGTAGATTTCAGAAAAATTTGTCGTCTCAGCTACGGCTGATGTCTGTCACCTGCGCAATAAGGCTAGAAACACACTGAAGTTAAAAATTTGACTGTTTGAAGGTTTTAGAGATGGAAAGCACCATAAAAATAGGAAAAATATAAAATGGAAGAGAAGCCCTAGGGTCTGAAATAGCTGGATATGTAGGAATATATAAAACGATAGTGGTCGCAAAAGAAAACCCGTGTGGAGTCGCCAATTGTTAGTATGAATCTTTCGTCGTAAAAGCTTACTTTAGCTACGCATAAAAAATAGCCCTAACATCGATTATGCCTGCAAAATATCTTTAAGTCTGCTGCACAAATTCAGATCAAAGCACAAAATACATTAAGTAGATAAAATATAATATGGCTCCATGCATCCAATAGACAAGACAAGAACAATGTGTTTAAAAAGAATGTTTTGTATTATATTAAAGAATGGGGCACCTGAGAGGAAAACAAGAAAGGTGTTTTCCAGTTCTTCTCAATGAGATGGTTTCTTTAAATTCCTTAGCGTTTCAGATCTAAAATTCATCTCTCTTATTGTGGTAGAAAACCCAGACAAACATAGAACTCAATGGTAGCTCACAAGGAAAAAATGGAAAATGGTGACCAAGAGTAGATCTAGTGTGATCTAATGAAATGGAGGTGACTAATGAATGGGGAAAACCCTTCTATTTATAACAAAATATTAGGGTGATCTAGAAACTTGGTGCATGAATAAAATATTATTAATCAAATTCTAGAACCACCCTTTAGGAATATTTTATTATATTTGTTGGAGGGAAAAGGATTTTTGACTTGGGTAAATTCCTTTATTTATAAATAACAAATAAATAAATGATTTATTTATTATTTTAGGGAAATGATGGGAATATAATTAAATAAATAATGGTTTATTTAATTGATTTCCTTGTTTTGGGTTAAATATGACCAGGAAATATAGACAAATTTTATTTCACATGGTGAAAGCAATTTTACTTAGGGTAAAATTGGTCTTACATGGTGTACTTGGGTTCATCTAATGATAATAGGTTAGATGACAAAAAAAATGGTGTAACACTTAAGGCACTCAGTGTTTTTAGACCTTTGTTGTCTTCTTACATTTGTTTCACCAAAACACACCCTAAATTAAAATTGAGATGCTATAAAAATAAAAATTAATTGAACTCACTAAATTCTTCCGATAGGGGCCACAGAAGAAATTATAGTTCAGGTTAGGAACATTGGGGGTAGGCATCCAATAAACCGTCGTGGTCATAATACATTTTTAAAAATATATGTTGACCATTTTAGGGAGCTTCAAACTCGTTTATTTTCCCATGAAATGAATACCCAAACATTACATAGACCCATTTTAGAGGGGGTTAATCTTAGGCCCAGTGCATGCGGTACTCTTTGGGGTTACGTGACCCATCTAGTGCTCAATAATGGTAACTGATTAACAAGAAGCTCAAGACTTGAATTCTCACATGGGATGATGGTACTTTAGTGGCAAAAAATAGGGCATCCTTCCCTATAGGTGACAATGTAGGCAACACTCGATCCTCATACCATTACCTTGGTCGATTCTTCAATCGCTGGAAGGTTTCACCAGTTCTTTTAGGACGTTGGCCAGAGTACCCATCAGAGGACATCTTTGCAAGGCCCAATTACATAAAAAGTGTAAGGATAATTAGGTATATATAGGCTTTTTTCATTATACAGAAAAAAATTAAACCCTCAATTTTTTCTTTATTGATCACATAGTGTAAATTTAAAGAGAAAAAACACCTTTTCATTTTTCACTTTATTTTATGCATGTGATTATATTTTTTCTTTGATTGGAATCATCCTACCTCCCAAATCACAAAAATTTCACACTAATCAACATCATAGAGGACCCAACAGGACTGCTTCAATCTAGGAGTTTCTTAAACCTCCCCCCATTGAAAGGAGGAGTGTGAGGCCTCCCACCATTCAGGCACGTAGGACATCACACTACCACCATTATCGAAACATCGTTTATTGGGGCATCTTTGATTAGAAACCCCCAAGGGTCACCAACTACAACACCAGTGGAAACCCTAATAGGGTCACCACATTCAACTCCTCCGACGACCTCTCGAGGTCAAAGGGTAGCTACCCTTTCGAGGATTCAACTAAATATTCATCAGGGTATGCCACAGGGTAACATTCACCATGCACCTGCCTTGAACCAGCACTTTCAAATACCTATTTCTCAATATATTATGATGAGAGTCAATTTTCAGTTACCCTTATTGGCTTCACTAAATATTCCAGATCTAACGAAGTTAACAAATGACCTCATTGAACGTGGCCTTAATTTGTCCCCCATGCCCATGAAGCTCCCTTCCAATATAAAAAATTTTAAGGGAAGCAAGCAGAAGACCCTAGAAATCATATAATGACTTTCCACCCGTGTTGTTCATCGAATAGTATCATTGATGAGACCATTCGACTGAGACTATTTTAGCGCACTCTCGTAGGGATTGCAGAGAAATGTTATGTCGAGCAGCCACATGCATCACATGGAACCTTTAGTTCCCTTTCTATTACATTCCTCTCATATTTCTAACTCCCCATTCATTATGACTCAGGAATGGAACTTCTGACACATTTCATACAAACAATAGTTGTTCATATACCAGATGATTTCCATGAATGAAAGAGACATCGTAGTTTGTGCAAATCCAATCCTGAGGACAAAGTTCTATTCGACTTATTTTTGAAATATCTCACTATAGAGATTTCAAAAGGTGCGGCCTCACAAAACCCCACCTCATAGGAAGATTTCATTAGCAAATCCCAACAACTTGAACTCTCTTATACCCATTCAGGATAGATTTACAATGTCATACCAAATACCTTGCCCATCCAAACTTATAAATAACTAACAAGAACGTCGAATACCATTGACGGTTTGATAGGGTCCTAAACCCAAGGTCAACCAAGAAGTAGTTATCAGTACCCAGGATACTTTTAGGATTCTACTTAGAACATATGACAACATAGGTACCACCAAATTCAACCTTCACCTTTGCATAACATGACGAATAGGTCCATGCCATATCGTCAACATCATGGAGGTTCATATCCTCCCCTATAGGGAAACAAGTACTCAACTAGGAATGATAATACAAGAGAGTCACCCTAGCAACCATACACTAATCAAGGATAGGGGAACCATTACTCCTGCAGAAAATACACCACCGATGCAAAACAATGCTCTTGTGAATATTGTGAAACCATCCCATGCTCACCAGCGATAATATTATGATCAAGAGAATAACAATAATCCTCCAAATGATGCAAATAATAAGCCAAATAACAAGAAAAAGGAAGATCCTGGACAAGGGGTAGTAAAAAAAATGCTTCCCACAGTCTTGGGCTTGGGGAAACCCCAATAAAAAAAACCAAGATTCAAGTAATAAATCCGTAGGGAAAAAAAGAGACCCATTCTAAGGACAAATCACTGTTGTGTCATATGTGGTGAGTATGGAAATTAAGCTCACCACTGTCCCAAAATCCCCAAATTGAAAAAAATTCAGGATAAAGGAGGACAATGGGGACCTACTTGGTAGGCTGGAGTAATGCAAGAAACTTCCCCCCATAATAAAGTAGTTAATACCCGGTAAAAACAACCACCCCAAAACTAGACGAGATGGAACAACCATGAAATATTCATAGATGGGGAAGAATTTTTCTTCCAAACACAGAATAGTAACAATGAAACTCCCCTAGATACCAACCCATCAAGAACAAGTATGACTGAACCTATTGGGTCATTAAATATCTCCAAAGTACTTATTGAGCCTCCTCCAATAATGGTCAAAGGACCAACTAGGCATATTGGACATCATTCCAAAGCTGCTCATAGCTATAATATAGTCGATGACTTGGCTCAATCTCCAATAGCTATGTCAACATTGGAAGTGCTTCAATCATTCCCAACATAGCAGACGACCTTACTTTCCTCCTTAGGCACGATCAACCACTGTGATTCCTGCTTAATGGTTTTTGAACTAGAAAATTCAAGCCCTAACCTTCCTTGTCTAGTTTCTTTCCACATACCAGATTGAATTCCAAATATTACCATACACCAATGCATTGTGGATGAAGGAGTATCCACATTCATCATTTCTAAATCATTTTGGAAAAATTTAGGATCACCTTAACTGAAAACCTTCTTACATCATGATTAGAGCATACAACGGGCACAATCAACCCCCTATTGGTATTTATCAGAATTTCTCAATGAACTTAGCTAGAAAAATAATTCTTATAGATATCTAGGTATTAGACACACAACTAGACTACAATATAATCCTCAGGCAGAGTTACATGTACGTTATCACCACAATTTCATCCTCTATTTTTAGGGTGATGATGTTCCCTCATGACGATTGAATCATCACCATCGAAAAACTCACATACTACGAAAATAAACCCATGAACGCTCTGCATTTCATACTACCGTACATAGATAGAACCACGAAACCACTCACAAGGTATACAAAATTTGGCCTGGGGCAATTCAAACCATCATCTATACTAGGCTCATTCCTAGGAGATCCCCCTATTGTACCATGGAAGCCCCTGAAATAAAAAAGGCACCGCGATGCATGATGAGCGCATCAAATACCAAAACCAGAAAAGAAGAAAAAACCAGTAATATGGATGTCAAAGCCACGAGTATGAAATTCCTACCATATTATATTTCACAAACCCCATTTTTTAATCCCCCACCCAGTTTTGTATCAAAACAAGTAATGGAAACTATGACATTCCCAAATATGTCTTTCGCAATTGTGGTGTGGTATTGGTCCCTCCAACCATGCTAGAAATCCCAAATATTACCTCTATAGATATGATCCCTAATGCCTCCCAAGTGGTCATAGGAGTTAAAAAAAACCCTGTAGTGGTGTCAGCTGGCACTACTAAGAGGAATAACAAGAAAGGAAAAAAGGTCGAAACCCACAAGTTACCTAGGAAATTATAACCTTGTTCATTGTGCGATATCGTAGGCCATCCTACTAACATTTTCCTAGAATTATAAGAATTAAAACCTCTTCTACATACCCGAAGAAATATTGTGACCTCAGATACCCGAGAAAAAGGAACACATCATGAACAACCAAGGGAAATAACTACGTACCAATCATGTGTGCGCCATACGCAACCATTATGCGAATTAAACCCATCATTACCTAGAAATGCATCAATATAGGGATGAATTGTAAGCCCGATAATAATCCAATCTTGAGGACTACTCCACTGAATCCATATAAATGAAATTAGATGGGTCCAAAACAAAAGTTTATGTATGAGAAGAACTTCCATCATGATCATACTCATCCAACCCAATGGCTCAAACAAGGCAAATAGAGGTCAAACCACGTGTTCTCTTTCATGCATTGTGCAATGAACGTGATCACTTGATCATACAGTGCCCCAAATTAAGGGCCTTCAACCATTGGTACCCAATACCACACATTTCTAAAAGAAACATATCATGACACAAAATACACATGTGTGACATCTGTGGGAGAAACCATCATGTGTGTCATTGTCCCAACCTCCATCATCTCTGATCAATGTTCAATTTCATGTGATGTTTCATTGCTGAAAATCCTGATTTAGGAAACTTCGACACATAATGGACGAACAACAGTCCAACTCAATGGACTGAAGAAACAAGGATCATATTATATATATCGGAGGAGAGGACGTCACCATAGAAACCACCTCTCCCCCATAACCATCCTCAGCCTCATGACCGGCTTTTTGCATTATCTGACGAATGTGATCATTTCATGACACAATGTGAAACTCTAGAGTTGTTTCAAACATGGTACCTGGTTAATATGATGCACCTCATAGGGCTACTAACCAATCAATATCATTTCTATATATGCTAGGATAACCACCATATTCACCATTTTCCCTACGTTCCTTGATTCCATTTAGCATTAGACTGCTTGGCCATTTCCAACCTTGCTGACTTAGACAAATCAGATTCAAAGTCCATAGAAGTTCCACAACCCATGAGAATGAATTGACTGGGTCCATTCTCTACTTATATGAAGAGAGGAATCCACCAAAGGGGCATATTCCCACCCCCAAACCCCCCACACGTCTAGCCCCAGCCTGCGTATTATGTGACGAACGTGACCATTCAATCACTCAGTGCCCATATTTAGTATCATTATGAATATGTTACCCAATCACCCCCATAGTCCAACGTGATTGGAAAAAAAGATAGCATTAGTCTTGTCTAATATGCCAAGATAACCATCACACTTGGAATTTCCCCTATGTCCCCCAATTTTGACTTAGGCTAGATATCATGAGCTCGTTCGTCACCAACAATATGGACATGGTTTGTTTCGAGTTACCATAGCATAGGCATTCGATAACAATGAGGCATACCCACCATTGTCACCAATCACCTAAGATGATGAAGGCATTCCATCACCCTAGCAAGGTTAGAAGAAAAGAAAACATATCATGTGCCTTATGTGTTAAAAATGACCACATTGTTAATCAATGTTAGGAGGTTAACAAGTTCACTGACAGTCTTCACATGGTCACACCCATACCTTACATTCACCTCTCTAATCAATAGAATATCACACATTGTTACCAATTGTACTCAAAATTTCATCACACGATGAATTTCCATTACCTTCCAAGGTTAAGAGCGACTAGAGCACCCTTATAAGAAAAACTCCCACTGGATCCAAATCACACAAGATCTAAGACAAGGAGAACACAAAAACGAAGAAATGCACATTCTCTTAACCATATCCCATCATCATCATCTAATATGATGAGTAGTACTAGATCTCATACAATATACTCGTTTAGTACATTTACTCCACACAAAATTTGCATGAGCCATGATCATGATACAAATAAATTCTATTTTGTGCACATTTCAACACCTCTCCATCCGTAAAAATATTCACATAAAATAAGATACATGTACCCTTCATACACCACCAAGAGAGCATGAATATTCTCTCACTTAAAAAACAAAAAAATATCACAGAAATTTTTCTACCATGCAATGCTGACGACACACAACAGAATATATGATTCATCTCATCATGCATGGGAACTATGACTCATGTTGTCTACTCATTGTTCCTTGGTGTGGAGACCACTGCAACTACCAAAATTGTAGTAGTACCTTCAAGGGTTCAAACTCATCCCATTTGCACCCTTTCAACCTCATCTAGTTCTACGACATCAACCACAAAATCATATTCATGTCTGTCAACTAGTACTATTAGGCCCAAACCAATTCCTCATGACCTCGCACAAAAAAATTCTCCCTTAGATATCTTGTTTCACTATGATGAGGATATATTAGAGGCCATGATGGAACTAGATTGTCTGTGGGATGAAATGCATCACCACTAATTTTTTCCTCCAGAAAAAGAGTTCATGCCTATTAGCACAAAAACCAAGGATATTTACCATTGAATCCAAAGACTTCCTTTCGTCAAGAAAGGTAGATTGGTTCAAGAACCTTATCCCAGTGCTCGATGTGGTTGAGGAAGGAAATATGTTGAATATTTTTCCAACCATTATGTTGGATATCTCAAAAAAACCAGGAAAAACCCAAGAAATCTCACTGGGGGGCAGTATGCTCCCCAGATGAGGTAGCTGCATATATAAACCTATTACAAGAGCATAGGGATATTTTCACTTGGGATTATTCAAAAATTCCAGGGTTAAGCCCCACCATCTTAGAACATCACATTTACACTTGGCCTGATGTATCACCCATCCTCCAAAAACAACGTTAATTACACCCTAAAGAAAAAGCGATCAAACAAGAGATAGACAAGCTTCATAAAGCTAGATCTATCTACCAAATCACATACACATCTTGGGTTTCTATCCCTCTACCCATCATGAAACAATAGGGCAGCATTCGATTCTGTAGTAATTTTCGATATTTAAAAAAAGATTCTCCCAAACACAAATACCCTACTCCTTTCATCGAACAATTCCTTGATGCTTGTGTTGGTCATCAGGCCTTGTCCTTCATGGATGAGTTCTCGTGGTAAAATCAAATTAAGATCTGACATACATATCGGTATAAGACCACATTCATCACCCCTTGGGGCACATTTTCATATCAAGTTATTCCATTTAGTATTAAAAACACTGGAGCCACGTTTCAGCGAGCCATGAACTATATGTTAAAATACCTGACTCATCTTATATTAGCCTACTTGGACGACCTGACAGTACAATCCAAGAAACGAGTTGACCATCTCAAGGATTTTTGTTTGGTATTTAAATGGTGTTGACACTACAACCTATGCTTGAACCCTCTCAAGTGTGTCTTCAACATTAATGAGGGCAGACTGTTAGGATTCATAGTATCCCAATAAGGAATCAGAGTTGACTGCCTCAAGGTCTAGGAAACTAAAGAGGTACCACCACCCAAAATGTTAAGGAAACTTCAAAATCTGCAGGGAAAAGATAACTTCTTACAATTATTTCTCCTCGACTATGCCACTTGTGCACAGGGCTTCCTACGCTTGCATCGTCAGGATATTCCATTCAACTAGGATGATTGGACTCAAAAGTCATTCGAGGCACTGAAAGACACCTTTCTTCAGCCCCCTTAATCAACCCACCCAATAAAAAAAGGAATATACCTTATACCTATCTGCACTAGATACAACCATCGCTGGGGTGTTAGTCCAAAATGAGCCCGACAACTAACAAAACATAATTTATTACATCCAAAAGAACCTAGCTAGCCCTACTTTAAGGTATGATCCAGATGAAAAACTTCCCTTTCCCTAGAACACATAGTACAAAAAATTTTGCATTACATCATCTTAAGGACTACAACAACCATAACAACTATCAAACCCATGCAATATTTTCTAACCCACCGTATTATGAACCATACGTATGCCCGACGAATAGTTATAATACAGGAATTCAACCTACATTTCAGCTCCCCCAAGAGTAAGAAAACACTAATTCTAACTAAATTCATCACTGATCTCCCAAGTGCGACTTAAGGATCCTCAGTTAATGACTCACTACTCTATGAACATTTGTTCTTAGTGAAAAATGAGGACTCTTGGTACAACAACATTCTTTTCCTTCTCTAAACCCAAAATTCCAAACCTTAGCTCACCCATGACAATTGAAGGTGCATGTGCCATCAGACCCCTCGATACCTTCTCATGGGAGACATCCTTTATAAAAGAGGTGTTGACACCTTTTTACATCGATGCCTCACTCATGACCATGCTGAAAAGGCCCTAAATGACTGCCATAGTGGGGCTTGCAGCGAAAATCTCTTTAGGATGGCCACCGCCCAAAAATTATTAAGTGCTAGTTATTTTTGGCCCACCATATTCCATGATTGCATACAAGTAGTCAAAAGGTGTGAACGATGCCAACGCTTTTCTCACAAGGAAATAGCGCCTCCTACTCCCTTGCACCCAGTCATTTTAGTAAGCCCCTTCTTCAAATGGGGCATCAACATGATGACTTGCAACCCTACATTGTCTTACAACCATAAATATATCATAACAACCATCGAATATTTTACCAACTGGGCAGAATCCATGCCCACATATGATAACACCATTGAAACCACAACTCAATTCATCTTCAACCATGTCATCAAAATTTTCGATTTACCTAAGGATTTAGTCTTCGACCATGGAAAGAATTTTGAGAATGAAATATTCTAGGAGCTATCTAATCGCCTTGGTTTCACGCACAAGTTTTTGTCACCATACTACCCCCAGTCAAATGGCCAGGTAGAAGTTGTTAACAAAGTACTCAAAATAATGTTATATCACATGGTAAACAACCATAAAAACAATTAGCACCATATGGTGTTTTCATCCTTATGGGCATACCACACAGCAGTCAAATCCTCAATAGGGTTCACACCTCTCTAGTTGGTATACAGAGTGGAGGTCGTGCTTCTCATTGAACGTGAAATCCCCAACTTACATGTAACCATCAAATTCCTCACTAATACTTAGCCTCTAGAACAATGGTTGGTACAATTAGATCTCATCAACGAAATTCAATGATAATCTTTCCAACATAATGAGGCTCACAAGAAAATATGAAAAGCATCATTTGAATGCAACATCACCCCTCTCTTATTTCCAAGGGGGAGCTAGTCCTCCGCTACGATGTTGAAAAAATAGCCTTAGGACTCGAGAATTTCGAAACATTATGGAAGGGTCCTTACATCATCAAACAGTGTCTCCTTAAAGGAGCATATATTTAGTTTGAGCCTGAAGGTATGTGCCTTACAAATCCCTTCAATGGCCTCTACCTTAAGAAATTCGACCCATAAGGTGGGAAGCCTCAATACCCTAGAGATAAAATGAATGTAACATAAATTTTTATGTTGATCACAATCATCATGGACTTGTTCTAAAAAAAAATTCTCTTGTGTCATGGATGGATCATCTGCCCATATACTATTTTAAATTTTCTGATAGAACCTCTTGATGGTCAAAAACTTTAGTTGCAGTCACCTGGTTCATATACTCTCCTGACCAGTCAGCATTCCTCACCAACAGATCATGTGTCATGCACAAATAATCAAGAATAATATGATACAATCATCGACCTGTTCAATGATTTCTTTATCCAGATTTATGCAGGAACGCAACACAATACACATGTAGCCATAAATACAAATATGTAGTGGAAATAACACTTCATTTCATTAATATCAAAGAAGTAAAATTTGCTTACACACAGAATAGAAATAAACTAGCTAGGGTGCAGATATCTTATCTCTGAGAAGAGATGTGGAAAATATAGGCCTCTGAACTCAATTACAATGACGCTCAAGTGCCTATTTATTATTTAGAAACAATGGAAAACCATAAACATACAAAACTCTAACCCTAGGATATGAAGCGCCAAAACTATGGGCTTCGTTTGGGTAAATTTGTGTTTCAACTTCCTATGGATGTAACTTTGGCATACGATCTTCGTTTGAAGTGCTCAATAGGTCATTAGAAATATATATCTGAGGAGATATATCTATAGGCTCAGCCACTTGGTTTTCCCAAACAATGTTGTTTATGGCCTCAAAACGGCTCTGAAAGTTGAGGACCTAAAAAACTATCAAAAATAGTAAGTTGTGCCAAAACTAGAAACTGAAAGAGACAACGATGGGTCCCTAAGTGGAATAGGTAGGTGGCCACCAATATCCACCTGGATCATTCCTCCCCCTTTAGGAAGAAATGGTCCCCATTGTGTTGAGTTCCTCCATGAGATGAGGAAAATTCTACTGAACTTGGTCCCTAGTGAACCACTCACCTTGGTGTAGGAGTTGATCAGCTTTGACAACCCGATATAGTTGGATCTTATTTTGGAAATTTTTCTTGATTTGCATGTCCATGATACAATTTTTGGTGGCCTGTTCCATGCAATCTAGGTTTAACTCTATTGTTGTGAGTTGTTCTGCAATTTCGACGGTGTCCAGTAGAGGTGGGAAGTAGGGACGAAGACGGTGCACATTGAATACAGGGTGTAGACCAAGGAATGGTGGAATAATGAGCTCGAAGGAATTGTTCCCTATTGCCTTGGTTATGGTATAAAACCCATATCGAAGTGGCCAAATATTGTGGTGGGGTCCACTGAGGCACTTCTTCTGCAAATCTAGCCACACTTTGTCGCCCACTTCGAAGTTGCGGTGGTACCTGATGTTGATCATGTCCTTTCTTGTACTTAGCATTGGCTCTGTCCAATATGTCATGAACTTGTTGGTGGATGTGCTGAATGTGCTGGATGAGGTTGTTCGCTTTGTTATCTTCAGACTAGACATGAGACGAATCAGCCTGAGTAGCAGCAAATGGCATGGCTGCGTCAATGGGACATAGTGGCTAGAATCCCAAGCCCACCTAAAAGGGGCTATGTTCGGTTGAGCTATGGAGAGCCCAATTATAACTTTGTTGTACATAGGGGAGGCTCTCATCCCATGTGCTTGGATGCTTTGAATTGAACATGCACAAAATGTGTACAATCATCCTGTTGACAACCTTTGTCTGGCTATCAATTTGGGGATGGAAAGTTGCGGAATTGGTGAGTTTGGTGTCCAAAATTGACTAGAGGATAGACCAAAATGTGCTGAGGAACCTACTATCGTGATTTGATATGATAGACTGTGGGATCCCAAAGTGCACCCAAAATTTTTCAAAGAATATTCTAGTAGTGGCTTCTATTGTGATGTTCGTCTTGCAGGCTGCCATAATGGCCATCTTCAAGAATATGTCGATGACCACGAAAACACAATCATTTTCATGCTTATTAGAAGGAAGGCCTGACATGTAATCCATGGAGATTGATTCCCAAAGTCAACTAGGGGTAGGTAGCAGAGTATAGAGGCCTTGCTTCTTAATGGTAAATTTGGAAATGGCACAAGAAGTGCAGGATCCGATGTACTTCCGGACATCCTGTCAAAGGTTCGACCAATAGAAATACTTCTGCAGTACTGCCACTGTTTTCTCAATTCCAAAATTCCCAACGATTTGACTATAGTGTGCTTCCCATATCATCTTTGCACGCTCACTTGAAGGAACACAAAGGTGTCCCAAGTGACAAAACAATGCATCTTGGAGGTGAAAATTTGGAACTTGTGTACCCCCCAAGAGTGCCTTGAATGTCTGGCAAAATTCTGGATCACTCTTGTAAAGAACCGGCCAATAAGAAGTCTCATGCCCACAAGAGTTGAGAATGGTGGTTAGTGCCATGATCGGTGGTCAGTTGAGGTAGTCTGTAAAATTATTGGTGCTACCCTTCTTGTACTTGATGTTCAAATGTAACTAGTGCAGATATGTGGACCAATTTTGATGGTGATTGTTCTACAACTCCCCTTGTGTCTGTATGAACTGTATGGTTTGGTGGTCTGTGTGGATGATTGTTTCCTTCACCAAAATGTAATGCTTCCATTGTCGACAAACCTCCACAATGGAATAAATTTCCTTGTCATAAGTGGGATACATGTGAACTGTGTTAGACAATGTCTCACTGTGATATGGCACTGGATGCCCCTGTTGAGTAAGAACTGCCCCAATAGCATAGTTAGAGGCATCTATCTCGATCTAAAATGGTTGTTGCAAGTTTGGTAATGTGAGCATGGGGGTAGAAAAAAGGCAATATTTTAATTCTATGAAAGCCTTTTGTTGAGATTTCGACCAAAATAATTTTTCTCTCACTCCTCCCTTGGTGACTTGAGTCAAGGGACAAGTGATATGAGAGAATCCCAACATGAACCTGTAGTAGAAATTAGCAAGACCCAGAAAGCTGTGAAGCTCTATTATAGTGAATGGGGCTAGCCAGTCTCAAATGACTTAGATCTTGGTTGGATCCATATGCAGCCCCCTTTCATCAATAAGGTATCCTAGATATTGAACCTGGGTCATGTGAAAAGTGCATTTCTTCGAATTGGCACACTACTTGTTTTGTCGTAGTGTTTGGAGGACTTTTCGGATGTGCTGGAGGTGCTCTTCCCAATTCTGGCTAAAGATCAAACTATCATCCAAGTACACTAATAAAAATGCGTTGGCGAATGGCCTCAAGATGTCATCCATCAACCTCATTAAAGTTGCCGGAGAATTCGTCAACTCGAAAGGCATGACCAACCATTCGAAAAGGTGCTCCTTAGCTTTGAAGGCAGTCTTCCACACATCAGAGGGTTTGATGGGTACCTAGTGATACCCAGACTTTAAGTCGATCTCGCTGAAATATTAATCCCCTTTGATTTGGTGTAGAAGGTCATCAATCCATGGGATTGGGTACCTATTCTAGACATTGATCTTGTTCAATGCCTGATAGTCAATACAGAGTCTCCAAGTCCCATCCTTCTTCTGTACTAACACAATCGGGCTCCCACAGAGTGATGAAATTTGTCATATGTGACCTTTCCATAGTAGCTCCTGAATTTTCCTCTTGATTTCATCATTATCCAAAACATAGGGCTGATATATAGGTACATTGGGTAGTGAAACACCTGTGGTGAGATCAATGGGGTGCTTGACTTGACAGTGTAGAGGCACCCTTGTGGGTGAGGTGAAAATGTCCCCGTACTCCTCCACAACCTTGTCCATTTGTTGTTGTCATGCAGAGGAGCCATGTACGGAGGTCGTGGCCACATTTTTATTCTTTCCCTGGAGGTAGATCATTTAGAAAACAAATTTCCTGGTTTGGGAAATGAGCTTACTGCATTGTTTTACAGTAACCAAAGAGATAGTGGTAGGCAGTGGTACCTCTAGTATCATGTACATCTTATTTCTCAGGGTAAAAATAACAACACGAGTTCATGACTCATACACAGCATGTCACTTCCACAAGTATGGTTGTCCTAATACTACATCAGAAAAATCAATAGGATAAATGTCACATAATACCTCATCCGTGAAGAAATTGATGCTATAGGGAACGTGGCATTGTTGGCTGACGCGGAGATCCTGTCCCTAGTGAAGCCACCCAATGGTATATGGCTGTGGGTGTGTTGTGGTCAAAAATCCCAACCTCTTCATAACATCTTCTGAAATGAGGTTCTTTTGATTCCCATTGTTGACAATGAACTGTAGTGGGGAACCCTTTACCCACATCTAGGAGTGCAAGAGATGTTATGCCTCTTCTAGATCCTCTAGTTCCTCCTTTTGTGTCCTCGCAGTGGGAACAATGGAATTGGGCTCTGCATCAATAATATTTTTCCCATTTTCATTCCCCTTGTTAGGTTTTGATTCATATCTAGAGCATGCATTTGATTCAAAATCCATCATCTCAGCCATGAGTGACTGCTTGGCCCAACACTCGCTTTTGTTGTGAGTGGATCTCTTATGGAACTCACACCACTTTCCCATGTCCTTCTTTGGATTTGCGGTGTTGTTCTTTGCTTGTGGCTTTGGAAAATTGTCTTGGGCCACCATGCCTTGGCTTTGTCCTTTTTTCTGCGGTTTGGGGGCACCTTTCCCTTGATTTTGATTCACAAATCCAAAGTCTTGCTTCTTCTGCTTGAATTTCTTCTTAATCTTTGCAGCATATCGATATGTCATACCAAGTGAGGATATGTCAAGGAACTTCACTTCCTCTTGAATGTATCTATGTATACAACTATGATACTTTAGCACCAAGCATTTCTCTGAATCTTTGATACCCAACTTTGTGTGCATGGTATGGAACAGATTCGTTAGCTCATGCACTTCTTGATCCCTTTATTGCTGCAACGTTGTCCATTGTATGTAGTTGTCCTCATAGCTCCCCATGGGATATTATTGTTCCTTGATGGAATCTCAGAAATAATTCCAAGTGGGTATGACTGAGAATAGAGAGGGTTCTGTCTCATCATTTTTCTCATAGTAGGTTTCCCACCAATCCTTGACAAGGGGTGTAGCTTTGAGGAGTGAAAAAATATCTTCTCCCGGTTGGAAAAGTCATGGACCGAGAAATATACTTCTAATAGATTCAACAATATATCTATGACATTAGCATCTATTTGACCCTCAAATACGGGAATCTCAAATTTTACTTGTACCTTAAAGGGAGTCGTGCCTCCAGAGTCGTTTTTGGATGTAGATGCACCACCGGTGGGCAGTCGTTGAAGGATCTGGGAAAAGTTATCCATCATCTCATTCGTTTTTTTTTCAAGGGCCTCCTCGAGAAATATTTTGATAGGATCTCCTGATTCCTCATATTTCTTTTCATCCCCCATAGGCATCCATCGACGTTTGTGAGGTTGATCTTGCAAAGGTTCAATCACATTGAGCCCCAACTCCTTATAGCCCGACCTCATTGGGGACATGCAAAGAAGGATCAATAAAAGGGAGAACACTCTAATACCACTGATCCAGATGTATGTAGGAACAAAAAATAATACAAATGTAACCATAAATACAAATATGCAGCAGAAATAACACTTCATTTCATTAACATCAAAAAACTAAAATTTTATTAAAGACAGAATATAAATAAACTAACTAGGGTGTTGGTAACTTATCTCTGAGAAGAGATGTGGTGGCTATAGGCATATGAAATGAGTTACAATGATGCTATAAAGCATATTTATTATTTGGGAATAATGGAAAACCATAAACATCCAAAAACCTAACCCTAGGAGATGAAGTGCCAAAACTATGGGACCCGTTTGGGTAAATTGGTATTTCAACTTCCCGGGGACGTAACTTTGGAATACAATCTCCGTTTGACGTGCTCAATAGCTTGTTAGAAATATATATTCGAGGAAATATATCTATATGCTAGGCCACTCTTGGTTTTCCCAAAAAACGTCATTTAGGGCCCCAAAACGGCTCCGGAAGTTAAGGACGTGAAAAACTCTCAAAAATAGTAAGTTGTGCCGAAACTAAAAAAATGAAAGAGAGAATGGTGGGGCCCCAAGTGGAATAGGTGGGTGGCCACCAATATCCACCTATATCATTCCTCCAAATAGGGTGTTAGCAGCCCACATGTCTTTCTTGATTCTTAGTTAGTGGTATCGCAGTTAAACCAAGCCTTTCAAATACAGGATTCACACCTATTTAGGAATTCCTTGCATGCATGATAGTTAGTCCGCCACTTTGATCACATTACATTTACACATATACCAACAGATAAAAATCAAGTATTTGATCACATATTTAACCATATCATTGACTGGAACGTATCTTGTATAAACCATCATCCATAAAAAAAGCATACGCATAATATCCATCGTAAGTACATAAAATCCATCATAAACATATAAAAACATATAAAAATATCCATATACACATCATAAGAGCTACCAAAAATAAATCTCACATATATAAACCAAAAAATATGTGTCCTTTTATACAAAAACATGTCGCTAACTATCACGTTAGTCGAAAAATATACAATTCATAAACGTAGGGAAGCATCCTTATAATTGCTACTTTCCTTGATCATACAAAATCTCTAGGGATGAGCCCCACCTGGTGGGTCCTCCGGACTGACATGAGCACCCAGTGCTAGTATAGGAGGAGCAACCACGATAGCAAGTGATGCTCTATGCAAATTTAGGCAATGCACCCTTTCGTGGGCCATCACCATCTCCTACCATATGTCTTCGAGGTCATCAAAGCCCCTAGTTGATAAACCCTGAGTCAGCCTCTCTATCCAACTCCATGAATAATCCAAGTCCACAGCATGAGAATTTTCTTCCTCGGCCTGGGTGTTGCCAACCCCTAGTTGATCCTCAACATCAATAGCTCTAGCCTCTGGTACCAATACTCGAATATGAGTAGCAACCAACAACTCCTCGACTGTGGCCACCCATCCCTCACCTACCTCAGCACCTGCCAGGAGGGCAACATCCCCACCAATAGCTTCAATGTTGCTACCCTCCCCTGAGGGAACTTCGACACTAACCTAACCCCCAAGCTGTGTCTGACCCGACCTAAGTGGATCCCTCCTCTTAGGTTGGTGGCCTACAAAGCGAGTAGTATGATGCCCTAGTAACCCCACATTTGCAAAAGAAATGAAAAAAAATATCAATGTCACCATCAAATACATATACATATATATACAAAAATATAACCCTCAAAATGTAGAAAACATAAATGGACATACTTGCGGGATCCCATGCATAGTGAGGAGGGAGAACCATGTCCGGATCCCCCTAGAAGTATATCCTTGAATATAGAAACTCAAGGAATACCTAGGAGTTAGACCCAAACCATGCCTTGACTGTCGCATCCCAGTATTGGCCTGCCTCTCCCCCGCCACTATGGGGCATCACAAGTGCCCATCAGTGCATCGAAGAATCCCTTAGAGGACCTATAGGCACCACCACAAAGTGTCTTAACATCACAACCCGCTCATACATTGTACTGCAGAGAATGCTTGCATATGAAAAGGTCTTGGTAGCACCCCTTTGTGCTTTGACCAATTGAGTGACCATACCCTAATACACATAGCGGGACCAATTAAAAAGGTGACTAGCTTGGAATTAGTGCAACACCACAATCTGCAGACCAGACACTCGGTTCATCATCTTCAACCAAGATAGGCGAATATCATCACCAAAGCATCTCACAAAGCCAAATCCAGGATAGAGCTCACACGGATGTCGCCTTAGGTAATAGGGTTAGGACTGCAGTGCCCCTCCTCCTTTGCCCAATAATGGATGTTCACTCCCTTAGGAAATATTGGATAAGGAAGTGCCCCCCCTGAGGCAAGAGACCCATCAAAAAATAAAAATCACTCTTGGGGTGGATCACAACATCTCTCTGGAACAAGACCATAAGATGCCATAGCATGTTCCAACATTGGACTACGTAGCAGAGGAATCCATCCTGAGATCTTGGTATGTTTTTCTCCAGGAACTTCACCAAAAAATACCGAGATTTCGTCTCTCGAGCAGGGGTATTTTGGGCCACTTGTGCATGGATATAAGGTTAGTCCCACTCTCCCCGCAACATCCTACCACCAAGGAAAACAACCAAAAGTCATTTTCGAGCAAAAACCATCAAATTTCTTTTAAAAATTGGCTTCCCCGTGCCTGTTAAGAAGTTTTGCATGATGGTTGCATGCCTTTACCAAAGATAGGTGCATGTATTAGCATATTAAAGGTTCACCACCCATGGGGACTTCCCACAAAATGAACCCTTGATGCAGCAACCACATGCACTATCCTCGATCGCTTGCATAGTCCTACACAAAAATGGGCATACAATTTGTACAAATTCACATTTATATGGACCAACAACAAATGAAAATGAAAAAAATAAAAATAAAGATGTTTTAGCTCCTACCTGAAACTGGAAACATGAATCTCGGGTATTCATGCTAACTGCAACAACAAGAAAAGCTTGAGAGATTAGCTCTTCTCTAACCTCATATCCTAAAAAAGCACAAATAACTTGAAAATGGGCCATATTGGCCTATATATTTCCCTTTTTCCATTTTCAACAACCCATCAATAGAGCTCAGAGTACCCAATCACAAAACCACTAGAAACACAGTGATCAATACTTTATCATGTTCAATTTGGGCCCCATAAATCCAAGATTATGAAAAAGGTCATTTTCAGGTCCATCTCCCACCATAGTTCAGTTCAGGTATACCCTCTCTTATTACTTCAAAATTAAATTTTTTTCAAAAAATTTGTATGAAAAATATGCATTTACTTGGGCTATTGGTTGCAGTTATTAAAAACATGCCAAATCACCATATGTTCCAGCCAAAAAAAGTACAAGATCAGGTATCGTTCTACCCTCAACATGAGAGGCTTCCTTAAAAAGGCTTTGCATATCCAGACATCATTTCTTTAGAATAATAAAACCATAGGTTCCATTCACCCGATCATGTTTATCATCATCCCATGTTGCACATGATAAACACTCCCGTAGGTTGGTATAGCCTCACCATCCATGACATCCATCACTCATGTAGATGACATGCCAAAGTCTGGAGCCATGGCCATAAACTTCGGCCTCGGAACCACTTCATTTTCGTACACCTATCATCAAACATCAATTCTATATTTACCCATTACATGTTAAAACCCCTTTCTCGGGCTACTATTCTCTGCAAAGTGGATCAACAAAAAACGCATCACCGTGTGTCGCATTGTCCTATCACACCCTCATAAGCATAACCCATATGCGAAATTTCATATGCCTCATTGCCCTCACACTGAGATGAACACATAGGACCCCCACCATCATGAAATCACACTCCTCACATCATTTTGCAGGATTATTTATGTTAATGGGCCACCTGTATCCATGCTTGTACATCCAAACCACTTTCATATTACTTTGGAAATTGTACAAAGATTTTTTTTAGGAGAAGAATCTGACCGATCCATTTACATTTTTTACTTGTAAGTAGTCCCTAATCACCCTTGGTCAAAGGTGCTCATTATTTACCACACCCAACCATGAAAATGATAGCAAGCATACACCCACCCTCGATGTCCTACCGACCCCAAGGGTTTCCCCATTATAATTTTTTATGACTGCCGCCAATCGCATTTACATCTCCGACCTCGAAATATTTAACCACCATCATCAGTTATAGCCATATTTCATCATCATGTCCTGTTAACCTATCATATTATACCCTTATACATCAAAAACATGGGTCCCTTGCATGAGTACTTGTTTCGATTGTCTGATGCTTCCTTCTTGTCGACTTCAACAACCACTTTCTGGGAAGGAGGTAGTACCTTGGATAATTTTTCACCACAATAGGGGCATCCTGGGATGGCACAATGGGAATTAGCATTTTCCATTGATGTAATCAATCCTCTTGATATTCGACATCAACAAAAATTTTCATGTGAAGGATGGTATCGTCCTTCATAACCGTTGCACTCTATCAGAATTCGTCGAAGACCCGTATATCAGTAGGCATTTTTTTAGCCATGCTTACATGGGAAGGTCCCTAATAGTCAAAAACCCATGCATACATTGAGAACTTTCTATAAATGTGATATGCATGTTGGTACCACATTAAAACTTTTTTGTTCCAAGAAAAAACGCCCTCGAGGGTGTTGAAAACCATCGTCATCAACTAATAGCAGGACACCAACTACAAAATGTGACATGATAGAACCAATATCTTTCATATTAGCTTAACTATCCAAACTTCATGAGCATTGGGTATGCCTGCCTCATAGAAATATTTCTTATTTGATCTCTTACAGGTTTCTTATAGAGCATGGTGTATTTTCTACTTAAGGCAAGGGGTCTCCCAACCCAATTCCAAATAAAGTTACTCTCTCTCTCTCTCTCTCACAAAAGGATCACATAGAAAGAAAAAATAATGTATTTCAGCTATAAAATGCTTCCTAAACCTCATACATTAGGGGAAAACTGGTAATACCAAAAAATAATATAGGAAAAATACATTAAAAATGTTAAGCAGAATGTACAAACAAAGATTTTTAGGGAACGAATTCATTAGGAAAGGCTACAAATTTAATTTTTCCCAAGGTTTAGATGAAAATTAAGGGACAATGCACCAACATCAAAGGAATTTTATGCACCACGCGATTATTGCTTTGATAGCCCCAAGGTCCTAAAGATGGTGAAATGTCACCATCCAAGACCAATAAACACACTTGGTTAGGATGATTCTCCACCTAGTACTGTCAAGGACAACCGGATTTGAGTGACCTTGACGATTAAGTGTAGACCACAAAGGAATCCCTCCACTCTAGAATCAATATCAATCTTGGGCCAAGATAAGGATGAGATTCAAAAAATGTCTATATAAACTAGCCATTGGAAGAATAAATGGAGACACATTGTTGTGTTGGCCAAACTGCCTCATAGAAAACCAGCTTACATAGTCCAACATCAGAAGAATTTCAAGGCCTCGTATGTTGTCCAACCAACATCTAAGTCCAAGAGAGAGAGATCCAACATTTGATCTTGATCTAATATCATTTGAGAGAGTGAAGAGATGCTTGCATGAACTCGATGGAAGGAGACTCTTTGTTTTTGGTATTTGAGCTCCATAGCTCAAAGGACCCTCTTGAAGTGTTTAGCATTGTATCGTTTTTCACCACCAACACCTAATAAAGGGAGAATTATCCACCTGTGTTATTAGGCTATTTTATCCTTCAATATTTTGTATTTTTCATCTTGTGCTTTCCTTTGTTATTAGTGTTGTATGCTTATTTCCCCCCCAAACTTAGTTTCCATTATGTCAAATTTGTTCCACTAACACTAGACAATCATTTTTCTCTGTGAGCTTGCAAAGGTAGCAAACAACTTGCTAAAGAAGTGTATTTCGTACACCCTTGTGGAAAATACACTACCACACAAGGCTAGCTCATATTTTGAACCACATTCAATGTATTTTTACTACATCATCTCTTCCAAGATAAAGTAACAAGAATTTGACACCTGTTACCTCTTCCGACACTTAGCTTTTAAATTTTTTACTATAAGTTTTTTTTTCAAATACACAATAAATAATTTAATTATATTAAAGTTATAGATAAAATAAATTTCGAATTAATCACATCATTAGGATTAGGTCGACGTTTCAAACCAGCTAATGTGGTTCGAAACGTCGACCTAATCCTAATGATGTGATTAATCCAAAAGTTCTTTTATCTATATTATGGATCAAAAAAATCTTAGATCTAACATTATATTAAAGTTGTTAATACTTTTTTAATTGTTGAAAATTTATTCTATAGCTAGGTGGTAAAAAATACTTGATGTCCCTTTGGGAATATTGAGACCACCTACCAAAAGATAGGGTTCAATGACTAAATGACTAACATACTCTATTAACAGAATTTTGTGAAACTATATATATATATATATGTGTGTGTGTGTGTGTGTGTGTGTGTGTGTGTGTGTGTGTGTGTGTGTGTGTGTGTGTGTGTGTGTGTGTGTGTGTGTGTGTGTGTGTGTGTGTGTGTATAACTAGCACATTTGGCCCAATTTCCAACGACCAAAATTTCACATCCCAAGAGGGACACTAATTCTAATGTTTTTTTTGTTAGTGTCGCAATTATAATGTTTTAGACATTTAGTCGCTATTCCTACATTATGAAGCGTTCGTCACTATTCCAACGATTTGAATCTCTCATCATAGTACCGACAGATCAGGAGTGCCTTGCGAGGCTAATGTTTTAAAAATCTCATCACATTTCCGATGGTTCTAAATGCTTGTTGCAGTTCTAACAGTTTGAAGAGTTTGTTGAAATTTCGACAGCCAAAATGATATATGGAAAAAAAACGTCGGAACCAAAGCATTCAAGCATTCAAACGAATGCGAGGACCAAATCATTCAAGAATTCAAACCCGGAATTGTTTCTGATGTTGGCATTTGAACCATGAATGTTGTACCGATTGTGGCATGGAACTTGGAAATAATCTCTAATCATAGGGATCCATTGGAAAACACTTCTTTTTTCTCCAAAAATTGTGAAGTATAAGCCTTTCCTATAGGTGTTACACAGGGCAAGGAATAAACTAGATAATCACTGAGGTAAATTAAAGGTTGCAAAGTTGGGACAAGGAGAATATGAAACGAAAGGAAACTGACGAGTTCCATTATAAGGCTCCTCTAGGGAGCTATCATTGCTATAACAGTTGTATAACATACTAGAGGAGTAAGGACTGATGTAGCCAAATTCATCTACCTATTACCAAATATTCAAGTGAAATATTTCCTCTGCGAAGACAACACTTCAACATTAAAGGATTCCCTAGAAAGCCTTCCAATTATGATTAATCAGATTTATCCCTTTTAATGAAACATCCCTAATCCAATCATCTAAGTTACATCCTATGGTATCCTTTGATGGATACTTATTATTATCAAAGTCTCCTTCCCAAATTTATGTCACAAAGTTATTTCTTATATTTTCCAAAAAATATGGTTATTGATGCTGATATGTTTGTGCTTGTATCGATTTTATAATTCTACAATAAAAACCTCGGGAAGTTTTAGAGAAATAAGTATGAACAAGTTTCATTCTTATTTTGACTCCAGTTGTTATTTATGCGTTCCAGTGGTTGACATTACTTATGAAGCAGGTGTTTTCATGTCATAGAATAACAACAACTTGGTGCTCGATAACAACAATCACTTAAAATAATTGCAAGCCAGTTCAGTATTAAAATTTTGGCCAGCCACTCACCCAAAATGATCAAGGGGAGTCTCATGCCACGAGCTTCTCATTATTGGCATCAAGATGAAGTTTTTTTTTATTACATGGGAACCTTCCTATATGAAGAATGTTTGCTTCAATTTACCTTTAAGTGTTTCAATGTCTTGAGTCATACCTTTGGCACCCATGTGTGTTGCATTTATGGTTATCACTGTCTTGGATAAAATATCTTCAGCTAAAAACTAGCATAATATAAACTGCAAGCACTTCCTTGAGCAACTCATATTGTGAGGGAAATGTTTGATAAACGTCTAAAGAAGGAAAATGAGTGTGTACAGACCATCCAAAATTTTTCTAACTATTGTATCAGGTATAACATTAGTTTCATTGATGAAATCCAACCCACATATTTTGAATACCATAAGTACAATACTCATTTTTTCATACGACATAACCATCGAAATAATCTTTAGAATTTTCAAGTAGATCGAAACCATTCAAAGTAGATCTAAGAGTTTGTAATAAGAAATGTGAGAGGTTCCATTCAGTTCTACAAGAACTTGAGGATCTATGCAAATCAAGTTAGTAGGGTAAGGAAATGGTAAATTTAAGGTGAATGGTAAATACCAGTTTCCAACAGAGCTGCACATTCCTCGGTCCTCGCATTCGTTATGAAAAAAGAGTGAGTGAAACACCTCCCACATGCATCCCAAATGGACAACCAGGAAGACATCATACATTTACTTGCTGAAAAGGATAGGGTTAGAAGAGATATGGAACTAGTAGAGATCGGGCATGATTATTCAAAATTTGAGAGAATTAAAGTGAGATTGAAGGAAGTATAATTCCTTTCTCTTCAGAGAAAAATAAAGGATGCAAAAGCCTTGATGCTAGCATAAACGAATAAGAAAAACAAGGTGGAAAATTTCAAGAATGCCTCTAAGGTCAAGCCTCCAAACCTTCGCCTTAAATGAGGTGAAGTAGGGTACAATCATTTCACTTGGCATTGGACTCAGTGTCAAAATTATTATGATACAAAGGCGAAGGCTGTGGAAGACAACACTGTTTCTAACAAAGAGGCAGACACAACCGAATCAGAGGAAGCCATAGCAATGCAAACTGCTGAGGATGATGGAAAGCTTGTTGACAGTGACACTTCTCTATCAGAAGATGAAAAGGTGTAATTTTTGCATGATTTTCAAATTCCAATTTAACTTACTAGACTGCAAAAGTATGGGGGTGCTCAAGGGGCACCTTTAGCTTTTATGGCTAGAAGACAGACAATTGAGGCAACTTGTGGAGTTAAATTTACTAGCAATGATGGAAGGAGGCATAGCCTGACATTAATTATGAATGATTACAAGTGTAGAAGAGGCTCGTTGTAATATATATAAGCATATCATCATACCTATATATATAAGTAATGAGGTGCTATAATATATATCAGCATAAATTTGATGTTAAGTATTAAAAATATTAAAGATCCAATCTATTAACCTGGTATGCCTGCAAGAGAATATATTCCATCAATCAATATCACGAAACAAAATAAATCGCCATCTACATATTATAAAAATATTGATTTAGAGTGAGGAGCCATGAAGTAAATATAAGAAAAATCACACGAAATTTATCCAAATTCCAAAAAAATGCCTTAAGAAAAGTGCAATTGCCCACATTTTAAACAACTCTAATATCATTCAACTGCACTAACCCTTTCATTAAATTCCTTGAAGTTGAAATGTTCTCATTAGAATATAGGAATTTTGCAACATCTATCGACTTCCTAATTTCTTCCATCTGCTTTGTTCATTCAATCTGAGTATTCTATAACTTGGAAATAAATAGTCCATCTAGACTTTACAGTCATCTAATGCACACTAGAAATAAAGCTGCTCCTTTTCAACCTAGATAAAAAATTCACTACAAGTTTCTAAACTTATAAACTTCCCTCTCAATTATACTCACCATATTTTCCTCTTTTGGAATTAATTTATACTTAAATCTCATTGCACTGTCCCTCTCTCTCTTAATTTTTCTTTCCTCTCTAAGATTTTCCCTCTACAATAAACATAATACCATCTGTTGAAAAATTAAAAAACCTTTTGAAACAAGACAAATATTATAATCACACCTAAAAAGAGAGGTCTGTCGAGCATGTTTTGAAAAAATCATACCTTGGTCATATTTTTAGGCTGGAACTTATCTTCTCCTTGAGATGACAACATATAAGTACTTTGCACAAGGGTCGTTACAACTTTCGCATTTGGATCTACTCTAGATGTTTCATGGAGTAAATCCATGATACATTCTAATTGTCCCATGATATTATCATTCTAAATATCCCATGCATTTTAGTTCTTGCTAATAGACAATGCATTAATAAATTTTATCCTACTTTTCTAATGTGAATGATTTCTAGACTACATCGTCCCTTTTATTATGCATCCATCTGCATAATTGAGAAACACTCTCTTTTATAATGATCTGCATTATTTAGAAGATATTAGTTTTAATGTAATCATATTTATTTATTGGTAGATGCCATGTTTTAAGATAGGCTCTATTAGAAGCATCATCATCTTTCCTCACCAAGCCTCTGCAGCTAAGAGCCATAATCACAAGTAGTGTCCAAAAACTAGAATTAGAAAATATCTTTGAATAAATGGTTACTTGAGGGGTATTACATAATGTTTCCAAGTAATTTCTTAGCAAACAACTAGAAGGAGAAATAAGTATCTAACAGTCAAAATGTATAAAAGACTTGTAGAAAAGAAATTTTCATATAAAATACTTTGAACCATTTGGATCTGAAAGAAGACAATATCGTACGGCACTAGTGACAAGTGTGCTTTGATATTGAAATGGTACAACAAATCATATTTTCTCAAACCATATAATAATATCGAACATAGACGACCGAGTGTTGCATCATTTCCAAATAAATGAGATGAATTCACAAGCATGTACCTATGAGGATAATATTAGAACTAAGTAATAAAATAATATAATCATGTCTTCATCAAATAAAGAAGAAAATCACCTGCATATAGTTCAAAACATGCAGAAGCATGAGAAATTTTCTCATGCATAAACACCCAAAAAAAATACCTTAAGAATGATTAGTGTGGTATAAAATCTTTCGAAACATTCCAATTCTAAGGCTAATGAAGTGATGGGTTATTACTTAAAATATACAGGAATATTCCAGTACTTGAGACTTTAAATATAAGTTGGAAAACATAATGGGATTAAGAATGTTGAGTATGGTATAAAATATTTCCAGTACTTGAGACCTTGAAATACATAATGGGATTAAGAATCAAGAGTATGGTATAGAATAATTTTATATTGTTATGATACTTATTTCATCCACTATGTGTACCTATCACAGTCGATGTCCCTTTGTTTTACAAGTCACACCAACTTGAATAGGGCCTAGTTTTGCAATGTGAAGCTAAGGAAATGTTGTAGTAGGGTAGAGGTTGGTTTTGAGCAGAGAAGTTAAAAGAACCACTAGATCAAAAAGGAAAAGGAGTGAATCCTTGTGCCCATTCCTTTGGTCTTGTCTGTGGTGTTCCTATCCTGAAATTTCAATGGGAGATAGAACGTCTGATCTAGGTGGATATTGGTGGCCACCCACCTATTCCACTGGGGGACCCACCATTATCTCTTTCAGACATTTAGTTTCGGCAAAAATTACTATTTTTAGTAGTTTTTTGGGTCTTAAACATTCGGAGCTGTTTTGAGACCCTAAACGACATTTTTTTGGAAAACCGGGAGCAACATGATTCCATGGTCCAATGCTTCTCACATCAAAATTTTTAGTCCTCAGATAGATATATCTAATGATTTATGGTGCATGTCAAATGAAGGTCGTATGTCCAAGTTACTTCCCCGAAAAGTTGAAACACCAATTTACCCAAACGGGGCCCATAGTTTTGGCGCTTCATCTCCTAGGGTTTGGGTTTTGGATGTTTAGGGCTTTCCATTGTTTCTAAATAATAAATAGGCCCTAAAACCTCATTTTAACTCAATTTAGAGGCTTGTAGCTACCATATATATTCTCAGAGATAAGCTACCAGGGTCCTAGCTAGTTTATTTCCATTCTGTCTGTAAGCAAATTTTAGTTCTTTGATATTAATTAAATGAAGTGTTATTTCTGCTGCATATTTATATTTCTAGTTATATGTGTATTTTTTTGTGTTCCTACATAAATCTAGATCAGTGGTATTAGACCGGTCTAATTTTTCTCAATCCTTCTTTGCATGTCCCCAACGAGGTTGGGGTATAAGGATTTGAGGCTCGATCTAGTTGAACCTTTGCAAGATCTACCCTGCAAACCCTGACGGTTGCCCATAAGGGATGAAAATAAATATCAGGGAGTAGGAGATCCTATCAAAATATTGCTCGAGGAGGCCCTCTAAAACCAAAGGAACATGATGATGGATAACGTTTCCCAGATCCTTGAAAGATTTCCCATCGACGGTGCATTTTTCAAAACTAATAAACTCTGAAGTTCTATTATAGTGGTTGGGGCTAGCCAGTCTCGAATGAATTAGATCTTGGTTGCATCCACATGCACCCCCCTTTCATCAATAATTTATCTCAGATATTGAACCTAGGTCATGCAAAAAGTGCACTTCTCCAAATTAGCACACAACTTGTTTTGCCATATTGCTTGGAGGACTTGTCAGATGTGGTGGAGGTGCTCTTCCCAAGTCTGGCTAAATATCAGAATATCATCCAAATACACTACTGCAAATGAGTTGGTGAATGGCCTCAAGATGTCATCCATCAACCTCATGAAGGTTGTGGTTGCATTCGACAACCCTAAATGCATTACCAACCATTCGAAAAGGCCCTCCTTAGCTTTGAAGGTAGTCTTCCACACATCGAAGGGTTTGATGGGTACTTGGTGATACCCAAACTTTAAATCGATCTTGCTGAAATATTTCACCCCTTTGATTTTGTCTAGAATGTCATCAATCCACAGGATCGGGTACCTATTCTAGATAGTGATCTTGTTCAGTGTCTTATAGTCAATACAGAGTCTCCAAGTCCCATCCTTCTTCTATACCAACACGATCAGGCTCCCACAGGGCGATGAAATTGGTCAGATGTGACCTTTCTATAGTATATCCTAAATTTGCCTCTTGATTTCATCGTTACTCACAATAGAGGGCTAATATATAAGTCCATTGGGTAGCGACATACCTAGGGTGAGACTAATGGGGTGCTTGACCTGACAGTGTAGAGGCACCCTTGTGGGTGAGGTGAAAATTTCCCCGTACTCCTCCACAACCTTGTCCATTTGTTGTTGTTGTGCATAGGAGCCTTGTCTGGAGGTCATGGCCACAGTTTTATTTTTTCCTTTGGGGCAGATCATCAGGAAAACAAATTTCCTGGTTTGGGAAATGAGATTATTGCATTTTTTTGTAGTAGCCAAAGAGATAGTGGTAGGCAATGGTACCTCTGGTATCCTGTACATATTATTTTCCAAGGTAAAAATAACAACACGAGGTTATGACTCATACACAGCATGTCGCTTCCACAAGTATGGTTGGCCTAATAATAAATTACAAACATTGATAGGAGCAATTTCACATAATACCTCATCTATGAAGGACTTGATGCTATAGGGAAGGCAACACTGTTGACTGACACGGAGATCCCATCCTTGGTGAAGCCACCCGATGGTGTATGGTTGTGGGTGTGTTGTGGTCGGCAAGCCTAACCGCTTCATGAAATTTTATGAAATGAGGTTCTTCTGGCTCCCATTATTGACAATGAATTGTAGCAGGGAACCCTTTACCCACATCTGGGAGTGGAAGAGATGTTCCGCCTCTTGTAGATCCTCTGGTTCCTCCTTCTGGGTCTTTGCAGTGGAAAAAATGGCGTTGGGCTCTGTATCAATAATCTGTTTCCCATTTTCATTTCCCTTTTTAGGTTTTGATTTAGAGCCAGAGCATGCATTTGATTCAAAATCCCTCATATCGGCCACGAGTGACTTCTTGGCCCAACACTCACTTGTGTTGTGAGTGGAGTTCTTATGGAACTCAAGCCACTTTCCCGTGTCCTTCTTTGGATTTATGGTGTTGTTCTTTGCTTGTGGCTTTGAAAAGTTGTCTTGGGCTACCATGCCTTGGATTTGTCATTTTTTTGCAGTTTGGGGGTACCTTTCCATTGCTTTTGATTCACAGATCCAAATTCTCGCTTCTTCTTCTTGAATTTCTACTTAATCTTGGCAGCATATCAATATGTCATACCAAGCGAGGAAATTTCGAGGAACTTCATTTCCTCCTGAATGTATCTATGTATACAATTTTGATACTTTAGCACCAAATTTTTCTCCAAATCTTTGATACCCAACTTTATGCGCAGGGTATGGAACAGATTTGTCAACTCATGCACTTCTTGATCCCCTTGTTGCTGTAGCGTGGTCCATTGTATGTACTTGTCCTCATAGCTCCCCACAGGATAGTATTGTTCCATGATGGCATCTCAGAAAGAATTCTAGGTGGGTATGACTAAGAATAGAGAGGGTTCTATCTCATACTTTTTCTCATAGTATTTTTCCCACCAGTCCTTGACAAGGGGGGTAGCTTTGAGGAGTGCAAAAATAATCTTCTCCCGGTTGCAAAATTCATGGACCGAGAAATATCCTTTTAATAGATTCAACCATATATCTATGACATATGCATCTATTTGACCCTCAAATACTAGAATGTAAAATTTTACTTGTACCTTAAAGGGATTCGTGCCTCCAGAGTGGTTGTTGGATGCAGATGCACCGTCGGTGGGCAGTCGTTCAAGGATCTAGGCAAAGTTATCCATCTTCGCATTCCTTTTTTTTTCAAGGGCCTCATCGAGAAATATTTTGATAGGATCTCTTGCTCCCTCATATTTATTTTCTTCCCCCATGGGCGGCCGTCTGGGTTTTTGAGGATAATCTTGCAAAGGTTCAATCAAATCGAGCCCGAACTCCTTATACCCCGACCTTGTTGGGGACATGCAAAGAAGGATCGATAAAAGGGAGACCGCTCTGATACCACTGATCCAAATTTATTAAAGAACACAATAGAATACAAATGTAACCATAAATACAAATATGTAGCGGAAATAACACTTAATTTCATTAATATCAAAGAACTGAAATTTTCTTAAAGACAAAATAGAAATAAACTAGCTAGGGTGTTGGTAGATTATCTTTGAGAAGAGATGTGGTGGCTACAGGCATCGAAAATGAGTTAAAATGAGGCTTGAGGGCCTATTTATTATTTTGAAACAATGGAAAACCATAAACATCCAAAACCCTAACCCTAGGAGATGAAGCACCAAAACTATGAGCCCCATTTGGGTAAATTGGTGTTTCAACTTCCCCAGGACATAACTTTGGAATACGATATCCATTTGATGTGCTCAATAGCTCGTTAGAAATATCTATCCAAGGAAATATATCTATAGGCTAGGCCACCTTTTTTTTTCACAAAAAATATTGTTTAGGGCCTCAAAATAGCTCCAGAAGTTTAGGACCTGAAAAACTGTCAAAAATAGTAAGTTGTGCCGAAACTAAAAAAATGAAAGACAAAATGGTGGGACCCCAAGTGGAATAGGTGGGTGGCCACAAATATCCACCTATATCATGACTCCAACCAGGGTGTTAGCAGCCTACATGTCTTTCTTTATTCTTAGTTAGTGGTATTACAGTTAAACGAAGCCTTTCAAATACAAGATTCACACCTATTTAGGAATTCCTTGCATGCATGATAGTTAGTCTTCCACTTTGATCATGTTACATTTACACATATACCAAGAGATAAAAATTAGGTAGTTTATCACATAGTTAACTATATGCTTGACAGGAATGCATCTTGTATAAACCATCATCCATAAAAAAAAGCATAAGCATAATATCCATCATAAGTACATAAAATCCATCATACACATATAAAAACATATAAAAATATCCATAGACACATCATAAGAGCTTCAAAAAATACATCTTGAATATATACATCAAAAAATATGTTTCCTTGTATACAAAAACATTTCACTAAATATCATGTTAGTCAAAAAATATACATATCATAAACATAGGGAAGCATCCTCATAATGGGTGCTTTCCTTGATCATACAAAATCTCTAGGGATGAGCCCCACCTAGTGGGTCCTCCGGGCTAACATGAGCACCCAGTGCTAGTATAGGAGGAGAAACCATGACATCAAGTGATGCTCTATGAAAATTTAGGCAATGCACCCTTTCGTGGGCCATCACCATCTCCAACCATATGTCTTCGAGGTCATCAAAGCCCCTAGTCGATAAACCCTGAGTCAGCCTCTCTATCCAGCTCCACGAATATCCCAATTCCACAGCACGAACATTTTTTTCCTCAGCCTGGGAATTTCCAACCCCCAGTCGATCCTCAAGATAAATAGCTCCAGCCTCTGGTGCCAATACTCGAACATGAGTAGCAACCAGCAACTCCTCGAATATGGCCACCCATGCCTCACCTACCTCAGCACATGCCAGGAGGGTAGCATCCCCACCAACAGTTGCAATGTTTCTACCCTCCCCTGAGGGAACTTCGACACTCACCTAACCCCTAAGCTGAGTCAGACCTGCCCCAAGTGGATCCCTCCTCCTAGGTTGGTGGCCTACCAAGCGAGTAGTAGGATGCCCTGGTAACCCCAAATATGAAAAAGAAACAAAAAAATAATATCAATGTCACTATCAAATACATATACATATATATTCAAAAATATAACCCTCAAAATGTAGAAAACACAAAGGGACATACCTGCAGGATCCCATGCATAGCGAGGAGGGAGAACCATGTCTGGATCCCCCCCAGAGTCTATTCTTGAATATGGAAACTCAAGGAATACCTAGGAGTTAGACCCAAACCACCCCTTGACTGTGGCATCCCAATATCGACCTGCCTCTTCCCCGCCACCATGGGGCATCACAAGTGCCCATCGACACATCGAAGAATCCCTTAGAGGACCTATAGGCACCACCACAAAGTGTCATAAGATCACAACCCACTCATACATTGTACTGTAGAGAATGCTCGCATATGAAAAGGTCTTGGTAGCACCCCTTTGTGCTTTGACCAATTGAGTGACCATACCCTGATAGACATAGCAGGACCAATAAAGAAGGTGACTAGCCTGGAATTGGTGCAACACCGCAATCTATGAACCATACACTCAGTGCATTGTCGTCAACCAATATAGGTGAACTATCATCACCAAAGCATCTCACTCAGCCAAATCGAGGATAGAGCTCACACAGATGTCACCTCGGGTAATAGGGTTAGGACCGCAGTGCCCCTCCTCCTCAGCCCAACAATGGATGTTCACTCCCCTAGGAAATATTGGATAATGAAGTGCCCCCCCTAAGGCAAGATAACCATCACAAAATAAAAAATAGTGTTGGTGTGGATCATTACATCTGTCTGGAACAAGACCATAAGATGCCATAGCATGTTCCAACATCGGACTAGGTAGCAGAGTAACCCATCTTGAGATCTTGGTATGTTTTTCTCCAGGAACTTCATCAAAAAATACCGAGCCATCGTCTCTCGAGTAGGGGGATTTTGGGCCACTTTCACATGGATATTAGGTTATTCTCTCTCTCCACACAACATCCTGCCACCAAGGAAAACACCCAAAAGTCATTTTTTGAACAAAAACCATCAAATTTCTTTAAAAATTGACTTCCTCGTGGCTGTTAAGAATCTTTACATGCTGGTTGCATGCCTTTACCAAACATAGGAGCATGTCTTAGTGTATTAAATTTTCACCACCCATGGGGCCTTCGCACAAAACAAAACCTTTATGCAGGGACCACGTGCACTATCTTCGATCACCAGCATACTCTTGCACAAAAATGGGCATAAAATTTGTACAAATTCACATTTTTATGGACCAACCACAAATGAAAATGAAAAAAATAAAAATCAAGATTTTTTACCTCCTACATGACACTGAAACATGAATCTTGGGTGCTCATGCTGACTGCAACTGCAAGAAAAGCTTGGGAGATTAGCTCTTCTCTGACCTCATACCCTAAAAAAGCACAAATAACATGAAAATGGGCCATATTGGCCTATATATTTCCCTTTTTCGATTTTCAACAACCCATAAATAGAGCTCAGAGTACCAAATCACGAAACGACTAGAAGCATAGTGATCAACACTTCATCATGTTCAATTCGGGCCCCATAAATCCAAGTTTATGAAAAGGGTCATTTTCAGGTCCATCTCCCACCATAGTTCAATTTAGGTATGCCCTCTATTATTACTTCAAAATTCAAGTTATTTCAAAAATATTTGTATGAAAAATATGCATTTACTTGGGGTATTGGTTGCCAAATCACCATATGTTCCAGCCAACAAAAGTACAAGATCAGGTATCGTTCTAACCTCAACATGAGAGGCTTCCCTAAAATTTTTTTGCATATCCTGACATCATTTATTTAGAAGAATAAAAACATAGGTTCCATTCACCCGATCATGTTTATCATCACCCCATGTTGCACATGATAAACACTCTTGTAGGTCGGTATAGCCTCACCATCCATGGCATTCATCACTCATGTAGATGACACGCCAAAGTCTGGAGCCATGGCCATAAACTTTGGCCTTGGAAGCACTTCATGTTCGTACACCTATCATCAAACATCAATTCTAGCTTTATTGATTACATGTTAAAACCCCTTTCCTGGGCTACTATTCTCTACAAAGTGGATCAGCAAAAAATGCATCACCGTTTGTCGCATTAGCATATGACACCCTCATAAGCATAACCCATCTGCTAAATTTCATATGCCTCATCGCCCTCACACTAAGACCAACACATGGGGGCCCCACCATCATCAAAACACACTCCTCACATCATTGTGCAGGATTATTTATGTTAATGGGGCACCCATCTCCATGCTTGTACATCCAAACCACTTTTATATTCCTTTGGAAATTGTACAAAGTTTTTTTTTACAAGAATAATCCCACCCATCCATTTACAATTTTTACCTGGAAGCAATCCCTAATCACTCTTGGTCAGAGTTGTGCACTATTTACCACACCCAACCATGAAAATGATAGCATGCACACACCCACCCTCGATGTCCTACCGACCCCATGGGTTTCCCCATTATAAATTTTTATCACTCCCTCCAATTGCATTTATAGCTCTGACCTTGGGATATTTAACCACCATCATCAGTTATAGCCATCTCTCATCATAATTTCCTATTAACCTATCATATTATACCCTTCTACATCAAAAACCTGGGTCCCTTGCATCAATACTTGTTTCAATTGTTCGATGCTTCCTCCTTGATGACTTCAACAACCACTTTCCGGGAAGGAGGTAGTAACTTGGATGATTTTTCACCACAATAGGGGCATCCTAGGATGTCACAATGGGAATTAGCATTTCCCATTGATGTAATCGATCCTCTTGATATTCGACATCAACAAAATTTTTCATGTGAGGGATGGTATCGTACTTCATAACCATTGCACTCTATCAGAATTCTTCAAAGACCCATATATCAGTAGGCATCTCTTTTAGCCATGCTTACATGGGAAGGTCCCTAACAGTAAAAAACTCATGCATGCATTGAGAACTTTCTATAAATGTGCTATGCATGTGGGTACCACATTAAAACTTTTTTGTTCCAAGAAAAAATGCCCTCGAGGGTGTCGAAAACCATCCTCATCAACCAATAGCAAGTCACCAACTACAAAATGTGACATGATAGAACCAGTATCTGTCAGATTATCTTAACTAGTCAAACGTCCTGACCATTGGGTATGCTTGCCTCATAGAAACATTTCTTATTTTATCTTTTACAGGTTTCTTATAGAGCATTGTGTATTTTATACTTACGGCAAGGGGTCTTCGAACCCAGTTCCAAATAAATTTACTCTCTCTCTCTCACACAAAAAAGGATCAAACAAAAAAGAAAATATAATTTATTTCAGCTATAAAATGCTTCCTAAACCTCATACACTAGGGGACAACTGGTAATACCAAAAAATCATATAGGAAAAATGCATTGCAAATGTTAAGAAGAAGGTACAAACAAACATTTTTAGGTCCAAGGAATTTAATTTTTCCCAAGGTTTAGATGAAAATTAAGGGACAATGCACCAACATCAAAGGAATTTTATGCACCACGCGATTTTTCCTTCGATAGCCCCATGGTCCTAAAGGTGGTGAAATTTCACCATCCAAGACCACTCACTCCACTTAGTACTGTCAAGGACAACCATATTTGAGCGACCTTGAGGATTAAGTGTAAACCACAAAGGAATCCCTCCACTTTGGAATCAATGTAAATCTTGGGCCAAGACAAGGAGGATAAATTCAAAAAATGTCTATATAAACTAGCCTTTGGAAGAATAAATGGAGACACATTGTTATGTTGGCCAAACTGCCTCATAGAAAACCAGCTTACATAATCCAGCATCAGAAGAATTGGAAGGCCTCATATGTTGGCCAACCAACATCTAAGTCCAATAGAGAGAGATCGACCATTTGATCTTGATCTACTATCCTTTGAGAGAGGGAAGGGATGCTTGCACCAACTCGATGGAAGGAGACCTCTTTGTTTTGGGTATCTAATCTCCATAGCTCAAAGGACCCTCTTGAAGTGCTTATAATTGTATCGTTTTTCACCACCAACACCTTATAAAGGGAGAATTCTCCACCTATGTTATTAGGCTATCTTATCCTTCGAGATTTTGTATTTTTCATCTTGTTTTTTGCATATTATTTTTACTACGTGATCTCCTCCAAGATAAAGTACCAAGAATCTGACACCTATTACCTATTGTGACACTTAGCTTTTAAATTTTTTACTAGATTTTTTTTTTTCAAATACACAATAAATAATTTAATTATATTAAAGTTGTTAATACTTTTTTAATTGTTGAAAATTTATTCTATAGGTAGGTGGTAAAAAATACTTGATGTCCCATTGTGAATATTGAGACCACCTACCAAAAGACATGGTTCAATGACTAAATGACTAACATACTCTATTAACATAATTTTATGAAACTATATATATATATCACTAGCACATTTGGCCCAATTTCCAACAGCCAAAATTTTACTTTTGTGACACATAGGTGTCCCAAGAGCGACATTAATTCCGATGTTTTTTTGGTAGTGTCACAGTTCTAACGTCTCTAATTCTTCATTTCTCTTCCAATGTTTCCAAGATTTCATCTCTCTTCTAACATTCCCAAGTTCTCGTCGCAATTCTGATGTTTTAGAAATTTAGTCGCTATTTCGACATTATGAAGCATTCATCGCTATTCCGACAGTTTGAATCTCTCATCGCAGTACCGACAGATTGAGAGTCCGTCGCAAGGCTGACGTTTTAAAAATATCATCACAATTTCGATGATTTGAAATTCTCATCGCAGTTTCGATAGTTTAAAGAGTTCGTCAAAATTCTGACAGCCAAATTTATATATGGAAAAAAAAACGTCGGGACCGAAGCATTCAAGCATTCAAATGAACGCGATGACCAAATCATTCAATAATTCAAACCCGAAATTGTTTCATATGTTGGAATTTGAACCATGAATTTTGTACTGATTGTGGCATGGAACTTAGAATTAATCTCTAATCATAGGGATCTATTAGCGAACACTTCTTTTTGCTCCGAAAATTGTCAAGTATAAGCCTTTCATATAGGTGTTACAGAGGGCAAGGAATAAAATAGATAATCACTGAGGTAAATTTGAGGTTGCAAAAGTTGGCACAAGGAGAATATGAAACGAAAGGAAACTGATGAGTTCCATTATAAGGCTCCTCTATGGAGCTATCATTGCTATAACAGTGGTATAACATAATAGAGTAAGGACTGATGTAGCCAAATGCGTATACCTATTATGAAATATTCAAGTAGAAATATTTCGTCTGTGGAGACAACACTTCAACATTAAAGGATTCCATAGAAGGCCTTCCAATTATGATTAATCATATTTATCCCTTTTAATGAAACGTACCTAATCCAATCATCTAAGTTACATCCTATGGTATGCATTGATGGATACTTAGTATTATCAAAGGCTCCTTCCCAAATGTATGTCACAAAGTTATTTCTTATATTTTCCAAAAAATATGGTCACTGAGGCTGATATGTTTGTGCTTGTATCAATTTTATAATTATGCAAGAAAAACCTCGGGAAGTTCCAGAGAAATAAATATGAACAAGGCTCATTCTTATTTTCAATCCAGTTGTTATTTATGCATTGCAGTGGTTGACATTCTTTATGAACCAGGTATTTTCATGTCATAGAATAACAACAACTTGGTGCAGGATAACAACAATCCCTTAAAATAATGGCAAGCCAGTTCAATATTAAACTTTTGGCCAGCCACTCACCCAAAATGATCAAAGGGAGTCTCATGCCATGAGCTTCCCGTTATTGGCATCGACATTAATTTTTTTTTTATTACATGGTAACCTTCCCATATGAAGAATGTTTGCTTCAATTTACCTCTAAATGTTTCAATGTCTTTAGTCATACCTTTGGCACCCATGTGCGTTGCATTTATAGTTATCACTGTCTTGGATAAAATATCTTCAGCTACAAACTGGAATAATATAAAATGCAAGCACTTCCTTGAGCAACTCATATTGTGAGGGAAATGTTTGATAAACCTCTAAAGAAGGAAAATGAGTGTGTAGGGACCATCCAAAATTTTTCTAACTATTGTATTAGGTATAACATCAGTTTCATTGATGAAATCCAACCAACATGTTTTGAATACCATAAGTACAATACTCGTTGTTTCCTAGGACATAACCATCGGAATAATCTTTATAAGTTTCAAGTAGATCGAAACCATTCAAAGTAGATCTAAGAGTCTATAATAAGAAACATGAGAGGTTCCATTCAATTCTACAAGAACTTGAGGATATATGAGAATCAAGTTAGTAGGGTAAGGAAATGTTAAATTGAAGGTGAATGGTAAATACCAGTTTCCAACAAAGCTGCACATTCTTCGGTTGATCCAGGTGGATATTGGTGGCCACCCGCATATTCCACTTAGGGCCCCACCATTGTCTCTTTTAGTTTTATTCACAACTTACTATTTTTAGCAGTTTTTTGGATCCTGAACTTCTGGAGCTATTTTGAAGCCCCAAACAGAGATAGTATGCCAAAGTTACGTCCCTCGGAAGTTGAAACCCAAATTTACCCAAACAGGGCCCATAGTTTTGATGCTTCATCACCTAGGGTTAGGTTTTTGGATGTTTAGAATTCTCCATTGTTTCTCCATAATAAATAGGCCCTCGAGCCTCATTATAATACAGTTCAGAGGTCTAGAGTCGCCACATCTCTTCTCATAGATTCGCTACTAGCACCCTAGATATTTTATTTCCATCATGTTTGTAAGCATATTTCTGTGATCTGATATTAATGAAATGACACCTTGTTTCCACTGTATTTCTATGTTTATGGCTATTTCTATATTCTGTTACATTCTTGCATAAATCTTGATCAGTGGTATTATAGTGTTCTACTTTTTCTTGATCCTTCTTTGCATGTCCCCAATGAGGTCGGGGTATAAGGATTTAGGGCTCGATCTGGTGGAACCTTTGCAAGATCAGCCTATCAAACCCTGACGGACGCCCATGGGAGACAAAAATAAAGATGAGGGAGCAGGAGATCCTATCAAAATATTTCTCGAGGAGGCCCTCGAAAAACAAAGGAATGCGATGATGGATAAATTTTCCTAGATATTTCAACGACTGCCCACTAGCGACGCATCTGCATCCAACAGCCACTCTGGAGGCACGAATCCCTTTAAGGTACAAGTAAACTTTGACATTCCCATATTTGAGGGTCAAATAGATGCATATTCCATAGATAGATGGTTGAATATATTAGAAGGATATTTCTCAGTTCATGATTTTTCCGACCAGGAGAAGATTATTTTTTCACTCCTCAAAGCTACCCCCCATGTGAAGGACTGGTGGGAAACCTATTGTGAGAAAATGAACGAGACATAACCCTATATGTTCTCAGACGTACCCACTTAGAATTAATTCCGAGAGCCATAAAGGAACAATATTATCCCATGGGGAGATATGAGGACCAGTACATACAATGGACGAAACTGCGAAAACAAAAGGATCAAGATGTGCATGAGCTAACAAATCTATTCCATACCCTACGCACAATGTTGGGTATCAAATATTCAAAGAAACATTTGGTGCTAAAGTATCACAGTTGTCTACATAGATACATTCAGGAGGAAATGGAGTTCCTCGACATGTCCTCGCTTAGTATGGCATACCGGTATGCTGCCAAGATTGACCATAAATTCAAACAGAAGAAGTGAAACTTTGGATCTGCAAATCAAAAGCAAGGGAAAGGTGCCCACAAACCGTAGAACAAAGGAAAAATCCAAGGCATGGTAGTCCAAGACAACCTGTCAAATACACAAGAAAATAACAACACCATGAAGCCAAAGAAGGACATGGGAAAGTGGTGTGAGTTCCATAAGAGCTCCACTCACAACACAAGTGAGTGTCATTCTAAGGAGTCGCTAGTGGCCGAGATTAGGGCTTCTGAATCAGATGCATGCTTCGACTTTGAATTAGAACCTGACAAGGTGAATGACAAAGGGAAGCATATTATTGATGTGGAGCCCAATGCCACTGTTGCCACTACGAAGATCCAGAAGGAGGAACTAGAAGATCTAGAGGAGGCAGAGCATCTTTCTCACTCCTAGATGTGGGTAAAGGGTTCCCCTCTATAGTTCATTGTCGACAATGGGAGCCAAAATAACCTCATTTCAGTAGATGTAGTGAAGCAGTTGGGCTTGCTAACCACAAAACACCCACAACCATACACCATCGGGTGGATTCACCAAGGATGGGATCTTCACGTCAGCCAGTAGTGCCGCCTTCCCTATAGCATCAAGCCCTTCACGAATGAGGTATTTTGTGACATTTCTCATATTGATGTTTCTGATGTATTATTAGGCCAACCATACTTGTGGAAGTGACATGCTGTGTATGAGTCCCGACCTCACGCTATTATTGTTACTTTGGGAAATAAATTGTACAGGATACCAGAGGTACCACCACCTCCCACTATCTCTTTGTTTAATGCAAAACAATGCAGTAAGATCATTTCCCAAACCAGGAAATTTGTTTTCCTAATGATATGCCCCTAGAGCAAGAAGAATACTATGGCCACGACCTTGAGACATGGCTCCTCTGCATGACAACAACAAATGGAAAAGGTTTTACAGGAGTACGGGGACATCTTCACCTCACCCACAGGGGTGCCTCTACACTATCAGGTCAAGCACCCCATTGAACTTACCCCGGGTGTGCCGCTACCCAATGGACCAATCTATAGGTTCTCTATTCTGGAGAATGATGAAATCAAGAGGCAGATTTAGGAGATACTATAGAACGGTCACATCCGGCCAAGTTCATCACCCTGTGGGAGCCCGATCGTGTTGTTACAGAATAAGGATGGGACTTAGAGACTCTGTATTGATTATCGGGCACTAAACAAGGTCATTGTCTGGAATAGGTACCTGATCCCACAGATTGATGACCTTTTGGACCAACTCAAAGGGGAAAAATATTTCAGCAAGATCGACTTGAAGTCTGGGTATCACCAGGTACCAATCGAACCCTCTGATGTGTGGAAAACTGCCTTCAAAGCCAAGGAGGGCCATTTTGAATGGCTTGTCATGCCTTTCGGATTGAAAAATGCTCCCGCAACCTTCATGAGTTTGATGGAAGACATCTTGCATCCATTCACCAACTCATTTGTAGTGGTATACTTGGATGACATCCTTATCTTCATCCAGACTTGGGAAGAGCACCTCCACCACATCCAAGAAGTCCTCCAAACATTGCGGAAACACAAGTTGTGTTCCAATTTGGAGAAGTGCACTTTTGGCATGAGCCAGGTTCAATATCTGGGATACATTATTGATGAAAGGGGGGTGCATGTGGATCCAGACAAGATACAAGTAATTCGAGATTAGCCAGCCCCAACCACCCCAACAGAGCTTCGCAGCTTTCTGGGTCTTTCTAATTTCTATTGCAGGTTCGTGTTGGGATTCTCTGATATCACTTGGCCCTTGAGTCAAGTCACCAAGGGAGGAGCGAAAGAAAAATTCTATTAGTCGAAATCTCAATAGAAGGCGTTCGTAGAATTGAAACATCACCTCTATTATGCCCCAGTGCTCACATTACTAGACTTGCAACAACCATTTAAGATCGAGACAGATTCCTATGACTATGCTATTGGGGAAGTTCTTACTCAACAGGGGCATCTAGTGGTATATCACAGTGAGATATTGTCTGACACAGTTCGAAAGTATCCCACTTATGAAAAAAAATGTATTCCATTGTGCAGGCTTGTTGACAATGGAAGCATTGCATTTTTGGGAAGGAGACAATCATCCACACAGACCACCGACCCTTTTAGTTCATACAGACACAAGGGAAGTTGCAGAATGATCACCATCAGAAGTGGTTCACATTTCTGCAACAATTTCATTTGAACATTAAGTACAAGAAGGGTAGCACCAATAATGTTGCATATTGCCTCAACCGAGCACCGATCATGGTCATAACCACCGTTCTCATCTCTTGTGGGCATGAGAATTCTGACTGGCCGCTTCTATACAAGAGAAATCCAGAATTTAGCCACACCTACAAGGCACTCTTGGGGGGTGTGCAAGTTCCAAATTTTCACCTCCAAGATGCACTATTATGTCACCTGGGACATATTTGTTTTCCTTCAAGTGAGCGTGCCAAGATGATATGGGAAGCACACTACATTCGAGTCGTTGGGCATTTTGGGGTCGAGAAAATAGTGGCAATACTAGAGAAATATTTCTATGGGCTGAACCTTCGACAGGATGTCGGGAAGTACATCAGATCCTGAACTTCGTGTGCCATTCCCAAAATGACCATAAAAAAGAAAGGGCTCTATACTCTGCTACCTGCCCCTAGTCGACCTTGGGAATCCATCTCCATGGATTACATGTCAAGCCTTCCTTATACTAAGCATGGAAACAACCGTGTTTTCTTGGTCATCGACAGATTCTCAAAGATGGCCATTATGGTGCCCTGGAAGAAGAATATCACAATAGAATCCACTGCTAAACTCTTATTTGAATCAGTGTGGGTGCACTTTGGGATCCCAAAATCTATCATATCAGATTGTGATAGCAGGTTCCTCAGCACATTTTGGTCTAGCCTCTGGTCAATGTTGGACACCAAGCTCACCAAATCCACATCTTTCCATCCCCAAACTGATGGCCAAAGAGAGGTCGTCAATAGGATGATTGTACACATTCTACACATGTACAATTCAAAGCATCCATGTGCATGGGATGAGAGCCTTCCCTATGTACAACACAGTTATAACCAGGCTCTCCACAACTCAACCGGCCACAGCCCCTTTCAGGTGGGCTTGGGATTCCAGCCACTATGTGCCATTGATGTAGCCCTACCATTTGCAACTACTCAGGTCGATTTAGCTCATGTCCAGTATGAAGCTGAAAAAGCAAAAAACTTTATCGAGCGAATTCAACACATCTGCCAATAGTTTCATGACATATTGGACAGAGCCAATGCTAAGTACAAACAATGACATGATCAACATTGGGTGACACACAACCTCCAGGTGGGCAAAAAAGTGTGGCTACATTTGCAGAAGGAGTGTCTCACTGGACCCCACCGCAAGATTCACTCGCTCCGATATGGGTCATACACCATCGCCAAGGCTGTAGGGAACAATGCCCTTCAGCTTAGTATTCCACCATTCCTTGGTTTGCACCTAATATTCAATGTAGATCGCCTTCGTCTCTACTTCCCACCTCTATTGGACACCTTTTACATTGAAAAATAACTCACACCAAAAGAGTTAAACCCAGACTACATGGAGTAGGCCACCACATACTGTATCATGGACATGCAAATCAAGAACACTCGCCAACAGAAGATCCAACTATATTGGGTTGTCAAAGCTGACCAAATCCTGCACCAAGGCAAGTGGTTCACCAGGGACCAAGTTCAAGATAATTCTCCTCATCTCATGGAGGAACTCAACGCAATAGGGACCATTTCTTCCTAAGGGGGGAGGAATGATCTAGGTGTATATTGGTGTCCACCCACCTATTCCATTTGGGGCCCCACCATTGTCTCTTTCAGTTTTTTTTCACAACTTACTAATTTTTAGAAGTTTTTTTGGTCCTAAACTTCCGGAGCCGTTTTGAAGCCCCAAATAGAGATACTATGCCAAAGTTATATCCATGGGAAGTTGAAACACCAATTTACCCAAACAGGGCCCATAGTTTTGACACTTCATCTCCTAGGGTTAGGTTTTTGGACGTTTAGAATTCTCCATTGTTTCTCCATAATAAATAGGCCCCCGAGCCTCATTGTAATATAGTTCAGAGGTCTGGAGTCGCCACATCTCTTTTCAGAGATTTGCTACTAGCACCCTAGATATTTTATTTCGATCATGTTTCTTAGCATATTTCTGTGATTTGATATTAATGAAGTGACGCCTTGTTTCTGCTGCATTTCTATGTTTATGGTTATTTCTGTATTTTGTTGCATTGCTGCATAAATCTAGATCATCGGTCCTCACATTTGTTACCAAATAAGAGTGAGTGCAACAACTCCCACATGCATTCCAAATGGAGAACCAGGAATACAAAATACATTTACTTGCTTCCCAAATATTACATTTACTTGCTGAAAAGGACAGGGTTAGAAGAGAGATGGAACTAGCAGAGATAGGGCATCATTATTCAAATTTTGAGAGAATTAAAGTGAGATTGAGGGAACTAGAATTCCTTTCTCTTCAAATCAAAATAAAGGATGCAAAAGCCTTGATGCTATCATAAATGAATAAGAAAAACAAGGCTGAAAATTTCAAGAATGCTTCTGAGGTCAAGCCTCTAAACCTTAACCTTAAATGAGGTGAAGTATGCTATGATCCTTTCACTCAGCATTGGACTCAATGTCAAAATTATTATGATACAAAGGCAAAGGCTGTGGAAGACAACATTGTTGCTAACAAAGAGGAAGATATAACCAAATTAGAGGAAGCCATAGCAACGCAAACTGCTGAGGATGATGGAAAGCTTGTTGACAGTGACGCTCCTGTATCAGAAGATGAAAAGGTGTATTTTTTGCATGATTTTCAAATTCCAATTTAACTTACTGGACGACAGAAGTATGGGGGTGCTCAAGGGGCACCTTTAGCTTTTATGGCTAGAAAGCAGACGATTGAGGCAACTTGTGGAGTGAAAGTTCCTAGCAATGATGGAAGGAGGCATAGCCTGACATTAATTTCAAATGATTACAAGCGTAGAAGAGGCCCGTTGTAATATATATAATAATATAAGCATACCTATATATATAAGCAATGAGGTGCTATAATATATATCAACATAAATTTGATGTTAAGTATTAAAAAGATTAAAGATCCAATCTATTAACTCGGTATGCCTACAAGAGAACATATTCCATCAATCAATATCATGAAACAAAATAAAATTCCATCTACATATTATAAAAGTATTGATTTATAGTTAGGAGGTGTGAAGTAAATATAAGAAAAAACATACGAAATTTATCCAAATTCCAAAAAAATTCTTTAAGAAAACTGTAGTTGCCTACATTTTAAACAACTCTAATATCATTCAACTGCACTAACCCTTTCATTAAATTCCTTGAATGTGAAATGTTCTAATTAGCATCTAGGAATTTTGCAACCTCTATCAGCTTCTTAATTTCCTCCATCTGCTTTGTTCATTCAATCTGAGTATTCTATAAGCTGGAAATAAATATTCCATCTAGACTTTACAGTCATCTAAGGCACACTGGAAATAAAGCTGCTCCTTTTCAACCTAGATCAAATATTCACTGCAAATTTTTGAACTGCTAAACTTCCATCTCAATTATACTCACCATCTTTTCCTACTTTGGAATTAATTTCTACTTCAATATTAGTGCACTGTCTCGCTCTCTCTTAATTTCTCTTTCCTCTCTAATTTTTTCCCTCTACAATAAACATAGTACCATATGTTGAAAAATTAAAATAACTTTCGAAACAAGACCAATATTATAATCACACCTAAAAGGAGAGGTCCGTCAAGCTTGTTTTGAACAAAGCATACCTTGGTCATATTTTTAGGCTGGAACTTATCTTCTCCCTGAGATGACAACATATCAGGACTTTGCACAAGGGTCATTGAAACTTTCGCATTTCGATTTACTCTAGATGTGTCATGCAGTAAATCCATGATACATTCTAATTGTTCCATGATATTATCATTCTAAATATCCCATAAGTTGTAGTTCTTTATAATATACAATGCATTAATAAATTTTATCCTATTATTCTAATGTGAATGATTTCTAGACTACATTGTCCTTTTTACTATGCATCCATCTGCATAATTGAGAAACACTCTGTTTTAGAATGATCTGCATTATTGAGAAGATATTAGTTTTAATGTAATCATATGTATTTCTTGGTAGATGCCATATTTTAAAATAGGCTCTATTAGAGGCATCATCAACTTTCCTCACAAGGCCTCTACAGCTAAGAGCCATAATCACAAGTAGTGTCAAAAACCTAGAATTAGAAAATATCTTTTAATATATGGTTAATTGAGGGATATTACATAATGTTTCCAAGTAATTTCTCAGCAAAAAAATGGCAAGAGAAATAAGTATCTAACAGTCAAAATGTATAGAAGACTTTTAGACAAGAAATTTTCATATAAAAACTTTGAACCATTTGGATCTGAAAGTGAACAATATTGTATGACACCAGTGACAAGTGTACTTTGATACTGAAATCGTACAAAAAATCATATTTTCTCAAACCATATAATAATATCGAACATAGATGACCGAGTGTTGCACCATGTCCAAATAAATGAGATGAAGTGACAAGCATGTAGCTATGAGGATAATATTATAACTAAGTAATAACATAATATAATCATGTCTTCATCAAATAAAGAAGAAAATCACATGCATATAGTTCAAAACATGCAGAAGCATGAGAAATTTTCTCATGCATAAACACCCAAACAAAAGACCTTAAGAATGATGATTATGGTATAAAATCTTTCCAAACAATCCAATTCTAAGACTAATGAAGTGATGGGTTATTAATTAAAATATACAAGAAGATTCCAGTACTTGAGACATTAAATATAAGTTGGCAGACATAATGGGAATAAGAATGTTGAGAATGGTATAAAATATTTCCAGTACTTGAGACCTTGACATAAATAATGGGATTAAGAATGAAGAGTATGGTATAGACTGATTTTATATTGTTATGATACTTATTTAATCCACTATGTGTACCTATCTCAGTCAATGTCCCTTTTTTTACAAGTCACACCAACTTGAATAGGGCCTAGTTGTGTAATGTGAAGCTAAGGAAATGTTGCAGTTGGGTAGAGGTTGGTTTCGAGCAGAGAAGTTAAAATAACCAATAGATCAAAAAGGAAAAGGAGTGAACCCTTGTGCCCATTCCTCTAGTCTTGTCTATGGTGTTCCTAACCTGAAATTTCAATGGGAGATAGAACATCTGATCTAGGTGGATATTGGTGGCCACCCACCTATTCCACTAGCGGACCCACCATTATATCTTTCAGAATTTTAGTTTTGGCACACATTACTATTTTTAGCAATTTTTTGGGTCTTGAACTTTCAGAGCCATTTTGAGATCCTAAACGACGTATTTTTTGGAAAACCGGGAGCACCATGATTCCATGGTTTGATCTTTCTCACATTAAAATTTGTAGTCCTTGGATAGATATATCTAATGAGGTATGGTTCATGTCAAATGAAGGTCATATGCCAAAGTTACAACGCTAGGAAGTTGAAACACCAATTTACCCAAACGGGGCCCATAGTTTTGGCGCTTCATTTCCTAGGGTTAGGGCTTTGGATATTTAGGGTTTTACATTGTTTATAAATAATAAATAAGCCCTCAGGCCTCATTGTAACTCAAATTAGAGGCCTGTAGCCGCCACATCTCTTGTCAGATATAAGCTACCAGCACCCTAGCTAGTTTATTTCCTTTTTTTCTGTAAGCAAATTTTAGTTCTTTGATATTAATTAAATGAAGTGTTATTTCTGCTGCATATTTATATTTCTAGTTATATGTGTATTATGTTTTGTTCCTGCATAAATCTGGATCAGTGGTATCAGAGAGGTCTACTTTTTCTTGATCCTTCTTTGCTTGTCCCCAACGAGGTCGGGGTATAAGGAGTTGGGGCTCGATCTGGTTGAACCTTTGCAAGATCTGCCCCACAAACCCCTGTGGCCGCCCATGGGGATGTAAAGAAATATGAGGGAGTAGGAGATCCTATCAAAATATTTCTCAAGGATGCCCCTGAAAAACAAAGGAACACGATGATGGATAACTTTTCCTACATCCTTCAACGATTTCCCACCGACAGTGAATTTTCATCCCATAATTACTCTGGAGGCACGATTCCTTGTAAGGTGCAAGTAAACTTTGAAATTCCCATGTTTGAGGGTCAAATAGATGAAAATGTTGTAGATATATGGTTGAATCTACTAGAATGATATTTCTCAGTTCATGACTTTTCCGACTGGGAGAAGATTATTTTTGCACTCCTCAAAGCTACCCCCATGTCAAGGACTAATGGGAAACCTACTATGAGAAAAAGGATGTGATAGAACCCTATCTATTCTCAGTTGTACCCACTTGGAATTATTTATGATATGCCATCACAGAACAATACTATCCTGTGGGGAGCTATGAGGACACGTATATACAATGGACCACGCTGCGACAATAGAGGGATCAAGATGTGCATGAGCTGCAGGGAAAATTTTAAGGATGGAAGTTTATCTTAAAGTTTAGAAACCTTGGTGAATGTTATTAGTCCCTAATATGAAAATTGTAAAAATGTTTGGTGATAATTTTGCAAAAAATATTTATATTTATAATGATTTTATATTATTCTATATAAAATATTGGCGATTTTTAAGGTAAAATAATTTTGTACTATAAAATTTGGGTGAATAAATTTTAGAAAAAAATGGAAATTGACGAATTTGAATTTTTGAAAAAGCATGAAAAACTAGCCCACCTGCGAATATTAGCCCCTAAAATTTTCCCTGATGAGTTGACGAATCTGTTCCATACCTTGGGCACAAAGTTGGGTATCAAAGATTCAGAGAAACATTTGATGCTAAATCGTCACAGCTATCTGCATAGATACATTTACGAGGAAATGGAGTTCCTTGACATATCCTCACTTCGTATGGCATACCACTATGCTGCCAAGATTGAGCATAAATTCAAGCAGAAGAAACGAGACTTTGGATCTGTGAATCAAAAGCAAGGGAAAGGTGCCCCCAAATCATAGAACAAAGGAAAAATCCTAGGTATGGCAGCCCAAGGCAACCGACCAAAGCCACAAGCAAATAAAAACACCATGAAGTCAAATAAGGACATGCGAAAGTGGTGTGAGTTCCATAAGAGCTCCACTCACAACACAAGTGAGTTTTGGGCCAAGCTATAATATTCCCAAATGGGGAATGCAACAATATATGAACAAAAAACTGGAAATAGCAGTGTAAATCAACTCATTAACATTGGATACCAATATGGATACATATCATCATATATTATATTAGAAAATCAATACATAATAGTAGGGCATGAATCATATACAATGAGGAAACAAGCCTCCCATAAGCAATCCCTGCTAAATATGAACTACTGCTACAATAAAAAATGTTGGAAGAATGCCACAGTGTAGTTATAAACACAATACTACAGAAAAATAATGTAAAAAAGATGTAGGTTTGTTATATGCCTCAAAAGATATTCCCAATATATCTCTACGCTTAATACAAACTCCTACAAAGAACCCGTAAAGGGTTTTCAGAAATACACTCTATACAAGATGGGATCTAAAGTGCTAGTGCTAAATATTTACTACAAACTGAAGCACATGAGTGTATAAGGCTAAAATATAGAATATCTTATGTATATCCCCTCAAAGGCCTCCTCCAATAAAAGGATGAACCCTTCAATCAAAGGAAAACACTCCAAAAGAGCCATAAGATCCTTCACTGAAGTTGCCCTCAAAATTAATGAAATTCCCAGCTGGAACAATGCTGGAAATGATGGGAAATAGTTAGCCTGGTGTGACATATCTAAAATATGTCCAAGATCCCTCCAAAATGATCCCCCAAGAGCAAGAATCCTTCCTCCTATGAGAAACTAGCTTAGAAAGTGGGTTTCTAAACCCTCCACTGCAACACCCTACAACACAACACAATAACCTACATAAACTGTGTTGATGAAGAAAGTTGTAGCTTGGCCTAAAAACCAGAATGTGGAAATGAATTTAATTCTCTCCCATGAGGCCTCTCAAGGAAATATATGGGATTCCCACTCGGGAACACTAGGTGATAAACAACACAAAAACCCTGCTAAGAAACAAAGTAATGCAAATTCTAAACATACCATATACAAAATAATATTCCAAAACGTAACCCCATGTTGCTACCATCCTCTTCCTTATGTATATTATGAGCTTCTTTCCCTTGGCCCCACTCAATTAGGTCATTTCCTCCATGAAATCAATCTCCCTCCAAAAATGCGTTATTCCTTAATTAATCTCCACTCCATAACAACGTTGTTGACTTAGTGAAAGTCGACTGAATCAACATGATCCAACCCCTGTTCACACTTGGAGGTACTTTATTTAGCTGCTAAAAAGGTCTCCTTTCACACTTGAAGTGTTTTTATTGTTTCTTAGGAGATTTATGGGCCTCCCAACCCACTTATTCACCTACCTAGTGATAAAACAAACTATAATATTCCATTTAGATGAAGGCTAAATTTTTGGAATATTACAGTCCTTGTTACACCATATTTTTGGTCATATAACCTATTATTAATAGATGAACCCAAGTACACCATGTAAGACCAATTTTACCCCAAGTAAAAAAAAATTCACCACATTAAATAACTTATTTGGTCATATTTAACCCACAACAAAGAAATTAATTAAATAAATCCTTATTTATTTAATCATTTCCTAAGAACAAGTTATCTAAATCATTATTTAAATAATATTCTTAGTTAAATTTGACTAAATCATCCATAAATAATCAAATAAACCATTATTTATTTAATTATATTCCCATCATTCCCCTAAAATGCTAAATAAATCATTTATTTATTTATTATTTATAAATAAAGGAATTGACCCAAGTCAAGAATCCTTTTCGCTCCAAAAAATATAATAACGATAATGGGTTAGATGACCAAAAAATGGTGTAACAGATTGCCCCCCAACGTATGAGTGTTAGGAGCAAATCATATGACCAAAGTACGTTGTAATAACTGAATCACGAAATAGTAAGATAGAAATGAAAGAGAGGAATGTAAGGTAATCTAAAGTGGTGGAGGACTAGACCCTGAGGAGACGAGACTTACAGGTGCAACAAGTCTCAAGTGTATGATGTGGTACCAATGTGAAATGTGGTGGGGGAGGCATACCTATGCCTGCCGAGACAATAGTACAAAGAATAAGGCACCCGGAAAACCACGGAACGCGATAGTAAAAGTAGTGTTGGCCTAATCATGAGCCAGAAATCAAGAATGATGAATCCCACATACATGCGATGGCTGGAATAATTTTCAGGACTTATACAATGATATGGTAGTACATGAGATACTAATATACCCAAATGTCCCCTACACACGGGTAAGGGCTCGCGAAATCAGACTGACACGTGTAAATCGAAGAGGTGCTGCGAGCGACTGAGGCCGATATCATAAAATGAGAGGAGCTACATCAAGTGATGGAATGAAGAAGTCATCCGGGTATGTGGGGGGCTACCTGCAGGGCCACCCCCTCCTGAGGGTTGAGACATCTCACACATGCCCGGGTATCACCAATAGCTGCTGCTGCATCACTAAACCGTCAAGTGTATAGATCACGATCAGGCTGAAAAGAGCTCGAACCAAGGTATACCGCCCCTAGACCTGACTTCTGGATTAGACGACGGTGCCTTCATCCACCATTTTCTACCTATCATCATCCATGAGACCCTCGGGGAACATTCCCTCTGAATCCTCCTATATGGTTTCGCTTGACCTTCCTTTGGCGATCACCTTGGGCTCAACATCGGTAGATCCTTTATCTACTTACTCCTCTGTCACCCCTTGTGACGACACACATGTGAACCTCTCTTCTCATGATGATGACTCAGGTAGCTTCGCCACATCAGATGGTCTTTCTCCCACCAGTCACCCCATCTTCTATCATGATGATGACCTTAAGTCAGAAACCACCACCCCTAAATTTATCTGTTCCCCCTTACATCAAACCCATGCGTTCACACCACATACACCTTGTGGCCATTACATTGAAACCCAATGTTTGAGTAAGGAGGCACCCATATTTGAGAGACCAAGAGAAGCACTTCTCTACCACTCTCCTAGTATATCTGGTCATGCTGACTCTAGTACCATTTTTATTCCATATTTCAAAGAACCTCTAAAGTCCCATATCACTTCAAATCACTCTCGGGATGATACCCCTTATCGTTCCTTCATCTTACATCGGCAACCCAGTATTTTCGACCTTGTTGTTGACCAACCTATAGGTTTTCCAAGAGAGCATCAATTCATCCTCTCCAAATCCTCTATTTGGGATAGTGGCACTAGGTATGCCAACCCAGAAACTTAAAGTCCATTTGCTTCATACATGTAGTACTTAAGGAGATTGGTAATTCTCCATTTCCTTTCTCAAACTGCATAACCATACCAAAAACAAATGGTGCACCATTTCCTTAAAATGTGTTTAAATTCTCCTTTTTTATACATCCATTTTGGCATGACCACAACATGCTTAAGGGCACCTATGCCCCTCAACCATAAAAATCCCAGATCTCAGCAAAAAAAAACACTGAAACCCCCTTTCTTTTCCAAGTCACACTTTTTAGGTCGCTTCCTGGGACAGGTCGCAGTTTTCTGCCCAGTACCTACTACCCAGGCCACATAACAGACCCCAAAAAGTGAAACCTGGACTGTTCATGAGCTCTGGGTACCTTTTAGTTTTTAGTACCTTGATCTTTCACCAGGACACATTTTTTTCCACGAAGAGTCTATTCACCTCTCCTACAAATCAAATTTCTTCACTTACAATACTTGTAGTTGAGGCACCACTTTGCCTCCTTAATCGTCTTTGTTCGTGATTGATTTTCGTCATGAGCTACCCTTTTGTACTCATGATTTTATGGTTCCCCATTGGACCTTTACTCTGAGGTAGCACCATCAAGTCGCCCTTGTTTAGCGCATTCGAGTTGAGTCATCATCGCATTCATGGAGTCTATCCCGAGTCCCTTTGTACCCCACTATAGTCCTCCATCCTTTCTTACTTGATCTCTCTCTCGTGTCACACATTATGGCCTTCAGTACCCTTGTCCCATATCCCTCATGATATTGTGCCAGTCACTGCCAAGCCATTCATGCCCTTTATGATCTAACAAGGGACGTCATCCAACCACTCCTCCTTGTCCCTCATTTCATTATCATCATTAGTATCCATCTGTTCGTCACTCTACTATTTTATCCCATGCCTTCATTGAGATTCCCTTGTTTCCTCACCTATGGCGGACCTACTTCTGTCGACATCACTTCATTTACTCCAGAAGCCAAGTCTTGGGGGTAGTGTACATTGGTTCGAGCTTCTTTCATCATGATCGTGATATATACACTTGATGGTCCAATGATGTAGCAGCATCTATTGATGATTCTCGGGCATGTGTGAGATGTCTCAACCCTCATGAGGGGGTGGCCCTGCAGGTAGCCTCCCACATGCCCGGATGACTTCATTTCAGCCCTTCATGCAGCTCCGCTCATATGATGATATCGGCCTTAGCCGCTTGCAGCACCTCTTCGATTTGCACGTATCAGCCAGATTTTGTGAGCACTTCCCCGCGTGTAGGGGGCATTTGGGCATATTTACATCTCATGTACTACCATATTATTGTATAATTCTTGACGATTATTCCAGGCATCGCATGTATGTGGGATTCATCATGTTATTTATCTGGCTCATGTTTAGGCCAGCACATGCTTCCTTATTGCATTCCGTGGTTTTTCGGGCACCTTATTCTTTGTGCTTATTGCGTTCTATGGTTTTCCGTGTGCCTTATTATTTATACTTTGTCTCGGTGGGCATAGTTATGCCTCCCCCGCCGCCTTTCACACAGGTAACACTTCATACACAAGATACTTGTTGCACCTGTAAGTCTCATCTCCTCAAGGTCTAGTTCTTTAGCACATCAGACAACATTACACTTCTCTCTCTCACTTCACTTTCGATATCTAGTGATTGAGTTCTTACAACGTACTTCGGTCATACAATTTTCTCCTAACACTCGTATGTTGGGGGGCAATCTGTTACACCATTTTTTTGGTCATCTAACCTATTATTATTAGATGAACCCAAGTACACCATGTAAGACCAATTTTACCCCAAGTAAAATTTCTTTCACCACATAAAATAACTTATTTGGTCATATTTAACCCAAAACAAAGAAATTAATTAAATAAATCCTTATTTATTTAATTATTTCCTAAGAACAAGTTATTTAAATCATTATTTAAATAATATTCTTAGTTAAATTTGACTAAATCATACATAAATAATTAAATAAACCATTATTTGTTTAATTATATTCCCATCATTCCCCTAAAATGATAAATAAATCATTTATTTATTTATTATTTATAAATAAAGGAATTGACCCAAGTCAAGAACCCTTTTCCCTCCAACAAATATAATAAAATATTCCTAAAGGGTGCTTCTAGAATTTGATTAATAATATTTTATTCATGCACCGAGTTCTAGACCGCCCCAATATTTTGTTATAAATAGGAGGGTTTTCCCCATTCATTAGTCACCTCCATTGCATTAGATCACACTAGATCTACTCTTGGTCACCATTTCCATTTGTTTGAATTTTGAACTCCCATTGAGTTCCATGTTTGTTAGGGTTTTCCACATTAACCAAAGAGAGGAATTTTATATCTGAAACATTGAGGACTTCCAAGAACCCATCCCACTGAGGAGAACTGGAAAACACCTTTCTTGTTTTCGTCTCAGGTGCCCCATTCTTTAATATAATATAAGATTATCTTTATACATTGTTCTTGTCTTGTTCATTGGATGCATGTAGCCATTTTATATCTTATCTGCTTAATATATTTTATGCTTAGATCTAATTTTATGCAGCAAACTTAAAGATATTTTGCAGCCATACTTTGTGTTAGGGCTACTTGATATGCATAGCTAAAGTGATCTTTTACGACAAAAGAATCATATTAACAGTCCTCCCCTCCAAAATGTTGCTTGTCCTCAAGAAACTGTATAGGGAGAGAAAAAATTCCTCCCCTCCTCCTCTTGTGGCCTCCTGATGTAGGGGCATTAGACACTTGCCAGCAATGTAGGAGGTTTTTTCCACATGTTGTGGCTAGGAGAGTTAGAAATCCATCTTTGTAACAACTAGGTGTAAATACCTCAACTGACTATTTTTATTTAGATTAGTTAGGATTGTAGAAGTCGAAGAGATTTGGATTCGATCCATCTATCATATTCAGTAGTTGAATAATTGTACTTAGGTGTTTGATTTTCGTAAATGGTCCCCACAGAGGAACCAAAAGGAAATATGTTGATATATATAAATGTAATCCCTCGGATATAAGAGAGGAAAATTAGAATAAGAAAGAGAATCTCTGCAGTAAACTCTATGTAAGAACAATGGCTTCCAATTGAATGAATTTCAATCTTTTTTGTCTATCCATATTCTTGAATTGTCGGTTAGGAGAACTTCGTTGATTCGGAAGCGATTGTCCACTGGTAACTCCATTCTCTGTCTTTGTATGCTCATGAATTGGTTGGATTTCCTTTGAACTCCCGTGAAGATTATTGGAAAACCCTGTGGATTTAACTCTCTCGTAGGTGTGGACTGCGTAATGAATCCGCAATAATATTCGTGGAATTCCCATACGAAAGAATAACCTGCTTTGTTAAATTTAGGCCGGTACCGAGACTAACCGGAGGTAGTAACCCAAGTTAAGATGTACAAGAGAGAGCGCAACCCGAGTGCATAGCCGTGGTTAATCACTGTACAACAAAACCATAGTGGATTTCCAAGGGCGGATTGCCCTATTCCGCACCGCCTCTCGATGTTAAGCGGTATTCATGGGTCGAGTAGCGATTCCATAGGGAATCTTCCACGTGTCCCAAGTACGTTTTGTTAACATGAAATTTCGCGCGTTAAAGTCCGACGGGGGACGCGTAGCTAAATGCACCCTAGCCGTTGATCGGGGCGAAGGAGATCGAACGGTGGGAGCGAGAGGAAGACATGCGAAGTTTAATGAAGAAGCATGGGAATTAACCTAAGGTCTAAGCGGCTGATTGATTAACAATTGACATATAATGTGGGTACTGGGTTGCGACTTGTTATAGATTTAGATGCGTTGGACTATGTATATAAGGTTTCATATGTATACATATATATAAAACAAGCGGCTATAACTCTATTATAAAGTCGGAAATATATATATATAGGCATGAGATATCAATTTTCGAAGGTTCTAAAAATACAAGGGTTCGGATATAAATATATATATCTCTATATATATATGTATGCAAGCCGGGGAGCATAGATAAATAAATACAATTTCCATAGGGGTTGGTTGACAGAGTCACGGGACCGCTCTCTTTGTTGGGAGACCTTTCATCACTGTTGTTGCGTCATTTGTGGTATCAGAGCGTGTTTTGAGTTGTTTTGCTGACATGGCGATCCGAGTTGGTAGAGGTGCTGGCAGGAGGAGACCCGTTGCCAACGCAGAGGTGTTGGAGATGTTGCAGAGGGTCGAGGCCAAAATGGATGCCATGGAGAGAAGACAACCCAGAGATCCTGAAGACATCAGCAAACCTGAAACAGAAGAAGCTGAAGAAAACGTTGAAATTCCTCCTGACTTGAGGCTCTTGAGAATTGTTCTGGGATCTGCAGTTAAGCCTAGGATTGAAGTATCAAGTTATGCAGGAGGACTGAATCCAGAAGAGCTGGTGGAATGGATAAATGAACTGAACAAATGCTTCGATTATGAAGAAATAAGTGAAGATAAAAATGTTAAGTTTGCAGTAACAAAGCTGAAGGGACATGCTGCACTTTGGTGGGATGGAGTGTAGGAAGAAAGGAGGAGAGTTGGCAAGCAACCTATCAAGAGCTGGACCAGAATGATGGCTATGTTAAAAAGTAAATTCCTGCCTAGTGATTACCAGCTGACCTTGTATAGACAAATGCAGAACCTGAGACAGAGGTTGCTGACAGTAAAGGAATACACAAAGGAATTTTACAGAGTAACCATAAGGGCTGGGCAATTTCAAGATACACCAGAGAAGACTGCCAGATATGTGAATGGTCTCAAGCTGGAGATCGAAGATGAGATTGGTCTTCTGTCTCCCAAGACAGTAGAAGAGGCCTATCAAATGGCCTTGAAAGCAGAGGAGAAACTCTTGAGAAGACAGTCTGCCAAGAAGAGAGGTACTTTCCGTGGGAAGGGAATTCAGGGTGGTAGAGGAAAGCCTACACCCAGGAATGGAGCTGACAGTATCTCACCTCAGAATGCATCTACAGAGGATGATACTGTAGGGATTCTTATAGAGGGAAAGGAAGAGGAGGCAGAGACATAGGTAGAGGTAGAGAATTGAGGTGTTATCAATGCCAGCAGGTGGGACAAAAACACTATGAGTGTCCATAGAATGTGGGTACTGGTCCAAGAAATGTTTTTTTTGCCCAAGCTAGAGAAGAGGCAGATATTGAAGAAGAAATTCTTCCATAGAGGGGAGAGTCCTTGGTGGTAAATAAGGTCCTGCTGAAGTAAGCTAAAGAAGTCATTGAGCCTGCACAAAGGAAGACTTTGTTTAGGAGCATATGCAAAGTCCAAGGGAAATGCTGCCAGCTAGTCATTGATAGTGGCAGCACAGACAATCTGGTTTCCATGGAGGTGATAGAAAAGTTGAAGTTGAAGACTAGGGAGCACCCCACTCCCTACAAGGTGTCCTGGCTACATAAAGGGCACCAGCTGGTTGTGAAAGAACAGTGTGAAATAGAGCTGCAAATGGGCAAGTACAAGGACAAAGTGTTGTGTGATGTAATGCCCATGGATGTGTGCCATATATTTTTGGGTAGACCTTGGCAGTTTGACAGAGAAGCAGTGCTTGATGGCAAGAAGAACACCTACAAGTTCTTCAAAGATGGGGTACATCATACATTGATACCCATGGAAGAAGGAGAGCCATCCAGCAGAGTGATTGATCCAAAGACCTTGTTGCTGAGTGGGAAGGAATATCTGCAGCAGATAGAAGAATAAGAGGTAAGCTTTTCTTTAGTTTGCAAACCTAAAGTAGTTCTTACTTCTACAAAGATTTTTGATTTGCTAGTAGAAATACAAGAGATGTTAGACAATTACTGCGACATTGTTGTGGATGATTGACCTGATGAGCTGCCACCTGTGAGAAAGATCAACCATCCGATAGATTTTATCCCTGGTTCAAATCTTCCAAATAACACAGCCTACAGAATGACTCCCAAGGAAAATGTTGAAATCAGGAGACAAGTGCAGGAGTTGGTGGACAAAGGACTAATCAGAGAAAGCCTGAGTCCATGTGCAGTACCAGCAGTTTTGAGCCCAAAGAAAGATGGAGGCTGGAGGATGTGTACTGTTTCCAGAGCAATTAATAAGATCACGATCAGGTACATATTCCCTTTACCCAGAATTGAGGATTTGATGGACTGTTTGAGTGGTGCTAAATATTTCTCAAAGATAGATTTAAAGAGTGGATACCATCAGATTAGAATAAGAGAGGGTGATGAGTGGAAAACTACTTTTAAAACAAATGAAGGATTATATGAATGGATGGTAATGCCTTTTGGGTTGTCAAATGCACCTAGCACTTTTATGAGACTTATGAATGAAGTATTGAAATAATTTATTGGGAAATTTGTGATATTATATTTAGATGATATATTAGTTTTCAGCAGAACTAAAGAAGAACATTTAAGGCACCTTAATCATGTCTTGAAGAAGCTGCACCAGGAGAAACTATTGATAAATTTGAAGAAATGCTCATTCATGAAGGAAGAGTTGGTGTATTTGGGTTTTTTTGTTTCTGCAGAAGGATTGAAGATGGACCCAGAAAAGGTTAAGGCAATTGTGGAGTGGCCTTCACCCAGGAGTATTTTTGAGGTAAGAAGTTTCCATGGACTTGCTAGTTTTTACAAAAAGTTTATAAGGAACTTCAGTAAGATTAATGCACCCATAATTGAGACAATAAAGAAGAGAAAACAACCATTTAAGTGGATTGCTGAAGCAGAGAGAAATTTTAAAGTTTTAAAGCAAAAGATAACAGAGAAGCCTGTTTTAATTCTGCCTCATTTCACCAAACCATTTCAAGTAAAATGTGATGCCAGTGGGGAGGCCATTGGGGCTGTTTTGAGTCAGGATGATAGGCCTGTAGCCTATTTCAGTGAGAATTTAAATGACACCAGGAGAAATTATTCCTCTTATGAGAAGGAATTCTATGCAATTGTTCAAGCACTGAAGAAGTGGAGACATTATTTGATGTCCAGGGAGTTTGTATTGTATTCTGATAATCATGCTTTGCAGTAACAATAGCCCAAGTTGAAACACAAGCATGCTAAATGGGTTGAGTATCTCCAAGGTTTTAATTTTTTTTTGAAACATATAAGTGGCCAAGCCAATAAAGTAGCTGATGCTTTGAGTATGAGACACTTGCTTGTTCGAGAGACTAATTTTGAAGTTGCAAGATTCGATTTTCTCAAAGAATCGTATAAAACAGATCCTGATTTTAAAGAAGCATTTGAAGCATGCAGTAACCCTGTTCTAACAGATAGAAGTAAGTGGCTGGATTTTTTTCTGCAGGAAGACTTGTTATTCAGAAAGAACCAACTGTGTGTACCAAAATGTTCCATGAGAGAAAATTTGATTAAGGAGAAGCATAGTGGTGGACTTTCTGGACACTTTGGTACTGACAAGACTTATGAGCAGTTGAGTCACTTTTATTTCTGGCCCAAGATGAGAACAAAGGTGGATAAGTTTGTGAAGAACTACAATATTTGCCAGTATGCTAAAGGAAGGAGCCAGAATGCAGGATTGTACACTCCCTTGCCTATTCCAGACAAGCCTTGGGACATGGTGAGTATGGATTTTATTCTAGGATTGCCCAAGACTCAGAGAGGGAATGATGCAGTCTTTGTTGTGGTGGATAGATTCTCCAAAATGGCACATTTTATTCCATGCTACAAAACTAGTGATGCCACCCATGTTTCTAACCTGTTTTTCAAAGAAGTTGTTAGATTGCATGGGTTGCCCAAGGGTATTATTTCAGACAGAGACACCAGATTTGTAGGTCACTTTTGGAGGACAATGTGGAAGAAACTTGGTAACAAACTAAGTTTCAGCTCAGCTTATCATCCCTAGATCGATGGACAAACCGAGGTAGTGAATAGGAGTTTGGGAAATTTTTTGAGAAGTCTTGCAGGAGAACATCCCAAGAAGTGGGATCATATTTTTCCCTAGGAAGAATATGCATATAATGATTCACCAAATAGAAGCATAGGGTAGAGTCCATTTCATATTGTTTATGGAATGCACCGCAGAGGAATATCAGAGTTAAGAAATCTGGGAAGAGCAGAGCTAAGGAGTGCAGATGGTGAGGAATTTGCTTCAAAGATCCAGGCCATACATGAACAAGTGAAACAAAAATTACAAGGCAGCAACATAAAATATAAAAATAAAGCAGAATTGAGCAGAAGAGAAGTTCATTTTGAAGTAGGAGATCAGGTTTTGGCACACTTGAGAAAGGAGAGATTTCCAAGGAAGCAGTACAACAAGTTGAATTTCAAAAATATCGGGCCATGCAAGATACTTAGGAAGTTTTCTGCAAATGCTTATGAGATTGAATTGCCACCCGATGTTGGAATATCTCCCATTTTTAATGTTGCAGATTTGTATAAGTATGAAGATGATGGTGCAGAAGAAAGATCAGCAGACAAGGAACAGATTGAGTGGAAAGAACAACTACCTACAGCACAACCTTTGCAACTAGAGAAGATATTGGACAAGAGAGTGTTCAGAAGGACCAGAGGACTAGAGTACTTTCAGTACTTGATCAAATGGAAGGACAAGACAGAGGAAGATGCCACTTGGATGACTGAAGAAATGTTGCGGCAGAAAGGTAGATCAGTGGAAGAGCTCATGGACAGGAGCCCATGAAGAAAATTTCCCTCAGGAGTCTGATGCAGGGGAATTAGACACTAGCTAGAAATGTAGGAGGTTTTGTCCACATGTTGTGGCTAGGAGGGTTCGAAATCCATATTTTTAACAGCTAGGTGTCAATACCTCAGCTGACTGTTTTTATTTAGATTAGTTAGGATTGTAGAAGTCGAAGAGATTTGGATTCGATCCATCTGTCATATTCAGTAGTTGAATAATTGTACTTAGGCGTTTGATTTTCCTAAACGGTCCCCACAGAGGAACCGAAAGGACATATGTTGATATATATAAATGTAATCCATCGGATATAAGAGAGAAAAAATTAGAAGAAGAAAGAGAATCTTTGCAGTAAACTCTGTGTAAGAACAATGGCTTCCAATTGAATGAATTTAAATATTTGTTGTCTATCCATATTCTCGAATTGTCGGTTAGGAGAACTTCGTTGATTCAGAAGCGATTGTCCACTAGTAACTCCATTCTCTGTCTTTGTATGCTCATGAATTGGTTGGATTTCCTTTGAACTCCCGTGAATATTATTGGAAAATCCTGTGGATTTAACTCTCTCGTAGGTGTGGACTGCGTAATGAATCCGCAATAATATTCGCGGAATTCCCATACGAAAGAATAACTTGCTTTATTAAATTTAGGCCGGGACCGAGACTAACCGGAGGTAGTAACCCAAGTTAAGATGTACAAGAGAGAGCGCAACCCGAGTGCATAGCCGTGGTTAATCACTATACAACAAAACCACAGTGGATTTCCAAGGGCGGATTGCCCTATTCTGCACCGCCTCTCGACGTTAAGTGGTATTCATGGGTCGAGCAGCAATTCCATAGGGAATCTGCCACATGTCCCAAGCAGGTTTTGTTAACGTGAAATTTCGCGCGTTAAATTCCAACGGGGGACGCGCAGCGAAATGCACCCGAGCCGTTGATGAGGGCGAAGGAGATCGGACGGCGGGAGCGGGAGGAATACGTGCGAAGTTTAATGAAGAATCATGGGAATTAACCTAAGGTCTGAGCGGTTCATTGATTAACAATTGACATATAAGGTGGGTCCCGGGTCGCGACTTGTTATAGAGTTAGATGCGTTGGACTATGTATATAAGGTTTCATATGTATACATATATATAAAACAAGTGACTATAACTCTATTATAAAGTCGGAAATATATATATAGGCACGGGATATCAATTTGCAAAGGTTCTAAAAATACAAGGGTTCGGATATACAGATATATATCTCTATATATATATGTATGCAAGTCGGGGAGCATAGATAAAAAAATACAATTGCCATAGGGGTTGGTTGACAGAGTCACAGGACCGCTCTCTTTGTTGGGGGACCTTTCAGCACTGTTGTTGTGTCACCTCCTCATCAATAGCCCCCACCACTACTCAAAATAATCCACAATAAATCTTCCCTGCAATGGCTCCTCCCAAGTATGAAAAACCCAATGGTTCACATCATGAAAAGGTGGAAGGTGTAAGTGTAAACCTTATTGTTGTTCAATGGCCTCCTTAAGGTAGGAGTGATGATAAACATAGGGAATATCATCCCCAATGATATTCTCCCATACCCATGCTATCATCCAAATGAAATGAGCCATTCTAGGTATCTCATCAAAGAAATCCTCATTCCCTAGTTTATGAAATGTATTAGGGCTACATGGAGAGATAAAATCTTCCCACTCAGATTGTTCCTCTCTCCATTTATTTAAGTATGGGGCTGCTGTTGATCTTGAGCTGAAATTTCATGGCCTCCAAGAATTGCCCAAGTTACCCCACCAAACAAATCATCCATGAAGTGCCTCCTCCAAGAACTCAAGTTCTCCAAAGAGCTCCTCTGACATGAAGAAAAGAGATGTATTGTGGAAATCATGGTTTTCCCATGGTTTCTCCTGAAACATGCAATATACAAAGTATGGAGAATCATACTCCTAATGGGCACCTCCAAATATTGTGCCATCCTCCCAAAAAATCTTCCCATAAACATAAGAACATCACCAACATATGGAAGCGAAACCCAATGAAAACAAGTTGCCATATGAAAATCGAGAGGTGGATCATAGTTCCACATATGGAACCAGCGTAGTGCATCCACTGCCTACCTTAAATCAAATAATAACAAGTGCCCTTCCAACCACTTTTTTTATGCCATAATCATCCTACAAGATAGGATCATTAAGGTAAAATGTGGTGTCAATGGTGCACACCAGGAATCATGTGGCTTCGCCTACAAACCACCAATAGAATAGCCAACCTCAATGATCAAATTGGCCTCAAGTACATTATAATATAATATATAATAAGGAACAATCCTGATTGTTACAACATATTTCTCATATAAAGTAAAGAAGTACAAATCATAATGCAAAATTGTACCTTCTCTACTATGTACTTTGATCATTGAGCTGAAACGACTCAACTGGAAATTCTCCCTCACTCTCAATGAGTAGGGAAGTGGTTGTGAAAACCTCTGCATCACCATCCATTCTATTCATCTCTCCTCATGTTGATATACATATTGTTGAATTCCCTCCCAAGTGAACTCCTCCATCAACGAATGAAATGCATCAAAGTGCAGGGAAAGAAAGTCCACATGTGCAGCATGTAGTAGCTTCCTCTTGAGCTCAGAAACTCTAGTCAAGAAGACTCCACCATAAGAATATATTGCCTCATCAACCACCCTGTATATATCATCTCCCTCCAGGTCATCAAGAATCATGCAAGAACCAAGATCCTTGGAGTACTCTACCAAAAGTTGAGACCTCCAATATGGATTACTCCTCCTAAGAGACAACATTGACAAACTAAAATGTGAATCTCTCCACATGTTTTTGTATTCTCCTTTTACATCCCTCATGCCAAATTCATCCTCCAAAGTGTTTTCATGCTCATCAAGCAACTACTCATGCTCAAATAGAAGTGGTGGACTTTGTAAGTTGGCCTCCCATGAGAAGCTACCATCCAAAAATAAACTCTCGATCTTGGCCAATGTAAACATGAGTGGCCTCCATCTACTCCAATGTATGGAGGATTCCTTCGTCAAGGGAAGTACCCTCTATTTCTCCAAACCCATGGAGAAGATCCCTTGCACCATATTGGTGCCATTCCCTATCACTACGGAAACTTCTGTCAGCACAGAATATGTAGTGAGAGTGGGTGATGCTAAAAATGGGAGAATGTCTACCTCCTTCTTGAGTCTACCCTAAACTCTTTTCACTGTAATATACCCCTCCAAAGTATCCATTCCTCTAGTATCTACGAGTGGTGCAACCCCATGTGTAGCATCTCTCATCATCTCCTGATCTGGTGGTCTCCCCAATGGAATGCCTCCACGTAGTGAGACATCAATGTCAAGAGTAGATTGCGCATATGGATGGACAACTTATTCCCTTCCCTCACTATGAAAATTAGTCTTCCTCTTCTATGCATCACCCTTTTGAAATAGATATGAGTGTGTGCTCCTCATCATGTGATGTTCATCATCCTCCATACCTTCTCCTTTCATCTGCAAGGTTTCACAATCGTGTTATTCATTGATTGTACCTTGGCCTCCACATATGAGATCCTTGGGAACTTCTTGCAATGATACAAGAATTCCTCTTGTTGGAGCATGTTATCCATATTCTTCTGCATGACGTGCTAGATATGCTCTAGATATGACAATGTTATTGCTCCTAGCCTTCTCTTCCTCTTCAATATGAATGGGAGTCACATTATCCATAAGAGGATCCTCTTCTGAAAAGAATATCTCCATGCCCTTATTTCCAAGAGTATAAGATACAGATCTTACCTCTAGAAAGGTGTTATGCGAGATATTAACCTCTTCAACAATTTTCTGAAGTGGAGTGGGGTTTATAGATTTCTCCAACACATGCAAAGGTTTTGTTTGTTCTGGTTTGTTCGGCTCCACCAAGGATGTTTCAGAATGTTTTCCATAAAAACTTTACACTAATCTCCTACTGAAATTTTCATAAGAAGAAGTATATTCATTTCATAATGAAAATTACTCAAATATCTACCAAGCATAGACCTTACCTTCAAAATGTAGTGCTACAACTTTGATGGCTTCATCTTTCGAAACTTGGTGTTGTTGCAAATAGGTGTCTAGCTCCTCCACCCAAGCTCTAGCTGAACATTTAGGTGGACCATCAAAAGTAGATAGAAAAAATCTATCCATATGATGTTTCTTGCTCCTCTCCACCTTGATCTTGCAAAACTCTTGGAAGTTGATGTGATCTTTGAACCTCTAAGTTTGGGATTCATATTATTGTAGATAATCACTAACAGCCTCCATCTTTGGCATATCTTCTTCCTCCCCCTCTCTCATAGTAAATCTGGGCATAAGACTACGTTGTGAATCATGGTGTGTAGCTTCATGCTCACACTCATCATGTGAAAATCTAGATTTTTCTTTAGATTCAAACTCCCTTGGATATTCCTTACACATATCCCTTCTCATCTTATTGAGATCTCTAATGCTCTGCATAGTTTGAAAGAGAAGCTTTGAGAGCTCCTCCTCCTTTCTTCCTCCAAATAATGGAGTCTTCTTTTTATTTTTTCTATACATCTCTTCTTCGTGTGAAAAGCTTCTCCTCATGGTGACATATTGGCTGAATGCATAGGCTGAGGAAAGATTATGCTCCGATGCCACTGTAATATTCCCAAATGGGGAATGCATCAATATATGAACACAAATATGGAAATAGCAGTGTAAATCAACTCATTAACATTGGACACCAATATGGAGACATATCATCATGTATTATATGAGATAATCAATACATAATATTAAGGCATGAATCATATACAATGAGGAAACAAGCCTCCCATAAGAAATGCCTCCTAAATCTGAACTGCTGCTACAATACAAAATGTCAAAAGACTTCCACAACATATTTATAAAAACACTGCGATAGAAAAAGAATGTAAAAAATATGTAGGGTTTTTATATGCCTTAAAAGATATTCCCAATACAACTCTAGGCTTAATACAAACTCCTACAAAGAACCCGAAAAGGGTTTTCAGTAATACACCCTATGCAAGATGGGATATAAAGCCCTAGGGCTAAAGATTCACTACAAACTTAAGCATATGAGTGTATAAGGCTAAAACATAGCAGATCTGATGTAGATCCCCTCAAAGGACTCCTCCAATGAAAGGCTGAACCCTTCAATCAGAGGAAAACACTACAAAGGAGCCACAAGATCCCTCACTGAAGCTGCCCTCAAAATTAACGTAATTCCCAGCTGGAAAAATGCTGGAAATGATGGGAAATAGTTGGCCTAGTGTGAAAGATCTGAAATATTTCCAATAGCCCTCCAAAATGATCCCACAAGAGAAGGAATCCTTCCTCCTATGAGAAACTAGCTCAAAAAGTGGGTTTCTAAACCGTCCACTGCAACACCCTGTAACACAACATAATAACCTGCTGAAACTACGCTGATAAATAAATTTGTAACTTGGCCTGAAAACTAGAATGTGGAAATGAATGCAATGCTCTCCCAAGAGGCCTCTCAAGGAAAGAGATGGGATTCCTACTCAGGAAAACCTGGTGCTAAAAAACACAACAGCCCTGCTAAATAGCAAAGGAATGAAAAATCTGAACATACCATATACAAAACAATATTCCAAAACATAACCCCATATGGCTTCCATCCTCTTCCTTATATATATTATGAGCTTCCTTGCCCTTGGCCCCACTCAATTAGGTCATTTCCTCCATGAAATCAATCTCCCTCCAAAACTATGTCATTCCTTAATTAATCTCCACTCCTCCATAAAAACGCTGTTGACTTGGTCAAAGTATACTGAATCAACATGATCCAACCCTTGTTCACACATGGAGGTACTTTATTTAGCTGCTGAAAAGGTCTCCTTTCACACTTGAAGTGTTTCTATTGCCGCTTAGGAGATTTTTGGGCCTTCCCACCCACTTATTCACCTACCTAGTGATAAAACAAACTATAATATTCCATTTAAATGAAGGCTAAATTTTTGGAATATTACACAAGAAATTGATCATGGCCGAGATGAGGGCTTCTGAATCATTTGCATGCTCTGACTTTAAATCGGAACCTAAGAAGGGGAATGACAAAGGGAAATAGATTATTGATGCAGAGCCCAACTCCATTGTTTCCACTACGAAGATCCACAAGGAGGAACCGTAAGATTAAAAGGAGGCAGAGCGTCTCTTCCACACCTAGATGTGGGTAAAGGGTTCCCTCCTATAGTTCATTATCGATAATGAAAGCCAAAATATCCTCATTTCAGTAGATACTATGAAGCAGTTGGGCTTTCTGACCACAATGCGTCTACAACCATACACCATCGGGTGGCTTCACTAAGGAGGAGATCTCAGTGTCAGCCAGTAGTGTTGCCTTCCCTTTAGCATCAAGCCCTTCACATATGAGGTATTATGTGAAATTTATCCTCTTGATGTTTCTTATGTATTATTAGGCCAACCATAATTGTGGAAGCAACATATTTTGTATGAGTCATGGCCTCGCATTGTTATTGTTACTTTGGGAAATAAGATATACAGGATACCAGAGGTATCACTGCCTACCACTATCTCTTTGGTTACTGCAAAAAAATGAAGTAAGCTCATTTCCCAAGCCAAGAAATTTGTTTTCCTAACTATCCACACCCGAGGAAAGAATAATACTGTGGCCACGACCTCTAGACATGGATCCTCTGCACGACAACAACAAATGGACAAGGTTGTGAAGGAGTATGGGGACATTTTCACCTCAACCACATGGGTGCCTCTGCACTGTCAGGTCAAGCACCCCATTGATCTGACCCCAGGTGCACCACTACCCAATGGACTAATCTATCGGCGCTCTGTTCTAGAGAACAATGAAATCAAGAGGCAGATTCAGGAGTTTCTGCAGAAAGGTCACATCTGGCCAAGTTCATTGCCTTGTGGGAGCTCGATCGTGTTAATACAGAAGGAGGATGGGACTTGGAGGATATGTATTAAATATTGGACTGTGAACAAGATCGTTGTCTGGAATAGGTACCCAATCCCATGGATTGATGACCTTCTAGACCAACTCAAAGGGGTGAAATATTTCAACAAGATCGACTTGAATTCTGGGTATCACAAGGTACCAATTTAATCCTCCGATGTGTGGAAGACCACCTTCAAAGCCAAGGAGGGAATTTTTGAATGACTGGTCATGCCTTTCGGGTTGATGAATGCTCCTGCAACCTTCATGAGGTTGATGGACAACATCTTGTGGCCATTCACCAAATCATTTTTAGTGGTGTACTTGGATGAAATTATGACCTTCAACCAAACTTTGGAAGAGCACCTCCACCACATCCGACAAGTCCTCCAAACACTACGACAATGCATGTTGTGTGCCAATTTGGAGAAGTGAACTTTTGGTATGACTCAGGTTCAATATCTGGGATACATTATTGATGAAAGGGGGGTGCATGTGGATCTAACCAAGATCCAAGTCATTCAATATTGGCCAACCCCAACCACTCTAACAAAGCTTCGCAACTTTCTAGGACTTGCTAATTTCTACCACAAGTTTGTGTTGGGATTATCTCATATCACTTGGCCCTTGAGTCAAGTCATCAAGGGAGGAGTGGAAGAAAAATTATTTTAATCGGAATCTCAATAGAAGGTGTTCATAGAATTGAAACATCTCCTCTATTTTTCCCCAGTGCTCACATTACCAGACTTGCAACAACCATTTGAGATCAGGATAGATGCCTCTAACTATGCTATTGGGGAAGTTCTTACTCAATAGGGGCATCCAGTGGCATATCACAGTGAGACATTGTCCGACACAGTTTGCAAGTATCCTACTGATGACAAAGAAATGTATTCCATTGTAGAGGCTTGTCAACAATGGAAGCATTACATTTTGGGGAAGGAAACAATCATCCACATAAACCACCGAGCCCTGCATCTCATACAGACACAAGGGAAGTTGCAGAACAATTTCCATCATAAGTGGTCCACATATCTGCAAAAATTTCATTTGAACATCAAGTAGAAAAAGGGTAGCAACAATAATGTTGCAGACTACCTCAGCCAACCACCGATTGTGGCACTAACCACCATTCTCAACTCTTGTGGGCACAAGACTTCTGATTGGCCACTTCTCTATAAGAGTGATCTAGAATTCAGCCACACATACAAGGCACTCTTCGGGGGTACGCAAGTTCCAAATTTTCACCTCCAAGGTGCATTGTTATGTCACCTAGGACAAGTTTGTGTTGCTTCAAGCGAGCATGAGAAGATGATATGGGAAACACACTATAGTCGAGTCACTGGGAATTTCTAGGTTGAGAAAATAGTGGAATTATTGTAGAAGTATTTCTATTGGCTGAACCTTCGACATGATGTCAGGAAGTACATCAGATCCTACACTACTTTCTCCATTGCCAAACTCACCATGAAGAACCAAGGGCTCTATACTCCGCTACCTACACCTATTCTACCTTGGGAATCCATATCCATGGATTACATGTCCGGCCTTCCTTCTACTAAGAATGGAAACAACAGTGTTTTCATGTTCATCGAAAGATTCTCGAAGATGGCCATTATGGTGGCCTATAAGAATAATATCACAGTAGAAGCCACTGCTAAACTCTTCTTTGAATAAGTTTCGATGCACTTTGGGTGATTGTACACATTTTGGTCTATAAGCTAGGCCAAGCAGAGGCTATAGTCAATGTTGGACACCAATCTCACCAAGTCCAAAGCTTTCCATCCCCAAACTGATGGCCAAGCAGAGGTTGTCAACAGGATGATTGTACACATTTTGCACATGTAAATTCAAGGCATCCATGCACATGGGATGAGAGCCTCCCCTATGTAAAACATAGTTCTAACCAAGCTCTCCACAACTCAATTGGCCACAGCTCCTTTCAGGTGGGCTTGGGATTCCAGCCACTTGTCCCATTAACGTAGCCATGCCATTTGCGGCTACTCAGGCTAATTCGGCTCATGTCCAATCTGATGCTAAAAAATCAAATAGCTTCATCAAGCGCATTTAGCACATATTCCAACAAGTTCATGAAATATTGAATAGAGCCAATGCTAAGTAAAAGCAATGACATGATCAACATCGGGTGGCACACAAATTCCAGGTGGGCGACAAAGTGTGGCTACATTTGTAGAAGGAGCGCCTCACTGGACCCCACCACAAGCTTCGCCCGCTATGATATGGGCCGTACACCATCACCAAGGCTATATGTAACAATTCCTTCGAGCTCAGTATACCACCATTCCTTGGTCTGCACCCAGTATTCAATGTGAACCGCCTTCATCCTTACTTCCCACCTCTACTGGACACCTATAACATTGAAAAAAAATCCACACCAAGAGAGTTAAACCCAGACTGCATGGAAAATGCCACCATATATTGTATCATAGGGATTAAAATCAATAACACTTGCCAATATAATATCCAACTGTATCAGGTTGTCAAAGCTGGCCAGCTCTTGCACCAAGGCAAGTGGTTGACCAGTGACCAAGCTCAAAAGAAGTTTCCTTATCTAATGGAGGAACTAAACACAATGGGGAACATTTCTTCCTAAAGGGAGAGGAATTATCCAGGTGGATATTGATGGCCACCCACCTATTCCACTTGGGACCCCACCATTGTCTCTTTCATATTTTCAGTTTCAGCACAACTTACTATTTTTAGCTCTTTTTCGAGTCCTGAACTTCTAGAGCCGTTTTGAGGCCCTAAATGACATTTTTTGAGAAATATGTGGGTGACATGAGTCCACCCAAAGTTGTATTCCTTGGGTATATCTTTCTAATGAGGTATGATGCATGTCAAACGAAGATCGTATGACATAGTTACGTCCTCGAGAAGTTGAAACACCAATTTACCCAAATGGGGCCCATAGTTTTGGCACTTCATCTCCTAGAGTTAGGGTTTTGGATGTTTAGGTTTTTCCATTATTTCTAAATAATAAATAAGCCCTTGAGCCTAATTATAACTCATTTCAAAGGCCTGTAGTTGCCACATCTCTTCTCAGAGATAAGCTACCAGCGCCCTAGCTAGTTTATTTCCATTATGTTTGTAAGAAAACTTGAGCTCTTTGATATTAATGAAATGAAGTGTTATTTCCACTACATATTTATATTTATAGTTATATATGTATTTTGTTGCATTCGTTTATAAATCATATCAACTTAAAAACCCTAAAACAAGCAATCTCTACCTACAAGGAAAGCCCTAAACTTTTCTAGAATAGGTTAAAAGTAATATCAAGCAAGCCACCTATTGTTACTTTTGTGGTCTTGCTCCACTCTTCAAGATAAGGAATGAATAGTATATGGGGGAATTTATATGTCAACATAAGCCTAATTTTTTGTTACAGAGTGAAAGTGTCTCAGGTTAAAATGACAACCCTCAATCAAACCAACTCACTTTTGAAGATTCGGTCCAAATGTTGTAAAGGGAGAGAAAACGTCTTAGAATCCAACCTCACAAAGTACTCAACATTGTTAGTCCAAAATGTAGTCAAAGGATGGACACTTTTTGAAGTAGAAATGAGAGAAAGCTATGAGGTTCTTAAGTCCAAACATAAACCCAATAGTTTATTAGCCTTGTGAGATGAAAAATGCCCATATATTTAGTGAAATATGAACCAATTCTTAAGAAGGGAATGCTAGTGCTTGAAACTATGCCAAATGTGAAGTATTTTTGTTGTGAAATTTAACTATTGGCCATCTAAAATATGAGCTTATTCATTCTATAAAATTTATGACAACAAAGAGTGAAACCTCAGAGCCATCAATTATGCTAATAATACATCATGTAAGGTGCCTAATTTAACCATGAATTCCAAAAAAATTTAACTTTGGGCCTACGAAAAATTAACTAAAAGGAAACAAGAGAGTATGAGGGCCTATGGATCCCTCCCCATTATTTTTTATTGAATTTCGCTAAAATGAATAGTGGATAAAATGTCTCTCAATGGGAATGGTTTCCATGATGATAGTAGCCTTTAGTTCAGCTAGCCATATTAGGCCTATGACAAGCTGGCTATGAGGATACTATTAGATTAGGACTATGACTGGTCTAAAATAAGATATGAACTAGTCTTGGGTCAATGAGAAAAATTTCTCTACTAGCTTTAAAATGACTACGCCCAATTTATTCGGGGTTTCCTTCTAGAATAGCACTCGATTTGTCACTAGTCCCAATATTTTCTTCTTTTTCTCATTGCCGAAATACTAGGAGATGGAGTGAGTGGAGGGATCCTAGTCTTTATACCTGGAAGAAGGTATGTTAGTTACACTTATTCTAATACATTGTTCACTTGCTTCCAATGGGCATGTGGGTACTCCAATGAGGTGTGCTCCATTTCTGATGAGAAGACATGTCTTGCTTCATCTTAGGCGGTGGTTGGGTTGGGTCCAAACCTCTGCAAAGGCCATTTTAGGTTGCTTTAGCCCCACATTCAACCTTGATGAGGGGTTCCCACCTCAAGCTCGAAAATCCATTAAAGTGGTCATATTTTCACATTGGTCGCCCATGTAATTCCAGTTATACGTCACCTGCAGACCCTTCAAACAATCTCATCCAACAAAGACATTCTTTTATTTTCTTGGCTTGGCTAGGACCAAGATAATTTAATTTTATTTCCATTTTCCATAGAAACTCTTATATAGCTCACAATGTATTATACTTGAGTGATTCAAACATCAATCTATTTATTATACTCAGAGTTGTGATAGAATAAAAATCAATAACATGAATAAACATGGGAAAAAACAAAAAAAACAAAACAAAACCCTAAATAATAAAAGAAACTAACCTTCTTGGCAGATTTCGACGTCTGAAATTCCTTCCACCTGATTATACATCACCTCAAAGCCCATAAAAGCATTGATTCGGTCCACATCCTGCTCCAATGCAGTCGAATAAACCGAAGGGTCGAGTCATGGAGAATTCATTTAGCATTCAAGTTCAGGGTGAGTCGGGTTCCTTAGGGCATCTACAAGGTTGATCTTGGTTCAACTTGAGTCTGCATGCGTGATAGTGACAACGCATCCGCACAGTGATTCAGGAGGTGGACAGTTTCTGGGTCGAGTCGAGTAGTGTAGTAAGATCCAGAGCAAGCGAGAATAGGGAGGCTCGGGTGAAGGGTGAAATTTTTTTGAGGCGGGAATTGGAATTAAAATTAAAAATTAAAAATTAAAAATAAAATGTAAATAATAATATTTAAAAAAAAAATTATATACAATATTAAATTAAAAATTGAATATAAATAAATAAGATATTAAGGTGTATATAAATTATTTAATATGTAAAACTTACAACTTTCAACACACATGACTGGACCCGACCCGAACCCGACTTGAATGTCCTTCCTTGGGCACCCTCACATAGCATGACTCGAACCCAACTTGAATGTATTTCCTTGGGCACCCTCACACGGCATGACCAGACCCGCCCGAACTAAGGCACAAGGGAGAAAACGACAAATGGGTTGGATGAACATGCACATTACGGAACACGAGAACTCATAACATAGAATTTCTAATATGACCTCCCTCACATGACCTGACTTGACCCAACTTGAATGTGTTTCCTTCGGCGCCCTCACACAAGACGACCTGACCCTCTCGAAAGAAGGCACCAAGGAGCACCAGATGGAAAATGGGTCACACGAATGTTTACAAGGCACACAGATGGTCACAACTTAGCATTTTTGATACAACCACCCTCACATGAACCAACCTGAGCCGACCTGAATGAGTTTCCTTGGGTTCCCTCACACGACATGACGCGACCCACCCTAACGAAAGCACAAGGGAGCTAATGCCAAATGGGTCACACGAAGGTACACAAGGCACATGGGTAGTCACAAATTAGAATTTTTGATACGACAGCCCTCACACGACCCAACCTAACCCGAACTGAATATATTTCCTTGGCCGTCCTCACACAACATGACCAGAACCGACCTGACCTGAACGCATTTCCTTGGGCACCCTCACACGACCCGACTAGACTAGACCTACCTGGGTGAAGGAACAAGGGAGAAAATGACAAATGGGTCATACAAATGTGTACAAGACACATGGGCGGTCACAACTTAGCGTTTTTGATACAACCTCCCTCAAATGACTTGATTTGAACATGTTTCCTTGGGCGCCATCACACGGCACAACTCGACTCGAACCGAACGCATTTACTTGGGCGTCCTCACATGACATGACCTGGATCAACTAGCCCTTAAAATTTTTCCTTGGGCGCCCTCACATGACTCGACCCAACCCAACCCTAACGCGTTTCCCTGGGTGCCCTAACATTACCCTAGTACCTACATCTCGACTTGCCCAAACAAAGGCACAAGGGAGAAGAATGAAAAAGGGTCACACGAAAGTGCACCACAAGGCACATGGGCGTGCACCACATGGCACGTGGGCAATTACAATTTACTATTTTTTATACGGCCTCCCTCACATGACCCGACCCAACTTGACCTGACCCAACCCGAATGCGTTTCCTTGGGTGCCCTCACATGGCACAACCCGACCTGCCCGAATGAAGGCACAAGGGAACAAATGGTAAATGGGTCACACTAACATGCACAAAGCACACAAGCAGTCACAACTTAGCATTTTTTATACGCTATCCCTCACACGACCTGACCCCATAACCTGCCCTAATGTGTTTCATTGGGCACCCTTGCACAACCCAACCTGACCCAACCCACCTGAACTCATTTCTGTTGGTGCCCTCACACGACCCTACCCAACCTGACCTGCCCAAACGCATCTCCTTGGGTGCCCTCACATGAAACAACCCAACACACACGAACATGTTTCCTTGGGCGCCCTCACATGACACGACCTGACCCAACCCACCCAAACGTGTTTCCTTTGGCTCCCTTACATGGCCAGACCCAACCCGACCCAAATACAACGACAGGGATGGAGTTGGTATCAAAGCTTGGAAATTATATTGGTTGGTCTAAGTAAAACATTGTCAGGGGAAATACATTGATGAGGGTCAAAGCTGCATAATAAGACATAGAAATTTGGGAAGAATATCAAGGGAGGATTTTTCAAAACTTCTATAGGTTGAGGTATACGAAAGAAGAGCACCGATAGATTTGTGTTGAACTTGAAGTCTTGGAGGAGAATGTTGAAGTAGAGCTTCTTCGACTTGGTTGGGAAATGGAGCAGGATGGAGTTGCAAATTGAGATGAAGAATAATAAGCCGAGACATGTGAAGAAGAGGAAGTTGTAGATGTGTCAATGATAAAGGAATAACTTCATGAACACGTTGGACTGAGATTTTTCACTTTGTAGAAATTGATGATGGATGATACTTATAAGTGTTAGGGGTTAATTGGGTTAGGGTTTAGGGGTTAAATGGATTAGGGATCTAGCAGTTTAAGGGGTTAAAAGTGTTAACGGTCAAGGATTAGGGTTTAAGGGGTTAGGGGTTAAGGGTTTAGAGGTTTAGGTTTTATGGGGTTAAATGAATTAGGGGTTTAGAGGTGTAGGTGGTTAAATGGGTTAGGGGTTAAGGGTTTATGGGTTAGGAGTTAGGAGTTAACGGTTCAAGGGTTTAGGATTTAGGGGTTAAATGGGTTAGGGTTTTATATGTTTAGGGGGTTAAATGGGTTTGGGGTTGGGAGTTGTGGCTAAGGATTCAAGCTCGATTGAAAAATATAAAGTCATCAAAAACCTTAATAGTTTGGAATAAGTTTCTAAAATACCTTTCCTAATAGAAAAACCCCATTATATATAGGATTCCATAGTTGTATTTGTAACAAGTATCTCATTTGGAAAGGTGGAGGGAACTGAACACAAAGTGGAAGGAAAAAATATAGTGATTATAAATTAAGAGTAATGATGGAAAACTCTGAAAAGGAATATTTGGGGATAGAGGGAAAAAGACATATGAATTTGAAATGGAGCCTTAGAACAATAGGGAGGCTCAAATATAGTTCACCCATGAAAATTTCGGTTCCTACAAAGTGAGAGGGATATGAGGTGCCCATAAGAAGCTAGCCCACAAAAGAGTGCTTATCAATTACACAACAGATATAATAATAATCTTGGAGCCTGCTACCCACCAACCTATATAGTAGCTCTAGAGGAGTCCTCAAGATACCAATTAGGAAAATTTTGTTTAAAAGAAAAAAAAACAATTGATGCACCACAAAAGTTTCCATCAATAGATCAAGAAAGAAATTAAAATCTGTCATTACAAAGCTGACCTTGAGTCTGTCATATTCCCATATTTGTTGTACTAAATTTCCATATCATGAACTCACATCAAGATATTAATGTTCAATTTATCTCAACATACTCCATTTGTAAATGGCCAGTATATTTATAATTATAATGTTAGATGGAATAGACTACACAAAACTGGGATTTCATATTCTTGCATTGATAAATTTGGTTTCTTTCCTTTCAATGTAGTCTAAGTAATGGTTCATTTTTTTCATACTTAGTTCTGAAACATTGGAGGCATTTTCTTTATACTATGTTTCCTTGGGCACCCTCACAATACAACACGACCCGACCTGACCCGAACACATTTACTTAGGCACCATCACACGACCCGACCCAACCCGACCCACCCGAACGTTAAAGAAATGAGAGAGAAAACATCAAATGGATTGCATGAACGTGTAGTACAAGGCACACAGGTAGTCACCACTTAGAATTTTTGATATCGCCTCCATCACATGATTCAACCTGAACGTGTTTCCTGTGGTGCCCTCACATGGCATGACCCAACCCACATGAACAAAGGCACAAGGGATAAAATGGAAAAAAAATTACACAAGCATGCACAAGGAACATGGGAGGTCACAACTTAGCATTTTTTATACGGCCACCCTCACATGACCTAACCCAACCCAACCCGAACCGTTAGCCATTTTCTCCCTTGTGGCTTTGAGGGGTTAGGGTTTAGGGGTTAATGGAGTTAGGGTTGAGGGGGTTAAATGGGTTAGGGTTTTAGGAGTTTAGGGGTTTAAAAGGGTTATCGGTTAAGGGTTTAGGGGTTAAGGGTTAAGGTTTTAGAGGTTTATGGTTTAGGGGTTAAATCGGTTAGGGGTTTAGAGGTTTAGGGGGTTAAATGGGTTAGGGGTTGGCAATTTTGGCTCAAATATAGATTACCCATGAAATTATGCTTCCGAAAAAGTGAGAGGTCTATGAGGCTTCTTGGCTTAAAATGTAGTCTAAGTAATGGTTCATTTTGTTGATACTTCATTCTAAAATGTTGGAGGTGTTTTCTTTTATAGTTTATTTTCAACTACGTAGTGCCCCAACATGACTTGATAAGAATGGAGACTTGTTTTCTTTCATTTTGAGTTGTTTTTGCAAGGCATTGATGTTGGTTGTTTCATAAAGGAAAGAAAATTTGATTCAAGTAGTTTACCATTATTTGTAGTCAAGAAAAATCCAACCAAACTCTAATTATTTCGACTAGAAAAATGTCTACCATAGCTTCTTTTTACAGGTCTGTGGAAGATTGATAAATTTGAGATCACACACTTATGTACTAGAAACTCACCATTGGATAACCCACAACCTTGTACTAGAGCCAAATTCAAATGTGTTTCCTTGGGCGCCCTCACACGACACAACTCAACCCCACCCACTCAAACGGATTTCCTTAGGCGGCCTCACACGGCCAAACATGAACCAACCTGATCTGACTTGCCCAAATGCATTTCCTTGGGCACCCTAACATGACCCGACCCGACCGCACCTGGACACATTCCTTGGGCACCTTCACACAACCCAAACTGACCCGACCTGCCCAAATGCATTTACTTGGGTGCCATCACACGGATCGACCCAACCGGACCCACCTGAATGTCAAAGGCACGAGGGAGAAAATGGAAAATGGGTCGCAGAAACGTGCAGTAGGCACACGGGCGATCACAAATTATAATTTTTCATACAACTTCCCTCACACAATCTGACCTGAACACGTTTCATTTGGCGCCCTCACGTGACATGACCCGACTCACCCAAACAAAGGCATGAGGGAGCTAGTGGAAAACAGATCACACAAATGTACACAAGGAACACGGGTGGTCACAACTTATCATTTTTTATATGGTCACCCTCACACGACAGGACCCGACCTGACCCACCCAAATGTGTTTCCTTGGGCACCCTCATATGACCCTCCCTGAAATAATCTGGCCCGCCCGAACGCGTTTCATTGGGTAACCTCAAACGACCTGACCCGACCCAACCTCCCCAAATTAATTTCATCTAGAACCCTCAAATGGCAAGACCCAACTGAACACACCCAAACGGGTTTTCCTTAGCACCCTCACATGATCAGACAAGACCTGACCCTCTTGAACGTTGAAGGCACGAGGGAGAAAATGGAAAATAGGTCGAACGACTATGCACAAGGAAGACGAGTGGTCACAACTTAGAATTTTTTGTATGACCTCCATCACAATATCTGACCTGAACGTGTTTCTTGTGGCACCCTCACACGACATGACCTAACCCGCCTAAATGAAGGCACTAGGAGAAAATGAAAAACAGATCTCACAAACATGCACAAGGAACATAGGCGGTCACAATTTAGCATTTTTTATACGACCACCCTCACATGACCCAACTTGACCTAACCAGACCCGATCAAACACGTTTCCCTGAGTGGCCTCATACAACACCTGACCCGACCCCCCCGAAAGTGTTTCCCTGGGCGCCCTCACATAATCGACCCAACCCGACCTGACTCGCTCGAACGCATTTCCTTGGCTCCCTCACATGATATGACTCTTCCTAACTAGCCCAAATGTGTTACCTTAGGTGCCATCACACGAACTGACCTAACTTGACCCACCAGAATGTGTTTTCCTGGGCGCCCTCACAAGACACGACACAACACGACCTAACCCGAACTGCCCAAACATGTTTCCTTCAGCGCCCTCACATGACATGACTCGACCTGACCCACTCGAATGTGTTTCATTAGGCGACATCACATGACACGACTTGACCAGACTGGATCGAAACCGACCCACCTGACTGCGTTTCCTTGGGCGCCCTCATACAACCCAACACCACCCGAATCGAACTCTTTCCTTAGGTGCCCTCGCGTAACCCAACCTGACTTGCTCAAATGCATTTCGTTGGGCATCCTCACAATACAGCACGACCCTACCTGACTTGACCCGCCTGTACGTCAAACCCACGAGGGAGCAAACATAAAATATAATGCACAAACATGCACAAAGCACACAGGTGGTAACATATTAGCATTTTTTATATAACCAACCTTACACGACCCAACCTGAACTGACTCAACCCGCTTGAATGCATTTCCCTGGGCGCCCTCACATGACCCGACCTGACCCAACCTGACCCGCTTGAATGCATTTCCCTGGGTGCCCTCACATGACCCCACCTTACTTGACCTGCCCGGATGCGTTTCCTAGGGCGCCCTCACACGACCTGACCTGAACTGCCCCGACCTACTTGAACGTGTTTCCTTGGGCACCCTCAAATGACACGACCCGACCTGACCCACCCATGTTTCCTTAGGTTCCCACACACGACCGAACCCAACCTACACGAAAGTGTTTCCTTGGGCGCCCTCACATGACCCAACCTGACCCAACCCACCCAAAGATGTTTTCCTGGGTGCCCTCACACGACACGACCAAATCCGACTCGACCCACCCGAACATGTTTCCTTGGGCACCCTCACACGAAATGACCCAACTCGACTCGACCTGCCTAAAATAGTTTTCCTAAGTGCCCTAACATGACACGACTTGACCCAACTTGCCCGAATGTGTTTTCTTGGGTGGCCTCACACGACAAGACTAAACCCGACCTAACTCGCTCGAACGTGTTTTGTTGGGTTCCCTCACATGACCTAACCCGGACGCATTCCTTGGGTGCCCTCATACCACCCGACCTGACCCCCCCAAATGTGTTTCCTTGGGTGCACTCACAGTATGACACGCCCCACCTGACCCGACCCAAACACGTTTCCTTGGGCACCATGACACGACCTGACCCACCTGAACGTTGAAAGCACGAGGGAGAAAATAGAAAACGGGTCACATGAACATGCACAAGGCACATGAGCAGTAATAAATTAGCATTTTTAAATTTCCACCCTCACATGATCTGTCCCGAACATGTTTCCTGTGGCGCCCTCACACGACATGACCCAAACCGCCTGAAGGAAGGGTGCACAAGGGAGCAAATGAAAAATTCATCACAGAAACATGAACAAGAAACACAGGTGGTCAAACGTTAGCAATTTTTATATGACCACCCTCACATGACCTGACCCGACCTGACCTGACCTTCTCGAACACATTTCCTTGGGCGAACTCACAAGGAACGACCCAACCAGACTAGACCTAACCCACCCAAATACGTTTCCTTCGGTGCCCTCACACGACCCGACATGACCTAACTTGGACACGTTCCTTGGGTGCCCTCACACGACACAACCAAACCTGAGCTACCCGAACGCATTTCCTTCAGCGCCCTCATAGTACGACACAAACCGACCTGACCTGACCCGAACATGTTTTATTCCACGCCATCACAAAATTCGACCATACCCGTACGAATGTGCTTCTTTGAGTGGCCTCATATTTCACAACCCGACCAGACCCAACCCGACCCATCCGAATTTGTTTCCTTTGGCACCCTCACACGACCCGACATGACTCGACTTGGATCTGTTCCTTAGGCACCCTCACATGAATCGACACGACTTGACCTAAACACGTTCCTTGGGTGCCCACACATGACCCAACCTAGCCTGACCTACCCGAATTTCCTTGGGTGCGCTCACACGTCACAACCCGACCCGACCCAAACACATTTACTTGGGTGCCTTCACACGAACATGTTGCTATTCTGACGATGCGTTCATAGAAGTCGCATGTCCGATGACATCCCAAAACATCACACTTCCAATGACATCCCAAATATGTTCATAAACATTGCACTTCCCATAGCATCCCAAAAGGTCGCACTTTCGATGGAAAACAAAAATGTCACTATTTTGATGATTCCAAAATAAACGTTGCTATTGTTAAGATGCTCCCGAAATGTCGCTATTCAAAAAATACCTAGAAACTTCGCTATTCCTACGATACTCCCAAAACGTCGCTAGAGTGATGCTTGTTTAAGGGATCAGAAGAATTGAGAAAAATTGGGAAACTTTCCAACAATACGTCAAAACTGTCGGAACTAAAGTGTCGGAAAATTGACCATATGTATTATCATATATATATATATGAAATATCACTAAAATCATTATTTACTATAAACTTCCTCCAAAATAAAATAAAATAACGAATAAATGAATATTTAATCATTCCACGTACTTTATCTCTATGTAAGGGTTTTACAGTATGACCTCCCTCTAATGCCACTCTTTAATTATTCTAATCAGTCTCACTATTGACTCAAAACAATATATTTTTTTATTTTTTATTTAATTCCTTTAACTGCATTAATTATTTATAATAAAATAGTATAATATAAAATTCATTACTTTTTATTTTAATTAAAAAAATAGTACTAACACAAAAAATATTGGTATTATATAATTGGAATTGTTTAAATAATGAGGGATATTGTTGTTAACTCACAAATTAATTGGGTGATTTAAATTTTCAACTAAGCCTAGCTTATGGAAAGATACAAAACATAATAGTAACTCAAACTGATTATCCAAGCCTAATAGCCAGATTATTGATACAATATTACAAAACATATCAAAATATCATTCATAGATGGTAGAGATAATCATGATTAATCAGATGAAGAAATAGGTTAAGGATCTCCAACACTCGATCAAGGAGGATCATCATTGTATTAGTGGAATTGTAAGTGTCCTTCCATGTGAGTTAGTCTTGAATCAAGCCTATACATAGTGAACCATTGATCTCCTGACATACTCTTAATTTATTCCAGCAGTGATGAAAATATATTTTAATGTTCTACCTATTTATCCTTTGAAACCAATACAATTAGAGATATCATATGCTAATGAAGGGCCAAAAAATTTCTAAGATATTTTTTTTTTCCCTTCTGTGGGATGACTGGGATCGATAACCAAGTAGGAAACCTCACTCATGATCTTAGAATCAGAGAAATATTTTCTCTCTACTCCAATATGAGTTTCAAGCTTCCTAATTTCTCTCCCTGTCTCTAGAGGAACTTCATTGACAAATGTTGCAGAAAAATCCTAAGTAAAGATTCAAGCCCCTCACTCACCTGGAAGACTAATAAAAATTCCTCTCCTTCTACACTACAATTTTTTTCTTGCTGGCATGGAAGATAGGAGTGGATAACACATCTTGGGAAGTGATAAGAGAAGATCCCATAGTGAATCCAATTAGTAATTGGGATCGACTAGATAGCTAGACCATCATTGGACATAAAACATAAAGTACTAGACTAAGAAGAGTCGTCTGCATGCACTAAAATATTGGGACAAGTCCTAGAGAGACCATCAGTTTCAAAGGATAAGATATAGATAATAAAACTCAAACCCCTCAACATACTGAACAAATTGTAATTTCCCAAACTTGAATGAGTTCTAGAGGGTGAAATTTTTTTAACCTACCACATACTTAATATAAAATCAAGGTTCCCTCCCCATACTAGACAAAACCCCTATAATCAACAAGTGTGTATAGATCAGAACTAAATTATAATTCACAAAACCCAAACCCACATTACTACACAAAATGAGAAGAATAATATGATGAAGGAAAATGGACATTACCATATATCTAATGGATGGGAGCTCAATCTGAGGCTAGCATCGACCTCCACAACCAAATTATGGAGCCTCCAACTGATTTCTTTTGCAACAACTAAAATGATACCCTCTTCTCCACTTTCCCAATGTTCACTAAAAATTCCTCTCCCATCTCTTATCACTAGGATGGTTGGATTGTAGCACCCCAGCTACACGATAACTCTATCTCCCAACAAATTTCGACACCTAATTTCCTCTCTTGCCACCTGAAAGACCCACCCTCCTCGGATTCTCCAATTTTTCTCAAGCACCACCATTCGCCAAGCACACTCTAGATATGAGACTATACAATGATTCCACAAGACCATTATCATTCAAGGGTAGAGGAAGTGGGGTGGTCAACACCTCGACCTCACTCCTGCAACATCACCACCAAAACACAAACAAAAAACCATATCCTTTCTCTTGTATATAACCCCATCTAAGTGGTTGCATGCGACAACGTGTCCTAGATGTATCTCATCATCCTCATTTACTCATAGTTAGATAGGCCAATTGGTTGTCACATTCCCCAAGCCCTTCCTTAGATGTTACACTCACACATCGATATTATGACCATATATGCCAATTTAATAAATGAATATAAACAACAAACCAAAAAAAAAAAAATTATAATTTTAAATATGCATTCCAATTGCAATTTCTTTTTTATTTTTTAATTATGTATAAAAAATTATTCTAAATTATAAAATATTTTTTTTAAACCATTTTTTAATTTTAAATATTATAAATTATTATTTTATATAGTAATAAAATAATAACAATAGCTTAAAATGATGTGATATATTCTAGATTCACGATAATATAGTGCTTGTATTATTTTTATGGTTTGTTTTAATTATATATTATTTTAATTATTTTAAATTATAAAATATATATATTTTTAAACTATTTTTAATTTTAAATATTATAAATTATTATTTTATATAGTAATAAGATAATAAAAATAGCTTAAAATGATGTGATATATTCTAAATTCACGATAATATAGTGCTTGTATTATTTTTGTGCTTTGTTTTAATTATATTATTTGAGTTGTTTTAATTATATCTCGTATGGAATATTCCTTTACCTTGAAAAAGACACCTTGCTGACCTATTTCTTTTCCTTCTCCATATAATACCCCTTCATTCACCTAATATTAATCCCTTAAACCTTTACTTATATCTTAATAAACAATTAGGAATTTGAATACTTGATATTAATTTTAATTACTAAACTTTATTGGTAATAGTTAAGAATTAACCCTAGCATAGTTATATATTATAAGGCCCCATTAATTGTAATCTATAATCATTCACCTTATATTAATCCCCCTTAAACTTTTACATCCTTCTTAATAAGTAATAAATATTTTGATTCATTAATATCAACTTTAATTATTAAATATTATTAGTAATAGTTATAATTAACTATTTCTAGTTTTATTAAATTAAAATTGGCATTAATTTTAATATGATTTCCTTTTAACATTAACACTTATTAGAAAACTTTAATTAATCAATATTATGAATAGTGTGCTCTAATATTCTCACTAATGAATTAATTTTAGCATCCTTAAAGATAACTTTTTACCTTTTTAATATAAACAATTTAAATTTAACTAACCCCACCTTAAAAAATCTCTTAATATATTTTATTACATAAAATATTTGAAATATTAATATAATATTAAATTTATTAATAATACTTATAAAAAATGACCTCTTTGAGATACATTATCTTTAATTTAGGTATAATTAATCTCTAATAAATTTTAAGGAATTAAGGCTAAACAATGTTAAATTGAAAACTTTGCATAAATTTAAAAAACATTATTTAATTTATTTAATTATAAAATATTGATTATTTTTATGGTTGGTCGGCCTTCCTCATGCACTTCTTTGGTATATTTATGATATCTAACCCTCTCTTTTTTAAGTAGGTTGTTACGATGATCAGTCTTGTTCTAGACATGACGTAAAATTGCTCACTATGAAGATTCTGAATTTAACAACTCAAAACTCACACCACAGAAATCTGAAATATTATATATATTTTTTCTTATTGTAATAATAACATAATAATAAAATAATAGAATAAAGGGTTTTTTTTTCTTATTCTAATATTAATATGGTGTTAATATATTTATAAAAGAGAATAAGAAGTTTATTTTCTCATTTTAGCAATGAGGTAATATTAATATTATAAAATGATAAATTTATATTCTTAATTTTTCTACTAACAAAATTAATTGATTTCCTTTTCATTTATTCAATTTAAATTAATCAATTTTATGAAAGCATTACTTCTAGATTGAAAGTATTCAACTTTATTTACAATTAAATTCCTTACATTAAGGTAATTAAATGTAATACAAATCTACTTAAAATATTAATTATAATTTAACTAAATTTAAATTATATATATATATATATATATATATATATATATATATATATATATATAAAAAAAATTTATATAACACATGAAATTTTACACTAATGTTGTGTTAATAATTGGTTGTATTATTAGATTAAGGCAAGGAAAATTTTAAGGGCTAATATTTGTAAGTGGGCTAATTTTCCATGCTTTTTGAAAAAAAAAAATCACCAATATTCATTCTTAAAAAAGTTGATTTGCCAAATTTTATAGTATAAAATTGTTTTACCCTAAAAATTGCCAAAGTTATATATAATAATTTAAAATAATTCTAAACCTAAATATTTTTACAAAAATATCATAAATTGTTTTACAATTTACATATTGGGGAGTAGTAAGATTCACCAAGGTTTCTAAACTTTAAGATAAACTTCCATCCTTAAAATTTTCCCTGGATTAAGGGCGTATTAAAGGGTTGTGTTTATGGAGTTATGATTTTCCCTATTACTCATTAATAATTTTTGGATGATATTATGTTATTTGGAGAAACAGTGATACAAGAAATAAGAAATGTAGACACTGAATTTGATCCTCTCACATTTCCAAGTATACTGGATTTGATCCTCTTAGATTTCCAAGTGGGCTCTGGCACTATGATTAATGTGGATAAATATAGCAAGTATTTTTTCAATACCAATAATTTGGTGGAAAGGAATATGGTGATAAATATTGGCTTTCAAATAGGTTCCTTTCAACCCAAATATCTTAGCATTCCTCTTGTGGAAAATTCATTACAAGTTTCATTTTGATTAGAGATCAAGGAAAATATTTGTAGGAGGTTGGAAAAGTAGATCATTAGAGCACTAAACCTTACCATTCATATTATTCTTCTAAAGGCTATTATACAAGCCATTCCAATTTATCACCTATCAGTGGTTCCTACCCTGAAGGGAGTGTATAAGGAAATTATTTCCACATTTTGTAAGTTCTTATAGAAAGTGAATTAACAATATATAAATTAATTTTTGTGTCTTGGGAGAAGGTGTGCCTGGAAAAATTGGGGTGGTATTGGTTTGAGGGACCCTATAATTCTCAATAAAATCGTGGGAGCCAATTTATGGTAGGAATGGCTCTAGGTAGGTCAAGAGTTATGGAAACAAATATGGAATAGGAAATAAAACCTGGTTATAGATCAAGCTAAGAAAGTGTGGTAGGATGATTTTTGTTTTAGGTGATAAATATGGAATCTAGGATTGGAACGTAAGTATTTTATCCAAGCTCACTTGTTATCGAAAACTAGATATTTTGTTATAAACAACTTTTGGGAGGATTATTGGAAAAAAATCCTAAGGATGGAGAGCAGGGAGAAGTTAATACATCTCAAAGAGAAAACCGTGATGGCAAGGGTGGTAGTGTTCACAGATTTCTAGATAAAAATTATACTCACAATATAAATGGTGATAATGGAAATCTCAGGAACACTACAATGAGGATTGGTTTCTAAGGAATGGAATATCCTAGATACACAAGTAAAATACATAAATATACAGGCATTTCCCGAGGTAGATAATCTAATATGGGAATATCAGACACAGGGTATGCCTACCATCAAAGAGGCTTATGGAATTATGGAAAATTACAATGAAATCCCAAAGGATATCCTCTAGCAAAATATTTGGGAAATCAAGTTATGGCAGCAAGTTGTGAGCTTCCTTTGGTTAATTGGTCGACACATAATCCTAAATGGGGACTTTTGAGGAGAAATGGTAATTCACGACCATCCTCGTTCCCCATCTGTCAATAGAAGGAGGAAATACTTCACCATATGCTCAACACTTTTTCAAGAAAAAAAATCTTTGGTCGAGGATCTGTAGCATTTTTGGCTATTTAAACCACTCGACTAATATTTTATGCAAAACAATCGATTCTTAGTGCCCATTTCTTTTCAAAATTTTGATTATGAACAAGGCTTGGGTTTCCATCTTTGAATTTATTTTCTAAAATGTATGGAAAGGACATAATAGAATCATATTGAAGGATTTAAAGAGCACATAGGATGTTATTTGGAAATGCACGAAGCTTAGTATAAATGAAACAATAATGCCAAAGAAGTGGGAAAACGATGACCGAAAGGTAGAAGGCGAGGAATCTCGAATTTTATGAGAGTTGAAATATCCCAAAATTATGTGGCTATGGATGTTTCTTAGTGACTTAGTGGTCATGGATCCTCTTGGGAAACCTTTACCTTTCCCCCATAAGGGGTTATCAAGTTTAGTTACAATGGGGCCTCTAATGGAAGTCCTCAACCTGTTGGGTTTGGTGGAATATTTGAGGATGATCGTGACAAACCTATCAAGTTTTGTATTGGTCACTGTGTGAATAAATGATATAAGTTGGTGAAGTTCAAGGCTCTTGAAATAGATATTCTTCTAGATCATTAAGAAGGATATACTAAGATATAGGTAGATGGAGATTCACAATTTATAGTGAATGTGTTACATAAACTAATGAGTGGATATTTGGTTCAAAAATTAATTAAGAGATGTCATCTTGATATTTTGGTCAACAAAATCCAAAACTTGATTATATCCTTCCCTTATGTCATCACAATTCATTTTAGATAATCGGTGAAGAAGGTTGTAGATTTTCTAACACATTGAAGAAGCTGGGATTTTAAAGCTTACTCACAATTGGCCACCCTAAAATTAAAATAGTTGAACTGAGAAACTAAGTACTAACTTGGATAATGAAAAAGTGTCTCGTATGGGGATGGATGACCATGGTCATTTTGGGGATAGGGGAGGGGAGTAGCCCCTCTTGTACATTAAACCAACACACATGTGTCGTTTTAGTGGCATGTAGTACCTGATGCAAGGAATATTCGAGATATGGGGTGGTGAGTTTATAATATGGCTAATGTAATCAACATTGGTATTCGTAAGCATGGTTATGGGTAGTCATGATGATGGTGCAGGTGATGAAGAGTTTGTACAAGTGGCTAAATTGTGCATGCTTCCTTGAATTTGGTACTCTATGAGACAGAATCTCGAATACAAGTGGGGAATACCCTAGGGTTCTGTTAGAGGCTATACACACCATGTTTTATATCCTAGTGAGGCATATAGGTGGGTTTCACTTTATCATAGGTTTGTATCAATGCACGCGAGACACAAACTGAATTTGGTAGCTAGTGGAGACTTTTTGAGTCGATGTTCTACAATAGGAAATTTTGTAAGCTTCCTTAGTTATTCATTTGGTCTTCAGAATGTAATTCATTTTTTTATTCGGGAGGTGGAGTCTTGTAACTATGTTTTTATAATGTTATACCCATTTCCTTTTGATAAAAATCCTAGCTTTTCAAGGCTACAAGGTCAATTTCGGTCGTAACTTGGGATTAATAGCTTGTTCTTGATTCATGGGGTTTCACGGGAGTTGGGTATAGAAATTATAAGCCCTAAAACAAAATTTAGAGATAGAGGTTAGTGTGGAAGTAGACCTGGGGAGCCCAATTTTTTGTTCAGGGTGTTTTCGTATTTTTTTGGTTTTTCTACTAGTAGGAAGCCCTATCGTGAGGAAGAAAGCAGCGGATTGGATGTATAGTGTTGGAGAATTGGGAAATATGGGATTATTTTAGAGAATTTGGAACAAAAATTCTGTTCTGGGGTTTTTTTTGTAGGTTTTAACCCAGTACAAAATTTACCGGCAATAAAATTCTTCAAAAATAAAAAAATATACAATGGCGAGAACATAAAATAAATATACACAGATATTTCCTCTACATTCCAAAACAAAGACTACCAAATTGAATTTTGAATATTCTCCTTTCATGTTACAATACATACATATATACATATATATACATGTATACATGTATATATACATGTCAAATCATTCATAAACCCTAATCCATTAACCCTATATTAGAACATAACTATAGTTCCCTTGACCATATGTACAAAATACCATGGGATAAAAAACATCATGCCCAAAAACAGGTGCAAAACCTATGCACAATACCATCGGTAGGGCTGCCCAACATATTTAGGTCTGCCCAACTATTATTAGGTTTGCATAAAAAAAATTTCTTGGGGCACTGCCTTGGACCTCCCCCTACACGGGGGGACTACTACCCCTCCCTACCATGCCCCCCACATGGAAATAATATGCCTATCTATTCTTATGATGAACCATGGAGATTGGTTTTAAACATTGATATAATCAATATCAATGTGATGGATCTGGAAAATATCTCTACACATAATATAAATCACAGAAGCCTCAAATCTATAATTCTCACACTTGTTTTCTTCTTTCCACATAGCAAGTCACAAGAGAGATTAGTCATTGGTTCAACCCTACAATGCCCATTGTTTCTCTACAACAAGAAAAAATATCAGTGCTCACATACTTCATGAATGCATCTTCAACATTATTTAATGTGTCCACCTTGACCAACAACACCTTTTTGTCCCCAACCATATACCTCACAAAGTGATACTGAACATCAATGTGATTTGTCTTCAAATGATTAGTAAAGTTCTTCGCTAAGAAAATTATATTTTGGTTGTCACTGTCTATCCTTGTATCTCTATGTACCAACCCCATACTTGAACAAAATCGTTGCAACCAAACTACTTCCTTTCTTGCATGAATGGCTACCATGTATTCAATATCTCTAGTCGAAAATTCCACTGCAAACTACCCCTTAATCATCCAACTAATTGTGTTTACAAATAGGTTAAACACATACCAAATTGTATATCTTCTTTGATCCATATTTCTAGCCCAATATGCATAAAAAATCCACAAATGTACAAAAGTATGTCCTATCCCAGTCTTCCTTTGTAGCACAAACCATAATCACTAGTTCCATGCAAATACTTGAAAATGATCTTCATTGTTGTCCAATGTTCCTTCCTTGGTTTTGAAATAAATGTGCATAGTACTCCGAGTGCATGCACAATGTATGGTCTTGCATAAATCATTTCACACATTAGGATACCAGCTTCACTCGCATATGTAACATGGCACATGTCCTCTTCCTCTTCTTGTGATTTGGAACAATGTTAAACATACAACTTTACACCTATATTAAGAGGAACCTTCACTAGTTTACTATCCTACATATTAAACCTCTGTAGTATTGTCTCAACATACTTCCTCTAGTTTAACTAGAGATTCTTTTTTACTTGATCCATTTAATTTCCATGCCCAAAATATAGTTTGTAGCACCAAGATACTTAATGTAGAATTTGGAGGAAAATTGGGGACTCCAAATCTTGGATAATTTCTTTTTCATTTCCAATCAGTAACATATCATCCACATACAATACCAAATAAATATCATGGTCACCAGTTAATTTAAAATACACACATTGGTCCTCTTTTCTCCTTGTGAAGCCAAGCCCCCATATATATGTATCAGATTTCAGATACCACATCCTTGGAAACTTCTTTAGTCCATACACATACTTTTTCAACTTTCACACCAGTTATTTCTTTTACTTCACTACAAAGCCTTCAAATTGCTTCATGTAGATCTCTTCCTCTAGATCACCATGAAGAAATCATGTCTTAACATCCATATGTTCTACTTCAAAATAAAAAGAAGAAAAAATAGATAAAAGTAAAATAATATAAGATAACTTAGAAACAGGAGAAAATATATCACCGAAATAAATTCTCGGCACCTTAGAATAACCTTTTTCTAGCAAAAAAGCTTTTCATTTATCCAAATTTCCTTCTGCATTAATTTGTTTCTTAGATTCCCATTTTATACCAATGGGTTTCCTTCTAGCTGGAAACTCCACTAGATCCCAAGCCTCATTTTTCTCTAAAGATTCCATTTCATCAACCATGGCCTCTGTCCAAATTTTTCCATCCTATGGATCAACTACCTACCTCACAATTCTGGGATCATCATCAATAATATATAAATAAAAATTTGAATGGAAACAATATTGGCTATACCTCTTTCTCTTCCTTATCTCCTGAATTCATCTTCTCAAAATTGTAGTATGTGGATCTTCCTCTTATGACTCTTTCTCAGTTGTAGAATTTAATTCTTCCTCATTTAATTCAAAGTCTATCTTTTTAGGTTCTTTGGTAGGAATTTATGTTTAATAACAACATTCACCTCTGAAAATACTAGATCTCAATTTTACACAACTTTATTTGTTTATGGGTTCCAAATATTATAACCTTTTAAACTGTCCTTATACCCAGCAAAGATGGACCTTTCAGATTTACTATCCAACTTGCTTCTTTCTCCTTTGGAACATGTACATATGAATTGCAGCCACATTCCCTAAGATATTAAAGAGAGGGTTTCTTACTAGTACATACCTCATATGGAGTCTTATCCTCAAAAACTTATGAAGGTGATCTATGAAATAGGTAACGTGAAGGATCCACTTCCTTTGCCCAGAATTCTTGTCCTAACCTGACACCACTGAGCATGCTTCTTTCCTTTTCCATCAACATCATATTCCTTATTTTTCAACTCCATTTTGGTGAGGTGTGTATTGATTAGTATTATGTCATGTTATAACACACTTCTTATAGAACTCTTCAAATTCCTTCTTGCAAAAATCTCCACAATTATATGTCCTCAACACCTTAATCTTCTTCTCTATCTGATTTTCCACCAAAGCTTTGAATTTTTGAAACCTGTCAATGACTTCCAATTTCTTCCCAAGGAAAAATATACATGTATTCCTCGAGAAGTCATATATAAATGATATGTATTACACATATTTACCTATATATTGAAATGAAACAGGTCCAAATACATAACTGTGCATAAGCTCTAATATCATTTTCTCCCTCTTAGCACCTAAGGGGAATCTCACTTGATTCTTCTTCCTATATACATAATGTTCCTAGAAATAAAAATCTAGAGGGAAATTAGATGATCAGGAGATCATGTCCTATGCTCAAAAATTAAAGTTCTCGAAATAGGTCCAAACCTGAATGACTAGAAAGGTCTCTTCGTTGTGATTCCAGTGCCATGAATGATTCAAAAAACTGATGTTGTATGAGGAAGATATCGTGTTCTGTTTGTTTTCCCAAACAGAAAAATTTTCGTGACTAGATGACCAGTCAGCACGTAGGTACGGTTAGCATGTATATACTCGGAATATTTCATTTTTCTCTCAGCAAACATGATGGTGCCACATGGTATGTTCTGAGCCATTGAATGTTGGTGGTACGACTCAATTTGGACTGTTCGATGGTTTTTCACTAACCAATGGTTGAGCGACACATGGCAAGCCCAGAGGCCACCACATGTCCTGAGGAGCGTGTGTTAAAATTTTATCCAAAGTACACTGGGTTCGAACGTGAGACCTCCCCACCGTAGTGCAATGCGTTACCGTTCCTCCAAGCCACGGTTCTTAAAATTCATGGGACAATGCTTATAATTAAACTTTTATGGTTTTTGGATTGAGGGCTTGGGAGGCCAACCCCGAAGGGCCAGCCCCCCAATCCACATGCCCAAGCGCTAGGACGACAAGACTAAGCCTCTTCGCTAAGGTTCTAGAACTTAAATGCTACCATATTTTTGGTTCAAATGTGATTTAAACCATAAAATTTTTAAACTGGCAGCTATTTAAACTCTAACCTCAGCAGTCAGTGCCATGCCAGTTCACATGATGGTGTTTCAGAACCATTTTGGTTAACAATTGTGATAACCGTAACCTCCGGATGGTCTTTACAATGGTAGTAAAATGACGGGGTTGAAGTGTTTAATGCGATGGTTAAAGGGGAGTAGAACATTTCCCACTCTAGATTCCAAACTGTTCAGCGAAATTTCAAATGGTCAAGCGAAGGTTACAGCGGGGTTGGCATGTGACCACCCCGCTACTAGCACTTTAATGTTCAGATAATCATCCAACTATATTTGGAGTGCGCCCCTAAATTTTAGGGTTGGAATTCAATTTAACTGAAGTTAACTGCCTATCTCCACATTTAGTGGAGCCTTTCTAGCTTTCATTGGGAAAAATGCATTGGGAGGTCAATTTTTGAACAATTTTGGTGAATCAAGAGTCTACCTAGACTAATTTGAGCATTATGGATCCATTGGTGCAGAGAAAAAAACCATTAGAGGCCTGAAAACATATGTAATTTACAATTTTGAGCATAATGAAAAAGAGGAACATGCCATTAGCTAGACCAGTAGATGTTGTCTAGCAGGGGTGAACTTCTTCATCATGCCTATTGTTTAAAACTTATGTGTGAATTTTTTTCCCTATTATGCACTATTGTTCAGTGTTTTTAAGGCTTATTTACATGCTTAAAGTTCACAAATTCATTTAATTTTCATGGTTAAAACTCTCATTCCTTAAGAAAACACAGGAAGAAAAATTGTACATATTTATATTATTGATAGTACACTTAGCACATCGGAAGTAATACACTCCTTTTAGATCACATTGGTATTGGAGCTAGAGTTTTATCTCAGGTGTTTTTCTGTGCAAGGATTTTTTAACTATTTGCAGGGAAAATATTTCTTACTAGGCGCAAGCTTAAGAGAGGAGAAATAAAATTGGTGGAAGAAAGAGACTCTCAAAGTGAGCCACATCAAACGAAGGAAATATTGCGACATTCTCCACCACCTAGTTGACCTTGTGAGATCAGGCATGCATCCAGGAGAAGAAAAAACCCATGAAGAGGTGGATCCCAAAGAGGAATAAAGAGTGTTTAGGAAAGAATTCCTTGACATGAATGAAATGGTGAAAGTCCTTTATCAAGAAAGGAATGAAAGACTAGAAGGAGAAGGATCCAAAATTCACAATGAAGGTCAGGCATCATCAGGAGGTCAAAATGATAAAGATAAATCCAAGAAGGGTAATGGATGAAATGGAGACAGTGCAAAGTCGCCATCATCACCCTCATATTCATATTCATCATCCTCTACGTCATCTTCAATACATCATCCATACAAGTCAAAGAACACTGGTAAAAGTCCTTTTCTAAAACTTGATGTTTATTTTGAATTGCCAATGTTTGATGGTGAAGTTAATGAAAAAAATCTAGATAATTGGATTAGGCAACTAGAGGTCTATTTGAGAATCCAAAAATTTCATGATGATGACACCAAAATCCAACTACCTTCATTGAGAATGGAAGGTGAAACACTTGTTTGGTGGGAAGCCAAAAAAAAGGAGGAGATTAGGAAATATGGTAAGATTAATTTATTATGGATTGATTCATTTCTGAAATAAAACAACAATTTTATCCATTATCTCACATGCAGAAATCCATAATGGACTGGAAAAATTTTAAACAATTGAAAGGAAAAAATGTACAAGTGTATACTCAAGAATTTAGGAGAAGAGCTCTTTTACTAGGAGTATATTTGCATAGCCAAGACACTTTTCTCAAGTATATAGGAGGCTTACATACCTACCTAAGACATACAATCCTGATGTTTAACCCTACAAGCCTAGATGAGGTTTGTGTTCAAGCCACACATTTAGAGTCAAGGGGAAAACAAAACTTAGATGGGAATGAGTAAAATGAGTTTAAAGGAAAATGGAAGAAAAAGAGAAATGCAAATAGTAGTAAAGGGAAAGGAAAATTATTCTGCAAACATTGTTCTAAAACTAGCCATGATGAGGACCATTGTTGGAAACTTCATCTAGAGTTGAAACCAAAAGGTTTGAAGGCCAAATAGAAAGCCAAGGAGAAAGGAAAAACTATTGCAATAACTAAACAAGACCTAGGGTCACATTCAGGAGATGAAAAAAAAATCATAGCTATGGGATAAAGAAATTGAAGGGGAAAGAGATTGAAAATAAACTTAGTTCTACTATATCTAACTGTCACACACAAGATCCAAATGCAGAAAAGAGAATTGAACTATTTCATGTGAGGGTCATTTCCAAACATACCAAGGTTGACACATTATTTGACAATGCGTCACAAGAAAATTTAATCTCTGAAGACTTGGTCAAGAAACTTAATCTTGAGACCATTCCACATCTGAACCCATATCCACTTGGTTGGATTTTTAAGGATGCGAATTTGCAGGTTTCAAAGAAGTGCATGTTGTGCTTTGTAATAACTGCACATTTCATTGACACAATTTAATTAGATGTTGTTCCACTTGATATAACAGATATGGTGTTGGGAATTCCTTACTCGTATGACAGGAAAGAGATCTTTCATTTCCATGAGAATAAATATCATTTATTTAAAGATGGCAAGGAGTATATTGTGAGATCTCATCATAAAAAACTAGACACTTATTTAGTTAATGTAGGGAAAATTAAGACACTTGTCAATGCAAGCCAAAACTTGACATTAGTGATGATTAAACAAATAGAAGTTTTACATAATCCTTTTCAAACAAATGTTGTGTATGTAATGAGTTGTTTCAGTTTGAAAGCAGGTTATCTTTTAAAGAAGATGAAAAGTAGTTGTAGTAGTCAACATTGGTGTTGAATGGTGCTAAAAACAAAGCGTCAGTGCAATAAGTTGTAAAGGTCCAAGAGAGGGCAAAGAAACTTGACAAAGAAGGAACATGATTCAGAAATTTTCATTTCTAGTTTCAGAAAGGCATGGTACAATGGCGAAGAAACTTGGTGAGGAATAGACACAAGTTCAAGGCTAATTCAGCAAAAAAATTCCGTAAGCATAAGATGTAAGGTGAGAGTAATTTAAACTTTCCTTTGATTATAGACCAATGTAGAAATAGGATGTTTACTACAAATATAGGTTATTGTTCTGCAAGTTCAGTAAATATGCTGCATGACTATGTCAAAGTCGGAAATGGCTGGTCGATGGGATCAAGGAAATATTTGTCATTTCATGAAAAGATCCAATTAATGAAATTAGGGAAGTTTCAGTGGATAAATATTGGAAGAGTGGGGACATAGTCTCCTCATATTCATGTTCAGTATTCTAGAGAGATTTTGGGGTCCAAAAGCTTCCCATTGGGGAGGTGTGTTCAGGAGATCATGTCTTATGCTAAAAAATGAAAGTGCTTGAAATAGGTATGAACCTGAGCGACCAGAAAATTCTCGTCTTTGCGATTCTAGCACCGTGAACGGTTTGAAAAATCAATGTTGTATGAGGAAGATAACACGTTCTGTTCATTTTCCCAAACAAAAAAATTTTGGTGACTGGATGCCCAGTCAGAATGCAGGTACAGTCAACAACTATATACTTGGAATATTCCATTTTTCTCTAAGCCAATGGGATGGCACCATATGGCATGTTTTGAGCCATTGTATGTTGGTCATACAACTCAATTTGGACCGTTTGATGGTTTTTCATTAGCCAATGGTTGAGCGACACATCGCAAGACTACAGGCTGCCACGTGTCCTCAAGACCATGTGCTAAAATTTTATTCGGAGTCCATCAGGTTTGAATGTAGGACCTCCCCACCCATAGCACAATGTGTTATTGTGCTGCCAAGCCATGGCTCATAGCATTCATGGGACAATGCTTATAATTAAAATTTGATGGTTTTCAGATTAAGGGCTTGGGAGGCCAACCCCTCTGCCACGCATCCAAGCGCTAGGACCATAGGCTTAAGCCTCTCTGGGATGGTTCCAGAACTTAACGGCTACCATATTTTTTGTTCACATGTGATTTAAACCATAAAAGTTTTAAACTGACGGCTATTTAAACTCTAACCCCAATTTTTGGTGTGATGCCAGTTCACATGACGGTGTTTCAGAACCATTTTGGTTAATGGTTGTGATAACCATAACCTCTGGTGATTGTTCAAAATGGTAGTCACATGGAGGGGTTGAAGTATTTAATGCGGTGATTAAAGGGGAGCAGAACATTGCCCACTCCATATTCCAAACTGTTCGGCAGAATTTCAAATGGTCAAGCGGAGGTTATGGCAGGGTTGGCATGTGACCACCCTGCCACTAACAATTTAATGTTAAGATAACCATCGAACTATATTTTGATTGCAGCCCTAAATTTTAGGGTTGGTGTTCAATTAATATGAAGTTAACTGCCTATCTCCACATTTAGTGGAGCTTTTCTAGCTGTCATTGGGAAAAATGCATTGGGAGGTCAAATTTCGACCAAATTTGGTGAAACAAGAGTCTACCTAGACTAATTTGAGAATTTTGGAGCCATTGGTGCAGAGAAAACAACCATTAGAGGCCTATAAACATATTTAGTTTACAATTTTGACCATAATGACAAAGAAGGACATGCCATTGGGATCTGGACCAGTAGATGTAGCCCAAGAGGGGTGAACTTCTTCATCATGCCTATTGTGTAAAACTTATGCATGAATGTTTTCCTCTGTTATGCACTACTGTTCAGTGTTTTTAAGGCTTATTGACATGCTTAAAGTTCACTAATTCATCTAATTTTCATGGTTAAAACTCTCATTCCTTAAGCAAACACATGAAGACAAATTGTACATGTTTATATTACTCAAAGGACACTTACCACAACAAAACTAATACAATCCTTTCAGATCATTAGACATACATGATAGCATACCATTAACATGCAATATTCAATGGCACTTCTCTCCAATATGTCGAATTCTTTGGTGCCACAACATAGTCTTCTCTCTAGATACCACTAGATTTTCTACTCCAATTTCAAGAACAACAAAAATATTTCACCTATCTATAACAGTGCTGCCTAGAAGCTTGTTCAAAGTTCCAAACCATACTCCCCAAATCAATACTAGTGTTCCTAGAACCATATTGTAGTTATCATTCTTGAACACTATTTTTACACTTACATCATCCATCTCACTTACAGAAATCAAATTTCTAGTCAATGTAGGAATATGAAAAATAAAAGGAAGTTTTTTAAACCTTCCACCTTGCAACTTCGATGTGACTTTTCCACGTCCTTTGATTCTATGATTCCTATCATCCCCTAGGAAGACATCATGACCATCATATTTCTCATACTCACAGAACTACTCCCTATGGGGAGTGAAATGAAAGGAATCACCTGAGTCAATCAACCATGCATCGTGATCTACATGTGTAGTTGAGGAAGAAGCCAAGAACACATCCCCACCTTCATCTAGGGTGTTTTTTTCCTTTGTATAAGGAACATATTCATATTTCTTTATTTTATTAGGAGTTCTACATCTACAATCCTTTTTATACTACCCTTCCTTTCCACATTTCAAGCATACCTTTACAAATTTTCCTAGATATTTAAATATCCCTCTAGATTTAGATCTTCCACTTGAGGATTCATTTTTATTTTTCGTTTCAGACCATCCTCTCATAAACAAATCATCTCCATTCCGGCTCCCCATATTTTTTCATCTCATATCCTATGACAATAACGATGAGACTATTTCATCAAAGTTCAAGGTAGCTTTTTGTCTACCTATTGCAACAACTAGATTATCCCATGAATCTTGTATCGAAGACAATGATGCACTTATCTTTGTCTGAATTTTTTACATCAATAGATAACAACTGACTTATCACAATATTAAATTCATTCAGATGTTCTATCACTAAGTCTCCGCCCTTCATCTTTAGGTTATACAAAGTTTTATGTAGGAACATTTTCTTCACCAATGAATTAGATTAATACGAAGTCCCTAACTTGTGCCAAAAATCCTTCTTTGTAGCTTCCCTTGATACATTCAACAATACTAAATCTAAGACACACAATCATATTGTTCTCTTTGTCTTCCGATCTACCTTTTCTTAGTCTTCTGTTGAAATTCCTATTGGTGCCACAAATCCTTCTTTTTAGCTTCCCTTCATACATTCAACAATACTGAGTCTAAGAAGTACAATCATATTGTGCTCTTTATCTTCCGATCTACCTTTACCTAGTCTTCTGTTCACATTCCTATCGGTTCACCAGCAAATCCTCTATCTTGTGCTTACACAACTCAAAAATCTTATCCTTAAATTTCTTGAGCTCTATCTTTCAAGTGTTCACCAAATTCTTTCACCCCGAGAATTGTTCCCACATATTTCCCACTGAATATATTGTACCATAGGCCCGAGAAATAGCCCTTGACCAAAAAGGAATCCCCTTGAAGTCAAACTTCTCTCATACAAAATGTAGGCTTTAACCTTGTACAAAAATTACTTTCAAATGAATTCTTCATATAAAAAAATATACAATGGTGAGAACATAAAACAAATATACACAAATATTTTTTCTTGATCCCAAAATTCAGACTACCATATTGATTTTTCGTTATTCTCCTTTAAATGTTATAATACATACATACATACATACATACATACATACATACATACATCTATATATATATATATATATAAGAATGCATAAAACCAAATCCACTAACCCTTGATTAGAACATAATCTTAGTTTCCTTGATTGGATCTATAAAATACCATGGGAAGAAAAAAATCATGCCCAAAACCATGTGAAAAAACTATGCATCAAACCATGGGTAGGTCCGCCTGCCATCGTTGGATTCACCCGAATATTATTGGGTTTGTGTAAGAGCCCCAGGTTAAAATCTCATGTAATAAAAGTTAATAAAGGAAAAAAAATAAAATTGGAAAGGGACACTTATTCGAAGTTGAATGTTGGGAAACAAATCCTAGTGTGGGTGTTCATTTCAGCTTATTATGGCTAAGGAAATTGAAAATGAAATGGATAAGGCTTTGGAAAGGTAAAAAGGTATTTTTGGCACATTATTTTTATGAAAATAATGGAAATTAGGAGAAAAGGAAGGTGAAAGGTCACAGGTTTCATGTGAGGAAGAAATTGAAGGGAAAATAGAGGAAATTGAAGAATATAGAGACATCAATGACAAAAAGGATTATGAGCATTAGTTCACAACATTTTTCAATTTAGTATTGGATTTAGTCTTACAGAGGAGAAGAGAACCAAGAGGAGAAATAAATAAATAAAGATAAAGAAAGATAAAGAAATGAAAGGAACGTAAAGGAAAGGAAAATATGGACAAGGAAAGTAAAGGAAGGCAAGGATCAAGCAACTTCAATGGGAATACTTGCTGGTAACAAGTTTCATGTATGATTTCTTAATTGGTTTTGACATGCATGGTATGTGCATGTTGGTATTTGGTTCTTTTGTTTTCATTGGCATGGATTTTTCTGGGTTTTGACAGTGGATTTTAGCCCTAGAATTGCCATTTCAAGATAGCCATGGTGCATTACAACTATTCTTTGTTTGATCTTTGGATTGCGAGACTATTTTAGATCAGGGTGAGGTGGTCTTAGGAAAAATCCCAAAGGCTTAGAAATACCTTGACCAGTATTAATGGTGGTATACATGGTAAATCCTAAGGGAGGAGACAAGAACATTCCTTAAGGTAATAGTGAATAAATTATAAGGCATACAAGATCAGTTTGGTTTGTGATCTTGAGATTGATTAAAGTGAGATCATAATATGGTGAGTGTGGAGGTCATTTAAACTATGGATTCGCTTGGTTTTTTGGATTGGTGTACCCCATGAGATCCCACATTCATGCTGGAATATGGACCAGGGGTGATTGGATGAAAGAAATAATTTTTCCAGCCAATCTATGGTTAGGGGGAATGTGGACTTTCCAAAACTAGTCAAAATTTTCCTATGTTTAATAAGAGCTCAGTTTCTCTTTCTTCTAATAAGTAAATGTACTTGTTATTTTTTGGCTTTAATGAATGTTATATTATGGATATTTATATAGTTATGTGTTGGTTATAAGCATAGGTATATGATAGATCTTATTTATGTCTCTTATAATGTTTGGTTGATAAATAACTGGTTAATGAATACATAACCTAATTGGTACTATGGAAACTATTGTGAGAAGGAATTCTCTCTTTTTGGTAAATCTTAGATAATTTCCAAATCTCTATGTTTAGATATGCATTCATGACTTGTATATTTCATGTTCTTCATGTGTTTTATGAAATGTCTGTCATGGTTAGGCTTTGTAAGGTCAAGACCTTGATCAAGTTTTGTGTTAGCGGATTTTCCTTAGTGTCATTCAATGTTTAGGAAAGTCTCATCAAGTTTGAGTATTGGTTTGCAGAATAACCTTGAAAAAGTGGCTTAGATCTTGCAGTCTATGGCACAGAACAGGCTGAAAACGATTTCAATCTCTCCCTTGTAGGAATTATGGGAGAAACTATAGGGTTCCACTCACATGAATTCCTTATCATGGGATATACTGGGAGTTTACTTTATTGAAATGCTAGGTTAACTCAAGGGTTCGATACCTAGAGCGATGGATTAGCTCTTGGGGGTCCTTTAGAAGCTGAGGGAGGTATGTAAGGTCTTGTTTTGTAGACTACATTTCCTTAAGGTTATCTAGGAGATTTATTCATCTCATATAAGTCCTCATCCCATGTTTACCCTCCGCAAAACAACGAAAGTGGTTATATATGGGAGGACGCATTACGGGGTGGCATCAAAGCATGGTTCAAATACTTGGATTGAATGGGCTAGATGCCTATTGTCGTTGACACAATTTCATGGTTAAGGATTTCATTCATGATTTTATGGTATGGAGGTTATTTCATTCTAATTCTATTGGTATGTTATAATTCTTATGTGTTGGTTGATATAGAATAGGAGATGCAGATCATCAGAGTGAGGTTGCAGCACTAGACCTCGGGGTAAGAGCAGATCATCATACATGTTTGTATGTATGGAATGCAGGTATGTTGGTTGATTTTTGTTGAAGAATTATTTTTATGTACATATTTATCATTCTATTTTTTTATGGTTATATGAATGAAATATGCGCAGTTATCAGTGTGGTCCTTTGCACAGGCGTCTAATAGTCGTGAATGGTAGTAACTTATTTTTATATGCATTGTGGCAGTATGCATGATGGTTATGGTTATTGTACTTAGGATCTTGATATTATATATATCATACTAATTTGGATTGGCCTATGTGGATGGTTAGGGTTGTGACATTCAGGTATGAGTCAATATTCTTGTGATATTGTGTCATAATAATTTAGACTAATTGGGCATATTTGATTGTTATGCATGAATGGAAATTGTTTATGATTTTATGATATGAACATATTATCTAATTAATGTTATGGATATAATTACGATAATTATGTTTGGGTTGATATGTCGTGAGGTTATATCATGTTAATCTAGATTGATTGTGCAAACAAGATTGCCTCCCTTGAGATACATTGAGGTATGAGTTTGATTGTGTCATCTATTTTGTGTTTGAGTGTTTTATTATGTCGCCTATTTGGTATGATTTTTCTTATGTCATCTACTTGGTTCTTGAATTTTTATTGCGTCATCTATTTTGTGTTTGAGTGTTTTGTGTTTATTAAGTCACCTATATATTTTTTGAATGTTTGAATAGTTGCATGATATGAGTTTGTATCTATAAGATTATGTGAATGAATGATGTTGTTTGAGATGGGTGCATTAACACATATGTGTTGATAAAAACTGATATGTACTTGAGTGTAAGTACTTGATAGTTTTGAACAATATGTATTATGACTGATGAATGTGAGTTGATTTTTTGTTATGACATTGTTGTTAAACTTGGTAAAGGTTGATTTAAAATTAATAGATATGATGTCTTGATATTTGGAACATGTGGCTGACATGTGTGTTCAATTACTAGGAAACATGGTTGGTACAACACGGTAAGGTAACCAATATATTGTTAGATTTTTTTATACACTCACAATTATGTCTTTAAGTATGATATAGGGAATCTCATGGAAAAGGGACTTCCATGAAATATTGGAGAAGGATCATGTTGAGATTTCCTTTGGGAGTATTGGGAATTTAGGGGGATTGATGGATATCTATATATATATATATATATAGACACACACACATGTATGTTTCTATGTCGTTGTCTAACAGGGTCGTCATACATCATGATTGTCTTATACTAAGGTGTATATATGTATGTATGCCATTTGTTCGCACAGTCATCAGGGATCATGATTGTTTTATGTTGATGATTATATATGTATATAGGTATCTATGTTTTTTTCTTGGAATGGTTGCTAGGGAAAATTTGTGTGGAAGGATGATTCATTATGCAGGTTAATGGCATGAACATATTCCTAGCTTGATGAGGAATGAAGTGGGAAGAGTAGCCTGACAGATTTATGAGGTCAATATCATGTGGATATGAATTGATGTTATATGATTGTAATATGCCTATGTTAATTTCATGGATAGGTAACATTTAAGGATACATCACTGGAATGAAAGTAGTGTAATTTGTGGCATGCCAGAAAAGCATGGAAAAGAAACTAGAAGTAAGGTTTCCTGATAGAGACAATGTGGTCTTTGAATGAGCAGTATTACTTTTGTGTATCTATTGTACATGATGTACCCATCATGTTGTGTGCATGTTGAATATATGGTATTGTGTACATATGGTGTTGTGTGTGTGTTTTACATGCAGTGCTATGTACATATGGTGTTGTGTATGTGTTGTATATGCAGTGCTAAGTACGTATGGCATTGTGTGCATGTCATATATTCAATGCTATTTAATGATGGTGCTATGTACATATTTTGAATGTGGTGCTATTTAAATATGGTGTAATGTACATGTTGTATATGTGGTGCTATGTATGTATGGTGTAGTGTACAGGTTGTACATGTGGTGTTGCGTACATATGGTTTGGTGTGCATGATTGTAGATATGGTGTTACGTGCATGTGGTGTTATGTACATGTGGTACATGTGGTGATGTGTGCATTTTTTGCATATGGTGTTGTGTACATGTGGTGTTATGTACACATCGTACAGTTGGTGCTGAGTACACATGGTGTTGTGTACATGTTTTGCAAGTGGTGTGGTGTACATGTGGTGATGTGGACACATTGTGTAGGTGGTGCCATGTACGTGCAGTGTTGTGTACAGATTGTGTAGGTGGCAATGCATGCAGGTGGTACTCTTTACATGTTATACATGTGGTATTGTGTAAATGGTGTACATGTTGTGTTTCATATATTTGATATGGTGTTACAGGTATTGTGTACCCATTTTATCATGACATATGTATTCATGCTATGGTACGATGTGTACATATATATATTTTGTTGTACACTGGGTGTAAGTGTATGCGTGGTTTTGTACATTGGATGTAGTTGTATGTGTCATGTTGTACACTAGGTGTAGGTGTATGTGTGGTTTTGTACACTGTGTATGTGTATGTATTGTACAATGTTATGGCATAGAGGTGTAGTATTGTCCAACCCTTGTTGTTTCTATTGAGGCTTGAGGCGGTTTAGTCTTTGGATGCCTTTGTTGTTGATATTGAGGATTGACGCAGTTTAGTCTCAGGATGCCCTTGTTGCTAATATTGAGGGAGGAGGTGGTTTAGTATCCAGATTCCCTTGTTTCTTAAAGAGAAGGCATTGGGTGCTTTTCGGGTTTGGCAACCAATTCAGTCTATGTACAGAAAAAGAATTACAAATGATGATTTGATGAAAGAGCTAGTTTGACTTGTTGTGAGAGGAAGTAAATCAAATTACAAGTGTACCGCATTGAAGGGCCACTAATGTGGTATGATTTGAATTAGTTTAAATTCCTTTTAGTTTAAAAAAAAGTATTTTCCTCATACAGGAAGTAGGGAAATGCCTATTTGGGGTGGTTGAAACTAACTACAAGAATTAGTAGCAGCAGAAGGAATTGAAACATGAAGCAATATGTTGGTAAATCATTCAGGAATGAGGTTGTTGTGGGACATTTGTACTCAATAGTGTCCATTTATTTACATGATCATGCTATGAATAGTATGATGGTTTTGAGGCAGGTGTATTCCTTGGTTGTTTGACCTTGCAATGCGAGGAATCCTTTCCAAGGGATGGATCACCTAGAATCGGGATGCCAGGGAACTTGGAAGGTGAGTGAATATATGGAAGTGGGTGGAAATATTTCCCGAGGGAATCTATAGCATAGAAGGGAAGGTCAGGGATGGATTTCATTTCTCGATTAGTATTTCTAGATGGAATCAGATGCACAATGAGAGTGTGTCTGGAGAAACGAGCCATTAATTGTTCACTAAGAGGATAGGTAGTGCAAGGATTGTAGTGCTGGACATTCGATGAAGTTTTGAATTTTATAGTGGATTATGGACTTCCTAGGAAAGAAGTGAATCCTAGCATCACTTTCAAGGTGGAGGTATGAGCCTCTAGACTCCCTTGTTGGGGATGCAAGCATCATATCCTTTTATTTTATGGTTGAGAAAATGTGCATATGCATATATGAGTATATTATTGTAAATATTGTATCAAGTTGGATTTATAAAGCTTCATGAAAAACATGGTTATTTTTCGGTTGAACCCAATGTGCATAATTTTATGTGGTTTCTATTGTAAATACCATAATGAGCTATGTTATAAAGCTCCAGTACATGGTATGATTGTCATGTTTTCAACAGGTTGTTCATTGTAAATACTACAACGACTTGGGTTATAAAGCTTCATAGGAAATATGTTTTTGGTTTTTAGTGGTTTTTCTAGCTGTAGGTGTCTTATAAAACTGAGGACAGTGTTCCCCTAAGGGGGAGGGGTCTGGAACAACCCCGAGTTAAAATTTTGTGTAATAAAAGTTAGTAAAGGTAAAATAAGACCACATGAAAGGGACACTTATTCTACGATGAATGTTGGGAAAAACATCGTAGTGTGCGTGTTTATTTAAGTTTATTATGGCTAAGAAAAATGGAAAAGCCAATGGATAAGGATTTGGAAAGGAAAAATGGTAATGAAAATTAGGAGAAACAGAATGTGAAAGGTCACAGTTTTCATGTGAGTTTGAAATTGAAGGGAAAATAGAGGAAATTGAAGAAAATAGAGGGATCAATAATAAAAATGATTTGGAGGACCACTTCATAGCCTTTGGTTATTCAATTTTTAGATCTAGTCTCAAAGAGGATAAGAGCACCAAGAGGATAAAGAAATAAATCAAGCAAAGGAAGGACAAGGAGAGAAAAGGAAAGAAAAGGAAAGAAAAGGGACACATAAATCAAAGGTAGGCAAGGATCAACCACCTTCAGCAGGAATGATTGTAGATAGTAGGTTGCATGTATGATTTCCTAGATGGTTTTGACATGCATGGTATGTGCATGTTGTTATTTGGTTCTTTTGTTCTCTTTCGAATGAATTTTTATGCATTTTAACAATGGATTTTAGCCTAGCCTAGCCATTTCCAGATATCCATGGTAAGTTCAGATTATTCTCGGTTTGAGCTTTGGATTTCCGGAAGATTTTGGATCTAGGTGAGGTGGTCTAAGGAAAATAACCAAAGGAATAGGAATCCCTTGAGCATTAATGGCAGGATACATAGTAAAGCCTGAGGGTGGGGATGGGAAAATTCCTCAATGTATTGGTGAAGAAATTTCGAGGCATCCAAAATCATTTTGGTTTTATGATCTTCGCACTACTTTAGGTGAGATCACGACATAGTGAGGGTGGTGGCAGTTTAACTTCTGGATTCCCTTGGTTGTTTGGATTGTTTTACCCTAGGAGATTCCATATTCATGTTTGGAAAATGGCACCCAGGGGGGGGGGGGGTGATTAGCAGAAGGAAAGAATTGGTTCAACCAATCTATGGTCTGGTGGAATGTGGAAGTACCAAACTTGGTCTACATTTTCTTATGTTTAATAAGAGCTTAGATTCTCTTTCTTTTGATGAGGAGATGTACTTGTTATTATGTGGCTTTAATGGTTGTTCTCTTATTTATATTTATTTTTTTATATGCAGGTTATAAGCATGAATATATGAAATATATTAGTTATGGATATTATCATGTTTGGTTGATAAATTATAGGTTAATGAATACATGAACTAATTGGTACTTTTAAACTACTATTATAAGGCATTGGCCCTTCTTGGTAAACCTCAGATAAGTTATAGATATTTATGTTCAGATATGAATTCATGACCTGTAGATTTCATGTTCTTCATGTGTTTGAAGGAATCTGTATCATGCTTGGGCATGGTTAGGTCAAGCCCTTAACCAATTTTGTGTTATATGCTTTTTCTTGTCGTCATTCATTGTCTTGGAAAGTCTCATAAATTTCAGAACATTGGTTTTGAGACTAGCCTTGAAAGAGTGGCTTAAATCGCATGGGGTCCAGCACAAAATTGGCTGAAAAATACGACAAAAATATCCCTTGTAGGCATTGTGGGAGTGACTATAGAGTTACACTCACATGCATGCCTTTTCATGGGATATACTAGGGTTTTAGTTCATTGAAAGGCTAGGTTAAGTCAGGGGTTGGGCACCTGAAGTGGTGGATTAGCTCTTGGGTGTCCTGTAGCACCGAAAGGAGGTTTGTAAGGTCTTTTTTTCTTTCAAATCCATTTCCTTAAGGTTATCTAGGATGTTGACTCATGTCATAGTAGCCCTCAACTCATGTTTACCCTGGGCAAGAAAATGAAAGTGGGAAAATGTGGGAGGAGGTGTTACAATCTACATAAATAAAAATTTCTTGGGGTGCTGCCCCAGACACTTATGCAGGGGGGCTACTTCCACCCAATGATCCGCCCATTGTGCCTGATGCAACACACAATGCATTAGGTCAGGCATGGAAATAATATATACCCAACATTTGTGTTAATTCTCTTAGGGTCAAAGTGGTTGGGGGAAGGAAACTTGAGCCATTCTGTAGTGGAAATTTGGAAGTGAAAGTAGAACCTATTGTCAGGGGTTTCCTTTCTCAAGATAGATCTTGACTTGGAATTGTGGGAACTTTACTCTCGAGTATTGGGGTATGGACGTATTTCTAGAAATTTATTTATTGTTTGAAGTAAGGGGTTGGTATTAGTGAGCTAGATTTGTATTGAAAATGTATAAGCAATGTGAAAGAGTGTAGAGAAAGATGGGGCCAAGAGGGAAGAGAGTTCAAAGGAGAGGGGGGGAGAAGGTGGAGTGGAAGTGGAGCTAGAGGAGTAGGTAGCTTGTGATATCTTCCCTTATCTTGGAATTTTTTTTCTTCCTCTCCCTTTTGACACCTTGGAATCCCAATTGTGGCACATCACCCTTTACCTATAACATCTGGGCCAAAATCGTCATGATGATCGTAATAAGTTCATAGGATTCTTGCATGATTTGCAGCACAATATTTGTAATATGAAATATTTTTTTGTTTCAATTCAAGGAGGCCATTAGATACTATCTGAGTGAATGGAGTGCATGGAAGTGATATTGGCTCACTTATAATTGCATTTCCATGGTGAACTGAGACCTTTATATTCAGCTAGTAATGAACCGGATAATCTAGTTCCAACAAATCCTCTTGCTCCATAATGTTTTTATTTGTATTTTCATTCTAGGGGTATTTTTGGCATTCTGTACTTTCCATTTTTAGGTTCATAGTATATTTTTTCACTTTATAGTTAATTTTTTTGCTTCTTCTCTGGCCAACAAATCCAGTAGGAGTGATGCCGAAAGAATAGTGTAAACTGGACAACCATGTTGTAATATTTGGATGAATTAATAGAAGAATTTTGTCGAATTCATGGAAATTAATTTCACACATCTACCCTTTGTCATCTAAAGCATTATTGACATTAATCCAAAAATAATGTAGAACAAAAACCTTTTCGTAAGATATGAAAAAAATTTCAAATCCCTTTAAAAGCCTTATTTCACCAATTTCTCTATTTAAGGTATGATCAAAATTCACCCTTATCATCGATTTTTTTTCTAGTCCCTAATGATCGCTAGATATTCCACCTAAAACTTTGGACATGGAAAAAATCTAGACATTTTTTCCCAATTTTTTTTTTAAACGTGTGAATTTTCTAATTGTCCCATATTACATACCTATCATGGGTGACATTGTCTTGGGTTTCTCATTTACAAGGTCCAACTCTGTTTATAAAAAGGAAAAAATTAAAAGAATCAAAAGCTTCTAGAAGACGAGCCTCATGCATGGCATCTATCCCAATCCATCTTAATCTTACTCTTAGCCCTAATCTAGGTAGACATTAACCTCCTCTTATTTTCCTCCTCTAAGCTTATCAATCTAACCATATTTCATTGCAAGAGTGCTCTTGGTTGATTTCATAAAATATTTGGCTCTAAGATTCTCATTCAAACTCTACTAAATTATCCACATTACGATCCTAAAGATTTTGAAAGAAGCTGTTAAGATAAGGAATATCTAGGAGCGGACTCTATGACATGAAAGCATGAGGTTGTATCCACTTCCCTACGATAATATACTTATACTTTTTTTTGCAACAATAATTGCAAATGTTCGATCATTTTTGGTATATATCGTCTTGATCATAAATATAAGTATCGTTATATTGTATTTGGATTAAATATGCGTTTATTCTTTTTTTTTTGTATTTTCTACAATTTTTCTATTCATGAGCACTAATGAGAAGGCTCAAACCTATGGAATTTCAAGAAACTACCAAGGACAAAATCCGTTGAAGAGTTATGAATTGTTCACCCCACTCCTTAAATTGGTGTTTTCATCTATGATTTGATTGCAATGGACTTAGGTAGAATTGTTATTTCTATTTTACTCTTCTCTATATTTGGGTACGAGTTCCAGGGAGATTAATATTTTCTGAAAGAATGATTTATTGGATATAACCTTAATTAGAACATCACAAAGAAAACTAAGAAGAAATATTACTATGAGTATCTAGTCAAGTGGAAGGGGCTTGTAGATGAATAGGCAACATCGATAAGAACTATAGAGATATAAAAGCATGGCATAAAAATTGAAGGCTTCATGGATAGGAATCCATGAAATATTTTTTTTTTTGTTAGAATATGATGTAGGAGCATCCCAAAATTTTTTCCTTTTCTTTTGATATTTTTTGTAGAAGATATTTTAATCCATAGGAATCAGTTAGTTTTTTTGAAGTGTCCTAGAAGAAATATAAAAATAACTAAAAATATAAGGTGGAACCTGGATTTCCATAATAGGGACACCTATAAGAAACTCAAAGAAATTTTTTTGATAGCTCCATATTTTTCGTGGAGACATTTTTGTCTAAACAAGAGAGGCATAAAAGGAAAGGCATATTCGATGTTAAGGGGCTCTCTAATTTGTTTGTAATACTTCTCTATAAATCCCCAAAGTACAATTAAAATAAGATTTATGTGTATTACTCTACTTACTCATACCAAAAATCAATCCCAAAAATACAATTAAATTAAGAATTATGTGTATTTCCCTATTCACTCCTATCAAAATTGGTGTTACTTTAGTGCTCATTAAATGCTAGTGATTGTTTCTGTGTTAGTTTATATCTGGTGCAATCGAGTGATTCCTTGAACCTAAAAGTTGTTTACTTTGGTGTGGCACATATTGAGTGAACCAAGACGAACCATTCAACTAGCATAAGAGCCGAGGGGAACATAGAGGTGGGCACATAGGTGGTTCATTGTTAGGACACAAGAGTATTGGTGCAAAAAGTCAAAAATAAGGTTCCAACTATGAGGAACCTCAATTGTGGACCGCCCCACTAATGATGTGAGGGTACACCCTTCCATGCAATCAATAAGCATTGTCAATCATGGTTCATATAATCCATACCATTTGATTGAAACACTAAAAATTTACACAACGACTCTGAGTGTAAAGCCCCCATTACAACACGCATCTAATGTAAGGGACCTTGCCCCACAAAATCCACAAGAGTCATGTAACTTAGCTAAATAATTTTCACCATTGATTATGTTACGAGTCTATATTGTCATTCAACTCAAATGTGAGTTAGGAGTAAATCGTGGTTCTGATTCTTAGTACCAACCATCATATCATTGGTGATCAAAGGAAAACATAGGGGACCCCATAACATTGGATCAAATCACCACCTTCACTACATCACTGTAACGATACATTGGATCAAATCACCATTTTCATTGCATCAATAGGTGTGTCAATTTTAAGAGAGGTTTTTCATAATTTTAATTTAATAATTAACAATTATAAAGTGGATGCTAAGGATTTAACGCGTATGGTATATTCTAGAATATTAATAATACTATATAGAAATTAATGGTTGATATTTATCTTTAAGGTAGTTATGCTTTTTTTACCATTTTAATTAAGTTGATTAATTTAAAAACTTCCATATGAACAACTATCATAAAAAGTGAGTTATGAGTTTTTGGGCATGTGGTATTGAGCCATGGCATTGAACCATGGTATTGTAACAAAGCCTATTTAAATATTAAAAATATCCATCATAAAGTGGATGTAAGTCTATATATATATATATATATATATATATATATATATATATATATATATATATATATGTTTAACTTTACATATATTTAGAAGAAAGATATACTTTAGTTAATTTTCATTATTATGGTTTTTTTTAGCAACATGAAATGTACCATTAAGCAAGTATGTTGATGCCTATATGGTTGTGTGTTTAATAATGTGACAACTACAATTAATGTTAACTAGTTGTTAACTAGTTAATTGACATATTATTATTTTTTTAAGGAAAAAGACTCAGAATAATTAATATTTCTGCTGGAAAAGTATTTTTCCTTTTTTAATTGTGAATAATAAAATTAGTTATGGAAATTAAAGGTAAAAAGGCTAATGGTAAATGTTTCCAAGAACTGAAAGGTGTTTGGACAATTTGAACATTACCTGCTCCTCTGGGGATAAGAGACTCATCCCAGTGAGGAATGGGGGTTTTGTTCATGAGCTAAGGAAGATTGAATATTTTCCTAAGCTAGTAGAGACCAATGGAAATCACTCAGTAAATTCCTAAAGTTTTCTGGCACTGACTGGACTTGGAGTCCTGAGGTCACAACATAAATCTATTGTCAACTTGTATCTCTTCAATAGCGGAGCATGGGGGAAAGTAGAAGGCGTTATAGCCTCTCTTGAAGGTTGGGTGGACACTAATAGCCACATAAATTTTCATATAAGTGACTGCTATTTTAGTATTAAATGATCAAAAAGATTATTTACAAATTGTTGGTACATAGCTAAGTGTTTATGTAAATTCAGATGAAGTGTGTTTATACTCTAGAGTATTTTTGTTAAAAAGGAAAGTGTTCAGTTGAATTTAAAAGTACTCAGGATTATTTTCAAATTCTGTGTTTTTAATGTGAGATTAATACTTTCAGAAATAGTAAGATAGTCTGTTGAATTTATGCTATGAGGAACAATATTATTATTATTTCCGAGTTAAACTGGGACATTATAGCAGATAAATGTCAAGAATAATTATTGGTTGACTAAGTAAATAACTCAACATATTATAGAGTAAATATTTTCGTATGTTCTTTTATTTGTTCGAGAATATTTAAATAAAACTAGAACAGAGAGGCAACATGGAAAGAAACCCTAGCCTAGCATGGATGAAAATAGATGTTGTAAAGACTATTGTTTATTAAACCTATAACGAGATGAGCTTTTGATACTAGGCACGAGGATGAAACCCCAGCCCAACATTCATCACCACCCTAAAACCTCTAATTCATGGAAATAATGGAAAGGTGGTCCGGTTATTGAGCTATATTTAAAATGAAAAAAGAAACCAAGCTCCAAATCTACATATATCTCAAGTAACGAATCATCAAACTATAGAATTTAGATTTCTATAAAGATGGTCCATTGGAATCTTTCCAAAATAGAATACAAGATCTAAGGGTCGAGAAAAATAACATAAGTATGTCTTCGAAGAAACAGAGAATTGCATTTATAAAAAAACATAGAAATATAATATATAATCTCTCCATATATAATTCCTTAAGGAATACAAGCTTAACATTTACAGTAGTAAAACGAATAAGCAAGAGTACTTAAATTTATATATATAATATTCAAAAGAAAAGCGACTGTAAAATTATTATTACAAACATCGATCATTTATGAAATGACAAAATTAAACCAGAGACTGAGTTGTTTTAGGAAAAGAACCATTAGTAGAGCACTTGGAAACAATAGTACGGTGAAAATTTACAATAAAAGCGTACGAGCAAGGCTTAACCAAGGCCACATGGATATAGGTGGGTAAGTGTTATGAAACCTCACAAATATCATTTAACCTTGCAAACTAAGAAAGAGGAACATTACTGAAATAAGGGCAACAGACAAATCTATAAACTGAATCGGTATTGGAATCTCTAACCCAGAAAAGCATAGTAATTTTTCCTTAAAGACAAAGGAACTTTTGAGACTATGTTGAAGCTGATAGATGTAGCTCGTTAAGACATTAACCGTTTTAGTAGCAACTTGAGGAAAGCTGTTGAACAAATTGAAGGATTCAGCGTAGGAGAACCTGCCAGCCGGAGGAGGAACAAACTTGCAAAGAAATTCCACAAAAGAAATTTGTGAGATAATACTCGAGGCATAGAACTCAACCAAGGCAAAGAGCTTAGTTAAATAAATGAATCAGTAAGGGTTTACCTATGGAGTAGTAGTTACCCTCAAAAGTTTTCTCATTAAACCAGAATCCTTAAAGAATAATACCCGAGAGATGGAATTTATAGAAACTCACAACTGATTAAGAGAAGAAACTTTGAAGAACTAGCACTATGTGCGAGAACTTCTGTATTTTCTTCTAAGAGGAAATATTACCTAAGATATGGGCTATGAGGAGCATGACAAATCTGATTTGATGAAGTGGCGATGGCGGTAGATGGAAAGTTCCACAGGAAACCCAATGTGTGTCGCAATGGAAGCTTGGCTTCACAAAAATGCGATGGCATGGGCACTAATCCTTCATAAATTGGGATTAATTCCATGGCTATCGAAGCCAAATTAAGATACGCTATGAAAAAATATACTCAGAGCCGAATTAATCCTTGCCAGAAGCACAACGAAAAATGATGGGGTTTACTAGGGTTGGTGAAGTTATCGAAGAACATTTCCCACCATAAATGATAACCCTTGATCTTCTAGTAGTTCGATGGTGCAAATCGAAAATCAAGGACCATTGAAAACTACAAGGATTCATGGAAATTAAAACATTTTTCAAAGAATTTAATTGCTAAGGACCTCCTGCAATCAATGTACACGACATGCCAGCTATACCTCGATTGTAACGTGTATACAAACGATGCATTATGTGGAATGGTAAGCATTTTAAAAAGCCAATATTATAACAATACAAATTAATGCCAGTGAAACAATATAAAGTCATCTGATTCAATTATTTATAAATAAATATTGTATGCTATGGCATCGGGAATATGAGTATGCGAGTTTAATTTATATTCCTATAGTGTAAAATGTGTATAAATTAATTTAAAGCCTGAGTAGGGTCATTAAAATTATGAAACAAGAATAACCATTAAGAGTTATAAATTTAATTGAGTAATTCACAATATGGGTAGAAAACTTATCCATAGGGTAAAAGTAAAAAAAAAATCTTTTGTGTATGTCACAAGTGGTATCAGAGCAGCGTTCATACGTTGGGACCCTAAGGTTCAACTAACGGTTAAGCTGTGTGTATACTGATGCACAGAGAGAAGAGAAGAATAGCAAGAAACACCATGAGAAGGGGATCAACACTAGAACCACCCCAGGAAATCGGGGAACCTCAAACACAACCAGTAGTGAACCCTGAGATGTGGGTTCAACTGAGTGTGAATCAACACTAGCAAACAAGTAGACTACTATAGGAACAACAAAATAAAACTACCATATTGTTGAATATAATACATAAACTACAGGAAGATATGGTGCAAGTTCGAATTTATAAGGAACATTTAATGCAAGAATAAGAAAATATACTTAAGAGTTTGTCAGACAAGCATAATCAAAAAATGGAACACCCAAGTGCTAATATGGGCATGCAAGAAGGTAATGAACAACAAATAAGGGACAACACCATTGACAGAGTGGAAGGAAGCCCATCCCAGTGAAGCAACAAGAACAAGAAATATAGTGAAGCAGAATAAGGCAACTTGTTGGATCAGCAAGAAGTTAAGAAGAAAAAACGGGAGCTTCAGGGGGAGTTTCAAAAAATAAAACCACCAACATTTGATGTTGATGCTGAGGAAGTGGTAGAGGCTTGGTTGATAAACATGAACAAATATTTTCAGGTGTACGAGTATAGCAGCAGCCTGAAGGCCATATTGGCCATATATTAGGTAAGGGAGAAAGCCACTCAGTGGTGGGAAGAAGTAAAGAATGTTCATAGCATTGAGGACCAAGATGTTACTTCAGAATCGTTCCAACAATATTTTAAAGACAAGTATTTAATAGAACATTTTTAAGATGAGAAATATAAAGAATTTCATAACTTGAAGCTAGGATAGGTGACTATGGACGAGTATATCACTAAGTTCACCTCCCTGTTACGATATGTTCCATACCTCAAAGAGGAAAAGGCTAAGGTGCAAAGATTTCTGAGCAGTTTTCCAACACATATGAAAGAGTGAATTGAATTTGTAAATTCTAGAACCATGGACGAACAAATTCATAAGGCACAAATGCGCTATCAGTGGTCAAAGGAAAAAGGGGAGGTTCGCAAAATTTTGCATCCAAGGAAAGGACTGAAAAGCAGCTCAAACTTCAAAGGCACCAAAAACAATAACTTTAAGAATTCTGCACGAATTTCTTTCAGCAAACAATTTGGAAGAAATCATCAAAGAACTCGATGGCTAGTGGAAGAGAAGCCTACAAAGGCATCTAGCAAACATGAGCAAGCGAAGGTGACCAAGCCACCTCTACAGTGTTGGGGGTGTGGTGAGGCACACTATTATAAAAATTTCCCACAGTCAGAAAGAAATGACAGAGTTGCAAACTTGCAGGAGGCTTCTACAGTAGGTGATGTAGCACAAAACATTCCTCGTATCAACGCAACGTTGGAGGATCGACAGGTAGATTTTCAGCCAACAATGATTGAGTTGGAAGGTAAATTATTGTCTCAATCTATTTCTATTTTGGTAGACCCAGGTGCAAGTATAAGTTATGTTAGTCCCAAAATAGTGGAAATTTGTAAATTAAAAGGGCAGAAATTTAGAAACCCTTGGCCGATACAGCTAGCAATAGGAGGAAAAAGAAAGGTAATTGCCAAAATTCCAAACTGCACATTAGAAATTACAGAACAACAGTTAAATGTGGAACTAAACATACTTCCATTAGGATCCTATGATGTATTGCTAGGCATGGATTGGCTAGAAGAGCATTGGACCCTAGTGGACTGTAAGGAAAAGATTATTTATTACAGAATGCAAGATGGAACACGCAAGGAGATTCAGGGAATCAAGAAGCCGCTACAGTTACATCTAATCACAACATCCCAAATGAATAAATATATGAGGAAGGGATGTCAGATATATTCTATTCAGGTGAGATAGGTTAATTCCAAGGAAAAATCACTTATGATGGAAAACATACCAGTAGTACAAGATTTTATGGATGTATTTCCAGAAAATATCTCTGGATTAACACCAAGGCAAGATATTGGTTTCACCATAGAATTAATTCTGGGAGCATCTCATGTGTCAAGGGCTCCTTACAGAATGAGTGTTCCAAAATTAATTGAATTAAAAATGCAGTTACAAGAACTGCTGGACAAAGGTTATATTCATCCATGTGTGTCCCCGTGGGGAGCACCAGTGTTGTTCATGAAGAGGAAGGATGGAACCATGCGAATGTGCATGGATTATAGACAACTCAACAAGTTAACAGTTATATCAAGTGAAGGGGACCATAGTATTTTCAAAGATAGATTTACGATCTGGATATCACCAGATCCAAATGAGGGATGAAGACATTTACAAAACTGGTTTCTGTACTAGGTACGGGCATTATGAATTTGTAGTGTTACCCTTTAGGTTAACAAATGCACCAGCAACCTTTATGAAGTTAATGCATGGTATATTCCATCATTTCCTGGATAATTTTGTACTTATATTCATAGATGACATTTTAATCTATTCCAAAAACCAGGAAGAACATAAATAACATTTAAGGATTGTGCTGGAAATGTTAAGAAAACACCAGCTGTATGCTAAGTTCAACAAGTGTAATTTCTTCAAAACATAAATCCAGTACTTAGGCCATGTCATTTGAACGGAAGGGATTGATGTTGATCCAGAGAAAATCAAGACAATCATGGAATGGCAAGTACCTTAGAATGTGGCAGACATTCGATCCTTTATGGTATTAGCAGGGTACTATCGAATATTTATTAAAGGATTTTCTAGAATTTATTTTCCAATAACCTCTTTGTAGAGAAAAGGAAAAGTTTTTAAGTGGAATGTTGAGTTTCAAAACAGCTTTGAGAAGTTGAAGAAACTTTTGACCACTGCACCAATATTAAGGGCAACTAACTTCAACAAAGAATTTGAAGCTTGTACAGATGCTAGTAAAGAGGGTGTTGGGGCAGTTTCATCTTGGGAAGGAAAGGTAGTCACTGATGAGTCAAGAAATTTGAAGGAACAGGAACAAAGCTACTCAGCCTATGATTTGGAATTAACAACACTAGTACATGTGCTATGGGTATGAAGACACTACTTGCTGGGTAAAAAGTTTGTGTCAAAAATAGATCATAGCAGCTTGGATAGTTATTTCGAACAACTTAATTTAAACTCTAGACAGGAAAGATGGAATTCCTTTCTAAGTGAGTTTGATATAGATATCTAGCACGTGAAAGGTAAGGAAAACTAGTTGGCTAATGATTTAAGCAAGAAGCTGCATTATGTTTATGAGATTTACTACAATCAGCTTGAAAGTAAATTTTTGTATCAAGTAAAAGAAGAAGCACAAAAAGATCTGGAATATCAATTCCTATGGCAGCAAATGGAAGAGACGAGAAAACAAGGAATTACTTCTCAATATGGAGTTAAACAAGAAAAAATGCTAACCTTTAGAGGAAAGCTGTATCTACCAAATTGTGTGGAACTTGAGTTAATCATGAATGAATACCATCGGAGTAACTATGCAGGACACATAGGATACCAGAAAATGTTAACATCTATTAGAAAAGTATATTTCTAACCTGGTATGCGTAAAAATATTTCTGAATATCTAAATAAATTTTTAGAGCATCAGCAGGTTAAGGTGGAGCATCGACAACCTGCAGGATTGTTGCAGCCCATACCTGTACCTAAATGGAAGTGGGATATCATATTCATGGGCTTCATTATAGGTTTATTGCGGTCAAAGAAGCACAATGACTCCATCATGGTGGTAGTTGACAGATTGAGTAAATCTTCACATTTTATACCTGTGCAGTCTACTTATAAGACTATACAGATAGAAGATATTTTTATGAGAGAAATATTCCAGCTATACGGCATTCCAAAGACTGTTATCTCAGACAGGGATGTTAATTTTACATCATCATTTTTGAAGACTTTTTTTTACAGGTCCGGGGACAAAAATAAACTTTATTACAACTTATCATCCCCAGACAGATGGTCAAACAGAGCAAGTAAACCAAGTGTTGGAAGACATGCTACGCATGTACATGATGCAGTAGCCAACCAAACGGGAAGACTACTTACTTCTAGTTGAATTTGCTTACAACAATGGTTACCAGGAGTCTCTTAAGATGATTCCTTTTGATTCCTTGTATGGGAGACAGTGTCACACACCCATAAATTGGAGGAGCCCCAAAACAATACTAATGTTGGGGCCAGAAACATCGGCGGAAATGGAATCAAAAGTAAAGAAGATAAGACAAAATTTGAAGGTTGAACAAGATTGGCATAAGATATATGCAGATAAGAAGAGGACTTATCGGGAATTCAAAGTGGGAGACCATGTGTATGTGAGGATCAAAACCAAGAGGAGTACCTTGTGGTGGACCTATTGTGCCAAGTTGGCTCCTAGGTTCTATGGAACCTTCCAAATTTTGGAAAGGGGAGGACCTGTGGCCTATTGGTTGGCCTTACCCAGTCACATCCGAGTACACAATGTGTTTCATGTATCTCTGTTGAAGCGTTATGTGCATGATTCAAAGCACGTAATTCATTGGCAGAATATACAGGTAGGATAGAATTAAAAATCCTAACTTCAAATATAATTACTTCATGATAATTTAACAAGGAATTTTTCTGTTTACAGGTAGAGCTGGACCACAAGTTTATGGTCGAGCTGCAACACATACTTGACCAGAGAGAAATTATGCTCCGAAAGCGAGTCATCACATAGGTTAAAGTGCAGTGGAAGCACTTTGGCCTGGATGAGGCTACTTGGGAGGATGAAGGGTTTGCGTGCGAGGCTTACCCAGAGCTATTTTTTGAGCTAGAATGAAGCATCGAGGACGATGTTACTTCCACGGGGGAAGTTGTGACAGTTGCAATTAATTTTAACTATTTAATTGAAATATTATTATTTTTTTAAGGAAAAAGAATAAGAACAATTAATATTTTTGCTGGAAAAGTTATTTTCCTTTTTTAATTTTGAATAATAAAATTAGTTATGGAAAGTAAAATTAAAAATGCTGATGGTAAATGTTTCCAAGAACTTAAAGGTGGTTAGATAGTTTGAACACTTACCTACTCCTCTGGGGATAAGAGACTCATCCCAGTGAGGAATGGGGGTTATGTTCATGGGCTAAGAAAGAGTGAAGATTTTCCTGAGCTGGTAGAGATAAGTGGAAATCACTCAGTAAATTCCTGAAGTTTTCTAGCACTGAATGGACTTGGAGTCCTAAGGTCATAGAAGAAAATCTACTGTCAACCTGTACCTCTTCAGGAGTGGAGCACGGGGGCAAGAAAAGGATGTAATAGCCTCTCTTGAAGGTTGGGTGGACACCAACATCCAAATACATTTGCAGATAAATGACTGTTATTTTAATATTAATTAATCATAACGATTATTTACAAATTGTTGGTACATAGCTAAGTGTTTATGTAAATTCAGATGAATTTTATTAATACTCTTAAGTATTTCTGTTAAAAAGGAAAATGTTTAGCTGAATTTAAAAGTACTCAAAATTATTTGCAAAATCTGTGATTTTAATGTGAGATTAATACATTATAGCAGATAAATGTCAAGAATAATTACTGGTTGACTAAGTAAATAACTCAATAGATTATAGAGTAAATCTTGCGGTAAGTTCTTTTATTTTTTCGGGAATATTTAAAGAAAACTAGAACAAAGAGATAACATGGAAAGAAAGAGCATATGGTAAATTTATAAATTTCTATGTATGTAAATAGATGTTGTAATGACTAATTTTTATTAAACCTAGAATGGGATGAGCTTTTGATACTGGGCATGAGGATGAAACCCCATCCCAGCATTCATCGCCACCCTAAAACCTCTAATTCACAGAAAGAATGGAAAGGTGGTCCAGTCACTGAGCTTTATTTAAAAGGAAAAAACAAACCAAACTCCAAATATACATATATCTCAAGTAACGAATCATCAAACTATAGAATTTAGATTTCTATAAAGACAGTGCATTGGCATCTTTCCAAAACTGAATACAAGACCTGAGGATCAAGCAAAATCATATAAATATGTCTTCGAAGAAATAGAGAATCACATTTATAACAAAACACGGAAGTGGAAGATATAATCTCTCCATGTATAATTCCTTAAAGAATGAAAGCTTAACATTTACAGTCGTAAAATGAATAAGAAGAAGTGGTTAAATTTATATATATAAGATTCAAAAGAAAAGAGACTATAAAATCATTATTACAAACATCGGTCATTTCTGAAATGAAAAAATTAAACCAGAGACTGAGTTGTTTTGGGAAAATAACCCTTAGTAGAACACCTGGAAACAATAGTACAGTGAAAATTTACAGTAAAAGTGTACGAACAAGGCTTAACTGAGGCCACATGGATGTAAGCTGGTAAGCAATATGATATCTCACAAATATCATTTAACCTTGCAAGTTGAGAAAGAGAAACAATACTTAAACAAGGGTAATAGAAAAATCTATAAACTCGATCGGTAGTGGAATCTATAACCCAGAAAATGCTAGGAATTTCGCCTTAAAAACAGATGAACTTTTGAGACTGTGTTGAAACCAATAGAGGTACCTGGTTAAGACATTAACCATGTTAGCAACAAATTGAGGAAAGTTATTGAACAAATTGAAATATTCAACGCAGGAGAACCTACCATATGGAGGAGGAATGAACCTGTAAACAAAGGCCATAAAAGAAATATGTGAGATAATACTCGAGGCATAGAACTTGACCAACGCAAAGAGCTAAGTTAAATAAATGAATCGGTAAGGGTTTACCTGTGAAGTAGTGGTTCCCCTCAACATTTTTCTCATTAAACTGGAATCCTTCAAAGAATAGGACTCGAGAGATGGAATTTAGAGAAACTGGAAACTGATTAAGAAAAGAAACTTCGAAGAACTATCACTTTATGAGAGAACTTCTGTATTTTCTTCTTAGATGAAATATTACCTAAGATACGGGCTAGGAGGAGCATGAGAAATCCAAGTTGAAGGAGTGGCCATGGCCGTAGATGGAAAATTCCACAAGAAAGCCAATGCGTGTCGCAACAGAAGCTTGGCTTCACCAAAATGCGATGCCATGGGCACTACTCCTTCGCAAATTGGGATTAATTCCATGGCTGTCAGAGCCAAATTAGGAAACGCTATGAAAACCATTCCTCAGAGCCGAATTAACCCTTCCCAGAAGCACAGTCACAAATGATGGGGTTTACTAGGGTTGGTGAAGTTATCGAAGAACATTTCCTGCCGGAAATGATAACTCTTGATCTTCCAGCAATTCGACGGTGTAGATCCAAAATCAAGGACCATTGAAAAGCACAAGGATTCATGGAAAGTAAAACATTCTTCAAAGAGTTTGATTGCCGAGTAACTCCTGCAATCAATGTACAAGACATGCCAGCTATACCTCAGTTGTAACATGTATACGGATGATGTGTTATGTGGAATGGAAAGAATTTAACAAAGCCAATATTATAACAATAAAAAATAATACCGGTGAAACAATATAAAGTCCTTTGATTCAATTATTTATAAAACAATATTGTATGCTAATGCATCGGGAATATGAGTATAAGAGTTTAATTTATATCCCTATAGTGTACAATGTGTAGAAATTACTTTGAAGAGTGAGTAGGGTCATTAAAATTATGAAACAATACTAACCATTAAGAGTTATAAATTTAATTGAGTAATTCACAATATGGGTCGCAAACTTATCCGTAGGATAAAAGTAAAAAAAAAAAAATCTTGTGTGTATGTCACAAATAACTTAATTATATCAATAGGTGTGTCTATTTTGAAATATAACTTACACAATAATTATTAGGTGGGTGGTAAGGATTTAAACTCAACAAAACATTTTATAGTATTTTTAATACTAGTCACATATCAAAAATATGAATTATGACTTATTTTAGTACATAGCATTAGTAAGCTATGTTATTGGTAGATAGTATTATAGCAAAGTCTAATTTAATTAATTTTTATAATTTTTATAATTTTAACATAAAATAGATATTTTAATTCTTATCCAAATTTACTTTATATTTAAATTATATAACTATATTAATTTCAAATTTATAAAAATATGTAAAATTAATATAAAATACTTCTTCATTCATAATTCATCTTTCCTTTTTCAAATTTTCAAACGTAATATTATGAAAATATGTGAAATTAATATAAAATACTTATTCGTTCATAATTATCTTTGCCTTCTTAATTTTTTTCGAACCTTGGTGAATGAATAGCATGAATAATTCGTTAAACTATTGTGACTCATTCTTTCTTATTCAGGAACTCGAAAACTAGTTATACCACTAAGATATACAAATTTTACTACATATATTTATCTATTTGTACATATTTTAATCTATCCTTTCGATTAAATTTATAAAAGAGAGAAGGAAACACATTATTCCATATGATACCTTCAAATAAGAAAGACTGATAACTACAATGACAGAGAGGTGGTATATTGTATTGTTTTGAGAATTCTGTTGGTGCAGTTCTTTAACCCGCGGAATGCAATAAGAAATAAATTGATTGGCCTCTACTAATGCCTAGCTTCTCCAGCTTATTCAACACTTTATTTAACGTAAATAATGTCTAATTGATAGTCGAACGAAAATAGTATATACAAATTAATGGTTGATATAATTTAAAAACATCCATATCAATAAGTGTCATATAAAGTGACTTATGATTTTTTGGGCATGTGGTATTGACCCATGATATTGAACCATGATATTGTAACAAAGCTTATTTAAAGATTAAAAATATCCATCCTAAAATGAATGTAAGTCTCCATAGTTAAGAATCTTGTTTTATATATATATATATATATATATATATATATATATATATATATATATAAAAGTTTAACTTTACATATATTTATCGAAGAAAAATTTAATTTAGTTAATTTTGATTATTATGGTTTTTTTAGCAACATGAGATGTATCATTAATTATATCCATAGGTATGTCTATTTTGAAATATAACTTACACAATAATTATTAGGTAGGCAGTAAAGATTTAAAATCAACAACATATTTTACATTATTGTTAATATTAATCCCATATCAAAAGTATGAATTACGATTTATTTTAACACATAGCATTAGTAAACTCTATTATTGACCTCAGATAATATAACAAACTTTAATTTAATTAATTTTTATGATTTTTAAAATTTTAGCCATATTAAATGTACCATAAATAAATACTTATTTTAATTTAATACAAATTTACCTTATATTTAATTTATATAACAATGTGAAATTAATGTAAAATATTTCTTATTCATCTTTGCTTTTTTAATTTTTCAAACGTTGTGGAATGAATAACATGAATAATACTACGAAAATATGTTAAATCAATATAAAATACTTCTTTATTCATAATTCATCTTTTCCTTTTTTATTTTTTCAAACCTTCGAGAATGAATAACATGAATAATTTGTTAAACTATTGTGACTAGATCTTTCTTATTCAGGAGCTCCAAACCTAGATATACCACTAAGATATAAAAATTTGACTACAGAAATTTATCTATTGGTACATATTTTAATCTATCCTTTGGATTAAATTTATATAAGAGAGAAGGAAACGCGTTATTCTATATGACAGAAACGTGGTACATTGTATCGTTTTGAGAATTCTGTTGGTGCAGTTCTTTAACCCGCGGAATGGAATGACAAATAAATTGATTGGCCTCTACTAATGCCTAGCTTCTCTAGATTATTCAACAGCTTATTTAACGTAAATAACGTCCAACTGATAGCTGAATGAAAATAGTATAATTTTTTCACCCCAAACGAAAGCACGGAAAACCAGAGCTCTTATACAAACGACAGAACAAAAGACTAGCCTCCGTCGTGTGTTAGTTCGAGGATAACCTTTTGTCATGTATCACGTAAATTTTTTTTCAGTCAAAGATTCGTGGATTTCCAATTATATCTCATTGAACACAAATAACATCCAACTGGTAGCTGATACCTGAATAAAAGATTTGTACAATGCCAATTATAGCTGATTGAACATAAATAACACCCCACTGGTAGTCCATACTTGAATGAAAATAGCATAGTTATCTCATCACACTGGGAACTCATGGAAAACCAGAACTCTATCCACAGAATAACATCGAGGAAAGTCTAGCTTTCGCTATGTACGTAATCTTTCGCTTCAGTCAAAGATTGGGGCAGTGCGGATTATGTGCAGGAAAAACTAGTGAATTGTAGTCCGCGTTATCGCAGGATTTGGACTGGCACTGAAAAGTGGGCAGGAGGTTCTCAGATGACTGATAAATAAACTTCCCATCCATGTTATATAACTCTTCATATCCAGTGATGCTAATTGGTGGTGGCTGTTGCTGAAAAGGCACGTGGTGTTGTTGTTGCCGCTGCACATAATTATTGTACATAGGTAACCTTGCACCCCTGTAGTTCGATGAAGCTAAATTAGGCCTCCCTGTAATTTGGAGTTGTGGAATATAATCCAATTCTGGCTGATTTTGGATTGGCGCGATAGAAGGCAGCTGTTGGTTATAAACTTCTCTTTCCTGCTGATTTTTCATATATGCTAAATACTGCTGGAGTAATGTAGGGCCAGAATTAGCCTGGTGGGCATCAAATCTTTTATCTTGCAGTAGTTGGGCGTAGAGATATACATCTGAAACTTCTGATAAGCATGTCGAATCAGCTGTGACGAAATGTTGAGAAGGATGCCCATGGTGGACTGCGTGGCAATTGGTCGGTTGTGCCGGCGCCGACAAATTATTGCCATATGTCGGTGGAGATGGGTAGTATGTTGCGGGTGCAACTTGAACACTGAAGTCCGTAATTGCGGCGTTTTCCTCGTTCACGATGTTCACACCAGGATTATCCTGATCCCGGAGGTTGACTGTTTCTGGAAAATTCAATTTGGCCCTTGCTCCTCGAAACTTTAAAGCAGCGTCGTCGTATGCTCTCGCTGCACCTTCAGCAGTGTCAAAGGTGCCCAGCCATACTCGAGCTGCTTTCTTTGGATCTCGAATCTCAGCAGCCCATTTGCCCCACCGTCTTTGCCTCACCCCTCTATAACGATTCTTTTTTGGTGGATTCCGTGGCTGTTGGATTTCATCGTTCAGCTTCGACCTCAAGTCATCCTCCCGAGGACATTGCTGGTGGTGGAGATGCGTGACTGTGCTCGATTCTTCTACATACAGTCAACATTGAATGGACAGAATGAATTTAGAACCATTGACAGCAATTAAGATGTATTGGTTAAAAGAATCTACCATTACTTTTCTTATATCTTTGACCATCATAAAGAGAGATTGTTTCTTTATTGAGTTGGGCAACCTGAAGAATAGGGATATGATATTGATGATACTTTGATTTTGAAGGGGTCGACTTCTATGGCAAGTTACGATATTGCTGATATTTGGATTTTGCAGGGGATGACTTCTCTGGCAAATAGAGCCGACATAAATAAACATGCTTAGAAAAATGGTCAGCTGTGCAAAGTCAGTTCTGTTTGTTTCCTTTTAATCGGGGTAGTTGTCTTTATTGTTTCATTGCATTGTTGCAGATTTAGCACGCTGTAAATGACAGTAGAATATGTTTATCTGCGATTTTATCAAGTTTATGGGTTAATAAGACTTTAAGCATAAATTTAATTAATTACACAAATTGTCCAAAAAATTATATTATGTTGAAAAGAGCTCGACGAGGTCCTCAATTAGAAAAATAAATTTAGTATCCCCCTCAAAATTTTCTGGAGAAAAAGCTTTATACGAATCCGTAGAAGGTAAAATTCATTGAAATTCCTAATCCAGATCTAGCTTCTTGGCATGGTTCTCGGAATTCTATTGTTTTTCATGATGTTTCAGACGCGCCTTCATGTATTAAAACGACACACATATATCTGAATTTTGTATTGCTTCAGTTAATAACACATCTCTTCCTCTCATTGTTTCATTGGGAGATTTTTTCATTAAATGCTATTTATTCAGCATGCGTTAAGATAATGATGTTTTAAATTTAAATGTTTGCTAAAATCCAGTTAACTTCCTTGCCAGAAAACGTGGACATGGAATTCCAATTTGTGTTTAATGTATTGAATAGATTCTTCTATCTAAATTCGCAGGGTTATCTTTTAAATTGGAATGGCGAAGGATTATTATAAACAACTATAATCAAATTAAATTTGATTTGGATGTGCAGTTAGCAATGGGATTGTATAGCTAGTCATGAAAATCCAGAATTGATTCAAGTGATTAAATATATTCTGTAGAGGTCGAGGAAGAAGACAGCCGTTGGAGGAAATCAAATCGAATAAAAATTAATTTCTGTTATAATAAAAAAATAACACACTGTATTTTACCCTTTAAAGAAATTTGCATCAAGTATATTTTGCACTTTAAAGAAATTTAGATTAAAAAAAAATTGATCTTTAAGCTCATTAAATTCGTATTTAAGATTAGATTCTTAATTAAAATAAATCTATGCTGATAATATATGCTATGACATGGGAATGGTGACTCTTCTGGTGATTGAGATCGATATTACACAATTATCCTTAGCTTCTATCAACAGTGACAAGACCCTTTCAACCTACGGGACCTATTTCATTTTGTAATCAATTTTAAAGGAGAGGTTTACAGTAAACGCAGGGCGTAAAACTACGCCGTGAAGGCCAGGCAGATCTTGCTGGACTTGAGTGAGGAGAAGGCAGATCATATTACTTTCCATCATCAGCTTTCGGTCTACTATAAACCTTCTTCTTTTGTTAATTCTTCATTTAATTCCATATTAGATAGCACACACTAGACATATTACAAAGTTTTTATATTTCTTTTCAAGATCGGATTCCTTACCATGTTAATCGTTTCTGCCATTACAAGCCTAACTTAAACCTATTTTATTTCGTGTGTATTTCTAATTTTTTATTTCATCTTTTCACTCCTTAAAGCATACTAGACACCAGAAATAGTAGAATGATTCTGTGTTTCCCTTGCAGATCTGGTTCTTCTGGATTCTCATTTTACTGCTACTATAAGCCTATTTCGTTTCGACTATTTGTTAATTTTCCATTCTTCCTTTCACCAGACATATTACAAAGATTTTATTTCTTCTTTCCATGTCCCATAATTTATACCACTTCTCATGCACGATAGAATTGTTTACAGCCCCTGAGTTAGTCACTTGATCTACGATTTCTATTGAGACCATAAAAACTTAAAAGGACAGCCAAAAGTTCACAAATGAGTAGACTATTCATTTACCTTGAGAGAATGCAAGGTATTGACCAGAAATATCGTACGGCTTGGTGCAATTCATGGTGGATGAGATCGTCTGTTGCTCATCTCTGCATCTCTTCTTCCCCGCTACTGATTGGGCTGTGTTTCTCTCCATGGGATGAAGGATATGCCCACCGACTACGCGAATGAGAGCGGAGACCATCGCCTGCGTATCTTTGGAGTGATGAACGCTGCAAAAGACGCGATTTGCCTCGGAGAGATCTTTTTCTCCATTCGCTACCACAGGTTCCATCGATCCCGGGTCGATTCTAAGGCAACATTTCAGAGAAAGACCAGCTTTATTTCACTTTTCTCCACAGCACTGCGTATCACTAAAGAGTATTAGAGTCCTTCTAGACTCTATCACATAGCAGAGGGGCAAAGGCCCTAATAAAGCCTCTTTTCACACAATAAGCGCCTCGAGGTAGCTAATACGACAAAAGACTTCAGCAGCGACCCCCAAGTCTTCCAAATTTTTGTCCAAGGCCTATTTACTGATCCTCACAAGTTCTTACTTCTCAGCCCAAACCCTAAACCGTGAAGTGCCTAAGTTTCAGTATGAATGGAATATATGTACATTCTATTAGGGTTTTTATGTAGGGTTTCTTATCTCAAATTTTACATCCTTCCGTCCCATTGAAATGAAATAAAGAAAAGAGCAATGATTTATTCAAATAGCCGAAATTCGTGTTTTCTCTATTTCAGACAATGTACCATTGCAGGAGAAAACATTAGTTTCTGTTTCATCGAAATTTTTGCACATATAGCTAAAGTTTCAAAGGAAATTGCAGTCATTAAAGCAAGTTTGAGGACAGCTGGTCACTCTTTTATGTTGGTGATACTACCAGTTAAATTGAATATACAAATGGAGGCATTGTGCCTTTGACCAGTCGCTTTCGCGATGTAGTTATAATGGGGACATTGCACATTACATAACATTTTTGAGCCGTGTTTGGTGGCCGACAGTGGCGGGTGAAAGCGTATAACATGCTTGTGAGGCAAGGAGTTTGAGAGTCGAGTTGAAGGCGTATAGCATGCTTGTGAAGCAAGAAATTTGAGAGCCCTCACCATGATGTCAATGGATGGTTGGTGTGGGCGCCAAGTAAAGGATATCCTCTCAAATTAAATATCAAAAATTATCTTTTAAGTTGTGTTATACTTTCTTTAAAAATATTTTAACGTGCAAATGATGATTTTATATCTTAGCTTTTTAAACCATTTTTAATATTTTCTATGTAATTAAATATTTCACCTTACATTGTATTTAGTAGAAAAATATCAATTTTGTTTACCCACACAATCTAAAATAAATTTAATGAATAATATATTTTTATTTATAAGAAATTTTATAATATTAATAATAATAATAATTATTATTATTATTTAAATTTTATTTTATTATCATAAAATTATTAGATGATACATAGAGATTTTGACATTAAATTCTATGATTTACATGATATTTCATTATTATATTGAAATGATTTTCTAATTAGAACAAGTTATCACATAATTTATTCAAAAAATATTAAACTAATAATCATATATTTATGTATATGTAAAAAATTATTTTATAAAAAATGATTCAAATTTTATATTTAAAAAAATGATTAATTATAATTTATATTTCATTTTATAAAAAAAATGTATTTTTAAATTCTCCAAATATAATAATAAAAAAATATTACAAATATATAATAAATTTATAAAATTATAAATTTACACTTTAAATATAAAATTAAAATTTTATATATATAGATATTATTTTTATTTTTAATTATTTATTTTATATATATAAACCGCCATGAACAACTTCATCCCACTTACTTTATGTCAGTCTAAAGGAATGGTTTCCAACTTGACTTCCTATCAATGCCACTCTTAGTCAATCGAATTAGTGCCACTATTGTGTTTACACAATGTCATTTTTCCAATATTAATTTGATTCCTTTAATTACATTTAGTTATCTCTACAAAATAATATAACATAAAATTTATTACTCAAAATTGTTACACAATATGACTTTTTTATTTCAATTTAATTCTTTTAGCTATCTTAATTATTTACATTTAAAATAATTTCATAGAAAATTTAATATTTAAATAAATATAAACTTTATTTAGTTGTTTCAATTCCATTCCTAATTCTCAAGTGAGAAGATTATTTTCTTTTAATCAAAAATCTTGTTATAGCGTCTATATTGTATTTCAAATAATTAGTGTGTTAAGTAGCAGATCTCATTTTCAATTGCACCTTTTTTTTTTAATTACATATATATCTATAAATTATTTTAAATTATAAAATATTTTATTTTTTAAATTCATTATATTTTAAAATACTTGATTAATTATTTTAAAATTCATGATAACATAGTGTTTATCTTATTTTTATGTTTTATTTTAATTATATATTATAATATTGTATATTTATTTTTTAGTAAAAATATCATACATTAAATGATTAATTTTTATTATTCTAATAATAATAATATGATGTTAAAATAATACTAGCAATTGTATCATGTGTTGCAAAAGAAACACATTAAAGCAGTAACATAAGAAATAGTAGTATAGAGGAAAAAATATGTGATATGTTATGTGATTTAATTGAATATTTAGCTTATAAATATGAATTATTTTATTTAAAATAAATTATAGGTTTGGAGAATTGTTGGGATAAAAAAATTGGTTTTTATAACCTACCCAGGCTCTTTCTTTCATACTGTATGCACTTTGGGCCACATGACAGACGTACGATTTGCAAAATTGTAGGTGCACTTGGAATGCTTAGATTCTAAATAGATTCTGAATTAAGTATAACCACAAAAAATGTCACAATAACTCTAAACCACCATCAACATATGCATAAGAAGCTTGTATATTTAGCTTAATATCTTTTTTCATTGTAATAACATGATAAATTCAATTTTTATATAAATCTATTAACACTTGTTTGTGGTTTCATCGTGGGATTTGAAAATAATCAAATGCCTAATAAAAAACAAAGTGTTTACATCTTATTTTAAGATTTTGATCTTCAATTCTAACCATTCATTCTTATAGGGTTTCAAAATAATTCAAAGTGAGGAATCCATGGATGGGCTGAACTCGTACTCAATTGAGACCATCGATTTTTACCACTAATTTTATAACATGTCTAAAATCATCTTGGATAACACACAAGTTTTATGGTGCAATCATCATGGATAACACACAAAACACACATGTTTTATAATCGAGAAATTTGAAAAAAAAAACCTTCAAAAAACCTTATCACTAAAATTATAAAAAGTAACATAGACCCATTTTAAATTGTTCAAAAGGTTATATGATATTTCTAAAAATGAAAATGGAATTAAATTTAATTAGGATTTTACACCACATCCTATAAATTAACATTATTAATCCAACAAACATTAAAGGTCTATAAATTCATAAATAAAAACTATTTTCCTCAAAGTGTTAACCTTTAAAATTTGGTTTGAGTGTTTTATTTCTTGTTGCATGGTATGGTTGCATGAAGAACCTTCTAGTTCATATTGTCAACATTCTCCTCAAAGTGTTAACCTTTCAAGTTTAGTTTGAGTGTTTTATTTCTTACTATATGGTATGGTATCACAAAGATTTCTATAACTATTTTCAACCTTATAGTTCATATTGTCAACATTCTCCTCAAAGTGCTAACCTTTCAAGTTTGGTTCGAGTGTTTTATTTCTTATTGTATGGTATGATATCACTAATATTTTTATAATTATTTTCAAACTTCTAGTTCATATTTTCAACATTCTTTGTTGATGTTTAGTTAGGAGGATAATTTCAATTAAAACTAATGGAACCTCCAAAAAAATTTATTTAAAAAACATGGCAGAGATATAACTAAATGAGACATCGAAAAAGAAAATGTGTGTTAGTTTCCTCAAAATTTTGGACACCTCATTAAAATACATTAAAATACATAATATTCGAGAAAAATATTGCATCCCAACACAATGAGATTAACTATGAAAATATGCATACTAAAATGTAAAAATTTAACAAAAATAAACCTTGGATATGTAGAGCCCTATGGTTATATTAAAAATTCTATTATCATTCACTGCAGTTTGGAACCATGTATGAGTTTATTTTTAAAATGTAATCTTAAACATCCAAAAATATAATGAATATTAACATAATTATCTTCAAAATACTGCAATAAAATAAATATGCATAAATGAGAAAGTGGAAATCACAAAAATATTTAAAACATTCTAATAAAATACATACTTTAGTAAAATTAAAAAAAAAATAATGTATTTAAATGCAGTGGGAATTACAAGCATGAGGTAAATTTCCATCATTGACGCGTTCATTGTACTGTCATCCTCCAAACAATGAATCACTCACTCCCTCCCTGCTTCTGAATTCACGTGGCATCCATCAACATGCCTTATGAATGTTCTTCTCAAAGTGTAAAACTTTCGTGTTTGGTTTGAGTGTTTTATTTCTTATTGTATGGTATAGTATCAGGAATATTTTTATAATTATTTTCAACTTTCTAGTTCATATTGTCAATATTCTTTGTTCATGTTTAATTAAGAGGAGCATTTGAATTAAACTAAATGGAACTTCCAAAAATAGTTACTTAAAAAATATGGTACAAATATAACTAAATGAGACCTCGAAAAAAAAATGTGTGTTAGTTTCCTCAAAATTTTGGACATCCCATTAAATACATTAAAATACATAATATTCTAGAAAAATATCACATCAAAAAATCATGATATTAATTATGAAAATCTGCATGTTAAAATGTAAAAATTTAACAAAAATAAACCTTGGATATGTAGAGCCCTATGGTTATATTGAAAATTCTATTATCATTCACTCGAGTTTGGAACCATGTCTCATTTTATATTTAAAATGTAATCTTAAATATCCAAAAACATAACGAATATTAATATAATTATCTTTAAAATACTGCAATCAAATAGATATGCATGAATGGGAAACTCGAAATCAAAAAAATATTTAAAAAATTTCTGATCAAATACATACTTCAGTAAAATTAAGAAAGGAAAGAATGTATTTAAATGTAGCGGGAATTCCAAGCTTGAGGTAAAATTGCATCATTGATGCGTTCATTGTACCCATACCTATTATGATATTCTTCTAATGGGAAGCTCCAAACAATGAATCACTCGCCGCCTCTCTGCTTCTGAATTCACGAGGCATCCATCAGCATGCCTTATGAAGTACTCCTGTAAAGAGAAAAATAGAAATAAATACTGAAACTCTTCTTTAAACTAATTGAAATTAATCTGAATCTCATTAGGATACATCTAGTTTTACCCATTTTAACAAATCAAAGAATGAAAGAAACATTTGAATAAAAGAACACCGATTGAATTATCAGGCCCCATTTGAGTGTTGGATCTGTATATGGTAACTTTGTAGGCCTTGTGAGTCTATAGTGAAACTAAATACAATATACCCCATATATGTCAAGGTGCAAACAGTATCGAAGAGGAGCTTAGGCATGTCTTTACACTAATCATTCACCACAGAATAACCCCTTTCCAAACATTTGGAAACAATTACAAGAAGCTTGGCATTTTCGTTGAGGGGAGGAGGCACCCTTGGTCCAGTTTATCCTAGTCCCAGTCAGCAAACATCAATTTATGCATCCGCCTCTCTGTGTGAATGAATCCCATTGACACTGATGCTTTATCACCTTGAATGTTGTTGCTTCTTCTCATTACATTTCGCAAGAGATATTCAATTTTGAAAATCTTTTTCTTGTCTTAGATGGGAGCACTTGTCTCCTCATTAGTTACATAAACAAGGCAGGAAACCCTCGTGTCATGAGTCCACACCTCCACCTCCACAACGTTAAATTTTAGGTCAATGAGCACCACAAATATTTCTGACAGTAACCCTGTTCGGTCCGTGCATGTTAATTCAATTGATGTATGTTGATCAGCTGCTACCTCCACCCCCACTGATTTTCCAAATGAAGGCAGAGTGCAAGGGTTTGTTTCTAGCATCTATAGCACAATGAATGAATGATTCAGGTCCCATAAAATCTGAAGAGGGGACTTCTCTTTAGAAATAGAAAGTTTATGAATATTTTTCTCCATCTTGAAATAAATTCAGGCATACCTTCTCAATGTACACAATTACCCCTTCATCTATAATTTTTTGGCCATTATCATCTGTGACATAGAATACTGCACCAGCATAAGAACTTGTATGAGTGGGACAAAAATAATGGTAAAGAGCGTTGACCTGAAAAAACATACACACAATATCATTAATTGCAACATATCGTCCATGAACCATCTCCCATCTGAAGAAACATAAGCCTTGTTGATTTTTAGGTTCAAGTCTATCAGAATTTGAAAAACCTCCAACAGAATGCCATGCTTTTTTACACTGTCCACCTGTAAGAAGGAAAATCCATAAATTTACTACCAATTTGTCTCCACATCATGAAAAAAAGGCATAAGCCTTCAATCTGAACACAAGAAAGCCAATTCTTCCTAACCTAAAATGGTTTTCCTTATTTCTTCTATTTTGTAGCTGATTAATAACAATATTCAATCCTAAGGTAGATATTATTTCAATCTTCTAACATCAAAATCAACGGTACACAATGGTACAAGTGGCAGTTGAGGGGAGTTGTTTTCAAAGAGGGGCGCTTTACAGAGTAAATATTCTAAAATATGAAGTTTATTATCTCGTTTTAATAAGCTAGAGGAGTGTCTGGAATATGTTGGGTGCAAGGGCACTGAGCTTGCTGGTGTTCTCATTACTTTTCTCCTTTATGCCACTAATCTCGTTCTTCTTGAAACAAGCCATGATGAGCTTGAAAATTAGCTCCAGATTCTTCATGACTATTGCTCCAATATGGGTATGATAGTTAATATCGAGGAGACTAAAGTCATGATCATTAAATCCAAAAATATCACCCATGGTAGTTTCGTGTATAATAACCAGGTTTTAGAGCAGGTTTCTTCTTATAATTATATGGGCATTAACATCCCTTATCATTTCATGTGGAATTATAGTATTGAGAAAAGGGTTATTGGGGTCTGGAAAGCTTATTATGAGCTTGAAAACAATTGTAAGTTGATCGATCTTTACATTTGGTGTAAAAAAAGGTTGCTCTTTGAGACCCTTGTCACCCCTATTGTCTTATATGGATGTGAAGTTTGGGGTTGTAGTATATCCAGAGAGTCATGGAGGAAGATTGAGATGATTCCAAAGAAATTAATAACCTACAACCTTAAGATCAAGGGAAAAACTCCCTATCCTATCCTCTTGATCGAATCTGGTTTGTCCCCCAGTGAAAGTATGGCTATGTTTAGATATTTGATTTATAAGAAGAAGCTTGAAAACATGGAATAAAAAAGGTTCCCTAAAATTTCTTCTAACTGTAGTCAATACCATCACCTTCGCCTCAAGCATGGGTGGCATAAGGACGCCCAGTCCCGGCTCAACCATTGGGGAATTAAAGAGGAAATCAATATTGGAAGCAAATATAATATAAAAAATACTATTACCTCCAAGTTTAAGGACAAGCTATGGGCAGATCAGGAGCTGGAGGGTAAAAGGAAGCTAAGATACTATAAGGAAGTGGTCAACCCCACCCTTGATAATCAAAATTATCTCTCTATGTTTTCCAACAACAAGAAGAAAATGAACATCACTAAGATAAGAACTAATTCCCATGAGCTTTGAAGTGACACTAGGCGGTCGTCTATTCATGAGACCCTTTTGAACGGTAGAATCTGTCAGATTTGTGATTCTAAACAGGTGGAAGATGAAAATCACTTCCTTTTAGACTGCCCAACTCTTACTCACCTTTGCTTTAAATTCCCTATCATCTGCCACACTTCCAATCTTGTTGACCTATTAAGCTAACCCACCTATAGCGATCTTGAAGCACTTATTTCCTTTCTCTTTAACCATAAAAACAAGATTTTGAAGAATCAAACTTAGATTCTTTATCCTCTATTAAGGTCTATAGACGGCATTGCTTTTAACTGATGATAACCATCATCATCATCAATATCATAAAATAATAATAAATTTATACTATTTGTTTTTCTATTAATTAAATTAATTAAATTTTTTATTACTATTTTTAAATACTACTAGATTTAAACTAATCAATTTGTTGAATTCGTTACCTTTATCCATGTTCTAAACAAACTTCTACCTTATTTATAATTAGAACAGTTATATGCATTTATATTAAATGTAAAAAATCTATTATTTATATATATATATATATATATATAATTCATGCTATCTATTACAAAAATGACTTAATATGAGTTAATTAATATATGGAATTTGATTTTAATGTTGTGTTAACACATGATTTTACTAGTAATATTTTGATTTGCTAATTTAAATAATAATTTTTTTTAATAATAATAATTTAAGATAACAATATAATTTAATTAATTGTTTTGTTTTTTTGAATTTTAATAATATAAAATGTATCATGAAATATGTATTTAGATGTTTATTATAATTTATGTTTATAGATATTTATTAATTCTTTAATTTATATATAATTTTATTAATTTAATTATTTTTATAATAACAGTAATTTATTTTGGTCTTGAAAATAATTGTAAAACAACAAACCTCGTAATGTGGGATAGTAAGAAGTTCCTCTTTGAAACTTTAGTCACTCCTGTGATATTATATGGATGTGAGGTTTGGGGTTGCAGTATCTCTAGAGAATCATAGAGAAATATTGAGCAAATATAGAAGCATTTTATAACATATAAACTTAAAATTAAAAGCAATACACCCTATCCTATTCTCCTTATAGAAGCGGGTCTTTCCCCTATCGAGAGCGTAGCTATGACTAGGCTTCTGTTGTACAAGCACAAGCTCAATAGCATAGGAGACTATAGAATTCCTAAGCTACCTTTAAATTCCTGCCAAAATCACCTAAGGCTTAAACGAGGTTGGTATAAAGACACCAGGGCTTGGTTAAACCATTGGGAGATCGACGAGAATTTTGCATTGCAAAAAAACAATAATATTAAAAAAATTGTTACTTCTAAGTTCAAAGAAACAATGTGGTGCGAGAAATATCTAGCAGCTAAAATAAAATTAAGGTATTATAAGGAGGTCATCAACCTCACCTTAGAAGATCAAAAGTATCTCTCTATTTTAACTAGTTCAAAGAAGAAAATTAATATAGCCAAGATTAGAACGAACTCTCATTAGCTCCATAGTGAAACAGGTCGTTGGACAGTTCCTAAAACACCATGGATGGAAATGGTCTACCATTTCTGTGAGAATATGAACATCGAGGATGAAAATCACTTCCTCTTAGAGTGCCCCACGTACAACCACATTAGAGCTCAATTTCATAATCTTTGTTGCAATACTGACCTTCCTAGCCTTTTAAGATATCAAAATTATAGTGAGATCAGGAGGCTTCTCTCCAAGCTTTTTGAGCATAGGAAAAAAATCTTAAATCAAATTAAATAACTCTTTTCTTTAGGTCCGATAGACCAAAGATTAGTTTCAATAAACATTAATCATCATCATCATTATCATCATCAATAAAAAAAATATTTTGATCATGATTATAAGTTGATGCTTATTGGATTTTATTAACCATCTTTTCATTTATGTAACCTTAAAAATGTAAAATTTTCTTTACTTAGTTTTATGTTTTCATTTACATTTATATTTATATTTATATTTGGGAAAAGATGAGTAATAAATCTGTGTACGTGAGCGACTACAGTAATGTGAAATTTTTTATAAGTGAGTTTTGTTATATCCTAATGAGTTGTCATTGCAAAACAAAGGAATAAGTGGAAAGAAATGTTATACCTCTTACAAGAAAATACATTTTTTTTAGCTTTTAGGTTTACTCAAACTTTATGTGCTATTTATATGATGCAATGAAAATAAAAAGTATAGTTTATACTCTTGTTTGCTAATATAGTTTATACTCTTGTTTGCTGGATAATTCTGACTATACATAAAATTGATTATTTCAAATAATTTATTTTAATATTTTAACAATTTGTTATTTATTTTTAAGATTTTAATAATTTAATAATTATTATTTATATTTTAATAATTTATTGTATATTTAAAATAATAATTGAATCTATTTTTATTTTTCTGTTCTTGTTAATAAGGTGGCGTCTCTATGAATTTAGTAAAATTATTAGGAGTGTTGCAAAGGCAGAATTTTAGTCGTGATTACAAAAAAATTTACAACAACATACATACTCTATCACTTTAGTTTTGATCTTATGACGTCTGACAATAAAAGACATTCTTTTAACCTTTAGGCCCACCAAAGTTCTATATGTTATTTATATGATCCAATAAAAATAAAAAAAATATAATTCATGCTCTTGTTTCCTAAATAATTTTGACTAAACTAAAATTGATATTTCAAAATAACTTATTTTTTATATTTTAATAACTGTTTATATAAGATATTAATAATTTATTATTTTTTAAAATATTTTAATAATTTATTATTTAAAATTTATTTTTAATATCTGATTATTTTTAAAAATATTTTATATAAATACTTTATATTGGAAACAATAATTTGAATCCACTTTCATAATGGAATGAAAGTTTCTTCTAGCTCCACCCTTTTCATAATGCATAGAACATTCTTTAACGCTTGCTAAATGATCTCACTTCACATGTGCCCTAAGTTTTTACTGTACGTTTGGTATATCTTTGGCCCATACATGGAACCTATTTTACAACTTCTTATAAGCTTTGTAGAATATACCTATTTAACACAAACTTATATATATATCTATATATATATATATATAGGTTTTATAGGTTAATAAAGTGGTGTCCATTACGATTTTGTTTTGATGGTGAAATTCTCATCATAATTCAGAGATTTAAAAAACAAAAATTCAATCCTAGGAGTGTTTGAATCATTTTTTAATGTTGGAAATAGATTCAACATCGTTAATAATTCTCGGGGCACCCAAAATATTGAAGTTTGATCATTGTAATCCACATTTCCAAAAGAAATTATTGAATTTTTTAAAAAACATGTAGCTGAAATTTTCATTCTTTTCTAGGAAAATTTTGGGCTTCTATATAAATATTACATAAATTCCACAAAGACATACATACTCTACCCCCTTTGGTTTTGATCCTTTGCCTCTTATAAGAAAACATATGCTTTTAACCTTTAGGCTCACTCAAGCTCTAAGTGTTATTTATATGATGCAATGGAAATAAAAAATATATTTCATGCCCTTATTTGCTGGATAATTTTGACTACACTAAAATTGATATTTTCAAATAATTTATTTTAAATATTCTAATAAATTATTATTTATTTTAAATATTTTATTAATTTATTATTTAAATTTTTATTTTTAATATCTAATTATTTTTAAAAAATACTTTATATATATTCTTTTAATATTGGAAATAATAACTTGAATCCACTCTTATAATTAAAGTGTGTTGGGGCTCCACCCTTTCTTAATTTTCAGATTTTTCTATGATGAATAGATTACTTTAACCCAATTCCACATTTCAATTAGCAATATTTCCAATTACAGATAGTCTTTCCATTCATCAATAGTAATTGAAGATATAACAATGAATGTAATGACAAAAGAGATAATCAACACATCAACAAGACATAATAGATTTGGTCAATACCAGGGGAAGACCCCACTTTTGGAAAACCCTTTGAAATTATTCTTCTATTAGATTGTCATAAGATGTTCAGCAGAGAGTATAATGAACCCAATACAATATCATCGGAAATAAATACCAATAACATTTAGAAACCAATTTACAGTGTCATATTATGTCAGAGAAAACTTCTTTCAGTATTCTGTCAGTTACAGAAAACTTTGGTCGATGGTCAACTTCAATGAAACACCAAGTCACTCCCTTCACATTAACATGCACGCGAATTTAGCTCCCAGTCACTCCCTTGGCCTCAAAAAGCATGCGAATATAGTATAAATAGCCCAATTTCATATGTACGATTGGGATATAGAAACCCTAAGTCGTGCGAGACTCAAACCTGAAAATTTAGACCCCTGTGTGAAATTTTCTTCATTGATCCTATGCGAACCAAATTATATAAAACAAAAGAAGATTCTTGGATGATGTGATTTCCAAATGAGGTCTAGGTCACTTGTATTTATAGGCTTATAGGGGTGTACAACCATTTCCATTTCATGTTGAGGCCATCCTATCTAAATGTGCATGTGTTGTGTAACACCCTCCTCCAGTATCTACCCAAGTAAATGATAAACCAGTGTAAACATGTGATGAGAGGCTACTATGGTCAAATTCAACCTCCTACTTGACCTTAAGCAAGTGGAACTGATGGAAACACATCATACATACCTTCCACATCAACAAAAAGACTCCTAGGAACCATCCTAACCACTCAGATAACTAGCCCCTCCGTCCTAGTGAGCCTTTAGCCCACTTAACCCCCAAACATTGCCATAGTATGTGCATGAATGCGTCTGGGAGGCTTTAGACACACACAAAAGCCTACATGCTTGTTTTGATGGGTTAAATTTCAGACCCAAATTCTAGGCCATTTCCTAGGACTCAATGACAAGTTTGGAAATGAAATAGAATAGTGAAACAATTATGTGTTGGAAAATATCATGAGAAGACCTAGACTAGGCCCCTACTATACATGACAGAATTTTCATAAAACATATCACAAAAATGTAATCTATAGGTGTAAACAACATATTTGAATATAAAGGTCTCATAGTTATCTGAAAATCAATAAGAATAATTATTCCCTTACATCATTAGTTGCAATATCATCTATTAGGTCATAGATACATTGTTTATTCACTTATAAGTAAAAACATGAGGATAGCCATACATCATCACTCTCAGAATACATGCTCATAACCAAAAAAATAACAAAATAATTATAATGAATACATCAGCAATGGGATCCACATATAAATCAGTACATCCACAAAAAAAAATCCAAGGAAATTAATTTATCATTAATGAATATAAAAGCAAACCAAGGATGGGACTACTACGTTCCACCCACCATAGATTGGCTGAGCCAAATATCTCTTCAACCAATCATCATCGTTCCATATTCCAATCATTAATTTTAGACTCATTACCACCCAAAAACAACCAAACAAGCATGGATTCTACCAGAGTTCTCCACCTACACCATGAGGAATTTTACTGCCTCCTAATCTCTCATGCTTTACTGTAATCCAAATTTCGATCCAAGGATCACTAGGCCTTACACCGAGATCCATTCTCAAGGATTGACCATACATCCCATCCCGAGACTACTAGGCCCAATAGTGAGAAACCCACCTCTTGGATTTACCATATATCCTACCATTCACCGGAAAATATTCCTAGGTCCACCGAGGCACACAATCCTAGCTTTACCACAACCCATTAGTCCAGTTCAGGGACCACTAGGACATATGTGCGTCATTTTATAGATCCACCTCACTCAGCCTTGAATCCATCTGACAATCCAACTCAACCAAATCATGAGAACCCATCTCATCAAGGATACCTGGAAATGCCAAGGCTAGGCTAAAAACACTATCACACCTGGAAAAATACATGCCATGACATAAAAGACCCACATGCAATACCATGCATAAAAAATTGAGCAAGGAAATAAAATATGCAAATGAATACTTGCAAAGAATAATGTTGTAGTTTCTTGATCCTGCTCTTCCTTGCATGATCCTGCCTTCTTCTTGTCTTGGTTTCCTTTCTTACTCCAATGCCAAAGTTCTATAGGAAAATTCTAATTGTCCAAGAGTGAGAGAGAGAGAGAGAGAGAGAGAATAATGAGAGAGCTCAAAATTTTAACTAACAAAAGGTACCATCTGATCCTCAAAATAATTTATATTAATGAAGCCTCTAGTTTCTTCATTTTCCTCCTCACATGAAACCTATAACCTTTCACCCCCCTTTCTCAAAATTTCCATTATTTTCATAAATAAATGTGCAAAAAATTCCATTTTTCCTTTCCAAAGTCTTTTCCTTTGAATTTTCCAATTTACTTAGGCATAATAAACCAAATGAAAAACCACTAGGATGTTTTTTCCCAAATTATAGCTTGGAATAAGATTCTCATCAACCGTGGTTACCATTTTTAAGTTTTATTACATGAAATTTTCACCATGGCTGTTATAGAACCCTCCCCCTTGCAAAACACCATCCTCGGTGTTCAATCACACATATACCTAAGCAGAAATGTTGGAAGACAACATACTTCTCATGGATATTTATAACATATCTCAGTGCAATATTCATAATGATCACCTCGTTAAAAAAAAACTAACATGAAACATAAAAACATAACATATATAATGACATGACACCCATACCACTTATTGGAGATTTATAACATATCTCATATCGATATTCACATAAATACACATATGTACATATACCTGAAAATCACATCAAAACACATATCATAACATCACCAAAACATATGCTAAACATGTGCCAACATGACACCAAACTGTTTTGGCTGAACTGGAAAACAAGGAAGAATACATAGTCTGCATCTAATCTATCATCTCCCAAGTAGCTTCATTGTGCCCAAAGTTCTTGCATTTCCGTTTAACTTGATATATTTCTTGATTACGAAGCATGATAAACTTTTTCTGCAATATACATTGAGGCTCCAGTTGGAATTATCCATCTAGATCCACCTGCAATACAAAAAAATCAATCACATCATCAACATCTTTATCATACTTCGTAAAATCAATGATATACGAAAAAATTTAAGGGTTCTCACTGTGGAAGACAGTGCAATTAAATAGGCTACTTTTCCAGTCCTCTCAATAATGCTGAAGGATCCACAAAACTAGGCTGCCAACTTGGCACATGATCCAATCTACAAGGAGTTGTTCTTGGGCCTGGTGTGCAAGTACACCTATTGCCAAACCTGAAAATCCTTAAACATGATGTTATAATTTACATAGCTCTTATTCATATCATTTGTTGGCTTCAAATTTTTCATGATCACTTGCATTTTCTATTCCATCTCTGCCAACATGTCTTGTCCAATCAGTACCATGTAAACTAGATCACTCCAACTAAAGGGAGTATTGCAAATCCACCCATACAATGCCTCAAATGGACTCATCCTGAATGATTCTTGGTACCCTTTTTTGTAGGGGAACTATACCAGTGTAATATACTATTTCCACTTTAGTTGTTGATGCATCACATAAATCATCAACATATCCTCCAATATCCTATTGAGCCTCTCAGTTTGTCCTTCTCTCTGTGAATGATAATTTGTATTGAAGGCCAATTCGGTGCCCAAAACTGATAACAACGCCTTCCAAAACTTGGAAGTCAACTTTGAATCCATGTATGGGACAATATTCTTTAGAAAACCATCCAATATGAACACATCTCTGATGAAATCCTGTGCTACATCTCTAGTGGAATATTTAGTATTCACTTGAATGAAGTGTGCAACCTTTGTCAACCAATCCACCACAACCATGATGGAATCATGATGTCTAGTTGTCATGGGAAAACCTATGATGAAATCCATAGAAATGACCTCCCATTTTAACAACGGAATCACAATCGGTTGTAGTATCCCACCTGGATGCCTACAGTCTGCCTTAACCATTTCATAGTCCAAAGAACTAGCTACAAACTCTGTCAAATCCTTCTTTAGATTAAGACAATAATACAACCTCTTCACTGCAGTCAATGTCTTATGATAGCTTGGGTGACCTGAATATGGTTTCACATGAAAATCCCTCAGGATCACATTCTTGATCTGACTATTTTCTAATACATATATCCCATATCTAAATTTAACCAATCCATACTCCATGATATATTAGTCCAAATCCTGTACACTTGCACTTGTACATGTATCTATATTCCATTGGAACCTGTGCACAATCTCCCTATACCTGTGATCCTTCTGATCTACCTACAAGATCATATACTATAAAGTTGTTCCCTGGGAGATCATAGTTGCTATGTAACTTACATATACCCACCTACTACGAGAATCTGTAACCATGTTTTCCTTTCCCTTAATGTACTTGATCTCGAAGTCAAACTCACTAATCATGGTCAAACATCTAGCTCGCCTGGCGTTCAAATTTGGTTGGTCAAATAAGTACAAACCTCCTGCCAAGAATGTATTGCCTCCACATTTTCAATGCATGTATGATAATTTCTAGCTCAAGAAGACATGTCAGGTAGTTTTTCTCGTGCTTGTTTATTTTTCTTGACTCATAGCATACCACTTGTCCTTCGTGCATAAGTACCCCACCAAGTCCTCTCTTGCAAGAATTTATACATACTACAAACTCCTTGTTCAGACCGTCAAAATTTAACATTGGAGAATGTGTCAACAACTTCTTAGGTAGCTCAAAACTGGCCTCATACTCCTCTATCCAATCGAAATTATTATCTTTCCTCTGCAATTATGTAATAGGATAATCAATCTGTGATAAGTTCCTGATGAACCTCCTGTAATAACCTGACAATTCAATTAATTATCTCACATCATCTCCATTTCTAAGAGCTACCCACTCCATGATGTCCCTTATCTTCACTGGATCTACTACAAAGACCTCCTTGGAGATAACATGTCGCAAGTAATGTACCTCAGTCTAGAAGAAACTGCATTTGCTGATATTAGCATACAATTGATGCTCTCTCAACAATATCAACAATGATTCCAAATGCTCGCCATGTTCTTCCTAATTTTTAGAATATGCCAATATGTCATCAATGAACACAATAACAAACTTGTCCAAATAAATACACAACACACTTTTCATCAAACCTAATGGAACTATAACAAACTCATAATTCCCATACCTAGACCTGAATGTTGTCTTGTAGATGTCCTCTTCTTTGATGAATACCTGATGATATACTCATCTCAAGTTAATCTGAGAGAACATTGCTTCTCCTTTCAAATGATCAAAAAAGTCATCAACCCTCAACAAAAAATACTTGTTCTTGATGGTCTGTTTGTTCAACTCCATGTACTCAATGCACCATCTATGAGTACCATCCTTCTTCTTCAAAAACAACACTGGTGCACCCCATCGCCATATAGTTGGCCTAATTTATTCTTTGTCAGGCATTTTTTTTAGCTCCAACTTTAAATCTACCAACTTAGTTGTGTTCATCTTGTAAGATTTTTTTGATGCTAGAAATGCCTCGAGTACCAACTCAATAGAAAGTTCTACATCCTTATGAGGTGGTGTCAGACCCCCTCACATAAACAGAATGGATAGGAGATAAAGATAAGAGTGGATGGAATATTATTCACAATGATACACATTTATCATACATTAGGGTGACCGTTGGATTTATATTCCAAGGTCTCTTGGACTCCCTATGTCTCTTAAGCTTCCACACTAACCCTAGAAGGATTAGCTATCCAACATTCCCCACCTTAATCCGAAGGGTATATGTGATTCCAAGAAGAGAGTTGTAATACATAATGGCATCACTAGGCTGGATGTACTATATGAAATTTTGGCATAAAGAGGTGTTTTAAGAATGACCACCAACGCTAGAATTCTTAGTGCAGTTCCCAAAACTCTTCCAAATATGGCAAGAATTTGAGGTCTTCTGCTAGAGGAAGTGCTCCTAAAATTTTGAAGAGGGAGACCTTCAACCTGGAAGAAGGGAGGTATAACACCTATGATGGTTTAAGGATGCACAAGAACTCTGGAATGCTTAATGCATTTCCTCAAAATGTACCAAAAATGGCAAGCAAATGAAGTCTTCTGCTAGAGGAAATCTCCTGAAATATTTGAAGAGGAAGAATATCAACCTTTCATAGATGGTTTAAGGATAACCAACAACCAAATTCATGCTCATAGGAATATGTGTCTTTGGCTACAACTCTGAATCTGGAATGACAGATTGTGGCTTAGGCTCGCTTGAATTGTTGTGTCTTTGGCTACAACTCTAAATCTGGGATGGCAGATTATGGTTCAAGCTCACTTGAACTTCTATTTCTCTGGCTTGTAGATAAACATAATCTCCCCCCTTGTCAAATACAAGGTTAGATGATGGTGAAAAATCAACTGCAAGAATGTTCAACTCTCTAGAACAAGTTCTCACATATGACTGAAACAACTTCTTGGATGTTGATGCCTATTTCCAAGAAGAGATACATCCAAGACGAATATTTGTTCTTGCAGGAGGCTTGCTTTGAAGCATTGGTGTGAAGAATGAGTGTGATGACCACCGTGCTTGCATGGGTGAAGATCGAAATAGTGATTTTTTATATGGACAACTCTATCACAGTGTTCACGTTTCACAATATATTGTTGTGGAGGAGCAGAAACTGGAACAACTGAAGGTGACTCTCATAAAGAAATCCTACACTACAAAGCTGGATGGGCTTTGAGTAATATGGAATATTAAAGGACACCTACTTGTCATAACCAAGACAAGTTCTATGCTTGTTGTTGACAAGCTCTTCCCAAGTTTTGATGACTGGCTTGGGAAGTGCAGGATGGATTTTTGCATGTTTTTGCACATCTACTCCTGAAATGGGTATTGCCTCTAAAATTTCCTGTTTATGATTTGAGTTTGTCTCAGTTTTCTAAACAAAAACAGGTTCATAATGACAACTCTTCTATTTTAGTTCTTCTTGCTGAAGTTGAGATTCTAGTTGCAGAAAATCAATCTTTTCATGTACATTTTGCAGACATAATTTAAAGTATAAAATAGTGTCTTTGCTAACATTTACCATAGCATCAACCATAGAAAGTATCAAAGTGTTCAAAAAATCCAATATTTCGTCAACTTTTTCCATTATCTCAGAAAAATGAATGCTCAATAATCCTAATACACAAACCTTAGGTTTCGAAGATTCAAAAATTTTAAGAATACCAGCTCTCTATCAAAATATCATTAAATATATAATTCATACATAAATATTTCATACTCTAGAAAGGAGACCAGTCAAAAAAAAATTGCAGCTCTTGATTCTTAGAGTGAAAATCCCTCGGGATAATAGATGTTGTATCCAAAAAAAAATATTTCGGTAAAACAACCATCCAATGCTCATATTCAATATAAAGTTGAATAAATGCCAATCCTTAGGATCATATATTAAGAATTCAATTCTTTTAAATATATGCATATGCACAATGCAAGCTAGAACATTTTCCTAAGTGCAAACCTGTGATGGTAGCATGAAAACAGAAGGGCTAGACATCAGAAACACATCTCTATATATTTTCCTTTTCGAATTCTAGATTTATGAGTAATGTATTTCTACTTCATTGAGTAGCAGAGATGTAGCATAGTGGATTGCATTGGCACAAAGAAAAGGAGAATCCAGTGTTGCAGTGCAAGGATGATTAATATTCAGTGCTACAACGAAAGGGGCATTGTATGGACAAACCACTGCATGGATAGTGTGGAGGTGATGCAGATAGGGTAGTGTGAATTTATAAATCATATAGGTGAGGAAGATATGTGGAGTGAGGGAGGTCCACAGGTGTGAGGGAGGGAGGGCAGACCAACAGTGCCACAGGTGTGAGGCAGCTAAAGCAGAGGTGGGAGCCACGTGAGGTGTGAGGGAGCCGATGTAGGTTTTATGGATCTGACATAGTGGAAGGGCTAGCGGGAGGTGAGGAAGATGAGGTGAGGAGGTGGGTTTTATTAGCAGCAAGAGAGGTGACAAGTCGGGCCAGCGGAGGTGGTAGGCCAGTGGAGGTGGTAGGTGCACAAAAGGGAGGTGAAAAGGTAGATTCACGGGGGTCGGGCCGACTTTGTATGAGGTCGAGCCGAGAGTGGAGATTTGTTGACAGTGGGAGTGAATTTGCATAGGATTCGATTGTAATACAACACAAGTGTGACACGTATATATGACAGTGCGACCATTAACATTCCATTTTATCTTGGCCTAAAAAAATATGCGTAAAAAATAAAACATGCTGTGATGTATAATGGTGATACCTTCGGTGGTGTGAGAAATGTGGATAGCTAGTATGGAGCAAATAGTGGAGTCGAGGGACTATGAATCGAAGGGACTCAATTTAAAACTCTCCTAATAAATATCGCACAATAAGCTCACAGGTTGTTGGAAATAACGAAAATTACCTGCGAATTTCAACATAGTAGGAACATATAATTTCAAAGAGTATGAGCGCACAGTCCAAGGGGCATTGTCAACAGCACCATGGAATAGGTCTGTTGAGAAATAAAAATGATCAAGTGCGCAAATATTTCATCTGTCTGATGGACCAATGCTATTCAAGGAATCTCAGATAGGTTTGGCAGGGAATGGAATCATGCCATTATTATGTGGATCAAATAATATTGAGAGATCACCTGCAGCTATGATACCATGTCATCCCCACTCACATAAACATAATGGAAAAAAGATAAAGATAAGCATGGATGCAATATTATTTATAATGATACATATTTATTGGCATATATTGGGGTGATCGTTGGATTCATATTCCAAGTTCTCTTGGAATCCCTAAATCTCTTGAGCTTCCACACTAACCCTAGAAGGATTAGGTGTCCAATAGGTAGTATCTCTTAAATATATGTAGGAAATACGTCCTGAAACTAATGTAGAACTCGGTACCTTCTCAAAAAATCTGCATCCTCAACTTCCTTACCTTTGTCACTAGAAATATGTACTGCGAACAACACACACCCTTTCGTGTGACTGGGTTTGGCCTCATATCTATCACCATTCTAACTAATTTTCTTTCTTATTTCCTTTTAAGACTATTGGCTCCCCATTGCACTAAATAAATTTGTCATAACAGTCCACCTTGGTCCTATGAAGTTATAGCAAATCCATACCCAATAGCATATTGTATGATCCTAATGTAAATATTTTCAAGTGCAATATTATAGGCCAGCCACTCAACTCAAATTCACAAACTCTTACCCAATGGTGAGCTCTTTATTTTGTACCTTTAGCCAATTGTATTGACCAAGAATTTACATGCATTTACTTATTCAAATCACATGTATCGATTAAGTCAAGACTAAAATAGATGTAATTAGATCCAAGATCAATCAAAATAGAAATAACTTGATCAAAAATCTTACCATGCATCTCAATGATAGATGCATAGTGCCTTGCTTGCCTACTGTCCATAGCTGTATAAATATGAGGAATGATCTACCCAACGTCCCAAACAGTTTGCGCCTCCTATGCACTGTATGTATTAGGGCTACCACCCTAATTCTGCAGAAAATATCTCTTATGGTGGTCCTCGCCACATTTTTAGCACTCTAACCATCTAGTACCATTACCTCTATGTTGTTGTTGTGACCCATGTCCCTATCTAGTTATATTAAATTTGTTTTGAGGTGCCACATTTTCTCTCTCTTCTACATTCTAAGGCCTTGCTCTCTTAGGCTCCCATTTACCTTCACCTTTGTCCTTCCATTTTCATCCTTGCTGAGATTCATTCTAATGCTTGGAAAATTCATAACAGTGCTTCAATTTCCCAATGACATCCTCAAGTGACTGCAACTCATAATACTCAATCCATTCTCTAAATTATAATGGAAAACCATTGACAAATCATTGAACTTTAGCCTTCTTATCTTTAAGAATCAATAGCTTCAAGAACTTGATCTTGTACTCTTCATTTGTCATTGACCCCATCTTTAGCTTATAAAATTCCTTTTCCTTACCATTCTTTTACCTTTTTGACAAGTACTTCTTCCTACAAATCCTCTTGAACTCATGCCAACTCAATTCGTATGTCTTGATGTATCTGACCTACTTCACATCTTCCCACAAAATGTCTCATTTATCTTTCATGATGAAAGGTAGAAATTATGGCCTTCATATTATCAGTGTACTCATGAAACTCAATGAATTTGTTCATCCCAAGTATCCAAGCTTCTGGATATTCTGGTTTCTTCAATTCCCCATCAAAAGTAGGTGGATTTTCTTTCTTAAATTCATGAGGCAAGTATTCGCTGTCACTCCTCTTGTTAGGATGATAACAATGATGATCATGATGTCTATTATCACTCATTAAGTTGTGAAATGTTTCTTGATAGGGTCATATAGGTCACTCACCAAATGGATTAGGTCTCCTAAGCCATTTTAATGTCGTATAGGAAAAATTTTGCATTTTTAAGCCTATCCTAAGTTTTACGATCACCTCCATTTATGCCATTTTAGTAAAATCAGTCCCATGTCATGTCAGTTTTCATTCCCCATACATTTAAACTCAAAAGGGCACACCTATCATTTTTTCAGTTATTCGTAGCATTTTACACAGGAAATCAACAAATTTCGCTACGGAACTGCCTAATAGTTTCGCAGCAAATGTGTCAGAAGCATAACTGTTTGTGCTACAAAAAATCATTTTTTAACCTCACTTGTCATAGTTGTATGAGGTTTCATTTTATGATTAGAGCAGTAAAGGTGGAGTTCATTCAAGGTTGTTATGGTAAAATTCAAAAGTACATAGCCGTGTTTGATGTCATCATTACCCTTTTTGCTTGCATGTGTTATGATTGAAGCTTGAGCTATCAGTTAAACTTTTAAAGCTCACCTCAATTAGCCTTTTGTAATATTATGGTTTATCCTTGCATTTGAGTCGATGCCTGGCGAGCTGCTTCATCAATCCAAGTAGGTTTCTTGACAAAATCCGAATTCTGCAGGTGTCATCAACAAGCGAGGCAGTGAAGACTATAAATTATCAATGGCTGCAAGAAAGAAAAAAATAAGGGTGACCATTGTCACAGCTATGAGCCCATGGATATGAAATTACTCAATGAAGACCGTACTACTATGGAGGTTTTCAGAAGGACTGGCTGCTTGCAATTTTGCCAGAGGTTGTAGGGTTTTCATTTACAGGTTTCAAAGGATTTTTCCACCAGCTTTGCAGGAAAAACATCAAAGTTTTGAATTCTAAACCTTAAAGTGACACCAGAGAGCATATCATCAGCTACAAAAATCCCTAGAGGGGGTGAAAATTGGTTTAAAGGTATCAAATTGACAATGCAGGATTGTAAAGAATTTATCAAACAAGAACATAGTGAAGTTTATTTGACAAATGCTATCCCTAGGAGTTTCATGAAGGAGAATTATGCAAAGTTGTTGGTGGTCATTCAAAAGTATTTTACTTGTGAAGGAATATTTAAGATGGTTTATTCATACAATCTCAGACTTCTTCTGCATTTTGTAGGTAAGAGGTCACTTGATTTGCATTTCTATTTATACAAAATTCTAGGGAAAATATCAAATAAGGTTCAAATTAAGACTGAGGGAAATGAGACATCTCTTTTTCATCATGGTCTAATCAAGCTGTTAGTATTGCAAGAATTGAGAAGGTTAGAGAGAGACTGGATTTATTTCTTATTCACGAGTGGTTATGAAATTGATGTGGTCACTCCAAAGGAAACATCAAAACCTAGAACTACTTTATCATCAACTATGGTAGAATAAGTTGAAGAAGAAAATAGATCAACTCCTGTAGAACCAGTAAACATCGAAGCATAACCTTTGCAAGAGACTGATACACCTTGAGCAACACTTGCAAAATAGAAGCATACAATCAACAAACAAGGCAGCAAGAGAGTCACTAGAAGCCAAAAATTGGCTAAAGGAAATATTGAGCATATCCTTCATGGATTTAACATTGAAGAGTCACCCATTGTGCAAGCTGAAGACATTGAAGATGGAGAAAGAAAGCTGAAGAAAGGTAAGATCGCTAAGAAACTAGATTTTGCAGGTGATGATGCTAGTTTTATATCTCATCCAAGGAAGCCAATGACGAGACGTGCAAACAAGGACATGGAGAGAAAGAAGATAGAAAAAATCAATGAAGTTGCTTGGTCAATAAGCATCATAGATTTGTCTCCATTAGGAAAGGAGGAATTGGTTATCAAGCAGAAAAAGGAAAAGGAGAAAATAGTTGAAAAATCAGAGGTAGAATCCCTCAAAGAACTGTTGAAGGAAGCAAGTAGGAGATATCAGTTTTGAAGCTAGAGGCAAAGAAGCACAAAATTGGGAAAGTTTAATTTGAAGAGATGAGGAAAATATGGGATGAACAGGTCTCAAGTGTTTCAAAATATTTGGGAAATGCAGAAATGTTGTTGAAATGGACTCATCCATTAAGAGGAGAGGTAAAACATATTATAAGGATGAATTTGCACTTACAATCTAAAAAAAAATCATTAAAGAGTCAATTGGAATATCTTCAAGAGCATCTGGACTTGATTCAAGTGGAGTTAGAAAAGAAAGGGTTGAAGATGAGAGTGGTAGAAGAACCCATCAGCCAATTAATAGTGAATGAAGAAGAAACACCAAAAGAATGATAAAATTGAGTTGGACTATGTTTGATAAGGTTCTTGACTTACAAAGAACTTATAATTTTACCTTTGGATATCAATTTTTGAAGACAGTCTTAAACTCAACAAATTTTAGTTTTATGGATAGTTTTGTAGCATGCTTCAGTCTTGAAGCCAGAAAAACACAACGAAAAATTCTGAAGGTTCATTGTTTATTTTAAATTTAGTTTTTTCAAGTATTATGGAGGGATATTGATTGTTTTCAAGGTGTCTTGGCATAGTAAAGGTTTTTGATCAGCAAAGGTGGCAAGAAGATAGGTGAAAAGGTAGGTTTTCATATGCTACGAAAACTCGCTACGAAACTGCCTAAACTGCCCTGTTTCGTAGCAAGGGATTTTTTTGAAGATTTTTTAGCATTCCAATAGCATATCAGCTTGCTGGAGACCTCCAACATATCAGTGGGCCATCTCAGTAGAGATTCATCACTCAAAAGAAGTGCCACACATCTAGCTCGATAGGCAGAACAATAATTAAAGTGAAGGTTATCCATCCTTAAATAGTAGGATTGTGTTCCATAGATCTAGGGGTGTTTTAAATATGTAAAGTGATGGTGAATTGTTCCTCAAACATGTGATATCTATCATGTAACTATTTCACTGTTATAAAAACTGAATGTAATAAATAGGAGATAGAGTCCTATTAGGAGTTTGATTTCTTAAAGGATAGCTATCCTTTTTTTCTTTCAAGTAAGTAGTTTCAGTTATGATAGGTTTCAGAGTTAGAATTCAAAGATCTAGCTAGCTGGGCAGATCATTTACATTGTAAATAATGTTTATTTATAGACTGAACATCGAAGAGTAAAGGGTTGGAGAATATTTCACCAAATTGTTGCTTGTATGTTTTTTCCATTATCAGTAATATACAGTGACATTATACTTCCATACGTGAGATTCTTATGAGGAGTTTAATGTGTTGTTGCTATGTATGCTTATGTCTAATCACTTGTAGTGGATTTTATCTCTAGTTACTCAAAATTCATATTTTTATGATTTGAATTCCTTTAGGGGTGAAACTTCCTTGTTTTCATTATGTTGTGTGTACAAATCATCTTTGTTAAAAAACTCTATTTTCCTTAGGTTCCATGTGAAGAATTACTGTCACTAAAAGTACTGATGTTGACTCCATAGCCCAATGGTAGAAAGCCTTCATTTTTCAACCTGAAATAATAAAAAACCAAGTCATAATTCATAGATTTAGCCATCTAGTATTATTTCTATTGAAAATCATAAATTCCCCTTTGAGAGAGCCCTCTCAAACTAAAGAGGCTAATCTTCATTTAGAAGTTTTTTGAAAGAGGTACATTGAGTTAATTTATGAGCACCCAATCAAGATAAATTTTGTGATAATAATTTCTATATGAACTAGAACTAGAATAATACCTATACTCATCACCCCTCCCATCCAGAGTGTCCAACAACCTATCATCTCTCACTGTGTCAACTCTATCCAACCTTCGTCTACTGGGAGACCTACTGCCATATGCCCCATTAGTTCTATCCTCTTGTCCATTGCTGATCCGAAGTGGCCCTTATCACTGAAATTCTGAAAATCTTTGAAGAAGTATTGCATTAACCTCTACTTGTTTCTCTTATTCCTATATGATCGTGTGATTGTTTGCGTTAAAACTCATTTCTTCCTTCAAGCTTCTTAATTTTTCTGCCAAATCAGCCACCACACTGCTCATGTGATTCATATGGAGATTATTTTTAGTCTACCATCGTCCTATTCATTTTGATATTTCTTTGCAAGGAATAATATGTTAGCTAAACGAAATCATAATAAACTAACGTACCTTAGTATAATTTGGGGAGGATACCTCATCTACAAGAAAATCCAAATCAGCATGATACATCTATAAACATAATCATAAAAAAATACATAAATATAAGAACTAATTGTTCCAACACATAGAATCATTCTAGCTAGATTCTAATAATAATTGCATGAACATATCACTACACATAATATGACCTCATGCATCACAACATCAACCATAGAAATGTACGTGGAAAATAAACAATCATAAAAAAATACGATGCACAAGTGTACACATGAACAATACACAAGCATAAACACGGACAATACATAAGTGTAAACATGAATAATACACACACATAAACACATGTAATCAAGCATACAACGACAATACTTGTAACAACATGTAACCAAACATACAAGGATGATACATGAAACAACACGTAAGAAAGCATACATTCATGACGACACACTTCCCATCAGCAACATCCTCTTTCACATGGCGACATCACTAAAACCATCACTGAAACCATGCATATGCAACCAACACCACAAGGATGAAAGCACATGTGAAAACGAAATGAATCCATGAGAAACACACCAACCATCTAGTTGAAGGCGTGAACCATGCTCTGATACCACTCTGTAACACCCTCCTCCTATATCTACCCAAGTAACCATACAACTGTATTAAACGTGCGACAATAGGCTACTATGATCAGATTCAACATTCTAGCTTACCTTCAAGATGGGGAAGTGGAAGAAACACATAAAACAAGCCTTCCACATTAGCAAAAAGATTCCCATTAGCCATCCCAATCACTCAAGTAACTAGCATTAGGGTAATTTTTAGGTCTAAAATGGCCCTACTAAGAAAAATGTACAACTAAAATAAACTTTATAAAAACCAATAGGATTCAAGATCATGATGTCAACTATGGGGGATGATTCACCTCTTTTGGAGTAAAAAAGTAAATATATTGAAAAATAATAAACTAATAAAACAACTTTTTTAACTCATATTTTCAACTTATCTCCCTAATATTTTACTCAAATTTCAAGTGGTAGTACTTTTTGGATGAAAAATTCAATTCTTCATCCAAGGAGTACCCATGTTGCATACATTTGATGGACCCAGATACATGAAAAATGAGAAATACATGAAAAAACGTGATTGCAATAACGTTTTTAATGTACTTCTCATTTTTCATGTAGTACGGTCCATCGAAAGTATGCAACATAGACACTCCTTGGATGAAGAATAAAATTTTGCATCCAACAAGTGTTTACTCTTGAAATTTGAGTAAACCCATAGGGAGATAAGTTGAAAATACGAGTTGAAAAAATAGTTTTTTCTTTTTTGCTTCTAAAATTTGGTGATGTAATCATATCTTATTTTATTATTTCCACTATTATTTTATAATTTCCTTATGGGGCCCATTTTAGACCTCAAAATTCCCCTAATTCCCTTGGGTCGTACTGAGCCTTTAGCCCACTTAACCCCCGGACGCTCCCACAGTATGGGCATGAGTGCATCTAGGAGGCTCTCAACACATGTAAAGGCCTAGATGCCTATGTCCATGGACTAAATTTACCCAACCTATTCCTGCGTCTGTGGGATTTAAGGCACTTTCTCAGGCCCAAAGTCCATGACATTTCCTAGAACTCAATAACAACTTCAGAAATGAAATAGCATAGTGAAAAATTGATGTATTGCAAAAAATCATGACAATACCTAAACATGACCCCTACTAGCCAAGATAGGAATTTTGTCAAACATATCACAAAAATGTGATCTATAGGTGGAAACGATAGATCTGAATATAGAGGTCTCATACTTACCTGAGAATCGATAAGAATAATTTCTCCATTAAATAATAGTTGCAATATCATCTATTATGTCATAGATACATTGTTGATTCACTTATAAGTAAAAACATGAGGAGAGCCATACATCATCACTTTTATAATACATTCTCATAAATAGAATAATAACAACAGAAATATAATTAATACGTCAACTATGGGATCTGCATAAAAATCAGTAAATTCACACATAAAAATCCAAGGAAATCAATTTTTCTTTAATGAATGTAGGAACCAAACAGTGATGGGAATACCATGTTCCACCCAACCATTTATTGGTTGATCCAAATATCTCTTCATCCAATCAACCCTATGTCATATTCCAAGCATGAGTGTGGGACTCATAACCAACCAGAAAGAACCAAACAGCCATGGATGGTATCAAAGTTCCCCACCTTCACCGTGAAGAATTTTACTGCCTCTTAGTCTGTTAGGCTTTACCAAAATCCACAATTTGATCTAGGGATCACTATGTCGTAAACCATGACCCACTCTCTAGGCTTTATCATACATCCCATCCTTAGAATACTAGGCCCAACAAAGAGAAATCCACCTCCTCGATTTGCGATATATCCTGCAATTAGCTAGAAAGGATTCATAGGCCATATGAAGCACACAATCTTGGATTTTTGGAAACCCATAGTTTAGTTTAGTGGTTAATAGGCTAGTGGATTTACCATGATCCACAGTCTATTTTAGGGACCAATAGGCCATGTGTTTTTCATTTTGGAGATCCACCTCACTCAAATTTGAATCCATCCTATAATATAACTCAACCAAAGCATCAAAACCCATCTCATAAAGGCTACCTAGAAATGGCAAAGCTAGGCTAAAAACATTGTCACACCTAGAAAAATCTAGGCCATGATCGAGAAGAGCCACATGAAATACCACGAATTCCAAATTTAGCAAGGAAATAACACATTCAAATTAATACCTACAAATAATACTACTATAGATGATTGATCCTGCTCTTCCTTGCTTGCTCCTCCATTCTTCTTGCCTTCTTTTCCTTTCCTGCTCTAATTCCAAAGTGCTCCACGAAAAATCTAAGTGTCCTAGAGTGAGAGAGAGAGAGAATATTGAGAGAGCTCCAAAACTAAACTAAAAAAAGGTACCATCTAATCCTAAGAAGCCTTTTTATTAATGAGGGCACTATTTTCTTCATTTTCTATTACTGTCCTTCATTTTTCTCCTCACATGCAACTTGTGAACTTTCACGTCCCTTTTTTCCTAATTTCTATTATTTTTCATAAACAAATGTGCCAAAAAATATTTTTTTCCTTTAAAAAGTCATTACCTTCGCCTTTCCTTTTCCAATTTCCTTATCCATAATAAACCAAATGAAAAACCAGTAGGATGTTTTTTTCCATCAACCATTGTTATTATTTTTAGCTTTTATTACATGGAATTTTCATGAAAAACGAGATTTTCTTCCCAAAATATCCCACTATTGTTGTTGCAATATATCACTTTAGTGTCTAATACCTTCTCAAATAGCTCTCCAAAGAGCTTCCTCAACTAAAATTCTTCATAGTAGCGGCAATATATTCTACCTTGGTGATACTCAATGCTACGAACATCTGCTTCCTACTCATCCGAGATATCATGGCGGATCCAATACTAAAACAACATCCAAAAGTACTCTTCCTGTCGATGAATTTTATGGTACACTAATAAAATAATAAAAGTTAAAAATAATGACCACAGTTGATGGGACACTTAGTCCAAGATGAATTTTATGAAAAAACATCATATTGTGTGTTCATTTGGTTTATTAAGGCTAAGTAATTTGGAAAAGACAAAGGAAAATTATTTGGGAAGGAATAATAGAATTTTTGGCACATTTATTTATGAAAATAATGGAAATTAGGAGAAAACGAGTTGAATGGTCATAGGTTTCATGTGAGGAGGAAAATGAAGGAGAATAATGAAAAATGAAGAAAATAGAGGCCTGATCAATAAAAGGGTTTCTGATGATCAGATGGTGCCTTTTGTCAATTCAATTTTTGAGCTATCTCATTATTCTCTCCTTGTCTCTCACTCTTGGACACTTAGATTTTTCGTGGAAAATTTTTTCATTGGATCAAGAAAGGCAAAGAAGGAAAGAAGAAGGAAGGAGGAAGCAAGGAAGAGCAGGATCAAGAAGCTACAACATGATTCTTTACAGGTATTGATTTGCATGTTCGATTTCCTTGCTATATTTGGCATCCATGGTATTTCATGTGGCTCTTTTCTATCATGGCATGGATTTTTATAGGTGTGAAAAATTTTTCAGTCTCGCCTTGCATTTATGGGTAGCATTTATGAGAGGGGTTCTCATTCTTCTTTTGAACTGCATTGTTGAATGCTTTTGAAGCTGAGTGAGGTGGATCTATAAAATCATAAGAACATGGCCTAGTGGTCCCTGAACTGAATTATGGATCATGGTAAATCCACTAGCCTAATAACCCTTGAACTAGAATTTGGATTGAGGTAAAGTCATTATTTTGTGCCTTAGTGGGCCTAGTAAACGCTTCCAGTGAATGGTAGGATATACGGTAAATCCAAGAGGTGAATTTGTGTCCGTTGGGCCTAGTAGTCTGAGGATGGTAGTAAGGTAAATCACGGAGAGTGGGTCTCATCATAGGGCCTAGTGACCCTTGGATCAGACTGTGAATTACGGTAAAGCTTGAGAGACTAGGAGGCAATAAAATTCCTCACGGTGTAGGTGGAGAACTCTCGTAGCATCCATGTTTTTTTTCCTCTTTTTGGTTGGTTATGAATACCACATTCATGCTTGGAATATGGAATGGTGGTGATTTACTAAAGATATATTTGGCTTAACCAATCTATGGTCAAGTGGAATGTCGTATTTCCATCCCTAGGTGGTTTCTGCATTCATTAATAAGAAAGTAATTTCGTTGGATTTTTATGTGTAAATGTATTGATCTATATGTGGATCCCATGGTTGATGAATTCATTATATTTTTTTTTTTATTATTTTGGTCATGAGAATGTATTCTAAGAGTGATGATGTGTGGCTCTCCTCATGTTTTTACTTATAAGTGAATAAAGAATGTATCTATGACCTAATAGATCATACTACAACTAATGATGTAAGGGACCAATGCTTCTTAGCGATTCTCACATAGGTATGAGACCTTTATATTCATATATTTTGTTTACACATATAGATTATATTTTTTTGATATGTTTGACAAAATTCCTATCATGGATATTACTAGTGGCAGGGGTCTAGTCTAAGTATTTTCATGATTTTTTCCAGTACATCATTGTTTATTTTTTCTATTTCTTTTATGAACTTGTCGTTGTGTTTTGGGTAGTGGCCTGGACTCTGGGTGTGAAAATTTTCATTAAATATCATAGTCATAGGCACAATTATGGGTAACTTAGTCATTATACATGGTCATGTAGGCTTGTGTATGTGTCCAGAGCTTCCCTGACACACTCATGTCCATAATGTGGGAGTGTGTGGGAGTTAGGTGGGATAAAGTATTTGTGGGACCTACCGACTAGTTACCTCAGTGGTTGGGATTGTTCCTGAGATTATTTTTGTTGATGTGGAATGTTTGTATAATATTTTTCTATCTTTTCCACTTCCTTAAGGTCACCTAGGAGGTTGAATTATATCATAGTATCCTCTCGTCACATGTTTACCCCAGTTGGTTGGTTACTTGGGTAGATATAGGAGGAGGGTGTTACATAGTGGTATCAGAGCATGGTTCACCACTTGGAATAGATTGGTGGTGTGGTTGTCATGCATTAATTTAATTTTCACATGTGTTTTCATAATTATGTTCTATGCAGGGTTCTATGTGTTGGTTGCATATGCATGGTGTCGGTCATGGTTGTAGTGATGTCTCAATGTGAAAGAGGATGTTTTTGATGGGAAGTGTGTTGGAATGAGTGTATTCTTGGTAACGTGTTGTTTCATATATCTTCCTTGTATGATTAGTTACATGTTGTTACAAGTATTGTGTATTGATTCTTGATTACATGTATTTATTTCCTGTGTATTAGCCATGTTTATGCTTGTGTATTTTCCATGTTTATGCTTGTGTATTTTCTTTGGGTATGCTTGTGTGTCATCTATGTTTATGATTGTGTATTTTCCACATACATTGGAATGTTTTATGTTTTCATGCATGAGGTGATATTATGTGTAGTGACATGGTCATGCAGTTATGGCTGGAATCTAGCTAAAATGATGTTATGTGTTGGCACACTTAGTTCTTATATGTTTATATAATGTTATGATTATGTCTATACATGTATCATGCTGATTTGGATGGTCTTGTAGATGATTTATCCTCCCCAAATTATACTAATGTATGTTAGTTTATTATGATTTGGTTTAGTTGGCATATTATGCCTAGGAGAGAAATATCAAAATGAATAGCAAGATGATAGACCACAAAGAATATCCCGATGAATCAGATGAGAAACGTGATGGGAAATATTCTGATTTGGAAGACATGTTGAGAAGCTTCAAGGAATAAATAAGGAGTTGTAAGGAAGATAATGATAAGATCATACAAGCACAAGAGAAACAAGAAGCAGTTATTGCAATACTTCTTCAGAGCTGGTTAGAATTGCAGCGACAAGGGCCATTTTGGATCAACCATGGACAGGAGGACATAACTAAGGGGGCATCTGGAAGTTGGTATCCCGATAGACATCGGTAGTATAGAGCTGACACAGTGAGATATGTCAGGTTGTTGTGACACTCTAGATATGAGGGGTGATGAGTACATGTACTATTCTAGTTCTAATTCGAATAGACATCATGATCATCATCATTATTATCCTTACAAGAGGAGTGACATGGGATACTTTTGTGATTAATTTAAGATAAAAAATCCACCTACTTTTGATGGGGACTTGAAGAAGCCAGAAGATGCAAAAACTTGGATATTTGGGATGAAAAATTTGTTTGAGTTTCATGAGTACACTGATAATATGAAGGTGAAAATCACTATCTTTAGCTTGAAAGGTAAAGCAGACATTTGGTGGGAGTATGTGAAGTGGGTCAGAGACATCCAAATAGAGGACTTGAGTTGGCAGGAGTTCAAGGGGATTTTTAGGAAGAATTAATTTTCAGAAAGGTACTACGACAGTAAGGCCAAATAGTTTCATGAGCTAAACATAGGGTGAATGACAGATGAAGAGCACATGACCAAGTTCCTGGATCTATTTAGGTATGTACCATATCTTAAATATGAGAAGGATAAATTTAAATGATTTATTAGCAGTTTTCCATTCGCATTTAGAGATTGAATTCAATATGATAACACTCAGTCACTTGAGGATGTCATTGGTAAATTGAAGCATTTATATGAACATTCAAAGCATAAGAATTAATATCAGTAAGGATGGAAAGGGAAGGACAAAGGCAAAGGTAAATGGTACCCTAAGAGAGAAAGGCCTCAGAATGTAGAAGAGAAAGAAAATGTGGCACTGCAAAGAAGTTTAATACAACTAGTCAAGGACATGGGTCTCAATAAAAACATACACTTAATTGTATTTGAAGGTTAGAGTGCTTGACATGCAGTGAGGCATTCCTTAGGAGAGATTTTTTGTAGAATCCGGGTGGTACCCCTAATATATACAACGCACTAGAGGCGTAGACTATTGGGGATGTTTTGCAGAGCATTCCTTGTATTTCTGCAGTCATGGAAAATAGGCAGACAGAGCACCAGACGTATATCATTGAGATGGATGGTAAGCTTTATGATCAATTCATTTCTATCTTGATTCACCCTGGAACTAATTATAGCTATGTTAGTCCTAACTTGGTGGATAAGTGTTTTCTGAATAAGGAAATGCATGAAAAATCTTGACTAATGCACTTGGCTATAGGTACAAAGAAAATATTTCACCATCAGGTAAGAGCTTGTGCATTTGAGTTCAGTTACAAGCCTACAACAACACACTTGAACATATTTCCATTAGGATCATACAATGTGCTCTTGGGTAAGGACTGATTATACCTTCACAGGACCAAGGTGGATTGTTACGATAGATTTATTGAGTGCTTGTCTAAGAATGGTGAACCAAGAGCCTTATAGGGAAATAAAAAGGCCACATTAGCTAGGATGGTGACAACTATGCAGGTCGAGTGCATTTGCAGGAAAGGGTGTGTGTTTTTTTCACTACATATTTCTAGTGACAAAGGTAAGGAAGTTGAGGATGAAGATGTTTTGAGTAGGTAACCAATTCTACAACAGTTTTAGGATGCATTTCTTTCATATACTTCATATTTTCTGCCTCACAGGGAAGTATCATTTTCTACTGAGTTGGTACCTAGGGCAGCTCCAACATCAAAACCATATTATATGATGAGAACACCTTAGTTGGTAGAATTAAAGTTGTAGTTGAAAGAGATGCTTAAAAAAGGATACATTAGGCCAAGTGTATTTCCATGGGGCGCACTGGTGCTGTTTGTAAAGAAGAAGGATGGTACTCTTATATTGTGCATTGACTACACAGATTTGAACAAAATAACCATCAAGAATAAGGATTGATGACTTGTTTGACCAGTTGAAGGGATTATCAGTGTTATCGAAGATTGACTTGAGGTTGGAATACACTCATGTAAACATCAAGGAAGAGGACATATACAAGACCACATTCAAGACTAGGTATAGGTATTACAAGCTTGTTGTAGTTCCATTTGGTTTGACTAATTACCCAGCTACATTTATGTGTGTTTTATGAATAGTATGTTGTTTCCTTATTTCGAAAAAAAAATTATTGTGTTCATTGATGACATATTCGTATATTCTAAAAATGTGGAAGAGCATGCCAGGAATTTTGAAGTAGTGTTGAGAATGTTGAGATATCATTAGTTGTATTATAAGCTCAATAACTGTAGTTTCTTTTGGATTGAGGTATATTACTTAGGAATTATTGTCTCCAAATAAGGAATTGTAGTAAATCTAGAGAAGATAAGGACCATCATGGAATGGGTAGCTCCTAGAAATGTACATGAGGTGATATTCTTCATGTGATTGGAAGGTTATTACAGAAGGTTCATTAGGAAGTTCTCACAAATTACTTATCTTATTACATCATTCTAGAGGAAAGGTAAGAATTTTTATTTGACAAAGGATTGTGAGGCTAGTTTTGAGAAACTTAAGAAGTTGTTGAGACATGCTCTAGTGTTAAATATTGCAGATATCGACAAGGATTTTATAATATGTACAGTTTCTTGCAAGAGATGACTTTGTGGATTCGTTATGCAGGAAGAACATATAGTATTCTATGACTCACGAAAAATAAACAAGCACGAGAAAAACTACTTGACACATGATCTTGAGCTAGAAGCGATCATACATGTATTGAATATGTGGATGTACTACCTTCTTGGCAGGAGGTTTTGATTGATGAGTTAACACATTTGGTTCAGGTACTTGTTTGACTATCTGAATTTGAACTCAAGGCAAACTAGATGGTTGGAAACGATTAGTGAGTTTTATTTTGAGAAAAGGTACATCAAGGGAAAGAAGAACATGGTCACATATTCTCTTAGCAGGTGGGTACATATAAATCAAATAGCAGCTATAAGCTCCTACGTGACAAATTTACAGGGTGGGGTCTTGTAGGCAGGTCACCAGGATGACAGGTATAAGGAGATTGTGTAGAGGTTGTAGTAGAGAAAAGGTATAGGTATTGGTAGTAGTACAAGTAAAACTATAGGTATAGGTATAACTAAAAGTACGAGTGTAGGTGTACATGATTTGGAATACCATCTCATGATAGATGGATTGGTTAGATTTACAGACAGTATATATGTGTCAGAAAACAGTGAGATGAAGAAGGTGATATTGAGGGAGTTTCATGGGAAACCGTATTCGAGTATCCTAGGCTATCATAATAAAATAACTACACTAAAGAGGTTATATTATTTTCCGAATATAAATAAGGATGTAGCAGAGTTTGTAGCTAGGTGTTTCTATTGTTAGATGGTTAAGGCAGAATGTAGGCATCCAGGTGGGATACTACAGTCAATTGGATTCCAGATTGGAAATGGGAGGTCGTTTAAATGGATTTTATCACAAGTTTTCCTAGGACATGCAGACAACATGAGTCCATAATGGTTGTGGTGGATAGGTTGACAAAGGTTACACACTTCATTCTAGTGAAGGCTATATATTCTACTAGCGATATGGCACAAGTTTCCATAAGAGATGTGGTCAGATTTCATGTTGTTCGAAAGAATATTGTTTCATATAGGGATGAAAAATTCATTTCTAAGTTTTCGAAGGATTTTTTTGTAGGTGTGGGCACTGAGTTGGTCTTCAAAAAAAATTTATCATCCACAAATTGATGGATAGATTGAGAGTGTTAATAGGATATTGGAGGATATATTGAGGATGTATGAATGCATCAACGATGAAAGTGGGAAGAGTATATTCCATTAGTAGAGTTCGCCTATGATAAAATGTAGTAGGAATCATTGAGGACGAGTCCATTTGAGGCATTGTATGGGCAGAGTTGCAATACTCCCATTAGTTGGAGTGATCTAGTTAACATGTTACTGATTGGACCAGACATGTTGGTAGAGATGGAATAGGAAATGCAGGTGATCAAGAAAAATTTTAAGGTAGCACCGAATAGGCAGAGAGCTATGCAGATCGAAATTAAATGTTTAAGGATTTTTAGGTTGGGGAAAAGGTGTACTTGCACATTAATCCTAGTAAGATCTCCTTGTGGTTTAGATCATGTGGTAAGTTGGCACCCAAGTTTTGTGGACCCTTCAAGATTATTAAGAGGACGAGACCAATAGCCTATCGACTGGAACTTCATTCCAGAGTGAAATTCCATGATTTTTTTATATAACATTGCTTATTAAGTATACTAAATATGTTTATCATGTTATTGAGTGGTTTTTATTGAAGGTGGAGCCAAATAGAGAATTCTAACCAAATCCTCAGTGTATATTGCAGAAAGAGGTGCTCATGCTTCTAAATCAAGCAATAGAGAAAGTTAAAGTGAAATGGAAGCACTTTCAGCGCAATGAAGGTACATGAGAGATGGAAGATCAGATGCAGGCTATGTATCCTTCCTTGTTTTCCGGTTGAGGCAAAGCAGTTTGGTGTGATGCTGTTATATGTTTGGCATATGTTTTGATATACATTTTTAAGTGATGTTTTGGTATATGCACATATGTGTATGGATGTAAATACCACTATGATCTATGTTATAAATCTCCAATAAGAAGTATTGGTGTCACGTAATTATAGTCGTCATGTTTATATGTTGTTATGTTAGTTTTATTTTCATCATGGTGATCATTGTGAATAATGCATCGAGCTATGCTATAAAGATCCATGAACAATATGTTGTCTTCCACTGGTTTTGTTGAGGCATCTGTGTGATTTAACACTAAGGATGGTGTCCCCCAATGTGGAGGGTTCTATAACACCCTTGGTGAAAATTCCATGTAATAAAAGTTGAAAATAATAACCACATTTGATGGGACACGTATTCCAAGTTAAATGTTGGGAAAAAGAATCATACTAGGTGTTCATTTGATTTATTGTTGCTAAGGAAATTGGAAAAGGAAAAGGAAAATGATTTGGAAAGGAAAAATGGAATTTTTGGCACATTTATTTATGAGAATAATGCAAATGAGGAGAAAATGGAAGTGAAAGGTCACATGCTGCATGTGAGGAGGAAAATGAAGGAAAATAATGGAAAATGAAGAAACTAGAGGCCTCATAAATAAAAAGGCTTATTAGGATCATACGGTACCTTTTGTCAGTTAAGTTTTGGATTTCTCTCATTATTCTCTCTCTCTCTCTCTCTCTCTCTCTCTCTCTCTCTTGGACGCTTCGATTTTTCTTGGAGAAGTTTAGCATTAGAGCAAGAAAGGAAAAGAATGCAAGAAAAAGGATGGATAAAGAAAGGAAGAGTAGGATTCCTTATAGGTATTTATTTTCATGTGTGATTTCATTACTATATTTGGCATACATGATATTGTGTGTGGCTCTTTTCTATCATGGAATGGATTTTTCTAGGTGTGATAGTGTTTTCAGCATGGACTTGCCATTTCTAGGTAGCCTTAATGAGATGGTTTTTTCATGCTTTGGTTGAGTTGGTATGATGGTTGCTTATACTTCATATTTTCAACAAATATGTAAGAAAAACCTATAGAAAAATAGACATATGTGATCTAAAAGAACAAACAACAAAAAAAACGACTTCGATGTAATAAGACAATTATGGATAAACTTTGAAAGAATGAATCTTTTATTAATAACTCCTCGCGAAGCAGGTTTACAAAGGGTCATAAATCCCCCTTTGTGGGATGGATCGTTTGATTTCCTTGTCACTTCCATATTTAGATCTTCCTCTCTCAACATGTAAAAACCCAAACAATGTGTAGAACTCTAATGGGAGCTCAAAAATATGAGATGATAATGGTGATAATGATAACGATCATGGTGAGGAATGAATGAAAACCCTCTTATTTATAGAAAAGTATTGGGTTCATCTCGAAAATGGAGAATAATAAAATTTTATTGACTAAAATCTCGATCTTACCATTAATAATAATTTATTATATTTTTGGGGAGGGAAAAGGTATTCAAAATGGTAAAATATCATTATTTGTAAATAATTAACATATAAAATGATTTATAAATTATTTCGTGAATAATAAGAAAAGTGTGAAAATAAAATAATTATTTAACAATTATTTAAAAGTTATTCCAAGAATGGAGTTAATGAAAAATAAATAAATAGTGATTTATTTAACTATTCCTAGGTGATTTAGTCAAATGTGGCAAGGAATAGTTACCAAACAATGATGTAAGAATTATTCCTACATAAAATTAAATAAATAATGGGTTATTTAATTATTATCATGGGTTTTAATTAGAAGTAACTTAATAAAAGTGGTTTATTAAAGTATTTTCTATAATGAAACTAATTTTACTATAGTAAAATTAAACTTAAATGCTGAATTTCGATCCACCTAGTTAGAAATGGCTAGATGGTCATTTTTTGCTAAGGATAAGAAGCCACGATCTCTGATACACTGTGAAAACTAACTACATCTTTGAAGAATACCTATTCTACCTCACTATCTATATGAGTAGACTTCATTGGAACAAAGTGAGCTACCTTGGCCAACCTGTCAACCACAACCATAATAGAGTCGTGTTGTCTAGATGTCCTCGAAAAAACTGTAATAAATTCCATGAAAATGACCTCCCATTTCCACATTGGAATTGAAATTGGCTATATTATACCATTTAGATGCTTACACATTTCTTTTAAATGTTAACAATACAAGAATCTAGCCACAAAATCTGCCACTTCCCTGTTCAAATTCGACCAATAATAGAACTTCTTCACCACTTTCAATGTATTTTAATATCTTGGTTGACCTAAATATGACTTAGCATGAAATTACCTAACGATAATAATCTTAATCTCACTATCGTCCTAATTATAGATCATGTCCCTAAATTTTACCAAATCATCTGTTGTGAGATGATAGTCCACATCATGATCACATGTATCCTACTCTAACCTGTGTCTAAGCTTCGTATATCTATCATCTTACCTACCTTCATGTAAGATCTAATCCCATAAATTTGTCCCATATGAGCTGATAGCTTCTACGTGATTTACATGTATCCTTCTACTAAGAGCATATGTGACCATGTTCTCTTTTCCCTTAATGTGCCTGATCTTGAAGTCAAACTCACTAATCGTGGCCAACCAGCTAGCTTTCCAACTAATATTGAGGAAGTTATCAACTAATGCATATGAGATTGAGTTACCCCATGAAACAAGGATATGTCTTTAGTATTTAATGTACTATATCGATACCCTTATAGGTCACCTAAAGATAAGGAGGATGAGCAATAAAAGATTTAGTGGAAGGACCAATTGGCTACAACCCATAAGTTGTAGATGGAGATGAAATTTAACAAAAATCTAGTCAAAATGACCAGGAAAAAGGATTATTATGAGTATTTTGTTAAAATGGAAGGACTCAAAGAATAATATTCAACCTAGATGAGTGTCATAGTGATATATAAATATGGTCAAACTATGGAATATCTCATGGATAATAGTCCATGAAAAATTTCTGTTTATGGGGAGTCTCATGCAGGAGCATCCTAAACAGTTTTAATTTTTCCCTTTGAGTGAAATATCCTTGTAGATATTTACTACTAACTATTTTTTTTGTTAAGCTTATGTGTCCTAATGGGACAATTTTACTTATTCGATTAGTAATATTCTAGAAAGTTCCCAGATGTATCCTTACGATAGGCATTGCTAGAATGTATCCTCCCTTTTGTCTTGTAGGGTATGCTCCTTTATTTTGTAAATAAATATATTTATCCTACACGACTGAGGGAGGTGAGACAGATTAGGGAGATCACTATAAGAATATTAACTGAATTTGTGTAGTTTTCTTTAGGAATAAATCAAACTCAATGTTTATCAGTGCATTGTGTTTTCTTTCTAGTTGTTTCTATTGTTCGACCATTTAAATGATGGTCTAATATTTAAAAAAAAAAAGATAAATATATGTTAAATTACAATGAAAAATCTGAGGTTTAAGTCTGCAAACCCTTTCTTTTTTCGCCCATGACGGGAAAGGGAACATGGTACACAAAAAAATCTTATATATTCATATGTTTTAGTTTAATTCCCATGAATCGGATTTTCACTTTGTGTATATAATTAAACTATTCATAGTTGTGAAACATAATTGTGGTTGTAAGGTGTGTAACCAAGCGGTTATTGGTTCATTTAAGGTACAAGGATTTGCAGGTTCGATTAATTGCAGGAGTAAGGAATCATATGAATGCATAGACCATTGTAAATTATAAGTCTTAGATCTATACAAAACATATATGGCACTCAAAAAACAAATTATCAAAATCCAAAATTCCTAAAATGGAGAAATCTGGTATAAGACTTAGTTTCACAGATCCAACATTGAGTATATTTGGATCTAGGTTAATCCATCTCTTAATAAATATGCCAATTTCCAAATATTTTGGACCACATGATGGAGCCATATATTTGTCATGGAAGATATTTGGTTTGCAAGAGAAAGTGTCACTCATTAAAATATTCCATGTATTAGATACATCAAGATAAATCTCCATTTTGGACCCCAGAGTTGTGTGTGGATCAATGAAATTTACGCATTTTATTATGTAAAAATAAATTGATTTGAGAACATATGGGACTCGGATATATAGAAAAAATGGTTATTAAAACATATCCAAGATTTAGACAATAATATATACATTTGGATTTTCAATATTGGGAAAATTGGACCATCCACCTGTGTGGTATTAGTTGTATACGAGGAACAAAGGATACTATATACTTATTGACACCAAATTTCCAACTGGGATCAGATTCTCACCTACATTTAATGTTGCACACATGTATCCCTAATGAAAACCTAAAGCATATGATGGAAAGGATAAAGGGGAGGTTCAAAGGAGGAAGAAATTACCTACATTGAAGAATTTGAAAATGGAAAATATACTTGATAACAAAATTACAAAGAGAACTAGGAAGAAATATTATTATGGGTGTCTAATTAGTGGAAGCATCTTCTAGCTAAAGATGCAATGTGTATAATTGATCGAGAGATCCAAAAACAAGGCATAATTTTGAAGGCCTCATGGACAAGAGTCCAGGAAATTTTTTTGTTCTGTGGGAGTTTGATGTAAAATCATCCCATGAAATTTTATTTTTCTTATACTATTTTCTATATATGATATTTTCATCCATAGGAATCTGTTTTTTTTGTTTTAAGTTCCAGGAGGATAGATGTAAATAAATGATAATATCTGGTGGAACATAGTTTTCTAGAATGGGGACACTTGTAACAATATCCAATAATTGTTTGCTATAGATCCATATTTTCTGTAGATATATTGTGTGTAATGATGAGAGGCATAAAAAGAGAGATTTTGATGTTTGGTGGATATTTGAAATCTCTTTAAGGTTTATATGTAAATCATTGAAATAAAATTAAAATATGAACTGTGTGTATTATTGTATTCTCTCATGTCCAAGTTGATGCTACTTTAGTGATCATAAAATAATGGTGATTTGGTTCGTGTTAGTTTTTATTACGCGCAATTTTTGACAACGCCAAAAGGAATTACTGAAACCTCGAGCAATGAGCATTGTCACAAGGTGATTTCTTCCATGTAGCTAAAATGAAGTTACTTTGGCATGGAAAATCTTGAGTGAACCATGCTGAGTGAATAGACTGGGGTGAGAGCAGAGAGGAGTGTTGAGTTGGGTGCATTGGTTTTTTGTTGTGGGGATGAAGGTGTATTAGTGTATAAGGTCTAACACAAGGTTCCATTTAAGAGGAACCTAAATTTCGTACCCCCCTATTGCTAATCTCATTGCAACTCCCTTGCATGCAATCAAGGATCATTGTCGATCTTTATTTATCTAATCTATGTCCTTCGATTAAAATAGAAAAACTTTGTGCATGAATCACAAGTGTGGACTTTCTCCCACCTGCTGATGTATGGGACCTACCCCCTGCTATCCATGATTTCCTTTTATATTAGCCAAATATCCTTCATTGTCATTTATTTTACCAATTCTTTCCACCATTTGACTCGAACGTGATTTAGGAGTAAGTTACAGTTTTAACTCCTCATACAAACCATAAAATCCTTAGTCGTATGCCCCATTCAAAGGAAAAACAAGGGGTATAAAATGAGTAAGGGCCTAATTCAATTCATGGTCCCAATAGGAATGGATAGAACCACCACCTCCATTGTGTTAATAGGAACATATATTTTAAGTTATGGTTTCCAAGATTTTAATATAATAATAAATAATTATAAGTGGGATTATAGGGATTTAACTTTCATGGAATATTCTAGAATATTTATAGTAGTATATAAGAATCAATGATTGAGATTTATCTTCAAATTAGTTATTCTCTTGTTACCCTTGTAATTAAATAGATTAATTAAAAAAATGCCATATGAAGCAGTGTCATAGGAAGCACGTTTTGATTTTTTGGGCATGTGATATTGATAAGTCATGATATTGACCCATGGTATTGTAACAACACCTATTTAAAAATTAATTATATCCATGGTAAAGTGGATGTAAATATCCATGGTTAAGGATCTTGTTCCATGTTTTTTTAAATATATATATATATATATATATATATATATATATATATATATATATATATTTATATTTATATTTATATTTATATTTATATTTATATGAATTTAGAATAAAGTTATAATCTAGCTAAGTTTTATGTTTTTTTTTAAATATATAAATCTAAGATAAATCATTGAGTAAGTATGTTGATGCTTATTATAGAGGTGCTCCTGAGGAGTGACATCTAATCACAATGACAAATATCCTAAAATTAAACAAAATGAAATAAGGTGTAAGGTTTAGTGTTTGATGGATGAAATCCTCACCCTTGGATGTCTTACAATTCATCTCCACCATTCATGATAGATAGGTATTGACTATCACATGGAACACACTTGGACCTTGTGGATGTGGTAGCATTTGGTTCAAGCACAAGCCCCAAGGAGTATGTCATCCAATTATAATGTTCGAAATACAAAATTTGTGGTGGAAAATAACAGACAATGAGACTTACCTAAGGTAGCGATACCACATTAGTCATTCTATTCATAGGCGCCAATGGCATAAGAACCAAAAATGTGCATATACCCCCAAGACAAGAACAATATAACAATACAACCTCATTTATGCGCTTCAAAAAATAATGTAAGTTGTGGAGTATACAATGTTGTTTTGTATTAAGGTGTATTATGGTGGTGACATATATAAGAAATTTGAAAATGAAACCACTACCCTTAACATTATAATCATAAACATAGTGAACAAGTAAACCCAAAAGAGTGTAAATCTAGATAACGGAAAAAATATATGTAAATAGGTTCGTGACTTTGAGTCTCTTTGCGTAGTGTGTGATTATTATTTCTTCTTAAATTATAAACATATGTTCCCTTGCCAAAATTCTTAAAGGAACTAGATTTTGTTCCCTTTCCTCCATCTGAAATATGTATTTCCTTTTATTGGACCACACTTTCACGTTTCCATTTATGTGTTTAGCTTGTTGGTAGCAAATTCATTCCTTTCAAATGGGCTTATCCATAATTTTTCGGTTCTCATATTAATTTTTTTATTTAAAATAAAGAGAAAGGTTGATAATGAAATGATATACCTTAGCTTTTTCTTCTCGTCTATGTGTAACATATATCATTAGGTCAGTAAATTTCATCACCAATTCATCCATCGTTATTTTGGAAAGTTTCAATTCATGAAATCCTTTGGCCTTATTGTCATAATATGTTTTAGTTAAGTAATTTTCTTTGAAAATTCTTTGAAATTCCTCCCAATTAATGTTCATATATTCCAAATTGTGCATGGTTCTTGATTCTTCCCACTATAACGAAGATTTTTCCCTATAATTCATATGTATATAATTCAGATTTTAAATTACTAGGGTAGTTATAAACTTTAAAATACCAATTACTATTAAGAAACCATGCCTTTGATACTTCCTCATATTCGCCAACATATATTCGCTACTAATTTTATTGAACTCCCCTTGCAATTTTTTTTTTCTATTTTCTTTCCTTGATTTAGATGTAATTTAGTTGAACTACACTCTTCTTCATTACCATATTTATCTTCCTTACTCTCGGATGCATCATTAGGATTCTTCCTCTTGGAAGTATCTCCTTTGTAATCCTCCTTCATTATTATTCCACAGTCTTAGGATTTTATCTATATGTTGGATACTTACACTAGTACATATGGTCAATTTTTTGACATTGTAGTTCCGATAGTTTTGACGTACTATCGGAAAGTTCCCCAATTTATCTCAATTTTTTTAATCCCGCCAACAAGCGTCCCTCTAGCAACGTTTAGGGAGTATCTTCGGAATATCAACATGTAGGGGTAGCATCGTAATAACGAAATTTCAGGACAAAGCATCTGAAGTGTGACATTTAGGACCAAAGGGTCGGAAGTTCGACGTTTAGGCACAAAGCATCAAAAGTGCGACATTTAGGCAAAGTATCAGAAGTGTGACATCTCGGGACAAAGTGTTGTAAGTTCAAAGTTCAGGAACAAAGCATCGAAATAGCGACATTGATCACACCCAAGTAAATGCGTTCGGGTTGGGCCAGGTCTTGTCGTGTGAGGGAACCTAAGGAAATGTGTTGTTAAGGTGGGTCGGGTCAGGTTGGGTCGTGTGAGGGAGCCCAAGGAACACGTTTAGGTCAAGTCGTGTGAGGGCACCCGAGGAACGCGTCCGGGTTGGGTGGTGTCGACTCATGTTAGGGCACCCAAGGAATGCGTCTGAGTCGAGTCGTGTGATCAGATCATGTGATGGCACCCAGGGAAATGTGTTAAGGTGGGTCGGGTTAGGTCTGGTTGGGTCATGTCGTGTGAAGCTGCCTAAGGAAACACCTTCCTATAAGTTGGGTCCAGTCGTGTGATGGAGCCCAAGGAAACGTGTTTGGCTGAGTTCAGGTCAGGTCGTGCCATACTGTGAGCGTACCCAAGGAAACTCATTCGGGTTGGATTAGCTCAGGTCGTGCCATACTATGAGGGTGCCCAAGGAAACATGTTCAGGTGGGTCGGGTCGAGTTGGGTCATGTGAGGGTTCCAAAGGAATGTGTCTAGGTCGAGTCATGTTGGTTTCTGTGAGGACGCCCAAGGAAACACGTTTCGGTAGGTAGTGTCGGGTTGGGTTAGGTCATGCTACCGAAGGAAACGCATTTGGGTGTCTTGAGTCAGGTTGTGTGAGGGTGGTCATATAAAAAAAGCTAAGTTGTGAAAAACCATGTTTCTTGTGCACGTTTGTATGATTCGTTATCTATTTGGTTCCATGTGCGACCTTCGTTCAGGAGGCACCATAGGAAACACATTTGGGTCCAATCATATGAGAGAGGCCATATAAAAAATACTAAGTTGTGAAAGCTCGTTTTCCTTGTACATGTTTGTCTGACCAGTTTTCCATTTTCTCCCTCGTACCTTCGACATTCGGCTGGATTGAGTAGGGTCAGGTTGTGTGATGCCGCCCAAGGTAATGTGTTTGGTTCAGGTCAGTTCGCGTCATGCCATACTGTGAGGGCATCAAGGAAATGCGTTCGCATAGGTTGGGTCAATTCGAGTCGTGTGAGGGCACCCAAGGAACGTGTCTGGGTCGGGTAGTGGCGGGTCGGGTCGTGCTGTGTGAGGTCGCCCAAGGAAATGAGTTCGGGTAGTTTGGATTAGGTTTTATTGTGTGAGGGAGTTTAAGGAAACATGTTTGAGCAGGTCAGGCTAGGTTGGGTTGTGTGGGCGCGCCTGGGAAAACACATTCGGGCGGGTCGAGTCGAGCATGCTATGCGAGGACACCTAAGTAAATGCAATCAGGTGGGTTGGCTTGGGACAGGTTATGTGAGGATCCCTAAGGAACACGTTCGGTTAGGTCGTGTCGGTTTGTGTGAGGGCACCCAAGGAATATGTATTGGTCGGGTCATGTGATCAGGTCATGTGAGGGCTCCCAAGGAACGTGTGTGATTCGGGTCGTGTGATCAGGTCATGTGAGGGAGCCCAAGGAAATGTGTTCAGGTAGGTTGGGTTGGGTCTGGCAGGGTCTAGCTGTGTGAAGCCGCAAAAGAAAATGCATTCTTACAGGTGGGGTCGAGTCGTGTGATTGCGTCCAAGGAAACACGTTGGGTTCGGGTCATGTCAGGTTGTACTCTACTGTGAGAGACCCCAAGGAAATGCATTCAGGATAGTCGGGTTAGGTTTGGTTGGGTTGTGTCATGTGAGGCTACCTAAGGAAACGTGTTTGGGCTGGTCAGCTCGGATCGGGTCATGTAAGAGTGGTCATATAAAAAATTCTAAGTTGTGACCGCCCGTGTTTCTTGTCCATGTTTTTGCAATCCATTTTCTGTTTACTTCCTTGTGTGACCTACATTCGGGCGGGTCGGGTCATGCCATGTGATGGCGCCACAAGAAGCACGTTAGGTTTGGATCATGTGAGGTGCCATAAGAAACACGTTCGGGTCGAATTGTGTGATGGAGGTCGTACAAAAAATGCTAAGCTGTCACCGCCCATGTGCCTTTTCCACGTTTGTGTGACCTTGTGCCTTCAATGTTTGGGCAAGTTGTGTCAGGTTGGATCGGGTTAGGTTGTTTGATGGTGCCCAAGGAAATTCATTCGGATTAGGTCGCGTCGAGTCATGCCGTGCTGTGAGGGCGCCCAAGGAAATGCATTCGGGTGGATCGAGTCGGGTTGTGTTAGGGTGCCCAAGGAACGTGTCCAAGTCAGGTCGTGTTGGGTCATGTGAGGGTTCCCAAGGAAAATTGTTTGGGTGAGTTGGGTTGGGTTGTTTTGTGTGAGGCCGCGCAAGTAAACACATTCTGGCGAGCCAGGTCAGGTTGGGTCGTGTCGTGTGACTGTGCCCAAGAAAATGCGTTAGAATGGTTCAGGTTAGGTCATGTGAGGGCGCCCAGGAAAATGCATTCATGCTGGTTGGGTCAGGTCGTGTCATGTGATAGTACCTGAGGAAATCCATTTGGGCGGGTCGGGTCAGGTCAGGTTGTGTGAGGACGCCCAAGGAACATGTCTGGGTCGGGTCGCGTCGAGTCGTGTGAGGGAACCCAAGAAACATGTCTGGGTTGGGTCATGTGAGGGTGCCTAAGGAAACATGTTCAAGCGCGTCAGGTTGGGTTTGGTGAGGTCTTGTTGTGTGAGGCCACCCAAGGAAATGCGTTCATGCGATTCGGGTCGAGTCGTGTGATGGCGCCTAAGGAAACGTGTTTGGGTTGAGTCAGGTCAGGTCATGCCATACTGTAAGGGCACCCAAGTAAATGTGTTCAGGTAGGTCAGGACGGGTCGGGTCTTCTGACGGTGTCCAAGGAACCCGTCCGGGTCGGGTTGTGTCTGGTCGTGTTAGGGAACCTAAGGAAACGCGTCCGGGTGGTTCCGGTCTAGTCTGGTCCAGTCGTGGCATGTGAGACCGCCATAAGAAATGCATTCGGGTGGGTCAGGTTGCGTCATGTGAGGGTGATTATATAAAAAATGCAAATTTGTGATCGCCCATGTTGCTTGTGCACATTTAGTGCGATCCATTTTATGTTTTCTCCCTCATGCACCCTTCTCTCAGGTGGGAAAGGTTGTGCCGTGTGGTTAGGGTGCTAGAGGAAATGTGTTCTGGTCAAATCGTGTGTGCGGTCATATAAAAAATGCTAATTTGTGACTGCCTGTGTGCCTTGTGCACATTTATGCAACCCATTTGATGTTTCCTCCCTCGTGCGTTCGATGTTCAGACAGGTCGCAGGGTTGGGTTAGGACGTGTGATGGCGCATCTAAGGAAACAATTTAAGGTCAAGTTAGGTCGGATCGTGCCATACTGTTAGGGCACTCAAGGAAATGTGTATGGGTGGGTCAGGTTGAGTTGGGTCTAGTTGTGTGAGGGCACCTAACGAATGCATCCGGCTCGGGTGGTGTCGGGTGAGGGCACCCAAGGAATCACGTTCGGGTTGGTTGGGTCGGGTCGAGTCGTGCCATGTCAGGCTGCCTAAGGAAATGTGTTTAGGCATGTGTCAACTCTATCCAACCTTTTTCTACTGGGATACCTAGTGCCATATGCCCCATTAGTTCTATCCTCCCATCCATGGCTGATCTGAGGTAGCCCTTGTCACCGCAATTCTGAAAAGCTCTGGAGAAGTATTGCTAACCTTTATTTTTTTCTCTTATTCTTGTATCATCGTGTGATTTTTTGCATTAAAACTCATTATTTCTTTCTTGAAGCCTCTTAATGTTTCTGCCAAATTGGCCACCACACTTCTCATCTGATTCATATGAATAATATGTCAGCCAAACCAAATCATAATAAACTAACGTGCCTTAGTATAATTTGGGGAGGATACCTCATCTACAAGAAAATCCAAATCAGCATGATACATCTATAAACATAATCATAAAAAAATACAAAAATATAACAACTAATTTTTCCAACACATAAAATCATTCTAGCTAGTGTCTAATAGTCGCTGCATGACCATATCACTACACATAATATGACCTCATGCATCACAACATCAACCATAGAAATGTACGTGGAAAATAAACAATCATAAAAAAATGCAAAGCACAAGTGTACGCATGAACAATACACAAGCATAAACATGGACAATACATAAGTGTAAACATGAATAATACACACACATAAACACATGTAATCAAGCATAAACATACAATACTTGTAACAACATGTAACCAAACATACAAGGATGATACATGAAACAACACGTAAGAAAGCATACACTCATGACGACACACTTCCCATTAACAACATCCTCTTTCACATGGTGACATCACTAAAACCATCACCGACACCATGCATATGCAACCAACACATAGACCACAAAGATGAAATCATATGTGCAAATGAAATTAATCCATGACCAACACACCACCCATCTAGTCGAAGGGGTGAACCATTCTCTGATACCACTCTTTAACACCCTCCTCACATATCTACCCAAGTAACCATCCAACTGGATTAAGAATGCGACAAGAGGCTACTATGATCAAATTCAATGTTCTAGGTTACCTTCAAGACGGGGAAGTGGAAGAAACACATCATACGGGCCTTCCAAATTAGCAACAAGATTCCCATTAGCCATCCCAATCACTCAAGTAACTAGCATTAGGGTAATTTTGAGGTCTAAAATGGGCCTACTAATAAAAATGTACAACCAAAATGAACTTTATAAAAACCAATAAGATTCAACATGATGATGTCAACCATCGGGGATGATTCACCTTTTTTGGAGTAAAGAAGTAAAGATATTAAAAAATAATAAACTAATAAAACTACTTTTTTAACTCATATTTTCAACTTATCTCCCTATGATTTTACTCAAATTTCAAGTGGGAGTAATTTTTGGATGAAAAATTCAATTTTTCATCCAAGGAGTACCCATGTTGCATACATTTGATGGACCCTGACACACGAGAAATGAGAAATACATGAAAAAATGTGATTGCAATAACGTTTTTAATGTATTTCTCATTTTTCATGTAGTAGGGTCCATATAAAGTATGAAACATAGGCACCCCTTGGATGAAGAATAAAATTTTGCATCCAACGAGTGTTTACTCTCGAAATTTGAGTAAACCCATAGCGAGATAAGTTGAAAATACGAGTTGAAAAAATAGTTTTTTTCTTTTTCGCTTCTAAAATTTGATGATGTAATCACATCTTATTTTATTATTTACACTATTATTTTATAATTTCCTGACGAGGCCCATTTTAGACCTCAAAATTCCCCTAATGCCGTTGGGTCCTACTGAGACTTTAGCCCACTTAACCCCTAGACGCTCCCACAGTATGGAAATGAGTGCATCTAGGAGGCTCTCGACACATGTAAAGGCCTAGATGCCTATGTCCATGAAATAAAATTCCCTAACCTATTCCTATGTCCACGGGATTTAAGCCACTTTTTTCAGGCCCAAAGTCCATGCTATTGCCTAGAACTCAATAACAAGTTCAGAAATGAAATAGCACAGTGAAAAAATGATGTATTGCAAAAAATCATGACGATACCTAAAGTTGACCCCTACTAGCCAAGACAAGAATTCTGTCAAACATATCAAAAAAAGGTGATCTATAGGTGGAAACGATAGATATGAATATAGAGGTCTCATACTTACCTGAGAATCGATAAGGATAATTTCTCCCTTAAATCATAGTTGCAATATCATCTATTAGGTCATAGATACATCATTTATTCACTTATAAGTAAAAACATGAGGAGAGCCATACATCATCACTTTTAGAATACATTCTCATAAATAGCATAATACCAACATAAATAATTAATACGTCAACTATGGCATCTGCATAAAAATTAGTAAATTCACACATAAAAATCCAAGGAAATGAATTTTTCTTTAATGAATGTAGGAACCAAACAAAGATGGGACTACCATGTTCCACCCAACATTTATTGGTTGATCCAAATATCTCTTCATCCAATCACCCCCATGTCATATTCCAAGCATGAGTGTGGGACTCATAAAAAACCAGAAAGAATCAAAAAACCATGGATGGTATCGGAGTTCCCAACCTACACCGTGAGGAATTTTACTGCCTCTTAGTCTGTCATGCTTTACCGCAATCCACAATTTGATCTAGGGATCAGTATGTCGTAAACTAGAACCCACTCTCTAGGTTTTATCGTACATCCCATGCTTAGAATACTAGGCCCAAAAAAGAGAAATCCACCTCTTGTATTTACCATATATCCTGCGATTAACTAGAAAGGATTCGTAGGCCATCTGAAGAACACAATCCTGGTTTTAGGGAAACCCGTAATTTAGTTTAGTGGTTAATAGGCTAGTGGATTTACCATGATCCACAGTCTAGTTCAAGGACCAATAGGCCATGTTTTTGTCATTTTCGAGATCCACCTCACTCAAATTTGAATCCATCCTGCAATATAAATCAACCAAAGCATGAAAACCCATCTCATAAAGGGTACTCATAAATAGCAATGCTAGGCTAAAAACATTATCACAACTACAACAATCGAGTCCATGATCGAAAAGAGCCACGTGAAATACCATGAATTCCAAATTTAGCAAGGAAATAACACATCCAAATTAATACCTAATAATACTACTTTAGATGCTTGATCCTGCTCTTCCATGCTTTCTCCTCCATTATTCTTGCCTTCTTTTCCTTTCTTTCTCTAATGCCAAAGTGCTCCAAGAAAAATTTGTGTCCTAGAGTGAGAGAGAGAGAGAGAGAGAATATTGAGAGAGCTCCAAAACTAAACTGACAAAAGGTACCATCTAATCCTAAGAAGCCTTTTTATTGATGAGGGCACTATTTTCTTCATTTTCTATTACTGTCCTTCATTTTTCTCCTCACATGCAACCTGTGAACTTTCACCTCCCTTTTCTCCTAATTTCCATTATTTTTCATAAAAAAATGTGCCAAAAAGGAATTTTTTTCCTTTAAAAATTCGTTACCTTCCCCTTTTCCTTTTTCAATTTCCTTATCCATAATAAACCAGACAAAAAAACACTGGGATGTTTTTTTCCATCAACCATGGTTATTATTTTTATCTTTTATTACATGGAATTTTCATGAAATACGAGATTTTCTTCCCAACAGATCCCACTATTGTTGTTCCAATATATCACTTTAGTGTCTAATACCTTCTCAAATAGCTCTTCAAAGAGCTTCCTCAACTAAAATTCTTCATAGTAGTGGAAATATATTCTACCTTGGTGATACTCAATGCTATGAACATCTGCTTCCTACTCATCCGAGATATCATGGTAGATCCAATAATAAAACAGCATCCAAAAGTACTCTTCCTATCGATGAATTTTATGGGACACTAATAAAATAATAAAAGTTAAAAATAATAACCATAGTTGATGGGACACTTATTCCAAGATGAATTTTATGCAAAAACATACTAGTGTGTGTTCATTTGGTTTATTAAGGCTAAGTAATTTGGCAAAGGAAAAGGAAAAGTATTTGGAAAGGAATAATGGAATTTTTGGCACATTTATTTATGAAAATAATGGAAATTAGGAGAAAGCGAGTTGAATGGTCACATGTTTCATGTGAGGAGGAAAATGAAGGAAAATAATGGAAAATTAAGAAAATAAAGGCCTCATCAATAAAAGGGTTTCTGATGTTTAGATGGTGCCTATTTTCAATTCAATTTTTGAGCTATCTCATTATTCTCTCTTTGTCTCTCAATTTTGGACACTTAGAGTTTTCGTGGAGAAATTTTTCATTGGATCAAGAAAGGCAAAGAAGGCAAGAAGAAGGAAGGAGGAAGCAAGGAAAAGCAGGATCAAGAAGCTACAACGTGATTCTTTACAGGTATTGATTTGCATGTTTTATTTGCTTGCTATATTTGGCATCCTCGGTATTTCATGTGGTTCTTTTCTATCATGGCATGGATTTTTACAGGTGTGACAATTTTTTTAGTCTAGCCTTGCATTTATGGGTAGCATTTATGAGAGGGGTTCTCATTCTTTTTTTTAACTGCATTGTTGAATGCTTTTTAAGATGAGTGAGGTGGATCTATAAAATCACAAGAACATGGCCTAGTGGTCCCTGAACCGAATCATGGATCATGGTAAATCCACTATCCTAGTAACCCTTGAACTAGAATTTGGGTTGCAGTAAAGTCATGATTTTGTGCCTCAGTGAGCGTAGTAATAATTTCCAGTGAATGGTAAGATATATGGTAAATCCAAGAGGTGAATTTGTGTCCATTGGGCCTAGTATTATGAGGATGGTAGTACAGTAAATCATGGAGAGCGGGTCTCAACGTAGGGGCTAGTGACCCTTGGATCAAACTATGGATTACAGTAAAGCTTGACAGACTAGGAGGCAATAAAATTCCTCACGGTGTAGGTGGAGAACTCCCATAGAATCCATGTTTTTTTGCCTCTTTTTGGTTGGTTATGAATACCACATTCATGCTTGGAATATGGCATGGTGGTGATTGACTGAAGAGAGTTTTGGCTTAACCAATCTATGATCAGGTGCAATGTGGTAGTGCCATCCGTAGGTGGTTTCTACATTCATTAATGAGAAATTAATATCGTTGGATTTTTATGTGTAAATGTATTTATCTATATGTGGATCCCATGGATGATGTGTTCATTATATTTATTTTTTTATTATGTTGGTCACGATCATGTATTCTGAGAGTGATGATGTGTGGCTCTCCTCACGTTTTTACTTATAAGTGAATAAAGAATGTATCTATGACCCAATAGATCATATTACAACTAATGATGTAAGGGACCAATGCTTCTTAGTGATTCTCACATATGTATGAGACCTCTATATTCATATATTTTGTTTACACCCATAGATTATATTTTTGTGATATGTTTGATAAAATTCCTATCATGGATAGTACTAGTGGCAGGGCTCTAGTCTAGGTATTTTCATGATTTTTTCGAGTACATCATTGTTTCATTTTTCTATTCCTTTTATGAACTTGTCGTTGTGTTTTGGGTAGTGGCCTAGACTCCGGGTGTGAAAAGTTTCATTAAATATCACAGTCATAGCCACAATTATGGGTAACCTAGTCATTAGACATGGGCATGTAGGCTTGTGTATGTGTCCAGAGCCTCCCTGACACACTCATGTCCATAATGTGGGAGTGTCCGAGCGTTAAGTGGGATAAAGTATCTGGGGGACCCAGTGGCTAATTAACTAAGTGGTTGGGATTGTTCCTGAGAGTTATTTTGTTGATGTGGAATGTTTTTATAATATTTTTCCATCGTTTCCACTTCCTTAAGGTCACCTAGGAGGTTGAATTATATCATAGTATCCTCTCGTCACATGTTTACCCCAGTTGGTTGGTTACTTTGGTAGATATGGGAGGAGGGTATTACAGAGTTGTATTAGAGCATGGTTCTTCACTTGGAATAGATGGGTGGTGTGTTGGTCATGCATTAATGCCATTTTCACATGTGTTTTCATCGTTGTGTTCTATGCAGGATTCTATGTGTTGGTTGCATATGCATGGTGTCCGTCATGGTTTTAGTGGTGTCTCCATATGAAAGAGGATTTTTTTGATGGGAAGTGTGTTGGAATGAGTGTATTCTTGGTTACGTGTTGTTTCATATATCTTCCTTGTATTCTTAGTTACATGTTGTTACAAGTATTGTATATTTATTCTTGATTACATGTAATTATTTCCTGTGTATTAGGCATGTTTATACTTGTGTATTTTCCATTTTTATGCTTGTGTATTTTCTGTGTGTACTCTTGTGTATCATCTATGTTTATGATTGTGTATTTTCCACATACGTTGGTATGCTTTATGTTTTCATGCATGAGGTGATATTATGTCTAGAGACATGGTCATGCAATAATGGTTAGACTCTAGCTAAAATGATGTTATGTGTTGGCACACTTAGTTCTTATATGTTTATATGATGTTATGATTATATTTATAAATGTATCATGCTTATTTGGACTATGTTGTAGATGATTTATCCTCCCAAAATCATACTAAGGTATGTTGGTTTATTATGATTTGGTTTAGTTGGCATATTATGCCTAGGAGAGAAATATCAAAATGAATAGCAAGATGATAGACCACAAAGAATCTCCCTATGAATCAGATGAGCAACGTGATGGGCACTCTTCTGATTTGGAAGAAATGTTGAGAAGATTCAAGGAATATATAACGAGTTGTAAGGAAGATAATGATAGGATCATACAAGCACAAGAGAAACAAGAAGCGGTTAATGCAATACTTCTTCAGAGCTGGTTAGAATTGCAGTGACAAGGGCCATTTTGGATCAACCATGGATAGGAGGACATAACTAATGGGGAATATGGGAGTTGATGTCCCGGTAGACACAGGTAGGATAGAGCTAACACAGTGAGAGATGTTAGGTTGTTGTGACACTCTAGATATGAGGGGTGATGATTATATGTACTATTATAGTTCTGGTTTGAATAGACATCATGATCATCATCATTATGATCCTTACAGAAGGAGTGGCATGGGATAATTTTGTGATCAAGTTAAGAAACAAAATCCACCTACTTTTGATGGGGACTTGAAGAAGCCAGAAGATGCAAAAACTTGGATATTTGGGATGAAAAAATTCTTTGAGTTGCATGAGTACACTGATAATATGAAGGTGAAAATCGCTATCTTTAGCTTGAAAGTTAAAGTAGACATTTTGTGGGAATATGTGAAGTGGGTCAGAGACATCCAAATAGAGGACTTGAGATGCCATGAGTTCAAGTGAATTTTTAGGAAGAATTAATTTTCAGAAAGGTACTACGAAAATAAGGCCAAATAATTTTATGAGCTAAATATGGTGTGAATGATAGATGAAGAGTACATGACCAAGTTCATGGATCTATTTAGGTATGTACCATATCTTAAATATGAGAAGGATAAAGTTAAATGATTTATTAGTGGCTTTCCATTTGCATTTAGAGATTGGATTCAGTATGATGAGCCTCAGTCACTTGAGGATTTCATTGGTAAATTGAAGCATTGCTATGAACATTTAAAGCATAAGAATGAATATCAGCAAGGATGGAAAGGGAAGGAAAAAGGTAAAGGTAAATGGTACCCTAAGAGAGAAAGGCCTCAGAATGTAGAATATAAATAAAATGTTTCACCACAAAGAAGTTTAATACAACTAGTAAAGGACATGGGTCTCAACAAAAACATAGACTTAATCGTATTTGAAGGTTAGAGTGATTGACATGCAGTGAGGCATTCCTTAGGAGAGATTGTTTGTAGAATTAGGGTGGTACCCCTAATATATACAACGCACTAGAGGTGTAGACTATTGGGGATGTTTGGCAGAGCATTCCTCATATTTCTGTTGTCATGGAAAATAGGCAGACAGAGCACCATACATATATCATTGAGATGATGGTAAGCTTTGTGATAAATTCATTTCTAACTTGATTCACCCTAGACCTAATTATAGCTATGCTAGTCCTGACTTGGTGGATAAGCGTAGTTTGAATGAGGAAATGCATGAAAAATCTTAGCTCGTGCACTTGGCTATAGGTACAAAAAAAATATTTCACCATCAGGTAAGAGCTTGTGCGTTTGAGTTGAGTTACATGCCTACAACAACATAGTTGAAAATATTTCCATTGGGATCATCCAATATGATATTGGGTATGGACTGATTATACCTTCATAAGACCAAGGTGGATTGTTACAACAGATTTATTGAGTGCTTGTCTAACAATGGGGAACCAAGAGCCTTGCAGGGAAAGAAGAAAGCCACATTATTTAGGATGGTGACATCCATACAGGCCGAGTGTATTTGAGGGAAAGGGTGTGTGTTTTTTGCAGTACATATTTCTAGTGACAAAGGTAAGGAAGTTGAGGATGAAGATGTTTTGAGCAGGTAACCAATTCTACAACAGTTTCAGGAAGAATTTCTTGCATATATTTCATATTTTCTGCCTCACAGGGAAGTAGCATTTTCTATTGAGTTGGTACCTGGGGCAGCTCCAACATCAAAACCACCTTATATGATGAGCACACCTTAGTTGGTATAATAAAATTTTTAGTTGAAAGAGATTCTTGAAAAAGGATACATTAGGCCAAGTGTATTGTCATGGGGCACACTGGTGTTGTTTGTAAAGAAGAAGGATGGTAATCTTAGATTGTACATTGACTACACAGATTTGAACAAAGTGACCATCAAGAGTAAGTATCCATTGTCGAGGATTGATGACTTTTTTGATCAGTTGAAGGGAGTAGCAGTGTTCTCTAAGATAGAATTGAGGTTGGAATACACTCATGTAAACCTCAAGGAAGAGGACATCTACAAGACCACATTCAAGACTAGGTATATGTATTACAGGCTTCTTGTAGTTCCATTTAGTTTGACTAACTACCCATCTACATTTATGTGTTTGATGAATAGTTTGTTGTGTTTTTATTTGGAAAAAAAAATTATTGTGTTCATTGATGACATATTCGTATATTCTAAAAATGAGGAAGAGCATGCCAAGAATTTTGCAGTAGTGTTGAGAATGTTGAGATATCATCAGTTGTATTATAAGCTCAATAAATACAGTTTCTTTTGGACTGAGGTATATTAATTTGGAATTTTTGTCTCCAAATAGGGAATTGCAGTAAATCTAGAGAATATAAGCACCATCATGGACTAGGTATCTCCTAGAAATGTACATGAGGTGATATTCTTCATGGGATTGGAAGGTTATTAGAGGAGGTTCATTAGGAACTTCTCACAAATTACTTATCTTATTACATCATTCTAGAGGAAAGGTAAGAAGTTTTATTGGACAAAGGAGTGTGAGGCTAGTTTTGAGAAACTTAAGACATTGTTGAGACATGATCTAGTGTTAAATATTGCAGATATGGACAAGGATTTTATAATATGTATAGATGCTTGCAAGAGATGACTTGGTGGAGTCGTTATGCAGGAAGGACATGTAGTATTCTATGACTCACGAAAAATAAACAAGCACGAGAAAAACTACTTGACACATGATCTTGAGCTAGAAGCGATCATACATGTATTGAATATGTGGATGTACTACCTTATTGGCAGGAGGTTTCGATTGATGAGTTAACACATTTGGTTGAGGTACTTGTTTGAATATCTGAATTTGAACTCAAGGCAAACTAGATGGTTGGAAATGATTAGTGAGTTTTAATTTGAGAATAGGTACATCAAGGGAAAGAATAATAGGGTCACATATTCTCTTTGTAGGTGGGTACATATAAATCACATAGCAGCTATGAGCTCCTACAGGAAAAATTTATAGGGTGGGATCTTGTAGGCAGGTCAGCAGGATGATAGGTATATGGAGATTGTGTAGAGGTTGTAGTAGAGAAAAGGTACAGGTACCGGTACTGGTACAAGTAAAACTATAGGTTTAGGTACAACTAAAAGTACAAGTGTAGGTGTACATGATTTGGAATACCGTCTCATGATAGATGGATTGGTTAGATTTAGAGATAGTATATATGTGTTAGAAAACAGTGAGCTCAAGAAGGTGATATTGAGGGAGTTTCATGGGAAACAATATTCAAGTTTCCTAGGAAATCATATTAAAATGACTACATTGAAGAGGTTATATTATTTTTAGAATCTGAATAAGGATGTAGCAGAGTTTGTAGCTAGGTGTTTGGATTGTTAGATGGTTAAGGCAGAATGTAGGCATCCAGGTGGGCTACTACAGTCGACTGGATTCCATATTGGAAATGGGATGTCATTTCCATGGATTTTATTAGAAGTTTTCCCAGGACATGTAGAGAACATGATTCTATCATGGTTGTGGTGGATGTTGAGCCCCAAAGATGTCCTTCTTTTCCACCACATTTCACTTCATTTTCTTTGTCCCTCATCAATTACAGGCTTAAATGATCAATAGGATTGATTAGGATTACTTTAAGAATGTATATAATGACTAACTTGCTATGTTTTCATGATTTTGTTATTGTAGAAATTTTTTACTAGACTCAGCTACAGAACGCAGTCATTATGTAGTCAGTCGCCTATTCCGCAGCTATCTTCATGTTTACGCAGGTTCCAGGTGTCACCTCAAGGGAAAACACATATGGTAATATTCCACATCACTCCCCCATCATTTCTTTCTCTCCACGAAGTCTGAGCTCGAGTCTACAGGCGGTTATGGATGTGGGAAACCAAAACTAGGAGACAGACTTCTAATAGGACAAGGATTGTACAGATGTCCCTACTCATAGTACGAGGCCACCACCAGAGTCCTAGTTTGATTTTAGTTGGGAAAGAAAGTTATTCTTGTTTTATCTCAAAGACAGTTATGTAATTTTGTTATAAGTATGGCTCGGGAGACCGAGAAACAACTAGCTAGATTTATGCTTTATTGCTAGATCTCAGAAGACCGTAATACTCTATTTTGAAGAATTTCTCCTTTAATGAAAGAAGCATCACTTTATTGCAAGATCCGAGTCAATATTGAGTATATTTGCGTGCTAATCCAGTGGTAGAGGGCCCCTGCTACCTGAGAAGCTTTGTTCATATGGTTAGATAAGTAACTTAGCCTTGTTTCATTCTTAGTTTGATCAATTTTCTGAACTTTGTGTTTTTATACTTACTTGCAACGGATGCCATAGTCAGTCTTATCCTTACAAACTATTCCAAAGTACCACTAACATGGGATGAGATATAACTGTAGTATTTAGGAGTTAGTTGTATTTCTATGAACTTTATGATTTTATGCTCAATTACATCAGTTGTTACAACTAGTCTTGTTCTTATAAACTCTTCCAAAATATCACTAACCCTGGGTGAGACACAGCTGTGGTGTTTTAGAGCTTTGTTGTGTTTTGTTGAAATTTATGCTTTTATGCTCATTTACATAACATGTTGCAGCCTGTCCTATTCTATAAATTATTCCAAAAAACTACTAACTCCGACTGAGACAGAGCTGAAACATTTCATAGAATTAGTTGCATTTTAGTTCAGTTGAAATACTCCGGAGGTAGATGTCACTCTAGTTTAATTTTGTCACTCTGTTTCAAGTTTGATAATGGCACTCTAGTTTAACTCTGTTCACTGTACTTTAAGTTATATTAGTGACATTCTAGTTCAGTTCCAGTGCACTGTATTTCAAAGTTAGGCTAAAATAATTTTAGTTTAGTCATGATCACTGTGTTTCAAGTTTGATCAATTGCATTCTAGTTTAGTGTTATCCATTGTTCTTTAAGTTGTGTTAACTTTCAAAATTAGACATTCATGACCTTCATTGTTTACAAACTAATCTTGTTCCAACTTTCTATTAATGCATCATCATATGGACAGGAATGAATTAGTGATATCAGTTTAAGGCCTTGATGGTTCTGCAATATTTTGCAATTTCACAAATAAGCCCTTTTTCCAAAAAAAAAAAACTATTTTAGAAAATCTCTAACTTTAGAATAAGGCTTAGTAGTGATAAGTGAAGCTGCAGAATGGATTAACCTTAGCATTACAAGTTAATTCATAGTAGAAATATTATTGTGCTACAAAGAATCTTTTTTCCAATTGTGTTCCAATAAAGTTTTAACCATGGATGAGATTCTTTGTAATATTGTAAGATCGTTGTTTAACTTAGGAGAACCTAATTTTCACTAAACTTGTCCTTTTCTCAAGCTATTCCAACATATTTCTAATGAAGGAATTGGATGAGTTTATGTTATGAGAGATTGAGTCCATCTTCTGATTTATTTTCTTGCTATGAGTCATTATCAAACTTTTCATTTTATGTTCTTTAGCATAGGTTTTGCTTTGTTTTTAGTGTGACCAACAACTGTTCTTTTTCAACATTTAGTTCTTTTCCTTCTTAACATAAAACCACAAAACCAAAAACATCATAAAAACACTAAACACAACGTAGTGAGAAACAGATACCTAGGCACATATAGTGCACCTCACTTCAGCAGTTTACTAACCCTGGTTGATAATTTATGACCTCAATTTAGGAACACTAAGTTGAGCACAATAGTGGATAGGTTGAGAAAGGTTACACACTTCATTCTAGTGAAGACTATATATTCTGCTATCTATATGGCACAAGTTTCCATAAGAGATGTGGTCAGATTTCATATTGTTCGAAAGAATATTGTTTCATATAGGGATGCAAAATTCACTTCTAAGTTTACAAAGGATTTTTTTGGAGGTGTGGGCACTGAGTTGGTCTTCAAAAAAACTTATCATCCACAAATCGATGGATAGATTGAGAGTGTTAATAGGGTATTGGAGGATATGTTGAGGATGTCTGAATGCATCAACAGTGAAAGTGGGAAGAGTATATTCCACTAGTAGTGTTCTCCTACGATAAAATTTACCAAGAATCATTGAGGATGAGTCCATTTGAGGCATTGTATGGGCGGAGTTGCAATACTCCCACTAGTTCGAGTGATCTAGTTAACAGGGTACTGATTGGACCAGACATGTTGGTAGATATGGAATAGGAAATGTAGGTGATCAGGAAGAATTTGAAGGTAGCACCGGTCAGGCAGAGAACTATGCATATTGAAATTAATCATTTAAGGATTTTCAGGTTGGGGAATAGGTGAACTTGCACATTAATCCTAGTAAGATATCCTTGTGGGTTAGATCATGTGCCAATTTGGCACCCAAGTTTTGTGGACCCTACAGGATTATCAAGAGAATGAGACCAATAGCCTATCGACTGGAACTGCATTCTACAGTGAAATTCCATGATTTTTTTATATAACATTGCCTAAGAAGTATGTTGAATATGTTGATCATGTTATTGAGTGGTTTTCATTGCAGGTGGAGCCAAATAAAGAATTCTAACCAAATCCTTAGTGTATATTACAGAAAAGGTGCTCATACTTCTAAATCGAGCAATAGAGAAAGTTAGAGTGAAATGGAAGCACTTTGAGCCCAATGAAGTTACATGAGAGATGGAAAATCAGATGCAGGCTATGTATCCTTCCTCTTTTTCCGGTTGACGAAAATCAATTTGGTGTGATGTTGTTATATGTTTGGCATATGTTTTGATATACGTTTTTAAGTGATTTTTTGGTATATGCACATATGTGTATGGATGTAAATACCACTATGATATATGTTATATATCTCCAATAAGTAGTATGGGTGTCATGTAATTATAGTCGTCATGTTTTTATGTTGTCATATTAGTTTTATTTTCATCATGGTGATCATTTTGAATACTGCATCGAGCTATGCTATAAAGATCCATGATAAGTATGTTGTCTTCCACTGATTTTGGTGAGGTATCTATGTGACTTAACACTGAGGATGGTGTCACCCAAGGTGGAGGGTTCTGTAACACCCCTGGTGAAAACTCCATGTAATAAAAGTTGAAAATAATAACCATGTTTGATGGGACACTTATTCCAAGTTAAATGTTGGGAAAAAGAATCGTACTAGGTGTTCATTTGATTTATTGTTGCTAAGGAATTGGAAAAGGAAAAGGAAAAGAATTTGGAAAGGAAAAATGGAATTTTTGGCACATTTGTTTATGAGAATAATGGAAATTAGGAGAAAATGGAAGCGAAAGGTCACATGTTGCATGTGAGGAGGAAAATGAAGAAAAATAATGGAAAATGAAGAAATTGGAGGCCTCGTAAATAAAAATGCTTATTAGGATCATATGGTACCTTTTGACACTTCAGTTTTGGAGCTCTCTCATTATTCTCTCTCTCTCTCTCTCTCTCTCTCACACTCTTGGACACTTCGATTTTTCTTGGAGAACTTTAGCATTGGAGCAAGAAAGGAAAAGAATGAAAGAAAAAGGACGGATAAATCAAGGAAGAGTAGGATTCCTTATAGGTATTTATTTGCATGTGTGATTTTCTTACTATATTTGGCATGCATGGTATTGTGTGTGGCTCTTTTCTACCATGGAATGGATTTTTCTAGGTGTGATAGTGTTTTCATCATAGAATTTCCATTTCTGGCTAGTCTTAATGAGATGGTTTTTCATGCTTTTGTTGAGTTGGTATTATGGCCACTTATACTTCATATTTTCAACAAATATGTAAGAAAAACCTATATAAAAATAGATGTATGTGATCTAAAGGAACAAACAACAAAAAAAAAGACTCCAATGTAATAACACAATTATGGATAAACTTTGAAAGAATGAATCTTTTATTAATAGCACCTGGCGAAGGAGGTTTAAAAAGGGTCATAAATCCCCCTTTGTGGGATGGATCCTTTGTTAAATTTGGACAACTAGGTCCAAACTCCATCTTGTGATGCTCAGATGAAGATTCCAATATTTGTATTGGATTCCTCTTTTGGAGAGGTGTAAAATCGATATAAAATTGATTTTAATCTGATGAGCAGAACATTTATTTTGAATTTATTATTTATAATAAATTTAAGTGCAAGTCGGCCTTAAGGTTTTACACCCCCAACAGATGTGTCACACACCTCAATGATGGATATACATATAGTCAACATTGGAGAGCTTTTCACTCATCTCATCCAAACACTTCTCATTGGATATGAGCATCTAAGAAGCAGTTCTCACATGGGAAAATGATGAAGTAGCTGCAGCTGGAAAAAGGATGAAATTTCTGCAGTTAGGGTTTCTGGACAAAATTTTCTGCAGTTAGGATTTTTGGGTAAGTTTGACCAGCGTTGACTTTGGTCAACGCATGGTTCGTTTGAGCTGAAATTTTGTGGAGAGTTTGATTTTTGAAGGCCATACTCATTGGCACAAAAATCAAGGTCAAAAGGTTGACCAAAGTTGGAGCTGTGGTGACTTTCTTGTTGGTGCCCTGCGTTGACTTTTTCTGGACTGCGTTGACTTTCAGTTGACTGGATAATTGATTTGAGGACTGTTGTGACACATTTTGGGTTGGCCGACCAAGAAGACTTTGCTGGTTGAAGCATCCTGCTGATCACCATAACACACCAACACATTCTCCTATTTCTGGTTTGTCTTCTATAGATCCACTAGTATGTTCTATCAGCATTTTACTTAAATATTTATGTGATTGTTGTTATAAGAGTAAAATTTCATCAAGCATAGAACATCTACAAAAATTTACATGGTATCAGAGTGGAGGTGAAGACAAGCCCTAACTTATAGCAATCACTAACTGAGAAAAATGAGGACCACAAGTTATGGCTTTTTGGAGGATGACAACCTGACTGGAAGGGATGAATTCCATGCTTAGAAGATGATATTAGATCTCAAATTGGAAGACCATTATCTAATGGACTATATACTAGGTAAGATACAAGAACCTCCATCCACTGCTACTGCTGCTGCTAAAACCAAGTATAAGAAGGGGGAGATCAAAGCAAAGCTAATGATCAAGGAATCCATACATAAAAGTTTGGTTGCCTAAATATCTAAGCTAGGCACATCCAAGGAGATGTATGATAAGATGATACAAATGTTCAAAGTAAACAATGAAAACCAAGTGATATTCTTCAAGAATCAATTGAATAATATGAAGAAAGGAAGGGATGAGTCTGTCCCAGCATACTTTCTGAAATTGACCGAGATCAGGAACAATCTGCTGGCTATTGGGGAGACAATAGCCAATCGTGAGATGGTACTCACCGCACTTGGAGGGCTCCCATATGAATGGAAAGTATTAAACACTACCGTTCCCAATAATAATACAATTCCTAACTTTGACGAGCTACTGTAAAGATGCATGCAAGAAGAGACAATAATGAAGCAATACGAAAATGACAGAAATATTTCCTACGCTGCTCGTTCTAGAAAGAAGAACGCTGGTGGTCCTAAGAACAAAGGAAGAGCAAGGGCCCAAGGAAATAAGGGCAAGTGTTTCACTTGTCATAGGCCTGGTCACTATGCTAGAGAATGTCCTTTCAAGAAGGATTCTCCCGATAGTGATGATGACAACAACAACAATTGCAGGAATGGAAATCAAAGAAACGACAGGTCCAAAGGAAAGAGGAAGGCTCCCTCTGGAGGAAACAATCAACCTTTCAAAAGGTCTAGAAACTCCAGGTATGAGGAGTCAAATGTTGTTGATCAAATAAATGAACACATTCTTGTATCTGCCCTCTCTATTGCATCCCCGCCCGACACTATGGATGTCTAGCTGATAGATAGTGGTGCCTCAAGACACATCACTGGGTTCAAGGAAGCACTCTCTGACATGGTTGAGAAGGATACTAATCAGGAAATTATCCTTAGAGATAATGACACATATCCCGTGAAAGGGACAGGGACTGTGACCCTCCACTTGTCTCAAGGACAAGTCCTACATTTGCAAGATGTACTCTATGTACCAAAATTGAAGAAGAACCTTGTGTCTATATCAACCATCGAAGACAAAGGCTTCAATGTGGCATTCACTGATGGAAAGGTGCGCATGTGGAAGAAGAATCTCAAGGAAGCTATCGTGATTGGTTTTAGAGTTGGAACACTTCACCAAGTTGAAGGAAGTCCACTAGGAGCTATGACATGTGATACTATTCGAAAAACGGAAATATGGCACTGGAGGTTTGGACACCTTCATTACAAGGCCCTTCCCGAAGCAAGGAAAGTGGCGACAGGGATGCCCGATTTTGGAAATAATCATGAAGGTGTATCTAAGGGTTATGCCGAAGGAAAGCATACAAGAGGACCTTTCCCCTCAAGTGTCACAAAGACATCTGATATTTTGCAACTGGTCCATTCTGATCTATTTGGTATTCTACCCGTGACATCCCTAGGAGGATGTTCTTACTATATGACATTCACTGATGACTTCTCCCGCAAAACCTGGATATACTTCTTGAAGAAGAAGGATGAGGCTTTCATGTCATTCTGTACCTTCAAAGCCTTGGTGGAAAATATGACAGGGAAGAAGATCAAGATTTTGAGGACCGACAATGGCACTAAATATGAGTCAAATGAGTTCAAGGAATTTTGTAGAGAAGCTGGCATTAAGAGGGAGACTACTACTGCCTATACTCCTGAGAAAAATGGTGTTGCTGAATGAAAGAATAGGACCATTGTGGAAGCTACCCGTGCCATGCTATGTGACTAGGGTCTACCAAAGTTTCTGTGGAGAGAAGCTTCGAATACTGCTGTATATATTCAAAACCCATGCTCTCATTCTACCCTGGACTCCAAAACTGCTGAAGGGGTTTTCACCGGTAAGAAACCTGACATCTCACATTTTAGAATTTTTGGATGTCTTGTTTATTTTTATGTGCCAAAAGAAAAGAGAAGTAAGTTGGATGCTTCTGGAAAGAAAGGAATGTTTTTGGGCTACAGCGAAACCTATAAGGGCTATAGAGTCTATGTACTTGGTCAAAGGGAAGTAGAAATATTCCATGATGTCACTTTTGATGAAGATGCTTCCCTGAAGAAAGTAGTAGATCTTCCGAGATCTGAGGAAAATAATGAAGCAAGGCCTGGAAATGAAGAAGAACCACAGGATGAGACAATGCCTGATGTTGAAGGACCAATGGACCCAATCGATCCATCTCCTTCACTGAGAAAGAGACCATCATGGCTCAGGGACACTCTCGAAGATGTTGAGGGACATGCTGCCCCGAGGGGGACATTTTGAGAAAGCAAGAAGCCATGTAGATACCAAGGGTATCTCGCTGCCATGAGTAATTTTGTACAATATGAACCTGGATATTTTGAGGAAGTCGTAAAGCATCAAGTCTGGAAGGATGCTATGCACAAATAATATGAGTCCATAATGAAGAATGATGTTTTTGATGTGGTTCCAAGACCGAAAGACAAATTAGTGGTCACCGTAAAATGGCTCTATAAGATCAAGCATGGATCTGATGAAAGTGATGAAAAGTTCAAGGTAAGATTTGTTGCTTGTGGCTTCTCTCAAAAGGAAGGAATAGACTATGATGACATATTTTCACCTGTGGCATGACATACCACTATTTGATCTATTATAGCCCTTGCTACTACGCAAGGATGGAGTCTTCATCAGATGGATTTCAAGACCGCTTTTCTGCATGGTGCAATAAAAGAAGAGGTGTATGTAGAACAACCTCTGGGGTTTGAAGTTTAGTATCGGGACACTCATGTCTGCATGATGAATAAATCCCTCTATGGGTTGAAGCAAGAACCCAGAGCTTGGTACGAGAGGATAGATAGCTACTTGATGAAGCTGGGCTTCACTCAAAGTAATGCTGATCCAAACCTTTACTTCAAGGTTGTCCAGGGGAAGCCTCTCATTCTGGTGCTGTATGCAGAAGACCTCTTCCTGACAGGTGCTGACTCTCTCATTCATCAATGCAAGAGGGAGCTTGCTGCTGAGTTTGAGATGAAGGACCTAGGACTGATGCACTACTTCCTAGTCTTAGAGGTTTGGCAGAGACCTGGAGAGATTTTCCTTTCTCAAGGAAAATATATTGTGAAACTTCTGGAAAGATTTGGTATGGTGGATTTCAAGTCCATGTCAACACCAATGGAACTCAACTTCAAGAAGTTGAGTGGCAGCACTGCTGGGCCCGTATTGGTAAATCCTACTGAGTATCGTCAACTCGTAGGGCCTCTAATGTTCTCAGTGAACACCTGTCTAGATATATGTTTTGTAGTGAACACTTTGAGTCAACAGATGGTTGAGCCTCATCACTTTCACTGGGTTGGTGCCAGGAATCTTGTGAGATCCCTTCGGGGCACGATAAACCATGGGCTGAGACACACTACCGGGAGCGTGGCACTCCATGGATATACTGATGTCGATTGGGCTGGCAGTGTGGTGGATCGTAAGAGCACATCAGGATGCTACTTCAATATTATTTCTGCTTGATTTCATGGATGAGTAGGAATCAGAAGTCGGTGGCTTTGAGCACCACAGAGGCCGAATAAATTGCAGCAAGTATAGCCTGTTGTGAAGCAGTTTGGTTCCGAAATCTCTTTAGTGAGTTGTTTAGACATGTGCTAGATACCACCATGATACTCTGTGATAACCAGAGTGGGATTCGCTTGACCGAGAATCCTATGTTCCATGACCAATCCAAGCATATTGATATCAAGTACCATTTCATCCGGGATATGGTACAGCGAGGCGCTGTAAGGCTCGATCATATAGGAACTGATGAGCAGGTCGTGGATATTCTCACTAAGCCCTTGGGGAAGGTCAAGTTCCTAACCTTCCGTGAGAGACTTGGTATCATGGAACAACCCTATGATGTGGGTCATGTTGGACAATGAGCTCAAGGAGCTTTGGGGGGCTTTGGGGATAGCTTCTCGGAGCTATTAGCAACCACAAGGCTAGGCTTGCCAAACCTTGTTAGTGTGCTTGGACCCCACCATTGTGATTATTGAGTTGGTTCACCTTTCATTATCTGTGCCCCATATGCATCCTACCCATTGAGTTCAGGGCTCATGGGAAGTACCTCTCATTTGGCCAATGAGATGGGAAAAGCTAGAGACCAGTAGCAAACACTGATGGATGCATCAGAGATTTTCGTACTCTCTATATAGGATGGCACGGTCCAACCACTTGATCTGGGATCAAATCTAGTGAGGTCTCGTACCTCCACCTGACTTCGGGTCAGATGAACCAACTTCGGGTTGGTTGGAGACTCTTTGTAAGTCTGACAAAGGTTTCGGACCTCTAGGCTGAATTTGTCAGCCGGGGGATGATGTCTTTGTGACTGACCCACTTCTATTCTGAAATAAAGAGGCCAGCAAAGCAACATACGGTGGGATGATTCACGATGTTTGATTTCACTGGTGGATGGAGTTCTCCCTAGTTAAGAGGGAGTGTTAAATTTGGACAACTAGGTCAAAACTCCATCTTGTGATGCTCAGATGAAGATTCCAATATTTGTATTGGATTCCTCTTTCGGAGAGGTGTAAAATCAATATAAAATTGATTTTAATCTAATGAGAAAATTTTTTATTTTGAATTTATTATTTATAATAAATTTAAGTGCAGGTCGGCCTTAAGGTTTTACAGCCCCAACAGATGTGTCACACACCTCAATGATGGATATAAATATAGTCAACATTGGAGAGATTTTCACTCATCTCATCCACACATTTCTCATTGGATACGAGCATCTAAGAAGCAGTTCTCATGTGGGAAAACGACGAAGTAGCTGTAGCTGGAAAAGGGACGAAATTTCTATAGTTAGGGTTTCTCGACGAAATTTTCTGCAGTTAAGGTTTCTGGGTAAGTTTGACCAGTGTTGACTTCGGTCAACGGATGGTTCGTTTGAGATGAAATTTTGTGGAGAGTTCGATTTTTTAAGGCCGTACTCATTGGCACAAAAATCAAGGTCAAAATTTTGACCAAAGTTGGAGATGCATTGACTTTCTTGTTGCTACCCTACGTTGAATTTTTCTTGACTGCTTTGACTTTTCTGGGGTTGACTTTGAGTTGACTGGATAATTGATTTGAGGACTGTTGTGACACATTTTGGGTTGGACGACCAATAGGACTTTGCTGGTTGAAGCATCCTACTGACTGCCATAACGCACCAACACATTCTCCTGTTTCTAGTTTGTCTTCTATAGATCCACTGGTATGTTCTATCAGCATTTTACTTAACTATTTATGTGATTTCTGTTATAAAATTAAAATTGCATCAAACATAGAACATCTACAAAAATTTACATCCTTTGATGTCCTTTTCACTTCAATATTTAGCTCTTCCTCTCTCGGCATATAAAAACCCAAACAATGTGTAGAACTCTAATGGGAGCTCAAAAATATGAGACGATAATGGTGACAATCATAATGATCATGGTGAGGAATGAATGAAAACCCTCTTATTTATAGAAAAGTATTGGGTTCATCTCGAAAATGGAGAATAATAAAATATTATTGACTAAAATCTAGATATAACCATTAGGAATACTTTATTATAATTTTGGAGAGGGAAAATGTATTCAAAATGGTAAAATATCATTATTTGTAAATAATTAACACAAAAAATGATTTATTAATTATTTCATGAATAATAAGAAAAGCGTGAAAATGAAATAATTATTTAATAATTATTTAAAAGTTATTCCAAGAATGGAGTTAAGGAAAAATAAATAAATAGTGATTTATTTAACTATTCCTAGGTGATTTAGTCAAATGTGGCAAGGAATAGTTACCAAACAATGATTTAAGAATTATTACTACATAAAATTAAATAAATAATGGTTTATTTAATTCTTCTCATGGGTTTTAATTAGAAGTAACTTAGTAAAAGTGGGGTTTTAAAGTATTTTCTATAATGAAATTAATTTTACTATGGTAAAATCAAACTTAAATGGTGAATTTCGATCCACCTAGTTAGAAATGGCTAGATGGTCATTTTTTGCTAAGTATAAGAAGCCATGATCTTTGATACACCATGCAAACTCACTACATCTTTGAAGAATACCTATGCTACCTCACTATCTATATGAGTAGACTTCATCAGAACAAAGTGAGCTACCCTGGCCAACCTGTCAACCACAACCATAATAGAGTCATGTTTTCTAGATGTCCTTGAAAAAAATGTAATAAATTCCATGAAAATAACCTTCCATTTCCACATTGGAATCGAAATTGGCTATAGTATACCACTTATATGCTTACACATTGCTTTTAAATGTTAACAATAAAAGAATCTAGCCACAAACTCTACCACTTCCCTCTTCAAATTCGACCAATAATAGAACTTCTTCACCACTTTCAATGTATTTTAATATCTTTGCTGACCTAAATACAACTTAGCATGAAATTAACTAAAGATAATATTTTTAATCTCATTTTTGTCCTACTCATAGATCATGTCACTAAATTTTACCAAATTATCTGTTGTGAGATGATATTCCACAACCTGATCACATGTATCCTACTCTAACCTATGTCTAAGCTTCGTATATCTATCATCTTACTTACCTTCATGTAAGATCTGATCCTGTAAATTTGTCCCGTATGAGTTGATAGATTCTACGTGATTTACTTGTATCCTTCTGCTAAGAGCATATGCGACCATGTTCTCTTTTCCCTTAATGTACCTATTCTTGAAGTCAAACTCACTAATCATGGCCAACCATCCAACTTTCCAACTAATATTGAGGAAGTTCTCAACTAATGCATATGAGATTGAGTTACCCCATGAAACAAGGATATCTCCCATCTTTATTGTACTAGATTGGTACCCTTATAGATCACTTGAAGATAAGGAGGATGAGCAGTAAAATATTTAGTGGGAGGACCAATTGCCTACAACCCATAAGTTGCAGATGGAGATGAAATTTAACCAAAATCTAGTCAAAATGACCAGGAAAAAGGATTATTGTGAACATTTTGTTAAAATGGAAGGACTCGAAGAAGAATATTAAACCTAGATAAGTGTCATAGTGATATAGAAATATGGTCAAACTACAGAATATCTCATGGATAATAGTCCTTTAAACTTTATTTTTATGGGGAGTCTCATGTAGGAGCATCCTAAATAGTTTTAATTTTTCCCTTTGAGTGAAATATCCTTGTAGATATTTACTACTGAATATCTGTTTTGTTAAGCTTATGTGTCCTAATGGAAAATTGTATTTATTCGATTAGTAATATTCTAGAAAGTTCCCAGATGTATCCTTATGAGAGGCATTGCTAGAATGTATCCTCCCTTTTCTCTTGTAGGGTATGCTACTTCATTTTGTAAATAAATATATTTATCCTACACGTCCGATGAAGGTGAGACAAATTAGGGAGATCTTATTAACTGAAATTCTGTAGTTTTCTTTAGGAATAAATCAAACTCAATGTTTATCATTGAATTGTGTTTTATTTCTAGTTGTTTGTATTATTCAGCCATTTAAATGATGGTCTAATAGTTTTAAAAAAAAGATAAATATATGTTAAATTACAATAAAAAAACTGAGGTTTAAATATGCAAACCCCCATTTTTTTCTCCCATCACGGGAAAGGGAAAATGGTACACAAAAAACAAACTATATATTCATATGTCTCAGTTTAATTCCCATGAATATGATTTTTACTTTGTGTATATAATTAAACTATTCATATTTGTAAAACATAATTGTGGTTGTAAGGTGTGTAATAAGGCAGTTATTAGTTCATTTAAAGTACAAGGAGTTGTAGGTTCGATTAATTGCAGGAGTGAGGAATCATATGAATGCATAGACCATTGTAAATGATAAGTCTTAGATCTATACGAAAACATATATGGCGCTAACAAAAAAAAAATCGCAAAATCCAAAATTCTTAAAATGGAGAAATCTGGTATAAGACTTAGTTTCACAGATCCAACATTAAGTAGATTTGGATATAGGTTAATCCATCTCTTAATAAATGTGTCAATTTAAAAATATTTTGGACCACATAACCAAGCCATATATCTGTCGTGGAAGATATTTGGTTTGCAAGAGAAGTGTCACTTATTAAAATATTCCATGTATTAGATACATCAAGATAAATCTCCATTGTGGACCCCTAGAGTTGTGTGTGGATCAATGAAATTTACGTGTTTTATTATGTAAAAATAAATTGATTTGATAACATATGGGACTTGGATATATAGAGAAAATGGTTATTAAAACATATCCAGGATTTAGAGAATAATATATGCATTTGGATTTTCAATATTGGGAAAATTGGGCCATCCACCTGTGTGGTATTAGTTGTATACGAGGAACAAAGGATACTATATACTGATTGACATCAAATTTCCAACTAGGATCAGATTCTGACCTACATTTAATGTTGCACACATGTGTCCCTAAAAATAACCTGAAGCATATGATGGAAAGGATAAAGGGGAGATTCAATGGAGGAAGAAATTACCTACATTGAAGAATTTGAAAATGGAAAATATCCTTGATAACAAAATTAGAGAGAGAGCTAGGAAGAAATATTATTATGGTTGTCCAATTAGTGGAAGCATCTTCTAGCTAAATATGCAACGTGTATAATTGATGGAGAGATCCAAAAAAAAGGCATAATTTTGAAGGCCTCATGGACAAGAATCCATGAAATATTTTTGTTCTGTGGGAGTTTGATGTAAAATCATCCCATGAAATTTTCTTTTTCTTATACTATTTTCTATAGATGATATTTTCATCCATATGAATCTGTTTTTTTTTCGAAGTTCCAGGAGGATATACGTAAATAAATGATAATATCTGGTGGAACATAGTTTTCTATAATGGGGACACTTGTACAATATCAAACAACTGTTTGTTATAGATCTATATTTTCCATAGATATATTGTGTGTAATGATGAGAGGCCTAAAAATAGAGAGATTTTGATGTTTGGTGGATATTTGAAATCTCTTTAACGTTTATATGTAAATCATTGAAATACAATTAAAATATGAACTGTGTGTATTATTGTATTCTCTCATACCAAAGTTGATGCTACTTTAGTGATCATAAAACGATGGTGATTTGGTTCGTGTTAGTTTTTATTAGGCGCAATTGTTGACAACGCCAAAAGGAATTACTGAAACCTCGAGCGATGAGCGTTGTCACAAGGTTATTTCTTCCATGTAGCTAAAATGAAGTTACTTAGGCATGGAAAATATTAAGTGAACCATGTTGAGTTAATAGACTGGTGTGAGAGCAGAGAGGAGTATTGAATTGGGTGCATTGGTTGTTTGTTGTGGGGATGAAGGAGTATCAGTGTATAATGTCTAACACAAGGTTCCATTTAAGAGGAACCTAAATTTCACACCCCCTTATTGCTAATCTCATTGTAACTCCCTTGCATGCAATCAAGGATAATTATCAATCTTTATTTATCTAATCTATGTCCTTCGATTAAAATATAAAAACTTTGTGCATGAATCACAAGTGTGGACTTGGTTCCCCCTGCTGATGTATGGGACCTACGCCCTGCTACCCATGATTTCCTTTTATATTAGCCAAATATCCTTCATTACTGATTATTTTACCAGTTCTTTCCACCATTTGACTCGAACGTGATTTAGAAGTTACGGTTCTAACTCCTGGTACAAACCATAAAATCCTTAGTCGTATGGACCATTCAAAGGAAAACCAAGGGGTATAAAATGATTAGGGGCCTAATTAAATCCATGTTCCCAATAGTAATGGATAGAACCATCACCTCCATTGTGTTAATAGGAACATCTATTTTAAGTTATGGTTTCCAAAATTTTAATATAATAATAAACAATTATAAGTCGGATTATATGGATTTAACTTTCATGGAATATTATAGAATATTCATAGTAGTATATAAGAATCAATGATTGAGATTTATCTTCAAAGTAGTTATTCTCTTTCTACCCTTGTAATTAAATAGATTAATTAAAAAAATGCCATATGAAGATGTGCCATAGGAAGCGCGTTTTGATTTTTTGGGCATGTAATATTGATAAGTCATGATATTGACCCATGGTATTGTAACAACGTCTAGTTAAAAATTAATTATATCCATGGTAAAGTGGATATACATATCCATGGTTAAGGATATTGTTCCATGTTTTTATATATATATATATATTTAAATTTATATGAATTTAGAAGAAAGTTATAATCTAGCTAACTTTTTTTTTTTTTTAATATAGAAATCTAAGATAAATCATGGAGTAAGTATGCTGATGCTTATTATAGAGGTGCTCCTAAGGAGTGACATCTAATCATAATGACGAATATCCTAAAATTAAACGAAATGAAACAAGGTGTAAGTTTTAGTGTTTGATGGATGAAATCCTCACCCTTGGATGTCTTACAATTCATCTCCACCATTCATGATATACAGGTATTGACTATCACATGGAACACACGTGGACCTAGTGGATGTGGTAGCATTTGGTTCAAGCACAAGCCCCAAGGAGTATGTCATCCAATTCTAATTTTTGAAATACAAAATTCATGGTGGAAGATACCACACAATGAGACTTACCCAAGGTAGGGATACCACATTAGTAATTCTATTCATAGGTGCCAATGGCATAAGAACCAAAAATGTGCATATACCCCCAAGACAAGAAAAATATAATAGTACAACCTCATTTATGCGCTTCAAAAAATAATGTAAGTTTTGGAGTATACAATGTTGTTTGTATTAAGGTGTATTATGGTGGTGACATATATGAGAAATTTGAAAATGAAACCACTACCCTTAACCTTGTAATCATAAACATATTGAACAAGTAAACCCAAAAGAGTGTAAATCTAGATAACAAAAAATATATATGTAACTAGATTCCTGACATTGAGTCTCTTTACGTATTGTGTGATTATTATTTTTTCTTAAATTCTAAATATATTTTCCCTTACCAGAATTCTGAAAGGAACTATATTTTGTTCCATTTCCTCCATGTGAAAATATGTATTTCATTTTATTGGACCAAACTTTCACATTTCCATTTATGTGTTTAGCTTGTTGGTAGCAAATTCCTTCCTTTCAAATGGACTGATCCATCATTTTTGGGTTCTCGTATTAATTTTTTTATTTAAAGTAAAGAGAAAGGTTGATAATGAAATGATATACCTTAGCTTTTTCTTCTCGTCTATGTGGAACATATATCAGTAGGTGAGTAAATTGCATCACCAATTCATCCATCGTAACTTTGGAAAGTTTCAATTCATGAAATCCTTTTGCCTTATTGTCATAATATCTTTTATTCAAGTAATTTTCTTTGAAAATTGTTTGAAATTGCTCCCAATTAATGTTCATATATTCCAAATTGTGCATGGTTCTTGATTCTTCCCACTACAAGGAAGTTTTTTCCCTATAATTCATATGTATATAATTTAGATTTTAAATTACTAGGGTAGTTATAAACTTTAAAATACCTATTACTATTAAGAAACCATGCCTCTGATACTTCCTCATATTCGCCAACATATATTCACTACTAATTTTCTTGAACTCCCCTTGCAATTTTTTTTCTATTTTCTTTCCTTGATTTAGAGGTAATTTAGTTGAACTACACTCTTCTTCATTACCATATTTATCTTCCTTACTCTTAGATGCATCATTAAGATTCTTCCTCTTAGAATTATCTCCTTTTTCATCCTCCTTCATTAATGTTCCATAGTCTTAGGATTTTATCTATATGTTGGATACTTACACTAGTACATATGGTCAATTTTTTGACATTGTACTTCCGATAGTTTTGACATACTATTGAAATTTTCCCCAATTTATCTCAATTTTTTTAATCCCGCCAACAAGCGTCCCTCTAGCAACGTTTAGGGAGTATCTTCGAAATATCGACATGTAGGTCTAGCATCAAAATAGCAACGTTTTAGGACAAAGCGTCTTAAGTGTGACATTTAGGACCAAAGAGTCGGAAGTTTGATGTTTAGGCACAAAGCATCAGAAGTGCGACATTTAGGCAAAGTATCAGAAGTGAAACGTCTCGGGACAAAGTGTCGTAAGTTCAACGTTTAGGAACAAAGCCTCAGAATAGTGACGCTGATGACGCCCAAGTAAATGCGTTCGGGTCATGCCAGGTCTTGTCTTGTGAGGGCACCTAAGGAAATGTGTTGTTCAGGTGGGTCAGGTCAAGTTGGGTCGTGTGAGGGAGCCCAAGGAACATGTTTGGGTCAGGTCGTGTGAGGGCACTTGAGGAACGCGTCCAGGTAGGGTCATGTCAAGTCATGTTAGGTCACCTGAGGAACGCGTCTGGGTCGAGTCATGTGATCATATCGTGTCAGGGCACCCAAGGAAATGTGTTCGGGTGGGTTGGGTTGGGTCTGGTTGGGTCATGCCGTGTGAAGCTACCTAAGGAAATGCTTTCCTACGGGTTGGTTCGAGTCGTGTGATGGAGCCCAAGGAAACGTGTTTAGTGTTGGTCAGGTTGGGTCATGCCATACTGTGAGGGTGCCCAAGGAAACTCGTTCAAGTTGGGTTAGGTCAAGTCGTGTCGTACTATGATGGCGCACAAGGAAACGTGTTCAGGTGGGTCAGTTCGAGTTGGGTCGTGTGAGGGTGCCCAAGGAACGTGTCTGGCTCGGGTCATGTTGGTTTGTGTGAGGACATCCAATGAAACACGTTCGGGTGGGTCGTGTCGAGTCGGGTCAGGTCATGCCACCCAAGGAAACACATTTGGGTGTCTCGAGTCAGGTTGTGTGAGGGTGGTCATATAAAAAAATCTAAGTTGTGACAACCCATGTTGCTTGGGCACGTTTGTACGATTCGTTATCTGTTTTCTTCCTCATGCAACCTTCGTTCAGGAGGCACCACAGGAAACACATTCATGTTAGATCATATGAGGGAGGCCATATAAAAAATACTAAGTTGTGACCGCCCATTTTCCTTGTACATGTTCATGTGACTTGTTTTCCATTTTCTCCCTCATGCCTTCGACGTTCGGGTGGATCGAGTTGGGTCAAGTTGTGTGATGCTGCCCAAGGCAATGTGTTTGGGTCAGGTTGGGTCGAGTCATGCCATACTGTGAGGGCATCAAGGAAATGTGTTCGCACATGTCGGGTAGGTTCGGGTCATGTGAGAGCACCCAAGGAACGTGTCTGGGTTGGGTTGGGTTTTGTTGTGTGAGGCCACCCAAGGAAACAAGTTTGGGCAGTTTGGATCAGATTTTATTGTGTGAGGGAGTTCAAGGAAACATGTTCGAGTGGGTTAGTTTAGGTTTGGTCGTGTGGGCGCACCTGGGAAAACACGTTTGGGTGGGTCGAGTCAAGCATGTTGTGTGAGGATGCCCGAGAAAATGCGTTCAGCTAGGTTGGTTCGAGACAGGTTATGTGACGATGCCTAAGGAACATGTCCATTCAGGTCGTGTCCGGTCATGTGACAGTGCCCAAGGACTATGTATGGGTTGGGTCATGTGATTGAGTCGTGTGCTGGTGCCCAAGTAACATGTCCAATTCAGGTCGTGTGATCGGGTCATGTGAGGGAGCCCAAGGAAACACATTCAGGCGGGTTGGGTTGGGTCTGGTCGGGCCGTGCCGTGAGAAGCCATTGAAGGAAATGCATTCTTGTGGGTAGGGACAAGTTGTGTGATGGCACCCAAGGAAACACGTTGGGTTCGGGTCATGTCAGGTTGTATTGTACTGTGAGGGCCCCCAAGGAAACGCAGTTAGGCCAGTCGGGTCGGGTTTGGTTGGGCTAGGCCATGTGAGGCTACTCAAGGAAACGCGTTTAGGCAGGTCAGCTCAGATAGGGTCGTGTTAGAGTGGTCATATAAAAAATGAAAAGTTGTTACTGCCTGTGTTTCTTGTGCATGTTTATGCAATCCATTTTCTGTTTACTTCCTTCTGTGACCTACATTCGGGCGGGTCAGGTCGTGCCATGTGATGGCGCCACAAGAAGCACGTTCGGGTTGGATCATGTGAGGGCACCATAAGAAACACATTCGGGTCATATTGTGTGATGGATATCGTACCAAAAATGCTAAGTTGTGACCACCCGTGTGCCTTTTACATGTTTGCGCGACCTCGTGCCTTCAACGTTTGGGTGGGTTGCGTCAAGTTGGGTCGAGTCAAGTTATGTGATGGTGCCCAAGGAAACACGTTCGAGTTAGGCCGGGTTGGGTCATGTCATACTGTGAGGGAGCCCAAGGAAATTCATTCGGGTGGGTCTGGTCGAGTGGTGTGAGGGCACCCAAGGAACGTGTCGAGGTCGGGTCGTGTAGGGTTGTGTGAGGGTTCCCAAGGAAATGGGTTCGGGTAGTTTGGGTTGGGTTGTGCTATGTGAGGCTGCACAAGTAAACATATTCGGGCGGGTCAGGTCAGGTTGGGTCACGTCCTATGAGCATGCCCAAGAAAATGCACTAGAGTGGTTCAGGTCAGGTCATGTGAGGGCCCCTAGGAAAATGCATTCACGCTGGTCGGGTCGGGTCATGCTGTGTGACGGTACTTGAGGAAATCTGTTTTAGAGGGTTGGGTGAGGTCAGGTTGAGTGAGGGCGCCCAAGGAACATGTCTAGGTTGGGTCGCATCAGGTTGTGTGAGGGAACCCAAGAAACATGTCTGGGTCGGGTCATGTGAGGGCGCCTAACGAAACGTGTTCGAGTTAGTCAGGTTGGGTTTGGTCAGGTCTTGTTGTGTGAGGAAGCCCAAGGAAATGTGTTCATGTGGGTCAGGTCGAGTTGTGTGATGGCCCCCAAGGAAATGTGTTCAGGTCGAGTCAGGTCAGGTCGTTCCATACTGTGAAGGCAGCCAAGGAAACACATTCAGGTAGGTCAAGACGGGTTAGGTCTTCTGAGGGTGGCCAAGGAATCCGTCCAGGCCGAGTTGTGTCGAGTCATGTGAGGGCACCCAAGAAAACACATCCAGGTCATTCCGGTCTGGTCTGGTCTCGCCGTGGCGTGTGAGGCCGCCCTAGGAAATGCATTCGGGTGGGTCAAGTTGAGTCGTGTGAGGATGGTTGTATAAAAAATGCAAATTTGTGATCGCCCATGTTGCTTTTGCACATTTGGTGCGATCCATTTAATTTTTTCTCCCTCGTGCACGCTTCTCTCAGGCGAGTCGGGTTGTGTTGTGTGATTAGGGCGGTAGAGGAAATGTGTTCTGGTCAGATCGTGTGCGAGGTCATATAAAAAATGCTAATTTGTGACTACCCGTGTGCCTTGTGCACATTGGTGCGACCTGTTATCACTTAGATTTTCCTTGAATTTGTAGAGAAAAGGAAAGGGGTCCGAGTTAACCACAAACCAACTTTTAGGTATAGAATCTAGCCAATCTGTACCCAGATAAGGCTCTCTCTTTAATTTTTAGCTTTGTTTTGAAAGGTATTAGGCTAGTTATGAAAGTCCAGGGATTTTGATTGAGTTTGGGTGATGAAATTCTATAGCAAAGGCTAAGACTAAATATTTTGGGCCATTGGGCTAATGGAGTCAAAGAAAGATGGCTTAACTAGATTAAGTTTCTTAATAAGAGATGGTTTCACAGGGCAAGGTAATCAAATAGGGAACAATTTAATATCTAAGATGAATGGAATGGAATTGAAATGGCTGAAGGGAAATTAAGAATCCTTCAACATATTTGAAAGAGGGAACTTGAATGATTATTAATAAAGATAAATTAAGAATTATTTACTAAATAATCAAAATGAATAAACTAGAAAACAGGAGTAATTAAGAATTCATTGTTTAAACTAGTTCAGAAGAAAACATTAAGAATAACAATGATTGAAAACATATTTCACTTAAGCACTTTCTGAATTATTCCTTTTCATTTATCATTCAGATATGAAACACATATGGTATAATAAACAAGTAAAAAACTCTAAAACATAAGAGATAGATGACTTATTGATCCATTGTCTGACACAAGAATCTTGTGAAAAGTCCTTTACATCAATTCCTTATCCAGCTAGCCATACGAAACTTATCCAATAGCACTTTATTCCAAAATAATCATTGTTACATAAAAGTCTAAGAATACACCCCTCAATACTCCGATTGAGGGAGTATTTATACAAAAAATTATAAAAAATATCTCATAACAACGTGAGATATAATTTAGGATGACTCATGAATATTTTACAACAAAATAGAGACAGATGGTCTTGTGGATAAGAGAAAAGATAACCGATGTTGTGTTGTTCCCCTTTTTTATGAATGTGTTGGACGTAGGCCCTATGATTTGGCTTGTTGCTATCCTCTTTAGTAACTTTGTGCTGGCTGCTCTATTTTACTGATACTCTTTACCTGTACGGATACACTTTCACCCGTTTTATCTCTGTTTATCCTTTTTATCATGACTTACTATAGTAAATAATCAAAATTCATGCAAGGATAATTTTTTACAAAAAGTATAACATCTCTTCCCACCATTGTGCTTCTGGTATTATTGTCCTTTGAAGCTTCCTCAGAGTCTCATCATTCTTTGTATACCTGAAGAAAGTAGGCTGAATTGGGAATAAGTGTTTTACCTCATGTTCGAGATAAAACAAATTTTCCAAACTGTCATGAAGAATTTTTCCTGTAGGCAATGCTTTTGTTACTGATGAACTAGTCGATGAAATGGCCTGGTTGTCAGCATACTTATTCAATTTCTCAACATTGTTTTACAGGATCATTAGTTTATCATCTGAAACTAGAGGACTTAGCAATCCTTTACTCTGCAAAATATCCAATCTCTTTGTAAAGGCATTTATTTCTTCCTACATATCAGAGCATCTTCTTTCTAGGTTCTGCATCAGAGTTATTTTAGTAAAAATTCTTTTTATCTCCAACATTTTTCCTGTTCTGTCTTGGATGCCTAGTTCTTCAAGTTGATATCTATTCTTGGTATTCAAAAGTTGTATAAGCTCATTGGCTTCCTCAGGCATGTTTCCTAATTCTTCTCTTGCCTCTAGAACTTCTTCCAGAGCCAATTTAATTAAATCATTCTGCTCATACATTATTTGGATTGATGGCCAGACATATTTTATTGACTGAATGATGTTGGTCCAAATAATTTCTTTGATTTATTCCAAAGGTTTCTCCAATGTGAGATCCCTTTCTAATGTTTTCACCAATTTTTTTAATTTGTTGATCTCTCTTGTCTTTTCTGCAACACTCATCTTTGAGAGATCATACTTTTGTTCTAAGGTGGTAAATTGTACCTTTGTTTTCTGGAGTTTTGTCACTTGGAGTTTCAATTCCTCCATTGATTTTATTAATTCTTCGGTGCTTAAATTGGAAGTGTTTCCCTGTGATAATTCTGCTGACTGACCTGTTGTTGTTGTACCTGTAATCAATTCTGCTGTAGATGTTGGAATGTTTGGCTGCTTGTCCTTTAATGCCTGTTCAAGTTATTTTTCAGTCTCATTTCGTTGCTCATTAAGTTTCAAGAGAAAATCCGTCAATTCTTCTTCAGAGTTTTTCTTTATGATTTATGTAGTTTGTGGATGCCTTGAAGATGGCAACTTCAGCTGTTTCCTTAAGGCCACAATATCATCATCTTTCTTTTTAATCAAGGTTTATATACCCTTGACATATTTGGGATTATGACCCAATCCAATAATTATTTCTTCCAAAGTATTTATCATGTTTTCCTTAGCCTAGGAAGAGGATTTTTCAAGATGCAATTGAGCAGTATTATTGTCCAAGGAATTCTGTAATCTTTGGGCCACCACTGATTTATCAGTCAATGTTGAATAAATAATTTCACCAGTTTTTTTGTGCAGCTCAATTTGATCCAAATGATGAATATCCTTTGCCATGACTTCAAAATTGGTTCTGACATAATCTATAGCTATTTGAGGCTGCTGGACTTTGGGTTTGAAATGACTCATCACAATTTTACCCTATTGGATGTCATAAGCTGACATCAATCTTTGTTGATTTTTGGGAGCCATCTTCAAATATTGACTATAGACTTGAATTCTTAATGGATTTTTTCTGGCCTTTATATTTATAAATGTTTTCTTAATATCCCAGGCATCCTTTACTGGTGGTTTTAAGGAAGATATTTCTGCACTTTGCTGTCTTTGTATCTCTTTTCTCTGTGAATTAGTGGAAGTCCCATTGATCGTACATGTTTGCTGACTATATAACTCTTCTCTCCTCTAACTATCAGGGGTTTCTTGAACAAATTATACTTTCGAAAGAGGATTTAATATTTGTCTTTTGACACCAGGTTGTTTTGAAGATCCATTGATAGGGGTAGTTGTTTCTGCATGTCTCTTCTTACCTTTTTCTTCATTGAGAGGAGTTTGCAAAATTGAAATTTTTGCCACATTAATCTGAGTGGGGGAGGTCTGTATTTGGGCCTATTCCTTGGAAGTTTCAGGCTCCTCTATCATTGTGAATTTCTCTGTGACTTGTGTATCAGCCTCCTTTTCCTTCCCTTTGGATGCTATTGTGGCCAGCGCACTGATTTCCTGCAAATTTTGCTGAGAGGTTCCAGTAGAAGAAGGACCAATTCCTGGTCTTTGTACTTGCCCAAAAGAGTCCAGGTCAAGTATTTTTTCAAGGTATTTTATAACATTTTCAACGCTGACTTGTTGATTATCTTGTTCTATTAAGGTCCCTTCCATCCATTCATCCATATTTGCAAATTGTTCAATTTCTGGAATTCTATGGTGAAGGTATGGTGACAATTTATTCTTCATCCTCCTATCACAAATAAAGTTGTTTGTATCATAAGGTACCCAGTGGAAATTTTTTTGCAATTTGAGATAATCTTCTTAAGATTATTTCAGCTTCTTTTCCTACATCTCTAGAATTACAGACAAAAGGACCTAATTGACTCTTAATTCTAAGCTGAGCTTTTTTATTTTCATTGCAAAAATGGACTATGTCTGAATTTATCATTTGTCTGAAATACTCTAAGGCAAAGAGCCTCATTGGGACATACTTTGGTAACTTGAAAGGACATAGCTCACACCCATATATTCTAATTTCTGTATGATTCCGGTATAGGTACCAATCACCTATCTTCTATTGCTTGGAAAGTTGGAGAATTTTCTTAAGATCATTATTGACCCTAGGAGGGGAGACTCCTATTAATAAGGTAGTTACATGGTGCACAAATAGGTCAATGAACTCATTGTAAGAATAAGGAGAATCAGAGGAATTATGAAATATTGCAGACCAAAAAATTACAGACCTTGGATTTCGTTTGGCATCAAGTTTCATGATGTGGAAAGGGAAACTCTCTGACTGATAATAAAGCATGAGATGGTATATAACAGTGGAATATTTCAAGAGTCTTTCATCTTCCAATCTCATGAACTAGTCATGAATTTTATTAGCAATGTAGGAAGCCAAATCATATTTGACAGCAAGACGTTGTCCAGTGGTAAAAATTGACAACAACACTAGGGTTAACTTATCAACATATTCACTACTGTTGAAACCCATTATATAAGATATCATATTAAAAATGAGTCTGCCTATATCTGTGAAAAAGTTATATCCATAAGGAGGTGGGGCCTTTGGGTTGATGTTCTGGCAACATGAAAGTTTGGCAGAGGCGATTCAACTCTTCTTGGGATAAATTGGTCGATTTTTCAAGTAAATATCCCATGGAAAGGGGAGTCAAGGCTTGACCAGGATGAAACTATAACATTTCGTTGATATATTGAGCAGTTATTGGGAAAAGGATGGTTAGAATCGGGGACATGACTGCTCGTTGATTGGGATCATAATTGGGAAGGCAGTGATAGATTATTTCAGGAAAAATATGGACTGAGAGTAAAAGATACATCGAATGATTGGATTCCCACGGTCCGAAAATGTCAGAGCTGTATAGGTAACTATCTGGCATTGGAAAAAAATTCTGAGAGGATTTTCACTAAGGATGAGGTCTTTAATTTGAAAATCCCTATCTGCTAGAGGCAGATAGTCTAAATATTTATGAGGGGCATTCAGAGGTGTGACATTCAAAGCCATAGGAATTTCCATTTCTGGTTCTTGTGGATTCAGAAAGGAATTCGGGTTTTTATGAAACAACAGGCACAATTACAGGTTTGGGAACACAGTTATAAGTCTGGGAATTTAGGATTGAAATACAGACCAAATTGTTCTTTGTTTTAGTTTTTTTTGGTGGAATTAAACCAAAAACCAACATTTTACAGAGTTCAATAAGAATTTGGGTAAATACCTGTTTTCTAGGAAATGAACTGTGATGAAAAAAGTTGTTGGTAATGGTGGATGGGTTCTGGATTGTTCGTCTGCAAATTTCCTCAGCAAGGTGGTGGTTGACAGTCTTCGACAGTTGGTTTTGAAGTTTTCTACATGGGACATTGGTCATTGTACAAAATAATGAAAATGACGTGTGTTGGTGTGTTTTAATCATAAAGTCAAAGGCTGGTGGGATTTTATTTTTAAAGGGGATGACGCAAGAAGGTACGGTTGTTTTTTCATAGGAGGTAAGGGGTAGGTGGTATACATCGCACCACTTTTAGGGATGGGCGGTTTTCAGCGGAGGGCGAGCGATTCCATAGAACTCACGACACATGGCGAGGCACTGTTTGGAAAAACGCTTGGCCATCGTGTGTTATCGTTCGGACGTAGGGGCACAGCGATATGGATAACAGCCATTGATCGTTGATTGGTTGGTTGGACGACAGCGAGGGAGGTGAGATAATGGGGAAATAAAGGAGTGGGCCCAATATAACTAAGTTTAATTTAATCACATCGGGAGCGATTTGATTGGTGGGGTAGGTTATTAATTAACCATGAGGGTGAATTAATCCCTTTTTTATACGGCGGGGAAACATGCTCTTAATTAGTTACAAATTTAACTATTTAATCACAATTAACATATTTTTATGGTTATATTTCAACCAAAGGGGCGAGATATGTAGTAATTGGGAATTTTATTAAAATAACACGGGAATGGGTGGATTTGTATAGGGATTTAAATAATAAAGTTAGAAATTAGTATGAAAATGAATGAAAGAACTATGTATAAAAACATTAGGTTTGTGTATTTAACTTATGCTTGAATGAAAAAAAAGGCTTTTATGAGATATTGTGAAATTTCCCTAAGTAAAATAGGATTTTACTTAGGAAAAGATTTTTTGGAAGGGATTGAATGTTTTATGAATGGTTTTAAGTACTTAGGCTTTTTCAATTATTGGGCCGAGGGTCCGGTCCCTCCAAATTTCAAGGAAATGCCTTGAGCCCCTCTAATTTTCAAATGCCTTAGTACTTAGGGGAAATTAGTGAAATTTTTAGGGAAAAATGAGTAGGGAAGTTAATAATTTGACTTTGTTTTGCTTGAAATTCTTCCAGTGTAGTGTTTGCCTTTGCACTTTGTGATGAAAGTAAATATTAACACATTTAGAATCATTATCCATCACATATAATTCTGCAACAAAATCTACCTACCCTACCTACTTTAACCTACCATTTTTTCTTCTTTATTAGGGTGCACTTAGACTGGCAAACCATTATCACACTTTTTTTCTTTTACATGTAGAAATATATCTAAGTCTAACCTTATTACATCCAAGGGCTCAGATTAAACTGTTGAGCTCCTTTTATTTACTTTACCTATCTACTTATCTACCAAGATTAAACAGTTTTGTCAGATTTTATTTTCTATCTCTAAAACATAAAATTGAAAGATAAACTAGCCAAGCTTAAATTGTTTGACTATTCATCAATTGTGGCATAAGATACAAGTTGCACACAATTTTTTTATTTACATAAGAGAAAAAAGTAGTGGCATTTAGACTTGCGCACTTTCCTTGGCCTTTCTTTTGGTGGGGTTCATTTTCTTTCACTTTTTTGGCCATTTTTATTTTTTTCACTCTTTGATTTTGCTTTTAGGGTATACCCTCTTTACATTTTTTAAATTTTTTGAATTTTTTTTTTTTTGACAATATGGAAAACCTTTGCAACAAGGAAATGTATGAGCATATTACATAGACTATCAAGTCAATCATGATATGTGACACCTATTGGTATAGGAGTCTAACACTGGGTCCACTTAGGGATGGCTTTTCTTGGTGAAAAGTCAAGAATAGCAGGTCAGTTGTCCTTAGAATGATTTTAACTGAACTATGGAATCTTCTTCTGCTTGTTGCTTTATTGTATGTATGACAGTGATACTTTTGAAGCTTAGGGCCTTCTCTTCGGGCTTCAACTTCAACAAGTTACTATCCACTCAAAATTGTGACATTACAAAGGATATAGTATGTACATGTTAAAAATCAGAATATCCTAATAAATAGGATCAAATTAATGTTTCAACATTTGACCATTAGCTGGCCCATCTTCAATTTCTGTAGCATCCAAGTTTTTTCAAAAAATATGTATTGTTTCCTTATAAAGCATGGATAATATAAGGTCCTTTCCACAGGAAGTCAAATTGCCCATGTTTTTCCTTATCCTCTCTTCTGGAATCCCATCTTAAAACTTTGTTTCCAAATTGGAAATATTCTTCTTTGGTTCTTTTATCAAATATATTCTTTATTTTCTCCTGCCATACTTGGGATATCTGATATACTTCCTCTCTGGTCTGCTGTAAATTGATAGTCTGGTTTATTCTCCTTTGAATATCATTAGGTTCAACTTGAGCTTCTTGAAGTAATTTCATTACAGGAACTCCTAAATATGAAGGAAATACAGCCTCAATGCCATAGAATAACTCATAAGGACTAGTCCCAATGGATTTTTTGGTGGTGAGTCTGTCTGCCCACAGTGCATTTGTAAGTTTCTTGTGCCAATTTTTCTTGTTTTCCTCCAATAATTTGTTAATAATAATTATGAGAATCTTGTTTGAAGACTCAGCTAGTCCATTACCTTGAGGGTAATAGGCTGTGGAATGGCTTAAGGTGATATGATATTTGTTACAGAAACTTATCATCTTCTTTGATTTGAAGGCATCAACATTATCAGTTATGATTTTATCAGGACAACCAAATCTTGATAATATATTGGTTTCTAGGAATCCTATGATCACGGTGTCCTTGGCTTTTCTGGAAGGAATTGCTTCTATCCATTTGGTAAAATAATCCGTGGTAGTGAGGATCCATTTGTGTTGGCCAGAAGAAGGAGTATGGATTTCTCCAATGAAATCCAGGCCCCATTGTTGGAAAGGTTTTTCAGCGGAAATTGGTTTCAGGGGTAAAGTTAATATTTTTCTCTTGCCTTCAAAAATTTGACATTTATGGCAAGCAGTGACAAATTTATTTACATCAGAGAACAAGGTTGGCCAATAAAATCCAGCCCTAAGGATCTTATCTGTAGTTGATTTCCAATAAAGGTGTCCACCACAGTCTCCTACATGAAATTCATGGAGAGCCTTGTCAGCTTCATCTTTTAATAAACAATTCAATAGAATACCTTCATGATTTTTCCAAAAAATAACATTATCTAAAATACAAAACTTTGAAGATGTCATCTTTAAAAACCTTTTCTTTGTTCTGGATAACCCTGAAGGAGCTTGCAGGTTTAACAATACATAAATTATATCACCATACCAAGGTGAATCTAAGAAGGCCTAGCTGATTTGTGGAGTCGCCATCTTCTGTTCATCATCCAGTTCATTAATATCTAGGGCTTGACAATTTGTTTCTGTCACGAGTTGAGCCAATTCCTGTCCCTTTATAAGCTTTGTAGCTTTTATTTCAATATCATACTCTAATATGGTAGCAATCCATTTACCTCTTTTGCCTTCAATTCCATCCCAAGTTAAGATGTCTTTGACAACAACATTTGGTACATAGGCTATCACATGGGAATACAATATGTAGATTCTAAAATCTTTAATGGATTTTACGAGTGAAAACGCTTGTTTTTCCATGATGTTGTATTTTAATGATGCATCCCTTAGTGCTTTACTAAAAAAGGTTATAGGTTTTTCACATCCTTGATCATCCTTTTGTAATAAAATAGCTGCTACAGTGTGTTCTGATGCAAATGAAAATATTATGAAGTCTCGATCAAATTGTGGACTGGTAAGAACTGGTGTTCTGGTCAAAGCGATTTTAATTTGTTTCTGTCACGAGTTGAGTCAATTCCTGTCCCTTTATAAGCTTTGTAGCTTTTATTTCAATATCATACTCTAATATGGTAGCAATCCATTTACCTCTTTTGCCTTCAATTCCATCCCAAGTTAAGATGTCTTTGACAACAACATTTGGTACATAGGCTATCACATGGGAATACAATATGTAGATTCTAAAATCTTTAATGGATTTTACGAGTGAAAACGCTTGTTTTTCCATGATGTTGTATTTTAATGATGCATCCCTTAGTGCTTTACTAAAAAAGGTTATAGGTTTTTCACATCCTTGATCATCCTTTTGTAATAAAATAGCTGCTACAGTGTGTTCTGATGCAAATGAAAATATTATGAAGTCTCGATCAAATTGTGGACTGGTAAGAACTGGTGTTCTGGTCAAAGCGATTTTAATTTCTTCAAATTATTGTTTGGCTTCTACTATCCATTTAATACTTGAATCCTTTCTTTACATGTTATTAAGAAATCTAATTAGTTCAGCTAAGCTGGACATGAATCTTCTCAAAAAATTGATTTTTCCTACGAAAGCTTGAACTTATTTGACATTTCTAGGGTGAGGTATCTGTAGTATAGCTTCTATTCTAGCGGGATCAATTCTAATACCATATTTGGAGATGATATGGCCCAAAAGTTTACCTTCTTCAAGACCAAACAAGGACATTTTTTGGATTCAAAGAGGTACCATATTTTCTGCATTTTATGAATACTTGTCTGAGATGGTCCAAATGTTGTTGATATGATTTAGAAAAAATAGTTAAATCATCCAGATATATGACAAGAAAATCATGAATTTCTTTTGCAAATGCGATGTCCATTTCTCTTTGTAAGGTTGCTCCTACATTTTTAAGTCCAAATGGCATTTTAACATACTTCAATGTGCCCCATGGTGTTGTAAAAGCTATTTTTTCCTGGTCATCAGCATGAACCAGAATCTGGTTATATCCTGAGAACCCATCTAGAAGAGAAATCCTAGAAGCACCTACTACCCTTTGTAAAATGTGATCCATTTTAGGTAAAGGGTAATTATCCTTCAAAGAAACCTTATTCAAATTTCTTAAATCAACACATAATATAATCTCTCCAGTTTTCTTCCTAGTAGATACTAAATTAGACACCCACTATGAAAACGTAATGGGAGAAATTATCCCTGCTTCATACATTTGTTTGATTTTTTTTTCAATTAAAGGCAACAGTACAGGGTTGATTCTTCTGAGTTTCTATTTAAATGGTTTCTGATCTTCTTTCAAAGGTATTTTATGCTGAATTATAGAGGTGTCATATGATTTCAAGTCTTCATAACTCCAGGCAAAGACATCCTGGAATTCTCTTATTAAATCAACATATTTTAGTTTTTGATCAAGAGACAAAGATTTAGACAACTTTATCATTTTAGGATTCTCTTCAGTTCCCAAATTATATTCCTCAATATCTTATTTCAATCGTTCCATTTTAGGTTTCTTTGGAATATGATTAGAATAAAAAATATCTTCTAGAGGAGTTAATCCTTTAGGAAAATGATTGTCTTTTAAATTAATGATCTGAGATTCTTCTTCTATAATCTCATCAACCTCCATTTGTTTAAGGTCCTGCATTTATTTTTTGGAGAAATTTGTTGGATGAAGCATTTGAATTGCACTTTCTTCTGAAATGTCTTTTTCTTGTTCATTTATTTGATCATATTCAATGGCTATATCCTCATCTATGTTACTGTTAGAAAATTCATTCTCTAGAGTCAAGAAATTGTTAATTTGCTCATCACTTGAAAACACTTGCCAGTTCTTAAAATTGTCAAGTATGGCTGGTCTGTGTCTAATCTCAGCTGTGAACTGATGATTAAGTTCGAATGGTAATTTACAAGTGCTGGCAAACATTGCAAGAGTATGAGAGTGGAAGTTTTGTTTTCTTGGGATTTTAGCAAGCTGAGTTTGTAGAAAAGTATTTAGAATCTCTACAACTGTTCCTCTATATTCTCTTAGTCTGGGATCATTTGTTAGAAATTTTCCTTTGATCTGTTGAATGATTAAATCAGAATCTCCTATGACAGATACTCTAATTTCCCCTAATATTTTAACAAGTTTAAGACCTAGCAAAAGAGCTTCATATTCTGCCATATTATTGGTACACTTAAATTTTAATCTGTAGGCATGGCCTTCAGCATGATCATTTTCAAGTTTGTGTACCCAAACTCCAGCTACTGCTCCTAATTTATTAACAGAACCATAAAATTCTAAATGCCAAATAATTTCATGTTCATAATTGGTATCAGGAGTTTCAGGAACTTTTTTAACAGTGAGATCTAGTTTTTTACTTTCTTCTTGTTTTTATTGGGTATCTGGTGTTTCATTGTCCTTAGAGATTTCCTAGATTTGAACACTAGATTTTTCATTTGTAATTTCTTTTGGTTCTTCTGCTGGAACTTCTAATTCATTGGGAGGATCAATTTCAGCATTGTAAAGAATAAATGAATCCATATCAGAGTGTACTGAGTAGATGGGGAAATTTTCAGGTTTCTCCTGACTACTGACCACATATTTCATTAAAGTTTCTCTGTATAGTCTCTTAGGTTGGCCGAACACTGAAATAGTAGCGTATGACATGTCCAATTGAAGAGATCCTTGAAGCTTTGCACCCCAAGATCTGGATAATAACATGCCATATTTTGGAGGAATATCTGCTACAACTATGTCCATCAAAATTGTTTTTGCGGGGTATTGAACCAGTGAAACACACAAGTCTTTGATTGATCCTAAACATCTCACCTGATTTGAATCAAATGAAAAGAGATCTTTATAAGGTCTAGTGATATCTAGGTTTAATTTCTCCATTACAGACTTGGGCATTAGATTGTGAGATGCCCCAGAATCGAGCATGACATTATGAAGTATTTTATCATGTATGTTTAAAATCACATAGAATGGAGGAGTTCCTCCACTTCTTAGTTCTCCATTTACTGTAGGGCCAAAGAGTAATCTGGGTTGGTCATTAAAAACGTTTACTAAGTCATCACTTCCAGTAATCTTGAGTGATCTATTGATTTGACTTCGGTAGACATCATGTTTAGCTAATTCAGACAATGGAACAACTATTTTTAATTTTCCTACTTCAGCTTTCAGATTAAATGATTTTTCAGTCTGATTTCTTGTATTTTGAAAAGTTGGATTCTCTTTATCTTCTGTGTTTTCGGTATTTTTCTCCCTCTCAAGAGTGGGGTTGTGGGCTGAAGTTGTTTCCGAATCAACTTCTGGAGGTTCCTCTACATTTACTTTGGGAGGAAGAGTATTGGAAAGTTGTCTGTTATTTATTTGACTATCGGATACATCTTCAATTATTGGGTTAGCAGGATTAGGATCTGACCTAGAAAGAATATGTACAGGGGAAGTATTGGTTTTACCTTTGAGGGGCTATTTTGTAACTTTCTGTTTACTCGTTTCTGGGACATCAATTCTTCTGCTCCTCAAATTATATTACTTTTGGACTTCATAAATGGTTGTATCATACCCTTCCTTGAATTCAAATGATTCTCTTGAATGAGTTTGGAATTGTTTAAGAGTGTGAGCTTCTCGATAATCTTGGGTCAAGAAAACTTCTGGTTCATTTTTGCGTCCAATCAAGTTGTTTATTTGAGTATCTTCTGTCGGTTCATCAGAATTTGAGGTTTCAACATAATTTTCCTGGAATGGAGGCCTAATGTTTTGGTCAGGACTAGTTTTTCCAATATTTTGGTTTTGGTTCTTTCTGAAATTTGGATTTCTCCGAGTATTGCTCGGTTGACCATCCCAAGGAGATTTCCTTTCGATTGTTTCTACTCTATCTCCTATAATTTCCATCCCTTTAATAATAGAATCCAGTTTCTTTCCAAAAGCTGAGGGTTCTTCGTTTAAAGGTATTATTCTTTCACTTCTGGCTTCATCTCGTCTAGCTATCAGTTTGGCTTCAACACTAACATCTATACTTTGCATATCTTCTAAGGTTTGAGGAGATCTTTCCCTAAGCTAATACACCATATCAGAATCAAATCCATCAGGGAATTTGATTAATGCTGAATCCGAAGGAGGTCTAAGGTTTTGGGGAATAGCATTGTAAACATCATTGAACCTGGTGCAGTAATCTTGCACAGTCTCTTATGTTCCTCTCTATAGATTTCCATAGTCTGATAAGATTTGAAGAGGATCTTTCTTCTTTTCCCATCTGTTTAAAAAAGTTTTGTAAAGAGCTTGTAGGTCAGTGACACTGTTTGCAGGAAGGGATCTAAACCAGGTTCTAACTTCTCCAGTAAGACTTTGAACAAATATTCTCATTCTCACATCATCAACATCTATTTCATAAATTTCAAAATAATTGGTCATCTTTTTAGTATGCTATTGTGCAGTGTACGTACCAGAGCCATCGAAAGGAATGATTTTACTTTGGTAGTCTTGGGGCATAGCCCCTATATTGGTTGGTAATACCAAAGGAGCATATATGTTTTCCATTGCAGGAGGAAGTGATGAAATAACAATTGAGGTTGGTCTAGGAGTGGTGGATGGAGGAGAAGAAGGGGTTGTTTGAGGTTGAGATGTTTGATGAAATGTTGATGAACTTGGATAAGCTGAAGTGATCACAGAAAGATTTGATGTTCCTTCAGAGGTAAGCTCATATTGTATGGAATCTCGCAAATGTTTATCAAGATGTGAAGTAACAAATTCAAATTGTAAATCTTCAATAAATACTGGGTCTTGAACCAAATGGGACAACTCAGATTCAAAAAAATTTACAAATAAAGAGGTTTCAAATTGCTCGTCAAAAGGTTCGTCCTCAAGGTAAATCCACTTCATAGGACAGGATATTAATCTATAGAGAGGCCGAGAACTAGCATAACTTTCTTGGTTCTCTTGTCTCCTAAGAATTCTGGGGATCAGATTCGGATTTTCAAACACAAGAGGTGGATTTGGATCAGGATTAGCCCTGGTGTAATGAGTCCTTTCTAAAGCCAGGTTTCTAGGTGATTTTCTTTTTTTGGTTTTTGCTTAAATGGAATCAATCAATACAACTTCAACAATTTCTTTAAGAAGTTTTAGATATTGGATTTAGATTTTCTTAAAGATTTATTTGACTGGAGGAACTGATAAAATGTTTGAAACCATATGTTCAGTTCATAAAATAGACCGGAGATAGACTGAAGCAACATTCATTTACTTATGCAATTGCAGAGCAAAAGAAGTTCAAAGGCTACCTGGCTAACTTCAGGCTCCGTCTGTAGTTTATAAAATAAACAATAGTAACAATAAAATTATTCAGGTCCCCAACGAAGTCGTCACTATGTTATCACTCAGATTTTCCTTGAAGTTGTAGAGAAAAGGAAAGGGGTCCTAGGTAACCACAAACCAACTTTTAGGTACAAAATCTAGCCAATCTATACCCAGAGAGGGCTGTCTCTTTAAGTTTTAGGTTTGTTTTGAAAGGTATTAGACTAGTTATGAAATTCTAGGGATTTTGATTGAGTTTGGGTGATGAAATTCTATAGCAGAGGGTAAGACTGAGTGGTTTAGGCCATTGGGCTAATGGAGTCAAAGAAGGATGGCTTAGCTGGATTAAGTTTCTTAACAAGAAATGGTTTCACAGGGCAAGGTAATCAAATAGGGAACAATTTAATATCTAAGATGAATGGAATGGTCTCGAAATGGGTGAAGGGTAATTAAGAATCCTTCAACATATTCGAAAGAGGGAACTTGAATGATTATTAATAAAGAGAAATTAAGAATTCTTTACTAAATAATCAAAATGAATAAAGTAGAAAACAGGTGTAATTAAGAATTCACTGTTTAAACTAGTTCAGAAGAAAACATTAAGAATAACAACGATTGAAAACAGATTGCACTTAAGCATTTTCTGAATTATTCTTTTTCGTTTATCATTCAGATATGAAACACAGATGGTATAATAAACAAGTAAAAAACTCTAAAACATAAGAGATAGAAGACTTATCGATCCGTTGTCTGACTCAAGAATCCTGTGAAAAGTCCTTTGCATCAATTCCTTATCCAGCTAGCCATACAAAACTTGTCCAATAGCACTTTATTCCAAAATAATCAATGTTACAACAAAGTCTAAGAATCCACCCCTCAATACTTCGATTGAGGGAGTATTTATACAAAAAATTATAAAAAATATCTCATAACAACGTGAGATATAATTTAGGATGACTCATGAATATTTTACAACAAAATAAAGACAGATGGTCTCGTGGATAAGAGAAAAGATAACCGATGTTGTGCTATTCCCATTTTTTATGAATGTGTTGGAGGCAGGCCCTATGATTTGGTTTGATGTTGTCCTCTTTAGTAACTCTGTACTGGTTGCTCTGTTTTACTGATACTCTTTACCTGTACTGACACACTTTGACCTGTTTTATCTCTGTTTATCCTTTTTATCATGACTTACTATAGTAAACAATCAAAATTCATGCAAGGATAATTTTTTACAAAAAATCTAACATCTCTTCCCACCATTGTGCTTCTGGTATTTTGGTTCCTTGAAGCTTCCTCAGAGTCTCATCAGTCTCTGTATATCTGAAGAAAGTAGGCTGAATTGGGAATAAGTGTTTTACCTCACATTCGAGATAAAACAAATTTTCCAGACTGTCATGAATAATTTTTCCTGTAGGCAATGCTTTTGTTACTGATGAACTGGTCGATGAAATGGCCTGGTTGTCAGCATACTTATTCAATTTCTCAACATATTTTTCCAGGATCATTAGTTTATCATCTGAAACTAAAGGACTTAGTAATCCTTTACTCTGCAAAATATCCAATCTCTTTGTAAAGGCATTCATTTATTCCTGCATATCAGAGCATCTTCTTTCTAGGTTTTGCATCAGAGTTCTTTTAGTAAAAACTCTTTTTCTCTCCAAAATTTTTCATGTTCTGTCTTGCATGCCTAGTTCTTCAAGTTGATATCTGTTCTTGGTATTCAAAAAATGTATAAGCTCATTGGCTTCCTCAGGCATGTTTCCTAATTCTTCTCTGGCCTTTAGAACTTCTTCCAGAGCCAATTTAATTAAATCATTCTGCTCATAAATTATTTGGATTGATGGCCAGAAATCTTTTATTAACTGAATGATGTTGGTCCAAATAATTTGTTTGATTTATTCCAAAGGTTTCTCCAATGTGAGATCCCTTTCTAATGTTTTCACCAACTTTTCTAATCTGTTGATCTCTCTTGTCTTTTCTACAACACTCATCTTTGAGAGATCATACTTTTGTTATAAGGTGGTAAATTGTACCTTTTTTTTCTAGAGTTTTGTCACTTGTAGTTTCAATTCATCCATTGATTTTATTAATTATTCAGTGCTTAAATTGGAAGTGTTTCCCTGTGATAATTCTGCTGACTGACCTATTTTTGTTGTACCTATAATCACTTCTATCGTAGATGCTGGAATGTTTGGCTACTTGTCCTTTAATGCCTGTTCAAGTTCTTTTTCAGTCTCATTCAGTTTCTCATTAAGTTTCAAGAGCAAATCCATCAATTCTTTTTCAGAGTTTTGCTTTATGATTTCTACAGTTGGTGGATGCCTTGAAGATGGAAACTTCAGCTGTTTCCTTAATGCCGCAATGTCATCATCTTTCTTTTTAATCAAGGTTTCTATACCCTTGACATATTTGGGATTACGAACCAATCCAATAATTATTTCTTCCAAAGTCTTTATCCTATTGTCCTTAGCCTGGGAAGAGGCTTTTTCAAGATGCAATTGAGCAGTAGTATTCTCCAAGGAATTCTGTAATCTTTGGGCCACCATTGATTTATCAGTCAATGTTGAATAAATCATTTCACCAATTTGTTTGTGCAGCTCAATTTGATCCAAAGGATGAATATCCTTTTCCATGACTTCAAAATTGGTTCTAACATAATCTGTAGCTATTTGAGGTTGCTGCACTTTGGGTTTGAATTGACTCATCACCATTTTACCCTGCTGGATGTCATAGGCTGACATCAATCTTTGTTGATTTTTGGGAGTCATCTTCAAATATTGATTATAGACTTGAAGTCTTAATGGATCATTTCTAGCCTTTATATTTATAAATGTTTTCTTAATATCCCAGGCATCCTTTACTGGTGGTTTGAAGGAAGATAATTCTACACTTTGCTATCTTTGTAGCTCTTTTCTCTGTGAATTAGCGAAAGTCCCACTGATCGTACATGTTTGCTGACTATATAACTCTTCTCGCCTCTGACTATTAGGGGTTTCTTGAAAAAATTCTACTTCTGAAAGAGGATTTAATCTCTATCTTTTGACACCATGTTGTTCTGAAGATCCACTGATAGGGGTAGTTGTTTCTGCATCTCTCTTCTTACCTTTTTCTTCATTGAGAGGAGTTTGCAAAATTGAAATTTCTGCCACATTAATATGAGTGGGGGAAGTCTGTATTTGGGCCCATTATTTGGAAGTTTTAGGCTGCTTCGTCATTGTCAATTTCTCTGTGACTTGTGTATCAGCCTCCTTTTCCTTCCCTTTGGATGCTACTGTGGCCAGTGCACTAATTTCCTACAAATTTTGTTGAGAGGTTCCAGCAGAAGAAGGACCAATTGCTGGTCTTTGCACCTGCCCAAAAGAGTCCAGATCAAGTATTTTTTCAAGGTCTTTTATAACATTTTCAACACTAACCTGTTCGCTATCTTGTTCTAGTAAGGTCCATTCCATCCATTCATCCATATTTTCAAATTGTTCAATTTCTGGAATTCTATGGTGAAGGTATGGTGACAATTTGTTTTTCATCCTCCTATCACAAATAAAGTTGTTTGGATCATAGGGTACCCATTGGAATTTTTTTTTCAATTTGAGATAATCTTCTAAGATTCTTTCAGCTTCTTTTCCTGCATCTCTAGAATTACAGACAAAAGGACCTAATTGACTCTTAATTCTGAGCTGAGCTTTTTTTTTGCATTGCAAAAATGGACTATGTTTGAATTTATCATTTTTCTAAAATACCCTAAGGCAAAGAGCCTCATTGGAACATACTTTGGTAACTTGAAAGGACATAGCTCACACCCATATATTCTAATTTCTTTATGATTCCAGTATAGGTACCAATCACCTATCCTGTATTGTTTGGAAAGTTGGAGAATTTTCTTCATATCATTCTTGACCCTAGGAGGGCTGACTCCTGTTAATAAGGTAGTTTCAGGGTGCACAAATAGGTCAATGAACTCATTGTAAGTATAAGGAGAATCAGATAAATTATGGAATATTGCAGACCAAAAAATTACAGACCTTGGATTTCCGTTGGCATCAAGTTTCATGACGTGGAAAGGGAAACTCTATGGATGATAATAAAGCATGAGATGGTATATAACAGTGGAATATTTCAAGACTCTTTCATCTTCCAATCTCATGAACTGGTCATGAATTTTATCAGCAATGTAGGAAGAAAAATCATATTTGACAGCAGGAGGCTGTCCAGGGGTAAAAATTGACAACAACACTAGGGTTAACTTATCAACATATTCATTAGTGTTGAAACCCATTACAAAAGATATCATATTCGAAATGAGTCTACCCATATCTGTGAAAAAGGTATATCCATAAAGAGGTTGGCCTTTGGGTTGATGTTCTGGCAACATGAAAGTTTGGCAAAGGCGATTCAGCTCTTCTTGGGATAAATTGGTCGATTTTTCAAGTAAATCTCCCATGGAAAGGGGAGTCAGGGCTTGAGCAGGATGAAACTGTAACATTTCGTTGATAGATTGAGCAGTTATTGGGAAAAGGATGGTTTGACTCAAGGACATGGCTGCTCATTGATTGGGATCATAATTGGCAAGGCAGTGATAGATTATTTCAGGAAAAATATGGACTGAGGGTAAAAGATACATCGAAAGATTGGATTCCCACAGTACCAAAATTTCAGAGCCATTTAGGTAACTATCTCGGCATTGGAAAACAATTCTGAGAGGATTTTCACTAAGGATGAGGTCTTTAATTTGAAAATCCCTATCTGCTAGAGGTAGATAGTCTAAATATTTATGAGGGGCATTCAGAGGTGTGACATTCAAAGCCACAGGAATTTCCATTTCTGGTTCTTATGGATTCAGAAAGGAATTCGGGTTTTGATGAAAAAACATGCACAATTACAGGTCTGGGAACACAGTTATAAGTCTGGGAATTCAGGAATGAAATACAGACCAAATTGTTCTCTGTTTTAGTTTTTTCCTGTAGAATTAAACCAAAACCCAAGATTTTACAGAGTTCAATGGGAATTTGGGTAAATACCTATTTTCCGCGAAATGAATAGTGACAAAAATAGGTGTTGGTAACGGTGGATGGGTTCTGGATTGTTTGTCTGCAAATTTCCTCAGCAAGGTGGCAATTGACAGTCTTCGACAGTTGGTTTTGACGTTTTCTACATGGGACACTAGTAACTATACAAAATAATGAAAATGACGCGCGTTGGTGTGTTTTAATCGCAAAGTCAAAGGCTAGTAGGATTTTATTTTTTAAGCGGATGACACAAAAAGGTATGATTGTTTATCATAGGAGGTAAGAGGTAAGCGGTATACATCGCACCGCTTTTAGGGACAGGCAATTTTTAGCAGAGGGCGAGCGACTCCATAGAACTCACGACACGTGGCGAGGCACTGTTTGGAAAACCACCTGTCCATCGCGCGTTATCGTTCGGATGTGGGGGCACAGCGATATGGATAACAGTCGTTGATCATGGATTGGTTGATCGAACGACGGTTAGGGAGGTGAGATAATGGGGAAATAAAGGAGCAGGCCCAATATAACTAAGTTTAATTTAATCACATCGGGAGCGATTTGATTGGTGGGGTAGGTTATTAATTAACCATGAGGGTTAATTAATCATTTTTTTATACGGCAGGGAAATGAGCTCTTAATTAGTTACAAATTTAACTAATTAATCACAATTAACATATTTTTATGGTTATATTTCAACCAAAGGGGCAGGATATGTAATAATTGGGAATTTTATTAAAATTATACGGGAATGGGTGGATTTGTATAGGGATTTAAATAATAAAGTTAGAAAATAATATCAAAATGAATGAAAGCGCTAAGTATAAAAAAATTAGGTTTATGTTTTTAACTTATGCTTGAATGAAAAAAAAGGCTTTTATGATATATTGTGAAACTTCCCTAAGTAAAATAGGATTTTACTTAGGAAAATATTTTTTGCAAGTGAATGAATGATTTATGAATGGTTTTAAGTACTTAGGCTTTTTCAATTATTGGGCCGAGGGTCCGGTCCATCCAAAAGTCAAGGAAATGCCTTGAGCCCCTCTAATTTTCAAATGCCTTATTACTTGGGGGAAATTAGTGAAATTTTTAGGGAAAAATGAGAAGGGAAGTTAATAATTTGACTTTGTTTTGCTTGAAATTCTTCCAGTGTATTTTTTGCCTTTGCACTTTGTGATGAAAGTAAATATTAACACATTTAGAATCATTATCCATCACATATAATTCTCCAACAACATCTACCTACCCTACCTACTTTAACCTACCATTTTTTCTTCTTTATTAGGGTGCACTTATACTGGCAAACCCTTATCACGCTTTTTTTCTTTTACATGTAGAAATATATCTAAGTCTAACCTTATTACATCCAAGGGCTCAGATTAAACTATTGAGCTCATTTTATTTACTTTACCTATCTACTTATCTACCAAGATTAAACAGTTTGGTCATATTTTATTTTCTATCTCTAAAACATAAAATTGAAAGATGAACTAGCCAAGCTTAAACTGTTTGACTATTCATCAATTGTGGCATAAGATACAAGTTGCACACAATTTGTTTATTTACATAAGAGCAAAAAGTAGTGGCATTTAGACTTGCGCACTTTCCTTGGCCTTTCTTTTGGTGGGGTTCATTTTCTTTCACTTTTTTGGCCATTTTTATTTTTTTTACTCTTTTATTTTTCTTTTTGGGTATACCCTCTTTATATTTTTTAAATTTGTTGTTTTTTTTTTTTTTTTTACAATATGGAAAACCTTTGCAACAAGGAAATGTATGAACATATTACATAGCCTATCAATTCAATCATGATATATGACACCTATTAGTATAGGAGTCTAACATGACCCATTTGAGGTTTCCTCCCTCATGCCTTCGATGTTCAGACAGGTCGTAGGGTTGGGTCGGGACGTGTGATGGCGCATCTAAGGAAACAATTTCAGGTCGGGTTGGGTCGAGTCGTGCCGTACTATTAGGGAACCCAAGGAAACAAATATGAGAGGGTCGGGTCAGGTTGGTTCGGGTTATGTGAGGGCGCCCAATGAACGCATCCGGCTCGGGTGGTGTCGGGTGAGGGCGCCCAAGGAATCGCATTCAGGCAGGTTGGTTCGGGTCGAGTCATGCCATTTGAGGCTTCCTAAGGAAACGCATTTAGGCATGTCGGGTCAGGTCGTGTGAGGGCACTCAAGAAAACACGTTCAAGCGGGTCAAGTCAGGTCGGGTAGTGTGAGGGCACCCAGGAAAACGTGTTTGGGCAGGTCGGGTCAGGTCATGTCATGTGAGGGTGCTCATGTTCCACTTCAACACTCTCTTCCACATGGAAACCCTCTTCCTGTCACCTTGAAATAAGCCTCCTCTTTTCCCAATCACTCTCCTCTTCTGCTCAAAAAATTGAGGCTAGGTCTGCAGTCACATTATATGTCTAAATATCCCAGATCCTAGCTTAAGAGGCCTCTCTACTATTGCGATATAACTGGAGGAAAATATGGCCTCTAATATTTTTTAGGGTGCCCAAGAAAATGCAATCGGGATGGTCAGATCAAGTCATGCCATGTGAGGGTGCGGAAGGAACACGTTTGGGTTGAGTTGTGTGAGGGCACCGAAGGAAGGCGTCTGGGTTGGGTCATGTGAGGGCGCCCAAGGAATGCATCTGGGTGGGGCCATGTGATCGGGTCATGTGACGACGCCCAAGGAGACGTGTTTGGGCACATCGGTTCATGTCATGTGAGGCCACCCAAGGAAACATGTTCGTGCCGGTCGGGTCGAGTCGTGTGATGGCGCCTAAGGAAATGTGTTCGGGATGGATCAGGTCAGGTCATGCCGTACTGTGAGGGTGCCCAAGGAAACACATTCAGGTGGGTCGGGTTGGGTCGCGTTGTCTGAGGGCGCCCAAGGAATGCGTCTGGGTCGGGTCGTGTCAAGTCGTGTGAGGGCACCCAAGGAAACACATTCGGGTGGGTCGTGTCGGGTCGTGTGAGGGCGCCCAAGGAAATGTGTTTGGGCAGGTCGGATGAGGTCCTGTGAGGACACCTAAGGAAACCGATTCAGAAGGGTTGGGTCAGGTCGTGTGAGGGCACCCAAGAAAATGTGTTCAGGCAAGTTGGGCCAGGACATGTGAGGACACCCAAGGAAATGTGTTCGGGCCGGTTAGGCGAATTCTTGTCAAGGCATGTCGTGTGAGGCTGCCTCAGGAAACATGTTTGGGTGGGTTGGGTCGGGTTAGGTTGTGTGAGGGTGGTTGTATAAAAAATTCTAAGTTGTGACAGCCCATATTTCTTGTGAATGTTTTTGCAATCCATTTTTCATTTTATCCCTTGTGCACCCTTCATTAGGGTGGGTTGGGTTGGGCCGTGTGATCAGGGTGCCACAGGAAATGCTTTCGAGTCGGATCTTGTGAGAGGTTGTATAAAAAATGCTAAGTTGTGACTGTGTGTGTTCCTTATGCTGATTCATATGAGTTGTTTGAGGTTTTCTCCCTCATGCCTTCAACGTTCGAGTGGGTCATGGGGTCGGGTTGGATCATGTGATGGTGCCCAAGGAAATGCATTCTGTTCGGGTCATGTTGTGTTGTGAGGGCGCTCAAGGAAATGCACTCGGGCAGGTTAGGTCGGGTCAAGTTGTGTTAGTGTGCCCAAGGAACGTGTGTAGGTTGGGTTGTGTCGGGTGAAGGTGCCCAAGGAAGTTGGGTCAGGTCATCCCATGTGAGGCTACCCAACGAAATGCATTCAGGCAGGTCAGGTCGGGTCATGTCATATGAAGGGGCCTAGGGAAATGTGTTTGAGTGGGTCAGGTCAGGTGGGGTCATGTGAGGGCACCCAAGAGAATGTGTTCGGGTGAGTCGTGTCGGGTCGGGTCGGGTCATGCTGTGTGAGGGCGCTCATGTTCCACTTCAACACTCTCTTCCATGTGTCAACCCTTTTCATGTCATCTTGACATAACCCTCCTCTTTTCCCAATCACTTCGCTCTTCTGCACAAAAAATTGAGGCTAGGTTTGTGGTCACATTATATGTCTACATATTCCAAATCTTGGCCTAAGAGGGCTCTCCACATTGCGATATAACTTGAGGCAAATATGACCTCTAATATGCAATCACAAAGACACTTGTGTCCCTTCTTAACCAACAAGTGTCATGAGCTTGTCTATAAGGAACAAATTTCATCTTTGAGCCAAAAGACTTGTAATAATACATGAAATATTTGAACGACAGTGCATATTTGTTATTTGTAACAATTCCTGAGCATGAATAGAAGCCACCAAATGTTGTTTTATCCCATTTAGGTTTCTATGGTAAATACTGTTATTCATCGCATATCTAATATTGTGGGATTATATTGATTAAGTCATTGGCTACTTATACATTTATTTCATCTTGTTAATCTACTTCATTGATAAATGATAACTACAATACTAAGATCAACTTGATTAAATTTTTAGAATATTCCTACTCTTTTTATACAATAATTCCTATCTATATTATATAGCGCAATTTCACCCTCAATTGATTAACCACAACCAATTAGTGTTAGCTTAACTATCAAATTTTCTCCAATGCTTATATAGGTCCCGAGAATAGCTCATATTAGCATCATTATTCCTTGTTTTGTTATGATCGACTTTAATAAAGTATTGTATGATAATTTCCTAACCCCAATGTTTATCCTGCAACTGTAGAGCGAGCAACGCCACAACACCTAATTTTATCTAGTTTATTTGACTATATACAAATGTTGTGTAATATGATCTTGGCTCGAGAAGCCTCATACATGTCACAAGTGTCCCTCCACATCCCTCTAGCCTATCTCACTCATCCACACCACCTCTACCCATGTGAACTCCCTAAAGCCTCACATGCCTACATGCGAATTAATGTATAATATTGATCAAAGGTCAAAATATGAGGGTTTTACCATCTACAGTGATGATTTACTCAGAATAACCCAACCTTATACCGGCCCAGTTAAACCCTCATTTTGTTTCCCTCCGAGCACTTTTCTCCATTGTGCAACGAGTTCTGTCATCTCTGCACCTCCTTATGTCATGGTTGTTTTCCATGCACTAGCCACAACACCAGGTGCAATAAGACTCCTATTAGAATGTTTGATCTATTTTATTTCCTTTATTACTCCTTATTCTAGAAGAGAACGCTTGAACCAGACTCGAAGTAGTTTAATGGGGCAACTTCTTACTAGGGTAACCTTTGTTCCTCTTTGACATAACTTCAGGTAGCTTTCCTACTCCCCGTTACAATTACTTTTCATTCTAGTTTCCAGTGATGCTAGTTTCAAGTTTCTCATTAATTTGTCATTTCAATTACCTCTAGAGATGTGCCTTTGAAAGTTTCTCGAGTTACCTAGAAACAATCTCTCAGGAACAAGGTTAATTAAGGTGTTTAAATAGGAAAACAACTTTCATTTTTCTATTTGACAATCATGTTTATGCTTTGTTGTGTAAATAGACTAATACATTACCCTTTTAATTTAAAAATGATCTACATTTGTTAATTTAGGCTTTAATCCTTAATCTGAAAGGACTACATTTTTATTAACCTTCTACTATGTTTTCTAGGTAGAAAAAAAGAGATAAACTAGTCATCTAGGTAAATCCAGTTCTGCAATTGCAACGACTCTTTATAAAAGTAAATCGATTGTTGTTTACAACAATAATCTTACTAATTTAATTTTTTCCCTTGTATACCCCTACCATTTCTCCTTATGATCCCATGTCAATTTCTGGCATATTTTTGGTGCATAGCTAACACACATTCCTCTATGCTACAATTCAGTACTTCTATTGTTCCTTGGGTGGATTCTAGATGCAACTTGGCTTGCTGGCTTTCAGAACCCTCAACAGAATTTTTTTGTGCTCTTGTCAAATTATTTTTCTAAATAAGAGGTGTACCTATGTACCCTCTAGGGTTATGGATGATATCGCTCTCTGGGAATTTTAGTTATTATATTTAGTTAAGAATAATATTGTCACTTTGTGATTTTAATTAGCTACCCCCTAATTTGTATATTCAAACCTGAAACACTTAATGTGCTGGTACTTGTTACAAATACTGTTATTGAGGCTTTGGCTTTACCCACTATACATTTGTGTAGTTTATTATCACAATATGTTTGAATTCTATGGATATATTTAAGCCTCTTGGTGCTACTTATACTTAAAAATTGATTCCATGGTTTGAAGTTGAAATTTATCTCTCTTGAATTTTTTGTATATAAATGTTTGTAATTGTCTCGCATAATGGGTAAATCATGATTTTATTTTCTGTCTGATTAAGTTAGATGTATAGCAAGAAAATTAGGTAGATTAAGTCTGAATAATTCCTTTGTATTAACACTTCCCTATGTGAATGACTCAAGCACTTTAATACTAGTTATTCCCTCTCTCAAGGGTTTATAATGGGCTATAAAAATGTTCTTACTTGAGTTTTAGCATGATTTCTTAACAATATATATATATATATATATATATATATATATATATATATATATATTTTACGGAAACTTATGGTTTCATATTTCTTGCGAGTCGTTCATAATCTATATTTCCTCAAATAATAATTTGATTTTAAATACTCTGTATTTCTAATTTTCCATTCGTATTTTTCTGGTTTCTTGGCTCTTTACCAAATAGAATGGCTCCTACACCCCTTTAAAAAATTTTACGCTGGTTCTGTCAGTTTATGATTGACGTGTGGGGAAGTTTCCATATTTTTCTCTACTCCAAATTGATTTATATTCTAAACAGGAGTATGGGATTGAATATATAATAAACCTATGCCTTCCTAACTAGCTGGGAAGTCTCTTAAAGTATTAATCTCATAAGTTAACAGGACTTCAACTCATTTGATCTAGACTGGAAGGTTCAAGATCAAACCCCATTCCCCTGAGATTTAGATCCTTCCTATGAATATAGGGATGCTAACATTAGTCATAGATTTTTTCTTGATTTTGATTATCTGGGCCCAAGGTAGAATAATTAAGATACATTGACCTTATTCATATCGATATTTTTCTTTATTTTGATTATCTAGGCAAAAGGTAGAATAATGGAGATACATTGACATTGTTATACGTTATGGTATTTCTTCATTTTGCATCCATACATTTGAATCACTATAGTGAGTAAATCTCATTTTTTTCTACCTCATGCTATTTTCTAAGTTTGAAATTTTTGTTTTTCCTTAAATGAATTGTTCATACAATTGTTGATTCTTGACCTCTTTGAGTGTTTTGAGTGTGAGAGTCTTCCAAGAACCTTTGATAGCACACTCTTGTGACAAACTTGTTTGGGATCACTCTTTACAGTATGGAGAAGTGTTCCATTCCTCCATGGTAGGCACTCTCTAAAGTGCACTTCTCTAGTGCTTTTTAAATGAACACGATGAACATAACACACTCCCTAAGTGAGCCTAGAGGTTTCGTTAGGTGATTGAGAGTGCTCTCAACATTAAAAAAATTCTCATGAAGAATTATTATGCTTAGAGAAATTGATTTTACAAATGTTCACATTTGTAGGGTTTTTTCATGATAAGCCCAAGGGAGGGTCTTAATAGCCCTACAACTCCTGGGTATGGTTTATGGAGAGCTTGAAGGGGAGTTTAAAGGATACCATAATAATTATTTTTGAATATATGAGAGGCAAGGTCTATGTATTATCTTGCTTGTATTTTTTTACCTTTGTGTTGAATTCTCTATTTTCATACTCTTCTCATTCATTTTCCTTCATTCTGTTACATGATTTTATCATGGCACATGTTCGATATATTTTTTATTCTTCTGTATTTTAATGATGGTGTCAATTGGAAATACCAGCGATGAGAATGGATTTGAGAATATTCATGGTGAGGATGGCCCATTATGTGGGGAAGGAATTTTGGCTTTGGGTTATATTCAATTCCATCGTAGAAGTGTTTGATTTTTTTATCACCATGGAATGGAGGAAAATCCTACTAGAAGATGCTAGATTTAATTTCCGGCTAAATGGCTCTAAGTGAAATAAGATGAAGAGATCTATGTTTTGGTAGAATTATCTTCAAAATATTACCTTTTACAGTCTAACTAGGATATCTCTTTCCAAGATTCTTGCACTCAAGATAGTGGAAGGATAACCTTTGAGACCTCCTTAGTAAAGATAGCTTCATGATTAGATCAAGGATTAGAGACATGAGAGCTAGACAATCTACCTAGATCTTGGGAATAACAACAATAATTTTTTCCACTAGTTTATGAATGTTTGCTAGAACATTAAATATGTTTGGAAAATGCCATAGTGTGTTTCATATGGCATGATTTCTATCTTCACCCCTCCACTTTGAAAGGTGCCTAATTTTTCTACAATATTCTTTGTCCATAGTTGGTACTTATTCTTGGGATTATCTTCATGTTGAGCTTCTTGCTCCTCTGAACTTGACTCATGATTTGATACTTCTGCTTGGGATTCTCCTCATGTTGAAATTATTTCTCCTCTAAACTTGACTCATGATGCATCTTGCTGGAACTAAGGTGTTTATGTTCTTATTTATCTTTGACATCGCTATGGATGTGTGAGATGAATATAGATTTTATAGTTTGTTTCCATTTCATTTTATTCTTGATTCCATGCCAGAGGTTGATGTTCAGACTAATTCTTTCTTCTAAACTAAAGTGTATTTCCTTCAATGTGGTAAGAATTCAGCTCAATAGGATCCCTTATAGCCTTCAGAAACACAGGATATGATACCATTTTTCTCTGTAATTTGTAATAGGTATATCATTAAATAATTCATCACAATTAATTTCAATTTTATTTATTTTTGTTATTATATTTTCTTAAATGAAAAATATGAATCTACATTATAATTTCACAAAAGGAAATGACATAAATTAGAATTAACTACAAATTCAAGCAACAAGCTACATGACATAAATTATCCTTGGAGAACCTGATTTGGGAAAAATCCCCCACTGGAAGGTGTTCGATTTTTCTATGTTGATTCTTTTTAATAAATTTTTTATATATTACAAGGCTCAAAATGAATACAACTTACTATGTATGTGACTTTGGGTGCTACATAAAATTCCTTCATTTGTCTTAGTTTGCAATATACATCATGTTATTAGCTTGATCTATCTTGATGCATCTCCAACTCTATCCTTTTCTTTGTTTTGATTAACTCATTTGAAACACAAACTACAACCCTTGTGGAAAAAATCTAATTTTTGACCTACCCTGTCATTTACAACCATAAATTTGCCTTCATTTTAGCCATTTATAGATTATTTTGTGACCTCTAAACTCTATCTTCATATTTTGTAGGTCTATTTTGTTGATTGAGGTTGGCCCTTCAAATTATTTTATTTAGACTAAGGTATTTAGCTTTATTACCAGTTGTGAGGATATGGATATGGATACACCCAAATCCACATAGGATCTGCCACATAAGTGCAACCTTCAAACCTGGAAACAAATTCCATGTTGCTAAAAGGGATCCTGTGCCAGCTAGCCACTAAAAGGGATCCCAATACCAAGCACTTGTCTGAGACTCTAAAAATGCAAATATTCTAATTAGACTTTTAGTTGGATTACATATTATTAATATATAGGTTGTATATCTGTATTGGTAACTTATCAATCACTTGTAGCATGTAGCTTATATAACACATGATAATGCTAGTAAGAAAGGTCTGAGACATTTCAAATTTTAGTTTTCAATTTTTATAATGCTAGCAGGAAATCTCTAGGAAAGTTTTTAGACATTATATAGATAAAAATATATAGTATATACTTAGTTTTAATTTTTCTTTGTGTAAAAGGGATGGCTGTGTCATTAATAATTTAATTAGTTCAATCCTTGCCCAAAATTTTTATTCCTCCATATTCACATAATAAAAAAACTTATCCATGGTGGTGATCTAATCCCACCAGATCCTCTAAATCGAGACTGCTTGTATATGTAGGTATCTCGGGCTTTGGTTTTATTACACAGCTCAAAACAACTTTCAGAGCTCATGCCTCTGCTTGGCTTTCTGCATGATCATCCTTATCTTGAAGTTCTTACTCATTTCTTTCTTCTTTCTTATTCTATACTGACATTTCCAATCTCCAGATCTCTTTTAACATCAGCCTCAATTGCTGCCATCTGGGCTTCCATGTGCTGCATGGCCCTGCATAGCTATGTGTGTTCTTTCTGGAGCTCCACTGTCATTGCTGCAACGAATCTTTGTGCTCCTGTACCACATCCTACATGAGCCATCGACCTTTTGTCTTATTAAATACTTTGATACCAATCTGATGCATGCCAAAGCCCATTTTTATTTAATGCTCAAAGGCAAAGCCACCATGGCTCTAAACCCATTCTCTTCAAAAGGGTGTGAAATATATGGGGGACTCCTTTTTCCCGTTCTAACTTACTACTGAGGGAATTAAAACACTCCAACATCAACCCTGTAAACAAAGTAAAGGAAGTCTTATACATTTCCAACCACTACATATTGTTTTGAAAATATTTTGGGGATGTGTTCCTCCATTGATCTTGCTCCAAAGTAATAAAAGAAAGGAAATTTCGATCAAGTTCGGCCTATCTGTTGCTTAAAATCATGTACACAACCAATGAAGGAAATTGATCCCTTCCTAACTATAAATAGTGGGCTATAATTTAACAGATAAAATAAAAGGACCTTTGTGCTACAGGGAAACACATTCCAATAACATAAATATGCACATAAAAACTAAATTGGACCTTCAGGGGATGCACAGAATATACAAAATGTAAAAATTAGACAATCTGCTTCAAAACATTCCACATTGGACCTCTCGATGCTCTGAGTGAGCTACAGAGGTAATTATATTATCATTTTCATAATAATAGGTAAATTACAATTATTTTTAGGCGCAAATCCTAAACCCATGGATCTGTTCACCGAATTCCCTAAAATAAGCTAATTTAAGCCTTGTTCTATTCATTACATGGACTAATATGAAAAATTCCATAAAGTAGTACTAAGAAATATCTAAGTGTCCAATTGGGCCTTATTACATGCCATATCCCTTAAAATTCCTAATCTAATAAGAAAACTCATGAGGGTCCAACCCCTCTAGTAAATTTTGATGGTTGATGACATGGTCCTTTGAAATGAGCAATGCTCCTGGATCTGTAGTTCTACATGCATGAGGATTAAGGAAAATAATTTATAAACTATTATGTTCGATTAAATTTGAAAGAAAATGATGGAATTTACTGTTAATGTTGAACTTAGGGCATTTGAGATGCAATGGAAATGAAGTCCTAAGTCACTTTAATATGTTCCTTTGAGAGAGTATCAAAACTCATTCCTCTGTGTTGGTGAAATTAATCTATTTTGTCATGCTAAAAAATATTCATAAAATCTAAGTCTTGTGTGTGGCATGGTTAAAATAAACTACTAACTCATGTTAAATTTGAAATTAGATGGTGGATTTTACTGTCATATGTTAAGGCATACAATCTGTAATGTGACGGGATAAATTCCAACTTATAATGTGTGATAAATTTAAAATTAGTTAGGGCATATGAGACACGATTGAGATAAATTTCAACTTAATTAGGGTATCCAAGATGCAACTAAGATAAATTTCCAACTTATTCAGGGTATCGTGTTCCGATCAAGATAAATTTCAACTTTAATTTTTTAAGATCTAAGCATTTTTTATGAAACGGTTTTAATACAAGTTTCTATGTTTAAAAATGGTCATACAAGTAGGTGGGATAATGTTTGGTTTAGGCATGGCCCTGTCAAACTGAAGGATCCATAGTAAGTTTCATGGCCGTATGATGAGAGATGTCCCATTCTTAAGTGCATCCGTATAAGGGTTTATGTATAAGTGAAAGGAGATTGTGGAGTTAAAATGATAGCCAGTGATTGATAGTTTCAGGTTGGCAATGACTAGGCATATCAAATCACAGGGATGCATGCATAGAATGATGTCATGTGTGGGCCTTTCATGTATTTTTATTCCTCACTTTGCCATTGAAGATTGGTGAAAAGCAAGGAAAGTGTTTTTTCTTAGTCATAGTTATTAAACACATTCAAAACATGGGAATGACAATATTAACTCCAAAAAGGGTAAAATTAAATTCATGGTAGAGGAAAGAAAAGTGTGTAAATATCAAAAAAAAGAAATGAAGTATGGTATGGAGAAGCCATAAAAATTCAAAGAGAAATATAGTATGGAAAAAAACAATTATAATTTTACTTCTAATAAGAAGAAATCTATTAAACTACAAATCCTCTCTTCTCTCTTCCCTCTCTTTTTGGATGGTAGGGGTATATATTTTGAGGATCCTGGTATATAGTGCATAATGATTTGATTTAAGTGGATTTAGATCTCTCATTGGCTTTTGTGTGATATTTGGAGGAATAAAATTCTTTCCCATTATTCTTATTCAAGCATGCCATAGTTGTTGAAGATGTAAAATTTTTATTCCTTGCCCAAACCAAGTTCCTTTTCCATGTTTTTATTTCTACAAACATCATGTCAATTATTCACTTTTGGTTTTGATTATGGATTATGGATATGCCCTCTGAACCGAAGTGTGTTGGAGTTCATAAATAAATCCACTCTATTTTAATATTTTTTGTTAAATTTTTTAGAGGCAAATCAGGGAAACAATGAAGGGCATGACTGACCTAGGCATTTCCAGCTTGCATGACTCATTCATGTTATGTTAGTTCTATTGGAGTTAGTGCTTGGATATTGACATTTCAATAGTTTAAAAGATTTACTGAAGCTTTAGACAACTGAATCTAGAAGTAGTCTATGGGTGATAAAGTTTAGAGGAGTGGGATATTGCACAACTGGAGGATGTCAATAGATGGAATTTTGTCCTTTTCTTCTGCATTATATTTATCATGAGCACTAAAACAAGAATTTTTGTGGGTCACAATGAAAATGTATTTTTTGGCAGTCTTGATTAAATTGATATAATCAACTTTAATATTTTGTTATTAATTTTCCATGTTTTTTTTCAATCATATGATTGAAAAGTAAATTTCATAAATTGTAATATTTTTGTTATTAATATTCCATGTATTTTTTCAATCATATGATTGAAAAGTAATTTTAAATATTATCGTTATGTGTATGAAGTGATAAGCCTCTGTAAGGGTCTCCATGGATCCTTTCCCGACATTGAATACTTGCAATAACCAAAGGTTTCTCTTTATATTGAATTAAACATTTCAGCTCATTCTAATCTATCATGTTAAGATCTCACAATGCTATTTTTGTTTATATCTTTGACAGCTTCTTGGAAGGGGCAGTGGCTTTTAGGTTTCATCTAAAAATCAACCATGTACGAAGACCCTTTGGATGGGGAGTGCTCCACTAAAGAGGAATGCTCTAGATGGAACTTAGTACAATCTCTTACTTCTTGACAACAAAGGCATTGATACATATTATCAAACTATATTCATTAACCCTATTTTCCTTATTTTCATTACATATAGTTTGTAAGAAATTCACAAGTATTGCAATTCACAAAGGAAACTGGTTTATGTTTTGACAATATCTTTCAAGGTCATCTAGATGGCAGCTTATAATTGTAATCATAAACTTACTGGTCTTGGATGTAAATATCTAATTTTAGACAACTATTTGCTTAAAAAGAATATTATGCTGAGATTTAGTTAATATATAGCAATCCAATGTAGCAAAATTATTTATGGTGGCAATTATGTTATTAGACACTTTCCCCAACCCCCATTTCCATAAGGAAAATGTTTATGATAGGAAATTCATATTGTTATCACCCTAGTATTTCTCAAGTTATGGGATGATGATTTAAAGTTGAAGAAAACCAGGGGTAACTAAGAACCTACTTTTGAAATTCAGGATCTAGCCTTCCTAAATTCCGAAGAGGGATCTCTCCTTATGATTTAAGTTTGTTTTTGTTATAATATTTTAGGCTAGTTTTATTTTGACAATTGGTTTGGTTTGAATGTTTGGTGGGAATAAAAGGTACTTCAAGGTAAACCACAGAGGGATATACCAGAAAATTGGGCTATGGAGTCAAATTTCTTGGCAAGAAGAGCTGGGGAATAAGGTCAAAAGAGAAAATATACTAAGGGAAAGGTAGATGACATGGTAAGATCTGAACAAAAGGGCAATGAAGGATCCTTAAATTACAAAAAATAAGATGAAATAAAGGGATCAAAAGGGACTAAGAGTAGTTAAGGATTCTTAATCCAGATATCAGCAGAAAACATATCAATGAATAACTAGTAAAAAATAGGGAGCTTTTGACACTAATCTTGTTTAAGCTTTCCTATTTAATCATTTAAGATAGAAAACATGTAAATGTATGTATGGAACTTAGAAATATAAATAGTGAAAATAGGAAAATACTTGACTTATCTGATCAACACAAGAATCCTGAGTCATGATGTCTATTTGATTTAGTTCCAGTCTGCTGCTTTACAAATCAACTCACACAAACTCCCAATGTATTCAGAAAAAATGTCTATAGTAGTCTTGAAAAATTTTATTCCACCCAAAATACTTCAAAGAGAGAAGTGTTTATAAAAATTGATTGTTTACAAAAAATATAAGAGATATGAGAGAATATCTCCAAGAAAAAATAAATATTATTACATAAAAAGAGGGACAGCTGCCTAACAAACTGGAAATCTGTCCTCTTATCAAGAAAAAATAGTACTGATTTATCTTATCGAAATGGATTTGTTGCTTTGTTGTAGGTGCTTGCTAGCACTTGGAAACAATATCTTGTTAGAAGATAGCTTGGAAGACAATCTTTCCAATTTCCATCCTTTAACCTATGCTTCACCTCTGATACTCTTTAACGTTGCCACTTTTATTAATTTACTGTTGTAAAATGAAGAATTACAACAGTAAATATTGCTTTGACTGTTCTATTCCCGGATACTCTTTGACTTTTCTTTTTCACCTGATACACCTTCACTGCAAAATTATACCCTTTGATAACTATAAAAATGAAATTATGACTGCACCTATTCTGCTACGTCTGCAATGCTGTTATAACCAATCAGTAAATACCTTCCATTGCTCAGCATTAGGTATTTTCATACCTTTCAATTTCCTATAACTCTCATCAGCATCAGTGTATTTTGAAAATTTTGGTTTTATAGCAAAGATGTGTTTTATCTCATTCTGTAAAAAGAAAAAGATTTCAAAATATTGTAAAACCACTTTACCACTTGGGGAACCTTGTGGTAAAGGCTTGATAACTTGTTCCTTAGCATGAGATCTGATTTTCTTTGCATAATCAGTTTGAACCATCAATTTTTCATGGGAACCATGTATATCTGGAAGACCTACTTCTTGTAAAGTTGTATATTTTGCAAGGAACTTTGTGATTGATAAGTTCATGGTTTCATATTTCTCCTCTAAAATATTCATGATATTTATCTTGGTTATGACTTTCCTGATTTACAGAATAGTTTCAGTCCTATCATGAATGTTTATTTCCTCCAATTCAGCTCTATTATTGATGTTCAAGAATCCAATAATCCTTTCAGCTTGTGAGGGTTTATCTGCTAGTTCTGCTTTAGTTTTCTGAATTTCTACCAGTTCTGGTTGCAATAAATCTCTTTGCTCATAGATAATCTGTATTTAGGGCTACTATAAATGAATATCTTGAATTATATTATCCCATAGGTGATTTTTGATATATGCTACCTGCTCACTGAATTTTACCTCTTTCTTCAAAGTCTTCACCTATTCTTCTAAGGCCTTTACTCTCTATTCATGTCCTTTAGAAGTTATTAAATCATTCTTGTAGGAAGACTCAAGACTTTGATTACTCTTTTTAAAAGTGATGATTTCTTTGTTTTTCAGTGACATTTCTTCCATAGATTGAACTATATCTGTTGTACCTATTGCTTGTTGTACCTGTGATGTAGATGATCCAATGGTAGAGGTATCTATAGATGTTATTGACACTGCAGTCTCCAATACTCCTTTTGGTTCCAAATGCTTGGCCAGTGTAGAAGGAACAACAATACTGACAGTTGGAATGACTGTAGGAATGGAGACCTCATTTTCTCTTTTCAATGTTTCATTTTCCTTCATCATAGTTTCTTTCTAATTCTACATTTCTTTGATTTGGGCTGTCATCTTCAGTACTAGCTACATAGTATCATCCTTTTCTTTTTTTTGTTGAAGAATCCCCTTTACCCATGGATGCTCACTCTGTGGAAGTTTAAGTTTCTTTCTTAAGGCAACAATAGCTTCATTCTTTTTCCTTATGAGTGTTTTAGCAACTTCAATATTGGAGGGATCCACTCCAGTTTCTATCACCAAATCTTCCAAGGACTTGATCCTCAAATCCTTAGCATGTAGAGATTCTTTATCTAATTTCATTGAGTTTGTAAATTAGATACAGTCTTTTGAAGCATGGTAGCACTAATGTTTTTGTTAACTACCTTTCAATACATCATTTCAGTGGTGCTTCTGTGGAATTCAATCTGATCTAATTCATGTATGGTATTAGTGTCCATCTCTACATCTCTTTTAGTATAATCATCAATTGACTTTGGATCTGCAATGGTGGGTTTCAGAAATGACATGATCATCTTGTTGGTGGAGTAATCAAAAGCAGTAAGCAATCTGTCTTTGTTTCCTGGCTTTTCTTTAAGGAATTTAGGATAAACCTCACTATTAATTTCCTCATTTATTTCTCTGATTTGTTTGAATTTTTTCTGGATGTTTGAATCTGTCTCTTCTATTGTTTTGGAAGAGGAGGGATCTTCTGAAATTACGTGCATTTCCACTATTTCTCTCTCTTGTTCCTTTGTTAACACCTGCTCTTTTTGAATTTCCTTAAGTGTCTCATTGACAATTAATGTGGCTTCACCATATGTTTGTTGATCATTGTTGTTTGTTTGATATTCATTTTCATCTATCTCTATTATCTTTTCTTTCTCAGTATCAATAATTTTTTCCCTTTTGTTGTAAATAATTTTAAACATATTTTATACAATGGTCTCTACTGTATAGCCCTCTTCATTCCTAGTCCTTTTATTTGAAGCTTCTGTTTGCTCAGTGACTATTATTGCCTGTGAATTATCTGTTTGTCTCTCCTTCTCTGTATTGGTAGAAGGATCAATCAATGTATTTTCTACCCATTCCATTTTATTTGCATATTTTTCAATTTCTGGTCTGGACTCATGAAAGAGAGGTGTTAATTTTCATTTGACCCTTATGTTACTCAAAATTCCTTTAGGATTATAGCTCCAATAAAATCTTTCTTGGAACTTGAATTCTGATAATTTGTTGACTATTTCTTTGAAGGCATCCCTGTTATTTACTATGAAAGGACCTATTTGAATTTTGAGTTTAAACTGTGTCTTCTTTTTGAAAGACATAAAGTTCACTACATCTGCATTCCGAATTTTCCTCAAGTACTCCAAAGAAAAAACCCCGATAGTTAGAAATTTGGGCAATTTATAAGGGGCCAGGTTTGCTCCAAATATCCTTAGTTCTATGATTTTCATATAGGTACTAGTTACCTACTTTGCAGTTTTCAGACAACTGTATAATTCTCTTTATTTCCTCATTAAACCTTGGTTGCTCTATCTTGTTCAATAAACTCATGGCTGGTTTGATAAAAAAATCTATGAAGTCCTTATAGTTGAATTCATTTCCATATTTTCTGAGTAATGAAGTACAAAGTACCACTGAAAGTGGTTTGCCTTCAACATCCATCTTCTGCAATGCAATTGGGAACTATTCTTCTTGGAAGAAGAGGAAGAGGTGAAATATATATGATGAATATCTAAACACTCCTTCTTCAGACAAATTGGTCAACTAATAGTCTATATTATCAGCAATGAATGTGGCAAAATTTAATACCATTGCAAGAGGTTGCCCTGGGGACAAAGTAGAAAGGAAACCTAGAATTGATGCACCAATGAACTCATCATTAGAATAACCTAGAATGAAGGAAAGCATAGATATGATTTGTCTGGAAAATTTAGCAAAATCAGAGGTGGAATAGGGTGGATTTACTTATGGGAAATCAACATGAGTAGGCATGAAGTTATGAAGAATCATAAACTTCCTAGGGAAATCCAAGTCTAAATATAGCTGAGTTAAATCTTCAATGGATAACGAAACTACTCTTGGATCATGGTTCAGATGGAGTATTTCATTAACGAATTTTGCAGTTATCAAAAACAATACCTCTCTATCTCTATTTACAACACATCTCTGGTCAGGGACATAGTGTAATTGGAATAGTCTAATCAAGTCTTGAGTTGGATGAGTGATTGGGACCACATATTTAGGCAAGTTTGAATCCCATAAAGATATATCTTTTTCAACTTTCTTCACAAATTTCTCATGACACCAGTTATGCACTTCGAGTAGATCGAACTCTAATGTAGCATCAATAATTCTGTAGTCTAAATCAATCAAGGAATTGCTTTCTAAAGAAGTAACAGGTGGCTACAAAGGTCTGACCACTTTAGTAGAATCAGATGTTAGGGCTAGGGTAGGCTTATTTATTTTAGAAGATTCAGGCCTTGGAAGCTTGCTTGAGGCATATTTTTGGGTTTTTAGACCTCTAGTCTCAGGGGTGACATTTTTTCTTGTGAGTGTGGGGAAAACTAAGCAATATTAAACTACTTTCTTCGTTAATTTTGAAAACAGGGGCCAATTGAGTGAATCTGGGAGAAATTTGGGAATCTGGGCAAGGGTTTTGGGATGAAAACATAGGTTTTCAAGGTGCAGAAGACTGAAACAAGGGTTCAGTAATTTAAATCAAATTGAACCGTGGAAATTTCCTTCAAATGGCCGAAAATGGCTTTAAAATAGAGTTTGGAGAAATGAAAAATTTTATAAAAAAATTTCCAGGGTTCGTCCTCCTTTTTCAAGGTTTGGGTATTTCTCAGATTGGCAATTATCTTCTTTTCTTCAATAAAACAGATACAAGATTTTAATTTTGATCTTTGAATGTATAAATTGGCGAGTTTTAGACCATAGAGAAATACCTTTTGCAGGTATTCTAGTGGTCAAGGAGGGTTTGCAGGTTGGTATCGGTCTTCAAACTGGTCGCAGTGGTTTCTACGGTGAAGTTCTGTGGTGAAATCTGCTTCACGGGGGAAATTCAATAGCAAAGGTTTTGAACTGATGTCTGAGCATGATTTATCAATGGGCGAAGGCGTAAAAGATAAAAAAAAGTGAAAAATTAAGGTTAAAACCTTAGATTTTATTAATATGCAATGCATTGATGGAAGGTCACAGTTAATGTTAGGAGTAGTTTTGCTTTGAATGCGAAAACCATTCAGCAGTATCGCGTGGCTTTTAGGTTGCAAGTTGTATTTAATTTTTGGAATGTGATTGAATAGAAAACTGATACGTAGCTATGGATGGTTTGGGAAAAAAACTTCTATCACGTAAAAATTTTCCAACTTCGCTCGTTCATTTTCGGCGTGCGATATGGAATGTGTGCCATTGGATCGCGATGGATGAGGTGAAGGGTCGGGATCTTTCAGAAGGTTGCGGGGAAACAAGGTGGGACCAGGCTTTTTGATATGTGCCATTGATTTGGTAAGTGATGATCAATGGTTTAAAATCAACGCGATGAGAAATGGTGAGGCTAGAGGTCAGTTGATCGTGCTCAATGTGGATTGTTGGACTAGAATTATAAAAATGATCAGAGGGTTGGGAATGAACCCGAGGGTGCTGGGTGTATGTATTGAATAATAGGTTTATATATAGGGTAATGTGCATGGGAAGGGTTAATGGGATTTTAACCAAGGTTTAATATTCATATGAAACAAGAGGTTTCATATATCATGAAAGGGAAAAAGCTTAAGGCTCTTAACCTTAGGTTAAAGTATGCGGGAAATGGTAGTATAGGTATTATTTTTCTGCATTATTTTAAATACAAAGTATGTAAATAAAATGCGCCTTTTCCAAATTAATTATATTATATAGTTTTAGATTTATTTAAAGTTATAAAACTATAAGGGCGCGGAGATATTTTATTATGGGTAGTTTTATATCAAAGGGATAATTTCGGGGTGTATTTTCAACATGTGAGTAATATCTTTGAAATAAAAAGCATATAATAAGGGGTTTTTGGGGATATTAAATTAAAAGGAGTTATATTAATAGGACTATGATATTTTATAGGGAGTTAATAAAATAAGTTAAGTGTTAATATGAAAAGGGACAATGAATACTCAAAAATTCATAAATAAAACTAAGGAAAGTGAAAATTAGAATAAAGTTTCGTTTTCATAACTCATTCACTTTTACTTAGTATATCATGTTTTTTGAGGGTTTTATGCTTTGTAAAATGGAGGAAGTTAAGGAAATGGGCCTTTATGTAACATTTGAGTAAGAAAATAATTCTCATTTACGAAGTTAAATGGTGATGAGTGCATGAAGGGTAAATGATGCGATGTCCGGGATTAATGTAGAAACTTAACATTTTCAACTAATCAGTCACTGAGCCTTGGGTCTGGTCTCAATAGAAGTCAAGGAAATGCCTTCAGCCTCTTTGAATGATAGTCTAGAATATCAAATTTCTATGGAGAGGGGAAATTATTTATTTATAGCCCGGTGAAAGATATTTACAATGATGTTTCCCACCTTATTCTACCTACCCAATCATATCTTCTAACATTTTTCCTTCTATTTTAATCGGGTGCATTTGAGATAGCAACCTTACAACATTTTATTCTTTTTGAAAGTAGTAAACTATCTAGTTCTACACTTATTTCATCCAAGAATCCAGATTAAACTGTTGGATTCTTTTTTTTCTCTACCTAACTACTGAGTTATCATGATTAAACTATATGACAGCTCTTTATTCACTATCTACAACATTTGAAATTAAAATATGACAAGTAAAGATTAAATTGTTCAACTCATCACAGATTATGGCATTTATTGACACTCTGCCATAATCAACTACAAGAAGTAAAAGTAGTGGCATTTAGACTTGCACACTTTCACATTTTATTCATATTTTTTCCTTTTGGGGTATATTATTTTTTACTTTTCTTTTAGGACTTATTACCCTCTTTTTTAATTTTTTATCTTTAATTTTTTATTTTTTACAAAATATGGGAAAATAACTTGCAGAAAGAAAATTTTGTACATATTTACAAGACTACCATCAGTCTAGTCAAAATTATGAATCCTGTATCTATATGTTACTAACATCAGCTTCACTTGAGGATGGCATTTCCTAGTGGAATGTCAAGAACTCTGAGATCAACAGCCTTCAACTTTAACCTTCATGATCCTGTAATTTTCTTCTGATTTCTGCAACAATTCATACTTATGATATTTTATACTAAAAAGCTTAGGGCCTTCTCTTCGGGCATCAACTTTGTAGATAGAGTTTCCAATCCAATTTGCACACTTGCAATGAATATTTACAATGATTAAAGTCAATGAATCTAACTGGTGGCTGACTCAGAAGAATTGGTCAATGAAGCTAACTGGTGGCTAACTGATTAAAGTCTAGTTCCATCCAAATTCTTGATGAAAAAAGAATTGTTACCTCTGCAACCATATATCACATAAGGTCCTTGCCATAGAAAGTCAAACTTTCCATGTTTTCCTTTTTCCTCTCTCCATGAATCCCATCTCAAAACTTGATCTCCAATGAAAAAATCATCTTCTTTAATTCTTTTGTCAAAAATATTTTTAATTTTATCATGTAAAACTTGTGATCTTTCATAAACTTCTTCCCTTGTTTGTTGAAGATGTATGGTTTCATTAATTCTTCATTGAATATCATTTTTTTCCACCTGTTATTCCTGAATAATATTCATGAATGGAACACCCAAGGAAGAGGGGAAAACTGCATCCATTCCATAGACAATCTGATAAGGTGAAGTTCCAATAGACTTCTTTGTGGTAAGTCTATCAGCCCATAAGGCATAGACTAGCTTTTTGTTCCAGGTCTTCTTGTTTTCTTGAAGTAATTTTTTGATGATATTGATTAAGCCTTTGTTTGATGATTCAGCTAAACCATTACCCTGGGGATAATAAGCAGTAGAATGACCTAAGGTAATATGGTATTTATGACAGAAAGAAATCATTTTCTTGGATTTGAATGCAGTTGCATTATCAGTAATAATCTTCTGTGGGCATCCAAATCTTGACAAAATATTACTTTCTATAAATGAGAAAATAACTGAATCAGTGGCTTGCCTAGTGGGAATGTCTTCTATCCACTTGGAAAAATAATTTGTAGCAGTTAAAATCCATTTATGTTGGCTTGAGGATGGAGGGTGGATTTCACCAATAAAGTCTAACCCGCATTGTTGAAATGCCTTTTCAGTAGATATAGGCTTAAGAGGTAAGGGAAATATTTTCTTTTTCCCATCAAAAATTTGACATTTATGATAGGAGGTAACAATTTTTTTTACATCAGAAAATAAAGTTGGCCAGTAGAAACCAGCTCTCAGTATTTTTTCTGTTGTACTCTTCCAGTATAAGTGGCCTCCACAATCACTTGCATGAAATTCCTCAAGAATTTTGTTAGCATCTAATTTTAATAAACAATTTAGTAAAATCCCACTATTTTCTTTCCAATAAAGTGCATTATTTAGTATACAAAACCTCATTGATTTTTGTTTGATGAATCTGGCTTTGGTTTTAGTTAACCTAGGAGGATATTGTAAATGTGTGAGTACAAAGATAATATCAGAGTACCATGGTGAGTCTAGATAGGCTTCACTGATCAATGGAGTCGCCATCTCCTCTTGGTCATCTATCTGTGCAATGAAATTTATATCTAAAGAATTACAATTGGATTCAGCCATCAATCTGGCTAAACCTTGTCCTTTAATAAGATTTGTAGGTTTTATTTCCAGATCATATTCAAGGATAGTGGCAATCAACTTTCCTCTCCTACCATCAGGTCCATCTTGTGTCAGAATATCTTTGATTACAGCATTGGGGACATATGCAATGATGTGGGAATGGAGTATGTAAACTCTGAAATCCTTTATGGCTTTAAATAAGGCTAAAGTTTGTTTTTCCCTTATATTATACTTGAGAGGTGCATCTCTAAGGGCTTTACTAAAAAATGCTATTGGTTGTTCAAAACCTTGGTTGTTTCTCTGCAATAGAACTGTAGCTACGGTATGTTCTGAGGCAAATGAAAGATTATGAAATATTTTGTATAATCTTGGCTGATTAGGAATGGTACTTTTGTTAAGGCCTTTTTTATGGATTCAAAATATTGTTTGGCTTCAATATTCCATTTTATTGTAGAGTCTTTTTTAAGCATATTTTTGAGTTCTTTTATGATTTCAGCCAGGTTAGAGAGAAATATTCTCAAAAAATTGATTTTACCCAAGAATTATTGAAGTTATTTTATGTTCCTTGGTGGTTGAATGTTCAAAATAGCTTCAATTCTTGCAGGGTCTATCCTAATGCCTTCTTTGGAGATTATGTGTCCTAACAATTTTCCTTCTTCTAGTCTGAAAAGTGTCTTTCTAGGATTTAAGGATATACCATATTTTCAATACTTGATAAAGACTTGTATCAGGTGATCCAAGTGTTCATCATTTGTTTTTGAAAAGATAGTAATATCATCAAGATAGATAACTAAAAATTCATGGATTTCCTTAGCAAAGGCAATATCCATGGCCCTCTAAAATGTAGCTCCTGCAGTTTTCAATCCAAAAGGCATTTTCACATACATGAAAGTGCCCCAAGGAGTGGTAAATGCAGTTTTAGTTTGATCATATTCATGAAATAGAATTTGATTATAACCAGAGAAACCATCTAGTAAAGAAATTCTTGAAGAACCTGCCACCCTCTGCAAAAGATGCTCCATTTTAGGCAAGGGGTAATTGTCTTTCTAAACTCTATACATAGTCGAATTTCTCCTATTTTCTTTCTGGTAGGCACTAAGTTAGAAATCCAATAAGAATATCTGAGTGGTGCAATTATGTGTGCAGCATACATTTGTTTAACTTTTTTTTCAATTAAAGGTAACAAAATTGGATTAATCCTTCGTAATTTTGTTGAAAAGGTTTTTGATTTTATTTCAAAGGAATCTTATGCTAAATTATTTATTTGTTGTAAGTTTTTAGATCTTCGTAACCCCATGCAAAGACATCTTAATATTCTTTTAAAAGTTCTGTATATTTAACCTTTTCTTCTGATGGTAAGGATTTTGACATTTTGACCATTTTTGGTTTTTCATTTGTTCCTATGTTACACTCTTCAATATCAGACCTGAATGGTTCCATCTTTGGCTTTTTGGGCACATCGTTGAAATCAAAAAATTCCTCTAAGGGGGTCAAACATTTTGGTAAAATGTTATGTTTAAAATCTATCAAATCTATCTAATCTTCAATCATTTCCTCTATATCTACTCTCTCCAAGTCATCTATGTCACTTTGAGTAAATATAGTGGGTCTATCAAAAGTATGTACATAAAAAATCATCTATTTGACAAAAATTTGAATCTATGTTACAAGGTAAATCTATATTACAATCATTATCAATTTTGCAATTCTGAAACTCTCCTTCGTTGTTCAAAAATTGATAGATCTATTCATCTTCTGAAAAACTTTGCCAGTGTTTTACATTATCTGGGACAATAGGTCTATGTTTGATTTCAGTAGTGTATTTTTTTATTGGTGAAAATGGAAGTTTGCAGTAGATGGAAGGTGAAGAAGAAGAAAATAATATTTTTTCATTGCCCTGCCTCCTAGCGATCTGCATGCTCTAGGGTTGCTGGGAGCTCGCCTGCGCGCCTCTGTGGCTGCTATGCTGCATCGCACATCCCAACTGCGCCTCTCATTTGACCATGGAGTCTAGCGGGGGCCGTGTCCCCCCCCCCCCATTCCACCCCCAGAGGTCCTTGCTTTCAATTCCATGATTGTAGCAAGCATCAAGCACTCTCCCTCCATTAATCAGCAGAATTTCATCAAGAAAATGGATTCTATACCTTCGTTTTCCCTTCCCAAAGAAGAAACATGTAAAGGAACCCTGAATCTGGCTGAGAGAGGTTTCATAGGCCAGTTCACGGGCCTCTGGCATTCTCCCAAGTCGGTGCGAGACTGGACTCAAAGGAACTGGACACCATTGACCAAAGAGGGCATTAAAAGCTATTTTGTGGGCAAAGGTTTCTTCGTATTCGTATTCGAAAGCCCAGAAGATAGAAGTTTAATATTTAGGAATGGCCCATACTTCATGGGTTTGCAAGGACTTTACCTAAACAAATGGTCACCTGATTTTGATCCCACCCAGGATGTCCCCTTTGCTGTCCCGATTTGGGTGCAACTTCCCCATCTGCCCCTCCATTTTTGGAGTCAAAAGCCCCTTCAGATCATTGGAAATGCTCTAGGAAAATACATAGATCAAGCTGCAAGAAAAGACCAGTATTCATGTGCTCGCAACTATGTAGAAGTGGATCTAGAAGAGGGTTTTCTGGAAGCAATCAAGCTTACTATTGCTGGGTGGATGCATGTCCAGGAATTGGATTATGAATAGCTTCCTTTAAAATGCAGACATTTTCATGGCCACAGACACTTTGCAAAGCACTGCAAGAAAAAGGTCGAGGAGCATTAAGACAAACAAAACGGGGAATAATGGACTCTAGTCCAAAAAACTGCTCATAAAAAAAAGGCACTGGTAAAGGAAATATGAATGGAGCTCCAAGCAGCTCCAAGCCTAACCAAGGAAAGGAAGCAACCCCAAATGGTATAGAAAGCACCCAGATCAATCCTGCAAACCCAGGTCAGGAAAATTTAGAACATACAAAAGTCCCACCTTCCAGCAAATATGGAGGGGAAGCAATACAGATTGAAGCCTCCCAAGGCAGCCCCCCCAATCCCTCATATGCAGAAGTAACAAAGAAAAAACCTGCAGAAAGCTCAAGCTCTTCGGAGGATGAAATCTACGAGCGCCCTTCAAAAAGAGCAAGAAGGAAATCCCTCAAAGAAGCAAGGGAAGAGGAGGCCGAAAGACTTAAAATACAAGGAAGCCAGTCCACAATAGAAATGTCTATTGGAAGAAATAGCAGACCAAGGCCTTCTAAGGGAGGCTCTAACCCCCCCTCAGGTAAATAATGAAACTCGTCTTTTGGAACTGTAGAGGACTGGGGAATCCCTCAAAAGCTGAAGCAGTTAAGAACCTCCTGAAAATAGACCCCTTAGACATTCTCATGCTCCAAGAGACCAAGATAGAAGGGTGAGCCCTTCTATATATCAGCAAGTCAAAATGGAAGAAAAGTGCACGCAAAGAAATAAGCTCAAGGGGATTTTCTGGAATGCTGACAACTCTCTAGACAGAAGATCTATTACAACTGAATAAATCCCATGAAACCCAAAACTGGATCTTCACGGAGCTGACACACTGCGCAAGTAAGTTGACCATCTCTCTCTTCAATATTTATGTTCCTGTCATTTACTCTAAAAAATGAGAATGCTGGAATTATCTCTCAGCATTCTTAGAGCAGCATTCCCCTAGCAACGTTATCCTTCCCGGGGATCTTAATATAGTCTTGAAAGCAAAAGAGAAGAGGGGAGGAAACAATAGCAGAGATTTGATGATGGCCATAGTAGAAGAGCTCACAAAGCTTTGGGATATCTTAGATTTCAATCCTATCTGAGGTCTTTTCACTTGGTCCAATAACAGAGTTGGGATGGACCACATTTCTTGTCGCCTGGACAGATTCCTTGTGAAAAGCTCCCTAATGATGAATAAGAAGATAATCACCACTAAAATCCTTCCCAAACTAACCTCAGATCACAAGCCAATTCAGCTTCTACTGGAAGATGAAGAATATTCGAGCCCTATTCCATTCCAATTCAGTCCTCTATGGATCGAGAGACAAGGCTTCACAGAAACAGTGAAAGCAGCTTGGGCCAAATCCTTCACAGGGTCCTCAAGCTATGTCTGGGAGAAAAAACTCAAGGCCATAAAGCAAGCACTGAAGGATTGGATAAGGAAACCAGTCCCTACCCCAACCAGCCAAAGAAAGAAGTAGTGCAGACTCTACAGACCCTGGAAGCAGATATGGAAAGAAAAGACATCATGACAGAGTTGTTGGAAAAAGAAGTAAAAGCCCAATGCTCCACCTTCTAATCATTTCGAATGGAAGAAAAATATTGGAGAATCAAATCCATAAGTTTGTGGCTAAAGTCAGGGGATCGGAACACCTCCTTCTTCCATCGACAATATAGAGCATGCCTATCCAAGAACCACATATCAGAAATTAAAACAGCTGAGGGCCAAGTTTGCAAAGGGTTCAACCAGATCAAAGCAGCTGCAGAAATCCACTTCAGGAATCTATATAGTGAGGGAACCCAAGGCAATGAGGAGGAAGTTGTTGATCTCCTCTTAAACTTCCCTCTCCTCATCAGCCCTGAAGACAACTTAGCTCTCTCTAGCTCCATCTCTGAGGAGGAAATAATCAAAGTTATTTGGTCCATGGAATCAGATAAGGCCCCTGGGCCAGATGGATTCACAATTCATTTCTAAAAATCTTGTTGGGATATCATCAAAAATGACCTCCAAAAAATGATAAGAGGGTTTTTGAAAAAAGCTAATATAGGTGGAGGAACCAACTCAACCTACGTTGCCTTAATTACCAAAGAATCCAATCCTGAAACATTTGCAAGATTCAAGCCCATATAGCTTTGTAATGCTTCTTATAAAATCTTGCCCAAACTATTAGCAAATAGGATCAAGCCTCTGCTCAAAAGGCTGATCTCCAGCTCTCAAGGTGGATTTGTTGAAGGCAGGTACATTCTGGACAATGTTATTCAAGTTGAAGAGACGATCCATTCAATCAAACAGCGGAAAGAGAAAGGGATGTTGATAAAACTAGATACGACAAATGCATTCGATAGAGTTAACTGCTCTTTCCTCATCAAATTTATTCTCCCCTTTGGTTTCTCGCCTCACTTTGTTAGCCTTATAAAAGCCTACATTGATAACCCTTGGATTGCCCCTCTAGTCAATGGTTGTCCTACCAATTTTTTTCAAGCTTAGAGAGGCATTAGGCAGGGATGCCCCCTTTCCCCCTTCTTGTATATTTTGATTGGAGACTCCCTCAGTCGAAAACTCACAGCTGAAAGAATTGCTAGAACCCTTCCTGGTCTCAAACCCTCCATTGGCACTGACCCTCTGAACCATGCTCTCTTCGCAGATGATTCCCTCCTCCTTGGAGGTGCCTCCATCATAATTTCCAAATCCTTCTACATTGTTCTTAAAATTTGTTGCAGAGTCTTGGGTGCTTTAGTCAATGAGAACAAAAGTGAAGTATACAGTTGGAACATAGATCAGTAAGATCTCACAAGCATTTCAAATCTCCTTGGGTTCAAAGGTCATGCCCAATGGGATAGGATCAAGTATCTTGGTCTCCCCATCTCAAATGGAGTTAAAAAGAGGCCGCTTTGGAGTGAAATCATCATTAAAATCAAATCAAAATCTCATCATGGGGAGGCTTTTGGTTAACAAAAGGTGGTAAAGTCATTCTAATCAAGTCTCTGCTATTTTCTCTCCCAATCTACCAAGCAGCATTTCTATTAGCACCAAGAAATGTGATGGACCAGATTTCTAAACTCCTCCGAGACTTTTTATGGAAAGGAGGGAAGGGAAATTAGAATAAAATGCACTTAGTAAATTGGGACTTGGTTAAAAAATCGATCTTTGAGGGTGGACTGCAAATTCAAGACCCCTCTCTTGTTAATCTTGCACTGGGAGGCAAGATTCTGTGGAAGATGGTCCACAAGCCCAATCATCTAGTCAGCGCCATTCTGCGGAAAAAATTTGTCCATAAAACTCCACTCATAAACCTGCAATGTAACAACACTATTAATCGCACGCAGGTATGGAGCCTATGCTACAAAAGCAGTAATTTTTTCAAAAAATATGTATACAGAATACCTGGCAATGGAAAGCGCACAAATATGTGGCTTGATCGAATCATGGGGCGCGATCCTTTGGCTGAAAATGAGGAAATCGCAGATCTTGGAGACTGGCTGGAACATGCAGGCATAAACAGTATTTATGACCTCTCTAAATGGGATCACCGTGGAGACTGGGATGGCTGAGACTTCCATGGTGTCCCCGATCGGTTAACTCCCCAAAAAAATATGCTTGCAGATCTGTTGGAGGAGTCTGTCCCAGAAAATCGATACGTTGAAGACAACTAGGGCTAGGGTGAGACAGGAACATATACCATAACAACAGGCTATAGAGTATTACAGGCCTCAAGGAACAGTAGCCAATCTCTGGATTTTTGGAAACAAGTCTAAGAACCATTAGCCTTACCAAAAGTGAACTTCTTCTTCTGGACCCTGGTTCATAATAAAATTATAATGGGAGATAATCTACTGAAAAGGAACATAGCAGGGCCACATAGATGTGAGTTATGCATAAGTAACCTCGAAAAAACCTAGCATTTATTCATGGAATTTATATTTTCCGAAGAAGTGTGGGGACTTATCCTTCAAGACCTCCAGGTCACTGTCCCTCCATAGAACTCTATCTCTAAGATTTTCGCCTCTTGGAATCACTTCTACCCTCATAGAATCCCCATCAAATATTTTTGGTGCAAAGTTTCGATATCTATTCCAAAATATGTTTGTTGGCAACTATGGTTGGCCCGTAACGATCTGATTTTCAATGACTTGCAACATTCCCCTTTGCATGTAGTAGCCAAAGCCAAATCCTTCCTCTTGGAAGCTGCCCAGCAGTAGTACTTTAAAGAAGAATCTTTTCTCCTGCCCGAAGAAAAGAGGTGGCTTGGACACATTGAGCCATATCCTCGAAATTATCTTCTTACCCCTCAAATAGAAAACCCAAAATGGTGTAAAATAGACTCTAATGATGTATTCCAAAATTGGTGGCGAAAGCAAAATTTAACCATAATATTCTTTGATGGGGCTTCCAAAGGAAACCCCGGTGTTGCTGGTGCAAGTGGGGTCATTTACTCCCTGGATGGGTAAAAAAGGGACTGCTTCTACTGGGGTATAGGATAGAAAACCAACAACCAAGCATAGATTCTCGATCTTCTGAAAGCATGCCACATAGCAAGAGACAAAGGTGTCAAAGACCTCCAAGTCTTCGGAGACTCAGAGATATTAATAAAAAAATTAAACTCAAAGGAATTATTCAGCAATGCTAATCTCAATAAAATCATGAGCAGATTGAAGAGAGTCCTACTAGAATTTGCCTCCTACAAGTTCTATCATATTCTTAGAAATTCAAACAGTGAAGCAGATCAGATGGCGAAGAAAGGTTTCTCTCTCCGGAAAGGGAAGCTAATTCTAAATAATGAAAGTTCCTTTCAAATTCCATGAAAATGTTGTAACTCAAAAGCAGTATATGATGGATAACTGCATTGTAATTGGGGCTGCCTTGGCATAGGTCCTATCTCTCTTCTTTAAATAAATAAAATACATACCCGTTTCAGTTAAAAAATAAAATAAAAATAAAAATGGAAGTTTGTAGGTGCTGGCAAATGTTGCTAAACAATGGGCTCGTAAATTCTGTTTTCTAGGAATAATGGAAAACTTGCTTTCTAACAAATGTTCAACCAAATCTTTTGCTGTGTCCTTGTATCTAGCCAATCTGGGATTGTGGACAGAGTATTCTGTGTTTATTTTTTTGATAACTAACTCCGAATTTCCCATGATCAATATTCTTTGACCTCCCAATTTTCTAATGATTTGATGACCTAAGATAAAGCCTCATATTCAGCCATGTTATTGGTGCATTTGAAATTCAATCTAAAGGAATGCCCTTTCAATGTTGGTGATCCACACACCAGCTCCAGGTCCAAAGTTATTTACTGAACAATCAAAATCTAAATGCCATAAAGCTTCATGATGAATGTAATCCTCCGTTAATTTAGGCTTTATATCAGTGAGTTCAGTTTGGATATTATTATGATCAGAGTTACAAAGAATAAAAGAATTAAGATTGGTGGGAGTTGAATAGATTGGGTAATTGGTAGGTCTCTCGACATTTCTGATCATAAACTTCATTAAGGTTTCTCTGTAAAGCTTTTTTGGTTGTCCAAATACCGAGATAGTGGCATAACTCATGTCAAGTTGTAGAGATCCCTGAAACTTTGCTCGCCATGAGCGAGAAAGAAGCATGCCATACTTTGGCAGGATATCAGCTACCACAACATCCATGATCATGCTTTTACTAGGATATTGGACCAAGTTCACACATAAATCCTTGATCAATCCTATGCACTGGGCTTTACTTGAGTCAAAAGAGAATAAATCTTTATATGGTCGGGTTACGTCTAGACTCAGAGTTTCCATTATTGCGTTGGGCATTAGATTATGGGAAGCTCTAGTATCTAGCATTCCATTATGTAATATCTGATCATGGATAGTAAGACTTAAGTAAAATGGAGGTACTGACCCATCTAAATGCTTACCATCTACATTAGGACCAAATATTAATTCAGGTCTATCATCACTCATATTAATTGTATCCTCATTTTCATTTGCATTCAATGTTTGAGTAATAATAGATCTATACAAGTCATTTTTAACCAATTTAGTTAAGGGAATGGCTATCTTCAACTTAGATATTTCAGAATGAATATTAAATGTTGACTAAGATTTGATAGCTTGAATTAACTCATCTTTTGGAATTATTGTTTGGGATGATTTTTCTTGGGTTTCACCAGTTGTTTTACTATTTCCATTTTGACTTTGTTTATTATTGTTGTCTATATTTATTTTTTCAAAGGCAGTTTGAGTAGAAGCAGAAGCTTTATCAATTTTTGAACTATTAGCCAAAGGCTTTCTTTGAGTGTCATTTTTAGAACTTACTGATTTAGAATCCATAGAAGTTTTCTTTGGATCTGGGATGGTTGTTTTCACTGAATTAGATGATTGAACAGTTTGATAAATGATATCAACAATCTTTGGACTTGAGGGATTTGAATTTTGTTTATTCTCTCTAGGGAGAATTTGAAAAACTTTGTTTTTTGGAGTTTCATCCTTCTTTTTATTCTTGTTTGAAGCAGATGTTTTGTTAGAAGGATCATTGGTTTTCTTGCTTCGAAGGTTATATTGACTATGAATTTCGTTTGTAGAAGAATCATAACCTTGTTTAAAATCAAAAGATTCATTAGAGTTTAGTCTGAGTTGTTGAAGCTCAACTATTTCTAAATATTCTTGAGTGAGGAAAAGGGTATTGATTTCATCTATCCCCATCACTATGTTAATGTCTTCGTCTTCGTCATCATGATCAAGAGAACTTTCAGCATAGTTCTCTTGAAATGGTGTTCTTATGTTCTGATCTGGAGTAGCATGTTTAGCCTTTCTAGGATTTTTGTTTTTCCAAAAATTTGGATTTCTTATTTGGGGTTGATTGTCCCAAGCAGGCTTTATTTCCATGTTATCTAATATATCTACCACTCTGTCTAAATTTATGTCAATAAGATCTAATTGTGTTTCAGAATTTGATGTTTCCTCTTTTATAGTAACCCTTCTTTCATTTCTCAGTCTTGATTTTCTGTCTAAGATATTAATTTCTACACTGAGAGCATTCAGTTGCATGTGTTCTAGAGTCTCTGCATCTCTTTCTCTTAGATGGTAGGCCATATCTACATCAAAACAATCAGGGAATTTGAGGAGCATGGAATATGGAGTGGGTTTAAGATCTGCAGGAATAGAATTGTAGATACTGTTGTATCTAGTGCAAAAGTCCTGAACTGACTCAGTAGGATTTCTCTTCATGGACTCAGATTATGATAAATTTTGTAAAGGATTTTTATTTTTCTCCCATTTATTTATAAAGGCTCTATGAAATGCATCTAAATCTCTGATACTACCAGCAGCTAAATTCTTAAACCATTTTTTTACTTCTCCAGTTAGACTTTGGGCAAATATTCGCATTTGAACATCAGCTTCATCTATTTCATAGATATCACAAAAGTCATTCATTTTGGTTACATGTTGTTGTGCAAAATATTGTGAGAGACCATCAAATAAGGGAAATTTTTTTTGATATCCATCTAGCATATCATTGAGAGGTTGGGGTAAAACCATGGGAGCATATCTGGCTACCATGGCTTGGATTTTTGCTAAACTGGGAGGTATAGTAGTAGTGGTAGGAATAGTGTTGGTTATAACAGTTGATGAAGTAGTACTTATATAACTAGTAGATGAAGTGGTAATGGATGTGGTGGACTAAGTAGATGATGGGAATACTATCTTAGGCTGCACAGGCAACTCAAGAATGAATGGTTTTGTGGATAAACATGCGATGGATTGAGGATATGATGAATATATGATCCTAGGCTGCAAAGGAAACTCAAGACTAACAGGCTCTGTGGGTGAACTGATAGTGGAATCTATAAATGAAGTGGCAACATACAGAGTTGAATCAACTGATGGAAAAATTGTGGTGTATAATTGAGAAACTGGAGGCTTAAATTGAGACAAAAAATTGGCTAATTTAATAGCTTCATCAATGTCTTTAATTTGTGTAACATTAACCCTTTCTACTGGACTTTGACTTTCAGATTTGTCTGATTTTATTGATGCTGAAACAATTTTCTATTTCTCATTCACAAAAGAAGTAAAAACAATATCTATAACAGTTTCCTTTAAATCAGTTTCAGATTTATTTCTAAACATATCAATGAATAACTAGTAAAAAACAGGGACCTTTTGACACTAATCTTGTTAAGCTTTCGTAGTTAATCATTTAAGACAAAAAACATGTAAATGTATGTATGGAACTTAGAAAGCTAAACAGTGAAAACAGGAAAATCCTTGACTTATCTGATCAACACAAGAATCCTGAGTTATGATCTCTGTTTGACTTAGTTCCAATCTGTTGCTTTACAAATCAACTCACACAAAATCCCAATGTATTCAGCAAAAATGTCTATAGTTGTCTTGAAAAATTTTATTCCACCCAAAATATTTCAAAGAGAGAAGTATTTATACAAATTGATTGTTTACAAAATATCTAAGAGATATGAGAGAATATCTCTAAGCAAAAATAAAGATTATTACATAAAAAGGGGGACAGCTGCCCAACAAACTGGCAATCTATCCTCTTATCAAGAAAAAATAGGACTGATTTATCTTATCGAAATGGATTTGTTGATTTTTTGTAGGTGCTTGTTCACACTTGGAAACAATATCTTGTTAGAAGATAGATTGGAAGACAATCTTTCCAATTTGCATCCTTTAACCTGTGCTTCACCTTTGATCCTCTTTCACGTTGCCACTTTTATTATTTTACTATTGTAAAATGAAGAATTGCAACAGTAAATATTGCTTTGACTGTTCTATTCCTGGATACTCTTTGACTCTACATTTTCACCTGATACACCTTCACTGCAAAATTGTACCCTTTGAAAACTATAAAAATTAAATTATGACTGCACCTGTTCTGCTACATCTGCAATGCTATTATAACCAATCAGTAAATACATATCATTCCTCAGCATTGGGTATTTTCATACCTTTCAATTTCTTGTAGCTCTCATCACCATCACTGTATTTTTCAAAGTTTTGTTTTATAGAAAACATGTGTTTGATCTCATTCTGTAAAAAGAAAAAAATTTCAAAATATTGTAAAACCACTTTACCACTTGGGGAACCTTGTGGTAAAGGCTTGCTGACTTGTTCCTTGGCATGAGCTCTGATTTTCTTGTCATAATCAGTCTGGACCATCATTTCTTCATGGAAACCATGTATATCTGGAAGACCTTCGTCTTGTAAAGTTGTATATTTTGGAAGGAACTTTATGATTGATAAGTTCATGGTTTCACTTTTCTCCTCTAAACTATTCATGATATTTCTCTTGGTTATGACTTTCCTTTTTTGCAGAATAGTTTCATTCCTATCATGAATGTTTATTTCCTCCAATTTAGCTCTATTCTTGTTGTTCAAGAATCCAATAAGCCTTATAGCTTGTGAAGGTTTATCTGCCAGTTCTGCTTTAGTTTTCTGAATTTCTACCAGTGTTGCTTGCAAAAAATCTCTTCGCTAATAGATAAATTGTATTGAGGGCCACTATAAATGAATGGCTTGAATTATATTATCCCATAGGTGATTTTTGATATATGCTACCTGATCACTGAAGTTTACCTCTTTCTTCAAAGTCTTTATCTTTTCTTCTAAGGCCTTTTGTTGTGTAACCAGCTCCAAAAATAGAAGAAAAGAGATATCAACGCCTTAGAAATAAGCCACTTCGAGGGGGAAACCTCCAATACATTACATAAATGAACAATTCTTGGATGATACAATTTACAAAACCTCCTTTCTATATATAGGAGTCCATGGGGCCATAATGTAATCCTAGCCGACCTAACAATAATAAATTAAGGGCATAATAATAACAAAATGGGGGTTACAAGGGTACAATAATAACAATAAGGGGGTTACACTAACAATAATAAGGGACTATACTAGTAATATAGGGACCTAACATGCCCCTCTCCTTCAAAAAAGTGTTGTCCCCAACGCTTGAGTAGCTCTGGGTGCTTCTGTATAAAATTCTCATCCTCCCATGTAGAATCTTCAGTGGGTAAGTTCTTCCACTTGATGAGATACTCTGAAATTGATCGATTCCGTAGTTGTCGAGTTCTTGTTTCCGTGACCGCTTCAGGTTCCAATATGATTTTTCCTTCCTCATCAAGTTCTGGAAATATTGTTTAAACTGGAAGATTTTCACCTATAACCTTCTTTAAGCATGAAACATGGAAAACTGGATGTACTCGCGAAGAAGCAAGAAGTTCCAATTTGTATGCCATAGTACCAATATTTTTCAACACCTTGTAAGGACCATAGTAGTTTGGCGATAATTTATTATCCTTCTTAGCTTGCTTGAGGGACATTTGTTTGTGTGGTTGTGGCCGTAAAAAAACCCAATCTCCTACATCAAAACTTCTCTCGCTATGATGTTGATCTACCTGTTGTTTCATTCGATTTTGTGCCAAATTCAAGTTACCCATTAAGAGTTGGAGAACTTATTGCTGATGCTCGATGTGATCTTCCACTGCTTGAACCTTCGAGTTTTCCCTTAAAGATGATATGATGGATGGTGGATGATATCCATAAAGTGCCATAAATGGGGTCATTTTTGCTGCAGTATGGAAGGAAGTGTTATACCACCATTCAGCGAGAGGTAACCACTTGACCCATTGTGTTTGTTTATAAGATACAAAACAATGAAGATATCCTTCCAAAAATTTATTTACTATCTCAGTTTGACCATAATATTGAGGATGATAAGATGAGCTATGAGCTAATTGAGTACCCAAACAAGAAAATAACTCCGTCCAAAAATTTCTAGTAAAAATGGGATCTCTGTCACTCACAATGACCCTTGGGCTTCCATGTAGCTTTTGAATCCTGTCCATAAATGTAGTAGCAACTGTACTTGCTTTAAATGGATGAGATGATGCACAAAAGTGTGCATACTTGGTAAGTTTATCAACTACCATCATGATGACACTCTTTCCTTCGGACTTAGGTAAAGTTGTGATAAAATCCATTGAAATATCCTCCCAACGTTGACTTGGAATGGATAAAGGTTGTAGAAGTCCCGGGGTCTTAATTTTTTCAACTTTATTCTGCTGGCAAACCAAACATTCCGCCAAAATTTTTTGAATATCAGATTTAAGGCCATCCCAAAAAAATTCTTTCTTCACCTTGTGGTAAGTTTTTAAAAATATTGAGTATCCTCCTAAAGGAGAAGTATGCAATTCCAGAAGAATATTTTGTTTTAGTTGGGAATTATTACAAAGATATAAGCAATCTTTGTACCATAAGGAATCATTTTTCCAACTAAATGTATCAGATGTATTAGGATCTTGCTGCAACTTTTCAATGAGTGTCCATACATATTTTTCCATCTTCCATTCATCTCTTGCTTCGGTTATCCAATTTGGTTGGATAATAGAAATGGCACAAAGCAATGCTTCCACCTATTCATTCTTTCTTGAGAGTGCATCTGCAACAACATTAAGCTTTCCTTTTTTGTAGATTATTTAAAAGTCATAACCCAACATCTTTGTGACCCATTTTTGCTGCTCTTCTGAAGATAGTCTTTGCTCCAAAAAGTGTTTAAGACTATCATGATCATTTTTTACCTTGAAGTGTCTTCCCATTAGGTAAGATTTCCATTTCTTTAGTGCATGCAGTATTGCTAACATTTCCTTCTCATAAATAGGTTTATGAAAATACTTTCCTTTGATTAGACGACTTTCAAAAGCAATGGGTCTTCCTTCCTACATTAAAACCACACCAATTCCATTTCCTGAGGCATCACATTCCACAATAAATGTTTTTGTGAAGGCTGGAGTAGCTAAGACCAGTGCTAGGCACATTGCCTCTTTAAGATGTTCAAAGGCCTTAGTTGCTTCAGGAGTCCATGAAAATGCATCTTTCTTCAATAATGTTGTTAGAGGTGTTGCTATTCTCCCATAATTCTTAACAAACTTGCGATAATACCCTGTTAAACCGAGAAATCCTCGCAACTGCTTTATAGTTGTGGGGACTTTCCATTCCTTAATGGCTTTAATTTTGTTAGGGTCTACTTTAACACCCTCGTGAGATACAATATGACCCAGATATTCCACCTCTTGTACTCCAAAGAAACATTTGGATATTTTTGCATATAATTGTTTCTCCTACAATAGTTTGAGCACTTTGTCAACATGTTCAACATGATCCTTCCAAGACCTGCTGTAGATTAGTATATCATCAAAAAATACTAGCACAAATTTTCTAAGGAGGGGTTTGAAAATGGAATTCATCAACCCTTGAAATGTAGAAGGTGCATTGGTAAGGCCAAAAGGCATGACCAAAAATTCATAATGACCCTCATGAGTTCGAAATATTGTTTTTGGAATATCTTAGGTCTTCATTCTAATTTGATGATATCCTGAACGAAGATCCAACTTGGTAAAATAAATTGCTCCATGTAATTCATCCAATAAGTCGTCAATCACAGGAATGGGAAATTTGTCTTTAATGGTGAGCTTATTGAGCTCCCTATAATCTGGACACATTCACCATGATCCATCCTTCTTGTGTACCAATACTACAGGAGCAGAGAAAGAACTTTGACTAGGTTGAATTATACCCGCCTCTAACATTTTTGCAATCATAAGTTCAATTTCGCTCTTTTGGAAGTAAGGATATCTATAAGGCCTGATGTTTGGAGGAACACTTCCTGGAATCAAATGAATAGCATGATCATGATCACGAATAGGTGGGAGTCCTTTGGGAGTTTCAAACACCTTGGAATGATTGTCCAAGACTTGCCGAAGATCTGCAGAAATAGATGATTTTGATGTCGAAACTTCTAGTGAGCATAATTGTGCAATTACGCCTCGTTGTTCTTTATTTAGAAGTTTTTTCATGACATTAGAGCTTATTATCATTCCCGGCTTCCCTTCAATACCCCGTAATTCGACTTCCTTTCCTTCTGAAAAAAATTTCAAGAAGAGTTCTTGAAAATTAAAAGCTATCGTCCCCAAAGATTGTAACCATTGTACTCCTAGTACAACATCAACACCTCCCATAGGAATGGAAGGCATTGGACTAGTAAATACATATTCCCCCATGGTTAGCTTGATATTATGGCATTTTCCAGAGCAATTTATAGTTCCTCCATTTGCAACCATCACTTGACATTCTGGTGCTGGTTATAGGAACCAATTTAATTCCTTGGCTACCTTACAATGAATAAAATTATGGGTGCTACCTGAATCAATCAACACTATTACCTTTTTCTTCTTGATTTGTCATTGTATCTTGAGAGTTTGAAGAGTGGTAATTCCTGCCAGCGTGTTACACGATATGGTCGGATTCATTTCTTCCTCTTCTAGGGCTGGTTCCAGGTGTATATCCTCTTCTTGTTCATTTTCTTCTTCCTCTTCACAATCTACGTAAAACAATTTCTTCTCAGCACACTTATGACCTTTAGTGTATTTTCTATCACAACTGTAGCAAATCCCTTTTGCTCTTTTTTCTTCCAATTTTTGTGGTGTCAACCTTGTAGGTTGTGGAAATCTAGGCGTAGCAACACTTCCTTCTTTATAGAATTCAGTGGTAGGCTTCCTTGTCGCCATAATTTTACATTCAACTTTTCTTGCCAACCTGAATGCCTTCTCCAATGAATCAGGTTCCAAAACGCGAACTTCATGTTTGATGTTATCCTTTAAAGTGCCTAGGAAGAGATCAATCATGTGTTCCTCTGTAAGATCAGTTACCCTTATATTCAATTTTCGGAAGTCCTCAATGTGCTGCCCCACTAAACCCTTTTGTTTGAGATTTATCAATTGGGTAAAGAAGGTGTTGCTCTTTGTATCCTCATAATGTGCTATCATTTCTTCCGTAAAAATTGACCAAGTAACAATTTTTTTACGGGAGCAAAGCCATCGATACCATACAAATGTATTTTGTTCTAAATGTAAAGTTGCAATGCGTACCTTTTGTGTGTTTTGCACGTTATGGAGATCAAAACATTGCTCCATCTGTAGTATCCATGTTACAGGATCCTTTCCATCAAACTTCCTCATATCCATCTTTGGAATATGGTGGTTCTTCCCGCCAACATTAGAGTTTATGAAATCACGATTAACATTTATTTTGTTCTCATCATGAGGTTCTTCTATTATCTTTTCACCATTAGGAAACCTTTCTTGTATCAACTTTGTCAAACCTTCCATGTCTGCTTTTAGAAAATTCTTCATGTTTTCCATTTTCTCATCGATCTTAGCTTCCATGTCATCCATCTTAGATTCCATGCCAGCCTCCATGCCATCCATCTTAGCTTCCACGTCTTTCTTCAAAACTTCCATTTCATTTTTTGTCGCTCTTTGCGAGAGTGAAATTTGTTGCACTTGCTCTTGTAATTTTGATAGATCATGTTGCAATTCTTCATCTTCATGAGTCATAGTAGACCATTCTGAAGGCTTAATGGGTGTTGAATTATTTTTACGGGGCATATTTTAGAACCCAATACTGATATATATTCTACAATATGCCCTTGGAATCAATTCAAATTGATTCTTCAAACAAGACTTATGCAATTCGGAAAAAAATACACACCTTTTTCTTGCTTTTGAAGAGCTCGATATTGAAATTGGATTATCTCTGTGATTGCAACACTTCAATATCTGAATTTTGGTACCAACGTAGCCCTCTAAATTATATTTTGAATGCCATAGGTCTGACCTGATTTGGATTCTCCAAGACAAAGTTGTGTCCAATCTCCCAAAATGACCGAATTATGGACTGGTTCAGTAGAGCAAACTTTTACGACTTTTGACGTGTCACTGTTTCGTCCTTTGTCTCTGAAATTGATAGCCAATAAAATACAGTCCGTGTAATTATGACCACTTTTTATGGCACTCCAATCTGATGCACAGAGAGAGAGTTATTGAACTTTTCCCACGGTCACCTCTTTGAGATGAAATTTAGGAGCCTGAAAAAGCACTACCTTCCACAGATCATATCTCCAAAAATATTGCGAAGAAAGATTTGAAATTTCCTGACGAAATTCCTCAGGATTTCAGCTTCGCACCATACAAATTTCAGATTCTGAACCTTCGTAGAAAAAACATTATAGCGTAAATTCCACGATGACTTGTTTAGGAGCCTTAAAAAAGACCTAACTTCCATAGATCATATATCCGAAAATTTTGTGAACCAAGCTCTGAAATTTTTAGAAAATATTCCTCAGGATTTCGGCTTCGCACCCTAAAAATTTCAGCTTCTGAAACTTTGTAGAAAAAAAAGTTATAGCGAAAATGCCACGATGACCTGTTTGGAGCAGCGAAACCCTAGAATCCAAAGCTCTGATACCAAATGTTGTGTAACCAACTCCAAAAATAGAAGAAATGAGATATCAACGCCTTAGAAATAAGCCACTTCGAGGGGGCAACCTCTAATACATTATTAATGAACATTTCTTGGATAATCACAATTTTACAAACCTCCTTTCTATATATAGGAGTCCATGGGGCCATAATGTAATCCTAGTGGGCCACAATGTAATCCTAGCCGACCTAACAATAATAATTTAAGGGCATAATAATAACAAAATGGGGGTTACAAGGGTACAATAATAACAATAAGGGGGTTACATTAACAACGATAAGGGACTATACTAGTAATATAGGGACCTAACACCTGTACTCTCTGTTCATGTCCTTTAGAAGTTATTAAAGAATTCTTGTAGGAAGACTCAAGACTTTGATTAGTCTTTTTCAAAGTGATGATTTCTTTGTTTTTCAGTGACATTTATTCCATATATTGAACTATATATGTTGTACATGTTGCTCGCTGTACTTGTGATGTAGATGATCCAGTGGCAGAGGTATCTATAGATGTTATTGACACTGCAGCTGCCAATACTCCTTTTGGTGCCAAATGCTCTGCTAGTGTAGAAGGAACAACATTATTGATAGTTGGAATGACTATAGGAATGGAGACCTCATTTTCTCTTTTCAATGTTTCATTTTCCTTCATCAAAGTTTCTATCTGATTCTCCATTTCTTTGTTTTGGGCTGTCATCTTCAGTACTAGCTACATAATATCATCCTTTTCTTTTTTTTGTTGAAGAATCTCCTTTTCTTGTGGATGCTCACTCTGTGGAAGTTTAAGTTGCTTTCTTAAGGTAGCAATATCTTCATTCTTTTGCCTTATGATTGTCTTAGCAACTTCAATATTGGAGGGATCCAATCTAGTTTCTATCACCAAATCTTCTAAGGACTTGATCCTCAAATACTTAGCATGTAGAGATGTTTTATCTAATTTCATTTGAGTTTGTAAATTAGATACAGTCTTTTGAATCATGGTAGCACTCATGGTTTTTTTAACTACCTTTGAATACATCATTTCAGTGGTGCTTCTGTGGAATTCAATCTGATCTAATTCATGTATGGTATCAGTGTCCATCTCTACATCTATTTTAGTATAATCAACAATTAACTTTGGATCTGCAATGGTGGGTTTCAGAAATGACATGATCATCTTGTTGGTGGAGTAATCAAAAGAAGTAAGCAATCTGTCTTTGTTTCCTAGCTTTTATTTAAGGAATTTAGAATAAACCTCATTCTTAATTTCCTCATTTCGTCCTCTGATTTGTTTGAATTTTTTCTGGATGTCTGAATCTGTCTCTTTTGTTATTTTGGAAGAGGAGGGAGCTTCTGAATTTACATACATTTCCACTATTTCTCTGTCTTGTTCCTATGTTAACACCTACTCTTTTTTATTTTCTTTAAGTGTCTCAGTGATAATTAATGTGGCCTCATCATCTGTTTGTTGATCATTGTTGTTTGTTTGATCTTCATTTTCATTTTCATCTATCTCTATTATCTTTTCTTTCTCAGTATCAGTCATTTTTTCCCTTTTGTTGTAAATAATTTAAATTTATTTTCTGTAATGGTCTCTGCTATATAGCCTTCTTCATTCCTGGTCGTTTTTTTTGAAGCTTCTATTTTATCACTGACTGTTATTTCCTGTGAATTATATGTTTGTCTCTCCATATCTATATTGGTAGAAGGATCAATCAATGTATTTTCTACCCATTCCATTTTATTTGCATATTTTTCAATTTCTAGTCTGGACTCATGAAAGAATGGTGTTAATTTGCATTTGACCCTTATGTTACTCAAAATGCCTTGAGGATCATATTTCCAATAAAAGCTTTCTTGGAATTTGAATTCTGATAATTTGCTGACTGTTTCTTTCAAGGAATCCCTGTTATTTACTCTGAAAGGACCTATTTTATTTTTCAGTTTAAACTGTGTCTTCTTTTTGAAAGCCATAAAATCCACTGCATATGCATTCAAAATTTGCCTTAAGTAATCCAAAGCAAAAACTCTGATAGTTAGAAATTTGGGAAATTTACAAGGGGCCAGGTTTGCTCAAAATATCCTTAGTTCTATGTGATTTTCATATAGGTACCAGTCACCTACTTTTCATTTTTCAGACAACTATAGAATTCTCTTTATTTCCTCATTAACCCTTGGTTTCTTTGTCTTGTTCAATAAACTCATGGCTGGTCTAATAAACAAATATGTGAATTCCTTATAGCTGAATTCATTTCCATCTTTTCTGAGTAATGAAGTCCAAAGTACCAATGAAAGAGGTTTGCCTTCAACATTGATCTTCTGCAATGCAATTGGGAACTATTCTGCATGGAAGAAGAGGAAGAGGTGGAATAGATATGATGAATATCTAAAAACTCCTTCGTCAGGAAACTTGGTCAAATGATAGTGTATATTATCAGAAATGAATCTGGAAAATTGAATACCATTGCAGGAGGTTTCCCTAGGGACAAAGTAGAAAGGAAACCTAGAATTTATGCATCAGTGAACTCATCATTACAATAACCTTGAATGAAGGAAATCATAGATATGATTTGTCTGGAAAATTCAGGAAAATCAGATGTGGAATAGGGTGGATTTACTTTTGGGAAATCAACATGATTAGGGATGAACTTCTGAAGAATCATAAACTTCCTAGGGAAATCCAAGTCTAAATATAGCTGAGTTAAATCTTCAATGGATAACGATACTACTCTTGGATCATGGTTCAGCTTGAGTATTTAATTAATGGATTATGTAGTTATAGAAAACAAGACCTCTCTATCTCTGTTTACAATACATCTCTGGTCAGGGACATAGTGTAATTGGCATAGTCTAATCAAGTCTTGAGCTAGATGAGTGATTGGGACCACATATTTAGGAATGTTTGAATCCCATAAAGATATATCATTTTCAACTTTCTTCACAAATTTCTCATGACACCAGTTATGCACTTCAAGTAGATAGAACTATAAAGTAGCATTAGTAATTTTCTAGTCTAAATCAATCAAGGAATTGCTCTCTTCAGAAGTAATAGGTGGTTGCAAAGGTCTGACCACTTCAGTAGAATCAACTGTTAGGGCTGGGGTAGGCTTATTTATTTTAGAAGATTCACGCCTTGGAAGCTTGCTTGAGGCAGATTTTTGGGTTTTTGGACCTATAGTCTTAGGGGTGACCTATTTTCTTGTCATTATGGGGAAAACTAAGCAAGATTAAACTATTTTCTTAGTTAATTTTGAAAACAAGGGCCAATTGAGTGAATCTAGGAGAAATTTGGGAATCTGGGCAAGGGTTTTGGGATGAAAACAAAGGTTTTCAAGGTGCAGAAGACTGAAACAGGGATTCAATGGCTCTTCGTGTAATTTAAATAAAATTGAACCGTGGAAATTGCCTTCAGATGGACAAAAATGGCTTTAAAACAGAGTTAGGAGAAATCACAAATTCTAGAAAAAAATTGCCAGGGTACGTCCTATTTTTTCAAGGTTTGGGTATTTCTCAGATTGACAATTATCTTCTTTTCTGCAATAAAATAGATACACAGTTTTAATTTTGATCTTTGAATGTATAAATTGGCGAGTTTTAGAATATAGATAAATACCTTTTGGAGGTATTCTAGTGGTCGAGGAGGGTTTTTAGGTTGGTATCGGTCTTCAAAATGGTCGCAGTGGTTTCTATGGCGAAGTTCTGTGGTGAAATCTACTTCAGGGGGGGAAATTGAACAAAAAAGGTTTCGAACTGAAGTCTGAGCATGATTTATTAATGTTAGGAGGCACAAAAGATAAGAAAACAGCGAAAAATTAAGGTGAAAACCTTATATTTTATTAATATGAAATGCATTGATGGCAGGTCACAGTTAATGGTAGGAGCAGTTTTGCTTTGAATGCGAAAACCATTCAGCGGTATTGTGTGGATTTTAGGCTGTAAGCTGTATTTCTGTTTCAGAATGCGATCGAATAGAAAACTGACACGTAGCTATGGATGGTTTGGGAAAACAACTTTTATTGCGTAAAATTTTTCCAACTGCGCCCGATCATTTTCAGCGTGCAATATGGAATGTGCGCCATCAGATCACGATGGATGAACTGAAGGGTCGGGATCTTTCGAAAAGTTGCAAGGAAATAAGGTGGGATCAGGCTTTTTGATATGCGTCGTTGATTTGGTAAGTGATGATCATCTGTTTAAAATCAATGCGATGAGAAATGGTGAGGCTGGAGGCCGCTTGATCGCACTCAATACGGATCATTGGATTAGGATTATAAAAGTGATCGGAGGGTTCGGAATGAACCCGAGGGTGCTGGGTGTTTGTATTGAATAATAAGTTTATATATAGGGTAATGTGCATGGGAAAGGTTAATGGGATTTTAACCAAGGTTTAATATTCATATGAAACAAGAGGTTTCATATATCGTGAAATGGAAAAAGCTTAAGGCTTTTAACCTTAGGTTAAAGTACGTGGTAAATGGGAGTATAAGTATTCTTTTTCTACGTTATTTTAAATGCAAAGTATGTAAATAAAATGCGCCTTTTGCAAATTTAATTATATTATATAGTTGAATATTTATTTAAAGTTATAAAACTATAGGGGAGCGGGGATATTTTATTATGGGTAGTTTTATATCATAGCGATAATTTCGGGATGTATTTTCGACATGTGAGTAATATCTTTGGTATAAAAAGCATATAATAAGGGGTTTTTAGGGATATTAAATTAAAAGGAGTTATATTAATAGGACTAGGATATTTTATAGGTAGTTAATAAAATAAGTTAAGTATTAATATGAGAAGGGACAATGAATACTCAAAAATTCATAAATAAAACTAAGGAAAGTGAAGATTAGAATAAAGTTTCGTTTTCATAACTCATTCACTTTTAATTAGTATATCATGTTTTTTGAGGGTTTTATGCTTTGTAAAATGGAGGAAGTTAATCAAATGGGCCTTTACGTAACATTTTAGTAAGAAAAGAATTCTCACTTATGAAGTTAAATGGTGATGAGTGCATGAAGGGTAAATGATCCGATCTTCATGATTAATGTAGAAACTTAACATTTTCAACTAATCAGTCATGGATCCTTGGGTCCGGTCCCAATAGAAGTCAAGGAAATGCCTTGAGCCTCTTTGACTGATAGTCTAGAATATCAAATTGCTATGGGGAGGGGAAATTAGTTATTTCTAGCCTGGTGAACAATATTTACAATGATGTTTCCCACCTTCTTCTACCTACCCAGTCATATCTTCTAACATTTTTTCTTCTATTTTAATCGGGTGCATTTGGGCTAGCAACCTTACAACATTATATTCTTTTTGAAAGCAGTAAACTATCTAGTTATACACTTATTTCATCCAAGAATCCAAATTAAACTGTTGGATTCTTTTTGTTCTCTACCTAACTACTAAATTGTCATGATTAAACTATATGAAAATTCTTTATTCACTATCTATAACATTTCAAATTGAAAGATGACAAGTCAAGATTAAATTTTTTAGCTCATCACAGATTATGGAATTTATTGACACTCTGCCATAATCAACTGCAAGAAGTAAAAGTAGTGGGATTTAGACTTGCACACTTTCATGTTTTATTCATATTTTTTTCTTTTGGGGTATATTATTTTTTTTAAGTCCTTTGATTTTTCTTTTAGGACTTATTACCCTCTTTTTTGATTTTTTATTTTTAACAAAATATGGGAAAATAACTTGCAGAAAGCAAATTTTGTACATATTTACAAGACTACCATCAGTCTAGTCAAAATTATGAATCCTATATTTATAGGTTACTAACAGGTATGATATACGATATACCCAAGAAAGGGTTCTGTGGTGTTTCCCAAAAATGAGGCTGTTATTTTTTTTGTTCTACCCCAATGAAGCATCAGTATACCGATGCCATGCATCCTCGGAAGTGCGACATTACGAATCATGGGATGTGGTGTGAGAATCGTCGAAACAACGACACTATTAAGCATCAGAATTGTGACAGTAAGAAGTATCGGTTGGGGTATGATTAATCATCAAAATTGTGATGCTTATAAATGTCAGTTGTGGTGTTGTTAATTTTCGAAATTGCGACACGTGTACAACGTCGGAACAACGAAGAATTTTAAACCATTTTCCTCTTTGGAATTGCGATGCTTAGAAACATTGGTTATGGTGTCGTTAATCATCATACTTGCGAAATGTTTGCAACATCAGAACATCGACGAAATTTAAGCCATCAGTAGATCGATGAAGGTTGAAACGTTGGAATAGTGATGAAGTTTGAAACGTCGGAAGAGTGACGAAGTGTGAACTGTTGGAAGAGTGACGGCCACTTTGAAACATTGAAATTGTGACAGTACCAAATAATGTTAGAAATAGTGTCGCTCTACCGATAGTTAAGTCAAGTGTCAGAATTGCAATGCGATTAGAAGCAAAATTTTTCCCCCACCTCAAATTGTCGCTCTTGGGATGCCTCTGTGTTGCAAGAGCGACATTTTGGCCATAAAAAATTGGGCCAAATGTGCTAGCATTTCCTCATGAAGGAAATACTAAATCAATTCTAATTAATGGAATTGTGGATAAACTTATTAGACCAAAGTAAAGAGGCATCCTTGGAGAGGAGAATGAATATATAGAGATACTTATTTAAAGTCTCATGAACTATTTGGGAAATTTAAATAAACCTAAGAAGTTGATGTGTAAGGCATAAAATAAGGCCACAAAGGATTATTATTTTAAATCAAATGATATTCTTGGGAAAATTATAACTGAAGAACCAAATCAAAAAAATTTCTACCAGAGGATATGAAGCATAATGTTCTATTAAATAAAATCAGAGTGAATATCATGTACAATTCATAATTTAAATTTTTGGTAACTGGTTCAAAGGGCCCATTGGTGTAGATAATAGGGAAAATTGGACTAGTGGATAATGTTAAAGGAAAGAGAAGAAAAAAAATTCATATGCAATACTTGAGAAACAAGAAGAAAAATTAGAGTTTTTGGAAAATTTGTTGAGAGTACCTAAGCGAAGAGAAGGTATTACATCAAAAAATGAATCATGTTCACAAGTTCCTAACAATGAAGGGATTCTTACAACATCTAAAGAACCAGAGGTAAATCTCAATTTTAAATTTCGTTATGAGGTTGTAGGTAGTGTTGATGAACATGAAAATGTGATTAAAGAAATAGAATATGAACTATTTATTGAATATTAAATTGAGCCTCAAGTACAACATTCAAAGAAAATTTTTAGAGATTTTGAGAAAGAGATGAGAGGTTTAAATAAATGGTTGGCAAGAGATACAAGTAATGAGGGTTGGAAGCACAAAGTTTGAAAATTAAGTTGATTTTGAGGAACAACTTAGAGTGCCATACAATCGTGGCATGCATGAAAATAAAATGAAATAGTTGGTGAGCAACAACAACAACCCATTTCAGTGAGGAGAAAAATTATATATAATGTAAGAAAAAGATGAATAAGGCATCCAATTGTCTTACAAAAAGATGTATTCTATGGAGGAGGAGAAACATAAGAACTATGAAATTGTTATGAAAAAATTTAGAGAGGACCAAAATTATTTTCAATTAAAATCTAGATTGCATGTTGAAATAGGGAGACTGCATAAACTTATGCTGAAAGTGTTAGAGAGAGTTCATATTGATGTAAGAAAGGAAGTTAGCAGCAAGAGAAAAATGAATGTACAAGAGTGCATAAATAAGGTTAATGGAAAGATGTAATAGAAATTTTGGAAGGCTTGGACTTGGAAGGTAACAACAACAAAATCACTTGAATAGGAGCATAACAAAACACATGATTGTCTACAGTATGAAGTTTGGGATCTAGGAGGATTGGTTCATTAAAGGCTTATGACTAAGAGGTCATAAATTTTCTACCTTAGGAGTATGATGCAAGAGTGCATGAACTTTCTATTCATTTTTGAAAAATTGATGCTTTTTGGAGATAAATATTCAAAAGGGGCTTCAACATTTAAAAAAAAGTCTAACTTTTTCTTTGTAAATATTCTTAGTTTCTTTAATTATTATAGAATAGTTTTAGAAAAGCTATGAGTAGGAGATATTTTTTCCTTAAGGAAAAAGATGATTTACCTTGAAAATAATGAGAGATTTGGGGAATAAAACAGAAAGTGATTTATGGATGTAGAAAATTGTATTTTTTTGTAACTTTTTATTTAATCATTGTAATTCTAAGTGCAAAGCTAATGACCAAATGAATATGAAATCAGACCATAGAGAGTGAATAGAGATAAAAAATGTTTCTAGGTATTTGAATGTACATGGTTTTTTTAGTGAAAGTGATTAAAATAATCTTTATGTTCATGCTTGTATCTGTGTATTTGTGAATGAAAAATTTCATTATTTGTGTGTAATTTGGAATTAAAGGGTGTTTAAGTTCTATTTGAATATTGAAAATCATAATAGATTAACTTTAAACTTTGTCATGAATGAATGGTACCAATTCAATAAGATATTAGAGACACTCTATGTAGTAGAAGAATTTTTGCATGTTAGATGATTCTCCATGTATTACACTTGGAGGTTCTGTAATATAGTATGTAAGTTGAGAGCATGAGTGATCAATTATTTCTCGGTGTGTTAAAATGGTATTGTAAGAATAAGGTGTTTGCATTGGAATTGGTTGATAGGAATGAAATCGACACTGAATGTTCCTTGGAATTATGGGTGAGGTTTCGATGTTGGGGTTTTGTGGGAATATGTGGAATACCTTGTAGTTGGGACCTTAGATCTCATAGTTGGTTTGAAAAAAATTAAACTCCAACCAAAGAAACTCATATATCAATGTTAAACAATGAGTTGGAAGTTGTCCATGGAAATTTGCATGTGTCCAACATAGGGTATATTCTGTGAATTTGAAGAATGTGATTTGAATGGGCACCTATTTTTGGTAGAGTAACGATGCTAAAAACTAGAGAAATTTAAAGTTGTAGGAAAATTTAAGGATGTGATTTGAATCATATTTATATTCATATGAAGTTAATGATCATAAGGAATATGGGCACCTATTTTTAGTAGAGTCCCGATGCTAAAAACTAGAGAAATTTAAAGTTGTAGGAAAATTAAATTTTCCTGCTATCATCTAGGCTTTATAACTAAGTGGTATTAAGGTGAGAGTAGCACATTTTGAGTACCTCATAATTTTAAAAATAATTTGGAATTTTATTTTATTTAGGATGGTAAAGAGGAATTATTCCTCTCTTTTTTTGGTATATTATGGGTAATTGAGAAAAATTATTGTTATCTTCTTTATCTAAGCTCAATTCCTATAAGTTACATCATGAACTTTATTTTCATGAATTTGAAACTTATTATTTACTGTTAATAGTCCTAGAAGATGAAAACAAATATATTTTTCCAATGTTATACAATTTATTAAAACAAGAAGTTGAAATTAGACATTTAAAACCACATGTTAAGTTAGAAACCATTTCAAATTAAATAATGAAATAAATGAATAAAAAAGATAGCCATAAATAATATTCGATATACCTAAGAAATAAAATTTGAAAAAGTGTATGGTTTAAAAAAATAAAAAATAAATTAAGAAATTGAATGAAAATAAATAAATAAAAATATTAGAAAGTAAATAAGAATATTTTTTAATGTTTTTGGATGTGAATTATGTGTAAGTGTCTAAAACATAGAATATTTTAAATAAACATACCACTCATTATAAAGGATAATAAAACTATAAAGTAATACTTATTAAATAAAATTTAATTAATATTTTCTTAGCTAAATTTTTTTTTTAAATGAAAATAAGAATTGAAAAAGGGAGAATATATATAGTGGTTTGTCACTTGTAAACCAAACTAGATAAAAACTAAAATTTAGAAATGCATAAATTAATTACTGATATTTATCAACTAATTAAAATTTTAATAATTTATCCTCCCTTATAACTTTAATAATTTATCCTCCCTTATTTGATGATTATTTTATAACATCCTTTTCTTTATTACTTACTATCTTCTAGTCCCTTTTATTTTATTTTTACTTTTTAACTTTTCTTGTTTTTATAATTTTTTATATCCTCTACTGTATTATTTTCTTATCATAAATATACTATTTTTTTTTTTTTTAAATTGTTTCTTTTCATTTCATGCATGTTATCTTATTTTCATCCGTTCTAAATTTAACATATTCTCTCCACATGTTTTAGGATAGTTGGGATACTTAACCAATTAATTTAAAATTTATTTATTATATTATTTTTTAAATTTGATTTAAATATATTCTTATAATATATTCTGGATTTTTTTGAAATTTTAATTTATATTTTACTTCAAATTTATTTATATTTATATTTGTTTATCTAAGTTTATTATCCTATTCAGTTGAATTTTAATTACTATTTTTTCTTGAGTTCCAACTCTATTGTACCCAAAACTTCCTCGTTAATTTTCAAAGTTGCACAAGGTTTCCTTTAGAATATTTATGGACAGGGGAAGATAATCATGAAGGAAGAGAAAAGACAAATATCATCTCCAAAGTCACTCTCGACCTTTATTGTGAAATTAATGGTAACTAATAATTAAAATATATAATTTAATTGTGTTTTTAATTAAATTTTCTGAGCGACCAAATATGGAATCCAAATCTCACAACATCATTTAAATTTAGAAAAATGGTGCTCAAAATCTTGCAACCTAAAATCACAAGTGCTAATGAGTTGAATTAGGGACACCATCCCACCTTTCCAATAAATATCAAATCATCAAATCTCATTTGAACAACCTCATCACCCATGTGTAACTCATTTCACAAGCACTCAACTTATGCCTGCAATAATAATTAATATGCCATCCATATTATGTAACGTAATATCGTTGATGAATTCATATTTCAATATAAATGGTATTTAAAAACAATTTAGCATAATAATTATTTTTAATAATATATGCATCATAAAAACATTGAAATCATTAATAACATATTAATATCATAAGCTTCAACGCTATTTGAAATGATAATAAAAACATACACATATAAATCAATCTCTAATGTCCTCAAAGCATAAAATGCAGATCACAGTGACTATTTCATCTGTCAAAATAATATTGAAAATATCCACTCTCAAAACCAAAATTTAAGTACATTACCAATATACCATTCATTTATATTTTATTTTTTTTGAAATACAATTAAGTATAATTATTTTATTGAAATATTATATTATTTTTATTTTTTCTTCATTAACATATTTTAATATAATAAATACTAATTATATATCTAGAAACACTTTTAAATATATAAATTTACAATATTTTTTTGAATTATATATATATATATATATATATATATATTATAATTTAAATGTTAAAAAATATAATAATTAATTGATTATTATTATTTTTAATAATATAACAATATAATGTTTTTTATAATGATAGGTGGTCTTCTTAAATATTAGTGAGTGATGATTTGTTTTGTTAAGGAAGTTTGTCATGTGAAGGTCATCATTCAGAATGTTAGTGGTAAAAAACTAACCATGTCAAGATCATCATTCAAAAACTTTGTGGTAAAAAATCAAACATTATTTAGGTTAGATGGTTAGGCTAGATACAATAATCCAAATATGTTAAGATCATCATTCAAAAACTTTCAGGGAAAAAATGCAACCTCACTTAGGCTAGATGGTTAGGCTAGATGGAATCTCAAAGTCATCATTCTGAAAAACCATGTCAAGGTCATCAACAAATTATGTGATGTGAAGGTCATCATTCCGTGACTTTATGGTAAAAAATCCAACCATGTCAAGATCATCATTCAGAAACTTTGTAGTAAAAAATCAAACCTCCCTTGCTCTAGATGATTAGGCTAGATGCAATCTCCAAATATTCCTAAAATCCATGACAAGATCATCATTCAATAACTATGGTAAAAAATCTTACCTAACTTATGCTAAATGCAGCCTTTAACAACTTCAATACCTCTAGATAAAAATTTCTAAAAACATAAATAAAAATGAGTGAAATTGATTTTATTTAGATGTGAAAATAAAAATTTATGCCTTAACTACCAAATTGAATAAATAACGCTTTATTTCTATAAATTTAAAATTTATAAAAATAAAAATGAGTGAAATTGCTTTTATTTAGTTTGGAAAATAAAAAATTATACCTTAATTACCATATTGAATAAATAATACTTTACTTTTGTAAATTTAAAATTTATCTTTAATTTAATGATTATAAGATTATTGTAAATAAAAGAAGAGATTGGGCAATATCAAAGGTATTGAAGTGGCCCCGAACCTCTGGATCACTCATCTGCTTTTCGTAGATGACATTTTGCTTTTTGTTAATGGGAGTATAGAGGACTGCCGTGCTTTAAAGCTTCTAATGGATCTGTTTCTTAAAGCAACAGGGCTTCAAATAAATTTTCAAAAATCGACGATTACTCCATCTGGCCTTTCTGCTGATGAGATAGGACGAGTCAGAAGATTTCTGAACTTTGAAGTCCGTTCTCTACAGGAAAATTTCAAATACTTGGGTTTTCTTCTTAAACCTGATACCTACAGAATCCGGGACTAGAAATGGTTACTAGCCAAGGTCGAAAAAAGGCTAAATCACTGGAGTTTCAAATGGCTTTCGAGGGAAGGTCGCCTGGTCTTAATTAAGTCAGTTCTGATGGCTATTCCAGTCTACTGGGCCAGTCTTTCCTGGGTTCCAAAAGGTATCTTGTTCTCAATTGATAAATTATGCAGGAATTTCCTCTGGTCAGGATCTAAATAGGACACAGTCAGCCCCTGGGTTGCTTGGGATAAAATTTCGAAACCGAAAGAATGGGGAGGATGGGGAATAAAAAATTTGTCTTCTTTCGCAAAATCCTTGGCAGCCAAACTAGCGCGGCGTTTGATTTCTTCTGACTCTCTATGGGCCTCGGTCATCAAACGTAAATATATTACTCATGGTTCTGTCCTGGATTGGATCCGCTCCCCAGTGAAATCTACTAAAAATGCCTCTATTGTTTGGAAAGCAGTTGTGATGTCGGTTCAGACTATTGAAAGAGGGCTGGCCTGGCAGGTTGGAGATGGCTCTCAAGTACGTGTGGGCTGTGACCCTTGGGTTGGTTGCTCTATTAACTTCTCTCTTCCTCTGGCCCTAGTAAATTTTATTAATGAAGGAGGATTTTTCACTTTGAATCAGGTAGCTGATCCTAGAACAACTTCCCTTGTAAAACAAGGTTGGCTCACAGGTACAGATTTGCATTTAGATGACAGGTGGATGGATGATTGGAATCGTTATGTTGCAGACTTATCGTTTTCCTCTGTCAGAATCTCATATTCTTCCGATGAACTGCGCTGGGTCTATGCGCAGACAGGGTTTTACACCCCCAAGTTCAGTTACAAATGGCTAATGACGCAAGAAGGGTGGGGAGCCCCAAGCTGGTGGTCCAAAACTCTGTGGAAACTGAAATGCCCAGCCAAGAACAGACTTTTTTTCTGGTGTCACCTCAGCAATAAGGTGCCTACGTGGGATTTTCTTCAAAAGAGAGGGAAACAGGGGCCGAGTAGGTGTTCTCTGTGCAAGTCTGCAGAAGAAAATATTCAGCACCTCTTCCTCTTCTGCCCCTTTAATTCCAGCCTATGGGCTGAAACTTTGAGATTGACCAATATCCCCTTGAGGTGGCATGGTGAGGATTTTTCTCAGGCTTGGAAACACTGGTGGCAGGAGGCTCCAAATGACAAAGTCAGGGATTTTCCTCTTCTTATTGCTTGGGGAACTTGGATCGCGTGCAACAAGATGATCTTCAATGAGTTTCTTTTTTCTTTAGCCAGGCTGGCAGCAGAAGGAGAAGCTATTTTTGACAGCATTCCTACTCCTAATACAGGCTCCTCTCGCAATATACAGCCTGAGGATATCAATGAGTCATCTCCGTGGGCTTATTTCGATGGGGCTTCCGGTGATAATGATCTTTGTGGTGTTGGTCTTGTCATTCATCTTTCTCATGATAAATCCCTTCGTGCTTCAGTAGGCCTTGGACAAGGATCCAATAACTTTGCCGAGCTCAAAGCCCTTCACTTTCTTCTTTGTTGGTTGATTTCTAAAAATATGAAACAGATTCAAATTTTTGGTGATTCTAGGAATGTTGTGAACTGGTTCAATGGGACTCAGCAGTGCAGGAATTATATTTTGTTACCTTTGCTTAAGGAGATCCGTCGTCTTAAATTTTTTTTCTCTGAGATCTCTGTTGTTCATATTTACAGGGAAAGGAACCAGGAAGCAGATAGATTTTCTAAAGAAGGTGCTAAGCTTGATATGGGGACCTGGACAGTAAATGAGATGCTGAATGGGGCTGTTCATGATCGCGAACAACCTTCTTTTGATTAATCCACTGTTATTTTACTTCTGTTTTTGTATATATTTGCTTTAAAAAAAAAAACTCATAAACAGCTACTATTTGAGTCCAGAGCTGTTTTCCTTATGTAAGGAGGCTCTGGGCTCCCTTTTTGGTTATATCTGATATACTTTCAGGGATTGGGATAGTTTCTACTGCCAGCCCTTCTATTTGATAGTGGAGTCATGGTTTTTTTCAGTGTTTTCTTCTCTTTCTGCTCTCACTTCCTTTTTTCGGTTTACCGAGAGGTGATGAGTTTAAGGAGATGCACTGATGACTGTTTTGGCTTTTTTGGAGTTGTTTTGGCTGGTTGCTATGCATCACACAGGTGTATAAGCAGCCTTGTTACCATTTCCTTTTGAAAAAAAGGAATGGCTCTGTTTCGAAATGCTCTGCATATGTTCTGAAACTATCTATCTAATAGAAAGTTCGATCTTTTTCTGTGGAAAAAAAAAAGATTATTGTAAATTTTAAAATTTTAAAATTACTAAAAAAAAATAATAATAATAACTGCTTAAACTAAATAATATAGACCGTTATCTACTTTGGAAATAAATAAATAAAAAACATTTTTTTTTACAAAATTATAAATCGACATGCATACCTCACCATACATATCATTTTGAAACCACTAATTTGAAAAGATCTTCCAATTCCTTAACGAAAATAATACAAAATCGTCGAATGGAAATGGTTGCTATTTACTAATATCAATCTTTATGATAAGGACCACAATTATATTTTCAAAATCATATCTTATGATAAGGACAACAATAACATTTTCAAAATCATAGCTCCTTGCAACATACACACGATAAAAAAATTACTTTTGCGATATTTATAATTATATATGGATATAAATCTAATAATCTGAATTTCACAATTAAATTTGAGACTGTGGTGAATATGTTTATTTCCTCGGTTTAACATTATCCATTTAATGTTTTTCCATATATTAAATCTATTTTCAATACCCAATTTTTAATAACACAGATGTATCAAAATATTTACCAATCCTTAACTCTATTTGACATTTGAGCTTGTAATAATGTCACGATTTCATTTTACATTATAACTTGGATTGACTATAAATTTTTGTACCTATGGCATGAATATTTAACCCCGAAGGGACTGAAGCAGTTTCGAAGATATCTAAAATTGATTGTGTATTTATCATAAGAGTAATGATATATGTGCCATGGGTTCAATTTTTAATGTCAGATAAGGTTTATGGTACATTTTGTGGAAATTCATGTTTAAGTGGGGATACCTGCCCATTCAACCGCCGTTGGATCTAGGTTTAATGATCTACAACTACGATCTTAGAGCTTCGGCTTAGGGTAATGAACACTCCCAAAAGCCTAACTGATTTTTCGTTGTCAGTTCGGCTCTACACCGCTTCTCTCTACAACCTCTCCACAACCCTACCTTGCTCAGCTCTTCGATTCTTCCGCTCAACGCTGGAGGCCAAAATTCCTCTACATGTATGAGTTTACTCCCATAGCCCTCGAATAACTATTATTATACTTTCATGGCATATTTGATATCCTAGTCATAAATCTTATGTAGATTCTTCATTTTTTTTGCAGTTTATACAGGTGGTCTAGCAATTTGTCAAGGCTCTCCTCCACATCTGGTATCCTACTTTACGGTTATGGTTTAGGGTTCAGTTTTATGCCTTTTTTCATTTGAAATAGCTAGCCGCACACCTCGGAGGATGATTTTTCTACAGACAATGTTCCTTACATAGGATTTTCACTCGATTAGGCTTCTTTCGTTAGCTTAGATTTGGTTCCTCTGTCTTTTTCCCCATGTAGGGTTGTAGTTGTAGCCTGCGGAGAAAGTTGCTCAATTAACTGATTTTTGTCTCTGCCCCTTTAGTCTCACAATTAGTTCAGAAGTTAGAGGTATAAGTTCTAATCTGAAAGTCTTGTGTTGCAACAGGTAACCTACAACGGCTCAATAGCAAGGGTTAACGAATGTGTTTGCCCTTTCTCTGAAAACCTTCGATTTCCATACTAATTTCTGCTGGTTTCCCCTAACAGATACCTAAATTATTTTAACGTTCTCAACGTAAGACTTACGGGCCTAGCTTCATGAATTTTATGGCTTTTATGAATTTAGAAACTGGTTTTCTGGCTTGGTATTTCCATACAATTATGTTTTCATGTATTATCGGAAGCTTTGCTAGTGTAGACGTTGCATGCTATCATTTTCCTGGATTTTTGTTTTGTAAATTATTAAGGGTTACTCTAGGCTATCGGTCAAGCATCTGGCCTAGGATAAGAGGAAATATTCCTATGTGCAACATATTTTTTTGTATATTCTTTACTGTGGACATTACTTTACTCCGGTAATTTCAGTGATAATCTTTCGATTTTCATTTAGGTTTGGACTTATTCTTATAAATTGAATCGTTTCTTTTATCATTCTCTTGATATATATATGTGATATGTATACGTAAATGTACAAAATTCTATCTTTTCTTACTTGACTCAAACGATTGTTTGAAAGGCTTGTCATCATTCTTATCTATAGCAGATATTTAGCATTTTGTTCCTGTATTAGTTTCTACAAAAGAGGGTTATCTACATGGAATATATATGTCACTCTGGCTATTGAATTTTCTATAAATTTATATTTATATTACCTTCATACATACAGAGAATTTCCTTTTATCTTCTTTACTATTTCCAGTTCCTCGTTTAATTAGAGGTGTCTTAACCATGTGAATGTTGAGTTATTACCCCATAACTCTGTTGTTCATGTATATCATAGACTACAGGTCAACGACCAGATCTGGGGTCCGGGTTTCGACCTTGGACCCTGAACTAACAATTCTCCTAGTACATTTTATTATATTTTTATTTCTATCTTTGTTTAAATCGGTACTATAGTTACTGCTCACACTATTTTTCTTGAAAATCTAGCTACGACTTCAATATATTCTTTTGTTACAAAACCCACATATATATAATAGTTGTACTGTAATGTTTGGAATATGTTTACAAGAAATACAAATAATATTTAACTGCAACATTCCCAGTACGAATTTATTCATTCCATATTTTCAAGAAAATATTTCCTATGTTAAAAGAATCCTGTCTAAATATTTCTATATTAAATAATTCTTGCTAAACATCAAATTCAAGTTCTTACAATTTTTTGCAGTCATGTACTTATCTTGCTCCATAATATACTGATGATATCCTCCCTACCATGAGAGAGCCGATTATGTCCTCATATCCCCCCGTGCTCAACACCTGAGATGAGTAGATTGACATATAACCCAGAAGAGACCTCAGCTCCCTAGTCCAGTACTCTCCCTTTCCAAGGTTCAAGAACGTTGAGAATTTTCCACTGGTCACCACCAACTCAGGAATTTTCACTCTCTTTCTCTATTATTTTTTTCACAGAACAGAACCTGTCTTCCTCACTAGGATGTACTTTTATCCCCAGAGGAAAGGTAACTATATTAAATTATTTTCTGTTCATCCACTCTTAGTTCCTGGAATACTTTTATCATCAGTCTTTTCTTAACTTTTTATGGAAGCACTATTCCATAGTTAAATTTTATTTCAAAAAAAAGAAACGTAATTCATTTATGTTCATCATTCATAGCCCGTTCTCAAAAAAATGAATGTTTAGTTTCTTTTAAAATAAAATAACATAATAATTAGTTTTCACTTAAGCCAACTCTCACAACTTTCCCCTCTATAAGTAAACATCATCCTCGGTGTTTCATTCCAGCTCGGAAAATACTTATGGTTCTGCCTCACGCGTAATCCCTCATCTTCCTAGATAGCATCGTTTGAGCTGAAGTGCTTCCACTGCACTTCAACCTAGGTGTTGGCTCACCTATGAAGCATGATTTCTCTCTGATCGATTATATGATGAGGTTCACACATAAATTTTTTGTCCATTTCGACTTGCATTCAACAAAAAATTGAATTAAAATTTCATAAAACTTGGTATTTTAAGATATGTTTCTTTAACCTTACCCTACCTGAATGCTCTTCCAGTGGATTACATTCTTAGGGTCATGCACGTATCATTTTAGTAAAGGCACATGAAACATGTTGTGCACTCGGATATGGTTGGGTAAGGCCAACCGATAAGCCACATTTCCCACTCTTTCCAATATCTAGAAGGGTCTACAGAACTTGGGAGCCAACTTAGCCCAAGAGGCCCACCTTAGTGTTATTTTCCTCGGTTTAGTCCTTACATACACATGAACACCCAATTCAAATTCTCGATAAGTTCTCTTCTTATCTACATATACCTTCTGCCGATCTTGAGACGCTTTTAGATTTTGTCTGATATTTCTTACTTCTGATTCCATTTCAGCCAACATCTCTGGTCCAAACATCAACTTGGTTGCGGGGTTTCTCCAACTGATGGGAGTACGAAACGGTCGCCCATACAAAGCCTCAAAGGGGTTCATATTAAGAGACTCTTGGTAACCATTATTGTATGCAAATTCTTCCAGGTGTAGATACTCTTCCCATTTCGTTGGTTTCTCCATCACATACATATGCAACATATCTTCCAAGACTTGGTCCAACCTCTAAATTTGTCCATCTGTCTAGGGATGATAAGCGATGCTAAAATTTATTTGAGTTCCCAAACCTATAAATTGGGTCTTCCAGAATGTTGAAGTAAACTTCACATCCCTATTTGACATAACGGTCTTTGAAATGCCATGTCGTCTAATAATCTCTCTCATGAAGATATCTTCTATTTGCACATATTTGTAAGTAGACTGTACGGGTATAAAATGTGTTGCTTTACTCAATCTATCCACTACCACCATAATGGAGTCATCATGTCTTTTTTATCTTGGTAAACCAATAATAAAATCTAGGGATATAGCTTCCCACTTCCATTCAGCCACTAGTATAGGCTGCAAAAATCCAGCTGGGTGTTTATGCTCCACCTTAACTTGTTGACACTCCAAGTATTTGTTTAAGTATTCCGCAATATTTCTTCGCATACCATGCTATAAATAGACTTTTATAATTGATGTTAGCATTTTCTGGTATCCTGGGTGTGCTGCGTAATTACTGCGATGATACTCATCCATGATTGATTCTTTTAAACTCATTCGGTTTGAAATATATAACTTTCCTATGAAGGTTAAGAATTGATCCTTGTTATGTCCATAATCAGAAGGTTTTTCTTGTTTTTTTCTTCCTCCACTTGCTGCCATAAAAATTGATACTCTAGATCCTTCTCGGCTTCCTCTTTTATCTGATCTAAAAATTTACATTTGATTTGATTATAGCAAAGTTCATAAACACAATGCAATTTTCTTATTAAGGCATCCGCCACATGATTTTCTTTGCCTTTTACATGTTGTATATTAAAATCAAATTTTCTTAGGAAGGCATTCCACCTTGCCCATTGAGCATTTAAATATACTAGCTTAAAGTAGCTGGTTAGGCTGCTGTGATAAGTTTTTAACACAAATATTTTCCCTAGCAAGTAGTGCCGCCATACCCGTAGTGCATCCACTACTACTGTCAGCTCTAAGTCATAGTCTGAATATCGTTGTTGATGCTCCTTCAATTTCCTTGATTAATAGGCAACCAATCTTCCTTCTTGTGATAAAATTTCCCCAACACTTTCCTTACAAGAATCGGTAAAAACCTCAAATTATCTATTGGGGTCAGCTAATCTCAACACCGGGGCATTGGTCAACAAATGTTTCAACTTCTAAAAGCTATTCTGACACCCACTGGTCCATTTAAATATCTTCCCCTTTCTCTGTAAAGATTTAATTGGGAAGTAAATATTTGAGAATCCTTCAATGAACCGTCAATATTATAGAGCCAACCCCATAAAGGAACGAATATCCAGCACATTTTGAGGTAGTCTCCATTCCATAATAGTTTTAATTTTCTCTGTATTGACCACTATTCCCTTAGCGAAAATGACATGGCCTAGATATTGGATCTTTTCTTTGAAAAATTCACATTTGCTGAATTTCGCGTATAACTAATGTCTTCGTAATATCTCCAACACTATCCTTAAGTGCTCCTTGTTCTCTTCCATGTTTTTTGAATAAATTAAAATATCATCAATGAATATCAGAACAAACCTATCCAAAAAGGTGTGAAATATGCCAGGCATCAGCCTCATAAATGTTGTTGGTGCATTAGTTAATCCAAATGTTAATACCACAAACTCGCAATGCCCATATCATGTACGAAAAGTAGTCTTGTAGATATATTCGTCTTTAACTTGGATCTGGTGATACCCAGATATTAAGTGTATCTTTAAGAATACAATTTCCCAGTTCACCTAATCAAACTTGTCATCAATCTGTGGCAATGGCTACTTATTCTTGATTATCAATTTATTGAGTTATCTATAATCCATGCACATTCACATAGTTCCATCATTTTTATTTAAAAACAACACCGGTGCTCCCCAAGGAGACACATTTGGTTGAACGTGCCCTTTATCCAACAACTCTTGCAGTTGAATTTTCAATTCAGCTATCTCTACGACACTCATTCTATATGGTGCCTTTGAAATTGGTGATGCTCCTGGCATCAACTCAACGGTGAAATCGAAGTCCCTTCTTGGGGGTAAACTTGGTAAATCTTCTGGAAACACGTGCATGAAATCTTGTACTACAGGTATGGTTTCCAGCATAGGGTTCTTCTCCTTAGAATTAGCAAAACCCACTTGAATGGCATATATCTGACATCCTTTTCTAATACACTTACTCATATGGGAGGTTGTGATAGGACGTAACTGTAAGGGTTTCTTGATTCCTTGTATCTCTTGACGAGTTCCATTTTGCATTCTGTAATATATAATATTCTCCTTACAATCTACTAATTTCTACTATTTCTCCAACCAATTGATGTCAAGTAGTACATCATAGGATCCCAAAGGCAGCACATTCAGATCCACATTTAACTATTGGTTCCTAATTTCCAATGTATAGTTTGGAATTTCGGCACAAAATTTTATTTTTTCCCCAATGGCTAGCTATACCAGCCAGATATTTTTGAATTTATAACTTTTTAATTTACAAATTTCTACTATTCTAGGGTTTACATAACTTAAACTAGCACCTGGGTCAACCAAAATAGAAACAGGTTGTGAAAGTAACTTACCTTCCAGTTCTATCATCGTTGGTTGATAATTCGGCGACTAATCCTCCAGAGTCGCATTAATTATGGGTATGCTCCGGGCTACATATCCCACTATATAGGCTTCTTGTAGATTGGATATTGTATCATTTCTTCCCCACTGTGGGCAGTTCTTATAATAGTCAGCCTCACCATACTCCCAACACTATAGAGGTGGTTTCTGGTTTTGTACATGTTATAGCTTGCTGGAAGAATCGGTAGGCTTTTATTCCGTAGGCCACTAGGTTCTTTGATGGTTTCTTTTAAACTGCTTTCTTACTAAATTCCTTGCAAAATTCTTAAAGTTATTAGTCCTATCATTGTTGTAATTTGAACTATTTTTCTTCCCTTTTTTTTTGCTGCAAATTTTTTCCTATTTATCCTTTTGGCTTGGATTGTTGGTAACACATTCTCGCTTTTCGAATTTCTTTTTCCATGATCCTTGGATTCACTAACTCAATGTGATCTTTCATGTAGGTCAGAAAACTACTCAAGAACCACTGAACGTTAGCCTTTTCATCCCTTAAATAAGGAATGTATATTAGTAATGAAGTGAATTTGGTTATGTATTCATCCATTATCATTTGACCCAACCTTAAATCATGGAATTCTCTGGAATTTTCATCATAGACACGCTCTATTAGATATTTTTCCTTAAAATATTTCTGAAATTCATCCCATGTCACGTGTCGGTCTTCAATGCTACAAACATTCTTGACTTCCTCCAACCACAGGGTGGCCTTTTCTCTCAATTGATAGATGTCCAAACTGGATTTAATATTGTTTTTGTACTCATAAACTTAAAAGTATATGTTCATATTAATGAACCAAGCTTCAGCCACCTCCTCCGCTTCTCCATCAAACGTAGGTGGTTTAATCTTTCAGAATTCACCTTGTAGCTCCACTTTTCATTTCTTAATTTCTTGTTGTCCCGATACATTACCAGACTTAGACTCATTATAATTTATATTCTTGTTACTTCGTTGTGAATGTCTTCGTTCCACTCTGTCATTGGTTTGGTCCTTAGCTTGTTGTTCATTTTTTGCCTGCATATCTCTGTTAGGACTGGGTTGTAACACTTCTTGATTTTGTTTATCAGAAATGCTTTTGAGTATCCTTTCCCACTCTTGCATCAAACACTCATTATCGCTCCTAACTTGGATCATTTCTTCCTGTAATTTTTGCACAGTTCTTATCAGTATACTGGTTGATGCTGTTGTTCTTCCAGCAGTCTACTGGTCTGCTAGTGATGATCTACACTCAGCTGAATCCACATTTCTAGATTCATTTGGGGTGTAGATTCCCCTACATTTTGGGGTGTTTGCTGTGTCGATCCCCTCCTCATTTGTCTTATACTAAGTTATTTATTTTTCTGTGCAACATTTAAACACAACAATTATCATGTTAGGTGACCCATTGGGTCCCAGCATATGAATGCTACTCTGATACCACTTGTAACATACACAATAGTTAAACCATAATTTTTCTTTTTTACATTTTCTATATTAAAAATTATACATGGATATAAATCTAATAATCTGAATTCCCCAATTAAATTTTGGACTATGGTGAATATGCTTATTTCTTTGGTTTAACATTATCCATTTAATGTTTTTCCATATATTAATTCTATTTGAAATACCCAACATTTAATAACATAGACGCATCGAAATATTCACTAATCCTTAACTCTATTTGAAATTTGAGCTTGTAATAATGTCACAATTTCATTTTACATGATAACTTGGGTTGAATATAAATGTTTTATACCTATGGCACAAATATTTAACCCCGAAAAGACTCAAGCAGTTTGGCGGATCTCTAAAGTTGATTGTGTATTTATCATAAGAGTAATGATATCTCTGTTGTGGGTTCAATATTTAATGTGGGATATGGTGTATGGTACATTGCATGGAAATTCAAATTTTAGTGGGGGACACTTGCCCTTTTGACCATCATTGGATCTAGGTTTAATGATCGATGGTTTTGAAATTTGAGATCCGGCTCAGGGTAATGACCCATGCAAAAACCCTAACTAAATTTTCATTGTGAGTCAGGATCTGCGGCGTTGCTCTCTACAAACTCTCTCCAACCCTACCTTGCTCAGCTCTTCTATTCTTCCGCTTGGCGTTGGTGGCCACAATGCCTCTGCAGGTATGATTTTACTCCCACAACCCTATAATGACCATTATTATACTTTCATAGCGTAGTCTATATCCTATTCATAAATCTTATGCAAATTCTTCATTTTTTGGAATTTTATGGAGGTGGTATAGAAATTTGTTGAGACTATGCTCCACGACTGGTAGCCTACCTCATGGTTAAGGTTCAGGGTTCAGTTTTATGCCTCCGTTCATTGGAAACAGCTACCCGCGCACCTCAGATGGTGAGTTTTCTACAAATCCAGTTCCTTACACAGGCTCTTCACTTGATTATGCTTCTTTCGTTAGCTTAGCTTTGATTCCTCTGTCTTTTTCCCCATGCAGGGTTGTAGTTGTAGCCCGCAAAGCAAGTTTCTTAAGTAACTATAATTTCTCTCTCTGTCCCTTTAGTTTCACAATTAGTTTAGCATTTAGAGGTATGAATTATAATCTGAATGTTTTTTGTTGCAGCAAGTAACCTCTCACAGTTCAATAACAAGGGTTAACGAATGTGTTTTCCCTTTCTGTAAGAAGCTTCGATCGTCATACTAATTTCAACTGGTTTCCCCTAATGGGTAGTAGAATTCCTTTAACGTTCTCGACGTAAGCCTTACAGGCTTAGCTACATGACTTTTATGGTTTCTATGAATTTATAAACTTGTTTTTTTGGCTTGTTATTTCCATACAATTCCATTTTCATGTATTATCGGAAGCTCTGCCAGTGTAGAGACTGCATTCTATTCGTTTCTAGAATTCTTGTTTCGTAAATTGTTAAGGGTTACTCCAGGCTATCAGTTGAGAATCTGGCCCAGCCTAAGAGGAAATATTCCTCTATGAAACTAAGTTTTTTGTATACTCTTTACTTTTGTACTTGACTCCATTAATTTCAGTGATAATCTTTCGATTTTCATTTAATTTCAGAATTTTTCTTATAAATTTAAATCGCTTGTTTTATCATGCTCTTGATATATATGTGTGATATTTATGTGTAAATGTACATCATTATATAGTCTCTTACTTGACTCTCATATCAGGCGAAATGATTGTTTGAAAGCATTTTCGTCATTCTTATCTGTATCATAGATTTAGCATTTTGTTCCTATATTAGTTTCTACAGAAGAGGCTTTTTTACATGGAATATATATGTCACTCTGGCTATTGAATTTTCTAGAACTTTATATTTACATACAAAGAATTTCCTTTTACCTTCTTTACTATTTCCAGTTCCTTGTCTAATTAGAGGTTTCTGGACCATCTGAATGTTGAGTTATTACCCCATAATTTTGTTGTCCATGTATATCATAGATTAGAGGTCAACAACTAGTTCTAGGGTCTGAGTTTCGACCTTGGAACCTGATCTAACAGTTCTCATGGTACATTCTATTAGATGTTTATTTCTATCTTTGTTTAACTGGGTACTATAGTTACTCTTCACACTACTTTTGTTGAAACCGGGCTATGACTTCAATATATTATTTTGTTACATAACCCACATATATATAATATTTCTACTGTAATGTCTGGAATATTTTTACAAGAAATAAAAATAATATTTCAATGCAAAATTCCCAGTACAAATTTCTTCATTCCATATTTTCAAGAAAATTTTTTCTGTGTTAAAATAAACCCATCTAAATATTTCTATATTAAAGAAATTTGGCTAAACATCAAATTCTAGTTCTTACTATTTTCGATAGTCTTTATACTTATCTCACTCCAGTATCTGTCGATGATGTCCTCCCTATCATGAGAGAGGAGATTACGTACTCATCTCCCCCCGTGCTCCACGCCTGAGATGAGTAAGTTGACAGATAACCCAGAAGAGACCTTAAGACCCCTAGTCTAGTACTCTCCCCTTCCAAGTTTTAGGAATGCTGAGTGTTTCCATTGGTCACCACCAGCTTAGGAATTTTCACTCTCTTCCTCTTATCTTTTTGTCACAGAACATAACCCCTTTTCCTCACTGGGATGTACTTTTATCCCTAGAAGAAAGGTAATTTTCTTTAACTATTTTCTATTCAATCACTCTCAGTTCTTGGAATACTTTTATCATTCGTCTTTTTTTAACTTTTTATGGAACCACTATTCCAAAATAAAAAATTTATTTCAAAAAAAAAACATGACTAATTTATGTTCGTCATTCATAACATGTTCTCAACAAAATCAATATTTAGTTTGTTCGAAAATAAAATAACAGAATAATTAGTTTGCACTTAAGCCAGTTGTCACACTCCCCCTCTCACTTCCCAATTTTCCAATTAAAGTGATGGCAAGAAGACACATACAGCTAGATTCTCCAATCGTTGAATTCTTGTTCAGATGGATGCCTTCCTTGCACGACACATTGAGCAACTACTCCAATTTTACCTATTCGAAGGCTGAATGTCTCCCTCATTTTAATTTGGTAGATGATGCCTTAACAACAACATGTTATTATCCAACGACATCCAATCTCTGAAATTTTACGGTCCTTAGGGTTCTGCGACTTTAACATCTTACTCATTTTAATTTTGTAGATGATGCCCTAATATTCAACCATTATTGTCCCTGGGAATCCATTCTCCGATCATTTCGGGAAGATAGGGTTCAAGTGGTTGAATTTGTATGGAATAGGGTCATTGGAACTACTATTAATATTTAAAAATAGTTAAAGTCAACCATTATTATCCCCGTGAATCCATTCTCCGATCATTTTGGGATGATAGGTTCAACTGGTTGAATTGCATGGGAATGTGGTCATCGGGAACTACTACGTACCAGATCTACTCCAACTGATCTATCCTGCCAAGAGGGATCAAATCTTCAAGGTGCAAATCTATTAAGTGAAAAACTTGAGGAAAGGTTTGCACTCTGAGAGATTTGATCCTCTCATATTGGCTGATAGATCCAGTAGCTATATGGATCTAAAGGTTCCTACTGCAGGCATCAACGTCACATTTTTCATATTATTAAAATTTTTGTATATTTTTGAGATGTAAGATGGATCTAGGCTGGTTTCAGTCGTGTGCTGCCAAGGAAAATCTATCAAAGATATGATTAATTTTATCAGTAATATGTAAATATATCAAATATTAATATAATAATTTTAAATATGCTAAATATTTCTGAGATTAACTTGGTCATTTTAATTTTAAATTTTCTTAGTTACCTCAATTCGTTGAGATGATAATTATTGTTAATAACTATAATGATGAAAAATGATGAAATATTTTTTTTAAATGCAAAGTGACAATAATAGTGTTGAAAGATAGAAAATGTGAATAATAAGAATGTACTCATGTTACAATCAATTTCAAACTATTTTCTTCTACTATTCTTATTTCCTCCCTTGTTAGTTTTGTTATCTTTTCATATCGATTATATGAAAAAGAAAATTTAAATCGTAAACCATTTAAATCTTTAGCTCGATCTGTTGTAGTAAACATGATACATTCTCTATCTTTCTCTCCAATATTAATAGCTTAAATTACTATAACACAAAAATCAATCTACATTGTTAATAACTTTTTGTGCTTACACTAAAATCAATTGATATTGTTAACCCAATCACTTTAATATTAATGTACCGTCATATATCCAATTACATCAAATCATAAATCAACATATACATTGAAATCAATGCATTTAATGCAAGCAATCAAATAAGATTAGAAAATAACTTCTACATTGAAATCAATACACCTAATGCAATCAATCAAATAAGATTAGAAACAAACATCTACACTGAAATCGATGCATTTACTCAAAGCAATCAAATAGGATTAGAAATTGCCATCTACACTAAAATCAATGCATTTAGCGCAAACAATCAAATAGTATTAGGAATAATCTACATTGAAATCAATGCATCTAGTGCAAGAAATCAAATATAATTATAAATCGACGTCTAAATTTAAATCAACACATCCAGTGCAAGCAATCAAATAGTATTAGGAATCATCACCTACACTGAAATCAATGCATCTAGTGCAAGTAATCATATATCATTAGAAATAAATATCTACACTAAAATCGATGCACCTAGTGCAAATAATCAAATAGGATTATAAATCACTATCTCCACTTAAATCAATCCATCTAGTGCAAGAAATGTTCTTCCCTCTCTCCACCCTCCATCCATATCTATATCCCCATCCATCTCTTTTTTTTTCTCTATCTCACCCCCCTAAACACACACTCTCTCGCACTCCATATATATCATTCTCTTTGTCGATCACCCTCTCTCCCCATCTCTCTCTTCTTCCCTCTCTTCCCCTTCTCTCCCTCTCCCCTACTAATATCTCTCTTTCCTCCTTTTTTCCTCTCTCTCTCTCCCTCTCCATCTTCCTTATCACTCACTCACTCTCTCTCTCTCTAGGAACCAACATCTACACTGAAATCAATGCATTTAGTGGAAACAATCAAATAGGATTAGAAATCATCTACATTGAAATTAAGTCATCTAGTGCAAGTAATCAAATATAATTATAAATCGACATCTAAATTGAAATCAACACATTCAGTGCAAGCAATCAAATTGTATTAGAAATCACCACCTACACCGAAATCAATGCATCTAGTGCAAGTAATCAAATATCATTAGAAATAAATATCTACACTAAAATCGATGCATCTAGTGCAAATAATCAAATAGGATTAGAAATCACCATCTCCACTTATATCAATCCATCTAGTGCGAGAAATATTCCTCCCTCTCTCCACCCTCCATCCATATCTATATCCCCCTCCATATATTCTTTTTTGTCTCTCTATCTCACCCCCCTAAACACATGCACTCTTCTACTCCATATATATCAATCTCTTTTTCAATCACCCCCTCTCCCCATCTCTCTCTTCTTCCCTCTCTTCACCTTCCATCTATATCTCTATCTTCCCCTTCTCTCCCTCTCCCCCATTAATATCTCTCTTTCTTCATTTTTTCCTCTCTCCCTCTCTCTCCATCTTCCTTATCTCTCTCTCTCTCTCTCTCTCTCTCTCTAGAAACCAACATCTACACTGAAATCAATGCATTTACTCAAATAAATAAAATAAGATTAGAAATTTCCATCTACACTGAAATCAATGCTGTTAGTGCAAACAATCAAATAGGATTAGAAATCATCTACATTGAAACCAATTCATCTAGTGCAAGTAATAAAATATAATTATAAATAGACATCTAAATTGAAATCAACAAATTCAGTGCAAGAAATCACCACCTACACTGAAATCAATGCATCTACTGCAAGTAATAAAATATCATTAGAAGCCCACGTGGTGTAGAACAGTCGGTTATGGGGTGCACTGTTAAGGCACTCCGTTCTGTAAGGTCACCGGTTCGAAACCCGTGGGTGGCATGGGAGGAGAAAAAATGGAAAAAATTAGGATTAGTCTGAACAAGAAAAAAAAAAATATATATATCATTAGAAATAAATATCTACACTAAAATCGATGCATATAGTGAAAATAATCAAATAGGATTATAAATCACCATCTCCACTTATATCAATCCATCTAGTGTGAGAAATATTCTTCCCTTTCTCCACCCTCCATCCATATCTATATCCCCCTCCATCTCTTCTTTTCTGTTTCTCTATCTCACCCCCCTAAACACACACACTCTTGCAATCCATATATATCAATATCTTTGTCAATCCCCTCCTCTCCCCATCTCTCTCTTCTTCCCTCTCTTCACCTTCCATCTATATATCTATCTTCCCCCTCTCTCCCTCTCTCTCCATCTTCCTTATCACTCACACACTCTCTCTCTTCCCACCTTTCTCTCTCTATTTCTTTCTTGTTACCTCTCTCCTCCTCCCCCTCCAAGTCCATCTCTCTTTGCCTCCCTCTCTCCACTCTCTCACATCCTCTCTCTTCCTTCCTCTCTTTCCCTTTCTCTCCCATCTCTCTCTCCCTCTCTCTCTCTCTCTTCACCCACCAACTATGTTACTATATCCCTCCTTCTCTCCTTATATCTCCTTCTCCCCCGTTATCTCCATCTCTCCTTATTTGTCTCTTTATATCAGTCCCTAACATGCACGCTCTCTCTCTGTCTCTCCCTTGTCACTCCTTCTCTCTCTCCACTTCTCACTCTCTATATTTGTTATTTCCTACATCTCTCCCCCTCCAACTCCATCTCTCTTATCGATCCCTATCTCCTCCTCTCTCTCAAGTCCTCTCTCTCGTCCTTCCTCTCTCTCTCTCTCCCATAAATCCCTCTCTCTTCCCTGATCTCTCTCTCTCTCTCTCTCTCTCTCTCTCTCTCTCTCTCTCTAATCCTCTCTCTTCCCCCATCCCTTTCTTTCTCTCTCTCTTTCCACCCCTCTCTCTCTCTCCAACTACATTACTATATCCCTCCCTCTCTCCTTCTCACTTCTTCTCTCCCCCTTCTTTCCATACATCTTACTTTGTCTCTTTATCTCACCCCTAAACATACACACTCTCTCTCCATCTCTCCCTTATCACTCTCTCTCTCTATTTATTCTTAGTTATGTAAACTAATGAACATAAATATTCGTAAATATAAAGCAGATTATGGAGTAAATATGAAAAGAGGTTTTATTTACTTACCATACCTGTAGTTTATTTATATTTATATTTATTTACCATATCCCTTTTCTTTACTATAGTATTTGGCGCATGGGATTGTTATATAATTATATTTTTATTTATAATCATATTTGATATATTGTTATTTATTTACTTTACCTCTTTATGCCTCTTTTATATTTCTTTATTTGCCATACCTCTTTATATCTATTTTAAATTTTTTTATTTATTTATCATACTTGTTTATACCTCTATTATATTTATTTATTTACCCATGGTATTTTTCCCATGGTATCAATATTAATTTGTCCCATGGTATTCGTCCCATAGGCTTCATCTAAATATTTTTTTTTCTTTTAAGTTTTTTTAAATATAAAAAGGTTTATGGAATAAATATAAAAAGAATTTTGATTTATTTACCATACATCTAGTTTATATATATTTTTATTTATCTACCATAGCTATGGAGTAAGTATAAATTCATTTTACAAATATTTAATTAAAAGAAATATTAAAAGATTTTGGATTTTGATTGTTTGTGTTGAATTAACTCTTTTCCTTTGATTTAGGAAATGGTATTGACTTTAGTAACGAGTAAAGATGTTTAAAATTTTACTTAATTTGGAAATTCAATGTGGTAATTTTTTTTGTTAAAGGTAAATTTATGATCCATTCAAATTCATGTATATAATTTACTATCCATTCAAATTATATAAATAATACACAATTGTATTAGAAATTGATATATGTTCTAGCACAGTGCGATTTTTATTTTTTATTATTTTTTTTTAATTTAAAACTTAAGCTGACATTTTGTGTAGATGCGCCTCTTGGCACAATTAATATTAAAAAATAGTTCTCACTCCCACCTCAATACTCTCCCACTTTTGTCAGTAAATGCATAGATTTTAAGAACAATCAAAATTTCTATAATGTTTACACTTCTAAGATTAATCAACATTTTTATAATATTTCTACTTCGAGGATTGTATTTCATGTTGTTGAAAAATTATTCATTTTTAATAACAAAATTAACTCATTATATTAAAATTTATGTCACTAGCTGGAAATTGAAGCTAAGTAGTGAGATCATGTTATTTTTTTAAACCACCCAAAATAAACACAAATAACATGATATTGATTTATTTAAACCAAAATATTAATTATGTGTTTATTGTTTTTATAGTTAATTTTCCATTTATAATTATTTATTCGTTTGATAATTATTGATATTATTAACTTTAATTTTAAATGGTATATGTTGTTTTTAAAATTTTAAATAAATAAAGGTAATGGGAGTGATTTTCCAAAATATTATCTATTAATGTTTATTTTCATATATTATTGATTGATCTTTTAGTTTTTATTTATTATTATTATTATTAAATGGAAACATCTTTAAAATGTTCATATATCACACATTATAAAAAAATAAAGAGAAATCAAATTATAAAACATTTAAGAAAATTTATATTTATATAAATTTGATTTATTTGTCCATTTGATAAGTACGCGATTAAATGTAATATGAAATTAAAAATTAAAATAAATAATAATAATTTACTAAAATGTAATTAATAGTATTAATTGTAATTGATTATTATTTATCTAATTGAACATGTACAGTTGAATTTAATACTCTTGTTATTTATTAATAACATTTATAATATTATTTTCAAAATATCTAGCAATTTTATTTATAATAAGAATTTGAAAATGAAAAGTACTTTTAAAATCTAAATTAGAAAATATTTATTACAATATTAAAATTTATAACATTGTAATTTATCAAAACTATAATGATTTAAAAATAACCATTTTAGCCTTTTAAAAAATAAAAAATAAAATTTTAAAATAAAATCAATAATTTTTAAAGAAACCAATTTTAAATTCAACCTTTAAATAAGTCAATTTTTAACTCAATATTTAAATAAATTAATTTAAAATTAATAAAAATTAAACATCATAATTAAGTAATACTTATCGTTTTTCACTACCTTAAATTATTATTTTTTAAATAACGTTAAAAGTTTCCATACATAAAAATAATTTAAAATTGAAAAGTTTTAAATATTTGAAAAAAAAAATCTGCCTTGATAATTGTTTACTTCATATTTAAAAAATTAAACAATATCATTATCATGTGAATTATACATGTCCTAGTCATTTTATCATACCATAAATTACCTGATTTATAATAAACCTTCTAGGGCCTTCTAAGGGATACTATTGTAGCATACCTTAAATTGCCTCATTTATAATAGCCCACATACCTTAAGAGATACTCATGTAGCATTTGAAATCCTTAAATATTTAAAAACTTTATACCTCTAAATTTAAATAGAGCGATATATTTCACATTTAAAACTTTTAAAGCCTAAAAACCATTGAAGTTTGTAACTTTGGATTAGAGAATGAATTAGGCCTATGCTCGCTATTACATATTGTATTTGGTGAAAATTCCATGTAAATAAAATTAATAAAGGTAAAATAATAATCATTGTCATGGGACAGGTATTCCAAGTTGAATGTTGGGAAAAATATCCTAGTGTAGGTGTTCATTTGGTTTATTATGGCTAAGAGGAAATTGGAACAGTTAATGGCAAAAGCTTCGGAAAGACAAAATGATATTTTTTACAATTTATTTATGAAAATAATGGAAATTAGGAGAAAATTAAGGTGAAAGGTCACAAGTTGCATGTGAGGAGGAAAATGAAAGAAAATAATGTGAAATGAAGAATATAAAGGCCTTATTAATAAAAAAAGTGCCCAAGGATCAATTGGTACCTTTTTTTAGTTCAGTTTTGAAGCTCTCTCTCTATTCTGTCTCTCTCGCACTCTTGGTCACTTTGAGTTTTCATTGAGAAATTCAACATTGGATCAAGGAAAGAAAAGGAAGGATGAAGAGGGAAAAGGGAGGCAAAGCAAGCGAGGAAGAGCAAGATCAAGTAGCTACATTGGGATTGTTTACAGGTATAATTTTTCATGTGTGATTTCCTTGCTATACTTGGCATGCACATACATATTTGGTTCTCTCGCTATCATTGGCATGGGATTTTCTAGGTGTGAGAGTGTTACTCAACCTTTCCTTTACATTTACGGATAGACATGGTATGATGGGTTCTCTTATATTTGGTTGATTCAGATTGAAGGATGGTTTCAAAATTGAGTGAGGTGATTTGTGAAAGAAAGAACAGATGGCCTAGGAATCCTTAGAAAAAATATGGCGAGATTTCGATGAAGTAATATTTTGTGTGCCTCAGTAGGCCTAGGAATCCTTGACCAATGAATGGCAAGATATACGGTAAATCCTAGAAGTATGTGACATCGATCAAGCCTAAGAATCCTTGATCGGTTAATGGTGGAATATACGATAAAGAAAAGATAGTGGAGTCTCGATTAGGCCTAGGAATCCTTGATGGGTAAATGGAGGGATATATGGTAAATCCTAGAGACTAGAAGGCGGTAAAATTACTCAAAGTTTAGTTGGAAAAATCTAGTGGCATCCATGCTTGTTTATGTGACAATTTTGTGAATACATAAACCCTACTTCAATTTATTTATTTACTTATCCTAATCGTTTTAATTAACAAGTTATTTAACTGAAGAATTCAAAAAAGAATCAAAGTAAGCACAACTACAACCTACACATACATACAGGTCATTTACTGAAACATAACACACATATGACAAAGGAAAGACATGATTTTTCGGACAAATGTCCCTGGAAAAAACCCAATAACAGGAAAACAATGCAACAAGACTTAGAGGGTTTTTATTATTACGAATAATTTTAATACATCAAGGGAACCATTAGTGGTTTTCCCTAAAAATAATTTCAGGGCACATGTACCTTATGACTGGGAGACAAAAAATATGGCTGATTCAACCCTTTGGAAATTACTAAATATGAGCCCTTTCTGGCGCACTAGAACTCTAGCGTTGTCCCTCCAACCTCTACGTCACCCCCTGAAGCCCTGCGCTGCTCCTGTGTTAGCCCTCTGGGCTCAGTACTAACTCTGTGTCACCCTAGTGGGCCTGTGTAACCCTGGCTGGGCTATGTCCCTCCTACTAGGCTTCAGCACTGCCTCATATGGATCTGCCTCTCTGATTATGTATTCTTGGCCTCAAATCAGTGCAATACCTTGCCAATCTCTCCCTCACCAACAATGCAAGCTCACTCGAAAATTTTTAACAAACTGCATCCCAAAATTTCAACTTAGCTCAAGTGCTACTGCAATGTGTGCATTCTCCAATTGACCCCAAGCCATCCTTTAATACTTTTCTCGTTGAAAAATCAACGACCCTGATTTAATCTCTAATTAATGGCTAATATTAGAAAATACTTGATCCACATCAATTATAACATTCTCACCCACATGTGTAAATTAATTCACTTTATTTTTTTAATTTCCCTAAGTTAGACTTATGGTCCTTATAAAAAAATTAAGTATTTGAATAACGTTTACACTGAGTAGAATTTCTCCAAATGATTTCTGGGTCTTGGAGATCTCACGTGTCCTATTCCCTCCACAAATTTTCGGAGCAAGAGGAGATTCGATGCTACCCAAAATATCAATACTTGCTCTTAGCAACGAATGTGCTCTAGCAACACTTCACTCCAGAAGTGTTACTCTCATATCTGCATTGGTCCCCTGTGTTCTTGATACTCAGCTTGTTGCTTTTTGTACTGCTGCCCATAATTCTACCATAGTCACTGCCACACTTTTACTGCAACTCCCTCTCAAATTGCTGCATCATGCTTCCTATAGCATTAACATTGCTAATTTTTGCACTGCAACTCAGTTCCTGAGAAGTAAGAAAGTGAAGGACATCACCCAAAAACTGACATACAAGTCACTCTAGCTTCATCTCATCACTTAAGAGCCCTCTAATGCTCCTCCGTGTTGTCTCTATGAATCTCTGTGTTGTCTATTGCTCTGCACTGCTGAAGCACTACCACTGTGTTGCTGAAATCCCATCAGCATCTACAGTACCAAAATCATCAGCCTCTACGTTGTTTCTTCCATGGTGCTACTACCTCTCCTTTGCACTACTTCAATATTTACCATTCAACAAATGCCTTGCACCTTTCCATGATCCTTTGCATCCACTGCTCCAGTCATCCTGCTACTCTCTTAAGGCTCCCATAGCTTGTATGTAATCCAAGAGTTTGGGCTCCTCAAGGATCTCACCATCACCATCTGTACCTCAATATACAGATATGTGTCTCCCCTCCTCTTCTCTTGAGGTACATGAGCACTCTTGGCCACAGCATCATCACTCCCATAATCTCCTTTCATTGTTACTGCCTTGGAATCTCAATCTTCCTTTCCCTCTTCATAGGACAAGTATTGGAAAAATATCCCAATTCACCACATATGAAGCACCAGACCTTGGATTGGTTCTCCTTCTTCCTCCCTTGCTTCCTTTTTCCCTTAGATTCTAGGGTTGCATCTTCCTCCTCCTCTTTCTTAATTTTGACTGCTTCGTTGCTGAATTCCCTCTTGGTTATCCTACTGATCTCCTCCTGACGAAGGATTTCCCACATGTCCCCCGATTTTAGGAGTTTTTCTCTACCCAAGATACTTTGGACATAGGTATCCCACTCATTAGTGACTGCATTTAGGGCAGTCCTCACCATGATTCCATCATCAAGATTTCCCCCCATGGAAATCAACTGGTCTCAGATATTCTGGAATCTAAAGAGGGAAGGATCAATTTCCTCTACCTTATGCATCTGGAACATCGACATATAATTATCCATAAGTATCTTCCTGTGGATGGAGCTACCTTGATACAATGTGGTTAACATTTTCCACACCTCGTTTGTCATCTTCTTCTCGACAATATGTGGAACCATGTGATATTTCACTCCATCCATGATCAAACGTCTGGCCCATGCTTGATTTTCATTGAACTTATTCAGAGAATTAGCATTGTTCGACACATCTAGGGCATTCTTGGCATGGTATCTGATGCCATACTCCTTAAGGACTATCAGGATTTTGGCTTTCCAAATAGCAAAGTTAGACACACCATCTAACCTATCTTGATCTCTCAGTCTATATAGGGCCATCTCTGCTCAAACTGTCGAAACAAGTGCTCTTCTCCATTGTAGTGTGGCTACACCCAAAAAAATATTAGATTTGGGTTTCTTGGTTATATAAACCCTCTAGAGAGTATGCTCCCTCTGAAAAATTACTTCCCTCCTAGAAATCCTTCACCAATTCTATCGAATCAGCACTCTGCGATCACTTCACATGATTAAATATTAGATTTCTTGGTTAGAATATCTACTGAGGGACCGTTTCCCCATAATTTATCAACCCTACTAGGCACTGTTATGCGCTGAAAAAACAAATTCCCCACCAGAAAACTTCGAAGAATCAAAACTTCACTTCCATCCTCGACAACTATCAAAAAGTCACTCCAACATGGACTGTGTCACCCTCTAGGGCCTACGTCAGCTCAGCATGAGCTTGACATGATTTGCGTCACCCTCTATGGCCTACGTCAGCTCAGAATGAGCTTGACATGATTTGTGTCACCCTCTAGGGCCTGTGTCAGCCTCTACATTAGCCTTGCATGAGCAGACAAGCTTAGGGTCACCCTTTTGTTGGGTTTGCATCATTATTATGGTGCTACACTACCTTTTATTGGATCTGTGAGCTTAAGCTACCCTCTTACAACAAAAAATCTCCATCCCCTTGCTGATGCCTTTCTCTTGATATGTAACTGCTTTGATACCATGTGACAATTTCTTAATACAGAAACCCTACTAAATTTTATTGATAACACATATAATCATCACAAGAATCTATAAAAAAGGCACATACTAGGCACATATATTCTTCAATCCTTTCTCCAATTACTTTCACAAAGGAAAGCTTCAACTTATTGTTACAAAGTGTTGTAGCTCCAACAAGAAGGCAACTGCTACTCCCTATTTTATCAACTACTACTAAATCTAACTTCTACCCCTCATTTATCAACTACTACTGAAACGAGTTACTACCCCAGATTTATCGACTGATACTGAAAGGATATTCAACCCTTGACCATTTATTAACCTCTACTAGAAGGAGATACAACTAATAGCTTACAAGTGGTCACTTTATTGACTTGCCCAACTCATAATTTATTCCATTTTGAAGCTCAAATCATGGACACTTTCTCATAAAATAAACAAATTTCTCATGAATCACACACTGTAATCACCTTAAAAAATATTTGATCACTTATCAAATCACCACTCACATAGAGAACAGTAAAAACATCTACTAAAACCATATTCACAATATTGGAAATTCAATTTATGCTTATATGGAATTAGGGATGATATTTTTACTTTTACAAATTTAGTTAACTTCAACTCTTTAACATGCATACATATTTATTTTTTCTTATGTAAAAATTGTGTCAAGTCTTACATAGGTGTTCTTGAAGTATCCAATCTCTACTCTCTTGTATTTATTAGTAAAACTAAGTTAAACTTCCCTAAATTACAATTTTGGAAAATATTATGGCTTAACTCGACTTTTATCCATAGTTCTAAACTTGTTGAACTGCATAATTTAGCCAAAACTATAAAATATATGTCATTCCACCACAAAAGTTGCCAACTTGTTCATGTTTTTTTAGTTAAAATTTTAGCACTCTGCAAGTTTTGGCTGAACAACCAATTATAGCACAAAACACTAAAATCATTTGTTGACTTATTCATGGCTTAGTGGCCGCACCTTTAGTAACATTACCATATAATAAAGTCTTATAGGAGATTCATTAGACCTCATAATTATTTCATTATGAATAAAACTTTGTGTTATGATAAAAATCAGTAGGGTTCAATCCTCTGGGGTTGCATGTCCACTAGGGTCAACTACACTTCGATTTTACAATTCTTGGTTAGTCCATGCATGTCACTGTTTCCACTTGTACTTTCATACTCATCCCCATTTCCTATGAACTTGAAGAAAAAACTTGTTGCTCATCCATAAATCGCCATGGTGCTTGGAATTTACGGGACCAAAGTGATGTGTCCTATGGGGACTTCAACTATACACACAAACTAATAGAAAACACCATTAGGGTTACATCAACATTACCATGTATAGCACCTATGCAAGGATTCCATGTGTCAGTCATTGAGTGATGCCATGTGTCATATATTTTTGGTCCACCTGGCTATAAATAAAAACCAAATATGCATGCCACATGTCACATGCCTATTGGTGCCTTATGTACTATGGAAATCATTTTGATGTGATCATGCCACCTTGTCTCCACCTATGCTACCACATCCTGTATCTCATCAAAGAATAGTGTGCCATGTGTCATATAGTTGTTGGTCCATCCTATCAAATAGCCATGTCATCATATGGCCAAAGTAGGGTCCAAAAATTATTCTTCTAAATGAATTTATTTTATAAAAAATTTGGCCTAATGGGAGTTTTTGGGGGAAACCAATGGGAATATATGTGTCTCCCCAAGAATAAAACATTGATCTCCATCATATCTTGTAGTGGATGGACCATCGAGGTTACATTCTATGTGGGTTTCCTCCTCTGCCAATCATCATTCAGTCCATCTACCACATTGTCTTGTTTCTTTTTCCCTGGGTCGTTTCACCTTGGGTGTAATTGGAAACTTTCAAGGAAATATATTGTAGGGGATATGTCTAATGTGGCCCTTTTTATAGCTAAGCTTCATCATTCTTCATCCTACATGTCCTCATGACACCCAATCACCCCAAAGGTTAGATCTTGAATTCCTTTAGAAAAATCGAGGGAGATTATCCACCAGAATGATGTGTCTTGGTTGGGACCTACACCTATCCTTCCTAAGCTTATTATTTTTCCATGCACACTAATATGGTTGCACTTGCCACCTATGGAAACTAACTTTTAGTCATAACTTTTAGTGGCCATATCTTTTATTCTAGGATGTGTTTTCCAAACTTTAATGTATTGTTGGAAAAATATTTTTACACTATATCAATTTAAGTATTTTCAAAGTGCATATGATCTAATATTCTAAACTAAAAATGGCTCCAAAATATCTACTCTTCCACAAATATGCTTGCAAGCTCTTGAGTTATTCCACTCCTTTCACAACTATGCCTACATATTTCAACAAAGAAATATATCTAACAATGCCATAAATTCATAGTATTTGTGATAATAACATTTATAATAGATCCAACTAAATGTATAAATTATAGTCATTCTTAAGGAAAAGAGTTACACAGTCTGCCATACTATATTCGATTATAAGGAATATTAAAAATATTTCAGAATTTTTGTCAACATAGGGAAAGCCATTATACAAAAGTTTACAAGTACCTCAACTATGTAAATAAGGCTCTCTACCTTGTGTTCAAATGTCTCCCTTAGGAAAACTATGTCAATTAAACTAGGGAACTCCCTAGTGTGATGAGGCATCCAATTTAATAACCCATATAAAATTAATGTAGCTCAATGGGACGAAGTTGAAACCATGATAATTAGGTTAATTTTGAGGTCTAAAATGGGCCTCCTAAGGAAATTGTAAAATAATAGCAGAAATAATAGAATAATATTTAATTACATCATCAAATTTTAGAGGGAAGAAAGGAAAAAATACTTTTTCAACTCATATTTTCAACATATCTCTCGAAGTGTTTACTCAAATTTCGAGTGGGAGTACTCGTTGGATGAAAAATTTAATTCCTCATCCAATGAGTACCCATGTTGCACACTTTCAATGGGTCCTGCTACACGAAAAATGAGAAATCTATGAAAAATGAGATTGTAATCACGTATTTTATGTATTTCTCATTTTTTGTTTAGCATGGTCCATCAAAAGTATGGAAAATGGTTACTCCTGGATGAGGAATTAAATTTTGCATCCAAAGAGTACTCTCGCTCGAAATTTGGGTAAAAACATTGGGAGATGAGTTGAAAATATGAGTTGAAAAAATAGTTTTATTATTTTATTACTTTTTAATATTTTTACTCTTTTACTTAAAAAATGGTGAATCATCCCCCATGGTTGACATCATTATCTTGAATCCTATTGGTTCTTATAAAGTTTTTTTTTGTACAATTTTCTTAGGAGGCCCATTTTATACCTCAAAATTTCCCTAATGATTTTTCAATAACACCTGCAAGAACCACAAAGAAAGATGAGTACCTAGAAGAGCCAAGATGAAAATGAGAAATATTGTAAGCAATGGACCCTCAAGACAAATTTCGAATGAAACCCAAAGTATGGGTCAAGGGCTAACTGGTAAACATGAAAAATCATAGTCATATTTCAGGTCATGATGAAAAAATATATAAGAATATTTATATATGGAATTTGATTTTAGAAACCAATCTCTTTCCTTGGAGAAGGGTAGGAGATAATACCCACATTTCTACTAAATCATAATGCAAAATGTTTGTAGTTATGGGTGAAACAAATGGTGGATCGATTGAGCATTTTAAGCACTTAATCAATCCATTTTTAATTACTCGATCAAATTCCTTTAGTGCTTAAAAAATAACTCAATCGAGTATTAAAATTGACTCTTGATCAAACTCCTATGTAATATGAGGTTAAACTATCAATTGAACCTTCAAGATGGAAATTTTAAAATCTATGTAAATATCAATGATGATATGAAAACTTTAAAATAATTATTTGATAGTTAAAAAAAAAAAAAATTACTAATTACACTTGAATAAGTAATTAACAATAGTGTGGATTCATTTCTCATTACATTTCTAGGTTTTTGGTGTATACATTTGAAAAAGGACTCTATCCCACGTGTAATTGAAATTGTAAAATTTTTATATTTATAATTTGGTAACTTAAAAAACGGTTTTTAATAGGATTTCAATTTTCAATTTTGTAATTTAAATAATAAATATACTAGAAATTACACCAGATGTTAAAAAGGAAATTCCATAATGCGGTAACATAGAAACTAGTAGCATAGAGATAAGATGATGTGTCCAGAGTACTCTATAGGGATATGGGAGATTAGGGCACCCTACCTACCAAAGTAAATTAGAAAGAAATGTTTCATTAATATATGTAATAGTGTCCCAATTAAAAAGAGATGGACCAATTTAAACAATAGAATCATCACCCTATAATAATAATAAAAAGTTATATTTGGAATACACAGAAACTTCTGAAATTTATATCTTAACCTGGATGAGAATGTAAAACAATCAACATTTTATGCAAATAAACCATGTTATAGAAATAAAATTTTCGACAGGCTAAACCGAAATTACATCATTTGATAAGATGAAGAAGCAAAAGAATGTGGATGCTATACAACAGTTTCCTTTTGTATTAGCTAAAGGTAGATGCATTAATAAAAACCCAATATTCAAGGGATTCACATTTGTCCTCAAAAAATACAAGGGAAAAGAGAAATATATTTGATCCTTGTTACCATATTCATACTTGTTGTTCTTATAGGATATAATTTCTGTTGAGAGGCCCATATCAGTTTATCAAATTGAAATTTGTGTTGAGAAGACGATCTCGGTAATTTATTTTTACTGAGATAATCATAGTGATTTTATCATATTAGTATTGTGATAATGACATTTATTTTATCAATCAGTTCTATTGTTGGGTATATACACATAGAAAAGAATTCAAATCCATTGAAGTATATCCACATATAGCGTATCTTTGAGTCTTTTTTGAGGTATATACACAAAATAAAGCTTTAATTTTTTTTGTTTGTTTGTTTTGTTTCAAAGATATAAAAAATTCCAATTTGTGGGATTAATCTTATGGAGATAAAGAATCCAATGCTAACGAGAGTTCTAAAATGGGGAGGATTGGAGTCCAAGTTGATTGATATTGAAGAAGGAACAACGATACATTGTTGGGTGCCCACAAAAATTACAAATCAACCATTAGTTTTGATCCATGGTTTTGCTACATAGGGAGGTGTGACATGGAAATTTTAGATTGGAGCACTTACTAAGAATTATTCTATATATGTTTCTAACATGTTATTTTTTGTGAACTCTACAACTGTGAGGAAGGAAAGGTACGAGAACTTTCAGGTAGAGTGCCTGATGAAAATGCCGAGGAAACTCGGGGTAGAGAGTTGTGCCATGGTGGGGTTTAGATATAGATTAATGGTGGCCTTTAAGATGGCATAATTTTATCTAGACCTTGTGAATTGTCTGGTCATCAATGGGTCTGTGATTTCCATGACTAATTCTATTAATGTTAGGTCCCGATATTACTAGTGTGGTTCCTTATTTTTGTTAGTGTATCCCCCTTATTGTTATTTTTGTGCCCCTGTAACCCCCATATTTTTATTATTGTGCCCTTACATTATTATTGTTAGGTCGACTAGGATTATATTGTGACCCCATGGACTCGTATATATAGAAAGGATGTTTTGTCATTTGTATCATCCAATAATTGTTCATTTATGTAATGTAAAGGAGTTTTCCCCCTCGAAGTGGATTATTTCTAAGGCATTGATCTCTCTTTTCCTCTATTTTTGGAGCTGGTTTCATAACATTTGGTATCAGGGCTTTTCATTCTAGGGTTTCTTTACTCAAAACAAGTCATCGTGGAATTTTCTCGATAACATTTTTTCTAAGAAGGTTTACAAATTGAAATTTTTATCACATGAATCCAAAATCCTAAGGAACGTTGTGTAAAAATTTCAAATTTTGGTTCAAAATATTTTAAGAGATATGATCTGTGGAATTTAGGGTTTTTTCAGGCTTCCGTATTTCATATAAAAAAGGTGACCTTGGGAAAATCGTCGCAACTCTCTCTTTGAGCATTGGATTGGAATTTTGTATGAAGTCACCGAAATTACAGGAACCATAGTTTCCTATGTATTAATTTTAGAGCCGAAGGATGAAACAATGACACGTGGCACGCCGTACAAGTTCACTCTATTGAACCAATTCATAATTAGGTCATTGTGGGAGATTGGGAATAAATTTTCCTTGAAGCATCCAAATCAGGTCAGACCTGTGGAATTTGAAAGAAGCTATAGAGAGCTACTATAGGACCAAATTTGAGATATTGAAGGTCTAAAATCATATAGATAATTCAGTTTAATATCGAGCTCCTCAAAAGTAAGAAAAAGGTGTGTATTTTTTTTTCAAATTGCATAAGTCTTGTTTGAAACATCAGTTTGAAGTGATTCCAATGGCATATTGAAGCATAGATATTAGTATTGGGTTCTAAAATTCCCCCTAAAAAGAATTCAACACCCATTAATCCCTCAGAATACTCTACTATGACTCATGAAGATGAATAAGTGCAACATGATATATCGAAATTAAAAGAGCAAGTGCAACAAATTTTTCTCTCGCAAAGAGAAACAAAAAATGAAATGGAAGTTTTGAAGAAAGGCATAGAAGCTAAGATTGATGGTTTGAAGAAGGGAATGGAAGCTAATATGGTTGGTTTGAAGAAAGGTGTGGAATCAAATATTGATGGTTTGAATAACGACATGGAAAACATGGAAGCTAAGATCGATGGTATAGAAGAAAAAATGAAAGAAAACATGGAAGACATGAGGAATGATCTAAAATCAGACATGGAAGGATTGACAAAGTTGATACAATAAATGTTTCCTAATGACTAAAAGATAGTAGAGGACACTCGTGATGAGAAAAAAATAAATTATAATCGTGATTTCATAAACTCTAATGTTGGATTAAAGACCCACCATATTCCAAAGATTGATATGAGGAATTTTAATGGAAAGTATCCCGTAACATGGATACTACAGATGGAGCAATATTTTGATCTCAATAATGTACAAAACACACAAAAGGTATGCATTGAAACTTTATATTTAGAACAAAATACATTTTTATGGTATCGATGGCTTTTCTCCCCTAAAGAAATTGTCACTTGGTCAATGTTTACGGAGGAAATGATAGCACATTCTGGAGATACAAAGAGCAACAACTTATTTATCCAATTGATAAATCTCAAACAAAATGGTTTAGTGGTGGATTACATTAAGGACTTCCTCTTTATGGGGACTTAAAAGGATAACATCCAACATGAGGTTTGTGTTTGGGAACTTGATTCATTGGAGAAGGCATTCAGGTTGGAAATAAAAAATTAATGTAAAATTATGGTGACAAGGAAGCCTACCACTCCCATCTTTAAAGATGGAAGTGTTGATACTCCTAGACTTTCACAACCTACAAGGTTGACACCTCAACAATTGGAAGAAAAAAGAGCAAAATGGATTTTCTATAGTTGTGATAGAAAATACACTAAAGGTCATAAGTGTGACAAGAAGAAATTATTTTACATAGATTGTGAATCGGAGGAATAAAATGAACAAGAAACATCAAATTACAAGGATATACACCAGGAACCAATGGTAGAGAAATAAGAAATGAGTCCAGCCATATTGTGTAATGTATTGGTGGGAATTACCACTCCTCAAACTCTGAATATAGAAGGACATATCAAGAAGAGAAAGGTAATAGTGTTGATTGATTCGGGTAGTACCCATAATTTTATTCATTGTAAGGTAGCCAAGGAATTGAATTGCTTCCTATACCCAGCACCATAATGTCAAGTGATGGTTTCAAATGGAGGAACTATAAATTGCTTCGAAAAATGCCATAATATCAAGCTAACCATGGGTGAATATGTATTGAATATTCCAATGTTTTCCATTCCAATGCGAGGTGTTGATGTTGTACTAGGAGTACAATGGTTACAATATTTAGGGACGGTAGCTTTTAATTTTCAAGAAATTTTCTTGAAATTTTTTTGGGAAGGAATGAAGTTGAATTATGGGGTATCGTAGGGAAGTCACGAAAGATAATAAGTTCTAATGTCATGACAAAGCTTCTAAATAAATAACAATGATGCGTAATTGCACAATTATGCTCACTAGAAGTTCCAACATCAAAATCATATATCTCTCTAGATCTCAAAATATTCTTGGACAATCATACCAAGGTGTTTGAAACTCCCAAAGGACTACCACCTATTCGTTATCGTGATCATGCTATTCACTTTATTCTAGGGAGTGTTCCTCCAAGCATCAGGACTTAAAGATATCCTTATGTCCAAAAGAGAGAAATTGAACGTATGATTGCAGAAATGTTTGAGGCTGGTATAATTCAACCTAGTGAAAGTTCTTTCTCTGCACTAGTAGTATTGGCTCACAAGAAAGATGGATCATGGTGCATGTGTCTGGATTATATGAAGCTCAATAATCTCACTATTAAAGATAAATTTCCCATTCGTGTGATTGATGAATTATTGGATGAATTAAATGGAGAAATTTATTTTACTAAGTTGGATATTTGTTTAGGATATCATCAAATTAGAATGAAGACTGAAGATATTCCGAAAATAGAATTTTGCACTCATGAGGGTCATTATGAATTTTTGGTCATGCCTTTTTGCCTTACCAATGCACCTTATACATTTCAAGGGTCGATGAATTCAATTTTCAAACCCTTCCTTAGAATATTTTTGTTAGTATTTTTTGATGATATACTAATCTACATAAGGTCTTGGAAGCATCATGTTCAACATGTTGACATGGTGCTCAAAATATTGGAAAAGAAACAATTACATGAAAAAACCTCCAAATGTTTCTTTGGAGTACAAGAGGTGTAATATCTGGGTCATATTATATCTCACGAGGGAGTTAAGGTAGACCCTAACAAAATTAAATCCATTAAGGAATGGAAATTTCCCACAACCATAAATCATTTGCGAGGATTTCTGGAGTTAACATGGTATTACTGCAAGTTTGTTAAGAATTATGGGAGAATAGACACACCTCTAACAACATTATTGAAGAAAGATGGATTTTATTGGAATCCTAAAGAAACTAAGGCCTTTGAGCATCTTAAAGAGGAAATGTGCCTAGCAACAGTCTTAGCTATGCCAAACTTCACAAAAATCTTTATTGTAAAATGTGATGCCTCGGGAAATGGAATTGGTGTGGTTTTAATGCAAGAAGGAACACCCATTTCTTTTGAAATTCATCAAATTAAAGGAAAGTATTTATAGAAAGATATTTATGAGAAGGAAATGTTGGCAATATTACATGCACTAAATCAATGGCAACCTTACCTAATGGGAAGACACTTCAAGGTAAAAACAAATCATTATACTCTTAAATAATTTTTGTAACAAAGACCATCTTTAGAAGAGAAACAAATATTTGTCACAAAGATGTTGGGTTATGAAATTGAAATCATCTACAAAAAAGGGAAGCTAAATGTTGTTGCAGATGCAATCTCAACAAAGGATAAAGAGGTGGAAGAATTTCAATGTGCCATTTCTATTATCCAACCAGATTGGATAACCGAAGCAAGGGATGAATGGAAGAAGGAAAAAGAAGTGTGGACACTCATTCATACGTTGCAGCAAGATCCTAGTACATTTGATACATTTAGTTGGAAAAATGATTCCCTATGGTACAAAGATCTCTTATATCTTTGTAAGAATTCCCAACTAAAACAAAAGATTCTTTTGGAATTGTACACATCTCCCTTAGGAGGATACTCAGGATTGTTGAAAACTTACCACAAGGTGAAAAAATAATTTTTTTGGGATGGCCTTAGATATGATATTCAAAATTTTGTGGTGAAATGTTTGGTTTTCCTCCAAAATAAAGTTGAGACAATTAAGACCCCGAGAATTCTACAACCTTTATCCATTCCAAGTTAATGTTGGGAGGAGATTTCAATGGATTTTATCACAGGTTTACCTAAGTCTGAAGGAAAGAGTGTCATCATGGTGGTAGTTCATAGACTTACCAAGTATGAACACTTTTGTGAATTATCTCATCCATTTAAAAAAAATATAGTTGCTACTTCATTTATGGAAACAATTCAAAAGATACATGGGAACACAAAGATTATTGTAAGCGACAAAGATCCCATTTTTACTAGAAATTCTTCAACGTAATTATTTTCTTGTTTGGGTACTCAAATATATCATTGCTCATCTTATCATCCACAGTCTGATGGGAAAAATAATATAGTGAACAAATTTTTGGAAGGATATCTTTTTTTTTTATCTAATAAACAAACACAATGGGTCAAGTGGTTACCTCTGGCTGAATGGTGGTATAACACTTCCTTCCATATTGTAGAAAAAATGACACCATTTATGGCACTTTATGGATATACTCCATCGTCCATCACATCATATTTAAGAGAAAATTCTAAGGTTCAAGTAGTAGAATATCACATTGAGCATCAACAAAAAATTCTCCAACTTTAAAAGGACAACCTAAATTTGGCACAAAATCGAATGAAACAACAGGCATATCAACATCGCAGTGAGAGAAATTTTGTTGTAGGTGAATGGGTATTTTTACGGCTACAACCATATAAAGAACTATCTGTCAAGAAAGCTAAGAAGGATAATAAATTGTCAATAAAGTACTATGGTCCTTACAAGGTGTTGCAAAATATTGGTATTATGCACACAAATTGGATTTTCCTTCTTATTCTCGAGTGCATCCATTTTTCCATGTTTAATGCTTAAAGAAGGTTATAGGTGACAAAATTCCAGTTCAAACAATATTTCTGGAACTTGACGATGAAGGAAAAATCATATTGGAATCTGAAGTAGTCACGAAAACAAGAATTCAACAGCTATGAAATTGATCAATTTCAGAGTATCTCATCAAGTGGAAGAACTTACCCACTTAAAATTCAACATGGGAGGATGATAATTTTATACAGAATCATCCAACGCTACTCAAGCATTGAGGAAATTAAATTTTTGAAGGGGAGGGGCATGTTAGGTCCCTATATTACTGGTGTAGTCCCCTATTGTTGTTACTGTAGCCCCCTTATTGTTATTTTTGTACCCTTGTAACCTCCATATTGTTATTTTTGTGCCCTTAAATTATTATTTTTAGGTTGGCTAGGATTATATTGTGACCCCATGGACTTCTATATATAGAAACGAGGTTTTTTCATTTGTATCATCCAATAATTTTTCGATTATGTAATGTAAAGAGGTTTCCCCCTCGAAGTGGCCTATTTCTAAGGCGTTGATCTCCATTTTCTTCTATTTTTGGAGCTAGTTTCATAAAAATTAATGAGGCTTCACTCAACAAACTTGGATTCTCTTATTCATCTTAGCTATTGCTATATTTCCATTTTTATTAGGCTACTGAAAGCTGTTAACAAAAATGAAATCAAAAAATTATGAAATTTGAAATCTGGAAATATACAATTTCAAATACATGAAAATAAATTACAAGCACAATTTGTACATATATTGCGGGAACGACTAAACCTATATTTTTAGTTATGATCAATTCATTTATTATAAGTGGACTCATTCAATCCCTTAGAGCAAGTCCATGATTCATGTATAACTTCAGGGATATACACATTAAATTTCATTCATTCAAAGAAAGTCCATGATTCATTTATAACTTCAGGGAAATAGGCTTATTAAAGTATTCACTTAAAAAAATAAGTTTAACTACAGTAACATTCTTAAACTAGACTAGTTTCATGCATTTAGAGAAAGTTCATGATTGATAAATAATTTCAGGGAAATATGCTTATTAAATTACTAATAAAAAAATAAGTTTTTATTGCACTAATGTTCGTAAACTAAACTATTTATTTATTTAGGGCATTAATTATGAAAAATATAACAAAGAACTTAATACCTTAAAATATAGACTTCAAATTTGTAGAATAACATTAACATATACTCTTACATGTAGTTTATTTGTGTAACTATACACTACAACTAAATTCAAAATTTTCAAATGAAAGGAAACAAATGACTAGTCCACATGCCCATATAAAAAAAGAGAAGGCTTTGGTAAGTTGTTTGGAAGTGTCATATGATTCACTCCAAAAAAAATAGAAATAAGCAAGAATCTGATGACCCATGCATTGAGCATACAAAAAAAAACTATTTAGAAATTTATACTCAAATGTTGGAGAAAGGAAAATGCTTGTTTCTAACAAAAATGAAAGCATATATTGAATTAAAAACAACTAAATAAAATGGAATCATGTATTGAATTAAATAAAATAAAATTATATGAAAAAACTTAAATGAATGGCACATGATAACAAGGATATAAATGATTAAATCAAGACTCCCTTATTAAAGAACACTACTTTAAATTAAGTTTTCCTTTTATGGTATTTAAGTTGTATATGTTTCTATTCTATACAGTGATAATAGGATTTGTAAATATTTCTATTCTATACAATGATAATATGATATGAATTACAAAGAAAAAATTGTACTACTCCATACATGAATTGAACTTGGTATCTTAGTTTACACGGAAAAAAATAGATAGACTATTTACCATGAAACTATAGTAGAATCTAAGCTTAATAAATACAAAATTTGATTTATTCTTCTTGGAACATGTTTCGATCAATTCACCCGAAAACCTTATTTCCATTTTTCCTAGTTTCCCTCGTGTTTTTCTGCTATAATTACATTTGACTCAGGAAAAATTTTCAAACCTAAAAGTTATTTCAGGGAGCTCAACTCGTGGATATATTGGGAGCATATTGGTAGTGTAAGTGTCATTTTTTTCAATGAAGGAGTGGTTCTGAAAAAGGCAACCTAGCATATCAATTTCCTCCTTATAAAAATTTGAAACATTTACATGAACTTTCTTCAGAACTTTCAGGGAAACTATCAAGCTGGATTCTTAAACGCTCTCAGTTTGGGTCTACCATGCAAACCTGGCATGAAAAGTTTCAGTCCAAGATAAAAATACTATGGTAACATTAAATCTAAAAGCATGAGAATGACTAACCTTAAGCCAGTCACTTTCTATTGAGAGTTCTTCAAGATTGAGAAACATGCCAAGAACTTCAATTGAAAGCAGTTCTACACCAAAATGAAGAGTAAGTTCTCTAGGCCCATGGTATACATGAAGGTTGCATACTTCCCTACAGTAGCCATGAAGGGTAAATTTTCTCAACATGTTTGTAGTAGAAAACCCTATAATTAAATTAACTATTATAGTGGATAAATGCAGAAACCAACAAGAACTAACCTCCAACCTTAACATACTTGGAAATATACCATGAAATTCACCAGTCAGGAGAAATTAATTAGGGAAATAAAGTCTATTTATATCCAAATGCCTGAGATTCAGTGAAATTTTTTTCAAACTATTCAGCCCTGTAGAATGTTGGACTCTCAAGTTTTCAAGAAGATGGCATTTTTCTATGAGCTTCTCAATTATATCATCCTTTTTATAGATATATGCTAGAGAATAGGTTACAAGGAAACTGAATCCCCTAAAATAAATATGTAGCTTTGTTAACATGAACCAGTGCAGCTTCAAAAGTGTGAGGCAGATGTAAGAAAAGACAGAATTTGGAACATCCAGCAACATGCCATTTCCAAAAGTGATTTTTTCACTATTTTCAAATATGCACAATGGACACATTTCTGAAAGAAATTACCAATATTATTTATGGCCATAGCACCCATTGAATCTGAAATCTCGAAAATTTGAAGATGAGAAAAATTAAAGAAAAATATTTTATTAATTGCTCGTTCTTTATATTTTCCTTGATGAGGAAAACATTGGCTACAAAATCTGAGATGGGGCAATAAAATGCATAGGTATCGCCATGTATGGGACAGGACGTAGCAACGTGTTGCATCCCTTAACGACATATTTGAGATAATGAAAGAGAAGAGAAAATTATCCGACAAAGAACTAAGTATGTCACTTGCCATGAAAATAGTTGTAAAAGAGGAATAACAGAGAGGAGTGACAAGGAAATGTAGATGATGAGGGAAACCAACCAAGCACTACCATAGAAATAAATTTCTAAATTGGATAGTGTTGCATGCTAAATTTGTAATCAAAGACATGAGACTCAATGTGATGGTTGGTATGATGGAGTGTGAAATCCCGGGTGTGCCACTGAATTAATGGATTAATTAAATCAATGCATAATCACCCAGGAAATACCAAAGAATTCAGTTAGAAATGAACACAAACTTTGAATAACATAAGTAAATTCTAGTCATCCATGCATGTAAAGGTTTTTATATGTCCACATTTTAAGTTTGGTTTGATTTTTTTATCCATGATTTGATACAGGACAACAACAATATACCTCTTGAACATATGTTTCCCCTGATAAAAAAATAGATGAAGTCACAAACCCACATGATTGTACACTCAATCCAATGCAACAAGTGTCATGATATTTTAAAGGTGCATACCTTCCCATCCTGTATATGTTTCAATTCCTTTCATAGATTGAAAAAAATTAGGCATCAAACCTACACCTAGTAGTGGTCAAAATATCCTTAAAACACAGAGAAAACAATGGATCACAACGAATGGGAAAATTGTCTCCAAGAATGTTCTTAAGAGTCAAGACATTGAGATAGGCAGAGAATTGGGTGGTGAAAAATACACAAACCTCCATGAGAAGAGGGGTGTCTAACAAGGTCACTAGAGATATGTGTTTAAACGCTAAGATTTTTCCATCTCCCCAAAAAAAAGACACAGATAGGCAAGAGTTAAAATCTTGTGAAGACCCAAATTTAGGATAATGAGCTACCTGGTGAGCATGGCTACCCAAGAATTCATTCTGCTTCTTTTCACTCTCGGCTATGTGGACTCATTGTTCCATTTCCTGCTCATCAAACTAAATTTAAATTTCAAACAAAAAATACCATGCAAAGTTTTCCTCTGATAAAAAATAATTTAATTCATAGACCCACATGATCGTAAACTCAATCCAATGTAGTAGATATGATGTTGAGAAGCTCTTCAATATTTTTCTCCTGATCCTCTGCAATATCCTGTAAAACAAAAACAATTATTGGAGCACTGAAAGAGATAGAGGAGATATATCTATGAAAATAAAAGTAATTTTGAATTAATTTAAGGTCCAAACCATCATATATGTTTCAAGTAACCGCTACAGTGATTTTTTTTGGGAGAGATTATTTTCTAGTGGTGTATTTTGTTCAGTGACAATCACGATACTGTGTGATGTGTATGCTAGGAGATTGAACGGGGCTTGGTCTTCTGCAAGAAGAAACAAGCCCTCACCAAGTGTTTGAAGAGAAAAGCATGTAGGTGTTCATGCTCTTGCAATGCACTTGAATCATTTAAACCCTCGGGCAACCAATTTGGTTAATGAGAAGAGAGTTCAGAGGTTATGAAAAAACTCTTTGCGAGCATGAATGATGAGTAATTGGTTCTCGGTCTTAGTTATTTGGATTACTTGAGCTTGTTTCGTATTCCATGGGATCAATAGCCAACGCCCCCAAACCCATTTATCTGTGTGTGAAAAGATGGGCACTCTCGTTTCTGAATTATGAACAAATTTGGATCCCATCAAATCAATTAAGGAGTTAGTTGACACTTATGGTGGAATCTAATGGCTAAAAGTTATTCATTCCTCTAACATTATATTTAATGGTGTAGATCAGTACACGGTGACACCTTGGGGAGTTTTCAAAGAGGGACGCCTAATGGTATAATTATAAATATAAAATAAGTAATAAATTGATTAAACATAAGAAAATTTATGAATCTTATTTTAATAAATATTATAATTTTTTATATGAATAAGTGTAACTAAAAAATATGAATTTCACGATGCTAGAAATGTATATTTTATAAAATTCATTGAAAAGTTAATAAACATGAATCCCTCGGTCATAATAAAATCTATTAAAATCACACACACACACATATATATTGAAAAGAAAGAATGAGTGCAGAACCTAGTTGTAATATTTGTATTATATAATTAATATAGTTGTAATGGATTCAATCATATATGGTGACTGCACTAAATTATGTCTTACTCATAGAAATTTTTACTCGGGACTTATGTTTGCAATATATTTTTAAAATAACAATAACATAAGGAAATTATAAATTTAAAAAAAATATTTGACTAATTTGAATTTGAGTAATATAGAATTAAATGTTCTTATTAATTTATTTTTAAAACAAGAATATTATAAAATCTAGTTTAGTTTAAATTATTTATTTAATTTGATTTATTTTTATTGAAAAAATTTACATAAAAAAATAATAAAATTATTAAGTATTATTTAAAATCAAAACAATAACCAAATTATAATTTTTAAGAATTTCATATATATATATATATATATATATAGTAAAATAAAATAAAATAAAATTTGAATTTATAGTTTTTTTTTTTTAAGCTTGGTAGTTCCTTTCATTTTTCACTTTTTTTCTCTTTTTTTTTACTGCATTTTCATCAACATGTCCAAATATATCACTCGGATCGGGGAAGGGAAATGATGAGTGCTATAACAGCCTGCCTCATCACCATTTAACCAAGACCCCACTGACAATTTGAATTTATAGTTAAGAAGAATTAGAGAGTTGAATATATTGGCTTAAATGCAAGTATTGAGATGATTTTCTTTTTTCCTTTTTTTTAGATAATTATGATAGTTTGATTGAGTTATAGGCTATATGGAGCCTTTGTTTAACCACTTTAAAGGCTCAATAGAACCCTTCATAGAGCTAAGCTATTTTATATTTGCTCTATTGAGTTGTCTATGGCCCAAAAAAAAATTAGAGTTTCAGCTCCAAATTTCTCAGCAACACCATTTTTTACCCGAACGAACTTTAAGCAGAATTTGTCCTTAAGTGGTGAAGTTGATCATAAATATATCACGTTAGATTCAGGAAGGAACCCTCTATCCAATGATATATGATTTTTCCATTTTCAAATTCATAGCATATTTTTTTATCTAATTTATTTTAAACATAATGCTTGAAACTTTTTTTGACACTTTCAAAGCAGTTGAATAAAAAATAAATAACATGAAATATGAAAAATAGAAAATTTTCAAAAAAAAGAAATATCTTCTTTTACAATTCTTCCTCTTCAAAAGTGTACTCTTGTGTTTTCAAATTATTTAAATAGTTTATAACATGAAATATACAAATGGAAAATTTTCAAATATTACAAATATCGTTGTTTACTAGTCCTCTTCAAAAGTGCATGCACTCTTGGTTTTTCACTTTCTTTAAATAGTTGAAAAAAACCTTACATGAATACATATGTCTACAAAATGCAATTGAAATATTATTTTGTCAACTTCAAAAGATAATAAAAAATATAATTTTAAATTAAAAACCAATTGTATAAAAAAACATAGCTCTATTTGTGTAGATCATGCTCTTATTCTTATATATATATATAATGACACTAAATATTTTTGAAAAAAATATTATTAAGACAACATCATAATTCTCCACAATTACAATGAATCAAAATTCATACCGATTATATGAATTTTGAGGGTTTCATTTTGATAAAAGAATTGAAAATTGAAATTTCATCACCACATTTGACCTAAAAATTTAACCCATCTTCATATTTTCACTTTTATCATTAAAAAAAACCCTTATGATAAGAAAAAACTCCAAATACAATTTGAAGCTTAAATTTGCAATCCAAAAAAGTTCCCTTTCCATAAAAACCATGAGAAAGAAGAGTAAAGTTTAAATTTGCAATCCACAAAAATTCCGTGTCCAAAAAAAACCTGAGAAAGGAGAGTGAAGCTACGAGAAACCCATAGAAATTTTGGTTATTGCGAATAACCTCTAGAAATAAACTAGAATTTTTCCCTATGCAAAATACGAACATCAAGAACTTAGATGTTTACATTTACATCAAATCTTTTCCATGAATTGTATCTAAAGTAATAAGAAGAGAGAAAAAAGTAACGAGGAAAATATAGGGTCGATTTTGGACGTGGTTTTAAACCTTTTCCTTTACCGGTGGGCAACTTTGTCCTCGTCCAATAGCACACAGAAAACCCATTCAAATACCACCCAGAAAAATCATTCCATCGTAGTGATCTTACAAATGCATGAAAACGGCGTTAAATTTCCCAATTTCCCTCATTTTTGTGGATTTGTACTCTTGACCAAGTCACAATGCAATGGCACAATGCGGCGAAGAGGAAGACGGTAAATGGTCACCCTAACGACACGAAATTTCATCCCTTCAATTGATTAGCCCACATATTATCACCACCCTTCACAAGGGAAATGACGTAGTTTGGGTGTGATATATTACACAGACTTTTTCGACGTGGATACTTCACTTGGACCGATTCCCACATAATGTCCACGTAAGAGAAAGGTGCCATGAGGCCGTTCTAATGTTTAAATCATTTGATAAATATCGCATATCTATATACACCCGCAAGATGGAATTAAAGTAGTTGTAGTAACAATGATATATATAAATCGAAAGAATATATATATATATATATTGTGCCGTGAATAGTCAATATAAGGTCATAACAATAGTATATTGTGTGTGGTGACATAGTTTTTATGATGTTACATAAGTAATATGTTAATAAAATTTAACGATTATCATTACATTATAGGTGCGGACTTGTATTAGGCCAATGACCTAGCATAGCCATGGCCTGGCCTTGCGGATAATAAATGGAGTGATGAAAATAATTGAACTTTTAGGAGTAGGTGAGAATAACTTAAGTATAGTATTTGACTCCAATTTTGGGTTTCAAGCAGGATTCAAGAATGGAGAGACATTGAAATGTTACTTATACGAGAAAATACAACAAACGTTGCTATTTAATGAGATTCTTTCTCTCTGTAATTAATGGTTAAACATTTTATGTATTTTACATACTTAAAAAAAATTACTTTGTACTTCAAACTTATAATTGGGTTATTTTAACATATGTTATAGTTTCATAATAGAAAACCTAAATAAAACTATCATCTATATTTATATAAGTTTTTATCTTCAATTTCCATTCATTCTTTTTTATTTCTAAACCATAGAGAGTCATGGGAATCCTTAGACGAACTTACACATAGTGAGGTCTTTTGCGTAGGGCTTAAAAGGTAAGCTGCATACCATCTAGTAGCAACAAAATCTCCTCTTTTTACTCATTCATGTCTAGTAACACTATGTGAAGAAAGAGATTAATATGATAATAATTGTAGACAATGTACATATATTGGTTGGTTGTATATGCCACTAGTATGACCATGTTGTGTACCTAGTTACAAATGTTTTCCAATATATTTGTGTGAGAGATGATAGCATTCCCTCACAAATTCCCACTATGCATATTCAATATCCTCTTCAATAGGCTACAAATATGTTCTCTATAAAGTTGAGTAGAATTACTAGCCCTCAGTTGAGCATGAAATATTTCCTATGAAGATTGGTAAGCATTCCCTTCTCACATGTGACTATTAACAATGCATGCCAGATATAAAAGGAAAAGTTAACTAAATTGAGATGGTGGTCTAGAACATGTGGTAAAGAAGAGAGTTAGGAAGAAGGTAGGATAATTTCATGTTGAAATGGGGAGCATGAAATGGAGCGACGAAGATGGATATAACAAGAATAAAGTGATCTGAAAGGAAAGGTTGTGAAAATTGAGGCATCAAAGAAAATAAATTGGTGGTATAGAGGTCCAAGAAAGAAAGGCTGAAAATGTTCTGACCTATGGAGGAGAGGAGGAGAGAAATTGGAGTACATGTAGAGCTAAACAAGAGAAAAAGGGGGTTGGAAGAGGAAAAGACTCTTAAAATTTCAACATAAGTAATAAATTGGAGAGGTTATATACTAGAAAAAAACTAATGTCACAAGCCTATCATTTCATTAAGACTAATGATGGCACCCATCAAGTTCCATTGGTTGATAGAGAACCACTATCCACATTTACATTGAACCAATAAAACTAGATAATTCTGCAACCTACCTCATGTCATGGTATTCCATCATAAAATGTGCATTCACCACATGACCATTACGTTTCCATGGATCTCTACGAAAATGAGTGATGGATATTCCTAATCCCCACTCGAGTTTACCAATTCACACAATACTACAAATGAAATTAGCTTTTGTTAAACCTCATCATGCAATCGTGTAAAAGGGTGGTGGGATGCTAATGGTCCTTATGGGGTGTATTTCCATGTCCCATTACATTAATATATAGTGGGGAGGTGAAATTATGTGATGTCACCCTTTGCTATTCGAGAACCCTATTAAGGGTTATGGATAACTATTGTAAAAAAATTAATTTAATTTAATTTATGGCATTAAATTAATATTTGATACAATGTATATCTATTTAATTTTATTCCTTCCAATATTATCTCTAACATATTTGTATTATTGTTTTACAATCTTTCTATCTCTTATGATGAGTGGAGTTTCAATTTTAAATGGATTTATTACATATATTGTGTTCTTAGTGATGGGTGGAGTGTCCGATCAAAACATTAGATGTTTCATAAACTTATACATGGTTCACACTTATGTAATATTTGGTAAGACAAAATTATGTTTGCAAATCGAAAATGGTACAAAAATAAGGACTATAAAATAATATAAATTTCCACCCCTTAGCTTTTCCTAGGGAATTGGGCTTGACAAAATACAAAATTTTTCATAAGAGGCCTTTAAGAAGTTGAAGAAATTATTGAAAATTCAACCATTTTCAAAAGTAAATGACATGGAGCAAGGCTCTTTGTGATGCACCAACACATCAAAGGAAGGTTTAGGATGTGTACTTATGAAATAAGGGAGAGTGATCATGTATGCATCTAGGAAGATTTTAGTACATGAGGAGAGTTATGCCATGCACATTGCAAAAATGGAAGATATTGTTTACAAGTAAAATATATCGAGACATTAATTTCTTGGAAGACAATTTCAACTAAAACTGACCATTGCGGGTTACAACACATATTTAGGAAAGAAAAAATAAATTCAGGGAAAAATATGTGGTTGGAGCTAATTAGTGAATATTTAATTGATATTACTTATATAAATAGAGAAGTAAAAAAAGTGGTGGACTCCTAAAGATGGAGGCAATATATATTTTTTGGTTACTCCTTTGAGGACAAATTTAAGAGAATGACTACTTAGGTTGCAAGTGAATGATGAATGGTACAAGGAAGTTAACCTGGAAATAGAGGAATATGAAATAAGAATTCTGAAGTACAAGAGATATAATTTGGATAGTGGTGTAATACTACTACAAGTCATATAATTGGATAGTGAAGTACCTCAACTGATATTAAATGAGACTCATTTAGTTATATACATGACACCCCCTAGTGTTTAGAATACGAGTGTGTATTTGAAGTTGTTATTATTTTGGAGAGGAATGAAGAAGAACATAATACTCTTCATGGAAAGGTGTTTGGAGTGTTAGTAGGTAAAATTTGAGCATATATATTTTATCAGGGTTGTCGCAACCCCTTGCAATAGAAAAGAAACATTGGGAATTCATATTAATGGATTTCATTATAGGACTACTAATAACAACTAGGAGACATCACTCCATATTTTTATTTAAATACACATTGACAAAGATTTCTCACTTCATGTCTATCAAATATACATGTAAATCTCTAGAGATAGCTAAAGAATTTATCAATGAAATTTTACAAATGCATGGAGTATTAAAAATTATCATATCTCAAGGGGAGCTATATTTACTGGTATATTTTGGACTAGTTTCGAGGAGGCCTTAGGAACCCAACTATATTTTAGTATATCTTATCATCGTGAGATGGATAGATATACTAATTGAACTCACCAAATTCTAGAATATATGTTGCATATATATGTAATGGATAAACAATTATGATAGGAAAATATTTTACCATTGGTGGAGTTTGTGTACAACAACAACTACTAGATTTTGATTACAATGGAAGCTTCCAATTTCTTATATGGAATAGCTTCAAAGACACCTCCTAGTTGAGAAAGACTCAAATATGAGTTCTAATAGGGCTTGAGGAAATAAAAGAAAGGGATTAATAGAAGACAATAATTAAGGTTAGCTTCATGGAGGCCCAGGATGGATAGAAGATCTATGTTGACGATAATGGGATTGATATGAGCTATGAGGTCAGAGAAGATGTATTCCTAAGGGTAAATCATCGCAAGATTTCAATCAATTTGGGAATGGGAGAAAATTTGTATCTACGGTTTTTTAGATATTTCAAAATTATAGAGAAGAAGGATCCAACAACTTATTGAGTTGAACTACCTGCATCATGGGCACATATGCATGATAAGTACATATGGGTGAAATTTTTTATGCATAAGTATGTTTGATATTATACTTAAAATATATAATTTTATAATTTTATAATTTTATAAGTAGGATAAGGAAAACCTTAATGTTAAGATAATATATCATATTCATAACCTATTCTGAGTTTCTAGTTGTGTATTAATCTTTGATAAAACTAATAGATATTCAATCAAATAGAAATGCTCTCTATCCAGATATGATATATAAATGAACCGTTAATTGTATTGACATGTTTTTAATTAAATTAATATAAAATTAATTAAACACTACTTCTCCATACAAATCATTACATAATTATAACTAGCAATTGCACCAGATTTTGTAAAGGAAACATCGTAAGGCATAAATTTGAGAATAATAATGACATATAGAAGATCATGTGCACCTAATCCAATGAATATAATGTGTAACTAATCTAATGATTTAGAATTGAGGATAATTTAATTTCATTGTTTCGAATTTATACAAAATATTATTTAGAAAAATGTTATTTAGAAGTATAACTGAATAGTTGCATGAAAAAAAAGTTGAATAGAAATAAACTAGTTCAATGTTAAATAATGAAAACGAATTAATAACAAAAATGTAATCACTACAACATAGTTTAGAATCTCCTTGTATTTTATTCTACTTTTTTTATAATAACATTATTTTTTTGTAATAGTAATCACTAATGTTTCCATATTACTTGTTTTCGTTTAAAATCATCTAAAAATGGAACTTACAATTATAGACCACTCAAACCAACATTTTAACAACACATTGTATTAAACATCATATATTCCCTCTCTTACTTGTCACAACCAAGAAGAAGTGATAATGGAATATTAAATATACGAACAAATTTCTATATCAAGCAATGAGTGCACTTACCAAACACATTATACTGCAATAACTACTAAAATTATAAGCGAGTTCCAATCCATAAAAGAATATCAATATTATTAAGGAGAAACAATGACATTACAAAAATTAAGTGGTTTATAAATGGGAAACCATGTAGATAATATTGGAAACCAACGATGCGATAAAAAACATTTAAAAATACGTCCAACAATTTGAAAGAAAAATAAGTACGAGTTATCCTGATGTGCAAATACAATTTTTCTACTTAGTCAGCCAACAGTAATACATTTTACATCCAAAAACAATATAATAAAACTGTAAAATTTTTATAGATTAATGATAAAAATTATTTCAAATTAAGACACATATCTATAAGTTGTTGTTGGGAAAAAATGAATTGGTATTTTCAGAGTTACACAGATCTCTTGTCCTTTCAGCTCATCTTTACCATTTTAAATAATCAAATTATTTCGAAAAAATAATGAAATGTTAGGTGTTCAAGTGTCATAAATAACTTGGGTAGATGATGTCACAATTTTATTTGAAATGAGGCATATTTTTTCCATAAGAATTGTTGACAGAGACACATACCATCGGAAAGTATGGTTCAACCCTTCAACACATAGAGATGGTTCGCTCTTTCATGAAGAGGTAATTGAACCATACATTCAGTTAACTAAAGAAGAGTGTGTGGACATCACCAGGGAAGTTGGCAATGTCCTGGTGCTAGATAGTAACTTTGTACATCATGCGACAAGGCCTTCGTCCCAACCTAGAAGAATACTTGCAACCTTATGCAAATAGTATGAGTGGTGTTGGGTCAATTTTCAAGCCTTTTCCATGGTATTATTTCCATCAACAAGAAATTTTGTTCTTGGAAATTAATCTCATGGGTTTACTACACTTCGTCAAAATATGAAAATAGATCTCTCATGGTTTCATATTGGAAAATTTGTCGTTGTACTAAAAAAAATCCCTTTAATAATAATTGTCATAAAAAAACTCTGGACGGACCAGTGAGATCAAGAATAGAATAAAATAAAGCATGTCCTAAATCTGTTCATCTCAAACAACTGAACCATATCTCCATTATGGACATATTACCTTTTAAAAATAAAAAATACCTCTGCAAATAGTCGCTCACCTCTAAACCCTGGTCACTTGCAAGCTTAGTCTATTTTCCCTTAGCTTCGGCTACTGATTTGAGTTCGTGTTGCTAATAGTGCTGGACTTTTGGTTGAAATTAGGAGTCAACTAGTCTACACCTATGATTAGCATTAATCACATGGGGAGATGAAGAGAATGAAGCTCACTTGTTACGTCACTTATGGTTGTTTAAAAAATATGGATGAATCCCTGTGAGAGAAAAACTCTTCTGCAAAACCGAGAGAGGAATAAGCTCGCTAATCCATCAAGAAAATGTTAAGTAAGAAGTAGTTTTTTATTACATTTTATACTTGCCCATTAGGAATACTAACTATTAGCTTTATTTTAACTATTAACTATTAATTTGATTGCCTAAAAATCTTCAATCGACTAACATTCCATCCAATGGTGCAGATCGGCACATAGTGGCAGCTCGAGGAGTTTTTTTTTACACATCTTGTGATCATGATTGAACATAACCTTGTCGATGCTTATACAAAATTGGTACCTTGAGATTGGCTTATCATTATTTTTTCTCTAATACCATGTTAATTTTTGTACCTAGCATCAAAAAATTAGTTCATAGAAAATTATTATTGATCTTCTAAATAATAACACCATTATCTTCTTAACAAAGTTTTGTAATGGAATAAAAAATATTAAGAAATGTAAATCACATGTGACAAACTTAGGCTAAGTTACAAAAAAAACTTATTCAATACCTAAGAAAGAATCCTAAAGAGACTTTAGGAAACTTATACACACGTAGATACTTAATCATGTACAGAAGTACCTTCTCTAGCTACAACATCAACATTTAATTGGTGAAGTTTCTATTTTATTAGGTGATTTACTTCATTTATTTGTTTAGTTGGCTACACCACTGGTTTTTTTGTTATTTCCCTAGTTTTAGGTTTGTTAATCTTCATTCCCACCTCAAAACTAGTTTCAACATACATTCTTGAATGAGGAGGTAAACTTCTTATTCACTAATGGAATCTAGGTCACTCATGCTTTCACATAATTGATAAATCTATAAATTATCTATGTAAATTACTTACTCATTTCAATGTGTTGGGTATATATTATCCCTAATCCTTTTAGTGGGAAAATCTCCATTTCAAAGTATTTTATTAAGATCTAAGCTTTATTTTTTATTTCCTGTGTGTTCCTTTGTCATGTAACTATTATAAATTTATTAAATTATAGTAGTTAAATCAACACCTAATTATTTACTTGATATACCTAATAAACTATGTAATTAATAAATGAACCAACATAGATTCATCTTAACTTTGTATCTAGTAAGACTTGAGAGGTATCAAAATTTTCAAGATGCAAACTTCTATTTTAGTGCAAAAGTTGAGGTTTTCACCTCAAGTGATTTGATTCCACTTTGTTCTTGGTCACTTTCATTCATCTATCACTTCACTTTGATTCCTTAGTCACTTTGAGTCCTCTCCATTCTTGGTAGATGTGGAATTAAGATGGATTCTAGAGTTAAGATGGATCTATCCTCATTTTGAACAACATGCCAATACAATGTTTTCACATATTTTTTTGTTATCAATAGTTTTTAAAATGTTGCGAATATTTATTAAATTTTTTTATTTTTTCTATACATAAAGTCGATATAAAATTATGTTTTTTAGAAATTATAATTAAATATTTTTTGTTATTAATATATTTTTGTTTTAAATGTTATATGTCAATGAACATGGAATGAATTAGAGCATAATATAGTATCAATAATAGTGATTTTACATGTCATTTGTTAACTTGTATCAAAAAGTGAAGGAACTACATATTTCCCTACTAAAGGTACTAATTACTTTATATATAATGTTTGATGTAAAATTAAGGTGGAAATTGACGTATTTTATTTATGATAGGCATTGATATTTTTTGCTATTAATATTTTTATTTATTTATTAATATAAGTATTATTTTATTTTCTTTAAATGTAATTTTATGTGATAAAATCTCTCTCATATAGGTAGAATGTATCCCGACACAATAAACTCTATGAATAAATTTATTAGCTATTGTATTTTTTCCTTATAAATTAAAATAAATTTGACAAAAAATTTAATACTTCTTGTATATTAATTTTGCAAGAATGACATAAAAGGGGATTAGGTTGCACTTGCTTCTATTTCCAATTTTACAATACCGTATAATAAACTGGGAAAAAAATGAATCAATTAAATTTATATTTATATTTTTTAAAAATTAATGCATATTTAGTTACTATATATTTTTATAATAATTAAAATAATTACATTTTTAAATAATTTTTATTAATTAAGATAATCAATTTTTTAAAATAACATGCGTTTATTATAGTTTTTAATATAATTAATATTTTAATTAATTTAAAAGTCAATTTTTTTTTTAATATTTTTAATTTTACTCGATAAGTTTATTAACTATATATATATTAATAATTATAGGTCTACTTACAAAATGTTTATATCCCCATATAACTTATCTTCAACTTTTTTTTCATAAAATTCAAACTTTAAATTTAATAAATTTACATAAATTAATTAAAATATATTTCATAAATGAAGACATATATTTATTATTCATTGGGTTTCCAAAATATGATTAAAATGATATATATGATACATTTTGGGTGGGCCTAATGGTTAAGAGCATTTGTTTCCTCTTAAGAGGTCAGACATTCAAAAATATGGGCAGAGTATGTATGCCTTCGTAGACTTAGTAGTGTATGTGTGCCTTCATAGAGTTAGTAATCTATGCCTTTGTAGAATTAGTAGTGTATGTATGCCTTCATAGACTTAGTAATTTATGTATGCCTTCATGGATTTAGTAGTGTATGCCTTCGTAGACTTAGTAGTGTATGTATGCCTTCGTAGGCTTGGTTGTAGTCAAATTTATGTGGGAAGGTGGGTCCCTTGTCCCACAAACAAGGGAATCTCGTACACCAATTTGGTGTCTGGCTTGGTCATGAACTTAAAATTGGATAATAATAATTTATATGATTAAAGTTAGGTATGTAGTTCTATAATTTATATTTCCTTTTATTTCAATGTTAAGAAAGTTACTAATTTAATAGTGTCACAAAAATAGTCCATAAACATTTGCATTCCCAATCATTACTTAGCAATCATTAAAATTTATTAACAAAATTCTCAAAGTTCAAGTAACCAATACCCAATAGACATTAGTATTAAATCCCAAAAAATATTCACCGAAATATATCAATGTATTTGAGACAACTAACCATTACCCTATGGTATAAGAAGTTAAATAAAGAAAACAAATCGTGAGACAATGCTAATTCCTTGAAGAAATGATCAACATTGCTCGTGAATTTCATTCACAATCAATGAGGGATGACAACTAATTAAATCTGGTTTACATATTTCTCACAAGCGTCCACGTTGAACTATCCTACGTTTACATGCAAATAAATGTAAGGCCTTATAACTCTTTCCAATCAGCTATACATGGAAAAATGGTCTCATATACAAAAATGTAGAAATATATTTTCATCAAATTATTTACTTTGTAACTAGGTTGAGTCTAAATGGGACACATCACAACTAATTCATTGATGAATTAAGATCTACCCACAGTGAAATGATATTACCAGAATGGATGGAATGAAGATTTATCCAGAATGTGATGCTCTACTGATTGAGCTAATCTTATTTGGGTTTGGACGTCTCTTGAAATAAATATTTAAGATTTATCCATACTAGGGTATTATAACTAAGATTGAACTAAAATTATTTGAGTTTGGATTGTATCTTGAAATAATTTAATACCTTCAAAAACAGTTTCAATACTCAACCCTTTTCCATAATATTTTAATATTATATCATGATTTGTAAACATGTTCTACAATCTAATTCATAATCACCAAATGTAGAATCGCACGAGATTCTTGGATTTTTTATTTGTGATCAAATCACTTTGGATTCATGGAATATTGATTCTTGAGAAATATAAGATGGATATATTTTCTTGATCACCCAATAGAGCAATGAGGATTGCAACTAATGGGCTTCTTTGAGTGCAATTATGATCGGAATCTAGATTGGGGGCAAAATTTTGGTAAAACTTCAAAGTGCTCGGAATCACTCCAAACTAGAACAAACGGATACATCTCATCGCCAGGAATCCATCACACTTTGTTTCACACATAACAGAGTCTGTATGAGGAAGATAGAGCCTGGTGTTCGTTTTCCTAAACAGCTAAAAAAAAATGCAAAAAAGGATAGAAATGTGATATGAAGCTTAGTTAGCAAAAATGACTATTTTATGGATCTTTCTTCATTTCGCCCAATGACACTATGCTAAGTGTCAATTTGTGGTTGGTGGCTAAGTTGGTGATTTGTTGCATTTTCATTGGTCTAATTTTAAGCCAATGGGAAGAGGACATGTGGCAAGCCCAGAGGCCGCCACGTGCCCCCCCTCTCCCCCCTTCCAAGGAAGAATTTAGTCAAGTATGGGTCGAAAATCAATATTATTAAATGGCAGAAAATTTGTATGTGTTGGAAGAAGGGAAGAGGTCATAATCGAACCCGTGACCTCCCCCACACAACCCAAATGACATACCATTAGACCACGCCTTAAGTCTTAATAACTATGGGGTGCATCATTTATTTTATGTTAAAACAAGATTAGGGTAGACGAAAAAAGGGACAACCCTTAACACGGGACTAGGCCCCAAAACCAGGCGGAGCGCTTATTGTTAATGCACGGAGCTTAATTTTAAAACACCTTTAATTAGCCACTAATCATATGTTGTGTGTGCTTAATCCGAATTTAATTCGGTTTATGTTCAAATGTGCTTAGCACGCTAAGCTACCAGTTAACCCATGTTTAAAATTTAATTAAACCACTCTTATTTTGGTGGAAAAACTGGTGGAGCCCGAATTTCAATGCCACTTCCAAATTTGGTGGTGCTAACTAGAGTTCTCTCCACATTTGGAGGGGTTTCCAAGGCCAAAATTGAATGAGGCACAACTAGAGCATTTTCCGACCAATTTTGGCTCAGAAAGAGTCATTCCTAGATGATTTGGATGCTTTGAGCATGATGGTGTATGCTATACATGCGTAGGAGCACTTTTTAAAGTGATTTTTCCACTTTTAGGGTTAAAGAAGCCTAGGGCCACCATGAGAGGAGGTCATGCCTAGTCCACTTGAAGACCATTTTCAAAGCTTGAAGAGTCTATTTTGAGGTTTTTGAGCCCTATAAATCCAATGGAGTAGCTTGAAAAGCCATTGTACCAATGTAGGTGCATGTAATTAGAGAATTGACCATTAATCCAAAGAGGGCCTAGCCATTGAAGCAGGTCCATGGAGATGTAGCCTAAGAGGGGTGAACTCCATTGTCAGCTATTATGTAATCGTGTTTGTTGTGTGTTATTTATATGCAATTTACTCGTTGTAAATGTGTTTTTAACAACTAATTAACTCATAATTTTTTCCTAAAATACACTTAAACTTGACACATAAACCCTCACATAACTGGCTAATTTGAGATGATCCTAAACATAGTTATTTTATACCAATGAGGGAGCTAGCACAACAAAAATAGTTTTCCCATATTCAAATCAAGTTTGTATTAGAGCAACAGTTCAGCTCATTTTATCCCCAAGATGGTTTACCAAGGTTAGCTATAAGAATAGCTACTGGTTTTGAATTTTTGCAAGCATAATATAATTGTGTGCAAGTTTATGTGTGTGAGGAGAAGTTCAAGGTTGAGGACTCATCTCCCAAATCAAAACAAGGAAGCTTTTATACATTACATGTGTGATGGAAACTTCATCAAGCATTATTTATATTCAATATTCCTTTGCAAGAATCTTTGATAAAGAGATGTTGCAGAAGCTCTACATCATGAGAGATATGGTGCAAGAGTTGGCTGAAGATAGGAAGGAGAACAATATACTTCAAGAGTAGTTGATTTCCATGAAGGAGAAGAAACAAGAGATTATTCAAAAGATGCATGATATCAAGAATCTAGTCCATATTGCAAATGAAAACCTAGCAAGGTTGCATGAGATGGAGACTCAACTCCATGATGCCAAAGAAACACTAGCCAAGTATGCGCATGAAAAAGATGTATGAAATTAAAGTTTATATTCAATTTCCTCTCAAAATGAATGTGTAGGTGATTTTGAAAGAAAAAATAGAGGAATAGGGTCCAAATTAATCATAAATATGGGCTATGAAGGTAATGTATTAGGCAAACATGCACAAGGCATAGTTGAGCTAATTGTTGTTGAGGAAAGGCCTAGGTATTTGGGTCTTGGTTATGGAAAAAATGATGGAGAATGCTCCAAAGCCAAGGAGGCACATGAAGGTGTTCCAAAAATGAATTTCATTACATGTCATTACCTCAAGCTTGTGAAGTTTGTGTTCATGAGTAATGAAAAAGTTTTGTACCCACCTGGAAAGAAGATGATCATAAGCATTCAACTAAGAGACATGGAAAACAAGAGGATGTTGAAAGCTCTCAAGCCATTGAAACCATTGTTCGTATTCCAAATAGAGCTGCTACCTCCTCAAGAAGGTGACAAAGGTGAATTTTCAAGGTATAAATCTTCCTTTAATCAAGTTTCTTTTTATTATGATAAACATCATAAATATTCACATAAGATTTGGATAAAGTTTACATGTTCCTTTTGTTGTTTCAATAACCATATTGTTTAAAGATGTTGGAAAAATGTTTCCATGCACATGAAAATTTCAAAACAAAGGAGATAGAAAGCTAAAGGTCCATTGGATAAGGAAAACCATGTTGAAAAGAAGATGAAAATGTTTTACACGCATTTCCATAAGCAAGGTCATCATGTAGACAAATGTTGGACCTTTTATCCAACAAGTCATCCACGACATTTGAAGAAGGTGGAAAGAGATATTGAAAATAATTGAAAAGAGAATTCCATAATTGATGTGGGTCAAGATAATACACATGATGACGTGCAGCTGAAATAAGATCCATTTCAATGGTTTGGAAATAGATGGTCAGATTTCTTAACCAATTATGTCCTTGCATTTCTTTTTATGATTGAAGAAAATCTTGCCTTATTTATGAATTTCTTTTCCAATTGAATGAATCCTTTTCCTCTTAGAAATATGCTACATGTTGCATGAAGAAAGATGTTGGAAAAGTAGATTTATTTTGACTCACTTAGATGAAAAAAATATGGAAATTTGAAGATGCATGAGTGATCTCCTTGTGTTGGTTGATTTCTTTGTTTATCATGTATGTTATCAACTTGAGAGTGCTGATCAATTTACACGTGCTTTTGTTTGACATGAGAGTTAGTTTTTTTAAGAGGTATATTTAGTCGACTTGTGTTTATTCGATGGTTTGTACACCAAGATGTAAGAGTACATGGTGATGTTCACATGATGTGACATTTATTGTTTTGAAGTAGAAAAAGGATATGTTGTCGAGTTATTTTTCTTACATGATGTGTTTTTTCAAATTGATGGTTGTGTTTGTGACAAGATGTCTCAAGATTTTGGAAGGTCCACTCTTGTGAGAGAGGCTCATGATTAGCCTTCATCCTTAAATCATGGCATGAGCACCATGTCAATACTGGAGGATGATGGATTCAAAAAGCGGAAAGTGGACAAGATGCTAGAAATATTAGAAAAAAAAGTAGCCATTGTATACCATTTGATGTGTTGACACCAAGAAGTGAAAGTGGTAATGAATGTATTTTTCTAGATGTGGAATTTGGAACCATGGAGGTAAAAATAATGCTCATTTATTTTCTCATGATTACTGATGTTGGAACTCATTACTGTATTTCACTCAGATGGGCTTAACTTGGAAAAGTGGTTTCCAAGGAGAATCTTGCATCAAATGCATGTGTGTGCAAAGGAGGAACATGATTCTCAATGGGAAGGTCATCAATTAGTTTTCCAAGAATTAAGGGATTACTTTGGTAAAAAAAAGTGTTTTATGAGTGAGCAGGAAGCCAACGAGTGCTGGATTGGGTCAATAACAAAAGGAGGACATTAATTGAAGTGCCAAGCCATTTGCAAGGCAAGGCATGTTAGTGAACCGAACTGGTTTTCATGGAAATTTTTCCAAGAAAAAAACTTTATAGAAGTTGAGAAAGAGAATATTATTCAGCTCTCATCAGATAAGAAACTTTTGTAGGTCCAAAATCCTGTCACTAGGAAGGAGTGACCAAAATTTGGATTGGGGGAAATTTTTTTCTAAAAATTCAAAGAGCTCGGAATCAGTCCAAACCAGAACGATCGAATAGGTCTCATCACCAAGAATTTGGCACACTTCATTTCACTCAAAACAGAGTCTGTATGAGGAAGATAGAGCCTATTGTTCATTTTCCTAAACAACTGGAAAAAAGTGCAGAAAAGGACAGAAAGGTGACATGGTATCCTAGTTAGGAAAAAGGAATATTTTAAGAATATTTCCTCATTTTTCCCAATGGAAATATGCCATGTGTGAATTCATGGTTACTAGCTGAGTGGTGATTTTTTATGTTTTGATTGGTGTAATTTTAAGCCAATGGGAAGAGGACACATGGAAAGCCCAGAGGTTGCCACATGCACCACCTTCCAAGGTCGACTTTGGTCAAGTCTAGGTCGAATTTCCATATTATTAAATGGTGCAATTTTTTTATGTATTGGCGGAAAGGTGGAAGTCGCGGTCGAACCCATGACCTCCCCCACACAACCCACGTGACATACCATTACACCATGCCTTAAGTCTTAATAACTATGGGGTGTGATATTTATTTGAAGTTCAAACAAGATTCAAGTGAAGGACAAAAAGGCCAGCCCTTACTACGGGACCATGCCCTATAACTAGGTGGAGCACTTATTGTTAATGTGTAGAGGTTATGTTTAAAACATGTTTAATTAGCCATTAATCATATGTTATGTGTACTAATCCAAATTTAATTTAGTTTATGTTAAAAGACGCTTAGCGCACTAAGCTACCAGTTAACCCATGTTTAAAATTTAATTAAATCGCTCTTATTTTAGTGGAAAAATAGGTGGAGCCCCCAATTTCAGTGCCACTTCCACATTTGGTGGTGCTAAATGGATTTCTCTCCATATTTGGAGGGGTTTCCTAGGCCATAATTGAATGAGGCACAGCTGGACCATATTTCAACCAATGTTGGCTCAGAAAGAGTAATAACTAGATGATTTGGATGCTCTGAGCATGATGGTGTAGGTTATACAATCAGAGGAGCACTTTTGTAAGTAATGTTTCCACTTTGAATATTAAAGAATCCTAGGGCCACTAGGAGAGAAGGCCATGCCTAGTCCACTTGAATACCATTTTTAGATCTTGAAGGGTCTATTTTGAGGTTTTGGGTCTTCTGGATCAAATGGACCAGGTTGCAAAGCCATTGGAGAAACATAGGTTCATAATCAAAGAATTAACCATTAATCCAAAGAGAGCCTAGCCATTGAAACAAGTCCATGGAGATGTAGCCCAGGAGGGGTGAATTCCGTTATCAACTATTTTGTAATGTGTTTACTTTTTTTTTTATTTCTCTGCATTTTAATTTTTGTACATGTTTTTTTAATAGCTAATTGACTCATGAATTTCTCATAAAAGATACTTAAACTTGACACAGAAACCCTCACATAAATGGCTTCTTTGAGACGATCCTAAACACATTTATTTTATATTGATGAGGGAGCTAGCACAAAAAAAAATAGTTTTCCTATATTAAGTAAAATTATAGATCTAATTGAATCCTTTGAAAATATTTTTCCTCTCACGGCACTGTTTCTGAATTTGACTAGGAATAGAATGTGCAAAGGCTGCCCACCTCTTTGTCTCAAAAAATTCAACAAGCTCATCCACCTTCTCATCTTCCTACAAGAAAAAATTTCCACACATATGAGATAAATATTCATAGTCATTAATGGGCACTATAATTTTCTCATGCACAACATTCCAACCTCTTTAGTCGAGTAGCCCTTGACGAGATTCAGAATCAGAAATTTTTGGCACCATTGACGGCACTACTCATCTATTTGCTCATTGATACTTCCCACTATCATGAAATTTGACACCCTCTTTTTTTAATTGGTGTAATCAACTGATTTGGGGATATTGAGGCTAATTGGGTGAATTATGACTAGGTGAGATTGAGCTTGGTAAATAATTACCAATTTTCCTCCAGTTGCTCCGTTTATATATTTTCCCCTCATGAGGTTGTGATATTTTGAATATCTGAAGGGCCCTTTGTTTCATGGAATCTGTCAAAAATGATGTAACATTAGTATGCTCCTAAAAAATGCATAGCATGGCTTGACAATATAGAGTATCTTGTGGATGCTCAATCTCCATCGTTGTTGATAAGTGTTATAGAGGAGATGTCGGCGTTTGGATAGTCAAAGGCTCTCGAGGAGGAGAAGTTATCATTGTCCCTCCGGTTTCTACCTCCTCCATGATGGCATCTTCCTTCTCTGATGATGTAGTAGTAAAACAATAATTCAACCTATGGAAAGGTTGTCTAGATATTATCCAGCACAAGAGAATAAGGTTTTAGGAACTAGATGTTGGGTTAAGCTTGAAGGCTAATGAGAGCTTATATAATGGCTAGACAAGAATTTATTGTAGCAACTGTCGATAATATTCCTGCCATTCGTTGAGTTGTGTGCCAAATTTTATGACTCGAGTTCCTTTGCAGTCCTGACTTCCCATGGTGAATATGGTATTTTTTTCATCACCGCTAATTCTATTTCCACGATGCTTGAGACGTCACTAGGTTCCAAAATCCTATCTCTGGAGGAATGAAATATATATATATATACCTTATATTGACCCCAAAAAATCTCAAAGGGTGTTTTTCCATAACCTAAGTAGATTCAACCAGTACATTCATATGTTATAATCACTGTCACCTCATTCTGCAAACACAAACCATCAATTAGGTGGGGTGATGAAGAGAATGAAGCTCCTTACGGTTGTTGAGTAAGGATGGATGGATCCCTGCTACAGAAATCCTCTTTTGCAAAACTTAGAGGGGAATAATCCAATTAAGCTATCAAGAAACAAGAAATTGTTTAGTTAGAAGTAGTTTTGATTACATTTTGAACTTTCCCATTAGACCTTCTACTTATTATTCTTCTCTTAACTATTAATTATTAATCTGATGGCCTAAAAACATTCAATCGTCTAATACTACATCCAATGGTGTAAAGTGAGACAGAGTGACAACTAGGAGAGTTGTTTTCAAAGAAAAATGCCTTACAACATACTTACTTTGGTATATTTTTAAATACAATAAAAATAAATTTTAATATATATAAATAGTTAGAAAAAATAACATTACAATAAATTTATTGAATTATTTTTTAACTTTTAAATATTGAAAAATCACAATTATAGTGTTCTTCATAATATTCTTAATAATATAATATTTTTTAATAAGAATAAATTATCATCACTTTTTCATTAATATATTGTAAAGACCAAACAAAAATTTATACCTTCGTTTCTTATATATAACATTTAAAGGCTTAAATTGTTAATTTTAACTTTTAAGATTTAAGTAACACAAATCATACACTTTTTAAAAAAAATTATTAATCCTTTTATGTAATATGTCTTAATATTATGATAGAAAAATCCTATTCAAGAATTAAAATCCAAATAAAAATTAATTAATTATATAAAAATTAATTAATTATATATATGTCTAGAAATATTAATTTATAGAAAATTGATATCATTATTTTACATTAAATAATATAATGCTTTATCTACTACCAAACCTTACGTTTATAAAATTACAACTTTGTATACATATCTCTAAATATACGTCGTTTCCATACTTGCAATTGAAAATGATTTTCCAATTCCTTTACAAAAATAATGATCCTAGGCTAAAATATATGCAATAAACCTAATCGTTGAATGGAAATGGCTGCCAATGGGTGCTATTTACTAATACCACTCTCCAGGATAAGGACAACAATGTTCTTTTCAATTTATGGCTCGCATATCTTACTCTACAATATGTTCAACTAAAGTGATTATGAGAGGACATATGTGGTTAGACTCTCCAATGACTGAATTTGTGTTCATACCTTTGTTGCACCACAACCTGATCATTTCCAATAACCTGCGTAAAAAATAATTAGGCTTAGAGGCTTAGGACCCGAGCTCCGTGGTGGTGAACAATGCAAAGTACATTTTCCTTTGCCCACGTATTGTTTAAATTACATATTAAAATAGATTTAACAAACAAAAAGAAAAGTAGCTATGAATTCTTGAACACATGTCAATTCTAAAAAATTAAGGCGGATTAGCACAGGACATGGTTACCAAACTAATAAACTCAAAAATTGTCTTGAAATCTTTCCATCCTGGAAGACTATATATTTAAACGCAAAACAAAAATATAAACTCTACTTAGAAACAGTTGAGTTGACAAATTTGGCTAAATATTAATTTAAAGCAGATAATAGAGAGAATATGTATATAGAGAGAGAGAAGTAACCCTGTACAAAACGAGCGAGGACTTGCGAATGGCAGAACCAGATTGGAGGACAAACCCTTCGAAAAATTTATACAAAGTAAAAAACAAAATTATATAGTTATTCTCATAAGTTCAGTTGGAACTTCTACAAAGTCGGGAAAGGGTGTTAATCCTAAACCATGAATATTAACTACACCAATTCCTTTCACATTAAGGTTTAGAACGCAAACCTCTAGAGGGAGGCCTTAAACTAAACTCATTAAAAGAACTAGGGCCAGTCTTTGGTACGTGTCGGAGATAGAGGGTTTAATCCTCAATAAACCATGTGAATTGAGGAAACAAAACGTCTTTGCGGATAGGGGTTTGGCTTACCTATGATGGCCACCCGAGGAGAAGCATCGAAGTATTCGCGGTGACCTTCTATTGTGATAAAACCCTAGAACCAGCTTTAGCATTCAGTGAATATCAAAAAAAGGATTCATGAGTGTCTCCCTTTGAATTTAAAAAGGTAAAATAGAAGAAAAAGACATAGTGAAACGTGTTAATACCTGATTTCCAGCTCTTGGTGCGCTCGAAAGATGGTGCTCTGGAGTTCCCATCAAAAGAAAAACTGAAACAACTATCAAATGAGAACCTTAAGGCACTGTGGATTTACCATCCTGAACATGTTCAAACATACAACAAATGGATTAACAATGAACCTCTTCCAGATGAAAAATACTGATTTTCTCTCCAAAAACCTTAACGAATATGAATATCAAATGTCATCTCGAATATTACCTGCAAATTTCAGAGAGAAATCGATGAGAATGGTGCAGAAGCTATGAAACAATATTTGAAAATGAACCCTATTTGCACGGCTATTCGACATAGTGCCGCGTTGAAATCAACAATTGGAACAAATTTTTTTTTACCTAATGTATAATAGCAAAATCGTAGCCAACTCATGCTCTTTGTTAAGGGATAGGTGTTACCCTTGGTACCAGATCTAGAAACCAAAAGAAACTAAAATTGAAAAATAGAACCACAAGAGCGCAAAGACAAATGAGCTGTGAATGCAGCGCTTGGGGTCCGGTAGTTACCCTAAACCCTTAATAAAAAAATTCTACCGTCTGATCTAGGTTTTTGCAGATCGACAGTCAACAAGCTTACCCATAAGAATATCACAATTGAAAACTTCTAATCAGCACTACAAACGAGAAGCTTCTTACAGGAAAAAAAGTGAACGAGCAATTGGGTTGACCGGATCTTAAGCTAAGTACATATTATGAATAAGTAAACCAATCTTAAACCAAATCCTGGTCAATACGTTGGACGCATGGATGATTATCAATACATGGTATTATGATTAATGGTTAAAAAATAATGTAACGAAGTTAACGTCCAAGAACCAAACGATATTAATAATATTATTGAAATGATAGGATTAGAATAAATGTGCTAACAATCTCACATGATTTTCTTACATAATGACATAATTGATATATATATTATAATGTGTCAATTTGGGTGCAGTAATAATTATTATTTTGTGGTAAATAATATGATGATGGTGACAAGTATCAGAGTGTGGTTACACACTGGGGCCAGATGGGCCATTTGAATAACCATGGGTGTTTTCATTTTTGTTAATTTTGTGCACAGTGATAGGAATTATTGATAACTTTTGATGAGGAGATGATCTTGTCATCAGACACCGAGAACTAAAGGGGAAGCTCATTCCCTGCCTAATCTGGAGATTAACCCAGAGATGTGGGTCGAATTGAGTGTGGATCAAACTGACAAACTAGTAGATGACTAGTTTAACAACAACGTCAGACCAATAAATTTTTAGATACGGTACAATAGCTTCAGACATAAATCATTCGAGTAACAAGTGATAATGAAATATTAATGCGAAACACGAGAGGTTTCTTAAGAGCATCTCAGATAAGCAGAATCATTAGGCAACACAACCTAGCCCGGAGAGGGACACCCATGAAGGTAGTGAGCAACAAAAACAAGTTAATAAAAATCCAGAAGGAATTCGTACTCAATGAAGTATCAAAAGTAGAACTTACATTGAAGTGGAGTCTTGAAATTCTTTAGAAAAATAGGAGATGAAGAAACAGAAAGTGGAGCTCCAAGCTGAATTTTGGAAAATTAAACCTCCTACCTTCGATGGAGAGGCTGAGGAAGTGGCAAAAGCATGGATAATTAATATGGAAAAATATTTTCAAGTATATGAGTATAACAACAAGCTCAAATATCGCTTGCCTATTTATCAACTTCGAGAAAAATCAACCTTATGGTGGCAGGAAGTTAAAAATGTGCGGGGAATTGAAGATTATAATGTGACTTGGGAGGAGTTCCAACAATTTTTTAAGAACAACTATCTAACAGAGTGATTCTATGATGAAAAATCTTGAGAATTTCATGACTTGTGGTTGTGTCAACTGACTATGGATGAGTTCATCACTAAATGTACCTCCTTGTTAAGGTATGTATAATCATTCTTGAGTAGCCTACCTGCTCACATGAAGAAGAGGATCGAATTTTTGAATCCAAAGACTATGGACGAAGTGATTCGAAAATCACGAATGTGCTATCAAATGTCCAAGGTGAAAGGAGATGCTGGCAGGAGTTGGCCACCAAAGAAGGGACAAAAAGGTACCTCGAATTTTAAATGTAGTAGACGAGGAAATTATAAAAATGCTACAAGGAATGTAGCAAATAGAAAATTTGGGAAAACTCGGCAAAAGTCCAGTTGGCTAGTTGATGGATGACCTACTGAAGCATCCAACAGGCCAGACCATGGGCATATCCAGAAACCATCGCTACAATGTTGGTGATGCGATGAGGCGTATTACTTTAAGAACTGTCCTCACCATAGAAGAAATTAAGTTCCAACCAATCGGCAAGAGGCGTCCAAAATAGCGGATGTTGCACAAAACATACCAAGGATCAATGATGTACTAGAAGATCGACAAGCATATTTCTAGCTAACCATGAAAGAGCTAGAAGGTAAGTTATATTCCCAAACTGTTTCCATTTTGGTTGAACCTGGTGCCGGCTTAAGTTATATAAATCTTCAAGTAGTTCAAAACTATAAATTGCAAAGCCAAAAATTTAAAAATAGCTGGTTGGTACAATGGGCTATGGGAGAAAAGAGAAGGTTTAATGTTAAAATCCCAAATCTTATCCTAGAAAGAGGAAGACAACATATCACTGTTGAACATAATATTATACGCTTAGGCTCCTACGATATTTTGTTGGGAATGGATCGGTTAGAAAGACATTGTTCACTGGTATATTTCAACGAGAAAATCATCCATTTTAAGGAGGACGATGGTGCCCGTCAAGAATTACAAGGCATTAAGAAACCACTTCAACTGCATCCCATCGCTGCATCCTATCTAGGTAAATGCATCAGAAAAGGGTTTCAATTTTACGCTATTCAAGTGGGTTTTACTAAATCTAAGGACAAGACCCTTAAGTTGGAAAATATACTAGTTTTTTAGGACTTTATGGACTTGTTTAATGAAAATATTTCAGGATTACACCCAAATCGAGATATTTATTTTACTATAGATTTTATACCTGAAACAGCACCTGTGTTACGAGCACCATAAAGAATGAGTGTGCCTAAGATGACATAGTTAAAAATGTAGCTGCAAGAACTATAGGACAAAAGCTATATTTGACCCACTGTGTCCCCTTGTGAAACACCAGTGTTGTTCGTTAAAAATAAATATGGTACGATGCAGATGTGTATGGATTATAGACATCTTAATAAGCTGGCTGCAAAAAAAATATCCACTGCCATGAATAGAAAACCTTTTTGATCAGTAAAAGGCGAAACCGTATTTTTAAAGATTGATCTTCGATGTATGTATCACCAGATATAGATTAAGGATGAGGACATGTCCAAAATAAAATTTTGTACCATATACAGGTATTATGAATTTATGGTGCTACCATTTGGATTAACCAATATACCAGCAACTTTCATTTTTCTGATGCATGTGATCTTTTACTCCTTTTTGGATAAATTTGTTTTAATATTCATTGATGATATATTAATCTACTCTAACAATATGGAAGAATGAAAGGAACATTTACGCTTACTGTTGAAAATTTTGTGGGAACATCAGCTTTACAAAGAACATATCCAATATTTGGGACATGTAATATCTACTGAAGCAATCTCAGTAGACCCTAAAAATATAAAGATGATCATGGAATGGAGAGTTCCTAGAAATGTAGTAGATATACATTCTTTCATGGGCTTAGTTGGATACTACTAGCACTTCATCAAAGGCTTCTGTAAGATATCCTTTCCCATTACTTCCTTACAGGAGAAGGGGCAATTTTTTAAGCGGAATAATCAATTTCATGCCAGTTTCAAATGGTAAAAACAACTGTTAACTACTTCCCTTGTATTGAAATTAGTTGACCCAAGCAGATAGTTTGAAGTCTACACTGATGCTTGTAAGGAAGGGGTGGGATAAATATTGACCTAAGAGGGAAAGGTAATAGAATATGAATCTAGGAAGATAAAAGACCATGAGCAGCGATGTTCTGCTTATGAATTAGAGCTGACTGCAGTAGTACATTCCCTCTATGTTTGAAGACATTACTTTTTGGGGAATAGGTTTGCGCTGAGAACCGACCACAGTATCTTAACTAGATACTTTAGACAATCTTATTTGAATGCCTGCCAAACAAGATGGAATGTGTTCCTAAGTGAATTCGACTTTGACATTCAACATGTGAAAGATAAGGAGAATCGTGTAGCTAATTCTTTAAGTAGGAAAATTCATTGCATATATGAACTTTACTTTAATAAAGTAGAATTTACGTTACAGGAGAAAATAATAGCGGTAGCAAAGAGAGACCCTGAGTATCAGCTTTTGGGGAAACAAGCAGAAGAAGCGGGAAAAAGGAAAGCAAGTGTATTATTGGATTAATGATAAAAAACTTTTGATATTTCAAAGAAAAGTATGTATTCCAAATCAGATGAGATTGAAGGAGCTGATTTTGGATGTATATTATTCGAATTCCTATGATAGACATCAAGGATATCAAAATATTCTAAAAGAAATTAGAAAGGATAATTTATGGCCTGGAATGTGTAAAAATATTGCTAAATACCTGACCAAATGTTTGTAGTGTCATCAAGTCAAGGTGGAGAGCCAACATCCAGCAGGATTACTTCAGCCTATTCCTGTACCAGAATGGAAATGTGAAGTCATCTCACTTGATTTCATCATAAGTCTACCTAGAAGCAAGAGACACAATGATTCAATTATGGTGGTAGTGGAAAGACTCAACAAGGTAGCTCATTTCATACCAATCCAGTAAAATTACAAGACCATATAGATTGTTGACATCTTCATGACGGAAATATTTAGACAACACGAAATTTCGAGAGTTGTCATCTCAGATATAGAAGTAAATTTCACCTCAGCTCTCTCGAAGGCACTATTCATTGGTTTTGGAAGATATATCTAGTTTAGTACAACCTACCATTCTCTAATGGATGGCTAGACCGAAAGGGTGAATCAAATATTAGGATACCTGTTATGCATGTATGTGATGCAGCAACCCACGAAGTGGGAAGGGTATTTACACTTGGTAAAATTCACCTACAATAATGGATACCAAGAATCCCTAAAGATGAGTCATTTTGAGGAATTGTACAGAAGACAATTTCAGACCCGCATAAACTGGAGTAGTCTGGAAACCAAAATAATGCTCAGACCAGACATGCTCAAGGAAACGGAGTGTGAGGTAAGAAATATTAGACAGAATTTAAAAGTGGCCCACGATAGGCAAAAGATATATGCCGACTGGAAAAGAAATTTTCAAGAGTTTGAAGTGGGTGACCACGTTTATGTAAGAATTAAACCTAATAATATCACCTTAACATGGAATACCTACACCAAACTAGCTCCCAAGTACTGTGGACCCTTCTCAAATTTTTGAACGAGTAGGGTTGGTGGCTTATCAGTTGGCATTGCCTAGCCACATATTGCTGCACAACGTGTTTCATGTATCATTACTGAAACGATATGTACATGATCCCAAGCATGCTATACACTAGTAGAGCGTACATGTAAGTTATGTTTACATTATGACTTTTTGGAAAAGAAGAATCCTTAATTAAATTAATTATGAATTATGTTGCATACAGGTAGAACCGAACAACAAATTTCTGGTAGAACCTCTATTTATTCTTGACCAGAGAGAAATAATTCTCTGGAGGTGAGCCATCCCCCAAGTTAAATTGGAGTGGCCAAAGGAGGCGACTTGGGAGCACAAAAACTCTATACGAGAAGCATATCCTATACTATTTGATGCGATGAAGTAAACACCGAGGAAGAGGTTTACCTCTAGTGGGGGAAAATGTAATACCTAGATTAATTTTAATATGTTGTGTTTAAATAATTTATATAGAATACATATGATTTTTTTAGTGGAAATGAGATTAACGCATATGATTATTTGATAATGGAATTTATTTATACTTTATGAATAAAAAAAAATTACATTCAGTATTTGGTTAATTGATTGGTAAATAATTCCCAGATTCCAGAGTAAAAGGAAGAGCCAGTTTTTGAAAGTTACATTCCCCAAGAGGATGCAAATGAAATCCTGGGAAGGGGAAGGGGTTATGTTCATGAAGATAAAAAAGGTTAACAACATATTGTTGTAAGAAAAGAGTTGTCTAGAGCTGGCTCAATACCAGTCAAGCTCTATAACCTGGAAGGAGCGTATGCCAAATAGAGGTCTTGAGGCCTAGCTTCTGAAAATAACTGCTTCCTTAGAATCTGGTGCGGAGCATGGCGGGGGAAGAAGACGTGATCACCTCTCTCATGGTTGGGTGGTAGAATCGGTTAAAAATAGAAACATATATAAGTATTTGATTTTTTTGGTTAAGTTTATAGAAAATGATATCAAATCCATATTTGATTTCTATGTTTGATTTATTACAGGAATTAAAGAGGGTTATCTGCTAAGGTATACTTTAACAACAGTATTATATTATCTATAAGAGATGAAATAAGTTGAATAATAGAAAAAGAAACAGGATAAGTGAAGGTGAAGTTAAGAAAAGTATAGTATAGATACTCTTGTTGTATACACACTGCTAACCTATGTAAATCCTAAATTCTCTAGAAACAAATATATATATATATATAACATCAGAGAAGGACCTTCAAATAAGTATATTATGTCTAGCAGAGTAACTTTTCTTAACATCGTCATGTTTCAAGGTACAAAATAAATAAATGCATTGAAAACTAGTGAAATAAAATACACAGGAATGTATTGAGGGTAGAATAAGAACAAATGATAATATGCATGTTGTAATTTATACAAACTACTTATACATCTACAATAACTTGTGTAGAGAATAATTAGACTTAGAGGTTTAGAACCTAAACTCCATGGTGAACAAAGGAGGGTTCATTGTCCTTTGGCCACTTATTGTTTAAAGCACACATTGAAATACCTTTAACAAAAAAAAAGTAAAGAATCTATGAACGCATGTCAATTTTGAAAATGGAAAGCACATTAACACAGAACACGGTTACCAAACCAATAAACTCAGAAATTGTATTGAAATCTTTCCATCTTGGAACACTATATATTTAAACACAAAACCATAATGAAAAATCTACTTACAAACAACTGAGTTGATAAATTTGGCTAAAGGTTAAGTTAAAATAGGTAATATAGAGCATATATATATAAGTAACCCTTTACAAAATGAGCGAGGGCTCACGAATGGCAGAACCGGATTGGAGGACAAACCCTTCAAAAAATTTATACAGAGTAAAAAACAAAAATTATACAGTTATCCTCATAAGTTCAGTTGGAACTTCTACAAAGTTGGGAAAGGATGTTAACCCTAAACCTTTTCTCATTAAGGTTCAGAACTCAGTCCTCTTGAGGAAGGCCTTAAACTAATCTCATTAAAAGAACCAGGGCCAATTTCTAGTACTTCTCATAAACAGAGGGTTTAACCCTCAGTAACCCATGTGAATTCAAGAAACCAAATATATTTGTGGATAGGGGTTCAGCTTACTTATGATGGCCACCCGAGGAGAACCATTGGAGTATTCGAGGAGAACTTCTATTCCGCTAGAACCCCTACAACCAACCCTAGCATGCAACAAATATCAAACAAAGGATTCGTGAGTGTCTCAATTTAAATATCAAAGGGTAAAATAGAAGAAAAAGGCGTAGTAAAACATAGTAATCCCTGAGTTCCAGGTCTCAACGCACTCGAAAGATGGCCCTCTAGAGTTCCTTTGTGAAAAGAAACTAAAACAACTGTCGAATGAGAAACTTTCAGGCACCATGGATTTACCATCTTGAACATGTTTTATCAAATAGAAAATGGATTAGAAGTGAACCTCTCGTGGATGAAAATGACCGAGCTTCTCTCTAAAAACATGAGCTAATATGAATAGAAAATGTCATCTAGAGTATTACCTGTGAATTTGGGAGAGAACCTGATGAGAATGGTGGAGAGGCTATAAAACAATATTTGAAACTTAACCCCATTTACATGGCTATTCGACACAGTGCAACATTGAAAGTAAGAACTGGAACAAAACAAAATTTACCTAAGGCATAACAGCATAACCGCAACCAACTCACGCTCGATGTTGAGGGAGAGTTGTTACCCTTGCTGCTGAAGCTAGAAATTAGAAGAAATAAAAATGGCAAAGCAGAACCATAAGAGCAAAGAGACAAATGAGCCATGAATGCAGTGCTTGGGGTCAGATAGTTACCCTAAACCCTTCAGTAAATTTTTCCAATGTACGATCTAGGTTTTTGCAAATCAATTGTTAGCACACTTACCCATAAGCAAATTGCAACTCACAACTGTGAATTAACACTGCAAACAAGAAGCTTCTTACCGGAAGAAAGGTGAATGAGCAATCGGGCTGACTAGATATTAAGCTAAGTACATATTACAAACAAGTAAACCAATCTTAAATCAAATCCCAGCTCCGCATGTTGCACGCGTGGATGATTATCAATTCATGGTATTATGATGAATGGTTAAACATTAATGTAATGAAGTTAACATCAAACCATAATAATAATATTATTGCAATAATAGAGTTAGAATGAATGTGCAAACAATCTCACATGATTTTCAATAATAATAATAATAATAATATATATATATATTATAATGTGCCCATTTGGATGTACTAATAAATTTTTTATGGTAAATAATATGATGATGGTGGCAAAAATTGAAAAATGTGCACTGTCAAGACCAAAATTAAAGTAAATTACAGTTATAACATTCATTTATATTTTATTATCTTTAAATTAAATTAATTTTTTTTTTTTTTGAAATTTAAGATCAACTATTATATTATTTTTTAATATTTTTAATAGTATATAGTGGGGAATACAAATTAATGGAATTGCATAATTTTTTCTCCGTTAACATATTTTAATAGAATAAATACCAATTATATATCTTGAAACAACATTAAATATATAAATTTATAATACTTTTTTTATATAATTTAAATGTAAAAAAGTTTAATAATTATTATATTTTTATTAGTATTTTTAATAATATAACAGTATAATGTTATTCTAATATAATAAAAACCTATTATATATGTTGAAATAATATTAAATATATAAATTTGTAAAAAAAAATTTGAATTTTTATAATTTAAATGCTAAAAAAATAATAATTATATTTTGATTAGTATTTTTAATAATATAATAAAATAATATTTTTAATAATGATAGGTGGTTTTTTCACAGAGTGTAAAACAAACATTGATGCAATGTTCAGTTAACGAATTCTATGATGTGGGCTATTATTTTAATTTAATGTTAAAATAAAAAATAAAAAATTACACCTTATTCAATAACACTGTACTGTTTTAATTTAATGATGATAAAATAATTCGCTTCAAAATTGTGTTTCTTCAAAATAAATAAATAATAATAATAATAATAATTTTAATATTTTAAACTAAACATATACACGCTGATTATAAATCCACATGGATACCTCTGCATATTACAAATATCAGTCTTTATGATATGGATAACAACGATATTTTCAAAATCATAGCTTCCCCCTTTCACTTTCCAATTTTCCGAACTAAAGCGATTGTGAAAGGAGACGTGCGGCTACATTCTCCAGGGGCTGAATTCTTCTTCAGACGGATGCCTTCCTTGCACGACACGCTGATCAACTACTCCCATTTCACCTATTCGAAGTCTGAACGTTTTAATCTTGGAGATGATGCGCCTTAACAGTAGCCCCTTATTATCCAACTCCATCAACTCTCCGAACTTTTAGGGTCGTTAGGGTTCCGCCACTCTAACATCTCACTCATTGTAATTTCGTAGATGATGCCGTAACAGTCGACCATTATTATCTCATCGCATCCACTCTCCGAACTTTTAGGGTAGTGAGCGTTCAGCCTGTTGAATTTATACGGAATATGGTCATTGGAACCCCTTTTAAGATTAATAAATATTTCTCACTCCCAGCTTAATATTCTCCCACATCAGGAAATGCATTGTATTCAAGATTAATCAACATTTCTATAATGTTTTTACTTTTTAGATTAATCAACGTTCCTATAATATATATACTTCCACAGCTGTATTCCATGTTCTAGAAGAATTATTCATTTTGAATAACAAAATCAACTCATTATATTAATAATGAGATTTGAACTCATTATATTAAAATTTATGTCACTGACTAACTAGTTGGTGACATCATGTTATTCTTTAAAACCACCAAAATAAAATAATTTAAACCAAAATATTAATTAGGTTTGTATTGCTTTTAGAGTTGAATTATCAATATATTTACTTAGTGTTACTTAATTTTTATTGGTATTACCTAATATTATTTGTTTCATAATCGTTGATATTATTAATCTTAATTTTAAATGGTATTAGTTTTTCTTAAAATTCTAAATAAAAAAAGTTTATGCGAGTGATTTTCAAAAATATTATGTATTAATATTATGTATTATTTTCAAAAATATTATGTATTTATATTATTTTATTGATTAATTTTTTATTTTTTTTCATTATTATTATTATAAAATCTGAACATTTTTACAATGTTCATATATCATTCTCTATAAAAAAATAAAGACAAATCAAATTCATAAAACATCCTTATTTGTTCATTTATAAATAAATAGTAAACATGATATAACTAAATTTAATATGAAATTAAAAATTAAAATAATAATAATAATTTACTAAAATGTAATAAATAATATTAATTGTAATTGATTGTTATTATTTTCAAAATATTTAATAATTTTATTTATAATAAAAAAAATTGAATATGAAAATTACTTTTAAAATCTTAATTTAAAAATATTTATTACATTCTTAAAGTTTATAAAATTTTAATTTATCAAAATTGTGATTATTTTAAAATATGTTTTTTACCATTTTTAAAATAAAAACTAAAATTTTAAAATAAAGTAAATAATTTTTAAGCAAAACCGATTTTAAATTAACCTTGGTTAATGACCAATTTTGTCTTTAAGTTACTCTCGTATTACTAAAATTGAAAATATTTAGTCATATTTAATAGCCACCTCTTGTCATCCTCTTTTTCTCCATCAAATGAAGCGGTTTAATGTTTCTAAATTCTCCTTAGAGTTCTATTGTTTCTTTTTCGTACCCCAGGAAAATTTCTCTCAGACTCTCCCCCACTCTCAGATTTCTCTGCCTCAGTGCTTCGTTTATTTCCCCTTACTGTCTCAACATCTACTATTTTATGACTGGACTTTTCTGTCAGCCCTCTAATCATTTTTTCATGTTCCTCGCTCACCTTTAGCAACCGCTCGTTGTTGCTTCTAAAGTACCTTCTAGAGTATGCAATTCCTGCTGCAAATTTCTAATGACGTCCATCAACTCGGCCATTGTGATGTTTGCACCCTCACCCAATTCCACGTATAAATCTTCTCCTCTTGCGGTGATTGGAATCTCCTCCACCATAACTCTATTGTACGTTCTGTTATACATAACCAAAATTTAGTTTCACAGATACATATAAACCGTATTATTGTTTTTCTACATATAAACCGTGTTATTGTTTTCTGCAGTGGTCCATCGGCCCAGTGGTGTAATTGGGCTCTGATACCATTTGTCTGGAACTCAAATACTATATAGAAAATTGTTTCTTCTATGTATACTCTTATATTCATAACACAATCCATACCTTCTTAGTAGCTTAGTGAAGGTGTTATGCTAGTTATCTGCTTATTTATGTCTCTTAGTGTATTGGTGCCAACATGGTTTATTGTGATACTTCTTAGAATAATAAAATTTTATTATAACTACCTCTCTTTCACGTCATTATATAATCCCATATCCATATCTATGTCTTCTATATCCTACATTATCTTAGCGCCTGGAACATAGAGTTTTTGATTGATATTATAATCTTTATATGATCTGTTTGATCTATACCTGCACATTCAATACTTGGTTTCCCTCTTTTTCTTACCTCAATTGGTTTCCTTGCTTTTCTTACCTACTATCTTATTCCAAATTTCATGTGTTGCTTGTATATTATGCAGGTGAAGATTTCAACTCTTCGACTACTGCCTGGTGTACATGTCCAGGGATTCCTGTTAATTTTAAGAAGAGGATTTCTCTCTTTTCCAGGTTGGTTTTTTAACTGGTTAACCATGGAGTCGTATGCTATGAATTTTTTTGCTCTATCGTGGAAGTATCTCATTCTGTATCCGCCATCGAAGGGTCCTAGAACTTTTTTGCATAACCGAGGGTATTCAATGGACCTTGCTGCACTGTATAATTTATTTCATTTATAAATAAAGTTATGGGGATTTAATCGTCTGTTCCATTTACAATCTATTACTAAGATGTGGTGGCTATACCATGTACTCTTATATTGTTCTCTGAAATATAGGTGTTTATTTTGTTGGTTGGACGTTGTATTATTTACAGAATATACGGTCGGTTTGCAACCAAACTATTTAATGAATACTTTCTTTAATGAAATGTATGGATATGGATGTGTAACTAAAACGTTACTCTTTTCATGGCTAGTAAGAAAATGCATAGTCTCTCGTCATTGCTATATGTCCATTTTGTCTATCTCGAGTTCCACGCAATTGAGCTTTTGGTTGCTCAGAAGAAATGGTTCAATATCTATAGTGATAGTGCATGGATTTCCAGCATCTCTTCTATATATTTTGTTACATAATTAGTCCTATTACTTTGTCTAATTATTGTTCTTTAATTCAATATGAATATTTTTTATTTCTCTGCGTGTAATATGTACTATTGGAAATTCAGGGAAAATTATCCTTTTAGTAAGTTATTTCAGTTGAATTGTAGATACAACCCTACCCGGCTCTTACGCCCTTTCCTTCACCATGTCACTTCTAGTTAGACATAAAAACTGAGCATACAAGCTCTATTACATTAATCAAATCAAGTTACATATATTTAGGTACAGTTTCAAGGCAAAATCTACAATGATTACTTGTTGATGTCCATATAAAGGAACAACCATCTACCAAAATGCATGGGTTCCAACCACTGCAACAGCTAGTCTACTAGGAAGTCCTTCACATACATGGTTCATCCAACCTCTCGATTAACTCCCCCTTGATATAAAATTTCACCTTATGGAGTCTAAAACAAATATGGCCCACCCAAGTGTATCCATCCGGCATGACACACTCTTCCAGGGTGTTAAAACTCTCTAACAGAGGGAATATATAACAAAAGGTTATGCATGCCTCTCTGGGTCTTACAACACGTACAAACAATAAATGACATGCAGATTTTCAAACTGTGAATCATACTCATGGTCATGAGTCTATTCCAAGAAACTCACACAAAACATGATTGTCCATCCTCTCGTTCACCATACCAGTCACCTCCACAAATACTGCAATATTCATATGCTAGAACACACCATTATTTTGGCTTTGTACTTTTGAGTCTTTGGCATTTTACTTTGGCAAGCTGGCCTTGGTCTCCATGTTTTACTCGGCACGCACAAAATCGATCATCCTCCAATCTATAACACTCTAATTTCCAGTATCATGTCATCAATATATATCTGGTAGATAATAATTTTCCTACAAAATTGTGTATTGTTGGAATGACCCATTCCAATGCACACTCAAAATTGTGACACTAGTTGGTCAGACCAATGTCAAATTAATAACAACCAGATTTACATACTCATGACAATTTTAAACATTTAATAAAATAAGAATGCAAAGTACTTCCACTAGTCAATGACTCCAATGAAAAGTACTTCCATTATTCAACGAGTCCAAAGTGGACAGATCATTGATATCATCCTCATTCTCTAGTATCCCATGCAGAGGTTGCGTTACCACCTACTCGTCCTGGAATCATCAGAGAGTCACTCGCCATTCCAAGAACAAAGAACCCCACTCTCTTCATGTGTTCAATACCAATGGTATTTTGCTTCAGTTGCCAACATCATTCGAGCTACGCATTTCCAGGATTTAACCGTCCACAGAATCCATACTTTCACTTTCGAGGTACGTGTATTCAATATTCCAATCTCCGCGCCATATATGGCATTTGCAGGAGGCTGAAGCTGTCTATCACCAACATCCAATTTTGTCAACAACTATGCAATATCAAATGGCACCAATGTCTTCGGGCTTCGGGCTCTCCAGCAAACAAGTGACCGGAGGTTCGATCACAGCCCCACAGCCACCAACACCAACTCCATGGGACAAATCCTTACAGGTAGCTGCACTAAACCAGATTTAGTACTCGCCCAAAAAATCAATACGGCCTGGCCGATACGCTTAGACGCTAAATGGTATGCAGCGATATTCACTGCGTGTAGGCTTTTAAGAACTGAAAAAGTTTCGTGATATTCTCATTCAGCGGTGAAATATACATTTAAATCAAAGACAAGAAAACCCAATCTGCTCCTCGAAAACGCAGCGAAAAAACATTCAACTTAATGCCCGAGACCGAATTGACAGTGCATTAAAGGGCGAGGAAAGAAAATTACAGAATCACCCTCAAAACATCCCACAATGGTAGAACCCGCCAATTACTTCATCAAGATCTGGTTCCTCTCTGTTGGAAGGAACAAGGGTTTAGGCGTGTTATTCGCAGCAATTTTTATCACTTGTGGTGACTATGATCAGCCCAGGAAACTTCAATCTCATCACAATTAAAATGAAGCCAACAATATACATGCAAAGCCTCCTATGCAGGGAAAAGCTACACTCCCATGCATCACACACAGTTGCAGATGATTATAAACACCTGAAATGTTCATACTACCATCGAGGGAGAACAAATCGATGTCAACAGAGGAACTCCTGCCTTTCCTACCGAGAGTTATTGAATAGCTTTGCATGTAGAACTCAAAATCCTCCACCTTTAGCTTAGCAGAGTCGGCATCAGGCTGTTCCATGATGCAATCTTTCTTTTTTTTCCTCCATCATCAATGTCGCAGACCATCATCTCCTCGGCACCATATCTTCAACATTGTTGAGCCTTACTTCACTCACGCAGATCATACTCAGCGGAAACAACCTCACGGGTTCGATTCCCTTCTACCTTACCTAGCTGTCGAGTTTAAAGAAGCTGGATGTAAGAAACAACCAGCTGTCGGGTTCAATCCCAAAGTTTTCCTCCAATGTGACGGTTATGACAGACGACAATCCATAGATTGGGAAACCCCCTTTACCCGGGTCATCTCCAGCCTCACCGGGCTCTCTAGGCAACAACAACGTGGAATTTCGGATCAAGATGTCAAAAAAAAAAAAAAACCTGCAAGCCTTCCTTCAATATAGATCCTTAGGCCTACGTCATGTTATCCCTTCAACATAGACATGCAAAGTCTTTCACGCAGCCAAAAAATTTTGCAGTCGCACAACGAGTTTTTGCAGCATTCTAGAATGGACAAACATAGAAAATAATTTATCTCTTATTTCCCTCAGCCCAGGAGGGGCCTAGGTCCAGGCTCATACGGGCTCCGATACCAACTTAAAAATTAAGCATACAAGCTCTATCACATTAATCAAATTAAGTTACATATATATATATGAGGTACAGTCTCAAGATAGAGACTCTATCTTAGACCCACAATAATTTAGTTGAAAGAATATCTCAACCTCACACCAAACTGGGAACTAACTTAACAAATTAGAATAAACTCTAACTAAAGACAAGTAAGAATTAGATATTCCAACAGTTAGAACATCCTAATTCATTGTGCCAATTTTGAGGAAAAGATATGGTTGAGAATAGATTAAAAAATTGATAGTATTTTTTTATTAATCCTCGGTAACTAGTTCGCTTTTCTTCCGCACCGCAAGGATTGAATTGGAACATTGTTCCATTTGAATCGATCTTGGAAAATTTTTAGTTTAACACACCTCCTCCCTCCACAATTGTAGTGTGTTGCAGATAGTAATTCACTATCTGTGTTTATTCTTAAATTCGCATGTACATAGTTTGGAATTCAAGGTACCTACAAGAACCTGTAGGTGTAGCCCTAAAGTTTTAACTTAGTCTTAACCCAGTGTGATATCACTCATGCATTAGATATGTATTTTCTTTACCTCTAGCTTTACAGTGTCATTATTGCAAATTATTTATCCAATAAATTTCCTCGCATGATACTCTTAACGTGGTTCCTAAATTACCTTACCGCTACCCAATAATCTTTATCTTAAATTCTCATATCATTATGATTTCCAATGTTATCAACCTAATTATCTACAATTCACACAATACTTATACAGTAGACTCCAGTTAAATTTGATGTAAGTTACTAAATCCTCCACATCTTAACACATAATTATTGCTTCATTAAGGAAGGCATTACCCATAAATCTCCTATTTCTAGTGTCACGATTTATTCCTCATGTGATTACAACAACCATAATTATCCTAAAATACAATAAACATATTCTTTCGTTAATTTATTCTAATATCCTGGAAATCTAACTCATATATAATAAAAATATAATTTATCTATGGAAATTCGAATGATTAAGCCTATGCCATAAATTTTATTCAATAATTTAAATACCAAACCAGAGAGAGACATACGACAGTTTCCATAGTAGAAACTGCACATAAACAATACCATAAACTCCATGCATTCCACACACCTTACGATGTACTTATGCCTCATATTTCTAACACAAGTCTCGATTACTTAATATATTGCAGATGTAAAGACAGTTAAAAAATAAAATAATTGCGACACTTACAGATCTCGGAGATATTACAGAATTAGTCACATGCATTTTTTTTCAAATGAGTAACACAATAGCTTGCCAAACTTAGGGAAATTACTTGCCACCAAACATTGAACTGCGCATCCATTTCCTCCCGAGTTGAGGATTCTTGTGGAGAGAATCAACAACTCCTGTTGATTTCTCTTATAGGTATATTCATACCTTTCTTCCATACTACATGTTTCTATTAGTGGTGTCCTGATTTTATCATTTTCTACAACCAATTGCCTAGGCTTTTCTTCTTAAAAGCTCACTTTCTCTCTCACAGTTCATTAAGATTTTTCCAAGCTTGGCATATTTCCCTATCCAATCAATTTAATGATCTTTATCTCCCCGCATTAAATATTACCTAAATATTATGCAGAACTTTCCCGTGGAGGAATTATTTCAGCCAACATCTCAATTCTAAATGAGTAATTCCCATGTTTAGCCATTCCTTTACATAATTTCTCAAAGTAATTTATGGATTTTCTTCCATTAACGAGACATACTTAATCTAAATACTGAAAATAAACACATGAGTTCATTTGTTTTTGGTATTTATTTCTATCTGTTTTTATTATAGCTATATGGAAAATTGTTTAAGAAATTTGTAGCTACTTTGTCTTTGTATTTTTTTTATATAACTTGTAATTAGTAACTTCTTATCAAAAAGTCTCCATGCCCAATGGATTTTCCTATCCTTTCCTGACCAATTTTGTATAATCCAATGGGATTTTCTTATCCTTTTCTCACAAATTTTGTATAATCCAATTTCAATGTTCTGAGTAGATAACGGAGTCGTCTAACGAGCCGGAGGAATTGCCCGGACCGTCAAAATTGGCCGGAATCCGGGCCAAAAAAAATTAAAAAATCTTGCAGAAATAGTGTTTGAATTCTGATTTTGACATTGGAAATGGATTCAGCACCATCAAAAACCTGTAGGACACCCAAAATATTAAAATTTGATAGTTATAACATGGATTTAGAAAAATTCCTGCCGGATTTTATGAAAATCTTATCGGAATTTTCATGATTTTCAGGGCGATTCCTCTGGCTAGTTAGACTACGGCGTAGATAACCATAAAAGTGACTCCCTTTCAAATTGACAGGGCTATATTTAGATTCAAAAGATTGGTCAGAGTTTCCCTTGGGGTTTTTCCCCACAAGAAGAGTTTTCTCTAAGTGATAACACATATAATCATCAGAGGCATCAATAAAAGAGGCACATACTAAACACATAGATTCTTCAATCCTTTCTCCAATCACTTTCACAAAGGCAAGATCCATCTTATTGTTACAAATTTCTCTAGATCCAACAAGGAGTCTACTACTCCCTATTTTATCAACTAATACTAAAAGTAGGTACTACCCCTATTTTATCAGCTACTACTGAAAAGGAGATACTTCCCTCGATTTATCAGCTGTTACTGAAAGGAGATTCAACCCATGATCATTTATCAATCACTACTAGAGGGAGCTACAACCAATCATTTACATGTGGTCCCTAGCTTGACTTGCTTGAATCATTAATTATTCCATTTTCAAAATCAGATCATGAAGGACACTTTCTCATAAAACGAACAAATTTCTCCTCAATCACACACATTAAGCACCTTCAATAGTCTTTGATCACTTATCAAATCACCACTCACCTAAAGAAATAAAACATCTACTAAAACCATAGTCACAATCTTGGAAATTCAATTTAAGCTTAATATGGAATTAGGGCTGATATTTTTCTTTTTATAAATTTAGTTAACTTCAACCCTTTAAAATGCATAAATATTTATTTTTTCTTATGTAAAACTTCTGTTAAGTCTTATATATGTGTTCTTGAATTCACCAATAACTACTCTCTTGTATCTATTAGAAAAATTGAGCTAAACTTCCCTAAATTAAAATTTTGGAAAATATTAAGGTTTGACTCGACTTTTGTCCATAGTTATAAACTTGTTGAACCAAGAGATTTAGCCAAAACTATCAAATCTATGTCATTCCACCAAAAAAATTTCCAACTTGTTTATGCTTTTTAATTAAGCTTTTATCACTCTGCAAGTTTTGGACGAACAACCAAATATAGCACAAAACACTAAAATAATTTGTTGACTTGTTCATGGCTTAATGTCTATGCCTTCAGTCACATTACCATCTAATTAAGTTCTAGAGGAAAGTTATTAGCCCTCAAATTTATTTCCCTCAGAATAAAACCTTGTGCTATGAAAGAAATCACTAGGGTTCAATCCTTCGGGATTGCATGTCCACTAAGGTCCACTACACTTTTGTTGTGCAATACTTGGTTAGTCCATAACTATCATTGTTTCCACTTGTACTTTCATACTCATCCCCATTTCCTATGAACTCAAAGAAAAAAATTGTTACTCGCCCATAAATCGCCATGGTTATTGTACTTTAGGGGACCCAAGTGATGTTTCCTATCGAGACTTCAAATATATACACATATCAATAGAAAGTGCCATTAGGGTTACCTAAACACTACCATGTATGATACCAATGCAAGGATGCTATGTGTCAATCACTGAGAAATTCCATGTGTCATCTATTTTTAGCCCACCGGGCCACACAAAAACACCAAATATGCATGCCACATGTCACATCCCTATTGGTACCTTATCTACTATAAATATCATTCTGATTTGATCATGCCACCTTGTCTCCACCTATGCTACAAAATAACATCTCTCAACCAATAATAGTGTGCCAAGTGTCACCCATTGGTTGGTCCATGTTATCAAATAACCATGCCATCATATGGCCGAAGGAGGTTCCCAAACTTATGTTTTTAAGTGAATTTCATTTATAAAATTTTTGGCCTAATGGGAATTTTGGAGGAAACCAATGGGAATATCTCTGTCTCCCCAAGAATAAAAAAATGATCTCCCTCAGATCCTGTAAGGGATGGACAACCGAGGTTACCTTTCTTGTGAGTTCCTTCCTTTGCCAATCATCACTCAGCCCATCTACCACATTGTCTCGTTGCTCTGTCCTCATGTATTTTCACCTTCAGTCCATTTGGAAAATTTTGGGGAAATATATTGTAGGGGATATGACTAATGTTGGCCCTCCTTATAGCTAAGCTTCATGAATCTGCATATTCCATGTCCTCGTGACACCCTGTCAACCCCGAGGTTAGATCTTGCATTCCTTTGGAAAAATATAGGGCTTGTCTATATGTCAGAATGACATGTTTTGGGTCGGACCTACACCTATCCTTCCTAAGATTATTATTTTTCCATGCACACCAATGTGGTTGTGCTTGAAACCTATGGATACTAACTGCGCTAAGGGGCTCTTGGCCTTGACCAAGCTTTTAATTTTACCTTCATAACTTTTAGTGGCCATATATTTTAGTCTAAGATGTGTTTTCCAAACTTTAATGTATAGTTGGAAATCTCTTTCTATTCTATATCTATTTAAGTATTTTCCAAATTCATATTATTGAATCTTCTGAACTGAAAATGGCTCCAATATATCAACTGGTTGACCAATATGATTGCAACCTCTTGAGTTATTCCACTCATTTCACAAATATGCCTACATACTTTAACAAATAAATATATCTAACAATGCCATAAATTCATAGTATTAATAATAATAACATTTATAATAGAAAAAAAATAAATGTATATAGTATAATCATTCTTAAGGAGAAGAGTTTCATAGTCGGCTATGCTAGACTCAATTATAAGAAAAATTAAAAATATTTGAGAATAAGGCTCTCTTCCTTGTGTTCGAATGTATCCCTTAATGAAAACTACGTAAATTAAACTAGGGAAATCCCTAATGTGATGAGGCATCCAATTTAATAACCCATATAAAATTAATGTAGCTCGATGGGGCAAATTTGAAAGAATGATATTTTTCCTTCACACCTGCAAGAGGCACAAAGCAAGATGAATACCTAGAAGAGAAAAGATGAAAATGAGCAATCTTACAAGAAATGGGCCCTCAAGAAAAATTTCGAATGAAACCCCAAATATGGGTGGAGGACCAAATCGTAAACATGAAAACCCGTAGTCATATTTTAGGTAATGATAAAAATCTATATAAGCATATTTATATATGGAATTCTGTTTTAGAAACCAGTCTCTTACCATGGAGAAGGGTAGGAAAAAATCCCCCCATTTGTACTCAATCATAGTGCAAAATGTGCTTAGTTATGGGTGAAAGCATGGATCTTGGTTATATTTTTTTTGGCATGAATGGGTCCATTCGGGGGAAACAAATGATGGTTTGATCGAGCATTTTAAGCACTCGATTGATCCACCTTTAAGTGCTCCATCAAGCTCCTTGAGCATTAAAAAAAAATATGAAATCGAGCATTAAAACTAACTTTCAATCATGCTTTTATGTAACCCCGAGTTAGAAGCTCGATGAAACCTTAAAGCTAGAAATTTTTAAATTTATGTAAATATAAATAATAATACACAAATATTAAAATTGTAAGTATTTGATAGTTAAAAGAAACAAATTTAATTACTAATTACATTTGAATAAGTAATTAACAATTGTGTGGACTAGTTTGACATTTTATTTTTAGATTTTTGGTGTATAGATTTGAAAAGAAATTATATCCCACTTACAATTGAAGTTGTATTATTTTTATATTTATAATTTGATAAATTAAATTTGTATAATTTATAAAATTCATTGAAGATTTAATAAAAATGAATCCCTCCGTTATATATCTATATATATATATATACTTGTTGAGGAAAATAAAAGAAATGAATGCACAACATAGTTGCAAAACTTGTAATTTATAATTAGGCATAAAAAAAATTACTGTGAACTTTAATTTGCAATATGTTTTTAAAATAACAAGAATATAAGGAAATTATAAATTTTAAAACATTATTTGACTAATCTAAATTTGTGTATTATGTATTTAAATGTGCTTGTGATTTTTTTTTAAAACAATAATATTACACAATTTAGTTTAGTTTATTGTTACGTATTCTTATAATTTTATTTGATTTTATTGAAAAATATGACATAAAAATGTTATAAAATTATTAAGTACTAAAATATGTTATATTTAAAATCAAAACGATAAAAAAACTATAATTTTATTATCTTGGATTTATAGTTAAGGAAAATTAGATTTTGGAACATATTTTAACATTGGCTTAAAGATGCGTATTGACATGCTTTTCTTTTTCCTTTTTCTTAAGATGATTATGATAGCTTTATTGAGTTATAGGATGGATGGAGCTTTTTCCTAACCACTTTAAACCCTCAGTAGAGGGTTCAAGAAATCCTTGATAGAGATATTTGATATTTCAATTTGAAACATTTAATCTAGAATTTGAATAGCTCTATTCAGTTGTTTATGGCCCAAAAAAAATAGAGTTTTAGCTCCTCTTCTATAGATTTCTCAGCAACACCATTTTGTACCCTAATGAACTCCAAGCAGAATTTGTCCTTAAGTAGTTGAATAAAAAATAAATATATACAAAATGGAAAATTTTCAAAAAATAAAAATATCTCTCTTTACAATTTCTCCTCTTCAAAATTGCACTCTTGGGTTTTCAATTTATTTAAATATTTTATAACATCAAATATATAAAATGGAAAATTTTCAAAGAATACAAATATCTTTGTTTACTAGTCCTCTTCAAAAGTGCATTCTTTGTTTTTCAATTTATTTAAATAATTGAAAAAAACCTTACATAAATACATGTGCTTGCAAAAATGAAATTGAAATATTACTTGGCCAACTTAAAAATAAAAATAAAAAATTGCATTAAAAACAAATTACTATGAAAAACATAGCTCTATTTTTGCAGATCGTGCTTATATATGTGTGTGTGTGTGAAAAACTTAACATTTTAGATTAAGTTTTGCTACATGGACCCCACACACATACCTTTTAAGATGTGTGAAAATTTGGAAGGAAAAACATTTCATTTAATGGAAAATCGACATATTATGACACAATATTTTTGAAAAAAATATTATTAGGGAAACAACATAATTCTCCACAATTACAATGAATCAAAATTCACACTAATTATATGAATTTCGAGGATTTATATAGAAAAAATAAAAAAATTGAAATTTCATCGTCACATTTAACCTAGAAGTATAACCCATTTTCATAATTTCACCCTTAATATCATAATAAATAAATAAATCAAAAATCAAAAATCAAAATCATAGACATGGACATGGTTTTAAACCTTTCCTTTATTGGTGGACAAATTTGTCCTCGTCAAATACTACCAAGAAAAATCATTCCATGGTAGTAATCTTACAAGTGCATGACAACAGCATTAAACTTCCAAATTTCCCTCATTTTTGTAGATTTGTACTCTTGACCAAGTTAGTATGCAAATGGCACAATCCAGCGAAGAGGAAGACGGTAGATGGTTACCCTAACGACACGAAATTTCATCCCTACAGTTGATTTGTCCACATATGATCACCACCCTTAACAAGGGCAATCACGTCGTTTGGGTGTGATTTATTACAGACACTTTCCACCTGGATACTTCACGTGGACCGATTTCCACGCAATCTCCACGTAAGAGAAGGGTACCATGAGGGCCTTCTAACGTTTAAACCATTTGATACATATCGCATATGTATGTAAACCGGTAAGATGGATAGTAACAATAGATATATTAAATCAAAAGAATATATATATATATATATTTTGTGTGTGCGCCCCCGTGTATAGTTAATATAAGGTCATCACAATAGTATATTGTGTGTGGTGACAGTTTTTACAACGTTACTTGAGTAATATGTTAATAAAATTTAACAATTAGGTGTGGACTTGTGGTAGTCCAATGAACTAACATAGCCATGGCCTCGAGGCTAATAAAGGGATTGCTGAAAAGAACTGAACGATAAGGAGTAGGCCAGAATAACCTAGGTACTGTATTTGACTCCAATTTTGGGTTTCAAGAACGATTCAAGAATGGAGAGACATTGAATGTTACTTTATACAAGAAAAAAACAAATGTTGATATTTAATGAGATTTTTTCTCTCTACAAGTATAACTAATGGTTAACATTTTTGTTGTCACAAATATTTTGCATACTTTAAAAAAATTACTATGTAATTCATATTTATAATTGGGTTATTTTGAGATAGGTTACAATTTTATAATAGAAAATATAAATAAAACTATCATATATAGTTATATGAGTTTGTATCTTGAATTTCCATTCATTCTTTTCTATTTCAAAACCATAAATAGTTATGGGAATCTCTAGATGAGCTTACACATAGTTGAGCTTTTTATTTAAGGCTTACAGGGTAAGTTTCATGTCATCTAGTAGCAACAAAACCTCCTCTTTATACTCATTCTTGGCTAGTAACACTATGTGGAGCAAGAGCTTAATATGACAATAATTGTAGACAATGTACATATACTGGATGTTTGTATGCCACTAGTATGACCCATGTTGTGTACCCAGTTTCAAATGTTTTCCAATATCTTTGTGTGTGAGAGATGATAGCATTCCCTCAAAAATTTCCAATATGCATATTCAATATCCTCTTGAATAGGCTATAAATATGTTTTCTATATATTTGAGTATAATTACTAGCCCTCAATTGAGCATGTGATCTTTCCTAAGAACATTAGTAAGCACCCCCTTCTCACTTATAACTACTAACAATGCATAGCAAATAGAAAAGGAGAATTTAACTAAAATGAGATGGTGGGTAGAACATGTGGTAATGAAGAGAGTTAGAAGAATGCACAATTATTTGATGTTGAAAGGGGGAGCATGAAATGGAGCGACGAAGATGGATATAACATGAACAAAGAGATATCAAGGGAAAGGTTGAGAAAATTTAAGCAACAGAGAAAAGAAAGTGGTGGTATGGAGGTGCGAGAAATAAAGGCCGACAAACGGTCTGATCTATGGAGGATAGGAGGAGAGAAATTGGAGCACATGTAGAGAAAAAAAGAGAAAAAGGGAGTTGAAGGAGGAAAATACTCTTAAAATTTCAACATAAATAATAAAGTGGAGAGGTTATATACTGCAAAAAAACTAATGTCACAGACCTATCGTTTCATTAAGAGTCATGATATCACCCATCAAGTTTCATTGGGTTATAGAGAACCACTATCCACATTTACATTGAACCAATAAAACTAGATAATTCTTTAATATACCTCATGACATGGTATTCCATCATAAAATGTGCATTCACCACATGAACATTTTTTTTCCATGGATCTATAAGAAAATGAGCCATCGATATGCCTAATCCCCACTCGAGCTGAGAAATTCACACAATAATACAAATGGAATTAGCTTTTGTTAAACCTCGTAATGCAATCATAAAAGGGCGGTGGGATGCTAATGGTCCTTGTGGGGGTGTATTTCCATGTCCCATTCCATTAATATATAGTGGGTAGGTGGAAGCGTGTGCTCTCACCCTACATTAGTCAATAACACTATTAAGGGTTATGGATAACTATTGTAGAACAAATTAATTTCATTTAATTTATGGCATTGAATTAATATTTGATATAATGGATATCCATTAAATTTATTCCTTCCAAATTATCACTAACCTCTTTGTACAATTGTTATTACAATATTTCTATCTCTTATGATGAGTGGATTTTCCATTTAAAATGGATTTATTACATCTTTTTAGTCCTTGATGATGGATGGATTGTCCCATAAAAACATTATATGTTTCATAAACTTATACATAGTTCACACTTGTGTAATATTTTGTAAGAGAAAATAATTTTTGCGAATTTAAAATTGTACCAAAAGAAGGACTACAACATAATATGAATTTCCACCCCTTAGCTTTGCCGAGGGAATTTGGCTCAACAAAATCTAAAATTTTTGATAGGAGACCTTTAAGAAGTTGAAGAAATTTTTGACAATGCCACAATTTTCAAAAGTACATGACATGGAGCAAGGATTCTTGTTATGAGCCAACACATCAAATGAAGATTTAGGATGTGTACTTACGCAATAAGCGAGAGTGATTATGTATGAGTATAGGAAGATTTGAGTACATGAGGAGAGTTACGCCATGCACATTACAAAAAAGGAAAATATTGTTTACAAGTAAAAGATATGGACACGTTACTTGCTTTGAAGAAAATTTGAACTAAAAACCGACCATTGTGGGTTACAACACATATTTAGGAAAGAAAATTTAAATTCAAGGAAAAATATGTGGTTGGAATTGATTAGTGAATATTTAATTGATATTACATATATAAATATAAAATTAAAAAAAGTGGTGGACTCCTCAAGTTGGAGGAAATATATATTTTTTGGTTATGCCTTTGAGGACAAATTTAAGAGAATGGTTACTTAGGTTGCAAGTGAAGTTAGCTTGTCAATAGAGGAAGATGAAATGAGAATTCTGAAGTACAAGAGCTATAATTTGCATGGTGATGTACTACTACTACAAGAGATATAATTTTCATAGTGAAGTACCTCAACTGATTCTAAATGAGCCTCATTGAGTTATATAGATGAGACACTTTAGTGTTAAGAAGATAAGTGTGGATTTGAAGTTGTTATTATTTTGGAGAGGAATGAAGAAGGGCATAATACTCTTCATGGAAACGTCTTTCGAGTGTTAGTAGGTAAAAGTTGAACATATACATTTTATCAAGGTTGTCGTGACCCTTTTGAATAGAAATTAAACAATGGGAATTCATGTTCATGGATTTTATTATAGGACTACTAATAACAACTAGGAGACATCACTCCATATTTTTATTTAAATACAGTTTGACCAAGAGCTCTCACTTCATATATGTCAAATATACATGTAAATATTGTTGAATTTTGTGGCATTGGAAAGTGTTACAAGTCTCATATTTTGTGAGGAGGTTTGGACATTAGTGTTCCAATGAACCCAAAAATTGTTTGTGGAAATTCCATTCGATTCATGTTTTATTAAAATAATTAATTATTTTAATGGGTCCCTAAGTATAAACTTAAGGAAATTAAATAATTAAAGGGTATTAATAAAATAAAGTGAGAGTCTTCTAGAGAATGAAGATCAAGTCATGTTTTAATATTAACCATTGATTAGAGATCTAATCTAGGTCGTTGATTCATCAACGAGAATATTATAAGATAAGGCTTAGTTGTCATTTAGAAAGCAAGATGGGAACATACTCAGTACCTAAAGGAAATCGATTATAAAGGAAGAGAATTCAATTTCAGAGGGAGAGATGCAGAGGCAGAGTTGTAGAGGTAAAACAAGGAAGGAGAAGTCAGCTGAGACAAAGATAGGCAAGAAGATGATGCAGAGGGCCATAGAGTATAGTGCTGATTAGCTTCACTGAGTCACCATGTAGAGTGACGCAGTCCAGCACAGGGACTGGGCAGAAAATCACGCAGAGTGACATAGAGGGAGCTAGGGTGTCTTACAAGTTTAAAAAATTCTCCCACATGGTTCTTGGAATTTATCTCAGGTGTATTCTAGAAGTCTGCTCATTTAATTCTTGTAAATTATTTTCCTTGTTGAAGAATAATATAAACCCTCATCTACTGCACAAGTTTTCCCGCAATGGGTTTTTTTTGGGACAATTGTCTAAAACTAAATATGTTCATGTGATTTTCTCTATTTCATTATATGTGTTATTTTCTATTTTTTTCATATGGTTAAGTGAATATTATAGTTGTATTTATTTCAGAATTTACTAATGAAAATCTGTAAATAATTTATCATAAATAAGTAGGTGAAATAAATATAGCACTGTAGTAGTGTTTCAGTTTGAAAATTTCACATGGTATTAGAGAAAAAGACGAGTAATAGAATAGGAGGTCCTGTAATGGAAAAGAGTTCTGATAATGATGCAACATCAACTCGGAAGGGTTCACGCAGTTCTCCAGAAGGCATGGAGGAAGAGAGGGCTCACGACGTTTAAGTTCTCGCATGCAAACTAGAGGAGGAATTTGTTTATGTGTCAAGCAAGGCCCCTCTAGAGATCTGGTATATTGAAAATGGAACATCTTCTCACATGAAGGGAGTTTTAGAATGCTTCTCAAGCTTCCAGGAGGAGCAGATGAATTTTTAAATCACTATGGGAAAAAAGGAAAAGTACACCCCTATTTGGAAGAGGCACCATAATATTTCAAACAAAAGCTAGAAAAAAGCTTCGGGCCACCAACATACTGCATGTACTAGGATTGGGGATGAATTTTCTCTAATTATCTCACCTTCAAAACAAGGGTTACAATGTATAATTTATTGGCAACAATTTTTATGTCAAACACCCAAGTTGGAAAAAGAAGGAACAAATTGGACTCAAGGGCCAAAAACTGTGCAAGTTATAGCTCGAGTCCCCATTGGCACTGATAGGTATTACTGATGACATAAATTTGAATTAATTATGGCATAGAAGGACGGGGCATATACATCATGGAGCCTTGAAAATTCTCAACAAGTGTATCACAAGAGCTCCAGAACATAGCACCAAGCGAGACGATGTCTGTGGAGAGTGCGTATTAGGGAAGTATGCCAAGGTAGCATACCTGAGAAGTAGCAATAGGGAGAAGAGTGTGTTTGGATTAGTACAGTCAAACATCTATGGACCAATGTTTATGAATGCTCTCATTGGTGCAAAGTATTTTGTCACCTACATCAATGACCATTCTAGAAAGACATGGATATACTCTTTGAATACCAAAGATGAGGTCTTTGAGTGATTCAAAGAGTTTAAGGCTATCATGGAGAATCTAGCAGGAAATCGGAACAAGACATTGCGATCAGGCAATGGTGGAGAGTACATTGACAAGGACTTCACAAGGTTCTATGCAGGGGAAGGCATCAAGAGAGAATGGACTACTCAATAAAATCCAGAGAAAAATGGGGTCATAGAGAGCAAGAACAATACTATTTTCAAAGTTGTCAGGGCAATGTTGTATGATCAAGACATGCCCAAATTTTTGTGGGTTGAAGCTTGTAATAGAACCATGTATGTGAAAAACAGGGTTCCTCATAACACATTGGGTAAGGTTACTCCTAAGAGTGTCTTCACTAGTAGCAAGCCTGAAGTGAGCCACTTTACGATATTTGGCAGTATAGCTTACTTCCATGTACCAGATGAAAAGAGGAAGAAGTTGGATCAGACTGCATAAAAAGGGTACCTTGTGGGATATAGCGAGAATGTGAAGGCCTACCACATCTATATTCTCGAGAGTAGGAAGATAGTAGTAAGATGAGACATGAATTTCATGGAGAAGAGTGCCTTCAAGAAGTCCCCAAAAATGACTTCAGCTATGCAGTCTCGGGAGGATCTGTTGGTATATCCAAAGTGACCTACGAATTATGACTCTAGTGCCTTTCCAAGGCACAAGGATCCTTAAGATTTATTTTCCAAGGAAGTGCAAGAAGGAGAGTAGGTAAATCTGCCCACCACCAGTGCAAGGATGAGAAGTGAACCATAACAAACTGTAAGGGATGCATAGGAGTTTTTTGGAGCTCCTAAAAATGAGAAGAGGGAACATAGGCACTCAGACATATACCAAGCATTGGTAGCACAGCTTAAGGAATCCTCTAGTTTTCAGGAGGCAGCTCAGCATTAGGTGTGGGTAAATGCTATGGTGGAATAGTACATCTCCATCATGACAAACAATGTCTAGGAAGTAGTTTCTAGACCTCTGAACAAGTCGATTGTAGGCTTTATATGGATGCACAAGATTAAATATGTTGGATATGGCAACATAGAGAAATTCAAAGCCAATTTTGTGGCTAACAAGTACACATAGGAGGAGGGATCTACTATGAATAAACCTTCATCCATGTAGCTTGTTATACTTCAATTAGATTTGTCATACTTCTTGCAGTGAAAATGGGATGGGAAATTCACTAGATGGATGTAAATATTACGTTCTTGAATGAGGTGATAGAATATGAAGTATACATATAACAACTAGAGGCCTTTGAGATGCATGAGAGGAAATGTCATGCGTGTAGGCTTAAGAAATCCTTGTATGGACTGAAGCAAGCCCCTAGAGCTTGGTAAGGGTGAATTGACAGCTACCTGCAAAAGATGGGATTTTTCAAGAGTGACAGAGACCCCAACCTCTACTATCTGAGAGTAAGGGATGAGCCTCTAATATTTGGGTTATATGTATATGATCTGTTTCTTATTGGATCATCTAGGCTCATCCAAGACTGTAAGGAAAATATGGCTACATAATTCGACATGAAGGATCTAGGGTGGATGCACTATTTTCTGGGTTTGGAAGTGTGGCAGAATAAGGGAGATATATTCCCTCGGAAAGGAAGATATACTATAGATATTATGAAGACATTTCAGATGCAGGACTATAGACCTATGGAAACACCAATGATCACAAAAGGGAATAAAATCAACACGTCTGAGGATGATGAGGTTGATCCTACCTTGTATAGGCAGTTCATAGGATCATTGATGTACCTAGTCAACACTAGACCAAACATTTTCTATTTCATTAATACCCTCAGTCCGTTCATGGTAGAACCAAGGAGGGCTTACTAGGCAACAACCAAACATGTTCTCAGATACTTGAAGGGGATAGTCAAGTTTGGATTGAGGTACACCAAGGGAAATGAAATCCAGTTGAGTGGGTTCACTAACGTAGATTGGGATGGAAGTCCAATAGATAGGAAGTGTAATAATGGGTATTGTTTCCCTATCATATCAGGAACGACTTCCTGGTGCAGTAGGAAACATAAATATATGGCACTGAGCTCAACCAAGTTTTAATATATGGAAGCTAGAAAAAAAAATTGTGAGTCCATATGGCTTAGTAAGTTTCTCATGGAATTACTCAAGAAGAGGAGGGAAAAAACCATAATTTTGTGTGATAATCAGAATTTCGTTAAGATTTATGAAAATCCTATGTTTCATGATCAATTGAAGCACATTGACACCAGGTGCCACTTCATTAGAGACTATGTCCAATGGGGAGTTGTAAATTTGAAGTACATCCCTATAGGGGAACAAGTGGTAGATATCCTCATGAAAGCTCTGGTTAAGATTATGTTTGCTTACTTCAGATAAAAGATGGGGATGGTGAAGAATCCATTCTAGTAGGAGGAATGGATAGGCTCGAAATTTAGAGGGATCTGCAGTACGGATTAGGCAGTGACAAAGATGGTGTCATGGGAAGTAGTACAAAGGGAAGAAACATAATATATGCAAGGTAGAAGTTGAGACATCAACATTGTAGTATATGCTTAAGGACAGAGTAGATGTAGTTGGCATTTTTCTTGAACACTTTCCTCGCCAAGAGGGGGTGTTGATTTTTGTAGCATTGGAAAGTGTTCCAAGTCTCATATTTTCTGAGGAGGCTTGGACATCAGTATTACAAAGAACCCACAAACCATTTGTGGAAATTCCACTTTGTTCATGTTTTATTAAAATAATTAATTATTTTGATGGGGTCCCTGTGTCTAAACTTAGGGAAATTAAATAATTAAAGGGTATTAATAAAACAGAGTGAGAATCTTGTAGAGAACGAATATGAAGTCATGTTTTAATCTTATACATTGATTATAGATCTAATCTGGGTTGTTGATTCATCAATGAGAAGATTATAATGGAAGGCTTGAGGGTCTTTCAGAAAGCAAGTTGGGCACACACTTAGTACCCGAAGGAAATCGATTCTGAAGGAAGAGAATTCGATTTAAGAGGGAGAGTAGTAGAGGTAGATTTGTAGAGGCAAAAGAAGGAAGGGGAAGTCAACATAGAAAGAGAAATGAAAGAGGAGGATGTAGAGGGCGATAGATGACAATGGTTAGTAATAACACAGAGTCACCACGTAGAGTGACACAGTCTAGCGTAGAGGTTGCACAGAAAATCACGAAGAGTGAAGAAGAGGGAGCTAGGGTGTCTTACGGGTGTCTAAAATTCTCCCACAATATTCATGGAATTTATCTCAGTTATATTCTAGAAGTTTACTTGTCTAATTTTTGTAAAATATTTTCCTTGCAGAAGTATAATACAAAATGTCATCTACTGCACCGGTTTTCTCACATTGGGTTTTTCCACAGACAATTGTCCAAAACTAATTGTTTTCATGTGATTTTTTCTATTGCATTATATGTGTTATGCTCTATTTTCTGCTTATGGTTAAGTGAATACTGTCGTTCTATTTATTTTAGAATTTACTGAAGAAAATATGTAAATAACTTATCATAAATAAGTATGCGAAATAAATCTATCACTGCAATAGTGTTTCAGTTTGAAATTTTCTCAAATATCTAGAGATATCTAAAGTATTTACTGATGAAATTGTACAAATGTATGGAGTATTAAAAACTATCATCTTTGATAGGGGAACTATATTTACTCGTATATTTTGGACTAATTTTTCAAGAGGCCTTAGGAACCCAACTCTATTTTAGTATATCTTGTCATCTTGAGATGGATTGATAGACTAGTAGAACTCACCAAATTATAGAAGATATGTTGCATATATATGTAACAGATCAACAATTATGATGGGAAATTATTTTACCATTGGTGGAATTTGTGTATAAAAACAACTACTAGATTTTCATTACAATGGAAGCTTCCAATTTCTTATATGGAATGTCTTGTAGGACACCTTCTAGTTGAGATAGACTCAAATACAAGTTCTAATAGGGCTTGAAGTAATACAAGAAAGGGATTGATAGAAGATAATAATTAAGGTTAGGTTCGTGGAGGCCCAAGATGGATAGAAGATCTATGTGGACATTCATGGGATTGATATGAGTTATGAGGTCAGAGACAAAGTATTCCTAAGGGTAAATCATTGAAATAGTTCAATCAATTTAGGAAAGGGAGAAAATTTGTCTCCATGGTGTTTTGGATCTTTCAAAACTATAGATAAGGACGATCCAATAACTTATTTACTTACATTACCTGCATCATGGGCACACATGCATGATAAGTGCATATGTATGAAATTTTGTATGTATGAGTATGCATGATATTATATGTAGCATATGTAAATTTATAATTTTATAAGTAGGACAAGGAAAACCTTAATGTTAAGATACTATCTCATATTCAAAACCTATTTTGACTTCCTATGGGTGTGTTAATTTTCTACAGAACTGATGTATATTCAATAAAATAGAAATGATCTTTAGCCAGATATGATATATATATATATATATATATATATATATGAGTTGTTAATGGTATTGACATGTTTTTAGTTAACTTAATATACAATTAATAAAACACTAATTCTCCATACAAATCATTACATAAGTATAATTACCATGGTATATTTATAAAAACAATAAAAATAAATTTCAATATATATAAATATTTAAGTAGAGGGGTTTTTGCAGTGGATTATGTCAGATATCATTTTCAGGATTCAATTGCATTAAGTAAGTCATTCATCTATGACCATTTACATGAGAGGTAGTCATAACTCAGTAATTTCTTATGATGTTTTTGAATAGTCCACTTAGCACTCATTGCATCCAGTGATTCTCACATGGGTGAAGAAGTGGGATTGAAAATAGTGAAATGAATCACATTCCATCAATCATCACTTCCAGGGCTTGCACTCGGTAACCAGGACTGCCTTGAAGATCACCCATCCTAGATCGCCTATGGCTCAAGCACGCTTCATTGTGGAGTTTTCCCCACAATGAAGTCCACTTAGCTTGCTACCCCATTTGAAAAACCTTAGCAAGTATTGTGCCTCATGAACCATTAAACTAGAGCTCCATTCACTCTTTATATTTAAGTATTTGTGGGTTTTCCTAGTGGATTATATTAGATATCATTTTTGAGATTCAATTGTGTTAAGTAAGTCATTCATCTATGACCATTTCCATGAGAGGTAGTTGTAACTAACTAATTTCACATGAATTTTTTGTAATAGTCTACTTAGTACTCATTGCATCGAGCGATGCTAAAAAGGGTGAAGAAGTGGGATTGAAGCTAGTGAAATGAATCACATAGAGTCAATCATCACTTCTGGGGCTTGCACCCAAAAACTAGGACTTCCTGGGAAGTCACCCATCCCATATTGCCTCTGGCTCAAGTGCGCTTAATTGTGGAGTTTTCCCCACAATCATGTCCACTTAGATTGCTACCCCATTTAGAAAATGCTAGAAAGTATTACGCCTCATGAACCATTCAAGTAGAGGTCCCTTCACTCTTTATATTTAGGTATTAAGGGGTTTTCGTAGTGGATTATATTAGATATCATTTTCGGATCTATGACCATTTTTATGAGAGGTGGTCGTAACTGACTAATTTCTCATGATTTTCTTTTTAATAGTCCACTTAGAACTCATTTCATTAGGTGATGCTCACAGGGGTGTAGAAGTGGAAATTAAACTAGTGAAATGAATCACATAGCGTCAATCATCACTTTCAGGGATTGCACCGGGAAACTAGGACTTCCGAGGAGGTCACCCATCCCATATCACCTCTACCTCAAGTGCACTTAACTATGGAGTTTTCCCCACAATCATGTCCACTTAACTTGCTACCCCATTCGCAAAACCCTAGCAAGTATTTTCCTCGTGAACCATTCAAGTAGAGCTCCCTTCACTCATTATATTCAAATATTGAGAGATTTTCACAGTAGATTATATTAGATATAATTTTTGAAATTCAATTGCATTAATTAATTCATTTATCTAAAACAATTTCCATTATAAATAATTAAATAAAAAAACATTATAATAAATTTATAAAATTATTTTTAAACTTTTAAATATTAAAAATCACAACTATGGTATTCTTCGTGATATTCTTAATAAGACAATATTTTTAATAAGAAGAAATTATCTCCACTTTTTCATTAATATATTTTAATGACAAAACAAACATTTATATGTGCCCATACTTATATATAACATTTGAAAGTTTAAACTTTTAATTTTAACTGGTAAGATTTAAGTAATAAAAATCATAAACCTTTTAAAAATGTTATGAATAATTTTATGTGATATGTTTTAACATTATAATAGAAAAATCCCATTCAAGAATTAAAACTCAAATAAAAATTAATTATATACATATATAAATTTTAATTTATAGAAAACTGATTTCATTAATTTACCTTAAATAATATAAATCTTTGTCTACTATCAAACCTTACGTTTATATAAAAGTATAAGTCTATATACATATCTCTAAATATATCTCTAGAGTCTCCATATATGTCGTTTCCATACTTCCAATTGAAAATGAGTTTCCAAGTTCTTTACAAAAATAATGAACCTGGGCTAAAATGTATGCAATAAACCTAAACGGTGAATGGAAATGGCCGCCAATGGGTGCTATTTACTAATACCACTCTCTAGGATAAGGACAACAATATTCTTTTCGATTTATGGCTCCCCTGTCTTACTCTCCAATTTTTTTCAACTAAAGTGATTGTGAGAGGACACACGTGGTTAGATTTTCCAAGGACTGAATTTTTGTTCAAATTTCATACCTTTGTTGCACCGCAGCCTGGTCAACTGTTCCCATATTTCTTTTGGAATTTGTGAGAGAGTTCATGTGGTTAGATTCTCCAAGGACTGAATTTGTGTCCATACCTTTGTTGCACCGCAGCCTGATCAACTGTTCCCCTTATTTCTTTTTCGAAGGATCTACATCTCACTAGGAGATGTGCACTAACAGTACACCGTTAACATGCCGGCCCATCGAATCTCCGAAATCTTCGGGTTCCGCCGCCAGATTTTGAATGGAATGTGGTGATTGGTGAGACTTAAAAGATTATTCGATTTTCTTTACTATAGTGAGGAAACTTTGCATTTCTGACTTTAGAGATTATTCGATTTTCTTTACTATAGTGAGGAACATTTGCATTTCTATAACATTTCGCAAGCCAAGTCCCACCACAATACTTCTCACTTGTGTCCCACTTGTGTTAGGTTAGCTGAGTAAGGAATTCGTCTATCATGCATGACAAAGCACCATATGGGTTCGAGGAGTATTCATTCAAATTAGGCATGGGTTAGTATTGATTAGTTTAAATAGAGTTATTTGTTAGAAATTTATTGTTTTTCTGGTTGATTGAATGTATTTATTTCCGTAATCATGATAGATATTAGATATTGTTAATATTAATTTGAAATGGTAATAGTTGTTTATCTAAATAAATATAATACATATAATTATGTATTAGCCTGTTAGTTATTGATTGATTTTTTAATTTTTATTATGATATTTAGTAAATATAAACTTGTTTAAAATATTCATCTATTATAGATCATCGAGATCTAGAAACTATTTACTAAATATAGCAATCAAATTCACAAAACATTTCTTAAATTTTTAGAATAAAAAAATTATATTTACTTTAATTATATTTGTTTAATAATATATAATTAATTTAAAAATAATTTTTTATTAAAAATTGGAATTAATTTACCTAAATCTAACCAATATTATTAACTATAATTCATAGTTATCTATCTAATTAATGATGTATAATTCAATTAAATTTAAATATTATCTTTTTTAACAACATTTATAACATTTTTCAAAATATTTAGTTATTTTATTCACAATATAAAAAAATTAAAATATAAATACTTTTAGAATCATATTTTTTTAAATATTTTTTATTTAAGAATAATGTCTTAACATTCCAAAGTTAATATATATATATATATATATATATATAAATTTTAAATATAAAAAAAATATTTTTTTTTAACCATAATTCTTTGCTTGATCTTAAAAGAAAATTAAACAAACATAAAAATTATATAAATTAAGTATGGCATATTCACTTTAGTTTGCCATAAAATAGTATTTTATGTTAACCCACATACCTCTAGAGATACTGTTCTATCATTCAAAATTCTTAAATATTTACAAACTTTATAGATATAAATATAAGTAGAGCGATATCTCACTTTCGAAATCTCAAACTTTTGGACATTAAGGTGTTTTATTTTGAATTCATGTTTTTATTGTAGATTCTGTATTCAAATGAATATTAGTAAGCTTAATCAGTAATTTTGATCCTTTTGTATATTAAATGAATACTATTAAATTTGATCATTAATTTGAATCCACAAACCATACCAAAATAAAAATCCCAAACTTCGTATGATCCTATACGTATTTCGTAATTTAATGAAGGACTAATAATGTGATTTCCTGCATTGCATGATCGATCCAAAAATCATATGGCCAATAACAAAATATATTTATTGTCTTTGAAAATATATTTCGTTTAAAAATATTGGAATTTAATTCCAACTGCCTGCGAAGAGCATAAGAACGAAAATTAATTTATGATAGGAATGAAGGACAACAGCACCAGAGGGGGTGACATCATCTGCGTCACTAAACTTTTGACCAATGGCATTAGTTTCGCGGGCAGTGAAAAGGGTCCCTATATTGTATCTTGATCCCATGGAACGTATTTAATTTTAAATTTTTTGATTTATTTTTCTTATCCTCCCCATTATGTTTTAATTTTTAACTTTGGGACAATGTTTTATTTAATGTGGTACATTTTGTTTTTTTTAATTTAGATTAAAAGTGTTAAAATATATATACTGTAAATATTTTATATTTATAGTATATATGAATATTGTAATGTTTTATATATGGTGAAAAACATTTTGACTGTGTGTGTAATTTCTTGCTCGAAGGCAGAGAAGAAAAATAGAGAGATAGTGCTCTGCTTCGTAGCAGCCAGCAGGAATATTTTTTTGTTGTTCTGAATCCAGAACACAAAAGTTCTAAGGAAGATTTCGTTTTGTAAGAGTCAAATTTTTTTTATTATTAATGAATATATGTTCTACACATCTCTATCTACAATTTTTTTTAATCTCTGTGTTGTGGAAGAGGAATTTTGTTTTCTTCTGTGTGTTCGAAATTGTTCAAAAATTCAGACATGGTATCGGAGCTAGTCTAGGCTCTTTGAAATTTGTCAAAGATGCTGAAGGAAAGAGTTTGTTGAAGTAGTTCTCCACTAGAGTGAAGGCTCAACAAAAGCAAGGTATTCTACAAAAATAAGGTTTTGGTTTTGTTGTAAAAGAGTGCAGTCGAGAGAATTCTTTTTGACAATAGAGTTTAATCTCTCAACAGTGAGAAAGTTTATTTAAAAAAAAAATACAGTAAGTTTTAAAAGCATAGTTCAGTAAGCTAGCTATGACAAGAGCGAGCACAAGCACGAGTATGATAAATACTCAACTCCCACAGTTCAATAGGAATAACTATGACTACTGGGCAATCACAATGAGAGCCATGTTTGCCTCTCAAGATTTATGAGAGCTTGTTGAAGATGGTCTAGAAGGACCAGCAGATGAAAATTCATTCAATGCCTTAACACAGACAAAAAAAGGATTTGTTGAAGAGTAATAGGAAGAAGGACTCAAAATCCCTCTTCTACCTCTACCAGGCAGTGCATGAGAGCGTATTTCCAAGGATTGCAGAAGCTAAGAGGTCTAAGCATGCATGGGACACCCTCCAGAAAACCTATCAAGGTACGGAGAAGGTAAAGACTGCAAAGATTCAATTAATGAGAAGGGATTTTGAAGTTATTTGCATGAAGGAGTCTGATACAATAGACTTATTCTTTACTCTACTTTACTCATTCTTTAAATATTTACAAACTTTATATATATAAATATAAATAGAGCGATATCTCACTTTCAAAATCTCAAAACCATCAAATCTGTCACTTTTGATTGGATAATGCATTAGATCCATGCTCGGTATTGCATACTGTGTTTAACCACTACATGCTTTGTTAGATGTAATTTCTATCTTTATTTTTTTACTGATCTGTTAACAGAAGATAAAAATATTGTCTAGCAGTAGAATTGAATTTAAATATATAAATTAGTGTTGGTTTGTAGTGTCTTGCAAATTCATAATAACAACTCTTTTATTTTGGGGATTAAGGTGTTTTATTTTTTTTTATTTTTTTTTATTGTAGATTGTGTATTCAAATGAATATTAGTAAAGTTAATTAGTAATTTTGATCCTTTTGTATATTAAATGAATACTATTAAATTTGATCATTAATTTGAATCTACAATCCATACCAAAATAAAAATCCCAAACTTCGCATCATCCTATACGTATTTCGTAATTTAATGAAGGACTAATAATGGGATTGCCTGTAGTGCGTGATCCAAAAAGCATATGGCGAACAACAAAATATATTTATTGTCTTTGAAAATATATTTCTTTTAGAAAGTATTGGAATTTAATTCCAACTGTGCACAGACAGCATAAGAACGAAAATTAAATTATGATGGGAATGAAGGACAACAACACCGGAGGAGGTGACATCATCCACGTCACTTACCTTTTGACCAATGGCAACAATTCTATGGGGGAAATGAAAATTAAAAGGGTCTCTGCATTGTATCTTGATTCCACGAAATAGTATCGAGTTTTAATTGTTTTGATTTATTTTTTTGTTCTTGGTATTATGTTATAATTTTTAACTTTGGGACAATGTTTTATTTACCGCGATACATTTTTTCTTTTTTTAGCTTAAGTTAAAAGTGTTATTATATATTTGACTGTGTGTGTGTAATTTCTTCCCTGAAGGTAGAGAAGAAAAAGAGGGAGACAAAAAGATGAATTTTAATAGCACTGCATGTGTAGCAGTCAGCAAAGAGAATAGACAGAGAGATAGTGTTGTGCTTCGTAGTGGCCAGCATAAGTTTTATTTTGTTGTTGTGCATCCAGAACACAAAATTTCTAAGGAGGATTTCATTTTCTAAGAGTCCAATTTTTTTTATTATTAATGAAATATATGTTCTGCACATATCTGTCTGCAATTTGTTTTTATCTCTATGTTGTGAAGAGGAATCTTTTTTTCCTCTGTGTGTTCGAAATTGTTCAGAAATTTCAACATGGTATTGGAGCTAGTCCAGGCTCTTTGAAATTTGTCAAAGAATATAAAGGAAAGAGTTTGTTGAAGTAGTTCTCCAGGATAGTGAAGGTTTAACAAAAGCAAGGTATTCTACGAAAATAGGGTTTTGGTTTTAAAGAGTGCATTCGAGAGAAGTATTTTTGAAGACAAAGTTTAAACTCTCAGTAGTGAGAAAGTTTGTTTAAAAAAAAAACACAGTCAAGTTTTAAAAGCATAGTTCAGTAAGCTAGCTATGGTAGGAGCCAGCACAAACACGAGTATGGTAAATACTCAACTCTCACAGTTCAATGGGAAGAACTATGACTATTGGGCAATCACAATGAGAGTCTTGTTTGCCTCTCAAGATTTATGGGAGCTTGTTGAAGATGGTCTAGAAAAACCAACAGATGAAAATGAATTTAATGCCTTAACAGATGCAAAGAAGGATTTGTTGAACAGTAATAGGAAGAAGGACTCAAAAGCCCTCTTCTATCTCTACCAGGAAGTGCATGAAAGCATATTTCCAAGGATTGCAGCAGCTAAAAGGTCCAAGGATGCATGGGATACCCTCCATACAACCTATCAAGGTATGGAGAAGGTAAATACTGCAAAGCTTCAATTAATGAGAAGGTATTTTGAAGTTATTTGCATGAAGGAGTCTGATACAATAAACTCATTCTTTACTCTACTGATTGGGTTGGTTACCCGAATGAGATCTCATGGAGAGACAGTATAAGACAGAAGAGTAGTGGAGAAAGTGTTGAGAAGTTTACTTTCAAGGTTTGATGTGATAGTCACAACCATTGAAGAGACAAAGGATCTCTCAAAGTTTACAGTTGATGAGCTTCATGCATAATTGATGACACATGAACAAATATTGGGAAAAACAACAAAGTTATCTTTGGAGCATGCCTTCAAGAAAAAAATGTCCTTTGAAAGAGGAAGAAGTCGAGGCAGAGGAAAATACAGAGGAAAAGATAGAGGGAGAAGCCAGAACTGAGGGAGAAGAAACAACCCTTCAAATACAAGTGCAAGGGGCAGCAACCAAAATCAGAATCAAAGCCAAGGCAATAGGGAACAAGGTGGACAAAATCAAGCACATGGACAAAGGTATGATAAATCCCAGGTCCAATATCATTACTGTAAGAAGTATAGCCATTATGCCAATGAATGTAAGAAGAGACAGAGTGACGTGGGTAATAGACCTAATACTAATTTTACTAAAAAATACCAGTGAAGAGAAGTTGTTTTTAGCATGTAATATGGCTGAGGAAAACATTGAAGATATATGGTTTCTAGAATCAGGATGTAGCAACCATATGACTGGAAAAATTTCTATGTTTTCCATGTTAGATGAAAATGTAAAGTCTTAAGTAAAATTGGAGACATACTGTAAGGTCTTTGTCATGGGAAAATGCAAAGTAAACATTTTGACACAGAAAGGAGAAGGAAGATCCATATCAGATGTATATTATGTGTCTAGTATGAAGTGCAACCTCTTGAGCATTGGACAACTCATTCAAAAGGGGTAGAATCTTTTCTATGAAGATAATGTATGCACCATCATGGATAAACCACCAAGAAATAAATGCATTTCACAAGTGAAAATGACAAGGAATAGAATGTTCCCTCCCAAGATGAGAGTAGATTTGAAGAAAGGAGCTGAAATGAAAGCACTGACACACAAGACATTACAAAGAGAACAAAAATATGGAAATTGGTTATGGCACTTGAAATTTGGACATCTCAACTTTGGAGGTATGAATTTGTTACATAGGAAAAGAATGGTAAAGAGATTACCATTGATTGAGAAACCGGATAGCCTTTGTGAAGGCTGCATCTTGGGTAAAAAACACAGAGAGTTTTCCATCAGGAAAGAGCATAAGGGGAAATACACCCTTATAAATTTTCCATTCAAATTTTTGTGGAAAAATGCAAACACCATCACTAGTAGGTAGCCACTATACGCTGACCTTCATTGATGATTTCACAAGATAAACATGAGTTTATTTCTTGAAATTTAAAAGTGAAGTGTTTGAGAAATTATGTCACTTTAAAGCTCTAGTAAAGAATCAAAGTGGGCAGTGTATTAAAGTCTTAAGGACTGATAGAGGAGGAGAATATATCTCAAAATAATTTTTGCGTTTTTGCAGAGAAAATGGGATAAATAAACAATTTACAGCAAGGTATACACTGCAGGAAATTGGAGTTGCTGAAAGGAAAAACCAAACCATCATGGACATGGTAAGAAGTATGTTGAAGGCAAAACATTTTCCGAATGAATATTGGGTTGAAGTTGTACATTGTGCGGCATATATTTTTAATAGATGTCCAACCAAAGCTATAATGAACAGAGTTCCTGAAGCAGCGTGGAGCGGCAAAAAGCAGTTTTTCACCCACATGAGAGTATTCGGTTATGTGGCTGATGCACACATTCCAGATCAGCTAAGGAAGAAGTTGGACAATAAGGGGGAAAAGTGCATATTTATTGGGTACAGTGAAGAATCAAAGGAATATCGACTGTATAACCATATTCATAAGCCTAAATGATATCTATGAGCAAGAGGTAGAAAATGAAGGTATGAACTCTCTATTTCCATTATATTTTCATGTAGAGTATCCTATTCATTTTTAAGAAGCAGTAAAAGATAAGAAATGGAGAGATGTTATGGATTAAGAGATAAATGCCATAGAGAAAAATAATACATGGGAATTACTTGATCTCCCAAAAGGAAAATAATTGATTGGAGTGAAATGAGTTTATAAAACAAAAAGAGATGTTAAAGGTAAGATTGAAAGGAACAAGGCTAGACTTGTTGTCAAAGGCTATAAGCAGCAACAAGGAAGATATTATGATGAAAATTTTTCCTTGGTTGCAAGAATGGAAACAGTAAGAGCAGTGTTGTCCGCAGTAGCACAACACAAGTGGAAATTTTACAGAATGGATGTGAAATCAACATTCCCAAATGGAGTATTTATGAAAGAAGTTTATGTTGAACAACCTCTCGGCTATGAGAAAAATGGCCAAGAGCACAAAGTTTGCAGATTGAATAAAGCTCTTTATGGGCTGAAACAAGCACCAAGAGCATGGTACAGTAGGATAGATGCCTATCTACTAGAAAATGGGTTTGAAAAATGTGAAGGAGAAATCACATTATACATCAAGGAGAAAGATGGTAAGATGCTCATTTTTGTTTGGTATGTTGATGTGATCTTTACAGGTAATGATGCTTACCTGATTGAAAATTTTAAAATAGTCATGAAGGATGAATTTGAGATGACCGATATGGGATTGCTGAAATAATTCTTAGAAAAAGAGGTAGAGAAAAATGAAAATAAGATTTTTATCTCTCAGGCTAAATATGTAAATGAAGTTTTGAAAAGATTTAATATGAAGGATTGCAAGGTAGAAATTACTCCTATAGTGATGGGATTGAAACTGAGCATAGAGGATAACTACAAGGATTTTGATCCAAGTTTGTATAAGAGCATAGTTGGTAGCCTCATATATTTGACTACAACTAGGAAAGATATTATGCATGCTATGATTTTAATTTCCAGATTTATGGAAAGGCCAAAGGAGGCACATTGGCAAGCAGCAAAAATAATTCTGAGGTATGTGAAAGGAACAAAGAGGTATGGTATTGAATACACCACTTTAGAAAATTTTGAATTGATTGGATATATTGACAGTGATTGGGCTGGAAGTATAGATGTTAGGAAAAGAACCTTTGGTTATGTTTTTCATATGGGTTCAGGAGCTATTGAATTATATTCTAAGAAATATCCAATTGTGGCTTTATCTACAGTAGAGACAGAGTATGTGGTAGCTACAGCAGCAGCGTGTCAAGCAGTTTGGATGAGAATATTGTTGAGGAGTTTGTGTCATGAATAGGTAAAAGGCACAACAATTTATTGTGATAATAGCTCAACAATAGAATTATCAAAGAATTTAGTGTTTCATAATAGAACGAAACACATTGATGCCAAGTATCACTACATCAGAGAGTTAGTGAACAATGGAATTTTTTTTTTACAACATTGTAGAACAGAAGAGCAAGTTGCTCATATTTTGACAAAACCATTGGGGAAGAAAAGTTTTAATTACTTGAAAAAATATATGGGTATGAAAGAACATCTGGTAGTTGTAACTAAGGGGGAGTATTGGAATTTAATTCCAATTTCTTGCGGACAACACAAGGACGAAAATTAAATTATGATGGGAATGAAGGACAACAGCAACAACAACAACAATATCTAGTTCTGATATTCATGCAACCATGTATCCTTATCTGCAACAACCACCACAAATGAATTCTGCACCAACCACCTCTAAATTAAATTAACGGAGAGCCAACAACATTCTGGGGGCCATATAACCATGAGCATCAAAGGGAATGGCAACCCACCAGAGGAGGTGACGTCACACACCTCTTGACCAATGGCAACAGTTCCGTGCGGGCAATGAAAAGGGTCCCTGTATTGTATCTTAACCCCATGGAATATGGAACGTATGGAGTTTTAAATGTTTTGATTTTTTTTTATCTGCCGCATTATGTTTTAATTTTTAACTTTGGGACAATTTTTTGATTACCGCAGTACATTTTGTTTTTTTTAACTTAGGTTAAAAGTGTTATAATATATATCGTAAATATTTTTATATTTTCAATATATATGAATATTGTAATGTTATATATATGCTGAGAAGCATTTTGACTATGTGTGTGTCTAATTTCTTTCCCTAAGGAAGGGAATAAAAATAGAGAGAAGAGAGGAGAATTTGAACAACACTGCATGTGTAGCAGTCAACAAAGAGAATAGACAGATAGATAGCATTGTGCTTTGTAGCAGCCAACAATTTTTTTTTTTTTTTGTTGTCAATCCAGATCATAAAATTTCGGAAGAATATTTCATTTTGTAACAGTCAAATTTTATTTATTAATGAAATATATGTTCTACACATGTATGTCTACAATTTTTTTTAATCTCTATTTTGTGGAAGAGGAATTCTTTTTTCCTTTGTCTGTTCGAAATTGTTCAGAAATTCCAACAAAAAGAGATGGAATCAGTTGTTGGGATTTTGTTAATTCCTCTTTCACACTGTAATGAGTTAGTACATATCATAACAACGAAAAGCATTTCGAGGATAATAAATAACTTTTATGTATCCATTTTTATTCCTGCAAGTTGAAATAAATCCAGCAATAAATTTGCAAAAACATGAACCACGCAAACATTATCTTTATTCATTTCTTTTGTAAAAACATAAAGCACGCAAACATTATTTTTATTTGTTTCTTTTGAAGGTGGATCAAGTCCAGTCCAAACAGCCCAACCATGAACTAAAACCCATAAATTAAGAATGTGGGATTTGGAAGACTATGAAAGATTCGATGGAAGACCATATGAATCTGTTCTTAAAGTTTTAAAGTAAAAATAAGGGAAATGAATAAAGTTTTATAAAAATAAGGGAAAGTCATTTCAGTGTTTTTGTTTTTAGAATTTAAAATATTTTAAAAATTTAATGAAAATATATAATGTTGAGATAACTCAAATTTCTTAAATATTCCATATTCTAGAATTGAAAGATGACAAGAAACTTGCGGTTTCTCTCCACCATGTCATGTTTATTAATAGTACCATCAATGTAATTCGTTAGCTAGAAAAAAAATGTGATTTAATTAAAAATTTTGGTCAGATGGAATAGTTTCTGTATGATAGAATCTGTGGATAATTTTTCTAGATTATAGAATAATGGTCGATAAGTGTGTTGTATTTCGCTCAAACAAATAACCAACTCATAGTATGGGAAAAAATATAAAGCTCAAAATCATTATGCTTCAAAAATAATCTTTCATCTAACCTTCATTACGTTGCTCATTCGGATCATTCCAGTAGTGGGCATATATTTTGGGCCAAATTTATAAGATATTGTCTTTGTTACAAAAGTTGTCAATCAAAATATTTTAATACTTTGCATGTTCCTTGAATAAGAGTGGCTATCATATTAGGTTCAAGCATGACTTTGCAAAGTATAGCTTCTTCTTGCAATTATGCTATGAAAAACAAAATGCAACACAGTAAATCACAATAGCAATGTCTACTAGCATCTTGCCCAAGGATGACTAATGATGTATATTGTACTTTGAATGTAGTGGGGAATTTACCATAGGTTGGCTTCTCCTTTGGCGAGGAAAGATTTGATGCCTGAGGTGAAGAAGATACTATTTGAAAATTTTGATGAAATGAGTTATTTTGTTATAATTTGATAAAACAATGTGCAATATATATAACTGGATATACACTTTTATGCTAGAAATCAGGAAGCTACTGTTTTGCTGAGACACGAAGCATTCTGAATTATTTTGTTATATTCTGATAATAATAAATACATGTGATGCCTATAACGGGATAAGTGCTTGAACGTGCCTGAATAAAACAAAAGGCTGTGAAATAGGCATTAGTGAAAGAAAATATATTTATGAGAAATACTAAAAATTTAATTTGGTCAAGAATTTGAAAAAAAAAATCCATAAAGAATTAAAAAAAGGGTAAGGGTTACAAAATAGGAGAACACAGAATAGATTTCTTAATAATACATAATCTCCCTTCTTTGTGTGGAATATGAAAGTACATCTCCATGTTAAGTTATTATATAGTTAATTTTATTTAATAAATAAATAACCAATGTAAGAAGATCTTAATAACAATAACTTGTGAAAAATATTTTACTGGGTTTATTATATTTAGAGAAATTGAACAATCAAATTCTTGTGTTTAATAGAAGAGCCCAATGTCTGTTTAGTGTGTAAATTATTTGTGTTATTTTGTGTTTTATATCCTTTGATTTGCCTTTCCAACAATATTCATGTTACATTATTATATAATTATTATTTTTAATAAATTAATAACTAATACTGTAAAGAGGATCTTAGTAACAATAACCTGTGTGAAAGATATCAATAACAATAGCCTATATAATATTTTGTTCTATCTTAAAACGTTATATTGAAAAACAAAGCTTTTGTTTTTAGTATAAATGAAAAACCTCTATATTGTGTCGGATAGATCAATGACCAATTTTTTTATTATCAATGAAAAACCTCTATATTGTGTTAGATATCAATGACAATACGTTGTGAGTTACCCTTGTTAAAATAAACATTGTTAGAATGTGATAACAATTTATTTCATATCTAATTTTTCTAAGATATTAGAAGTAGCACTACATTAAATAATGGTATTTCTTCTCCAAACCATAGAGATAATCTAAATAAAAAATTCACAAGATATATTGCGACAAAATATAACATTCAATAGTAATTTGAAAAGATAGTGGAAATGTCTAGAAATGATTTAGAGCAAATATATCAATATTGCCTAGCTAGTAGATGCTACCTGAATGAAAAAGAATTTAATTCATATCATCAGATATGTACCAATGGAAAACCAGATCTGTGGATGAAGTTTAAACCATGTTATCATATTATCAATTTCTTTAGTCAAAGTTTCGGGCCCTTCAAACTACGTGCAGGAAGAACACCTGAATTTTAATCCAAATTATCGTAAGATTCAGATTGAAATGGAGTACAGTCTAATAAGTTGTTAGGTGTCTAATCAACGATTCTTCCACGAAAGTTATACATCTCCTCATTCCCTATGGTGCTAAATGATGGCATGTGCTCTTGATGAATAAGCATATGTTGTTGCAGCTGCTACTGCACATAGTTATTGAACCTCGCACTTGTGCAATTCCATGAAGAAAAATTAGTCTCCCTTGGAGTTTGCAGTTGTCGATTATAAGCCAGGGCTGCTTCATTTTGGATGGAGGTGATAGAAGCCAATTGTTGGTTAAAAGGTTATGGTTCCTGCTGAGATCTTATATAAGTCAAATACTACAGCAGTAAACTAGGGTTACAATTAGCCTGCTCAGCATCGAACCCTAGATTTTGCAGTTGTTGGACATGGTGATATACATCTGAAAATTCTGATAAATATGTTGAATCAACTGCGGTGAAATACCCGCGAGGTGGAATCCCACAGTGTAGTCCATCAGAGTACGTTTCTCCACTTATGTTTTCCACATGTAGACTACGACAACCTTCTAGCATCGTCGAAAAATTTTCACCATTAGTCGGCAGAGATAGGCTGCATGTTGTGTGTGCAACTTGAATACCAAATTCAGTAATTGATATGGTTTCTTTCTTTGGTATGTTCATAGCGGGAGGATCCTCGTTCTGGAGGTTGATTCTGTCAGGAAATTTAAAGTTAGCCCTTGACCCTCAAAATTTTAAAGTAGTGTTGTCGTATGCTCTCCCAGCATCTTTTGCAGTCTCAAATGTACCCAGCCATACTCAAGCTGGCTTCTTTGGATCTCGAATCTCTACATCCCATTTGTCCCACGACCTCTGCCTTACTCCTCTGTAATGTCTCTTTCGAGGGGAATTATGTGGATTCAATTGCTTTCTCTTAAATATCGTCTCATTTTCTTGGAAGCAGAGGCCAAGGAATATCAAACAACTGAGGAAGAGACAGAAGCCAAAAAAAAGGAAGAAAAAACCCTGCAAGCGTGAGTGGAAGGGGTAGAAATATGAACCAGAATGAAGGCTCAAGCCAACATCAAGCTCATGGAAAAAGGTATGATAAATCCCAAGTGAATTGTCATTATTTCAAGAACTATGGGAACTATGCCAATGAATGTAGGGAAAAGAAAAATTACATGAATAATAGGCAGAATGCTAATTTTACAAAAGAATAAAAGAACCAGAAGAATGTGATGTTAACATCTAATGTAGCACAAGATAGAAAAGATGATGTATGGTTCTTAGACTCAGGTTGTAGTAACCACATGACTAGAAACATAGCAATGTTTTCCAATCTAGATGAAAATGTTAAATCTGAAGTAACAACAGGGACTGATAGTAAGGTATTTGTCATGGGAAAAGGAAGAGTAAGTATCCTCTCAAGAAAAGGAGAACAGAAGTTTTTTCCAAATGTATATTATGTACCTGGCTTTAAATGTAATATTTTGAGCATTGGACAACTCATAAACAAGGGCTACAATGTATTCTTTAAAAATGATGTGAGCACAATCATGGACATACCTCCAAGTAATAAAGTCATTGCAGAGGTGTAGATGACAAGTAATAGGATGTTTCCTCCTAAGTTTAGAACATACTTGAAGGAAAGAAGAAATGCAGCAGTTGTAACACAAGAGGTATTTCATGACGAAGTGAAAGATGAAAACTAGTCATGGCACTTGAGATTTGGACATCTCAAATTCGGAGGCCTAAAATTGTTACACAGAAATGGAATGCTAAAAGGATTACCACTGATTGAGAAACCGGACATCATTTATGAAGGCTGCATCTTGGGCAAACAACATAGAGAAAGCATTCCAATAGGGAAGAGTATAAGGGAAAAGGCACCTTTAGATATTTTCCACTCAGATTTGTGTGGACCAATGCAAACACCATCTTAGCTAGCAGCAAATATTTTTTGACATTCATAGATGATTACACCAGAAATACATGGGTGTATTTCTTGAAATAGAAGAGTGAAGTGTTTGAATATTTATGCCACTTCAAAGCTCTTGTTGAGAGAAAAGTGGACACTACATCAAAGTGCTAAGAACTGACAGAGTTGGAGAATACATCTCCAAAGAGTTCCTACGTTTCTGTAGGGATAACGACATACACAAGAAGTTTACCATAAGGTACACACCACAACAAAACGGTGTTGCAGAAAGAAAGAATAGGACCATCATGGACATGGTCAAAAGTATGTTAAAGGAAAAACATTTTCCAAATGAGTGTTGGGCCGAAGTTGTCAATTGTGCAGCACATATCTTGAATAGATTTCCAACCAAATCTATTATGAACAGAGTTCCACAAGAAGCGTGGAGTGGAAAAAAGAAGTTTGTCAATCACATGAATTTTTTTGGTTGTGTGGCTTATGCACATGTCTTAGATCAATTGAGAAATAAGCTTGACAGTAAGGGGGAGAAGTGTATATTTTTTGGATATAGTGATGAGTCCAAGGCATACAAACTCTCTAATCCATCCACCAAGAAAGTAATAATAAGTAGAGAAGTGCAGTTTATTGAAGAAGAAGCTTGGGATGGAAGCTTAGAGAAAATAGTGAATGTGAAGACATGTGTCTCTCACAAAGAACAAGAGGAAGGGACATCAAAAAATAATCCCTCCTTGGTGGCTCCTCCTCCACCACCACAAGCTGAAAATAGAACAACCTTGAGAAATCAAGGAAGTGCTTCTTCAAGCACACCACAGGGAACTAAAACTCCCTCGAGTTCAAGTGGAACTCCAAGTACACCAAGAAGACCGAGATTCCGAAATTTGAGTGATATTTATGAACAAGGAGAGGTAAATGATAATTCTGGTCTGAACTCTTTATTTTCTTTGTATTTTGATGTTGATGACCCAATTCATTTTGAAGAAGCTGTAAAATAAGAAAAATGGATTGAATCAAGGAACGAAGAGATTTGCGTAATAGAAAAGAGTAATACATGGGAGTTAGTGGACCTCCCTAAAGGTAAATAAATCATTGGAATAAAATGGGTTTGTAAGACCAAGAGAAATTATGAAGGCAAGATTGAAAGGCACAAAGCAAGATTTGTTGTCAAAGGCTACAAGCAGCAACAACGAAGAGATTATGAAGAAACATTTGCACCGGTTGCAAGGATGGAAACAGTGAGAACATTGTTGTCCATAGCAGTACAACACAAGTGGAAATTTTACCAAATGGATGTGAAATCAACATTCCTAAATGGATTGTTGAAAGAAGAGGTATGTTGAACAACCTCCAGGCTATGAGATTGAAGGCCAAGAGCACAATTTTTTCAAGTTGAAGAAATATCTTTATGGGTTGAAGCAAGAACCAAGGGCATGGTACAACATGATAGATGCTAAGCTGACTGAAAATGGATTTGAGAAATGTGATGGAGAACCCACACTCTACATAAAATAAAATGATGGTAATATTATTATTTTTGTTTTATACGTAGATGATTTAATCTTTACTGACAATGAAGTTTCTCTCATTGCTGACTTTAAAACATTCATGAAGAGTGAATTTGAAATGACTGATTTGGGTTTTTTGAGATATTTTCTTGGAATAGAAGTAGAGAAAACTGAAAATGGGATTTTTATTTCCCAAGAAAAATATGTTGAAGAACTGTTGAAAAGATTCAACATGCATAACAACAAGGAAATTGTAACTCCAACTATCATGGGGTTAAAATTGAGCAAAGAAGATCACAGTAAGAATATCAATCCGAAATTGTATAAAAGCATAGTTGGAAGCCTTATGTATTTGATTGAAACTAGGCCAGAGAATATCTATGTTGTAAGTTTAATTTCCAGATTCATGGAAACACCAAAAGAGACTCATTGGCAGGCAGCCAAGAGAATTCCAAGGTATGTGAATGGAATGAAGGTGTATGGTATTTTCTACTCCTCATCTGAAAATTTTACAATGATTGGTTACAGTGACAGTGATTGGGCTTGAAGTGTAGATGACAGGAAGAGCACATATGGATATGTGTTTCATTTGGGATCGGGATCCATTTCATGGGCTTCCAAGAAGCAACCAATAGTTTCTTTATCAACAATAGAGGTAGAATATGTGGCAGCAATAGCAATAACATGCCAAGAAATATGGATGAGAAGAATGCTCAGAGATTTATGTCATGAACAGGACAAAGGAAAAACAATTTATTGTGATAATAGCTCAGCGATAGCTTTATCAAAGAATTTTGTCTTCCGTAAGAGAATAAAGCATATTGATGCAAAATTTCATTTTATAAGAGAACTCGTTAATAATAGTGAGATTGTTTTGCAACATTGCGGGACAGAGGAACAATTTGCTGATATCCTCACAAAGCCATTAACGTAGAAAAGTTTTAACTATCTCAGGAAATGCCTAGGTATGCAAGAAAGCAACAGTTGTAATTAAGGGGGAGTGTTGGAATTTAATTACAACTGCCATAGGTAGAGCAGAAGGGCGACGAGTTTAAAGTTTGATGGGAGAGGTAAAAGGCAAGGGCAACAATCTCCAGTTTTTTGAATTCACGCAACCTCCTGCATTCAATTTCTATGACCACGAAACCTCTGCACTTAAAAATTCACCCACCTTAATGAATTCTCTAGCAAACACATTGAGTTTGAATTAATGCACAACCAGCAACTCATTCAAGGGGGCAGCAAGCTTGAGCTACAAAGAGGTGTGATGACTCACCCGAGGAGGTGACGTCACCCTCCTCTTGACCAATGGCAGCAGTTCCGCAGGGGCAATGAAAAGAGTCCTTGCATTATATCTTGAATCCACTGAATGAATTTTTTTTAAATTTTTAAATTTAGTTTTTATACATTTGCCACGTTATGTTTTAAAATTATAATTTCGGGTTAATTTATTTTTACCGCGGAATATTTTATATGTTTTAAAATTTTGTTATCAATGTTATATAATATATATATTGTAAATATATTATATTTACAATATATATAATTATTGTAATGAAATGTAAAACAAATACATATGTTGAGTGTATTGTATAAAGAGTATGCTGAGAAGAGAAAAGGTAGCAAGAACGTGTACTGTAATTTTTTCCCGAAGGCAAAAACAAAGATAGAGTGAGACAATGAAGCAGTTTGTTGCAGCGTTGCATGTGTAGTAGCCAGATATTTTTTTGTGAATCCAAAATTTCGTTCTGAAGAAAGAATTTCACTTGTAACAGAGTTTTCTGTTTTTAATGAAATAGAGTGTTTTGTCTCACATCTCTAACCACATTTTCTTTAATCTTTGTGTTGAGTTGAGGAATTTTTATTTCCTCTATGTGTTCGGAATTGTTTAGAAATTTCCAACAGGATTAAAAAATGGCTGGCTTCTTAGAGACACCATATCCCTGAATGTTGAAGATCAAGTAAAGCGATATGTTACAATATTGTATATATAATAACAAATAAAATATTATATATAATAACAAAATATATAGATAAACATTTCAAAGCTATTATAAAACATAATATAATAATAAATGATAATAAAATTATTGTAAATTTAAATTATTATATATATATATATATATATATATATATATATATATATATATATTTCTATCTCCATTGAAATTGTTTAATTTTTTACTATATTATATATTCTAAAAATGATCTCTAAAGTATCTAAAGTATTCTAGTTTATTTTTAAACAAATACTCTGTTACTGTAATTGTCCAATTTTATCTATCATATTATAGATTCTACAAATGATATCTAAAGTATTCTAGTCTATTTCTAAACAAAGCTTTTGTTTTCATATCAATACACAACCAATATTATTCTACTCTATTTGAAGCAAACATTTTGTTTCTGATATCAATTAACAACGAATAGTGTGAGAGATCTCAATAACAATAACATATATATGATTCTACTCTACCTTCAAAGAAGCTTTTGAGTTGTTTTTTAAGTATCAATGCACAACCAACATAATGTACAATTGATATGAATGACAATAAAATTTGAGTTACTGTTGTTAAAAATAAACACTGTAATATAAATTTTGATACGGTTTATTTAAATCAAAATTCTTTCAATAACTTTCTTTCAAAATCCATGATTAACTGCAAGATAAATAAAAGAAACTAAATCTAATACAGATTTAGTAAAGAAAAATACTAAATAAAATATTTGCAGCATGTATTACCACAAAAATAACACTTAATAGTATTGTCCATATTTGAAAGGATACTAAAAGTATTTAGAGAAAATATATCAACACTGTCCACTTGATAGTTGTTACATGAATGAAAAAGCGTTTACGACTAGATCTGTGGATAACACATCTTATTATATCAAATTTTTCTTTAGTCAAATATTTGGGCCATTCAAATTACGTGTTGGAAGAATTCTTGAATTGTGATCCAAATTATTGTACAATTCATATTGTGCCCTAGTAGAGGCTAGCAATTTTTCAGATGTCAGATCGATAATTTTTCCCCAAAATTTATATAACTCCTCATACCCGGTGGTGCTAAATGATTGGACTTGTTCTTAGTTATTGAACATGGATACTCTCGTACCTATGTAATTTGACAAACCTAAATTACGTCCGCTTGTAATTTGCACTTGTTGATTATAATCCAGGTTTGTTGGCTTTGGGTTGACATTGTAGAAGCCAGCTTCTTGTTAAAAATTTATGGTTTCTGCTGAGATTTTATATAAGATAAATACTGCTTTAGGAATCTAGGGTTAGAATTAGACTGCTCGGCATCAACTAATAGATTTTGCAGTGGTTGGCCATATCGATATACATGTGAAAATTGTGATGAAGTGGTTAGCACAATCACTATTAGTGTAACTAAACAATTTAAAATTATCAGATGAGGAGTATAGAACACCATACTCCTTCTTTCTATTCACATACCTCATAATTCTTTTTTTTTCTTGTCAATGTGTCTCCTTTGGTGTCTCCATGAATCTAGAAATTAAACTTACAACATACATAATATCAGGCCTAGTTGCAGTCAAATACATGAGGCTGCCAACTATGCTCTTGTACAATGTGAGATTGACATTCTTTTTGCAATATTCTTTGCTTAACTTTAACCCCATGACAATTGGAGTTACTTCTGCTTTGTTGTTCTGCATGTGAAATCTCTTCAAAACTTATGAAACATATTTTTCTTGGAAAAATAAAAAGCCCCTTCTCATTTTGCTTTATTTCTATGCCCAAGAAGTATCTCAGTAAAAACAAATCAGTCATTTCAAATTCACTCTTCATGAATTCTTTAAAATCAACAATGAAAGAAAATTCATTGCCAGTCAAGATTAAATCATCTACATATAAAAAAATGATAAGAATCTTACCATCATTTTCTTTGATGTAGAGTGTGGGTTCACCATCACATTTTTCAAACTCATTTTTTGTCAGGTAAGCATCAATTCTATTGTACCATGCTCTTGGTGCTTGCTTCAGCCCATAAAGATATTTATTCAAATTGCACACTTTGTGCTCTTGGCCTTTGATCTCATAGCCTGGAGGTTGTTAAACATATACCTCCTCTTTAAACACTCCACTCAAGAATGTTGACTTCACATCCATTTGGTAGAATTTCCACTTTTTTTGTGCTGCAATGGACAACATTGTCCACACTATCTCCACCCTTATAACTGGTGCAAAGGTTTCTTCATAGTCTCTTCCTTGTTGCTTCTTGTAGCCTTTCACAACAAGTATTGTTTTGTGCCTTTCAATATTCCCTTCATCATTTCTCTTGGTCTTATAGACCCATTTTACTCCAATGACTTCCTTACCTTGTGGGAGGTCCACTAACTCCAATGTGTCATTATTTTCAATTGCACCAATCTCTTCATTCATTACATCAATCCATTTTTATTCTTTTACTGTTTCCTAAAAATGAATCGGGTCATCAACATGACAATACAAAGAAAATAAAGAGTTCAGACCATTATTATTATCATCTTCTTGCTCATAAATTTCACTCAAATTTATAAATCTTGGTCTTCTTGGTGTGCTTGGAGGTTCACTTGAACTCGAGGGAGTTTCTGATCCTTGTGGTGTGCTTGGAGAAGAACTTCCTTGATTTATTAAGGATGTTCTGTTTCCTGCGTGTGGTGTGATCTATTGTGCTTGTGTAGGTGGAGGAGAAACCACCGTGGAGGAATTTGTTTTTGTTTTGCATTCCTCTTGCTCTTCATGAGACACACATGTATTCATGTTCACTATTTTCTCTAAGCTTCCATCCCAAGCTTCTCCTTCAATAAACTGGACATCTCTGCTGATTATAAATTTCTTGGTGGATGGATTATAGAGTTTGTATGCCTTGGACTCATCATTGTATCCAACAAAGATACACTTCTCCCCCTTGTCTTCCAACTTCATCATTAGTTTATTTGGGACATGTGCATAAGCCACACATCCAAATACTTTCATGTGAGTGACAAAATACTTTTTTCCACTCCATGCTTCTTCTAGAACTCAATTCATAACAACTTTGGTTGGGCATATATTAAAAATATATGCTGCACAATTAAAAACTTTAGCCCAAAACTCATTTGGAAAATGTTTTTCCTTCAACATGCTTCTAACCATGTCGAAGATGGTCATATTAATCCTTTCTACAACACCATTTTTTTGTGGTGTGTAGCTTGTGGTAAACTTCTTGCGTATGATATTTTCCCTACAGAAACGTAGGAAATATTTAGAGATTTTTTCTCCACCTCTCTCAGTTCTCATCACTTTGCTGTAGTTCGCACTCTGCTTCTCAACAAGATCTTTGAAGTGGTAGAACTTTTCAAACACTTCACTCTTCTGTTTCAAGAAATACACCCATATATTTCTGGTGTAATCATCTATGAATGTAAAAACATAATGGCTACCAACTAGAATTGGCATTTTCATTGGTCCACAAAAATATGAGTGGACAATCTCTAAGGGTGCCCTTGCCCTTATCCTCTTCCCTGTTGAGATATCTTCTCTGTGTTGTTTTCCCAAGATGAAGCCTTCAAATAGGTTGTTAGGTTTCTCAATGAATGGAAATCCTTTTACCATCCCTTTTCATTGAACGAGGTTCAAACCTCCAAAATTGAGATGTCCAAATCTCAAATGCCATAACCAGTTTTCGTCTTTGACTTCTTTTTGAAAGACCTCTTGCGTGACTGTTTCTACCACACCTCCTTCATTCAAGTCTATTATGAGATTGAGAGGAAACATCCTATTATTTGACATATGGACTTCTGCAATGACCCTTTTACTTGGAGGTATGTCCATGATTATGCACACATCATTCTTAAAAAATACATTGTGGCCCTTATTCACGAGTTGCCTAATGCTCAAAAGGTTATATTTCAAGACAGGTGCATAATATACATCTGGCACAATTTTTTTTTCTCCCTTCTTTGTCAATATTGGCACTCTTCCTTTTCCCTTGACAGAAACTCTACTATCAGTCCCTGTTATCACTTAAAACTTCACATTTTCATCCAAATTGGAAAAAAATACTATGTTTCTAGTCATGTGGTTGCTACAACCTGAGTCTAAGAACCATACATATTCATGTTGTTCTTGTGCTACATTACATGTTAAAATAACATTACTTTGGTTCTTATCTTCTTTTGAAAAATTTCCATTTTTCCTGTTATTCATGTCATTTTGTTTCTTTCTACATTCATTCGCATAATGCCCATACATTTTATAATAATGAAATTGGACTTGGGATTTATCATACCTTTTTCCTCGTGCTTGGTGTTGTCTTGAGCCTTCACTTTCATTCTGATTTCTGCCCTTTCCACTTGTGCTTGCAGGGCTGCTTCTTCCACCTTTTCGTGGGATTCTTCCTTTTCCTCAGTAGTTTGATCTTCCTTGACCTCTACCTCAATGAAAAGACATTTGTGTCTTGAAAGAGTGCTCCAATTAGTATTTCATTGTTTTGTTCATTCTATGTACATGAGACATCAGGGATGCATGAATCTCATCCACTAAAAATTGTGAGAGATACTTTGTCTCTTTTATTTCCACTACTATGGCATCAAATATTGAGGGTAGAATTCTCAGTATTTTCTCCACTATTATTATTTCCTTAAGTGTCTATCTATGAGACCTTATATTGGTGACCAACCCAATCATATGTGTAAAGAATGAGTCTATGTTATCAGATTCTTTCATACAGATAGTTTCAAATTCTCTCCTCAGCATTTGTAGCTTTGTTGTCTTCACTTTCTCGATGCCTTGATAGACTATCATGATAATATCCCACGCCTCCTTAGACTTTTTTTCTACTGCAATCCATGGGAATATACTCTCGTGTACTCGATAGAGATAGAAGAGGGATTTGGAGTCCTTCTTCCTATAATATCTCAACAAGTCTCTTTCTGTTGTTGTCAAAGGAGCCAGCGTTGTTGGGTCTGTTGGTTCTTGGAAACATTTTTCCACCAGCTCCCATATATCTTTTGAAGAAAACAGGGCTCTCATTGTAATGGCCCAATAATCATAATTATTCCCATTTAACTGTGGTAGTTGGGGATTCTTTAGGTTGGTGCCTACTGCTGCCATCGTGACCGTGTTAAAAAAAAAATATATTCTTGACTATATAAAACATAATCTCTCTCACTGCTGGAGAAATCTGCTTCTCAAAAAAATCTTACAGCTTCTGTAGTGAAGAACGAGATCGTGCATATTTCACCAAGAGACTAGACCTACTCTGATACCATGTTGATAATATTGAACGAAATCAATAACAGAGGGATTATCCACCACAACACAGAGAATACAAACAAAATGTGGAATTTAACAGTCAACACACAGGCAGCGTAAAAACACAAGAGAGGAACAAACTTCAGTTTTTTTATTCAAATCTCTCTCTCTAACATAATGAAAATTACATAGCTTGTATCAAATGGCCAATTCTTGTAAAACCTAATCTAATCTATTTTGCTTCAATGTTGAACGAATGTTCAAGAAAACTTGTCCTTGGGCCGTCAACATAACCATTTCTTCATTTATCATTACACAGGTTGTATTCCTACTTATACACAAAAACATGAAAAAAAAAGTTCAAAAACATAAAAGGGAGGATCTAACATTTTATGCAATGCAGTTTTGGTCCACATCGTGTCTGTGCAGATTGACGATTTTAACTTTTAACTCTCAAACTATCCTTTAAACTTTGCGAACTGCGATGTGCGATGTAACGTGGCACATCGCATCGTATCCAAAATAAAATAGCTCGCAATGGTTTGGCGGTAAACCTAAAACTTTGTGATTTCGATATCCGATAGCGACATTACATCACAAATGAAATAACATAACTTTGTAGGTGCGAAAAGTTAAATGGTAAAACTTGTGACATATGAAATGCACCACCCTCCTGAGCTTGACATGTTCCCCCTCTTGTGATCACATCACGAACAAAATAAAATAAGTTGCAGGCGATATAAAACGTAAAACTTAAGACTTGCAACTTGCACTCTGCAGGTGGCTTAAACGGTGGGTCTCACCGTTATCACATTGACGATAAAATAACATAACATGTGGGCTTCAAGAGATTAAACGATTAAATTTGCGATTTGTGGGTGGCGGTAAAGGTTGGTATGCGGTGAATGAAAAACAAAAGAAATGAACGGAAAACATCGTTTAGTCCATGCGATAAAGGAAAAGTGGGTCCCACCGATATCGCATCGACAGAGACTTAAATTATCAGTGAAAAGGCTTACAATTAAATGCTAAATTTGTCTAAATGTGTGGTATGTAGGAAAAAAGGTAATTCGAATGCAGTGGTTGGAAATAAATGTAGAGTTAAAGGCTTGGTACTCTATTTTGTTGTTTTGCATGGATTGCATGAAAATTCCTCTGGCTCTTGGATCTGTTGTTGTCCTTCTCTGCCAAAAAAATTATGAAGTGTGGGTTGCACCATTGTTTATTCATGGTGGTGGTTGGGAGTAAAACTCCAATAGTTGAATCAACTGGGATTAAATTCCGTAGAATCCCATGGTGGAGTCTATCAGAATATTCTTATGTGTTTACCCTTTCCACCTGTAGACTACGAAGGCCGTGCGGGGCTGCCGACAAATTATCTCCATTGGTCATCTGAGATAAGGTGGATGTTGCATAGCGAAGTAAGAAATTGTTGCGGTTTCTTGATTTGGAATTTTCATACCGGGATGATCCTTGTCCCGGAGGTTGATTCTTTCAAGGAAGTTCAATTTTTCCTTTGACCCTCGAAACTTTAAAGTAGCATCATCGTATGCTCTACCAGCATCTTCAGTAATCTCAAATGTGCCAATCCATACTTGACACTACAAGAAGAAGGGTCATTTAGCCTCACATTAGCACCACTATTTGTAAAGGATTTAAGAAAAGTTCACTTTTCAAATAGTGGTGTAAAAGTGGTGATAATGTGTAGGTATGCAAGTGGTGCTATGTTTTCTGATGTTTTCTGGTGAAAAAGTGAATTTATTAAAAATGTTAAATTTGGTGTTAAATGCATATGTGGCATTCCATGGTGTATGGTGCAAACCACGAAAAACCAATCTGATGTGGATCAAGATATTGTGATGCAAGGCACCAATTTTTTTTTTTACAAAAATTAAAATTTATAATAAAAATATCAAAACTATTATAATAATAATAAATTGTATATGGTGCAAAAAAGAAATTAAAATTTATTATTATTATAATAAAATATGAGATGGTGCAAAGCACCATAAAATATGAGATGGTGCAAAAAAATAACCTTATTTATTTAGAGAGGTTATATATTTCCAAGGTTTAAAGATAGACTAAGAAGTTGTATTTGATCATTTAGAAGCTACGTGTCATGAGTTTGGATCTTGGGGAGATTTTGATTTTAGTACCAAAGATAAAATTTTGACCATTTTCTTATGCTTAAATCCAGTTACCATAAATAAATTTAATTAATATCAAATGTATTAACACAATTGAAGTATCCCATAGTTGCATCCAAAAAATTTAATTCATTGTGTACAATAAGACTATGGTAGTTTTTTTGTGCTTGGCTACATTATGGTAAGTATCAATTACAAGTAACGGAAGAGTCTCTCCATTGAAAAATTCACATGATTCCAAGTTCATAGGCATGATAAATTTACAACATAATATCACTACTGATCATTTTGGTCAACATATTATAGATAATGTATATGAATCATTTTAATATTTGAAAATTAAAATAAATAAATAAATAAAAGCCGTAAGTAGTGTCATTTCAATTCCAAGCCTCACAAAATTTTGTTTGAGTGAAAACTTCAAGATGGCATGATATTTCAAAAACCTTTGTTTTTATAATCTATTATATATATCTCTATTTATGAAAAAATATATTAAAAGGATATATTTCACATTAAATGAATAATTACAAAGTAATAACAATATCTACATATGATAACATTTTAAGTATATTATACAACAACCAAAATGATGAGTATATAAAGAAGAGATAATTTAATGAAAGAAAATAAAAGTTATACATATGTTCCAACATTCATTATCAAAAAATCACTCTTCATTTATCAATATAATGAAATGTCTTAGGTCTTGAAATTTGTTTATTATGAATATGAACAAAATAAAACTGATGATTCATTTGAAATCATATGTATTGTTCATCTTTTTTTTCATAAATTTTGTTGCCGCTTGCATCGAAAAATCATAAAAAGAAAACTATGAACATAAGTTTGTCAATAAGAATACATAAACAAAATAAGCTAAGAATGACACAAACAATAACTTTAATTGAATTGAAATAAACCGTGAAAAAAAAATTATAAACATAAGTTTGTGAATAAAAATACATAAATGAAATAACAGAGAAAAACAAAAACAATAACTTCAATTGAATTGAAATAAATGATAAAAAGTGTGTGCATTTAATGGTTTTTCATAACTAAAGTATCCTATTGATTTAAAAAATAACTGAAGTGAACTAATCAAACATATGGTAAGGTTGAAGCATGATTCAAAGTTCAATTTCATCTTCTATTTCATCATTTTGAAAAACTACCTAAGACACATATAAGATAAGATCAGCATGACTTTAAATTGTATTAATTGAAACTTTCATTTGCATATATTTCTTTCATATTATCAAAATTTCTCTAGAAAAACAAATTTATAGGTGAAAGAATACCTGATAATCTATAATAGGATGAAATCCATCTTTAATCTTTTGATTAATGAGAGAAGATACTCCATAGCATGAAGAAAACTCTTTGTCATCTTCAGACATTTTAGTATTGAACACCTGCAACTATATTTTAAATAACAATGAAATAGTTATAAATTTGATTATATAGCAAATAAATTTTCCTTGAGAACCATAGTAATGTATTAATTTTACAATTTTTTCCTCTGCAAATAACATGCCACCTTCCCCAAACGATGGCGTGTGGACAACCTAGAGGTCTGTATAGTATGTGGATATTTATTTTTTCCAACCAAAGTTCCATTTTTCCTTTTTTTCGTAATATCGATCTCATCCAATAACTTCTTCCACTCTCCTCTTATGAAGTGCGGCTTGACTACATTTTTGTTTCTAACCAATTCTCCTCTAAAAGCATTCCTTGTATTTTTAGTATATTTAGCAACACCATGAAGAATTTGTTTTGGAGGTACAATTGCATATACTTTATGCATATGAGATAATAACTCATCCTTATTATATCTCTCTATGAAATACATGTAGAAAGTAAATAATCCATATAAAAAATACTAAAGTTTCTAGTATGATAGTAAAGAAATTTAGGGGATGCAACACTGAGTACTATATATATATATATATATATACATATATATATATACATATATATATATATATATATATATATATATATACATATATATATACATATATATATATATATATATATATATATATATATATATATAATATGAAACATGAAAAATTAAGTATATAGTTTATACTACATAAATTAAGTATGCAATTTATGAAAAAACATAGTATATGTGTTTTACCTTGATGACGAAAATCTTTAGTAATTGAAGGACAAAATAATCTCAATGCTTCATGATGAAGTATATCTCTCCATGTTCTCCCACCTTCATCATTTAACACTTTCCCTTTTTCATTTAATGTGATTGTGAATGCCATACCATTACTTGCCTCTCCTTTAACATATTCATTTGGATGTTTTAAGAGAGGTTGAAAAGATGCACCGATAGATGGTATAGTTTGTTCATCTGATGGAGGAGATTGATTTTGTTGTCCATTGGTGTTGGTGTCTTCTTCGAGAACATTGATATTACTCCTGAAAATTTCGATATAATATATTATTAAAAATCATGTGTTATTTAGTTACAAAAATAAATTTTATAAGTAGAATATAAATGACTATTTATTGTTGGACACCTAATCTTCTATGAGTAGGTGTGGACGGCGAACAGTCTCAGAGGAGTCCAAGTGAACTTGGAATGTGGAATCCAAGAGTCACACCAATGTAATATAAATGTACATCTATGGTGAATAATAATACAACTCACGCTTATATTTCTTCTTGTGTGTTTACTTTCTTGTTTACCGTGCGTGTCTTTAACATGGTATCAGAGTGGGCGATTGCTGGCACTGCTCCAATTTGAGCCATTGATCTTTGTGGCCTTTTCAATCCTCCCTTATAGCCATGATTCTCTACACATATGAATCTATTGGGCCAGACTTATTCAGAGGTTGGGACTACCAAAAATAGAAGCACTCCTGCATTCTCTGCCATATTCCTCCTGCATATTTTTCTCCTATCACTAACCATTCCTTCCATATTCCTGCGCCTATGCTCTATACACTATTTTTCTGATTCAAATAATAAAAAAACTTTGTCTACACATACTCAGACACTCAATGCAGTCGGGTCCACGTTGTGCTTTAATTCCGTCATCAAATTGGTATCGGAGCAAGAAACCTTACACATGGCACGAGGCCTCATCTTGACGATGATGAAGACTTCAAGGATCATGTAGAGGAACATCATGCACCAGGTGAAAATACTAGAACTGTTTTGATTCTAAGAGAGAGTCTTAAAAAAATATGTGAGGAAGTGTAAATATTACTAGGATAAATGTAAGCATGTTGAAGATGAGCTAGAGAAATGTGTTAAACTTTCAGAATGAGTAATTTATTCTAGCAGTCACAAATCTTGAACTAGGCCTTGTTGTAAATGCGATTCAGAACCTAAGATACTCTGACGAGTGATTGAGAGAAAATTTGGAAAAAGCTAATAAAAGGGAGGTTTTATTTATCGTAAAATTCAAAAAAAAGGAGCAGGAAACTGTAGAATTAAAGACAATTGTTCGAGATTTTAAGTCACGGTTGAAGCATCCATCACTTAAGGAAATAAGGTTGCTATTTGAACCAGTAATACATGAATAATTCACTTGTTTAAAGAATGTCGCTGAGGAGAAAGATAAGAAAATTAAGGAATTGGAAGAAAATACTGCAGCAGTAAATTTCACGCCACATACTTCCCTTGGATTCCTCACTGCATCCACCTCCCATTATTAGTAGGATGTGAAATTAACATGCAACATTGAATGTTTTATATATGTATTAATGCACCTCCAGGTTAGATAATACACTACTCCATCCACTATTCCACGTGGATAGACAGCCAGCACCAAAGCCGAAACCCAGCGCCTAATACAAGCCCGCAAGGGGTGAGGTATTTCTCGACAGTTGCTCCTCAGACAACACTCTGAGATAGTCAACCTCACCTCCCGCTATGCTTCAAGATGGTTAATATTTTGCATATTCTAATGGACCTAAAGCTGGAGATAATATTTTAATGTGTTGAAGGTTATATTGGCGCAAACCCTCGCCTTGCTTAGCCATTCTATTAGATTCTTTTGGGAGCTGATGTTTCCTAGTGCAATTAAATTGATGCTACTCTGTTTCTCGCTTTTCTTGAAGTTTCTAGAGAGATCGCTTAGCTTTTTAAAGAAGTTATCTCCACCAACAATGAGCCTCGAGAAGGTTCTTCTCTGTGTATATATTTCCATCTCCGATAATGCAAAGGGTAAGTTAAGTTTTTGTAATGAGCTACGTTCTCTGATATGGTATCATAGATCCTCAGGAAATCTTCTATTTCTTTCATGGTTCAATTCTTTGTGCCACTCTCATCACCTTCCTCTCACATTTTTCTCATCCATACATCGACACACAGTCAACCTTCATGCCATTGCAGACTCCACACCATAGTCTCCCACGAAACTGTGATCCTTCCTGATCAAATGATTGCACATTCAAAATGTATCTAATTTAAATGTTTTGAAATTTTATTGTTATTCTCCATTCCATTTGCCAAGTTTGAATATGGACTCTCGAAAGAGGAGCGCGGTCCAAATATGCTACTATTATGGTTTTCAAAAGGGTTAGTAAAGTTGAGTGTTTTGAGATGAAAAAAAACATGATTCCACACGTTCTGTAAGTTTTCTCATCAATAGAGACAACAATGGGGTTGTGTGGTAGGCCTGCTATGAGAAGTTCCAATCAGTAGCCCTTAGTGAGAGACTATATTTTCAGTTCAAGGTTTTTAAAGAGATATCAGTTTTTTTTGCAATTATTAAAAGGGTCAAAAAGAACTCAAAGATGCAATGGTGATGAGAAGATAAAAGGATTAATACAAACCTACTTAAGATCATTTTTTACGTAGTGAATATTCATTGATGGCCATTTCGAAAACATTGTTTTGTATTTGAGTGAGATTCATTTTATTTTTTCACTGAAAATGACCAGAATTAATAAAATATTAGACTTACTTAATACTATGATATTATCCTATGCTAATGATACAGTCAAAATATAAAAAAACCACCCTTGTTGATATCAAAAATTGTCTACAAAATGGACAAGAGAAGATAGACTTTTTGCAGCTTGAATCTCAGTTTCAACAAGAAGAATTACAACAGTGGAGTCATCATTCTAAACCTGTTTCTATTCAGAAAATTGAAATAAACTACCATAAACATCAATTCAATAATGTTGCAGTTGATTTAGATCCATTACCCACTGAAGCAACAAAGTTACATGCACATGCAAAAGTTCAATTTGCACTTCCCAAGCCCATCGTCAGACCTTGGGAAGAGCTTGTCCATAAAAAACACAAAAGGTCTTGGATATGACAAGGAGTGGTCCTTTCATATTCTGGACTACTCCAAGCCCATCAAATTTCAGAGTACCGTATTTCTTCATGTCAGTTCACCTTTAGTTGTTCCAGATCCCGCTCCTCTTCCACAACAACAACAACAAATTTAAAAATGCCAACACTGTGATCAAGTTGGCCATATGAAAGATCATTATTTTGATCTTCACCCATGCAAGCACTATGGTTGGCACACCCATTGTTCACATAGATTCTTCAGAAACAAGCCTCCTGCAAGAACAAATATTTATCTTGGATGGATCGCTTCATGGTAATGGGCATCAACACGCAAGAAGATTTTTAAGTCGCATGTCCGAACTTGTTTTGGAATATTGAAAAATATTTCAGTTGAGTTTTCGCCATCATCTCAACTTTTTCCCGTCAGGGGGGGAAATGGTGGTCATCTACAAGCTTCGAAGCCACATCAAGCAAGCCTGAGCAATAATATCTCATTCCAAATTCAGAGTTGTAGCTAGAGACACAACAGTTCAAGCGAGCCTGAGCCACAACTTTTCATTCCACATTCAGAGTTGTATCCAGAGACATGGATTCCCATGAGCATTCCTTTGGTTGGTTGAAAACCTTAAACCATATACGCGAGGTTCATATTCTTCTTCTTCAAAGAATTCAGGATACTTCCTCTAGCAGAAGACTTCAACTTCTTTGCAGTTTTGGTAGAGTTTCAGAAAATGCAACAAGCATTCCAGAGTTGGTGGTCATCCTTAAACCATCAGAGGTTGTAGACCTACCTTCTTCTCGGTTGAAGGTCTCCCTCTTCAAATATGAGGGAAATTTCCTCTATTAGAAGCACTCATCTTCTTGCAAACTTTGGTAGAGTTCCGGGAAATGCATTAAGAATTCCAGTGTTGGTGGTCATCCTTAAACCATCATAGGTTGTAGAACTCCCTTATTCTAGGTTGAAGGTCTCCCTCTTCAAATATGAGGGACACGTCCTCTAGCATAAGCCCTCAACTTCTTGCTATATTTGGAATTGTTCCGGGAAATTCACTAAGCGTTCCAGTGTTGGTGGTCATCCTTAAACCACCTCTTTATGCCAACATTTCAGAGAGTTGATTCAGCCTAAGTGCTGCCATGCATACTTTGCAGATTTATACTACAAATCTCTTCTAGGACTCACACATACCCCTTCGGATTAAGGGGGGGAATGTTGGACACCTAATCTTCTATGGGTAGGTGTGGAAGGTGAACATTCATAGAGGAGTCCAACTGACCTTGCAATCTAGAATCCAAGAGTCACACCAATGTAATATAAATGTACATCTATGGTGAATAATAATACAACTCACACTTATATTTCTCCTAGTGTGTTTAATTTCTTGTTTACCATGCGTATGTTTAAAATTTACCTTAGTAGATCATCAACAATTGTTTTTGTATGTTTCATTCTTTGTGTCAGAGATAGTTTTTTTGTATTCTGCATGAATTGCATCTCTCATGAATGGATCAACATCATATTTCATCAACTACTATCTATATGATTGCAATATATCAATTTCAAATCCAGTTTCAAGTGTAGGCTCCACATTATGGCAAGTATCAGTTACTACTGGGAGATATACATCATCTGTAAAATCTAAATGGGAAGATGGAATTGTAGATAAATTAGTTCCTCTAGAAGGTATCTCATTAATATCTATGAATCCAGAAGGTATGTCCCTCGTAAATTCATTTAAACTCTTTGTCCGAATAGACTTCACTATTTTTTTGTTGGCATATTGAATCAATAAGCCTAATTCAATATTAGACATTTCAAAAGTTAGAATTAATTTTATATACTTCATTGAATTATTTAAATAATGAAGAAAGTGATATCTATATATATATATATATATATATCATAAAAGCATCAAACTTTGAATATGAAGTGGAATAATGTGTATATTATCAAATGAAAACTATGCAAATGAATTAAAATACATACAAGAAATAACAAAAAATAGTAACTCATAATCAAGTGAAACATTATGAAAATATTTTAATCATAAAATATCATTTTGGAGGGTAAAGAATTCTTAAAAAATCCTCTAATATCTTAGTTTCCCTTGTAAAAAATAATTTTTCAATTCTATAATATATAAATTCATTAATTATTAAGTTTTCTACGAAAATAATGAGAAAAAAATGTTTACATGTACATAATGATAATATATATAACGTTGTTCCTGGATGTGGGTGTTTAGTACTGACACATGGAGGCCTAGCGCATGGTGCATGCCACCGCCACTTGGATGCGTGTGGCTCCTAAGCTTGGCATTTAAAGCCTCCGTGTTTTCTCTGGCAACATTAATTCTCCTCTTGCCCTTAGGTTTAATGCCCTTCACACTCAACCTACACTCTGGCTTAATGCTCGTCCTTCCCGCAGTCCTATGCATCAATTCATGGCACCATTTTTTCCTCCCGCTCCCTCTGTTCGACGCCTATATGTGCAAGTTTCTAGTTTTACCTCACAGAACCTTCGTCCGTCTTCCTTGCCTTCTCTACAATTGGATGTATCATGTCATCTTAGTGCACTACAAGGAAAAGGCCCTCTAGCGGAGGTTATAAAGGAGGTTTTTAGTGTTATAAAATTGGCCAAATTTTTCAAAAAAACATTTGCTACAACATTCCTTTATGGTTATGTAGGTTTTGGCGGAGATTTTAATCGAATTTCAACACAACTAAAAAAAACTGGGCAGCTAGAGGTTATTACGGAGATTTTTTTCATTGGTGCGCTACTAAGGTGGCCCACTACTTGTCATCTAGAAGGTGGCCCAAGGCGATCGAAGGTGGATGCACCGGGCTGTCAAGGTATAAAACTACAATGGGGTGCACTGTTGGTGATACAATGCATGGGGCCATTCTAATTGGTCTTAGGATTTGTGCGGTGCCCATAGGTTGTCTCAATGCATACGTACATTGAGTTTTTGAAATGCATCAGTGCGCAATATCAGATAAATGCACCTTTTGCTTTATTTTGTATTGGTATTTGTGCAGTGCCCATAGGTCGTACAAATGCACCAGTGCATAGACTCACATAAATGCACCAGTGCTCAGTATCGCACAAATGTACTGTGACTTATAATTGGTATTGGTAGTTTTGTGGTGCTTATAGGTCATAGAAATGCATCGATGTGCTATATCATACAAATGCACTGGTGTTCATTTTGTATTTTTTAGAAACATCGAACTGTGACAGTGCAAATATTGTGATTTTTTAAAATTCATTATTCACCAAAATTCGACACATATTATAACAGTATTCATATTAACTAAATTTTCATTAGTGCATTTTAATGTGATGTTTGGATTAATTTTTTATATCATATCATCAAATTTCACATATCTTCATTATAATAGTTAATCATCCATAAATTCAATCAATGGTATTACATTTCACAGCGACAATGGAGAATGCAATAGAATAAATTAAAACATATTATATATATATATATATATATATATATATATATATATATAAGACACTCTTTTTCATACAAAATCGGATGGTTATTGGTATCCCTTTGTCTTTCAATTGGAACACTATGTCCATTAAATTAATCAAAATGCCTGATTTAACAGAAAAATATTTCAAAGAATACAACTCCTTACTTTGATATCCAAACATAGTGATCATCATTCTTTTCTTCAACTGCTATCACTACTAGAGCTACTTCCATGACTTGGGTTATTTTTAGGAATGTTTTGTTCATGCTTTTGAATTTTTTTCTTCTTCTTCACCTTCCATGTAAAAACATAAAAATAAACTGTAATGAGTGTATATACATTGGTGAGAATAATGAAAATTTCAATATTAAATAATGTACATCAATGTAAATCGAAAAGAAATAACGTGCCATAGAAACAATTAACTCATGAACTATACACATTCTTTCAAAAAATTGTAGTATGCCATATTTCACGTTTTCATATGTTGGCACAGTTCCATACTTTGTTTCCTACAATTTTTATACCCCATAACAAACCATATATTTAATATCGGAGACTTTTTTACTCTATTAATTATAGATGGAGCTAAGTAAAACAAGATCGATAGATGCTTACAAATTCCACAATTAGTTTCTGATATGCCAACTTATAATGACAACCCATATTTAACCCAATGTCAATCAATGCATTTGATGGTTATTCTTTGTATTATAACACCTATTTGAACACATTAAATGATGATATTTTTAAAACAACTTAAAAAATACAAAAATTAAATCTATTTAAGTTGTTATAAGGAAGTGAGAATTATTCACAAACTTAGATATCAACCCTTTTCTTCTTTTTCATCTTGTTTTATGTGTTGAATGGGTTCCATTTTCTTTTATTTTCAACAAGAAAATACTTGAAAATTAACATTTAATGATAATTTTTTTATTTATTGTACCTAATGATCGAAAAATTTAATGATTAAGCATGTTTTTGTTGAGATGGCTCCTCTTGCGATGCAATCTTTTCCATTTCTTTGACCATTTCCTTGTACACCTTTTTGGACATTCCTACTCGCATATTTCTAATATCAGCTTGTTCATCTTTTGAGATTTTCATAATATTCCTGAAAATGTAACATGACAATAAACTATTTAATTTTTATATTGATATATGAAAAGTAAATATAACAAAAATGATATTTATAAATAAATCTAGGCAACCATTAAAAAGAATATTACTTTTAATTCCTTCTTTTTTGTTGTTGCAATTTTTTTCTATTAAAAGTATGACATGTCTCATTGACCGATTCTTAGATAAAATTTGGTTCTTTGAATCATTAGATTGATTTTTCTATTATAAGTGGAAATAACATCTATACATTCATTCCAGTAGATCCCTTGAACTTTTGTAAATGTTTTTCCCCCTTTCATTAACTTCCATCACCACTCCAGATGAGCTAAGGAGCAATTCATTTTCATTTGCATGTTCTATTTTTTCTTTTCCTCGAACAACATTCATTTTCTGAGTTGTTGGTACCTGTAGAACATTAAACATGTGTGAATTAATATATTGTTTGACACATGTTATCTAATCATTTTAAGTATATTATTAATGTAAATTAAAAAAAGAAACTCATATTGGATCAATAGTATTTTTTCATTCACCTGATTCATGTTTTTGCAATTTTTCCATCAATATTTTACGCTCTTCTGGTCCTAGATCAAAAATAATATTATCGAGCTTCATCATTTTGTGGCTCTCCATGATACACAGTAAACAATACATACTAGTTTAACTTACATATAGTTCAAAAATAATATTTTTTTGTAAAGAATTTACAAAGAACTTGCCTTTTTTGTTTTTCTTGATGTGTTATCAGTGTTTTTATTACTTGATCTCTTGTCAACCATTTCTTTATCAATATGAAACATGTACCATATCATTCACTAATATATTTTATAAATAAATTGTCAACTTTTCAGGTAAAAAAAAAAAATCTCAAGAAACCAGTGTCCCATTCATGGTGTACGCGCTGACGTCAGTCTGTAATGGTCTTGTAAACGCACCACAAAAATAGTATAATACATCGTATGGTGCTCTGTGTCAACAAGGAGCGCCAGTGCATTACATGTTAACCACCACACTGATTAACATAGAAAAAATAATAAAAATCATCCAGTGTTAATTTTTGTAGCATAAACATCCCACATAAACAAGGGACCACCATACATTGCTCTCTGTCAAGTAGGAGACCTGGTGCAGTGCGTTATATGTTACATGGTGCATCGATTAACACAATAATTTTATTTTTGCGAAACAGCACAAGCGTAGTGTGGCATAATGAAATATCGCATTGGTGCCCTATTTTACATATGATTAAAAAAAAATCAATTTTTTTTATCACACAGTACTTCTGCAGTGCACTAGGATAATCCAGCGCACCGGTGCTCTAGGTTACACTGGGAACATGGATAAAAAAATTATGTTTTTTAAAAAATCATGCAAGGGCCGACATGGATTGGGATCCAACTATGCAAGTCGTCCAATGGGTTGGATGTAGCAGGCCTATATATAGCAATATAAATATTATAAATCTAAAATGAAAAGCCCTAATTCTAAAATCACAGAAAAAGGGAGAGGAAAGGGAAGAAGAAAAAAGAATGTAGGGTTTAGTGTAAAAATGGATTTTTTTTTTTTTTTTTTTTTTTTGAAAGTGAAAAAAAAAATGAAATTGTTTTCTTACTGTGTAAAAATAACTACAGAAAAAGTAAAAAAAAACAATATACTTTAATCATGATATCGTTTGAAATTCTATGTTACAGGGCTTGAATCACTAGAGGTTTGGAATTCTGATTGTCTGAATATTTCTATTCAAACATATTTCGCTCCTCCACAATGCTCTCGTTCTCTCTTGCTCCAGGTATGTCTCCTGCAAATCTCTGGCTGAATTTTTTTGCAAACATAGTGAAATAATGAAAAGTGTTTAGTACTTAAAGAATTGTTTTATGAAATTAGATTTTCGAAAAAAAAATTCTGCCCATTTTTCAATTTACCAATTTTTTTCACTTAAAGAAAATAGAGTTGTGCTCTTTTTAGTTGTGATTATTCGTCATCGGTGCGACACTTAATAGCATGAAACCATTGCGTCTGTTTATAAGACGACACCGATGTGCAGTAACTAAAACGCATCGGTGCAGTGATCTGTACATTAGCTCTGATAACAAGAAGTCCATTTTTAAGGCACCGAAATTTATTTTAGGTATGTGCACCAAAATTTATTATTGATTTTTCTCAAATGCAAGGAGAAAATATCATAATTATATCGAATGGACAATTCTTCAAAATCTAGGCCGTTCCATAATATTTCTCAAATTCCATCGTAGAGTTATCCCTAGCCATCTCGATGTCACATCTCCCATTCTACCTCCAACAAAAAAATTTTCCATTTAACTAATCCCGTGAATCCTAACAAGGGATTATGCTTATTCTTTTACAAAGGTGATCTGTTCAGGATCGATCCCCCAACTTTCGATGTATTTCCCTTGTATCAACTTTGTTCCACTTTACATAATAAAATGGATCTGAAAACCCATATGACATTTAAATAACTTGAACTCTTCATCACTATAATTACCACAACAATGATATATATGTTTATAACAAATATAAACATATGTTATAGATTTATAACAATTATAGCAATGATAAACAATTATAAGGAATGGCTATATAATTATGTATAATCATAAGTCCCACTCTTGTTGTACTTAATTGACATACTCGTAGACCATGGAGGGACGTAGAGGGAATCGATTTGGTATTCACACCTTTGCCACGATTTTAATTATCCATGTATCTATATGAATTTTCGTAGGCTTCTGCCTTCATGATTCCACGTACTCCAAGGTTGCACTTGGTGGATAGTGTATAAGTCACAATGGAATGGAATTTACCAATGTTTATATCTCGGGGTACATATAAATCAAGTCGATTTAATTGTTTCACTCGTCCTTGTTTCGATTTACAACGATTTCCATTGACTTGGCCTCCACGGAATATGAGTTTGTGATTTGATGCGTCGTAGGGTAAAATGAAGATGGAGAAGAAGTCTCCACGTAAGCTCATAGATAGTTTTCATATCGTTTTTGGTTTTTCCCCATAGGAAATAACAATTCTCTGCCCATTTTGGTCACGTGGATTCGTTCCACGACGATCTCGGTTACTCCCATCACCTTCCCTTGTCGACTACGCCAAATCTATAACCTTGGCAGCCCAAATCGACATTTAATGTCATCACTTGTGGGGTTGTATATTGAATGCAGGTTGTACTTAGCTTATTAATGCCTCGATCCGTGACTCCTTCCCTCAGATCTCGCCAGTTGGATGATGTCGATTTACTGTGGCTTTAGGGTTTTGTAAATCGATCCAAGTATAGTTTAACATATGGCTTTGTTCAGGGTTCTTTTTGTTTTCTTTTGCGTGTCGGTATTGTTCATGACCGAGAGATCTTTTGATGCCATAGCTCTACACCAAGCTCAGCCACATCTTTGGCATCTTTCCATACTTCTCAGGATGATTCAGGTATTCAACTATTGTAACCACTCGGTTCTTACTGTACAATCATGGCTTCCTTCTGCGCATTTACATTTTATGCTCCTTTCGTGAGCCCTTGCGGCGATAATTGAACTTAAAAGTATTAGATGCTTTTATTTTGTTACAGGTGATTTGCATCAACCCAATTGTTATGATTTCATCGAGTCTCATACATTTCTATGTTAGTTTGCAGAGATTTGTTGGTTTGCCTCTCATATGTGAGGGGGTGCGTATTGAATCCATTCGTTGGCATTTCCTTATGCAAATTCTTCAGAGCGCGTTATGAGCGATAGCTCTTGTACTCAGACGTTATCATCCATCTGAATGCATTGATGGTTTTCTCGGGGTTTGGCGCTGGCGTAAGGCTCTGGTTCATTCCCATCTTGACCTGTGTAGGTCGAGCTCATACTAATTGGGTAAGGCAACTTTCGTTATTCGATTTTGAGCCTCCATTTTCATTTTTTATTTACTTCTAACAATTTCTCTATCTCCTGTGTACGCATACAAGCTCTGGATGGGTTTAACTTCTACCTCACCAGGTATTATCATTTTTCTCAGACCTCCTTTTTGTTCTCGCGCACTTTCGTTCTACTTATCTCATTTAGTAGTGGATTTAACTTGGGTCAATGACTCGTGCAGGTAATCTAAACCTCGCGTCCTGCTCACTTACCTTGCCAAGAGAGTAATAGCGGCCTTGACGTTAATGTTGGCTTCATTTTCCCCACTTGCATGTCAGTATTCACCGAACACTGGTTGAAGGGAATTCCTATAGTTGTGTAGTGCTCGTTAGACAGCTTAAAATTTTTATTTATGAGTTGCATAATCTGGAAAATTTCGTCGTTAAGTCTTCGACTGGAAAAATTAATTATGGATACTCCCGTGGCATTTCGAGACAGTCCTCAGGCCACTGGGATTGATGCTCTTTTCGATTTTTGTATATAGACATGTATATCTTGGTCAAAATGCTAATCTCATAGCTTTTTTTTAATCGCTTTGCATCGTTCAGCTCATGGTTTTGTTTATGAACCACGAGAAAGTTAACGTACTATTTTCTCTTCATATTGAAATTGGTTACATATATTCTTATTCCTCATTTTTATTATTGTATTCAGTAATGGTGCATTCTATTTATCCTTCTTGTACTTATGAATGCTTTCGGATACTTTGCCTGGTGTATGACATTCCCATACTGTACTCCTGTATATTTCTCCTAGTGCAGTAGCTAAGTCTTTCCAATACATCTTGGAAATAGTACAACATATTGTCATTTCTGTTTTATACCCTACTTGTAAATGTGCACCTGATATTTTTCAAGTTAATCTACAGGCAGTGTATAATTATGTATTTCTCTTTTCATATTTAACAAACATATGTATGTATGATCTGTTGTTTTACCTCCTTGCCTTGGGTGCATAAATGGACTAGGGTACATATACTTCAAGATACTATACTGTACCTATATTGCAATATACTATGTTGTACATACACTTCAATATACTCTGCTGTGGTGCATATGCATGTTGTTTATTTGCATAACTATCCTTTTGTCTTTTCACTTTCTGTTTTCAATGTTAAGATGGTTCCAGAATATACTATCATTGCATAATTTCTTGCCCTACAGTAGTTGTTTTCTTTTGATAAAGTATGGGATGCTTGCATGCAATATAAATTTATCATTGAGCTTCTGAGTATATATGAATTAGGTGCTGACTATAAAATCAGCTGATACAGTACCTACTTTCATTCCTTAATACCCATTGAAAAATTACAACTTCCCTTCTGCTACTTCCAAGTTTAGTACTGACAACTCATTTTTCTCTCTATCTTATATTTATACATATTAAAATCATGCTATGGAACAGAAGCATATTAAAACCAATTTATAGATTTCTTCTGTGAAGAAATAGGTATCCTCAGATTTAAACCAACACTAGTTTAAAGATTCTGATGGATTCTCCTACATATATTTTAGTTCTACAACTATGCATAATTTCAAGGCTGTATTCCTTATGATGGATTCTGTTAAATGTAGAACTTATATTCTAATATAAAATTTACTTTTATATGTAGCCAATTCATACTATGTAAAGTATACGCACCAAGAAATTTAAAGACATACCACTCATGCAATTGACCAACCTCCCAACCTTAGAGTCCTTCTGTCTCCAGAACTCGCCCCCGAGCTGAGATCATCTCCTTGTCACAGATCAACCTCTAATATGTACAAGAGCATCTTATTTACGTTATTGTTCCCCAAAGCATGTTTCTAATTCTGCGTCCAGAATCTCAGGATGCTTTTCTTCCTGTTTGCCTAGGCTTCCCAATTTAGGGACACTTTAAAGCTGTTTTATGCTTTTCCTCAGCTTTTCCAGCTTTTTCACCTCTTGCCAACTACTTTCCTCATCATTGGGGAAATTTATATTCTTCCTCAAAATCTAAATTAGAATAATTTCTTTCAAGGATTTTTTTGAAAGATTCTGGGGATTAGTTACCTTATCCATCCTCATGGATTTAGCAAGTGATCTCATAAATCTCATTTTGGTCAATCTGCACACAATCATTTTATTCATTTCCTCAAATCAATTATTTAATTACATTCACCAATTTCTTATCCTTTAGGGTCCACTCCCCTTAGGATTTAAAGTTCAAATGTCTAGCTTTGCAATTCAAACACATAAATTGGGGGTGTTACATATTCCCCCTCTGAAAATAAACACCGTCCTCGGTGTTGTTATTCAACTACTAGAGTTCATTTTTCAAACAAAAATGGATATCTTTCCATAATTTTAGCTTCTCTTTCCCAAGTAGCTTCTTCAGCAGTAAAGTGCTTACACTGCACCTTTACTCTTGCCATAGTTCTGCTTCTCACTTCAATTTCTTCTCGCTCGAATATTTGAAGCGGTTCTAGCAGAAACTCCCCTTCTGGTTCCACCTGTACAACATTCCAATCAACTATGTGAGAAGCATCATGCACATATCTTTTTAATAATGAAACATGAAATACATCATGAACTCTAACATGGGGTGGTAAGGCCAGTTTGTAAGCCACTGGTCCCACCCTTTCTAAAACTTCAAAAGGACCACAATATCGAGGAGACAGTTTTGCACAACTTCCAGCATAAAGTGTGCTCTTTTTGGGTTTAATTCGCAAATACACATGCTCCCCCACTTTAAATTCTCGGTGCACTCTCTTCTTATCAGCATAATTCTTCTGACGATCTTGTGCTGTCTTGATGTTTCTTTGTATCTATTTAACAATTCTTTCCATCTCTTGTAAAGCATCTGGTCCCAACATTAGCTTATCTTCTGGCTGACTCCAGCTCAAAGGAGTACAACACTTCCTCCCATACAGGGCCTCAAACAGACTCATTTTGATGGAGGATTGGTAGCTGTTATTATAGGCAAATTCAGCTAAATGCAAGTAATCTTCCCACTTTGATGGTCTATCCATCACATACATTCTCAGCATGTCTTCCAAAATTTTATTTGTTCTTTCCGTTTGACCATCGGTCTGAGGGTGATAAGCAGTACTAAAATTCAATTTAGTGCCCATACCCCCAAATAGCCCTTTCGAAAAGGCTGCTGTAAACTTAGCATCTCTATCAGAAACAATCACCTTCAGAACCCCATGGAGTCTTACTACCTCCTTTAGGAACACATCCGCTACTTGAGCTGTCCCAAAGGTACATTTCACTGGTATAAAGTGAGCAGCTTTTGTTAAAGTGTCTACTACTACCATTACAGAATCATGCTGGTATTTGGTTTTGGGTAACGCTGTTATGAAATCCATGGAAACTATGTCCCATTTCCATTCTGCAATCAGTAAAGGGTTTAAAAGTCCAGCAGGATGCTGATGTTCAACTTTGACTAGTTGACATTTCATGCATCTACTTAAATATTCCGCTACATCTCTCTTCATTCCTGGCCAGAACAACTTCTTTTTTAGGGCTGTTAACACTTTCTGATATCCTGGATGTCCTACATATGGTTGTTTGTGGTACTCATCCAAAATTTCGCTTTTTAAGGATTCTACATTGGGAATATGCAATATGTTTTTATAACAGATCAGCCCTTTTTGGTTTTGAGTGAAATCAGTTTTCTCCTTTTTCTGCAATTTCACCAGAAGTGTTTCATAATTTGGGTCTTGGTTTGCTGCCTTCTTCACCAACTCTTCTATATCGATCTGAGCACTACTTCCAATGCTATTGATATTCTGACAAGCATTTCTGTTCAAGGCATCAACAACTTTATTTTCTTTCCCTCTAATATGTTTTATATCCATATCAAATTCACTTAAAAAGGACAGCCATCTGGCTTTTCTGGCATTCAAATCAGTTTGGAAAAAGAAATATTTGAGACTAATATGATCAGTCATCAATGTAAATTTTTTTCCAAGGAGATAGTGCCGCCACATTTTCAAAGCATGGATAACAGCTGCTAATTCTAAATCATAGGCGCTATAATTCTGTTCATGTATCTTCAGTTTCCTAGATTCATAGGCAATAACTGAATTTTCCTGCAAAAGAACTCCTCGCAATCCTTCTCTACAGGCATCTGTACATACCACAAATTCTTTATCAGGATCTGCAATCTTCAGTATAGGGGCTGTAGTAAGTTTCATTTTTAACTGGTAAAAACTGTTTTGGCATTTTTCAGTCCATTCAAACTTGACACCTTTTCTTTGTAATGATGTGATGGGATGTGCTATTGCAGAAAACCTCTCTACAAATCTGCGATAATAGCCTACAATCCCCATAAATGATCTCACTGTTGAAACATCAGCTGGTACATGCCACTCTTTTATAGCCTTTATCTTTCAGGGTCAACAGCAAGACCTTGTTCAGAAATAATATGACCCAAATATTGGATTTTATCTTTATAAAAGTCACATTTACTAAACTTGGCATATAGCTGATTCTCCTTTAGAGTTTGCAATACTATCCTCAAGTGTTCTTTATGTTCCTCCTCACTTTTTGATTAAATTAAGATATCATCTATGAACACAAGGACAAATTTATCCAAGTGTTTAACACACTGTTCATTAGGCACATAAATCTGGCGGGGGTATTTGTCAAACCAAAAGGTAGGACTACAAATTCGTAGTGACCATACCTGGTTCGAAAGGCTGTTTTGCTGATGTCTTCTTCTTTAATTCTAAGCTGGTGATAACCAGTCCTTAAGTCAATTTTCGAAAATACTGAAGCTCCTCTCACTTGATCAAAAAGATCATCAATTCTAGGCAAAGGGTATCTATTTTTGATGGTCAACTTATTCAGTTGACGATAATCAATGCACATCCTAAAAGTTCCATCTTTTTCACAAACAGCACCAGTGCTCCCCAAGGAGACACACTCGGTCTGATATACCCTTTATCTAACAGTTCCTGGAATTGCATTTTCAGTTCTATCAGTTCAGGAGGACTCATTCGATAAGGCGCTCGGGAGACAGGTGTTGCTTCCGGCACCAGATCGATTGAGAAATCAATCTCTCTGTTGGGGGGAAGATGAGGGATTTCCTTTGGAAAAACTTCCTTGAATTCTCTTATTACTGGTACAGCATCCAGTAACTTCTCTTCAGTTTTCTGTTCTGTTTCTTCCACATGCACTGCATAAACTTGGTATCCTTTTCTAGCTGTTCTTTTTAATTGCAATGCTGATATTTGTCTTACAGAAATAGGTTTTTGTTTCCCTTTAATAATAAAAGGTTTCCCTTCCTCATCTACACAATGCAAAGTTTTATCCCAGTAGTTCATCAAGGCTTTCTTCTTTTCCATCCAGTCCATTCCTATCAGTAGATCATAAGACCCTAAGGGCAGAATGTTCAAGTTTACTTCTGTTTGAAACTCATTTAATTTGATTTTTGTTCTAGGAAACTTATGGGTTACCTTTCTCTTAGTTCCAGTGGCTAGCTATACGAACCATGACTGTTGAAATTTTTCAGTTTTTAAGTTACATTTTTCTACAATCTTTGGACTAATGTAACTCATAGAAGCACCTGGATCAATCAGAACAGTAACAGATAGGTCAGAAATCTTACCCTCCATTTCCACCATGGTTGCTTGATGTTCTGCTTGCTAATTTTCCAGAGCTACACTGATAGTTGGTATATTTTTGGCTATATCATTTACTGTTGTCGCTTCCCGATCTCTCATGAGCATATGAATGTTTCGATGAGGACAATCCCTCAAAAGATGGGGTTCTCCACAGCCCCAACATTTCAGACGTTTTCTCATTTTGACTGTCCCTTCCTTTTTACTGTCTCCCTCTATTTGTTTGGAAGCTACTTGGGACTGAGCAGTTTGGCTTTCTTTGGGTTTATTAAACATTTTCCGCTGGTGATCTCTGCAAAAAATTTTCAAATAGGCTGGTTTATGTTTCCTCCCTTTGAACTCATTTTTATTTGCCCAGCTTTTCCCTTATTCATATTTTCCTTTGAACTGTTGGTAACATAATCTGGCTTTTCTAACAGCTTCATCCATTGTTTTTGGGTTGTCAAATTCAATTTTCTCTTTGTAAACAGTAGGCAAACAATTCAGAAACCGTTGTACCTTTGCCTTCTCCTCCCTTATGTAGGGTACATATCTCAGCAGATTTGTAAACTTAGTAACAAACTCATCAATAGTGAGTTGTCCCAGTCTAAGTTCATGGAATTCCTTTGCTTTGCCATCATAGTAACGTTCATTTAGGTAGCGGTTCTTGAACTTAATCTGGAAATCTTCCCAGGTGACTGTCTTTTCATCAATGGCATGCACCATTTTCGTCTCCTCCCACCACAAGGTAGCCTTGCCTTGTAGCTGGTAAACAGCTAATCTGGCCTTCAAATTGCTATCATATTCATAGACCTGGAAATACTTGATCATGTTCAATAACCAAGCTTCCGCATCTTCCTCCTTCTCCCCATCATAGGAGGGAGGCTTGATTTTTCAAAATCCCCCCTGTAATTCCTTTCTCTGTTTGTATTGATGCCTTACTGCATCCTCATCTTCAGACTCATCAGTTTTCCTCTTTCTGAAACCTTCGCCTTCCTGGCTGTTCCGCAAAGTCAATTCCCTGATGAGCTTTTCCTGCTCCTCACTGGCTAATGACAATCTCTCATTCTGGCTTTTTATCTCAGCCAACTCTTGTTGCAATTCTCGCAACATAGCCATCATGGGCGCATTTGGATCTGGTGCATTATCCTCATCACGCAGATCAACATAAATTTCTCCACCTTCTTCCATTTCAGCACCACTGTACACACTCAACACAGATCAGTGAGAAAAATAATAAAATATTTTTATTTTTTTTTCCCACAGAATTAAATTTATTCAGTGAATACACAGCAACATTGAGCACAATGTCACCAGCCCAGTTTTATAACGTGGGCTCTGATACCATTTGTCACATCTTCCATTCTACCTCCAACAATTTTTTTTTCCATTTAACTAATCCAGTGAATCCTAACAAGGGATTATGCTTATTCTTTTACAAATGTGATCTGTTCAGGATCGATCCCCCACCTTTCGATGTATTTCCCTTGTATCAACTTTGTTGCACTTTACATAATAAAATGGATACGAAAACCCATATGACATTTAAATAACTTGAACTCTTCATCACTATAATTACCACAACAATGATATATATGTTTATAACAAATATAAACATATGTTATAGATTTATAACAATTATAGCAATGATAAAAAATTATAAGGAATGGCTATATAATTATGTATAATCATAAGTCCCACTCTTGTTGTACTTAATTGACATACTCGTAGAACATGGAGGGATGTAGAGGGAATCGATTTGGTATCCACACCTTTGCCATGATTTTAATTATCCATGTATCTATATGAATTTTCATAGGCTTCTGCCTTCATGATTCCACATACTCCAAGGTTGCACTTGGTGGATAGTGTATAAGTCACAATGGAATGGACTTTCCCTATGGTTATATCTCGGCGTACATATAAATCAAGTCGATTTAATTGTTTCACTCGTCCTTGTTTCGATTTCCAACGATTTCCATTGACTTGGCCTCCACGGAATATGAGTTTGTGATTTGATGCGTCGTAGGGTAAAATGAAGACGGAGAAGCAGTCTCCACGTAAGCTCATAGATAGTTTTCATATCGTTTTTGGTTTCGCCACATAGGCAATAACAATTCTCTGCCCATTTTTCTCACGTGGATTCGTTCCACGACGATCCCGGTTACTCCCGTCACCTTCCCTTGTCGACTACACCAAATCTATAACCTTGGCAGCCCAAATCGACATTTAATGTCATCACTTGTGGGGTTGTATATTGAATGCAGGTTGTACTTAGCTTATTAATGCCTCGATCCGTGACTCCTTCCCTCAGATCTCGCCAGTTGGACGACGTCGATTTACTGTGGCTTTAGGGTTTTGTAAATCGATCCAAGTATAATTTCACATATGGCTTTGTTCAGGGTTCTTTTTGTTTTCTTCTGCGTGTCGGTATTGTTCATGACCGAGAGATCTTTTGATGCCATAGCTCTACACCGAGCTCGGCCACCTCTTTTGCGTCTTTCCATACTTCTCAGGATGATTCAGGTATGCAACTATTGTAACCGCTCGGTTCTTACTGTACAATCATGGATTCCTTCTGCGGATTTACATTTTACGCTCCTTTCGTGAGCCCTTGCGGCGATAATTGAACTTAAAAGTATCAGATGCCTTTATTTTGTTACAGGTGATTTGCATCAACCCAATTGTTACGATTTCATCGAGTCTCATACATTTCTGTGTTAGTTTGCAGAGATTTGTTGGTTTGCCTCTCATATGTGAGGGGGTGTGTATTGAATCCATTCGTTGGCATTTCCTTATGCAAATTCTTCAGAGCGCGTTATGAACGACAACTCTTGTACTCAGACATTATCATCCATCTGAACGCATTGATGGTTTTCTCGGGGTTTGGTGCTGGCATAACGCTCTGGTTCTTTCCCATCTTGACCTGTGTAGGTCGCGCTCATACTAATTGGGTAAGGCAACTTTCGTTATTCGATTTTGAGCCTCCATTTTCATTATTTATTTACTTCTAACAATTTCTCTATCTCCTGTGTACGCATACAGGCTCTGGATGGGTTCAACTTCTACCTCACCAGGTATTATAATTTTTCTCAGACCTCCTTTTTGTTCTCGGGCACTTTTGTTCTACTTATCTCGTTTAGTAGTGGATTTAACTTGGGTCGTTGACTCGTGCAGGTAATCTAAACCTCGCGTCTTGCTCGCTTACCTTGCTCAGAGAGTAATAGCGGCCTTGACGTTAATGTTGGCTTCGTTTTCCCCACTTGCAGGTCGGTATTCACCGAACACTGGTTGAAGGGAATTCCTATAGCTGTGTAGTGCTCGTTAGACAGCTTAAAATTTTTATTTATGAGTTGTATAAGCTGGACAATTCCATCGTTAAGTCTTCGACTGGAAAAATTAATTATGGCTACTCTCGTGGCATTTCGAGACAGTCCTCAGGCCACTAGGATTGATACTCTTTTCGATTTTTGTATATAGACATGTATATCTTGGTCAAAATGCTAATCTCATAGCTTTTTTTTTATCGCTTTGCATCGTTCAGCTCATGGTTTCGTTTATGAACCACGAGAAAGTTAACGTACTATTTTCTCTTCTTATTGAAAATTGGTTACATATATTCTTATTCCTCAGTTTTATTATTGTATTCAATAATGGTGCATTCTATTTATCCTTCTTGTATTTATGAATGCTTTCGAATACTTTGCCTGGTGTATGATATTCCCATACTGCACTCGTGTATAGTTCTCCTAGTGCAGTAGCTAAGTCTTTCCAATACATCTTGGAAATAGTACAACATATCGTCATTTCTGTTTTATACCCTACTTATAAATGTGCACCTGATATTTGTCAAGTTAATCTACAGGCAGTGTATAATTATGTATTTCTCTTTTCATATTTAAAAAACATATGTATGTATGATCTGCTGTTTTACCTCCTTGCCTTGGGTGCATAAATGGACTAGGGTACATATACTTTAAGATACTATACTATACCTATATTGCAATATACTATGTTGTACATACACTTCAATATACTATGCTGTGGTGCATATGCATGTTGTTTATTTGCATAACTATCCTTTTGTCTTTTCACTTTTTGTTTTCAATGTTAAGATGGTTCCAGAATATACTATCATTGCATAGTTTCTTGCCCTACAGTAGTTGTTTTCTTTTGCTAAAGTATGGGCTGCTTGCATGCAATATAAATTTACCATTGAGCTTCTGAGTATATATGAATTAGGTGCTGACTATAAAATCAGTTGATACAGTACCTACTTTCATTCCTTAATACCCATTGAAAATTTACAACTTCCCTTCTGCTACTTCCAAGTTTAGTACTGAAAACTCGGTTTTCTCTCTATCTTATATTTATACATATTAAAATCATGCTATGTAACAGAAGCAGATTAAAACCAATTTATAGATTTCTTCTGTGAAGAAATAGGTATCCTTAGATTTAAACCAACACTAGTTTAAAGATTCTGATGGATTCTCCAACACAGATTTTAGTTCTACAACTATGCAGAATTTCAAGGGTGTATTCCTTATGATGGATTATTTTAAATGTAGAACTTATATTCTAATATAAAATTTACTTTTATATGTAGCCAATTCATACTATGTAAAGTAAACGCACCAAGAAATTTAAATACATACCACTCATGCAATTGACCAACCTCCCAACCTTAGAGTCCTTCTGTCTCCAGAACTCGCCCCCGAGCTGAGATCATCTCCTTGTCACAGATCAACCTCTAATATGTACAAGAGCAGCTTATTTAAGCTATTGTTCCCCAAAGCATGTTTCTAATTCTGCGTCCAGAATCTCAGGATGCTTTTCTTCCTGTTTGCCTAGGCTTCCCAATTTAGGGACACTTTAGAGTTGTTTTATGCTTTTCCTCAGCTTTTCCAGCTTTTTCACCTCTTCCCAACTACTTTCCTCATCATTGGGGAAATTTAGATTCTTCCTCAAAATCTAAATTAGAATAATTTCTTTCAAGGATTTTTGAAAGATTCTGGGGATTAGTTGCCTTATCCATCCTCATGGATTTAGCAAGTGATCTCATAAATCTCATTTTGGTCAATCTGCACACAATCATTTTATTCATTTCCTCAAATCAATTATTTAATTACATTCACCAATTTCTTATCCTTTGGGGTCCACTCCCCTTAGGATTTAAAGTTCAAATGTCTAGCTTTGCAATTCAAACACATAAATTGGGGGTGTTACACTCGAGACGTAATATTTACTTCAAATTTTATTTATACTCTCAATATCTAATTGAATTTATGCTTTTTATCCATGTCAATCATGCACAACTTAATTAAATTTAAAATGTATACAAATTTGTAGGTTCATGTAGATTTCAAATCAATTTCAGATGCACAAAATATTCAAACACCTCCAAAACATTGGAAGTTCTTATCAGGAGTAGCATACCACAAGGCACATTTGGTAGATGAAAATGGATAGTCGCTTCACCCTGCCAATTGTAACAGTATTGCATATTCTAGCCACAATCATGGGACAATGATGGTAATAATTATATTTTTTTGGTATATTGATTAATGTAATTATTTCAACGTCAAACAAATTAATCATGAAATATTGTCAATGTAGTTACTAATTCATATCATATATTTTGTAGTAATCATGTTCAAATATTTTTTTTTAAATTATTAGGATTCTAGTGATGATGAATGACCTACCTACCATGTTCCGTTGCACACCATGACAATGTAAAATAGATAGAAGATTGAATTAAGATAAAAAATCAGAGAGGAACGATACCAAGAATGGTTGAATCAACCACAGATTCAATTCCTGCTATGTACAGATTCACCAATTAGGAATGAGTACAGTAATAGTATTTCTTCACAAACTAGAAATGGAGGAAATAAAATAGACATTGGAATGGATGATTACTTAAGGGATACAACTACCATGAAGACAATTATTATGTGGATTGATCCCTCTTGAAGACAAGAGCGAATCCCTAGTACTCTATGAAGAGCTAGAAACAAAAATCCATTTGTAAATCATTTTCTCTAAATCATTTGCAATTTAGAATTATTATAAAAAAATAAAGAGGACATGAAATTCAGAATTTTCTCTACCTTGAAATCCAACATTTGATGCATTATTTTATCCAGTCGCTCCAAAGAAGCTTTTCCAGTAAGTAGAACCAGTAATCAAAGACAGAAAAAAGAATCAAAGCACCTATAACATATAATAATTAAGAAAAGCTAATCCAACTTAGTGATAAAGGAGTATAAGTATTGATGTTATTCAACAAGCACAATAATAACTCAATGAGAAAAATTGATCCATATGTATTATCTTGAATGAAAAGAGTAACTTTACAATGTGATGCCTTAATGTTGTACAAGTTTCTCCTAGGGTCTTGAACAATTGTTCCTCATTCAATTTGACAAGCCGTCCTCTCTAAATATTAGCATGTAGTTATAAAAATAAGGGTGTGATAATTATCATGCTAACAAAAACTAGTGTAGAGAGTATGCACTCTTCAGATTTTCTTCAGCGATTACCATATACAAGCTACAATCTTTTAGCTTAGAATCTACCCTTCAGAATGAAACATGAGCTCAAGTTATAGGGAAATGGAGGTAGTTTCAATTCCATAAAGAGGGGGATGGATTCATCTCATGAAGGGATTTGAGCTCCATATACCAATGGATAAGCTCCATGAGTGGAGGGATAAAGCTTGAACTGATCACGCCTCTAGAAGCTTCCAGTTGGGAGAATATTCGACCAGTTGGGCTTCTAGAACTTACTCTTTCCTTCATTTGAATTTTTACGGGGGTCTGCAGGTTTTAGTAGTGGAGTGTGTAGGAGGTACCTCATGCTATAGAACAAGTATCTGCGAACCTGTAGGAAAAATCTAGAAAAAGTGCGCAGGTAGACTTTTAAGGGTTTTAATGATATTTTCTCCAATTCCAAGACTTGGTTTAGGAACATTACGGTTTTTTATTTCTAAGGGAGCACAATATGGTGATATGGGTATTAGAAACTGGAGCCTATATGGATATTAAAATTTCATGGTGAAAAATACTTGAGTAACGATTTCCCCCTAAAGTGCGAAGTCTGAGGTTGTTCTAAAGAGTGAAGTGCTTTATCGTTTCGAGGATTAGATTGCTGAAACACCAATTGAAAACCTATAAAAACATTCAATGCAAGCATATATATATATATATATATATATATATATATATATATCATCACTGAATCCAGAGCTACAACCTCGCTCTGGTTTACTAGCCTCACCTCGGAAGGGAGCTAAACCCTCGGATCACAAGGCAACCTCGCACCACCATGGACCACGTTTTCATCAATTTTCACACCGGATCCAATCACTTCCATACAACATATCTTGCTGGCCACTTTTTCATCGTATTTAGAACTGACCCACTCCACACATTTAAGCTCAACATTCATCAAACTGAAACTTATAACCCCATCAATTCATTCATTGAATCATCAACCAATCAACCAACAACTTGATCTTCAATTAACATAATCAGCAACATATTCATCATTCAAACAACCTAGTTCTGTATGAATACATCATTGACAGATAACAGTAAAACAACAGAACAGATTAGATATTTCATACCATATACTTCAGTAAAACCCTAGATTCCATATGCGCTTTTAATTCACTGAACCTGCGTATGTACGCGCTTTCATATAGACCAACCCGCATATACTTCAGTGCATTCTTCAGAAAATCCTTTCTACCCATACGCGCTTTTCCTTAAGCAGACCCGCGTATACATGCGCTTTTGCTGAAGCAAACCTGCGTACACATCTGTAACTTTTCAGCACTGTGCAGCTCTTCAGATCAGATAAACAACTCAGATTTCATCCCTTACTTCAGAGAGTATTTCGCCTCATCTCAGATCTAAACAATCCATAATCAGATCTAGAAAACACATATACATTTCAGATCTAGAGATCCCTCTTCATCATTTTCTTCATAGCTGCATCATAGATTCAGATCTATCAATCAAGAACAGAATTAATTCGTGCAGATATTCCTTAGAGAGATTTATTCATTCACAACCCTTACTCATGCACCCACTTGCACTATGGTTTTCTTCTCCTTAAATAGATTTGGTCTTTATCAATACCATGAGCCAAAACCACACAACTTCTGATGGTATTCCTAGACGGGATCAAATAGATAATCTAACACTCAATACAATGGGTCAATACCATGGTAATGCCTCTAGGTATCATAGTTTTTAGAGCACAAAAGGCATACGCGACTTTGAGCGTGCGTATTCGCGTGTATACGCAACTTTGCCTCATAAAAACTGTGTATATGCTAACCCTGAATGTATACGCAGGTTCCCTTCACAAAAGTAGAGTATATACGTGGGTTGCCTTCACAAAAGTAGCGTATACATTGTGACATATTATATTTATCATTTTTCTGGCACTTACTGGAAATGTTTTCTCTGTCAAATCTGAACTGATCTGTAGATACATTATTCTTACATCTTTAGCACATAGGTTGCTTATCATAGGCCACTCATCAAGTAGGTTTCCAACAAGGACAACTTCATTAAGCAGATTTCCATTATCTTCATCAAGTGTGTTGCCATCAAGGACAACACTCTGCATCATATTTCCAACAATCTCCCCCTTTGGACTTGATGGCAACCATGATGATGTTTGATCACAACAGATAGATACATTAAGCATAATGATATTCTCCCCCTATTCAAACACCATGTCACTCTCCCCCTTTGACATCAAGGGCAAAGGGTGGATCAAAAACCAACATAAGGTTTTTCTGCTCATGTAGAAAGAAGAGCGCTGTAGATCTGATGTGCACTGAAGTTACCATGCTCCCCCCTGAGTTCATGCTGAATGTTCAAACATATTTTTCAATGAAGTACATGACTCTATGACCTTTCCTATCACCAAGGACTCATACTTACATCAATGATCCAACCAAGTGGATTTACATAAGAGACTCAAGTACCCAACCAAGTGGGTTTACACATTTTGACTCAACTTCCCAACTAAGTGGGTTTACACATTTTGACTCAACTACCCAACCAAGTGGGTTTACAAAATGAACAAGTCCTTACATGACTGAATATTACAATTTTACATCATAGATCTCATCATGACCTTTTCATCAAATTACAAATATGACCTTTTATGACCACTACCAAGAAGACCTCAAAAGAGATCATGTTTCAGAACCATCATAATGCCAACAATGCATTATACTCAACAAGTCTAATGCTCCCCCTGAAAAATGTACATCCAAGCATCTTTTCCATATGACCAAGGCTCCTCCTTAGCTTGTGCATCCTGAACACTTTCAACAACAAGTCATCAGCAACAATCTCTGCATGATCTGTCCTTATCTCTGAATCATAAGACTTCTATCTCATCCATGTGTGAAAGCAAGGAATACTCTTCAGCAAAAAGCAAACAGGGCTCATTCATATTCTCATCATAAGAAACCATGTATCATTTCATCATCATTTAGAACTGAATAATAAGTAGATACAGTGCCAATAATACAATCATTAATAGTCAAACTGATGCTCCCCCTGAACCTGTGCTCCTGATCTTCAGCTGTCATACAAATTTTCTTGTCACAAGTGCATATGCGACTGTCTCCACTGTAACTCGCGTGTATACGCAGATTTAGTTCACTGAACCCACATATGGTAAGTGAAACATTGAAAGCTTCACATTCCTTCATTTCCCCCTAAAGTTGTACCACCTGTACCTGTCTTCTTCACATCAAATGCTCTGTCAGAAATAAATATAACCAGAATAATGAGAATCATCATACATTGCTCCCCTTGTGATGATACATTACTAATCTCTATAATGTATCTCACATCATTCATGCAGTCATTATGAGAAATAAGCTTTAGAAGCGGATGACTGCAGTAGGGTCAATATTCCCTACGTTTCTGACCAGTCTTCCTTCCTTTTCCAGCTTTACTTGAAGTTTCTTATTGTGTGCTGGAAATTGTTCAATTTCTCAGATCTGTTCATCCTGCATTCTTTTTCTACACATCCATACTTGTTACAGGCATAACATATTGCATGACCAGAAAAGTAAGCATATGGATCATAATGTGTTTTTCTATACTTTCTTCTATTGCAATCAGCTGCTTTATGACCATACTTGTTGCCTGAAAAACAATATCCCTTAAAGAACCCAGAGTACCTTTCTGTATAGAATCTGTTTGTTTGTGACTGAAACAATCTGCTTCTGCAATTTGCTGCAACATGCCCATAATTATGACATTTAAAGCATTCAACATTATTGATCAAAGGAGGGAATGATTTCTTTTGAGAGTTCATGATTGTCGATTGACCTTTTGCTTCTTTCAACACGTCAGGCTTTGCATTGATATCCTTTGAATCTTTAGCACTTCCTTGTGAACTAGATTCTCCTTTAACAGTTTCATGAAAACCAAGACCAATTTTAACAGAAGGAGACCTTTGACTACTAAGAATATTGTCTAGAATCTTAGTACTATCTTGAAACCTCAAGAGTTTATCCTTTTCTTCTAATTTACCTTTGAGAATGTTTACCTCAACCTCCAATTTTTGGCATTGCTTCACCATGCTTTCTTCAACCCTTTTTCCTTCTTCTACTTGATCATTCAAATTTAAGATCTCTTCTTTCAACCCATTTTCTTGCTCTTCAAAGATTTGTAAAAGTTCTTCATTCTTCTTATATTATTTTTCCAGATATGTTTTGAGCGGGATAATTTCTGCTTCACGTCCTTCCTTTTCAAATGATTGTAGAAGTTCTTCATTCTTCTTATTTTATGCTTCAAGGTTTGCTTTCAGAGAGATGATTTTTGCTTCAAGTCCTTCACTGTGATTGGTTACTTTGTCCTGCAGTCTTTGATACATTTCTATCTTTCCCTTCATTGTTTCTATCTGTTCATTCAATCTAGAGATCACATCCTTGAGAATAGATTCCCTCCTTTTAAATTGATCCCAAAAATTACTTTCATCATTGATCTTGAGATTTTCTTCTAGAATTATACTGTTACTTTCACTATCTTCATCATTGCATGCACAAGTGAGTCGATTACAAGAACAACAATCAATACCTATTTCCTCTTCTTCATTTTCTGTTGCACATGTTTTCTGAGATATCTTCTTTTCTTGAGTAGCCTTCTTCTTTTTCTTCTTTGCCATGAGCACTAGCAGATCTTGGTCAGAATCTTCTTCATCTTCACTTGACATTTCATTATTATCTTCATTTGCATAATAACTCTTTCCCTTTTCAAATTGTTTATAAGGACATTTAGCAGCATAATGACCCACTCTTCCACAATCAAAACATTTTAAGGGTAGCTTACCTTTGAATCTTCCAGTACCTGGTTGGAGTCTCCTTACAAAATTTTCTTCTTCTTCTTCTGATATATAACTTGATTCCTTGACAACTTCCTTTTATTTTCCTTTTGCACACGCCTTAAAAGCAACTTCTTTGATTTGAGGGGGACCTCCTTGTCTCATTTCATAAGCAGTCAGAATACCATGTAGTTGAACAATAGTAAGAGTTTGCAGATCTTGCCTTTCTTCAATAGCTGATACTTTTGACTCAAATTTTGAAGTTAAATATCTTAAGAATTTTTCCACCAGAGTAGTATCGGTTATGGTTTCACCCAAAATTCTCATACGATTTACAATATCATCTAGACGTAAAAGGAAACTGGCAATACTCTCATCACTACGCATCCTTAAATTTTCATATTCAATTCTGAGAGTTTGGAGTTTTGCACTTTTTACCTTTGTATCTCCTTCATAGCTCAGAATGATTTTGTCCCATATTTATTTTGTTGAATTTAGCTGCATCACTTTAGCAAATTCTGGTTCAGACAGGCTTCCTAATAGGACATTTACGGCTTTGGCATTGATTTCATATTTCTTACTTTCTGCTGCATCAGTAGGAATACTTGCCGGATACTGATAACCTCCTTCCACGATTGCCCATACTTCTGCACCAAGACTTTGTAGATATGATTTTGTTCATATCTTCGAGAATAACAGATTATTTCCATTGAATAGATGTGGCCTTATAGACATTAACCCTTCATGACTTCCCATTTTGACGGATCTCCTTCAAGCGATCAAGCTTCTGCAGAAGGACCTGCTCTGATACCAATTGTTGGGAAAAATACTGAGAGGGGGGGGGGGGTGAATCAGTATTTAGGGTATACTCAAGAATTTTTTACTTTTTCTTACTTGAAAACACATACGCGACTTTCATGTAGCCAACTCGCGTATACACGTGGATATGCTTAATAAAACATGCGTATGTCCAACAATATTATTATGCAGATAATTCTTCACTTATATCATTCCATCATTCATTCATTAGATGTTCAATAAACAGTAAGCATAAGCAGTAATAATAGAATAAGCCATCACACATAAGCAACACACATGAACACCAGGATTTTAGGTGGAAACCCAAGTCGGGAGAAAACCACTGCTGCCGTTGTCTCAGCCTTCAATATTTTATTATAGAGAAAACATCTTACAACCATGTACTAGCGCAGACTCATACTAGCATGCAGGCACCCACCTACAGAAGGCTTACAACCTTCTCTCATTTACCAGCCTCTCCTGGAAGGGAGCTACAACCCCTTGCTCTCGTTTACCAGCCTCACCTGGAAGGGAGCTACAACCCCCTGACTGAAGGCTACAACCCTCAGCACCACCATGGACCATGCTTCATCAATTTTCACACTGGATCCAACAGCTTCCATACAACATATCTTGTAGGCCACTTTTCATCATATTTTCAGACTGGACCCACTCCACACATTTAAGCTCAACATTCATCAAATTGAAACTTATAACCCCATCAATTCATTCATTGAATCATCAACCAATCAACCAAAAACTTGATCTTCAATTAACATAATCAGCAGCATATTCATCATTCAAACAACCCAGTTCTGTATGAATACATCATTGACAGATAGCAGTAAAACATCAGAACAGATTAGATATTTCATACCATATACTTCAGTAAAACCCTAGATTCCATACGTGCTTTTACTTCACTGAACCTGCGTATGTACGCGCTTTCATATAGACCAACCCGCGTATACTTCAGTGCATTCTTCAGAAAATCCTTTCTGCCCATATGCGCTTTTCCTTAAGCAGACCCGCGTATACACGCGCTTTCGCTGAAGCAAACTTGCGTATACATCTGTAACTTTTCAGCACTGTGCAGCTCTTCAGATCAGATAAACAACTCAGATTTCATCCCTTACTTTAGAGAGTATTTCGCCTCATCTCAGATCTAAACAATCCATAATCAGATCTAGAAAATACATATACATTTCAGATCTAGAGATCCCTCTTCATCATTTTCTTCATAGCTGCATCATAGATTCAGATCTATCAATCAAGAACAGAATTCATCCATGCAGATATTCCTTAGAGAGATTTATTCATTCACAACCCTTACTCATGCACCCACTTGTACTATGGTTTTCTTCTCCTTAAATAGATTTGGTCTTTATCAATACCATGAGCCAAAACCACACAACTTCCGATGGTATTCCTGGATGGGATCAAATAGATAATCCAACACTCAATACAATGGGTCAATACCATGGTAATGCCCCTAGGTATCATAGTTTTTAGAGCGCAAAAGGCATACACGACTTTGAGCGTGCGTATTCGCATGTATACGCAACTTTGCCTCATAAAAACTGCGTATATGCTAACCCTGAATGTATACGCGGGTTCCATTCACAAAAGTAGAGTATATACGCGGGTTGCCTTCACAAAAGTAGCGTATACATTGTGACATATTATATTTATTATTTTTCTGGCACTTACTGGAAATGTTTTCTCTGTCACATCTGAACTGATCTGTAGATACATTATTCTTACATCTTTAGCACATAGGTTGCTTATCATAGGCCACTCATCAAGTAGGTTTCCATCAAGGACAACTTCATTAAGAAGATTTCCATTATCTTCATCAAGTGGGTTGCCATCAAGGACAACACTCTGCATCATATTGCCAACACAGTTAACAAATTAGGAGTAGGAGCAGGAGTATGGATTACAAACATGGAGACTAATCACTCAGAAGGACATGCCTTCAGACTCAACTTCAAATGCACCAACAATATGGCTGAGTATGAGGCACTCATTCTAGGCCTCCAGATCATCAGAAACTTAGGAGGAAAAATAATACTAATCATGGGAGATTAGGAATTAATCATAAAGAAAATAAATGAAATATATTCTTTTTATAACCCTAGACTAGCCAGATACAGAGACATTGTGACAGATTTAACTGGTGATTTATTGGAATGCAAATTCGCTGCTATACCTAGAAAACAAAATATTCAAGCACATTGCCTAGCAACTTTTGCTAGTACATGAAATTTACCATTCCAACCAACACATAGGTACATTGCTGAGGTTAAATATAGACCAATATTCCAAATAACCTCAAGTATTGGTAGATTTTCTCTCAGGATGAAAAGATTTACCATTTATTAAACAATGAAGAAGAATTTCAAAACTGTAAAATAGATACAAACTTTAATATAGATTCAGATTTGGATTGTGAAATAGAAAACATAAATGTAACCCTTAGGATTCCCTTTAGCCCTTATCAAACCTTGAAGGAACTAGTTACCAAGCCATACGATTAAACTCTGTTTGTTTGAACACCTTAGCTAAGTGCGAAATCAGACTTAGAACACTCTCTTAACCTATTAAGACTGAAATAACTCAGAAAAATCCAAAAACATTTCAGTTTGGCTTCATAATAAACATGGTGGTGGACCAAAAGACCTTTTACCGCCAAAAGAGCTAAAAATTTCTACCTGGTGATTCCACAATCCTAAAGACAGACCTTAAGACTCCACTGGGAAGACCCCAAGTCTTTATACCCTCATAAAAATTCGGTTAGAAGGCTTTAATATTTAAGTTTCCTTCTTTTGAGAAAATCAGTTAGCCTCTTGAAAATTGTTATATCTGGTTAAAGTTTTCTTTTAGCTGGGTCTGAAAAACATAGCATAGTGGCTCCTAGAAAGATTCATACTAGAGCCTACCCTGACCCAAACCCACCGGAAGAAGTTGACAACCCTGAAAGTATACTTAGGAAGTCTCCTAAGATTAAATTTTCAATTGTTTTCATATCACCCTTGAGATCTAATTCAGTCCCTGAAAATATTGCAGCCCTACACCAATCACAAGTCGACTTAAGAAATCCTTTTAGAACTAGGTCACTTGATGATATAATTCAGATAGATTCTGAGTCTTCACTTTCATCCCCAGAACAAAGTGAACAGCCTGGTAGTAGAGAAACCACACCACCTGATTTACATTTCCTTCTCAATTTAGGTGTCTCTCATCCAAGGTCAGCTCAACAATCTATCCCTGGTACATCCACATTTGTCCATCCAACACCCACTGTGAAAAACAATCCTGTTCAGCCCACTTTTACTCTTGTAAATCCACCTCTTATAAATCTACCCATTTTTCCAGCCATGGCAACATGGTATGCCCCATTAGTGTTACCACAACCTCTACTTCCCTTACCAAATGATTACCAATCCAAAATCCCTCACTTCACCGGAAAAGAGTCCACAATAGCTCAACATCATATAGATAGGATGGAGGATGCATTTGATTACATTGAGATAGAAGAAGAAACTGTGAAGATGAGGATCTTCGCCCAAAGTTTAGGAGGAGATGTAAAGAAATGGTTTAAAAATTTACCTCCTAACAGCATAAATGATCTCCCTGCCTTGCATCAAACATTCATCAAAAAATGGGAACTCAAAAAGAATCCTCTCCAAATACTAGCAGAGTACAACAGCCTCAAGAGAAATCAATGGGAAAGTGTTCATGATTACTCTACTAGGTTCAACAGTGTTTACAACGCTCTTCCACCTCATATGAAACCTCCTCAAGGCATGGCCTTGGTAAGATATCTCGAAAGCTTTGATGCTGAAATGACTTATGAGTTAAGGGGGAGGGATTACTTAACCTTAGAGGACATGCAAAAAGGAGCTTTGAGTGTAGAAGCAAACATAATCGAGAAAAGAAATAGGTTGAGATTAGAGAAGAGGGTAACTTATAAAGATGACCTATTACCCTCAACCTCAACTTCTGATACAAAAATTGACAACCTAGTGAAGGTAATGGAGAGGATGCTTGAAAAAATAAATCTGAATGATAGAGTGCCACCAAGAGAAACCCAGAACAATTAAAATAGAAATAGAAATCAGAATTATAGAAGAGAAAACAATCAAGATAAGCAGAAAGAAAATGACCAACAGATTAGACCTCCCTTCCAACAAAACTATGTAGATCAATATGAGGAAGATAGGGAGTTAGAAAGGTTGGGAGAAGCTCATGTAAACTTGATTGGATCAGACAGCGGGGATGATGTTTTCCTCACCGAAGAGGAACAAGGTTTTTTCTCTTATGATCAAAATACAAACAGCTATGAAGATTCTGATGACTATAGATTGGGGTTTAAAAATGCAATCATGGAGGTGCATAAACAATACGATCTTAGGAGCAAAGGGGATGTAGACAACTTAAAAGATAAGAACACTAATACTGCTGTCAAGAAAAACACAACCCAAAAAGACAGCAGAAAAAGTCAACATTTTGGCTAAGAAACCCGACTTAAACAAAGACAAAGGCGTCCAACCAAATGTTGGACACAGTACCCCTAGCACTTCAGTTAGTGGTCCTAATAAAACTGTCCCAATTACCAGCCCAAACAAGGTTCAGCAAATCAAGGTTGCTGAAAGGAATTCAATTGAAAAGGCAGATGTAAATATCAACAAGTCAATTATTCCTTTCAGCCTTGAGGGAGAGATTTCTAAGATAAAAATTTCCATTCCTCTAGCTGAACTAGTAACCCAAGACATGTACAAAAACCAAGTTTTGAAAGCTTTGAACTTAGGAAGTGATACTGACACCTTGAAATTAATAGATGACGAACCTGAGCTGTTGTTTGGCCCAGAAGTTGAAGGAAAATACCAAGAAGGAACCATCCCTCCCTTCTATGTTAGTTTGAACATACATGAGAAAATTCTACACAATGCCATGTTAGATTCTGGAGCTTCACACAATCTAATGCCCAAGGTAGTGATGGAAAGCTTAGGCTTAGAAATTACTAAACCATACAAATATTTGTGTTCCTTTGACTCAAGCAGAGTCAAATGTTTGGGTTTTATCAAAGATTTGTGTGTTAACTTATCCCAAATCCCTGCTAAGAGTTTAGTCATGGACATAGTTGTAGCTGACATTCCCCCTAAGTATGGCATGCTCTTATCGAAATCTTGGGGAGCCAAACTTTAGGGAAGCCTTCAAATGGACATGTCTTACGCCACCATCCCTGTTTTCAACCAAAACAGAAGACTGTACAGGGAATCTCACATGAAGTACATGGTGAGCAACATAGACAAACCAAACAACTCTCCAATCTATTCTATTCAGTCAAGTTTAGATTCCTTTATCTTGTGTAACGAAGATGAAATTACTCAACAAGATAAAGAGAACATAAACCCAATTGATTCATCAGAAAAATCAAATTTTCCCTCGAATCAACTTCAAAACATTGAAAATCAACAGCGACAAGAAAACGAAAATGAGTCAAACGGAATTTGGACAATAAACTTTGATGGATCCTGTAATAAGACAAGTACAGGGGCAGATGTATGGATCCAAAATACGAATCAAAGTTTTTCATATAAATTAGATTTCCCATGCACTAACAATATTGTTGAGTACGAAGCCCTTCTCCTATGATTACAATTGCTTAAACAGTTAGAAGCCCAAAAGATAACAATCTTAAGAGATTCTGAACTTATCATAAAACAAATCAAAGGAGAATACTCAGCCAGAAATCCGAGGCTTAGGGAATATTGGAACGCTGCCCTCGATTTATTGAAAACCTTTGAAAAATACGAACTTGTTTTCATTCCTAGAGCGTTTAATCATTTAGCAATGAACTCGCCTTCAATGCCAGTAACTGTCAAATACCTAAGATAAATGAACAGCTTAGCGTAAAGGTAAAACACAGGCCTGCAGTGCCTAATAACGAAGATCATTGGCAAGTGTTTGATTCTGACCAACACATAGAAGATTTCTTAAAATCAGAAAACGATTTCACCATACCAACATCAGAATCTTTCCATAATGAAAACTGTCCATATATTGAAGAAATCCCAAGCTGAAATAACACACTCTGCTGATATAAATCATTATGAGAATCCGTTTGAAGCAGAGTTAATTGACAATGCATACCAAAAATACTTGGAAGTTTTACAATGTAAGAACGGTTCAATTCCAAGAGGTCTTTCACCTTTGGAACACCTTTTCGACTTTAATGATGTAGCCAAAGAACCAAAAATGGAGCCTGTAGAAACGAACGTAGAAGAACATAACATAGGCTCCCTAGCAGAACCCAAGATGATTAAATTGTCCAGCACTCTTCCAACTCACATAAAATCTCGATACATAGATCTGTTTAAAGAGTTTAAAGATGTTTTTGCCTGGGCATACACAGATCTGAAGTCTTATGATACCAGCATCATTCAGCACAAGATTCCCCTGAAGGAAAATCAAAAGCCTTTCAAACAAAAACTAAGGAGAATAAACCCACTTTTATTACCTTTAGTTAAAACCTAAATTGAAAAGATGCATGATGCTGGCATTATAGTGCCAATTATATTTTCAGAATGGGTGTCAAACTTAGTTTCTGTTAGAAAGAAGACAGGGGAGATCAGGCTCTGTATCAACTTCAGAAACTTAAACAGAGCATCCCTAAAAGAAAACTACCCCTTGCCCAAGATGGACCATATACTTCAGAGGGTAGTTGGGTCAAAAAGGATATCACTCTTAGATGGGTTCTCAGGTTACAACCAAGTGTTAGTGCTCCCAAGTGATCAAATCAAAACTGCTTTTACCACACCTTGGGGCACTTTTATGTATGTCAAAATGCCTTTCGGGTTAATGAATGCAGGGGCCACCTTCCAAAGGGCCATGGATATAGAATTTTCTGAAGATATTGGCTATTTCATTATCATTTACCTTGATGACATAACCGTTTTCTCAAAAACTGATGAAGAACATGTGACTCACTTAAGAAAGGTTTTTGATAAATGTAGGAAATTTGGCTTATCTATGAATCCCAAGAAGACACTCTTCGGCCTCCAAGAAGGCAAAATTCTTGGTCACATAATTTCAGAAGAAGGAATCAAAAAATACCCTACAAGGATAGATGGCATATTGCAAATTAGCCATCCAAGAAGCCTCAAAGAATTACAATCTTTCATTGGGAAGATTAATTTTTTGAGAAGGTTTATCCCCAACCTTGCTGAGCTATTAAAAAACATTACAAACATGCTTAAGAAAGATGTGGGTGTAAAATGGACTTTACCAGCTAAACAATCATTTGAACTGGTCAAACAAGCTCTTACCCAAACACCAGTCCTGATTAGTCCAGATTTTACCAAAGACTTTTACATCTTTTCTTTTGGATCTGAGCATACAATAGCCGCAGTTTTACTTCAAAAGAATGACTTGGGGCAAGAACAACCAATATCTTTCTTCAGTAGGGCCTTAAGAGATGCTCCTCTCAAATATAACATCATGGAGAAGCAAGCCTTAGCATTAGTGAAAGCTTTAAAAGACTTTAGGGTCTATATTTTACACTCTCACATAATTGCTTTTGTTCCACATACTGTTGTCAAGGACATTCTAAGTCAAGACCCTGATGGTAAAAGGGGAAAATGGATTGCAACTATTCTTGAGTATGACTTAGAGATCAGGCCCACCAAGCTAGTTAAATGGCAAGGATTAGCAAAACTTATGGCTGAGTCTAACTTCCAAGCACTAGACATGAATATGGTAGATGTGTTGGAAGAAATAGAAGAATATACCGCTTCTTTTATTGAAGAAACATTTCTAAATTCTCCTTGGTATACTGACATTATTTATGTGCTTTTATATTTAAATGCCCCTCCTTCTTTGTCTAAAACTAAAGCTATATTTTTTAAACAAAAGGCTTTGAGTTTTTGCATATTAGATGGGGTATTATATTGGAAAAATGCTGTTGGAATTTTCCTTAAATGTTTACTTGAAGATGATGCAGGAAAGATCATGCATGAGTTGCATGAAGGAGAATGTGGGGGACACCTCTACTGGAAAGCTACAACGAACAAAATTCTTAGATCTGGTTACTATTGGCCTACCCTTTTCCCAGACACTCAGAAGTTGGTCATGTCTTGCCATAAATGTCAAATCTTTGATGGCAAGAGAAAACTCCTTCCCTTACCTTTACACCCTATCAGAGTTGAGGCACCTTTTCAACAATGGGGTTTAGACTTCATTGGGGAAATTCACCCATCCTCCTCAGCTTAACATAAATGGATCCTCATAGCTACTAACTTCTTTACCAAATGGATAGAAGCTATACCCTCCAGGAATGCTAATGACTCTGTCATTATCAAGTTTCTTGAAACTAATATCCTATCCAGATTCGGTTGTCCCAGAATAATCATAACAGACAATGCTGCTACTTTTAAATCTAAGAAGATGGTAGATTTCTATTACAAATATCACATAAACTTGGGCCATTCCACTGCTTACTATCCCCAAGGAAATGGATTAGCTGAATCCTCCAACAAGAGTCTCATCAATATCATCAAAAGAATTTTGGAATAGAATAAAAAATCATGGCACAGTAAGTTGGTTCATGCCTTATGGGCTGATAGATTAACCACAAAGAAGTCAATAAATATGTCCCCCTATCAGCTAGTCTATGGTATGGACGCAGTTTTTCCCACCTCATTAGGAGTTCCAGTCATGAAACTCCTTCAAGAAGTGCAGATTAAAGAGAATGATATGCAGAGGAGAATCAATCAAACCATCCATCTACAGCAGACCAGAGAAGAATTTTATGAGAGAACATAGTTGGTTCAAGAGAATATGAAGAAACTGTTCGATAAGAGAACCAAGGTAGACAATTTCCAATCTGGAAATGTTATTCTTAAGTGGGATTCAAGAAGAGAAGAGAAGGGAAAACATGGCAACTTTGAGAACTTGTGGAAAGGGCCCTATATTATTCATGCTGAGAGGGGTCACAATGCATTTTTCTTGAAAGAATTGAATGGAGAAGATCTGTATGGAGGTCTTGTCAATGGTAGGATGCTCAAGCATTAATTTTTCCAAGAATCCTAAGTTTCAAAGCATTTTTATTTTTCATTATAAATATCATAGTCTAACCATTGCATTCAAAGTTAGAAAAATAAAAAATACAAAAACAAAGAAAGAAAGAAAAGAGGGCAGATTGTAAAAACAATAAAGGTATAGCCCCATACCAAAAAAGAGAGAAATGAGTTCTAAAAGTGTGCAAGCTTAAATGCCACTCCTGAAAAACACACTTCTAGTTAGTCAAACTGCCTAATCTTGACTAATTAGCCTTTAAATTTTCTGCTGATAGGAGAGTGAATTCGATTTTCCAAACTGTTTAATCTTGGCTTATCAGTAGATAGATTAGGATAGAAATCAAAGGTTCAAACATGCTCAAAATCTGAACCTAACATTTCAAAAAGAGAATGACTCAAATCTGTTTTATTTTCTGAGTCAGAAAAGATAAAAATCTGGTTCTAATTAGCTCAAAATCTGAACCAGAGGAAAAAGAAGAAACAACTCAAATAAATTCAAAACAGAGCTGTAAAAGGATGAAGGAAGTGCTTTGAATTTTTAGATCTTAAGCCTTCATCATTTTGATTTAATTTTTTGCAAATAATAATCTATGTGCAGCTTGTTTTTATGCCATAGATCAGCATCAAGTTAGACTGTTCAATCCTAACTTGTATGCTTTTTAATTTCTGCTTTAGCAATTAGAGAATAAAAATCTGTTAGACTGTTTAATCCTAACAGATTAGTAGATTAGGTAGAGAATCATATGGGCTCAACTGTCTAATCTGAGTCCATGAAGAAATAAGAAGTAGAACTAGATTAGATTTTTTGCTTTCAAAAAGAATAAAATGTTGTAAGAGAGTTTTCCAATCCAAGTGCACTCTAATGAAGAAAAAATGTTAGATCAGTAGGATTGGGTAGGTAGAAAGCTTATTGATAAATGATCCATTGTTTTTCCATGGCTGTTAACATTTCTAGAATGGAAGAAGATCATTCAATCAAAGAAAGGCAGCCCAATGGATGAGGCAACTAATCAGCCTCTCAAAGAATGCAAGTTTGAAGTTCTCGATGCCTTCAAGAAGGCACCATCCCCAAGTGAAGCCACTATTAGCCACCGATAAAATTTGTCATACCAAATGGTGGCTAAATGATTTAGGAGCCTTCAAGAAACATATTTTATTGCAAAAGGTGTTACCTCTTGAAGACTCATAAAGGCATCTGGTCATTAGTCTTAAACTTTATTGTTGTTTCCATTTCATACTCTGAAAATTCTGATATTTTCATAAGTCAAAATACTACTGCAAAGACCTTTTTCCTCCTTCCACCACAAAACTAACCTTGACTTTTTTACCCCTTTCTTCCATAAAATTTATCTATTTTTCATGAGTTTTCCTTCTTCCATTCATAAAAATCCATTTTTCAAGGTTTAAAACCCACTTTTAAACCTTACCGAAACCCTCAAATCCCTTTAAAAACGTTGAAAAATCATAAAAATTCATGTTTTTTATTAACAGGCTTTAGCCCCTTTGGCTAAGCCCCCTAACCACTTCCCCACATGTGCCCTTGCCATAAAAACCAAGCGCTAATCCCATCAGTGCTTATCGCATCGGGAATTTTAATGGGTTGATTGAAAAGCCCAGGCCCGAAGGCCCGACCTCGATTAGCCCCTATATACATAAGCACGGGGCCTATCGGAGGTCTATATAAAACCAGGCCCTGCAACCGGGTGCCCAATCGCATCGGAACTTTTTTCTTTGGTGCGGTTTAAATATTTACCACAGCCGATTGCGATGGCCCGAACACGCAATCGCATCGGCCTTTCTCAGATCGTGCACATCGCATCACCTCACCTCTGGTTTCCGATTGCGATTCCCCCGATGCTTCACCCGCCGTCGATCCGATTTGCAGATCGACGGTCTGCAATTAATCGCATCGTAAATATTCGTCGGGCGCGTCTGTTTGTTCGCCTCGATCGCTGATCTCCCGATTCAATATCCACCGTCGATATTTTTAGGTCTAGTCGCATCCAACGACCACGCTCTCTCCCGATGCCCTCTGAAGCAGTTTACCCAATAAACGCAGGGTTTTATAATTTTTGTGTGTTTTTTGTAGGATCTAATGGATTTCGAATGTTTTAAAGGGAAAATCAAAGCCAAGGATGACGATCCTTCAGGCTTTGTTTATTAAAAGGATCCATTTAAAGGTTTCAACACCACTCTCAGTCGGCGCATCATGAAGCGCTGATACCATAAAGAGACCTTCGCAGATCTACACATCAACAATACACCGTGAAGATTAATCTAATCAAAGAGTATCAGACCGACAACAGAGAATCAAAGTGGAAAATTATCTAAAGATTGTTAACACAATTTAGAGGAATTAAGACATAAATTTGACTGAATCAAGAATCTGATTCATGATTAAAGAAAGTTTGAAGACCAGAAGACAGAGAATAGGCTTCGTTAAGCCTAAAACACAGAATTCAAGTATATTAAAGGTGTTTTAGGTTGAAATAAAAATATCTATTAGTCCGAACAGCCTATGCTGCCACATCAGGGGCAAATTGAATCCCCCAACTACCACAGAGCCACCTACAGCCTCAAAGCAATCAAAAGGAGGCCGAGTTATTACCAGACCAAGAGAATTTGCATCAATGCGGCCGAACAGTTAATTCCACCAAAGGAATTTATTATAAACTGTCAACAGAATTTATGTTAAGGATAACGCAGAGCCTTAAAGTCAACAATTTCTTTCCAGCAAGCTCAAATAGTTAATGTAACCAATTAATACAGGAGAAATATCAGAATGTTCTCCATCGAGCCCCTCAAAGGCCGAGAGACAGCAAACTGTATTAATTCGACTTAGAAGATATTTATCCCATTCCACCTCCTCATTTCTTCTATAAATATTGCTGTAGAAGATGAGGATTTGTTGGTTGGTTGGTTGTTGATTGATCACCAGTTGTAATACTGAAACTCTCTGAAATAATACATAGTATGTTGAAGTTGAAGAACAAATTGAAGTCTTGGAAGCCTTGATGATGTGGTTGCATGCTTGTACTAAGAAGGCTCTACCATTGGATCCATGAGCTTGGCTGTTGGTGAAGTATTTTGAACTGTTTAATGTTTTCCCTTGTTTCCATTATGTTCCATAATTTCTTACTACAATAGGTTGAAAGTTTTAGGCTAATAAATGACTCCTGGAAGCACCTTAGACCTGTTCATCCTTCACTGTTTTATGTTTTCTTCTACTGAAGTATTTTAGAGTCTTTAATCTCTCTCTTTAGTCTTCATGCTTGTTTATTTTCTTAATAGTTCGAATAGTTGGTTTCTGTAGAAATTTGAATAATTTGCTGGATTATTCTCCGAGATTATCCTGGTCACATACTATTTGAGCTTCATACATAACACATAATCTCTTCTACGCATTAATCATCACATGCGGAAATAAAAACAACAAGCGGTATTGAAAACATTCACATGTGCACTTAGAAATTCAACACATATAACACAGTATGTATACCAGGGAAAGCTTACAGCTGAAAACCCCCTACTGTCTGTATATTATAATGAAGAAGAATCATGTAACAATATCAGTACAATACTCCTCACAAGTACTCAGTACTGTCTCCAAAAGTTACGCACAAACTAGTTCAGTTTTGAACAAATCACGGGCTCAAAACTCCTCCATTGTTTGCCTGCCTTTACTGCGCAATCCAAGATGAGAGAATGGATGGAATGAATTCGAATTCCCTTGGCTTTAACTACGCAATCCTCATTGGCAATCTCCTCCAATGATTGTGCAAATCTCATGCACACTATAGTCACAACTGATAGTAGACTCCACCCTTTCTCCTACCTCTTCCACTGGTCTTCACTGAACTGTACATGCACTGAAGTTAACTGATGTGTTCTTTAGTTGATTTATGAGTTATTATTTAGTGAATTAATTAATAATTAATTCACACCACTCTCACTAATTGTATAAATAAGTTAAACTAGATACAAATAGCTCAACTATGTTTAGATTAGTTAAACTGAACACAACTCCATTAACTTCCTCAATCAACTCCACCAAACTCTCTCACATGAGTTCTAATTGAAGTCAACCATGCAATAGCTCAACTAACCCTTAGGAAAAGCGTATTTCCTTCTGTCAGCTGCATGTGCCACATCCAAGCATCAAACTGAAGTGCTCCAAGAGGATAAAATAATTTTTATAGTCCAAATATTATTAAGAGCTAATAATATTCGACTGATCTATTTTTAGACTAGCAGTCTAAAAATATACTCCACCCAATATGTCTAAAAATAGAAATCCATCTATTTTTCCAACTTGACCAACCATTCACAAATAGCATCCCGCAACTCATAGAATATGATCGACATGTCTAAAAATAGACTTTGCGACAAAAATCACCTTTGTGGCCCCCCCACCTAGTTTAGGTGATCACTTTCCAACTAGGATCAGGAAAGATGTTTCAAGATGCCTCCTTCACTGTTTCTTGTTGCAATATTCAACAGTTTCAGCATGATTTATGGTTCTCCATGCTTGTCTGCTACCACTTAAAAAATGTTACTGAAGTCTCCCTTTGAAGTATCTTTGTTTATAGTAAGCCAAGGAGGTCTGTTCTGATCATGCCCTTTGTCCTTGCTTAAACAGTTGTCTTAAAGGTCTTTATAGTTGTGATCATAGATGTATTAGGTGTTCCCTCTTCTATGACTACAATTATCAGTGAATCTTTTATGTTTTCTAAAGTCATTTGAAATAAAATCTTTGAGGAAATAGGGTGTTCCCCGAATCTTAGTTTTCATTTTGAAAGTTGTCTTGAAGTCATTATTTGCTTAAATAATGTTTGTAGAATTTATGGTTAGCCCTGTCTATCAAATATTTCTTTATTTTTCAAGTTATGTTTTCAAGTTCCCTTCGTTGATAATCACATTTCTCTTTCCAAAACATTGATGTCCATCTCATTCCAAAACCAAAGGATCCTGCGGCCAAGTTAGATTTTCCCTTTGATATCCCATATCCATTGATAAGTTTGTCATGACCTTATTTTGACTCCATTGCCCAATGAAGCTGACATTTCCTCTTTCTATCTATCCTTCCTAGACCTTTCATGTTCTGCTGTATCAATTCAACCAAACAAACAAACAAACACCTGCACTTAAAAACTAGTCTAAAACCAATACTCTAAGCACGCAAGATAAACCTTTGCAAACAAACATTTGAGAGATCCCTCTCTGAGAACAGGAGGACTAGATCCTGGAACTCTAAAGATTGGTTATGATGTTGCCTTGTCTTTTGATTTGCCAAACTATCAAAACACGGGACACCAACATGTGTGACATTAGTTTAGTACCTTGGTAAGAATATATTAATGGACATTATAGTAGTTGATATCCCACCTAAGTATGATATGATACTTTCTCGCTCATGGAGAGAAAAGTTGCAGGGATATCTACAATTAGACACGAGTTATGCTACTATATCAGTGTTCGGTCAACCTAAAAAACTATATAGGGAAACATTGATGAAATTCATGGCCAGTAGTGATGAAAGATCTATAAATTATCCTATTTATTCTACACCAACTGACCTAGACTCTTTTATCTTATGTAACTCTGAGAATAATGAAATCCAAACTGAACTTATTGATAAAAAGCCAACACCAAACAATGACAACATCTTTCATGAATCCCTTTGGCACTTAGACTTTGATGGCTCAGCTAACAAATTAGGAGTAGGAGCAGGAGTATGGATTACAAACATGGAGACTAATCACTCAGAAGGACATGCCTTCAGACTCAACTTCAAATGCACCAACAATATGGCTGAGTATGAGGCACTCATTCTAGGCCTCCAGATCATCAGAAACTTAGGAGGAAAAATAATACTAATCATGGGAGATTAGGAATTAATCATAAAGAAAATAAATGAAATATATTCTGTTTATAACCCTAGACTAGCCAGATACAGAGACACTGTGACATATTTAACTGATGATTTATTGGAATGCAAATTCGCTGCTATACCTAGAAAACAAAATATTCAAGCACATTGCCTAGCAACTTTTGCTAGTACATGTAATTTACCATTCCAACCAACACATAGGTACACTGCTGAGGTTAAATCTAGACCAATATTCCAAATAACCTCAAGTATTGGCAGATTTTCTCTCAGGATGAAAAGATTTACCATTTCTTAAACAATGAAGAAGAATTTCAAAACTGTAAAATAGATACAAACTTTAATATAGATTCAGATTTGGATTGTGAAATAGAAAACATAAATTTACATAAATTTGATCAACCTACTGTATTTAGTAAATCTGACATAGATAGCTTAGAAAAGATAGATATTGAAGAAATCATTGAAGAAGAAATTGACATATTAGATCTCAAAGATAATTTTTTCCTAAAGGTTTAACCCCTTTAGAAGATCTCTTTGACTCCAATGATGTGCCTAAAAAGCCAAAAATGGAGCCAGTTAGGTCTGATATTGAGGAATGTAATATTGGAACAGAATTAAACCAAAGATGATAAAACTGTCTAAATCTTTACCTCTACAAGAAAAGGAAAAATACATTGATCTTTTTAAGGAATACCAAGATGTTTTTTCTTGGAGTTATGATGATCTCAAATCTTATGATACAAACATAATCCAACACAAAATTCCAATAAAAGAGGATAAAAAAACATTCAAACAAAAATTGAGAAGAAATTTTCCTTTTCTATTACCTTTGATAGAAAAAGAAGTAAAGCGAATGTGTGATGCCTAGATCATTTCACCAATCAGATACTCTGATTGGGTTTCAATCCTAGTTCCCACTAGAAAGAAAACAGGTGAAATTAGATTATGTGTCGACTTTAGAAATCTTAACAAAGTGTCTTTAAAGGATAATTACCCTTTACTAAATATGGATCATATATTACAAAGGGTAGTTGGCTCCTCTAGGATTTCTTTGTTAGATGGTTTTTCAGGATACAACTAGATCCTAGTCCAAAAGGAAGATCAAGCTAAAACAAATTTCACCACTCCTTGGGGCACTTTCATGTATGTGAAAATGCCCTTTGGTCTGATGAATGCAGGAGTAACCTTTCAGAGAGCTATGGATATAGCCTTTGCGAAGGAAATTCATGATTTTCTGGTAATTATTTAGATGACATCACTGTTTTTTCCCAAACAAATAATGAACATTTGGATCATTTGAAACAAGTTTTCATTAAATGTAGGAAATTTGGCATCTCTCTAAATCCCAAGAAAATTCTATTTGGATTAGAGGGAGGTAAGTTACTAGGACATATAATTTCAAAGGAAGGAATTAGAATTGATCCTGCTAGGATAGAAGCAATTTTGAACATCATTCCACCTAGAAATATCAAAGAGTTACAAGCTTTCTTAGGTATGATTAATTTTTTGAGAAGATTTATTTCAAACTTAGCTGAAATCATTAGAGAAATGAACAACATGCTAAAAAAAGACTCAATTCTAAAATGGACTATTGAAGCCAAACAATCATTTGAATCCATAAAGCAGGGTTTAACTAAAACACCAGTCTTAATCAATCCATATTTCAAAAAAGATTTCATAATTTTTTCATTTGCTTCTGAGCATACCATTGCTGCAGAAGAATGATCAAGGATTTGAACAACCTATAGCTTTTTTCAGTAAAACCCTTAAAGATGCCCATCTGAAATATAACATAATGGAGAAACAAGCCTTAGCTTTGGTTAAGGCTATCAAAGACTTAAGAGTTTATATTCTCTATTCCCACATAATTGCCTATGTCCCTAATTCTATAGTAAAAGACATTCTTACTCAGGATGGTCCTGATGGAAGAAGAGGTAAGTGGATTGCCACTATCCTAGAATATGACATAGAAATTAAACCCACAAAACTCATTAAAGAACAAGGATTAGCCAAGTTAATGGCTGAATCTAATTGCAATGCACTAGATATACATTTTATTGCTCAGGTTGATGACCAGGAAGAAATGGCGACTCCAATGATCAGTGAAGCCTTTCTAGATTCACCTTGGTACTCAGATATCATATTTTTACTTACAAACTTACAAGCTCCTCCTGAATTGTCAAGTACTAAAGCTAGATTTCTAAAACTTAAATCAATAAGATTTTTTATCTTAGATAATGTACTTTTTTGGAGAGATCATAGTGGGATATTATTGAATTGTTTACTAAAGGAAGAAGCTAATAAAATACTTGAATAATTTCATGCAGGTGACTGTGGAGGGCATTTATATTGGAAAACTACTGCTGACAAGATCCTTAAAGCTGGTTTTTACTGGCCTACCTTGCTTGCTGATGTTAAAAAGTTTGTTACTTCATGTCACAAATGCCAAATTTTTGAAGGCAAAAAGAAATTGTTACCTTTACCCTTAAAGCCTATTTTAACTCAAATACCATTTCAACAATGGGGTTTAGACTTCATTGGAGAAATTCACCCCCCATCCTCTGGCCAACATAAGTGGATTTTTATTGCCACTGATTACTTCACAAAGTGGATTGAAGATATTCCTACTAGACAAGCCACTGATGCAGTCATTATTTCCTTCATAGAAAATAACATTTTGTCAAGATTTGGATGCCCTCACAAGAAAATTACTGATCATGCAGTAGCATTTAAATCTAAAAATATGATTTCCTTTTGTCATAAATATCATATTACCCTAGGTCACTCTACTGCATATTACCCCAAGGGTAATGGCCTAGCTGAATCCTCAAACAAAAGTCTTGTAAATATCATAAAAAATTACTTGGAGACAACAAAAAGACTACTAAAAAGTCTATTGGCATTTCCCCTTACCAACTTGTATATGGAATTGATGCAATTTTTTCATCATCCTTAGGTGTTCAATTAATGAAAATCATTCAAGAATCACAAGTGGAAATAAATGATATACAAAGGAGAATTAATCAAACTATTCATCTACAACAAACAAGGGAAGAGGTCTATAAGAAATCCCTAGTCATTCAGGATAAAATCAAGAAATTTTTTGATAGAATAAGTAAAGAGGATGATTTTTACATTGGAGATCAAGTGTTAAAGTGGGATTCTAGAAGAGAAGACAAAGGCAAACATGGAAAGTTTGACTTTCTGTGGAAATGACCTTATGTAATTTATGGATATAGGGGTAATAATGCCTTTTTTTATCAAATATTTGGATGGAACAGATATACAAGAAGGACCAGTAAATGGTAGAATGCCCAAGCACTACTATTCATCTGAGCTAACCAATAGTTAGTCCCATTTACTTTTACATTATTGTAAATACCCATTGAAGTTTTTAGATTGGATTGGATATTTTCTTTACAAAGTTGAAGCCCGGAGAGAAGGCCCTAAGCTTTGTAGGGTAAAATGTCATAAATATGAGTTCTTTATGCAAAAAACAAAAGAAAATTACTGGATCATCATGGTCAAATTTGAAGGCTACTAGTCAACGGTGTTCTTGAAGTTTCATCAGGAAATGCTGTTAGGGTCCTATAAATATAGGATTCATAATTTTGAATTGACTTTTGATAGTATTGTAAAATATGTACATACCTTGCTTTCTGCAATTTGTTTCCCATATTTTGAAAAAATAAAAAAATAAAAGAAAAAGAAAAATAATAAAAAAATAAAAAAAGAGGGTAAAAAAGTCTTAAAAGAAGAAGATCAAAGGACTTAGAAAATATAGACCCCAGAAGAAAAAAGATGAAAATAAAACCTGAAAGTGAGCAAGTCCAAATGCCACTACTTTTACTTTTTTGCAAAATAAATACTTGTGGTAGAGTGTCAATAAATTCCATAATCCATGATAAGTTAAACTGTTTAATCTTAACTTGTCATGTTTTCAATTTTATGTTTTAGATAGTGAATAAAGATTTGTCAGAAAATTTAATTCTAACAAATCAGTAGATAGGTAGAGAATAATGAGGAGCTCAACAGTTTAATATGAGCCCTCAGATGAAATAAGGTAGATCTAGTTAGTTTATGCTTTAAAAGAATAAATATTTCAAGGTTGCAAGCCTAAATGCACCTGCCAAATGAAGAAAAAATGTTAGAATGAGACTGAGTAGGTAGAAATAAGTGGAGAAAGCATGTAATAAATGATTATCAGGAAAAATTACTAATTTCCCTTCCCTTAAAGGTATTTAGTGTTCTAAACTATCAGTCAAATAGGCTTAGAGCATTTCTCTGACTTTTGTTGGGACCGGACCCAAGGCTCGATGACTGGCTAGTTGAAAATATAAAATTCTTATGTTTAGTCCCCATTCATCATTATTTCATCTTTCATTCATACATTATAACTTATTTCATAAGTAAATACTCATTCTTACTTAATGAAAGATATAAACCCATCTAATTAACTTCCTTCATTTATAAACATACAAAAACCATCAAAAAATATTTTATACTAAGTATTAGTGAAATGATAAAAAGACAAGATTTGATTTACTTTTACACTTTACTTAGTCGGTTTATGTATTTTTGTGTGCCTTCCATTCCCCTTTTCATATTAACTTTTAACTTAGTTTATTAAATCCCTAAATAATCCCTTATCCTACTTATTTAAATCCTTATATCTAAATATCCCCAAAACCCACTATTATAAAGATTTTAGACCAAAGTTATTACCCACATGTCAAATAGAAAAGCCCAAATAAAATTCCCTTTGGTCTAAAACTAACACTAAATAAATATCCCGCTCCCTATGGTTATTAAACCATTCAAAAGTTTTAATACTATATAAATAAACTAAAATCTGCTCCAAAAGTGTTTTATTAAGACATATTGCGAATGTTTTAATAAAAACATATCACCCCTTCTCATCAACTTTTATTCAAAGTTTTGAATCAAATCAAATGTTTTTATAAGGTTCAAAAGGCTTTAACCCAACCATGCAAAGTCCGCACCTTTGCAATGCATGCATTAACCTCTCCTCCACATGTTTTATAACCCAAAGTTCTATCAAAATAGACTAAGGTTTATTTCAATAAACTAAACCCTGACCCATATATTATTTCTCCTATGTTATGTAAAGCCTCATGCTTTATATAACTAACCCATGATATATTCAAAACATGCTTTTACTCCATCCCGTATACATAACCCTGCTTTTGTATAATTAAAACCTTTGATCCAATTCATATTTTATAAAGGTTTTAAACCAAGTTTTTAACCGCCAGTGCTTATGTAAACCCCGATCCCACCATTTGTTTGCCGCACCTTCCAAGTCAAATCTCAACCCTTCGCACCTGATCTCAAGATCTAACGGCACAAATGTGATATCGCGCGCACAAAGTAATCGAATGACCAAATCCAAAATGCACGCGAAATGGGCAGTTTTGCTCATTTCTCTCTCCTTAACGTGTCGATTTCTTATTTGATTGTATTCATTTGGTTCTAAATCACTTACTTCCCAATTTGCATGCGATAACTGCACTTCGGTTTCGTTTCAAATTCTGAAAATTGCCTCCCGCCATTGATGAGACCTGCATTTAATGACAATTATCGTAATTGAATCATAAGTTTAAAAGCTTTGGTTAAGCTATTTTTGATGTTATCCGTGCATTTTCACTCTGATATAACTCTTCCTGACTGAGTTAAGCATTTTCAAGCCCTCATTGCCGATTTTATACCCAGAAAATCTGAATTAGACCAGAATTCCACCATTGAAGACCAATTAAGGAGCTATTTGCTGCTCTGGAAATCTGTTACAGTCCTAAAAATCAACTAAAAGTCTTAGAAACCCTTTCAAAAGCTGAATACCTGCAATTAAAGGTATTTTTCGATAGTTCAAGCCTGTATATTCAATTTTAAACCATATTTAATAGAACCAGGCCTTTCATTAAGAAATTCACGGATCCAAACTTCCTAAAAATACCAAAAAAGAGGCCAAACCCTGGCAAAATTTTTCTAGGAAACACTGTTTTCCATTTCAAGCCTTTTTCAAGCCAAATTCCTTGAATTTCACAGTCTAAAGATCAAATTTAAGGATTTAAATGGCTAAAACCTCTGAGTTACCTTGAAAACCCATTTTTTCAATTAAGCTGACTCAGAAAACCCTTGTTTTCTATTTTATGCCAGTTTTCACATCCTCAGATAAACTTAATTGAGCAAAAATCCGAAAAGAAGCCATCCTTAATCTAAATTGCTCACTGTCCTGTTTGTTAAAATTAAAAACTCCTGCAAACAGTCTAATCTTGCAGCAGTTACTCAAAATGACTAAGAAACAAAGCACAGGCAGACCTGTAGGATCCAAAACACCTAAATCTGAGGGATCCAAAGCCCCTAAGCTTACCCTAGTCATCACTGCCAAATCTGATGTAACAGTAAACCCCCTTCAAGCACCTGTAGTTGTTGCTAAAATAATTCCTTTGACTGATCTTGGTTATAAAATTGCAGACCCTGTTATTGAGTTTAATTTGCTAGATATACACAACTGGTGTTATGAAAAATATCTAGACAAAAATATCTAGACTAAGTATATAGTCCCATTGACTCATCCTAGTCAAGAACTCATCAGACTTTGTCAAAAATACCATGAACCAGATCAAAGGGCTATAGTAAATGCATAAAAAGAAATACTTTTTACCATTACAGCCTAGTCAATTAATCAAATGCTTCAATTACAACCTGATCCCCAAGCAGTCCCCTTGTCTATAGAGGCATTAACTTAGTTATACCTTGGCATAGATTTCCCTACAAGGTTCATGATCTTTCATAATTTTATGGCTTCTCATGTTGACATTCCAAAGATAAATCCTCCGTACTCCATAGCTAAATTTCCTGAAGGTTCTAAATAGATTATCTCTATGCTGTCTTTTATCCTTGGATATTTTACAGATGAGTATACTGATGAATCTATTCTTGGTTTCTTGTCCACTATGTTCCTGGTCAACCTCCAACAATCATATTTGACTATGCTGGCTTCATAGCAGATGCCATCCATTACCAGTTGACTAAATTACCCACAGAAGGAGTTTTTAGATATTCATCTTATCTTTTCCATTTGTTTTTATTCTATCAAGCAGGCAAATTTCCAGTTTCTTTGCAAAAGATGGATGTAGAGGGAAAACCTCTATCAATTATCTTTTGGACTTCTTTATTGAGAAAATAATCCAGTGATTCCACTTATTCAGAGTTTTCAAAACTATTTTTGCATCCAACAATGAGCATATTAAACAAATCAGAACAACCTATGATCAGTGAAGAAATGAAAAGAATATTACAACTTTCAAAGAAGAAAAAATTTGGAGATTGGTACCTCTATGAAAAACACACTGAATTAAGGATTTTGGGTCAAACTTATTACCCTACAAGTTGCCCAAACATGTGTGTATGAGAATTTTTGCACTTGAATATCTTAGACAAATTCTCAATGCAGATTCAATTAAATTTATGGCAACTAAAAAGAAGACTCAGTTTAAGTTAAAGAATCAAGTTGGGCCATTCATAATGAACCACAGAGATGTAGAAAAGGAAATAGCAAAGATATTATTAGAATTTAGATTTGATGAGAGTTTTCCATGGAATTATGATCCACAAGGGATCTCAAGCAAGCTAAGGGTGAAGTGTAAGTTAACACCCTTTATCCATGAGTCCAAGCCTAAAATAGAAAAGTTTGCAAATCAAATTGAATGGAGTGAAAACACCTTGGCAGAGGCAGCAAGCCAAATAGGAACATCACCAACTTTGGAAGTTGTAAAACAACCAGAAACATCAATAAAGAGAGTTAGAGAGGAACGAGGTTATACAACAAAGACAACAACTGAGACCAAATTCAAATAATCTATAACAAAAGGCTTAAACTCATTTCAGTTGATAACGAAAAAGTGACAATTGATGTTGATGAGACAGATGATCCAGTAACCAATGATGATATAGCCACAACCATAATCAATGAAACACTTATGGAAATAGAGAAAGAAACAACAGCCAATCAGAATGACACACAGTTGATTAAGAAGCAACACAACATGGAAGCCTCTTCCTCACAGCTAGCTGAGGAAAAGGATTTGGACATCAAGGAAAGGTATAAGCTAATTAAGCAGAAGAATGAGGAGACAAAGATAGAAATATATTCTTAATTCCTGAAGCAGAAGCTTGGAAATCAGAATAGGTTATTATCAGCATTTGACTATTCCAACAATAAAATGATGATGCCATTTTTACAGCCTACTACCTCAGCACCCAAAACAGTAGCAGACTATAAAAAGGTGGACCTTGAGGTAGACACAGAGAATATTTATGAGCTGGACCAGATTGAATTCCATAGGAAGACCTCTAAAATGTTGTATTCTACTGTGGCAACCAAAGAAATGAGTGCCAATAAACTTCAAAATACCATACTTAATATGCAAGATCAAATGAAGTTGGATAAAGAATCACTTTATGCTAAGGACCTAAGGATCAAAGCCTTAGAGGAACTAGTCTTACAAGTGGGATATGATCCCTCAAATATCCAAGCAACAGAACTATTAATCAAGAAAAAGAATGAGGACATAGCAGCTTTGAAGAAACAGCTCAAGCTTCCTTAAAGTGAGCATCCAAAAACAAAGGAAATCCTCCAGGATCAAAGTGAAAAAGAAGAGATGATGGAGCTCATACTTAAATTAATAGCACAAATCAAGGAGATGGAAACACAAATGTATAAACTTGTCTAAGAGAGAGAGACTATAAAAGAACTGGAAATTCCTACAATTCCTACAGTCATTACAATGATTACTACAACTGTACCTTCTACTTTAGGAGAGAAATTAGCACCAAAGGGCCCATTGGCAACTCTAGTGCCAGTGAATTCAACCACCATTTCAGCTACAGACTCTTCTACTACAAATGTACAACACATAGATGAAGCCAGCCAGATTGTTAAAGCCATGGAAGAGATGTCTTTAAAGACAGATGAGATAAATAGACTGAACAAGATAATTGAAAATCTTGAAAGGGAAAATAAGACAGCCCAGATCAATGTCAGAACTCATGAGCATAAAGCAATCAGATTGGGAGAGCAGCTCAAGAATTTACAAAAAGAATTGACTTTCACAGAGCAGATCTCATATATTAAAAATAATCTTTCGACTAACATAATTGAAGCTATTCATAATCAATGGCCTTCAATTCAGGTTATATATGAGAAAAAATAATTGCTATTGGCAGCCCAAACAGAGATACAAAAGAAAAAAGATGAGTTGACTGATAAGCCTGCACAGGCTTTAAAACTCATTACATTTTTAAACAACAAGAATAGTGAGGAACTCGAAGACAGGCAGATATCAGACAGGACAGAGACAATCTTGAAAATCAAGAAGGTTGTCACTAAAAAGAGCTTAATGAACAATCTTGAAGAAAAATGTGAAACAATGAACCTTGCCATAACTAGATTTATGGTAAAGTAAACAAATCTCAGACAAAAGGGCTTACTAGACATACATGTGTTCAATGAAAAGCTTATGCCACAGAAGGACTATGACAACAAGATTAGGGAGTTTGCTAAAGAGCAAGTAAACAAGCAGCTAGCACAAGGCACCCCTACAGGCAAAGTTTTACTTCAATATTTTGAGGATTTATTCTTTCTACAACATGAAATTAAGCATCTCTTTGTCATCAAGCCTACTTTTGCAAGATATACAGAGGCTGATGAAAATTTCAGGAAGCTGAAAAATGTCCAATTTCCAACAATAGAAGAGTGGAAAAATTTCACTGATTTGATGTAAAGATAAAAGGTAAAAATAGTGAAAAGTTACCTAGAGACAGACAGTCAAAAGGGAGATAAAATGAAAAGACAGTTTGCTGATTTTTACTGCTAAAAAGATAATTTACAATAGTAAAACAATAAAACTAATGGTCAAAGAGTATCGACGTTAAAGAGTATCATGTTAAAGAGCATCAACATGAAAGAGTATCAGTGATGGCAAGTCAAGTGCATAAAAATATCTAGCAGCCAGCAAGCAAGACACATAGGAAGTTAAAAGCTCCTTGTTAGCAAAACAGTTCTATTTATTTTGGATAAAAGAGGTCAGCTTGCTAGTTTGTTAAGTAGCTGTCCCTTTTATTATATAATGATATTTTCTTTTTTCTTAAAGATATTCCTAGAACTCTTCTAGGATATTTGTAATACTTTTTGTATAAATACTTCAATTTAAGAAGTATTCAGTGTGTAATAAAATTGCTGGATTTACTATAGACATTTTTGTTGAACATTGGAGGCTATTGTGTGTTTGAATTTGAAGTAGCAGACTGGACAAGTTGACTGGCATCATAATTCAGGATCCTTGTGATAAGATGATGAGTGAAATACTTCCTACTTGTCATTGTTTCCTTTCCTAAGTTTCATGCATTGATTTTATGTTTGTTCTATCTGAATGTGTAACTAGGAGTATTAATATAGGATTAGTCAAGTGCTCCCTGTCTTTAACTAGTTTCCATTTTAATGTTTGCTTCTGATTTCTGGTGCAAGGAACCCTGAATTTCTCCTTCTCCCGTTTGACCTCTGCCTTCTACTTCCATTTTCCGGATCAAAGGATCCTTAAGTGCCCTTTATCCCGATCATACCATCTCACAAAAAACCACTTTCCCAAATCCCTAAGGGTTATCTATCTTGCCCTGAATATATTTGAACCTTTTTGGCCTTAATTTCAAGTGGTGCTAGCTTGATTTAGACACCATAGCCCAATGGACAAGTAGATTTCTCTCTATCTTACCTCCAAGTGATTTTTCCCCACAAAAACCTTAAAACCAAAACCAAATTGTACTTTCATAACTAGCCTAATATTATAAATCAAAACAAAGTTAAACTTTAAAAGGAGAGCTCTCTCTGAACACTAGGAAGGCTAGATCCTAGAGTTTGAAGTAGGTTTGTGGTTACTTCTAGAGTTCTTTGACTTAAATCCAAAATTCCACAACTTAAGAATTTACTAGAGTGATAACAGATAGTGATAGATCTATTTATCCATTGGGAAAAAGGAGTCAAATTGTGAAACAGACATAATCAAGATCAAGGTCAAAAGACAAATATTTTGAGGACAAGATAGACAAGTCACTAAAGATCTTTGAAGGTTGATTGGTGAAGTGGTTTAATCGGGATAAAGAGGAGTTAAGAATTATTTGATTCAGATAAGGAAGGAGAAGACAGAGGTCATTCGAAAGAGGGAGCAATTAAGGGTTCCCTACTCTGGAAATTAGTAGAAAACATATAAATGATAAATAGTTCAAGGCATAGTGCTTTTAACAAATGCTGTAATAATATTCCTGATTTATCATTCAAATTTAGAACACATATATGGATGCATGTAAAACATAAGAGTATAAACAATGACAGTAGAAAGTACTTCACTTCAATGGCTCATCACATGAATCCTTAAATATGATGCTTTATGATTTTGATCCAGTATGCTACTTGAACTTGCTACAAAAAGCCTTCAGGTACAGAAATATTGACTATAGAAATATTTAGCAATTTATTCCAGAATAATACTTCAAAGTATGACATATTTATACAGAAATATTTACAAAATATCCTAGAAAAATCATAGGAATTTTCTATGGAAAATAAAATATCTATTACAAAAAGATAGTGACAGTTGCATAACAAATTTACAAGTTGTCCTACTTAATCAAATAAAATAGAAATGATGTTTAGATTTAGGTGTGGCTAGCTGTTGTATTGTATTCAACGCTGGCAAAAGATCTTTCAATCTGTTTTGAAACTTTATCTCCTCATCTGATACTCTTTTACTGATACACTTTAACCACTTATACTCTTTCATCTGCTGTGGAACTGTTTACTGCTGTAAAATTTTGATTTACTGTGTAAAAACAACATTTTGTTTTTTCATCTTCTTTTACTATAAAATTTTTACAGTAAATCAGTGAGCTGTTGCCAAAATTCCTCTTCTGGTAACTTGATCTTGGTAAGTTTTCTGAAATTCTCATCAGCCTCTGTGTGTCTAGCAAATGTAGGCTTGACTACAAAGAGATGTCTTATCTCATGCTACAAATAAAACAATTCTTCCACACTTTTGTGCAATACTTTTCCTGTAGATACTCCTTTCCATTCTGATTTACTAATATGCTCTTTAGCATGATCCCTGATCTTCTTGTTGTAATCTTCTTGTTGCATTAGTTTGACATTAAGGCCAAGGATATTTGGCAATCCTTTTTGTCTCAATATTTTAAATTTAACCATAAATCTTGTTATGGCTATATCCCTATTGTGATACTTATCTTCAAGTTGTTTCATCAAGTTTTTCTTTGTAATTACCTTTCTCACTTCAAGAATTGTTTCAGTTCTATCAGTTATCCCTATCTCATCCAATTCTTGTTTGTTTTTACTGTTGAGAAACTTGATTATTTCTAGGGTCTCTTCAGGCTTGGCACCTATTTCTTCCTTTGTCTTCACAATTTCTTCTTTGGCTACTTTAACCAAGTCTTTTTGTTCATAGATCACTTGAATGGATGGCCAAGTATCATTGATTGACTCAATGATCTTGGACCATAGTTGGTTTTTTATGTATGCCATTGGCTCCTTTAAGGTTAATTCTATTTCAACTTTCTTTAACTGCTCACTTAACCTTTTGGATTTCTATTCCTCTGTTTTAGCATTTATTTGAGCTAATTTCTTTGCGTCTTCAAGTTTCTTGACTTGTTCCTTCAATCTATTTATTTCAGTAGTCTGTATTGACATCTCCTCCAAGGCCTTTATATGTTTGGTGGCCTCATCTGTTTGTTGCACTGTTGAAGTAGATGACTCAGAAGCAGACGTAGTGGAAGAAGTAATTGGCATAGCTGTGGCCAATGGTACTTTTGGTGCTAACTCTTCTGCTAATGTTGACGGAACTGCTATTGTTACTACTTGAATCACTGTAGGAGGAACACCTTGAGTTTTAGCAACTTCATTCTCTTGGACAAGTTCGTCCAATTTTATCTCCATTTCCTTAATCTGTGTTGTCATTTGAAATATTAGATTCATCATATCATCTTTTTGGTTTGCCTCTTGCAAAATTTCTTTAGCTTGTGGATGTTCTGTTGGTGGAATTTTTAGTTTCTTTCTAAGTGCTGCAATATCAACATTCTTTTTCTTCACTAACTCTTCTGCAACTTTAATATTGGAAGGGTCATACCCTACTTCAATCACCAATTCTTCTAAAGACTTGATTCTAGTGTCTTTAGCATATGAGGATGCTTTATCAATCCTAATCTGATCTCTCAGGTTTATAACAGTGTTCTGAAGTTTTTGGGCACTCATTGCCTTTGTTGCCATAGTTGAATATAGCATCTCTGAAGTTTGTCTGTGAAATTCAATTTGATCTAATGGATGGATGCTCTCTATGTTGGGTATGTGTTATATTATTTCCACGATTAGCCCCACGCGCTGTATGTTGCGTCGGGCGTAGCTGGGGGGTCACGAGGGGCGAAGCAGTCCCCACCATTGGGGTCCGGGGCAGCGCCCCGGCCAAAATTTGTGTTTTGTGCGGACCCACTCATAGGCGGATCCGCCCATGGTTTTGTGCATGGTTTTGCACATGGTTTTGGGGTTCGATGGTTTTCGGCCCCTGGTATTTTTGTAGATCCGGTCAAGGGAACTACGGTTATGTTCTAATCCGGGGTTAATGGATTGGGGTTTATGTATGCTCCGGCATGTATATATATGTGTTGTAACACTAAAAGGAATATAATGAAAAATCAAGCTGGTCGTCCCGATTTGGGATCCGGGGGAAAATCTCTGTGTTTATCTGTTTTATGTTTTATGCTCTTGCTATTGTTTATTTTCTGTTATAAGAATCGTGTGTAGATATTTCTGTTCAGGGTTAAAACCTACATTTGGTATCAGAGTTGTTTCGGCTTCAAGGGGACGCCTTTTTTGTTGAGGGTTTTTTGCTCGGGCCTGTGGTAGACCCTGTTCAGTGGGAGATCTACGGGATCGATTCTTGCGGTGAAAGAAGATGGCGAGCGGCGGAAAGATAGAGATCGAGAAATTTAATGGTCAGAGTTTTGAGTTGTGGAAGCTCAAGATGGAGGATTTGCTGGTGGATAAAGATCGGTGGATCGCGGTAGATCCAGGTACTAAACCAACGACAATGTCAGATGAAGACTGGAAGAAACTGGATCGGAAGGCTAAGAGCACAATACGGTTGTGTGTCTCAGATTCAGTATTGTTGAATGTATCTGGGGAAGCTACGGCGAAGAATTTGTGGGAAAAACTTGGGACTTTGTACCAATCTAAGTCTCTGGTGAATAAGTTGTTCTTGCGGAAAAAGCTGTATAACCTGAGGATGAAGGATGGAGACTCGGTGACAGAGCATCTGAACGCCTTCAATACTGTGGTAAGTCAGTTGTCATCTGTTGATATTAAAATCTCAGATGAAGATAAGTGCATCAGTTTGTTGTGTTCTCTACCGGACTCGTGGGATAGTCTGGTTATTGCAATAGGTAGCAATACAACTACCTTGAATTTTGATGACATTGTCTCAGCCTTGCTGTCGGAGGAAATGAGACGGAGAAATATGGAGGGTCGGAATGGAGATGCCTTATCTGTACGAGGAAGGTCCCAGAACAGAAACAAGAATAAGGTTTCGAGTGGGAGATCCAAATCTAGAGGGAGATCTAAATCTCCTGGAAAGTTTGTAAAGGTGTGCTGGAAATGTGGAAAGGAAGGGCACTACAAAAAGGACTGCAGATCTAAAGCTCCTGAGAAAGGAAAGGGATCTGATGATGCTCCTTCTGCAGAGGAAAAAACCACCTCGGATGAAGGTGGGGATGTGTATTTGGCTTCTTCTTCAAATACACGTAGATCATGAGTCATGGTTGATTGACTCGGGTGCATTCACTTCCTCCCATAGGGAGTGGTTAGCAGTATGAGAAATATGATGGTGGTGATGTCTTCCCTGGGGATGATAGGAGGGCGAGGAATCATCGAACGTGGAAAGGTCAAGGTACATTTTGCAAGGTGGAAGGATTAGAACACTTCACAGTGTTAGTCATATTCTACGTGGCAGAAAACGATTTGCAGCAAAAATAGAGATGGATGATGCGAGGTGTAAAAACGATGTTCGAGAAAGATGCACACGCAAGATGGTTGGGGAGCAACGATATTAATGCGGGGAGTTCGGTGGAACTCTATCTGAGGCACAAGGTAGCAACATTATTGATGGAGTGTAGGCTACGTGGTTCTTTGAGAAGTGGGGCGGAAAACTAGCTATCTCTGGAGAAAAGACCATGCTATGGCATCAGGCTTGGACATATTGGAGAGAAGGGCCTTCGGATACGCACGAAATGGTATGGTAGAAGGTATGTCTAATTGGTTCTCCGGATTTCGATTTCTTTGAACATTGTGTATATGGGAAGCGAGAGATCGGGTGAGTTTTCCTTCGGGTGCTAAGAGGGCAAACAAGATATTAGAACTTGTGCACGGTGATGTGTTTGGACCTGTGTCAGTTCCATCACTAGGAAAAAGTACTGTGTACTATGTTTCATTCATAGATGACTTCTCAAGGAACACATGGATATATTTCTTGAGGAAGAAATCTGAAGTCTTTGACAAATTTAAAGAATTTAAGGCTGCGAGTGGAAAATCGGACGAGAGAAGAAGATAAAGGCAACGAGAGGACGAGATAATGGTGGGAGAGTTATGCGAGAAGGAATTTGAAGAGTTACTGTAAGAAGTGTGGTATAGCATGCATAGAAGACTACTCCATACACACCTCGGCAAAATGGAGTTGCGAAAGAATGAACGGAGACAACGATGGAAAAGGCAAGAAGCATGCTCGGTGGTGCCCAGGGTTTAGGACAAAGAATGCAGGCGGAGGCGATGGAGGCTGCATGCTATACGGGTTAGACAGATCACCTTCATCGGTGTTGGAGGATAAGACCCCACATGAGGTATGGGACTGGTAGAAAACCTTCTCTTTCACATCTAAGGGTATTTGGATGTGATGCATATGTACATGTTCCAAAGGAGAAAAGGACCAAGTTGGATAATAAATGTGAAAAGTGCATCTTTATTGGGTATAAGGATGGTTTAAAGGGTTACAAGCTTTGGAACCCGAGAAACAAAGGAAGGTTGTGTACAGCTAGAGACTGTGGTGTTTAGAGAGGTGAAAAATGTTGTTAAACATGAATTCCTACCAAAGGAACTTTGAGAAGATAGAGTTTGAGCTAAAGGAGGATGAATCGGACTCCACGATAGCCAGAAGACTCGAGGAAGATGAAGAGCCACAAACTCCGGCTTTGAGAAGATCGGTTTGGGAAAGAAGGCAACTAGAAAAGTATAGTCCATGCTGCTGCAATTCGGGTTTTGCCCTTAACTATAACTGATGATGAACCCCCAGAGAGCGTCGGGGAGCGGTAGATTCGAGAGGATAGAAAACTGCGGAAGGAGGCCATGGTTGATGAAATGGAATCTTTGCACAAAAACGATGCATGGGATGCGGGTGGAGTTGCGGTGGAAGGAAGCCCATTGGGATAAAATGGGTGTTTAAGAAGAAGATGAATGTAGAAGGCAAGGTGGAGAAATACAAAGCTCGGTTGGTAGCGAAAGGTTATTCCCGGAGTCGTTGGGAATTGATTTTGGTGATATTTTTCTCCTTTCTATTTGCCAAAGTTACTTCTATTCGATTACTTTTATCTCTATTCTTGCTTGCATTTGATTTTGAGATAGAACGAGATGGATGTGAAGACAACATTTCTTCACGAGGATCTAGAAGAGAGATCTACATGAAGCAACTTTGAAGGGCTTTATGGTGAAGGGTAAGAAAGAAGCTGAGTATGCGGAGTTGAAGAAGTCTCTGTATAGGGTTAAAACGAGTCACCAAGGATGTGGTATCGAGAGGGTGATACCTATATGTAGGGACTTGGCTTCACTAGAAGCAAGGAGGATCATTGTGTTTATTTTAAATTAATTGGTGACCATGTTATTTATTTGGTCTTGTATGTGGATGATATGTTGTTGATTGGAAATGACAAAGAAATTATCCAAGATTTGAAGACAAGCTATGTTCTCCAAATTCGACATGAAGGATGCGGGTGCTTTCAAATTATATTTTGGGCATGGAAATTAAGAGAGATCGGGCGAAAGAAGAGCTACGGTTAAATCGGAAGGAAGTATGTCGAGACTATATTGCAGAGGTTCAATATGCGGGATAGTAAACCGGTGAAGGTTCCTATTCTTGTAGGGTGTAAAGCTTTGTCTAGCGAGCAGTGTGTCCCAAGACACGAAGAAGAGGAGTATATGTCCCCGGGTGTTCCATATGCAAGTGCGGTGGGTAGCTTGATGTATGCGATGGTACGTACTAGACCCGGGACATTGCACATGCGGTGGGAGTATTGAGTAGGTTTATGTCAAACCCGGGGGAAGGAGCATTGGACGGCGGTGAAGCGGGTTTTCGGATATTTACGTGGCACTAGTGATTATGGCTTGTGCTACCGGGGGAAGACCAGGGATTGGAAAGAATGTTGGACATTCGTGGTTTTGTTGATGTAGGGTAAAGTCGGAGATACGGACCAAAGAAGATCTACAAGTGGGTATGTGTTTAGCCTATTTGGAGGCGCGATCGATTGGATGAGTAAAAGGCAGGTTTGTAGTGGCTCTTTCAACTACAGAGGCGGAATACATAGCGACCACTCATGCAAGCAAAGAGCGAGTTTGGTTGCAAAGAATTGTGTTAAAAGTATGGGGTTAGTACAACAAGCTATAAGGATAGACTGTGATAGCCAAAGTGCAATTTTCTTGGCTAAGAACCCTGCTTATCATTCAAAGACAAAGCACATTGATGTTCAATATCACTTTGTTAGAGAGATGGTTGAGGCTAAAAGGGTGTTGCTGGTAAAGGTGGACACTTTGAAGAATGTTGCAGATGCATTGACAAAGTCTGTGAGCACTCAGAAGTTCTCTTGGTGTAGAGAAACAATGGGTGTTGAAGAATTGGGCCAATAACTAAGCTCTCCTGTGGCCCCCTGTGGAAAGAAAACAACAAGTGGGAGAATGTTGGGTATGTGTTATCTTCTTTCCACGATTAGTCCCATGTTGCGCCGGGTGTCGGGGGCGTAGGCTGAGGGGGTCACGAGGGCGAAAGCGGTCCCCCTTAGATTGGGGGTACGGGGCGGCGCCACAGGCAAAATTTGTTTTTTGTGCGGACCCACTCATAGGCGGATCCGCCCATGGTTTTATGCATGGGTTTGCACATGGTTTTAGGGTATGATGGTTTTCGGCCCTGGTATTTTGTAGATCCAGTCAAGGGAACTACGGTTATGTTCTAATCCAGGGTTAATGGATTGGGGTTTATGTATGCTTCGGCATGTATATATATGTGTTGTAACACCAAAAGGAATATAATGAAAAATCAAGCTGGTCGTCCCGATTTGGGATCCAGGGGAAAATCTCTGTGTTTATCTGTTTTATGTTTTATGCTCTTGCTATTGTTTATTTTTTGTTATAAGAATCGTGTGTAGATATTTATGTTCAGGGTTAAAACCTACACTTCAAACAAAATATGGAACTTCAAAGTGGGATCTATAAATGTCAAGGAATCTCAAAGTGGGATCCTTCAAACAAAATATGGAACTTAAGTGGGAGCCTTGACAAAATATGGAACTTCAAAGTGGAATCCTTTAACATGTGAGACCAACAAACATTAATCACAAACACACACCAAAGGAATCAACAAAAAATAATCTTCAATTCAAGAAGATTAATTTCTTGAATTCTTGAATTTAATTTCTTGTTATAAGATCAATTTCTTGAAATGATTATAAAAAACTATGCTTAAATAAAACATATACAATAAAGTTAGGAAAAATGCTCATGAGATCCTACAAATTAGTAAATATACATCAATAAAACTTTCTTAATAAAATTAGGAAAGAAGTGTTCACAAGATTCTAAAAACTAATAACTAATTATCATAATAATTATTAATTATAAAAGCTATGTGTAAACAACAAAAAAATATTATGATTAATGTAATTGAAATTGAAAATAGAGAAAAAAATAATAAAACTAAAAAAATATTATGGAGAAAATATTTTTAAATTATTTTTTCTTATTTAAAAAATTTCATCTGAAAAAAAAAAAAAACCATAGAAAAGGACAAAAAATTTAAAATATGGAGAAAAAATTGCAATTCATGAAAATAGAAATAATAGAAAAAAGAAAAAACAAATCAAAGAGTTAAATAAAAGGAAATAAAAATAAAAACAAATAATTATGTTAAATACCTATTTAACGACTTTCCTAAATAGCTACGTGTACTATTATGCACCCTTGATTTGAATGTTAGACGATTCAAATAAACTCTACCTTAGGATTAAATACAGTTAGATAAAATACAATTATTAATAAGTTACAAAGAACTTCAAACCAAAACTCCAGAACTCCTCGCCTTCGTGAGACAGCTTCTTGATTTCTCTTCCAGCCGAACACATGAATGGTGGATGAAGCCACGAATTTGCACTACAGTAACATGCTCCACGCTCAGATTGATGTTGTTTATTCTGCGCTCTCGGCACTCGGTTACTCCTCCATGGAAATCAAGGTTTCCGAGACCAGATGGCCTTCCAAGGGCGACTCAGACGAAGTATTCAATTTTTAATCCTCTTTCCACTTTAATTTCCAATTTTTGAAGTTACTATTGTTTTCCCAAACGGGAAGGAGATGTAATAGGAAGGAGATGCATTATTACAGCTCGTTTTTCCTCTACATCTACCTCCAGGTCTTGGTTTCGAGTCTCTGATCCTTGTTTCTTCTATTCTTTTTAGGGATTTAAGGCAGAGAACCCGAACCCGAACCCTTGAATTGTTGCTTCTATTCTCAATCAACAAAAGATCGGGCCAATAACAGCCTACACGGTCATGTCATGAAAGCTTTACAGTATAATTGCAGATGGAATTGGTGAATTTGTCCCAATTCCTTTGAAACAGGGGGTGTTGTGCAGGCGTCGACCATATTCTAGGTTTCTATCCCTTGGCTCAGCAAAAAAAGGTAGCAATAAATGTATCTTTGAATCCACAAATATTGGTTGTACAGCTGGTTTGATTCTTTAAGAGCAAACAACATCAATTTTTCGGCCGGAAGCATGTGTTAGAAGGCTAAATTTAGCATCCTTATATATAGAAAATATTATTGAATAGTCTTAGTTTTTAGTTTCTTTGGTTGTGCAGTCAATCGGTGTTCCAAGCATGCAATAAGTTACGAAGAACTTCAAACCAGAACTCCTTGCCTTCGTGAGACAGCTTCTTGACTTCTCTTCCAGCCAAACACATAAATGGTGGATGAAGCCACGAATCTGCACTACATTAACATGCTCCACGCTCAGATTGATGTCGTTTATTAGCTCTTGTACCCGGTTACTCCTCCCATGGAAATCAAGGGTTAGAGGGCCACGGATGTTTTGTTGAAATTTGAAATGTAGGAGGACAGGTGGTTCCCTAAGGCTTTGATCTTTGGCCTAAGGAAAAGTGTCCAAAAGAATTTAATTTTTCTCTTAAAGTGACTTTATAAAGTTATAAAGTCAAATCTAATTTAAAAGTGACTTTAAGTGATAAAGTTACTAAAGTGACTTTATAAAGTTATAAAGTCAAATCTAATTTAAAAGTGACTTTAAGTGATAAAGTTACTAAAGTCTAATTTTAAAATGACTTTAATAAAGTCAATGTAAAATTAGAAAGGAAAAGTGACTTTGAAAATAAATGACTAAGTGGGTCTTTATTAAAGTGGGGTGAATTAAAAAATAGAAAGTGAGATTTAAATGAGCATTTAATCTTAGCCCTAGATCTCAATCTATTTCAGCCATTGGATTTAGGGATTCCCCAAAAGTCACTTAGGGTTAGGTTAAAGGAGGAAAAGGAGGAAAATATCATTCATTCTTTCATGAGCAGATTGAGAGAAGGAGAGCAAGAGAGCAAGGGAGATTTCTGGGCAGTGAGGAGAAGGAGGCAGCAGCTTGGCACACATTCCAAGGCAGCATTTCAGCAAGACCGTACAGCTGAGTTTGCACGCAGTAAGGCAGATTTTAGGCACGATTTTCGAGAAAAGGTGGCCGTACAGCAAGGCCGTACAACAGGTTTGCACAGAAATCGAGGAGTAGAATTTAAGGGAAGCTGTACAGCGAGTGGCTGTACATTGGCACGCATTTCGAGGCAGAAATTTGTACAGTCGTACAGCTGTTTTTCTGCACAGAAATCGAGAAAACCGTACAGCAAATTTTTGGGCAGCTTGCACGCTTTTCTAGGCAGGCCGTACAGCAGCATTTGAGGCTGAAATTTGGCACAAAAATCGAGGAGGACGTACAACATTTATTGCTGTTCTGTTTTTTTTGCTGTTTGCACATTTTCCGAGGCGGTGGTTAAGCACGGAAAACGAGATAAGTTGTAAAAGTCTGTTTGCTGATTTTTTGCTAAATATTTCTCACTGTAAAAAGCATTTTCCAGAAATAAGAAGGAGCTTTCGAACTGGTTTTCCCCAAGAGTTGTAGGGGGTTTTTCCAGGGTCATGTTGACCAAAAATATATGTGTCAAAATGTGTGAATGATTGTTTTATGTGTGCTGATATTTATTTCTGCATTTTCCAGCATTCTGTAATTTTTCCAAAATTTGTGTTTTCGGCAAAATTTATTTTCCAGCTTGTTAAATGTATGGATGTGGGAAAAGGCATTTAACTATTTTGGAGTAATAAGGTGAAACTGAAAACCGGGGTGGGAAAACAGAAATTTCTACATGGTATCGGAGCTTGAGTGCTGAAGTGCAGTTTGGGACAGCAAAGAGAAAAATACAGCTTGCTGATTTTTCACTCAGAAAATTCCAGCAAGCTGATTTTTTCACAAACATAATTTTTACCTTTACTACAGCAGTGCTATTTTTCAGTTTTAGGACAGCAGGATGTCTTTGGGACCGAGGGTGGAGGATAGGTTGGATGGGCATACCAATTACAGTGTTTGGAAGGAGAGAATGCAGAGTATCTTTGAGGAGGCGGAAGTCTGGGACATAATGGTGCATACCGCATAGAACCCTGTAAATGTGCCTACTGATGCTACTCAGTTGGCAGCATATAATAAAAAGAACAACAAGGGTAAGAGACTGATTCTAGAAGGAATCAAAGACCATTGCATTCCTCATGTGAGAGAAAAGAGAAATGCTCATGAGATGTGGACAGCATTTACCAACCTCTACCAGAGTACCAATGAGAACTAGAATGAGAACTAGAAAATGGTCCTGAAGGAGAAGCTGAAGAACATTAAGATGGGTAAGACTGATAGTGCAGCTGGATATCTCACAAAGATTACTAATGTGAGAGATGAGTTGGCAGCGATTGGAGAGGCCATTCCACCCACTGAGTTGGTGCGGATTGCGGTGAATGGCCTCCCCAGTTCATGGATGAACTTTGCTGATGGGGTTTGTGCACGTGAGACCCTTCCCACATGGGAGAGGTTTTGGGATGATTGCATTCAGACAGAGATCAGGAAAGGTCAGCTTGGGGCAGCCAAGCCGGTTGAGCAGGATGAGGATGTAGCACTGTTGGCAGGACGCAAGAAAGGCAAAGGGAAGAAGCAGGCTTCCACAAGCAATGGTGGGGGCAAAGGAAAAGGTAAAGGTAAACTAGATAACACACAGAAGGACTATTCCAAAGTGAAGTGTTGGAATTGTCAAAAGATGGGACACTATGCAGTTGTGTGTCCGGAGAAGAAGAAGAAGAAGGGGAAGAACCAGAGCATGGCAGCTTCAGCAGAGGTTGAGGACTTTGCAGATCGTTTTGACCGGGAGTTTGGGTTCATTGCGTGTGAGTCCTCTAGTGCGAGATTATCTGCCATAGAGGTTCAGAGGGAGCATGCTTTTCCCTCGATTAGCGGAGCATCTTCGGGTATCTGGTATGTGGACAGTGGGGCTTCACGTCACATGACAGGAGTCCGTGAGTACTTCTCAGAGCTTTCAGAGAGTGGCACTGATATAGAGATAGTACTCGGTGATGACAGAGTTGTTAGAGCAGTCGGTGTGGGAACATTGACATTTCAGAGGGAGTCTAAACCTCCCTTGAAAGTGTCAGATGTTCTTTATGTGCCAGGGATGAGGAAGAACCTCATATCCATCTCAGCTTTGGAGGATAGAGGATATGAGGTACTGTTCAGGGGAGGACAGGTGCTGATGTATCCTAGGGGCACTCCAGCTGATTCAGCTAGAGTGATAGGTGTACGCCATGCAAAGGTGTACAAGTTTGCATTTCAGCCCCTTTTGGCATTGAGCAGTAGTACCGACAGCAAAGCTAGCAGTTCTGAGCTGTGTGAGATTTGGCACCGCAGGATGGGGCATATGTATCATGGAGCCTTGAGGACTTTGCGAGAGATCACTACAGGTGTGCCAGATTTTAGTACTGATCACTTTGATACTTGCAGAGGATGTGCGATGGGCAAAGTTTTCCAAAATCCCCTTTTCCCGCCAGCGGTGACAGGAGAGCGACTTGGATACTTGATTGGATTCATTTCGATGTGAGCGGTCGGATGTCTCATGTTTCCTTGAGTGGATATGAGTAATATGTTTTATTCATTGATGATCACTCCGGGAGGACCTCGATTTATTTCTTGAAGACCAAGGCTCGAGGTCTTCGAGCGGTTATAGGAGTTCAAAGCTCTCTTGTGGAGACACGGACAATGTGCGGAAGATCAAGTCCCACGAGGTCGGACAATGGTGGAGAGTACACCCTTGGAGAGTTTGTTGACTATTGTGCGAGGAGGTAGGCATTAGGAGGGAGTTTCACTTGTTCCTTACAACCCCCTGCGTAACGGGGTTGCGAGTAGTGAAGAACGGATCCATCGGAGAGGGGGCCGCCAAAGCCATGTTGCATGATCGGGGGTTGCCATTGTTTTTGTGGGCGAGAGGCACTCGCAACACGACGGTTTATTTGCGAACGGGGAGTCCACATCGTGCCTTGGGGCACATGACTCGGAGGAGAGCTTTTCGGGAAGAAGCCTAATGATTGGTCATCTTCGTATCTTTTGGGTGTATCACATACTCCTACATACCCAAGGAGAAGAGGACCAGAGCTAGAGCCCCACCGCGAGAGAAGGAGGTATCTTTTGTGGGCTATAGTGAGACCTCAAAGGCCTTTCGGATTTCACATTCACACGCACAGAGGAAAGTTTTTGTCGGGTGGGATGTGAAGTTCGAGGGAGGGACGGGGCCTTTGGGAGGTCACGGGAGTTAGAGTATCTGGATCAGCTGCGACCCTCGGCGAGCGGTTGAGTCGGGTCACGGGGATCCGATTGGGCGAGAGATCGGGGAGGATCGCGGAGGTACATCTATGACGATGTCGAGGTCCGTCGGTGGGGCGATGGCTCGTGGGAGAGTCGAGAGGGGTGGTGCTACGGCGGGCGGCATGCGGGCCGGTCCCACGGAGAGCGATTTCACTGGGGAGTCCACGCGATGGACGAGCTTTCACATGGTACCTCAGCCTTCTGGCGGTGTTCGAAAGTGCGAGCGAGGAGGACAAATGGACGCGACGGTCGGGAGTTTAGGCTCTGAGTGTTGAGGAGGAGGAGTTTTATTCTCCGAGCAGAGAAGTGTGCTCGAGGTAAGAGGAAGCCCAAGTGGCTTCGGGGACACCTTGAGAGATGCCACACTGCAATTGCGAGCCTAAGAGGCTGACGGTCGAGAGAGCAAGACCACCCGAGAGGTTTTGTAGCTATATGGTGCAATGGCTACCGACGATCCTTGACTGCGAGCCTTCTAGCTATGAGGGAGGCAAATGAGGGCTAGCCGGTGTCACTGGAGAGAGGCCATGCGGGAGGAGTATTCTTCTATCATGAAGAATGATGTTTGGGAGGTGGTGCCGAGGCGTGAGGGCAAACTCCGTGGTTACTTCCGCGATGGCTTTACTAAGGTAAAGCATGTCGCGAATGGCGGCATTGAGAAATTCAAAGCGAGGTTTGTGGCTAGAGGGTTCTCCCGTGTAGGGAGTTGATTATGAGGAGACCTTTGCGCTCCCGGTGGCTCGATATACTTCGATCCGCTCCATTATATCGATAGCGACGCAGATGGGTTGGAAGATCCACCGGATGGATGTGAAGACCGCATTTCTCAATGGCTTCATATAGGAGGAGGTGTACATTGAGCGGCCACGGGGATTTGAGGTGCATGGGAAGGAGTCCCATGTGTGCGGTGAAGAAGGCCCTTTATGGATTGGAAGTAAGCTCCCGAGCTTGGTACTCAGGGATAGATACATACTTGCGAGAGAAGATGGGTTTTCAAAAAGAGTGAGCGCGCATCCGAACCTTTACTATATTGTGATAGGTGAGGAGCCTCTCATTCTAGTTACGTCATGTGGATGACTTGGTCATTACGAGGTGCAAAGAAACTCATAGAGCACCGCAAGAGAGATCTTGCGGCGGGAGTTTGAGATGAAGGACATCGGCTTCGATGCATTACTTTTTTGGGTTTGGAGGTGTGGCGAGGAGGAGGGGCATTTCTTCCCGGGGCGAGAGGGGAAGCTTATATTGTGGATATCCTTAGCAGATTCCACATGGAGGATTGTAAACCCATGTCGACGACCGATGATCACCAACTAGAAGAAGCTCCATGCTTCGGATTCCGAAGTTGGTGGATCCCACATTGTACGCAGCAGGCGGTGGTTCCTTGATGTATTTGGTCAACACTAGACCGGATATTTGTTTTGCAGATCCAACACGATGAGTCGGTTTATGTGTGAGCCTATGGAAGGTTCCTTTGGGTGGCCCGACAGAAACACATTTTGCGATACTTGCGAGGGACAGTGGATTATGGTCCTGGACTACGGGCGGGGGGGGATGGGAGTGAGATTGGCGAGTGTTACACCGATTTTTGATTGGGCGAGCTTGTGCTTCGCATAGGAAGAGCACTTCGGGGTGTTGTTTTGGGTTGGGTTCCTGTAGTAGTGTCATGAAAGCTATCGGTGAAAAGCGACGGTCGGTGGCATTGAGTTCGTGACCGAAGTAGTATATGGTAGCCGAGCCTAGCTAGTTGTGAGGCCATACGGCTTCGCAAGATGTTGTTTAGCTTATTTGGTCGACCATTGAGACCTTCGGTGATTTCATGTGATAATCGTAGTTGCATTAAACTCACGGAGAATCTAGTGTTTCATGACGAGGTCAAAGCATATCGGGATCAAATATCATTTCATCGAGAGACTATGTTTAGAAAGAAGGCTTCGTGAAGCTTGAGTATATTCCCAACGATGAGCGAGGTTGCGGATATTCTTACCAAAAGCTCCATTACCACGGGGCAAGCATGTCTACTCGAGAGACAAGATGGGTGTGGTGAGGAACACTTTCCTCGGTGAAGAGGGAGTAAGTTGAAATTTGAGTGAGCTCTTGGGAGGATAGGTGGTTCCCTAAGGCTTTGATCTTTGGCCTAGGGGAAAAGTGTCCAAAAAGAATTTAATTTTTCTCCTAAAGTGACTTTATAATTTTTATAAAAGTCAAATCTAATTTTAAAGTGACTTTAAGTGATAAAGTTACTTTAAAAGTGACTTTATAAAGTTATAAAGTCAAATCTAATATAAAGAAGTGACTTTAAGTGATAAAGTTACTAAAGTCTAATCTTAAAGTGACTTTAATAAAGTCAATGTAAAATTAGAAAGGAAAAGTGACTTTTGGAAAATAAATTACTAAGTGGGTCTTTATTAAAGTGGGGTGAATTAAAAAATAGAAAGTGAGATTTAAGTGAGCATTTAATCTCGAGCCCTAGATCTCAATCTATTTCAGCCATTGGATTTAGGGATTCACTCAAAAGTCACTTAGGGTTAGGTTAATCGGAGGAAAAGGAGGAAAAGATCATTCTTCATTCTTTCATGAGCAAGATTGAGAGAAGGAGAGCAAGAGAGCAAGGGAAATTTATGGGTAGTGAGGAGGAGGAGGCAACGACTTGGCACACATTCCAAGGCGACGATTTCAGCTAGACATTTTAGCAAGACTATCACAGTCGAGTTTGCACTGCGAGTAAGGCGCGATTATTAGGCACGATTTTCGAGAAAAGGTGGGCGACGTACGACAAGCCAGTACGGCGAGGTTTGCACAAAAATCGAGGAGCGAGAATTTAAGGGAGGCCATACAACAAGTGGTCGTACCCTTGGCACACATTTCTAGGTAGAAATTTGTGTAAACTGATACAGTACATGTTTTTCTACACATAAATTGAGAAAGGCATGCATGACAAATTTTTGGGCAAGCCTTGCACGCTTTTCTAGTGCGAGGTCGTACAACGAGCATTTGAGTCTGAAATTTGGCACGCAAATCGAGGAGGAGGTACATCATTTATTGCTGTTACTGTTTTTGTTGTTTGCACATTTTTCCGAGCAAAGGTGGTTAAGCACGGAAAATGAGATAAGTTGTAAAAGTCTGTTTGCTGGATTTTTTTGTCGAATATTTCTCTCATCAGTAAAAAGCATTTTCCGGAGAAATAGAGGGAGCTTTCGAATTGGTTTTCCCCAAGAGTTGTAGGGGGTTTTTCCGGGGTCATGTTGACCAAAAATATGTGTCAAAATGTGTGAATGAGCTGATTTTATGTGTGCTCGATATTTATTTCTGCATTTTCCAGCATTTTGTAATTTTTCCAGAATTTGTGTTTTCAAGCAAAATTTATTTTTCCGTACTTGTTAAATGTATGGATATGGGAAAGGGCATTTAACTATTTTGGAGTAATAAGGTGAAATGAAAACAGGGTGGGAAAAAAAGGAAATTTCTACATGGCCTTCTACAGGGCGACTCGGACGGAGTATTCAATTTTTAATCCTCTTTCACTCTAATTTCCAATTTTTGAAGTTACCTCTGTTTTCCCAAATCGAAAGGAGATGTAATAGGAAGGAGATGCATTATTATCAGTATGATTTTCCTCCACATCTACCTCTAGGTCGTGGTTTCGAGTCTACGATCCTTGTTTCTTCTATTCTTTTTAGGGCTTTAAGGCGGAAGAGAACACGAACCCATCCCCTTGAATTGTTGATTCTATTATAAATCAACAAAATATCGGGCCAATAAAAAAACGTACACGGTCATGTCGTGAAAGTTTTGACTGTGCTGTAATTGCGGATGGAATCGGTGAATTTGTCCCAATTCCTTTGAGCGGGGAGTATTGTGCGGGCGTTGGCCATATTCCGAGTTTCTATCCCTTGGCTCGTGAAAAGGGTAGCAATAGATGTATCTTTGAATCCACAAATATTGGTTGAACAATGGTTTGATTATTTAAGAAAGCAAACAACATCAATTTTTTCGGCCATGTAGAATCAAAAGCAATCCGAGTATACAAAAATTACTTACAAGTTTGCTGCGAGGGCATTCCTCTCAAAGAATTCCCTCGGTATCATCATAGTTCCATCCACGTACTCGTCCTTCGGAACCTTTCTTTGCAGTAAGCATTTGTACCAATTTTTCCATTCGAGGCGGGACTTGTGTGAGTAGATCGGTGAACTCTCTCTTGGCTTGGGCTCTAGGCATATTCCCGAGAGCATTCCTTGCTTTTTTGTTTTACCTTGAGAGCTGTGATCAATTGAAAGAGAGCCATCTTGTCCACTAGGACAAGGGGCCATCCAGAGGCTCCCTGGGCTTTATAAGCATACAAAAAAGCTTTAACTTCTTCGTGCGGGAATTTTAAGGATGCTGTAAGGACCTTTGGCCGTGAAAGAGCATGGCTCTTTCCCGTTCTTCTTCCACCAGTTTTTTTACGTTTTTTTGGCGACGTACAGAATCCCTCGATCTTGATAATTCTCCTCTTTCTTTTCACCCATTTTCCCTAAAACTTATATAATATCAAATCACGGAGTTGAGAGATCGCATATGTCTCATTTAATGGCTTATTTTTCGGGAAATTTAAATTTAATGGCTTATCTATTTATAAGAGTTTTTTTATCGGTTATCATTTCTTTATTTTTGTTTTTGGTTTTCTATGGATGTGTACTAGAGGGAATATCCAATAATAATAATGTAATTCTCTTGTTTATTGGGATAATTATATTATAGGATTGATAAAAAATTTAAAATTTATTTATTTTGCGATAAAATATAATTTTTTTAAATATATATTTTTAGTTTAACTTTGTTTGTAATAGATAAATAATACTTTTTTATTGAATATTTTTTGGATTAATTTTATTAATTCTGTTGTATATAATTTAATATTATATTACATGGATTTTTTTACAAAATATTTTGATTTTTTTATATAATAATTTTCATTATAGTCAAGTACAAAAAAATACTTGGTATCAACTATTTGTCATTATTTCAGCTATAAGTTGGTCAATTAATTATAGGAGTAGAGTAATATGTTTTTGTTTTGGAATAATTGGTCAATGAATTATAGGAGTAGAACAATACTTTTGTTTGTTTTCTAATAATTAGTTGTATGTTTGTGCTTATAGGTATATTTATTTGGGAATATAATTTTTATAGTTATAAATCAATTATTAATATTAAGTGAAGAGTAGGATTTAATATTTAAATATTTCATGATATTTTTAGTAATATATATCAATTAAAAGTTGATATTTATTTTTTAAAGTAATTATGTATTTTTTATTTTCATAATTAAAAAAAATATTATGTAGAAGTGATTTATGGTTTTTTAGGCATGTGGTATTAATAATCCATAGAATTAGCTTATGGTATTGTAATAAAACTTATTTATATCATTAGATCTCCATCATAAATTAGGGTAACTCTAATCTTGTTTCATGTTTTTGAGATTTTACTCCATTAAAGGAATGTTGGCTGAAATTTCTAATCAAAATAGTTGAAATTGGGTTATATTATTTAAATGAATATATTGTTGGTCCGAATTGAGTTTGAATTTGTATTATATGAATCTAATTTTAGTCCAAAATGAGTTTGTATTATATGAAGGTAACATTTTGATTGTGGTTTTTTCAATGTTAGATTTTTGTTAAATTTATTTATTTATTTATTGTTAAGTTAATTCTACTATTATATTTTTATCTACAATATACATATAGGTAAACAATTTTTTTGATCAAATTTATGGGATATTTGGAAATTTTCAATCAAGATACACATTAATATAGCTATATCACTAAGCAACATCCAAAAATGAGTATACATTTTTATCAATAATTTCTAAGTAGATGTTAGAGATTTAATTTTTCAATATTCTAAAATATTATTAATAGTAGTTATAATTCAAAGTTTAATATTTCGTACTTATGCCCTTTTTACACTATTATTTATTTAATAATAATACTAATAATAATAATTTCCCAATAAACAAGTGTCAAATTTATGAAATATTTGGAAATTTTCAATCAAGATACACATTGATATAGCTATATCACTAAGCAACATCCAAAAATAGATAGGTCTATTTTATCAATAATTTTTAAAGTAGATGTTAGAGATTCAATTTTCAATGTTCTAAAATATTATTAATATTTGTTATAATTCAAAGTTTAATATTTATCTTCAAAGTACTTATGCCCTTTTTACACTATTATTTATTTAATAATAATACTACTAATAATAATTTCCCAATAAACAAGTGTCATGTAGTATCCCTCTTTCAAAATAACTCCCCTCAATTGCCATTTGAAATTATTTTTTTTAAAAATAAAATAATTCATATTTATAAGTTAAATATTCAATTAAATCCCCATAACATATCACATATATTGTCCTCTATGCTACTAACTAGGTTATACAATTTCTTTATCGAACAATTCTCCAAACCTATAATTTTTTAAAATAAAATAATTAATATTTATAAGTTAATTTTTCAATTAAATCAAACGTTATCATATTTTTCCTCTATACTACTCTTACCTATATTAATGATGTGCAATTGCTAATTAGTAATTAATAGAAATGGAAGTTACTAAAAAAACTAGAATAAGATCTTAAACAATCGACCTACAAATAAATAAATTTAAATAATAATAATAAATAACATGAATTATCAATGTTAAACTATGGATAAGTGACATAAATTTTTGGTCCAAGACAAATTAATAATCAATTAAAAACAAAATTGAATATATAACACCATACCTACAACTATACTAACTCTAACTTAAATAAATCTAAATTAAAGTAATAATTATTATTATTTTTCAATCTAATCAATCTAGCTTTAAATCTAATCTAATTGAAGATAAATAACACCTATTCTAAATAAGATAAAAATCTGACCAAAAAAATCAAAATTAAATTCAATAATACCTATTCTAAGTATGATAAAAATCTGACCCAAAAAAATCAAAATTAAAATTCAATAATACCTATTCTAAGTATGATAAAAATATGACTTATCAAAATTAAAATTCAATAATACCTATTCTAAGTAAGATAAAAAAATTGAAAAAAAAAGAAAGAAAGAGTAAAATTAAAATTCAATAATACCTATTCTATTTAAGATAAAAAATGGACTCTAAAAAAAATTTAAATTAAAATTCAAACCTAACCAGCTAAATCTAATATAAATCAAATTACTTATATTAAATCAAAGAGTTAAATTTAACTAAATTAAAATAACTCTAACTTGAATAAATATAGGTTAAAGTTTTTAAAATTATTCTTTAAAAGAAATTTAAAAATTAAAATTCTAACTAGGAATTTTCAAGTTAGATATAATCTAAACATTTTGTACATAACCTAAACTGAATAAAATTTGAAAATTTACAGCAAATAAATAAAATTTAGTTGTGTACCTGATTAATGAATGAATGTTGTGCTAATGATCTCTTTCTTTGCAGTTATTTACTCCCAGGCAGGACTCATGAATCTCTCCCACTAAAGGTATGGGAAAAAAGTTAGAATACCTAAACCCAAAATGGTTGTCGTAATGATGAATTATCTTTTTTCACTGATTCACTTTAAATATGATATCATGAATCTAGGGATAAGAAAAATAAAAAAACTCAAAGAAAAAATATAAGAGGTGAGGAAGAATGCTAGGCCTTAACCCATCCGTTATAATTTCATGTTCATGGGCAAATAAAATACCATGGGAGAATATGAATGGTAATCAAACTTTTGATATGGTTAATATGAAATAACAATAAAATATTCACATTTGGGTAGAGAGTAATTTAAAAAATAAAGAAGTTAAACTAATTTTGAAATTTCTAGAAAAAATAGAATTAATTGTTTTTTCATTTGACTAACTAATTCATTTACATCAAAGTCGGCCACCACCTCTCCCCCTTTTTGTTGTTGCACTACATGTGTGTTAGAAAACTTAATACATAACAAATAATGCTCCAAATAAATATAATGCTGCGGAATAAATTCCGATGTAGACCATCGAACATCATGTAGGTAGGTCTTCACGTTGGTTGATAAGATGGAAAATGCCTAGTTCAAAACAACCAACAACACGTCCATCTTCAACAAGTGATTAGACACTAACCTAAATAATATAAATTAATCACGAAACTTAGTCAATGTTACCAATTTACTTAAGAACCTAACCAAGTGGACAATCTTGCCTTTGTTACACATGCATTTGGGTGAAAACACAAAATATTTCTGCGTCTTCAAAGTTCAAGTAGGTGGATGGTAATATGACGGGAATAACATATAACATATGTATTAATTTCCAAAATCATAAAGTGTATTGAGAGTTTATTTTTGATTCAACTTACGGATCAAAATGTGGCTAGGAACTTTATTTATTGGCAAAGCCTTGTGAGAAGGGAGCTCTTGCTAGTTCCACTTACTCTCACTTCCTAAGTGGTTTCTTTTCTTGAGTTTATTTTTCATTCTTGGAAAACATTCAAGAGGTTATTTTCTAGAAGCCTCCTACAAAACTAAAAAAAATCTAGAAATTTTCCACGAAGATCTACGTGGACCCATGCAAACTCGGTCCATTAGTTGAAGCTTTTTATTTTCTAACATTTATTCATGACTTTAGCAAGAAAGTTTGGGTCTATTTCCTCAAAAAACTAATCGGAGACATGCACAATGTTCAAAGAGTTTAACGTTGTAGCATTTTTTTTGACTCGGATCGGATGGAGGAGGAGAATACGATTTAAAGGAGTTCACAATATTTTGTAAGAGCTGAGTATTAAAAAGTAGTTCACAACTAAATATACTCCACACTAGAATAGAGTGGTTGAATGAAATAATCACCATTAAGAACACGACAAGGGTATGCCTAATGTTAGAAATTTGCTCCATTTTTTTGGCGAGAGGAAAAAAACTAATCGGAGTAGGATGATGGACCAATAATTGATTCAACATTGTATATGAGGCTTGCAAACAACATCATTTACCTTACTACAAGTAGACCTAATATCATGTATGCAATTAGTTTTTATTTCTAGATATATGGAGTCTCCCTAGGACACTAATTGAAAATTTGGAAAAATAATTCGGGTATATTCTTGGAACAATTAACTATGGATTGTGGTACACAAGTTCTAATGAAAACATTCTTACAAGATACATAAACGATTATTTTATTGGTAGTATTGATGATAGAAAAACACCTCAAGACAAGCTTTTCATTTGGGCATGAATTTTATCATATGGGATTCCAAGAAAAGAACCCATTATCTCAATATCTTCTTTGGAAGTAGAATGTGTAGTAGCGACTACAACATCATGCCTTGCAATATGGCTACTAAAATTCATGAAATATCTTGCACAAATGAAGGAGGCAATTTCTATATATTGTGACAACAACTCAACAATTGCATTGTCAAAGAACCACGTGTTTCACAAGAAAATAAAGCTTGCTTGAAAACTACGCTATCACCTCATTTGTGAGTTTGTCGGCAAGAGTGACATATCTCTTAAATTTTGTGTAACATACATCAATTCTAAACCATAATTTACATTGTATAAGCGACATCTCTAAATACCCTTACATATTTTTCATTGTTATATTAACATAATACCAACTATCATATACACGTCTTACAAGTTTGTACAATATTCAAATTGACATATTATAACTACGGATTACATGCGGCCACAACAATCGACTTTGATATATTTTATGCAATCATGATTACACTTTACTATGGTTGATATTAAGTTTTCATCCTTTCGGAAAAATATCATGTCAAAATTTATAGTCGACCTTGATCAACCTATTTGTACACGTACATAACACGATCAACAAGTACATGTTGCATAAATTTCCGCATGGTAAAATTTGGAAGAGATAATGGCTATTAATTTTACGGTTGTTGGGTTTTTTTATTATCTCCACATCTTTGTCGAATTTCGATTGTGGATAGGTGATGATACCTGCGCCCTTGATACGGCTCCTCTTGAGATCCAACGGTAGTAGAGTGCTAGGGTTACGAATGACCTTTCCACTCATAATGATCTCATTGTGTTTTTTACTCATTTCATCCGTCGCTCCTCTCAATTGCTCTCAGCCTCTACGACAACCCTTCGGGGTTCTTGTGATAGGGTTTACGTATCATCAACGGATACCAAGTGAGCTGTTGGGATTTCTCACCACATTGCTTACGTCATTATAGTTTTCTTGCGCAAGTGTTTCTTGTGATTTGTTTCTCGTTCCATATATCTTAACGAGTTTTAAGTTTCCGAGTTTTTACTGAAGTTTGAAGTGTTATGGAATTTCAATCTTGTTCGCATGATATATTCAGCGCTTGTCTTCCATACGAGGCCATTGTATTGAATCCGGGTTTCGGGGTATGGAACTCCATGCTACCCGCGTGGAAATCCATCGAATCCAAGGTAGGAAACCACTGATTACATTGTTGCTTTCTTAGCACTTATTTCTATAATTTGTTAGGATCTCTACAAGGTTACTTATTAAGAATTCAATGTTAACCTTGCAGGTAGTTCTTCCTTTGTTCTTACGTAGCAACTCTTGTTAAGGTAAGTCTGTACCAATTTATCATTATCGTTCCTTTCTTTACCTCTCCGAGGTTTGAGATTTGGGTGTTTGCTAATCTCTTCTTAATTCCATTTTGCGGTATGCTTGCTAATGGTTTGTAATATGATTCACTATAGAGTTAGGTAATCCTTTAACGTATTCCGGCCTTTAAAGGGTACTTCTTGTCGTGAATACTTTTGGTCACGAGAAAATGTCGGGCTTAGTAAAGGGAGGGGATTTAAGCATCTTACTTTAGAGTCTTACGCGGTTATATAGATTCAATCATAAAATATTTCCTCATGAACAATACCATAAATGGGCATGTCGGGGTTATTTTCATGTAATAGTTATGTAACGGTATTAATTTCTTGGTCCGTAAGCAATGTTACAATTAGACATGTTGAACTAAGTTTCGACCCTTATTAGTGTTTTCTTTCGATGTATTTGATGGTATATTTTTCGAGTTCCCTTTTCGGAATATTTCATTTCTGCGGATATTTATGGACATTTCTTATTTAAAGCTGTTCATTCTGCTTCACATTTGAATATGTATATATTTTTATATCATTAGGATTCCTATTTTTGCATACTACGGTTATCTTGATGGTATAGATTTGTCACGAAAATTCTTCTACTACAGGCGGAAGTTGTTTTATTCTGTAAAGATTTAAATTTATGTATTACCATATTCTTTTACTAAGGTTTCGAGGTTTGAATCTGCTGTCTTGATTTCGAGATTTGATTTAACATTTGAATATCTATAATACAAAGAGACTGTTATGATATTTCTGAAGTAATGTTCATTTCCATCTATTGGTAATAACTCTATATCTTACTACCGGTAAAAATATATCGGTTAGCGGTAACCTTATATTCGAATATATTTTAAGGAAGAACCTCTTCTTTCATTTTTTTCTAAATTCTAGAGTTAGGAATTACGGTATGAATTATAATTCCCGTATAAGGTTTTGAATCTGTTTTTATTTTTCTTCCATTCGGTCAACGAGAGGCTACTATTTTTAAGTTTTTTGAATTCATTTCCATCACTTTATCGATTCTGTTTTCTAAATGATTATTGCATGAATTCTTTCTCTTAATTGCTTTTATATTCAACAATCATCTACAAATTATTTTCCTTTTTAAACTAGATATGAAATGGGTGGATCATTATGTTCATGTTGTATGCGCGAGGAGAGCCAGCCAACTCGGAGCCTTCTTCTTGAGACGCGAGAGTTGGGGTTTTTTGGCGAGGAAACGGGAGGCTAAAACGGACAAGACCTAGGTTCGGGGGTTGAGACCAACAAAAGAATCCATTGTGTCTAGAACCACGCGGCATTATCACCACATAAGACGAAGTCTCACGAGGCATGCCACGACCACATGCGAGAAGGGGAATAGTTCGATAGCCGGGGGAAAGGGTCCACATCTCATGATTATCATTGAGTTGATTGCATAAACATAGGCATATACACAAGAACATTCATAGAGCGAGAAAGTATTAAGCAAATAAAATTTTAAATCACCATAACCATCATGCATGCATATGAATTACACAATAGGACAACAACCTGCAATTGTATTGATATCTTCATCTACATCCATAGTTACATAGCTTTCGCAGAGGCTTCTGATGCGATACGAGATGCCTTACATAACAAAAAGGTAAATGAGAGAACCTAGGAACTACGAGAGATATTACGTAAGATCTCCCTTGATTGCTGCGCATTCCTTCTCTGTGCACATATCTTCTTTCGTGGTGTTGCTATTTATTCACCCACTATCGCAAGCTGTTAGTTCCTCTTTGTGTTCTTCTTCGAAATTTGCTTTCGGCTTCTCTTGTTGTACGCGTGTTCCGCTTTTTGTCTTCTTGTATATCCTCATGCATCTGCTTTTTCGGCTATCTCTTGTACACGCCACCTCGATAGCTCCGCGACTTGCTATAGTTGCAACATAGTCTGATTTCCATGTGTCATCATGCGCAACCCAAAAAGCTCTCCTGTTTTCAAAATTTAAAATATTCAAAATGGGTTTCCAAAACAAGGGCTGACGAGGCCTGAGCCATGATTTCTTGACTCGTCCACCGTTCAATCACAAATAACAGTCTCTATCTCCATTTCCCCGCTTGATCCGGTGCCTTGTTCGCCTGTGTGCCTTCATCTTGTTCTGTTCTGCGCTGTGCTCCATCGGCTTGTTACGGGTTCTCGTTGTGTGCCTTCGGGCGATTGTTCAAACAAGGGCCCCAACTTCGGGACTACGCGGAACGCTGTGGCTGAGCTCGGTGAAGGCCGACATAGCCCTCTTTGCCACCTGTGCATTAGTGAATCCGTTTCTTCGGCGATCTTGGTGACGGCGGCCTCCTCTATGTGCGCGCGCGACCCAAACTCTTGTGTTAAGTTGGTTTCGGCCTCGGCGGTTAGGCTGCCTTGCATTGATGCGACTTGGATTGAATGGGTGGGCGGAGTTCTGAATTACCCATTTGTATGCTTGAGTTGGCCTTGGTTTTCTAAATATGAACTTCGAGCTCGTACGCTTGGGCATATAATTGGTCCAACCTCATGGGGTCGTGATGCTTAAGATTTCCCTTGAAATGCAACGCAACTACGCGGAAAAGGGTTGCGTTTTGTTGTAAGGGCTAGTGAACACTCTGCGGACCTTTCGGGGGGTCGTGAGCCTCGCGCGCGGGAAGTAGAGTTAAGGGTCGCTGCACATTTGAGCGGCACAGCCTGTGCGGCTTGTGCGGAATATACAATCTCGGGGTCGGGTAGCGGCGGGTGCGGCCTGTGGCCCCATGAAGCTCTTGGTTCTCCCACTGTGTAGGACGTTGTACGTGATGGGAGGTGGAGGCACATGCGACGAGGCCGGTCTTCGTGACATCGGGAGGCAGGCGGGGGTAGTGATCCACGACATGTAGCCATGGTTCGGAAAACACACGGGTGACGTTTGTAGTTGTCCTTCCGAGTTTGCTCTGTCGTTCGAAGGTGAGGTTCTTGTTGTTCGATGGCGCGATGCCAATTTCTTCTTCTTCGCTCGTCGCACCACTCTTTGAGCTCACGAATGAAGCCTTTCGGCTTATTTGGGCCGCCCTTTAGCAGATAAACAAGTACAGCGGGGGCGTACCCCGAGGTCTCGAAGGGGTTGGCGGGCCACCTGAGCGTCTGTTGCGGCATCCTTTCTGGGGGTTGCCCACGCGGCAACGGATCGATTAGAATTCTCGGGGAGGGGATGGTGGCATGGCCCTGCGGGTGCGGCCCAGGTATGTATTCGGATCCGACCATTATGTGAGTCTGTGTGGGCCGGTTGTGGAGGGACGATTGGCTCGGGGGCCGGCGCCCTCGAGCGGAGTGAGACACAATGTGTGTGTACGATTTGTGTGAATATATCGGTAAGAGAAAGGTGGGGATCTCCCGCTAGGTCGACCGAGTGGTACTACGGCGGCGATTACTAGAGTCAACCCGGCCTCGCGGTCCCCCCACGAGGTTCTTTGGATAACGGGGGTCGAATACGGTAGCGGATGAATTAGATGGGGTGGATGATGTGGTTAGGCGGATGAACGGTGGGTGGAGGGAGGTGGGAAGGCGAATATTGATGAACTCGGAGGGTCAATGAGGGTTCTTCTTGAACCGGCACCCACAGGGCCGTTAGCGATGGTGGATCATCGGCGGTGGTCCATCCTTGGTTGCTTCGGTGGTGCGGGCCCTCTTGGCTCGAGGGCGTACGGTTGATCACCTTGGGCGCTTTTCTTTCACATCGGGCGGGGCGATCGGGTTTGCGGGGTAAAGAGGACGGTGAGGATGGGGGAGGTGTGAGGAGTTGTAGGGGGGTGCGAGGTGGAACGAGAAAGCGGGAACTTGGAAAATAAAGGGAAAGGGGCGGCACGGCTGGAAATGACTTGAGTCCCCACGAGCCCAAAATTGCGTACTGCGTGTTCAAGTGGCGGACGATGGGAGCCGGCGGCTCGGGGTTCCGTTGGTGTCGCCTTCGCATCGGTGCGGCGAGGGTTGTTGCTGCGGCAACATGCGCTCAAAGTTGGCCACAGGCACCCCGCCGGTTCCACATCGCAACCGGCCATGAGCGGACTTCCACGGTGGAATGCGACATCCTCAAGCTGAAACTTCGGTGGTTTCATGCAAAATTGTCCCCGGCACGCAAGCGGGTTGGAGGTAGGTATACCTGTCATTGACCCCAAACCACACTTGCTCGCTATACTCATCTGACGAGTTCACAGGCACCGTTGTTAGGCTGGCCACCACGTCCATCATTAGGCTGTACCAAGGCCCCGAACGCCTCTTGCATTCACTGGTGTTTAGTGCTAGGATCGGCCCGACACCTTCCACGGAGCAAACTTCGGTGCTAAAGGTACGGCCCTACGGAATGTCCACGGGGAAGCTGGATGAGGGGAGTGTGCCATTTCCACATGGCAAAAGAAACGATCCAAATATCCATAAATAAAACTAGTAGCGCACTTATAGTTCTCCCTGCATATGGCCGTCGAACGAGTTCCTTTAACAAGAAGGAGCACCAATTCAACTTGGTGCCCTGGACATAGTGCTACTGCCAATGGAGATAGTGTCCAGTGCATTCGCCTTTGGTGTAGTGCCTCATTGTCTTACAACGGAAATGAGGTAGCGAGGGCGAATCAATCTCGGGCTTATTGATGAGGTCTATCTTGGCTCCTTTCCCCCTCGGCGGGTGCCTGTTGACATAAAGGTCGGCGTCTCCGGAACTTTAGTGCGCGCTTGGAGGAGGTCGATGGAGGTAGTCGAACGTACGCAGTCTGCCGAAAGCCACAGCGAGACGATGAATATCCTCAACGTGAATGGGAATTTCCTTGTTTAATAGGGGACCCATTCTGGATGCGAGTGAGGAGGAAGCGTGTACCTTTGCGGGCTGGTCTTGTGGTCCCCGAAGATCGGAAGATTTCTTAAGTTCATCAAGACGATTCTTTGAAGGCCCTTGAACTACGGTAACACTCGAGTACAGTGAGTTTCCGAGGTGGGGTGTAGTAGTGCTCCATATACATCGCGATGGAGGGATGGGAATTCGGAAGCATACGAAAGGTTGGCATCGATCGGGGTTGCATTATCATACTTCCCGGAACGGGGACTCGGTCTTGTGGATTCGCTGTCGAGCTGCAGTTCGATGACGGTAGGATGGTCTTCGACATATTTTCTCGGCGGCTGATAGACTGTAAAATTCCCTGTGGTCTCCTCTCTTGGTTCTGTTCATTTTGGAGACTGGTGCACTGCGGTGTTGCTACAATTTCTAATTCGAACTTAGTCGAACATTCTCGTGCTTTTGGTTTTCATGCAAGTTATGTCATCACCTGGCATGAGTGGAGTTGATGAGACCCCCTATTGGGTTAATTCATGGCATTATTTTCTGCAATCGTGCGATTAATCGCATGCCAATGGGTGTTACGACGATTCTTTGTGACGGCATGGGGAAATGGGCGGACGCGACGAGTGGAGTAGCTGCGAATGATGGCAAAATGATTATGGCAAGGTTACTTCCAATTATGGTAATTTATGATTCAAATCTAGACGATCCTATGGAGTGACACAATGCGGCGAAGCCAAAGCCTGGATTCGGCACTGTACGTTTGTGAATCCTACGGGGATGACACGGCGGATGCGCCCTCCACGGCCATAGTCGGTTGCGGTGCGGTCTGCCAACAAAAGCGATTATTGACGAGTTAATGCGGGAACGAAAAACACTACCTATGCTCATCACCGCGGGAGAGTTATTCGACTGTTCCTCTATGAGTGCTCTCGGGTGCGAGAGTTATTGATGAATGTTGGAATAAAATTAATCCTGGTAGGGTTTCAGACATGCGGCAGGTTCACCATCCCGTTAAAACGATGCGAGTCCGGTCGAGCCAATCGAATGGTGCCGGACTCTCTAATCTCGTGATAAAGTAAGGTCTTTAGCTAGTGCATTTATGACTTCACAAACACGGAAACTTGTTTGTCCTTATAAGGACCTTTAGCCAACCTAGAATGTATTGTTCTTGATGTGGCGGTTGTGCTGTTTCTTCTGTCCTTCGAACCTTACGGTGAAGTCGGCCGAGGGCAAGGACTCGACTAGTTCACGTAGCTCGTGGAGGCGTTCACGAAGGCGACTCCTCTTTCGAAAAACTTGAGGATGTGGCAATTAAAACACTTGCTTGGTACGGTGAACTCGGCGAGAACAATAGCTTCCGGCCATACACCAATTTCGGAAAGGGTGTCGGGTTTGGTTAAACGCTTCACGCCGTAGTCCGGTAGGCCCCGCAATGTAACGGGTAGGCACTCATCCCAATCGTCGGCAGTTTGAGCATTGCGGATCTTAGTTAAGCCCCTTTCAAGAATTTTATTGAATGCTTCAATGTTTCATTGGCTTGCGGGTGGTATGGGCTACTTTTTATGATGCTAAATCATAAAGGTGTCCAGCAGCGACTTGGCCGTGTCATTAATGAAATGCGTACACGATCACTTGGTTAAACTTCGTGGGCATCCAAACTGTTGATGATGTGTTCAAAGATGGGCTTAGGGTGGGCGGCAATCGCGCAGGTGGGTCGCGTACGCCCTTTGCCTCGGCCCACTGAGTGAGTAGTCGATTCTGATAATGATGTAACGAGCCTTGGAGTGCCGGCAGCAGGGAGCTATGGGCAGAGCAAAGTCGACAACCCACTTCTCGAACGGCAGCAAATACATACCTTTGGGTGTAACGAGCTGCGTCCTGTGAGAGGGCTTCCCAGATTCATTGTGAGACATCAACACTTCAAAAATGTCTTACAATATGCATGGACCATCGGCCACCATAGTCCGGCAGAGTACCTTCCTCGCAGTGGGTTTTGCTCCCACGTGCACTTGTAACCTGTGTGGCATTCCCACATCACGGCGTCGCGCTCGTGGTCAAGTACGCACTGCCGCGAGAACCTCATCGAGGCCCGGTTGTATAGTTGCCCCACAATCAATTGGTATTCGGCGGCCTTAGATGACCAAGTGGCGTTTACGGAGGCGGGGTGTAGTGCGGGGAGCACGCGCACGTAGTCGGTGGGTGGCAATGTCGACGAGTGTCCGGGACGACTTCGAATCGGAAGAGGTCGGCGTCACGGCGGTGATCGTCGAGGGCCCATCGTTCTCCCCGTCTCCAACCCGGATAAGTAGTCGGGCCCGACATTCAACCTCTGCGGGCTTGACAATCACCTCAAACGTGAATTTACGGAAAAGTAGAAGCCGAGCGACAGATCGAGTCCCCACCTTCCAAAAACGAGAGCTTGTTCACCAAGTATTTCAATGCGAGTGGTGCGTGAAGAACTTGAATTTTCCTCCTAGAGGGTAGTGGCCGAATTTCTGGAGCGAGTACACCATTGACGAGCCTCCCTCTCCATAGTGGTGTAGTTCTTTTCTGCATTATAAGTAGACGGATGGTCCACCGTCGTCTCCCGGGTTGAGCCAAAACAACCCGAGTGCGATCTTTGAGCTTATCGATATGCATGGAGCTGCTTGTCCCGAGTCTAGGTGAACGAGAATAGGCGTCGTCGCCGGCTTTTCCCTTTTAGAGTGTCGAGGGCCCGTGCCTCCTCGGGTCAACCAGAATACTTCGGACTTCCGTGGGATGTTCTAAAGGGGCAACGATCTTTGCATAATTTCGAGATGAGCAGCACAGCAATATCCGGGTATTGCCCCAACGGTAACGCAAGCTGCTTCACCGTTTCGGGGGCTTCCATGTAGACGATCACGTACCTTGGCGGGGTTGAGCGCGGACCCCCAACACATACCACATGGGCCAACAACGTGCCAAAAGGAGCGCAAAAATACATTTCTTCAAGTTTAGGGAAATTTGTGGGCGGTGACACGGAGTTCGAACATAATACGCAATAGGGTGGCGTGTTTCTTCGGCAAGGCATGAACGGTCCAATCGTCCATGTAGACTACGAGGAACTTGTGGATATACTCCGGAAAAGCAGCGATGACAATGCGGGAAAACACGGCCAAGGCGTTCTTCCAAGCCAAACGACATTACGTGGTGAGAACGATCCCCATTCGGTGGTGAACGTCGTCTTAAATGTATCTTCCTCCGCAATGCGCACTTGATGATAGCGTAAAAACCATCGGTGAAGGAGTAAGCTTTGTTTCCCAGAAACATGATCCAATGCTTCGTCCTTTGAACGGAGTGAAATGGATCATGGATGCGAGGCGTTGTTCGGACTCGGTAGTCGACACGGACGCGTATCTCCGCCTTGTCCTTCTTGTTACGAATGACGATGGGACTCACCCTCTTTGCTTCTTCCCTTTTGAAAGATGAGACTTGTGGCCAACATCTTTTCGATTTCCATATTGACCTTTTATTTAATTCACGGGTTCAGCAGAAGTGGGGCCGAGTGTTTTACGGGCACGGCATCCGGTTTCGGTACAATACACATTTCTCAGGGTCACCTTTGATGCCCTTGAATCGACGGCCAAGCAGGGGAATAAGTCCTCGTACTTTTGGAGGAGGTTCAAAAATATCCTTTGTCGCCTCCTCGTCTGGTAATCCCCAATGCTCGCCGGCTTGGGTTTGTCCTCGTACTTATGTTCAACTTCTTTGTCTTTAGCGAGTTTGTAAATGGACGCCTTCGGTGGTCGGTTCTTCATTGATGTTAAAGCTCGCCTTCCTTCTCTTCGAAGTATAAGTGCCGGGGTCCTCCCGATTTGTCATCATCTGGATCGTCGTCGGTCCGTTGGCAAACCAACTCGCGCTTGGCCTTAGAGACGTGGTGCAAATGTTCCCTCGTCGGGCTCGGGTTGCGGAAAACGGTCTCCCTTGATAGCACGTAGTGCCCTAGTCACCGGCTCGGTCTCTCCCTCGAACGAGAAGCAAGAAAAAAATTGTCCGTGACTTCCCGCCGGGAGCCGATGCCCCTTTCCTCTTCTTCCAAGTACTAGGCTTTGAGGGAATGGTATCTAAGGAGTGAATGAACCAATGTATCCACGGCTCTTGCGGGTATCCCGAGATCTTGCCACTAGTCCTCACGGCTCTTCGGGTGGTCCCGAAGTGGATCAGAAATCTCGTTGTACATGTGCTTGCATCGAGGCCTTTGTCTTCTTTAAACCGCACTCGCAATGCTTCCGCCACGCAACTCCCTTTGCGACGGGGTGTTGCGGTGGTTCCTCCACACCTTGCGGCATGGAGCGCGGGTGCAACGTCGAGAAGTGGTATCCGCAACCTTTTGAAACCGTGTCTTCCACCTTTGCAATAAAGGTATTGACAGCACATGTTCGACGGGGGGTGGGGTAGTTTTATGAACTCGGCCCCAATCCAACGGACTGCGGAAATGGCATCACATCTGCGTCTTGGTCTCGTGCCACCTGTTGCCCGATCTTCCCACGTGAGCTCGAGCCCGGCTGCGAGCTGCGGACACGCTGCGCCGGTGTGGTTGGTTGTAGTCGGGTTGATATAGTCCTCCCTCTTCCCGATAGTCATGCGGTAAAGGTGGTCCATCATCGAGCATCCCGGTTGTCCATGGTTTCGGTATATTGCGGTCCTTGATATGGGTCAAGGGGTGAGTGACTTGAACCTCACCGTCCTCGAAGATCATCGACTCCTTTTTGAGGTCGATGATGGCGTAATTCTCAAATCCCGGTCGATGCCTAGCCGGGCGGGGTAAGGATCCTTGTCTCCCATAATATCAATAACCTCAAAATCCGTGTAAGTATTTACCCCCGTAATGTCTAACTCGACCCCTTCGAGTCGGCGGAATTGGTATGACGCGGTACTGATTTTCCATGCGAAGGTTTGGATCGGCGGCGGAGAGTATGTCGGTAGTAGCCTTCTGGAAACCTCCCACGTCTTTCGCGGCGAGGATGTTGACGTCGGATCCTAAGTCAATCATAGTGTCGGCCCCGTCTGGAATCCCGCCACTGCGTATTAAGGTGGAACTCTTTTTCCGTGCGTCGCTTGTTTAGCCGACACATTTTGCACATGCGGGGGCGGTGTCCACGAGGTTCCCTCGGCTTGGGTATCCCCATGTGGTCGTCTGCGAAATGCGGCGGGTTGGTCCCGCATCGAGCATCGTCAACAATCACGAGGAGCAATGTCGCCAATCTTCAATCAAGTTCCCGGTAACACGGCGATCGCCGAACCCCGACGATCGGGGTACCTTAAGGCCCACCGGTTTCCCTCGGTGAGCAAAAGCCTCCATAGCCTCCTAGAAATAGCACTTATACACGTACGACGGATTAGGCGCTTTGGGGGAGGCGGGCCAAATAGCCGGGCCCGGCTCCTTCATGTGAGCGTCCTCTCCCATCTTCTTGCCGCCCCGCATGACGGTGCTACCTTCTGCATGGCGGAGGTGGGTTCCTAGCCGACTCGAGCTTACCAAATTCGTGCCCTCTGCACGCGCCCATTCCTCCACTTCTTGATGAGTTACGGGCAGGTCCTGCGGCCCATGGGCGTTCACGCGACGCGGGAACACCAAGGACGTCGGGGAAGGAGGGACATTCGACCACATGACCCTCCACGGTCATAGTTGTAACATTTCACTAGACGCGCCCCACGTAGGCCTCCACGCATTCGTGCCTCTTCCTGAGCCTGCGTTCACCACGCGGGGACGGTCCAATCTATCCTTGGTCGCCGAGAGCCACACGCGCTCGGTGTTATGAGTCGTGGAAACCTGAAAACTCACAGAGTATACGTTTTTTGGGACGGTGGAGTACCTCTGTGGTATCGGGCATCAGGAGGGTGTCCCATCGTCCGAGAAAAATCTCGCGGTATTAGTAGAGGTTGTGTTCGGTTGAGGAACCGCATAGGAGGCACATTGCGGCGGGGTATACCCCTTGCGGACTCATTTGCGCCACCCACGGTGGGGTGGATCCCCTAGTTTTCGCAATAGAGGGTCCCACACCATGCTATGCGGCCTAGGACATTCGGTTGCGACGTGACGCTAACCGGTAGGTGAGTGCACCAAACGTTCGGCTTGGGCGGTGCTTATGGATTGCATCTCCTTGACTTTTCTATTAGACTAGCGATCGTCTTGTGGTCCCACTAAGGAAGGATCTTGTGGAGGTGGCCCCAACGATATTCTAAGGGTAACCGCCATGGCCTCTATCTTCGTGGCTTGTTCTAAGCGTCTATGATTGTCGATATTTCTTTGTGTGAGGGGGTTCGTGTCGAGAACGGAAAGCCTTGATGAACCGGTCCTACGATGGTTTGGATCGATCGGGTAGTTGAGTTTCCCAATCGCGTCCTTGAATCGCCACATCGGCTCCCATGCGGTCTCCTTCTTTACGCCCAATCTCCCCGGAGCTCGGACGGACAGCACGGTCCATGCGGGGTAGTTTGAGTCGCGGACAAAATCCGCTTTACGTGTAAGTGTTTGGATTAGGATGGGCCTCGGACCACTTGATAAAACACCGCGGGGCCCTCTCCCCGGCGTGGTTTGGAACTCTATTAACTTCCCCTGCGTACGGCGTCTCGCAGGAGCCTCCATATGGCTTCGTAGAGATACCCGGTGTTGCTCTACATCATTGTTGCCCCGGCCGGAAGGTACGGATACGGGTAGATAATAAACCATAGTGACGTGTGAAGGGGTAACGAGGATAAACCGTTGGGTCCTAGTTGTGTAGCTGTCTTGGTTGGGAAATGCAATACTACGCGATGACGCTGCCTCTTGACGTATGTCTTGCTCGACAATGAAGCTGTGTGCAATTGACTTAATGCTTGTAACTTAACAAAAATATTACTCAAAGGTTGATAAAGTACCGGGGGAAGGTAGGGATCATTGCCATGCAAATTGTTGGAAGTAGGAAATTTATGGGAGAGATGAATTTCGTCCGCTCTTGAAACAAGCGATGCATTACGACGTGCCATTTGCCATCGGAACTGACGCTATCGGGTGCCCTCCTGCATCGTCTTCATCGGTCGTCGTCTCTCTCCTTTTCTCCTAGCCGGGCTCCCATGCACCGCCATACTCCCATAACGGTCCCTTCTCTTTCCGGGGTATCCATTTGGGTGTCATAATCCCTATCCTCTAGGCGCCTTCTCTTGATTCTTCTAGTCATTTTCCCGTCGTCTTAACTCCCGCGCTCCACCCTTTCTCGCCACTTGTCGGCAATGCGCACCCGCCGATGTGCACGTCGCTCCTTAACCTTATTGCGGCCTCAACATCCATACCCACTCCTCTCTTCACCCTTTATGTAGCATCGGTCCCTTGACCCTTCCCCCCGGCACGAGAGGTTTACGCTTCCATGCTCGACTTTTGAGAAATTCCACCAGGCCCTTCGTCCACCATCGGGGCCTTGATCCACAACGAGAATTTTCTTTAGCGATTTTCCCTCTTGACCGGAACGAAATATAGCTTCGGCCTTCGAAGGATTGGTAGCATTCTACGACAAACTCTACAATATACCCGTTCAAAGTGGTCTCTACCCGAACTCCGCAACGCCGAGTCAATTCATTGTCCAACGGAAGTGTGAAACCACTAGATCCCCATGCTGCCACTTACGGTTTATCTTCGCGAACTATCCCTAGGCACCTTCGCTTGTAACCTCCACGACCAATTACTAGGGTCACTAGGGAACTTTCCCCGAGAGGATCTCGTAAGTATCACTAGTCGGATGAGAAAAGGACAAGATCCTTAAGCACGCTTTCCTTTTGATTCGTCAACTCACTTCTTTGGCGAGCAATGAGCGGGTCTAGATGGTTATCTCACCATCTCGGTATTTCGCCTTCATAGATCCTCGATACCATGATCTAGTTCCCCTCATAACATGCGAGTCACGACGGAAGTGGAACCATTTGTTGGCGAGGAAACGGAGTCTCGCAGGCAAGACCCGGGTTCGGGGGGTTGAGGCCAGCAGGAATCCGGCGTAGTCTAGAACCACGCCGACGTGTGCTTTGATCGGGATCGAGGAGTCTCACCGGGGCGGTACGCAACCACATGCGAGAAGGGGAATATATCGATAACGGGGGGAAGGGTCCGCATCTCATGATTGTCATTGAGTTGATTATAAACATGAGGGCATATACACAAGAACATTCATGAAACGAGCAGGTATTAAGCAAATAAAATTTTAAATCACCATAACCATCATGCATGCATATGAATTACACGATAGGACAACAACACCCAATTGTATTGATATCTTCATCTACATCCATAGTTACATAGCTTCGCAAGGAAAACTTCTGATCTGATACAAATGCCTTACATAACGAAAAGGTAAATGAGAGAACCCTAGGAACTACGAGAGATATCTGTCCAATCTCCTTCGGTCGCTGCGCATTCCTTCTCTGTGCACATATCTTCTTTCGACACGTAGTGCTATTTATTCACCCACTATCGCAATGTTGTTAGTTCCTCTTTGTGTTCTTCTTGTTTGCTTCCGACTTCTCTCTTGTTGTACGTGTTAGATTTTTGTCTTCTTCATGTATCCTCATGCATCTGCTTTCTTCAGCTATCTCTTCATACTGCGCCACCGATAGCTCCGTGACTTCTTGTGGTTGCAACATGGTCACGATTGCCATGTGTCATCATCACATGACCCAAAAAATAACTACATTTTTCCAAAATTCAAAGTATTCAAAATGAGTTTCCAAAACAAGGGCCCCAGTAGGTTTCTGTCTCTTCCATTTTTCGAGAATAAATATTAAGTCCATTTTTTCTGTTCTATATGACTAAAGAATAACATTTAAAACTTGAAACATATCGTTGCGTCTTGTATTTCTTCGGTGAAAACATCTATTCTAGTTAAATCTCTCCATTCATAAATAACTAAGAATACACAATAATAATAAACTTATCTGTTTTGATTCATTGAGCGCGTTGTTCTCCTACCTCAAGAGAGGCAATCACGTCCTCATCTCTCCCCCATGCTCCAAGACTTGGTTATAAGATTGGACAAAGTATCTGGAAAGAGAGACCTCGAGACATTACGGTCCGGTCCTCTATTCCAATCAATTTTCGAAATTCGAGTATTCCACTAGTTACACCAGAGATCGAAATTCTTCTACGCAATTTCTTCTTCAGTCACCAAACATAACCCCTCTTCTTCTTGGGATAGCCCTTTATCCCTAGAGGTTGATAGCTGATACAGGCGGTGCATTCGAAATAACTCTCGAATTCTTGAATTAATTTTTACCATACGGTCTGACTACTCTTTTTATGGAATTCACTTTCATATTTAATTTTATTAAATCCAAAAATTAACTTTTGTTCATAATGTACTATTTATAATATCAATATTAATAAATGTCTTAATGTATTTACAATATACCTAAATACATCGGTTAACATTAAACCAGCGATTACAACTTCCCCCTTGGGGAAGTGAACACCATCCTCGTTGCTCTCATTATGCTCTAGCAAATAGTTCTGGATATGCTTCCCGAATGAAGCCTTCATCCTCCCGGAAGTAGCATCATCCCAGGAAAAAAGTGCTTCCACTACACTTTAACTTGGGTGATGGCTCGCTTCCGAGCATTGGCCCTATATATGATCGATTATACATTAAGGCTCGAGCGGAAACTCATCTTGGGTTTGACCTTCAATCCGGCAAACTTTGAGTTAATTTTCTCATAAACCTCGACATTTCCAATCAGAGTCTTGTCTCCATATCCTACCTGAATACTCTTCTTGAGTGAATTATATGCTTTGGATCGTGAATGTATCATTTCAATAACGATACATGAAATATTGTGTACACGGATATGGCCAGGTAGTGCCAATTGATAAGCCATGGGTCCCTGCCCTTTCGATATTTGGAAAGGCCACAAAACTGGGTGCCAACCGGGTTAGGTTCTTATGCCATCTTATTCTTTGATGATTCCTTCCAAAATTTTCATGAAAGCACGGCGACACTCTTGAAATTGCGGATTACCCATTTTTCTTGAACCTAGAACCACCCTTATGTTGTTCTTTGTTTGCCAAATTTCCTGCTCTCCTTTTGCTTTAACTATTTGTGTTTTGTTCACTTTCGGATTACCTCATCCATAGTTTTGGGATTCAAAAACTCAATACGTTCCTTAATATGAGTCGGCAAACTACTCGGGAACCGTTGTACTTTTTTCCTTTTCATCCTTAAATAGAGGAACATAACGGAAGTAAGGAAATGACTTGGTGATGTACTCATCCATCGTCATTTGTCCCGGCTTTAAGTCATGGAAATCTCTATATTTTTTTCATCATAGAAGCGTTTAGTTAGGTATTTATCCTTAAAATACGGAACGAATCCCGAGTCACGTCACGATCAAATATTACTACGGACATTTTTCACTTCCTCCAGCCATAGTGTGGCCTTCTCCCTCAAGCAGTAAATGGCCAATCGGCTTTTGAGATTGCGTGATAATGACTTGAAAATACTTGTTCATGTTTATTAGCCACGCCTCAACCACCTCTTCCTCAACTCCCATCAAGTGCGGGTGGTTTATCTTTCGAAATTCACCTTGTAGTTCCACCTTGTCTCTTAACTTCTTTTTATGATCGGACACATTATTAGACTCGGCCTCATTGTAGTTTTTATTTCTATTAATTTGCGGTGACTTCTTTCTCCCTCTGTTAGTGGTTTTTATCTCTTACTTGTTTCTCATTTCCTTCCTGCATTTCTATTAGGGTACCGTTGTTCGATTCCACGGTCTTTGTTTATGCGAGAGGCTTTTTAATATCTGTCATGTTCTTGCATTAAACGTGAATTATCACTTCGAACCTCACCATTTCCTCTTGTAAGCACTATATTTAGCATAATGCTAGTTTGGTGTTGTAGTTCTCCAACAACCCCTACTTGTTCTTGTCCTGGTCACACTTATCTGTACCCACGTCTCCGGATTTACTTCGGTGAGTTTGAGGTTCCACAATTGTTCGTGTTGTTGTGTTTGCCCCCTCTTCATATGTTGTGTAACCAACTCCAAAAAGAAATGAAAAAAATGTAAAAGCCTTAGAAATAAGCCACTTCGAGGGGGGAAACCTCCCAATACATTACATAAATGAACAATTCTTGGATGGATACAATTTACAAAACCTCCTTTCTATATATAGGAGTCCATGGGGCCATAATGTAATCCTAGTAGGCCTGATGTAATCTAGCCGACCTAACTTTCAATAATAATTTAAGGGCACAATAATAACAAAATGGGGTTCACAAGGGTACAATAATAACAATAAAGGGAGTTACATTAACAATAATAAGGGACTATACTAGTGAATGGGGACCTAACATGCCCTCTCCTTCAAAAAATGTGGTAGATCGTAAATAAATGTTTGGAAGGATATCTTCGTTGTTTTGTATACGATAAGCAAACACAATAGAATTGATGGTTACCTCTTCTTTGAATGGGTATTATGTACTTCCTTCATCTTTGCCCAGCAAAAAATGACCCCATTTATGGCACTTTATGGATATCATCCACCATCCATGACATCATCTTTAAGAGAAAATTCGAAGGTTCAAGCGGTGGAAGATCCAAATCAAGCACCAACAAAATTTCTCCAACTCTTCGAATGCTTTGAATTTGGCACAAATCAGAATGAAACAACGAAGGATCAACATCGCGGCGAGAGAAGTTTGATGTAGGTGATTGGGTATTTTTACGGCGAAAACCATACAAACAAATGTCCCTCAAGCAAGCTAAGAAGGATAATAAATTATCACCAAAGTACTACTGGTCATACAAGGTGTTGCGAAAAGATTGGTTACATAGCGCCACAATTGGAACTACTGCGTCTTTGCGAGTACATCCGAGTTTCCATGTTTCATGCTTCAAAAGGTTATGGGTGAAAAATATTCCAATTCAAACAATATTTCCAAAAACTTGATAAGGAAGGAAAAATCATATTGGAACTTTGAAGCGGTCATGGAAACAAGAACTCGACGGCTACGGAATCGATCAATTTCGAGTATCTCATCAAGTGGAAGAACTTACTGACATCGGAGATGCCAAAGTGATGGTTGCAAATGGAGGAACTATAAATTGCTGCGAAATGCCATAAATATCAAGCTAACCATGGGGGGATATGTATTGACTAGTCTGATACTTTCATTCTGTAGGAGGTCAACGTGTTGTCTTGGGAGTCTGATAGTTGCAATATTTAGGGACGGTAGCTTTTTTTAATTTTCCAGAACTTTTCTTGAAATTTTTTTTCGAAGGAAAGGAAGTCGAATTACGGGGTATTGAAGGGAAGCCGGGAAGGGATAATAAGCTACGTGCAATGTTGTGTAGCCCGACTCACGAAAATAGAAGAAAAAAAGATATAAACGCCTTAAAAATAAGCCACTTCGAGGGCAACCTCCGATACATTACATAAATGAACAATTCTTGGATGGATACAATTTACAAAACCTCCTTTCTATATATAGGAGTCCATGAGGGCCATAATGTAATCCTAGTGGGCTGATGTAATCTGTGAGCCTAACAATAATAATTTAAGGGCACAATAACTAACAAAATAGGGGGTTACAAAGATACAATAATAACAATAAAGGGGGTTACACTAACAATAATAAGGGACTATACTAGTGATATAGGGACTAACATCATATTGTCTCGTAATGCTACTTCTTTTCTTTCTCTGTGCATCGGTATAGGGTCCCGGCGTGCTAACGGCTATTATACGGCTCTACTTGTAACATACATCAATTCTAAACCATATTTTTTCTTTTACATTGTATAACTTCCATCTCTAAACACCCTTACATCTTTTTCATTGTTATATTAACATAATACCAACTATCCTATACCCGGCTTACAAGCTTGTACAATATTCAAATTGACATATTATAACTATGGATTACACATCACATGCTGACAATCGACTTTGATATATTTTATGCAATCTATGACTGTACTTTACTATGGTTGATATTAAGTTTCGTCCTTTCGGAAAAATATCATTTTAGACTTTATAGTCGACCTTCAATCAACCTCTTGTACATGTACATAACACAATCAATAAGTACTTGTTGCATAACTTTCCGCATGGTAAAATTTGGAAGAGATAATCGGCCCCGGTAATTTTACCGGATTTGTTGGGTTTATTATTATCTTTGTCATCAGAATTTTGACTATGGACGGTGGTGATACCTACGCCCTTGATTTGTCCTCTTGAGATTCAATGGTAGTAGAGTGTTAGGGTTACGGAATGACCTTTACACTCCCCTTAATCACTCTCATTGTGCTTTTCGCTCATTTAGTACATCGCTCCTCTGTGGTGCTCTCACTTCTGCAACAACCCTTCGGGGTTCTTGCGATGGAGGTTTACGTATCATCACGCCGGATACCGAATTGAAGCTGTTGGGATTTCTCACCACATTGCTTAAGTCATTACAATTTTCTTGCGGTGTTTCTTGTGGTTTGTTTCTTGTTCCGCAAATATCTTAACGGTTTTAAGTTTCCAATTTTCTTTGATTTGAGGTGTTATGGAATTTCAATCTTGTTCGCATAATATATTCGGCGGCTTGTCTTCCATACGGTGTCATATTTCATCCGGGCTTCGGGTATGGACTCCATGCTACTGCTTGTCTCTGCGAAAATCCGGCGTCCAAGTGAAACCACGATTACATTCTTGCTTTCTTACGCACTTATTTCCTATAGTTTGTTTCGGATCTCTATAGAGTTACTTATTCTAGAATTAAATGTTAACCTTGTGGCGGTTCTTCCCTGGTTATTACGCACCAACACTATTAAGGTAAGTACGCAATTTATCATTATCGTTCCTTTCTTAACATCTCCCCTAGGGTTTGAGATTTGGGTGTTTGATAATACATTCTTAATTCCATTTTTGTGAGTATGCTTGCTAATGGTTTGTAACGGAAATTCACTACGAGTTCGGTTTACAATCCTTTAACCTATTCGACCTTGCCGAGGTACTTCTTGTCGTGAATAATTTTAGTCATAGAAATGTCGGGCTTGGCGGGATTTTTACCATCTTACTATAGAGTCTTACGCCGGTTCTATGAATTCAATCATAAACTATTTCCTCGACGATACCCTAAATGGGCATGCAAGAGTTTATTTTCATGTAATAGTTGTAATGGTGTTAATTTCTTGATGCCAACCAATAAATGTTACGGTTAGACATGTTGAACTAAGTTTAAACCCTTATTAATGTTTTCTTCGATGTATTTGATGGTATATTGTTCGAGTTCACTTTTGAATATTCATTTCTATAACGAGAGGTTAGGGACATTTCTTGTTTAACTATTTCATTCTTCACATTTGAATATGTATATATTTTTATATTAGTAGGATTCACTCTTTTTGCATATTATGGTTATCTTGATGGTATAGCTTTGTCATGAAAATTATTCTACTACAATTGGAAGTTGTTTATTTATGTAAAGATTTAAATTTATGTATTGCCATCTTTTACGGGGGTTTCAGGGGTTTGAATATGCATCTTGATTTTCGAGATTTGATTTAACATTTGAATATCTATAATACAAAGAGATTGTTATGATATTTCTGAAGTAATGTTCATTTTTTTCTATTATGTTGTAACTCTATATCTTTTAATTGTACGAAGTAAAAATATATCGGTTAGCGGTAACCTTATGATATATTTCAAGGAAGAACATCTTCTTTCATTGTTTTTCTAAATTCTAGAGTTAGGAATTACATTATGAATTATAATTCTAGTATAAGGGTTTGAATTTGTTTTGTTTTTTTCTTGCATTCGGTCGACAAAGGCTACTATTTTAATTTTTTTAGGAATTCATTTCCATCCTCACGATTCTTGTTTTTTCTAAATGAATATTGCATGAATTATTTCTCTTGTTTGCTTTTATATTCAACAATAATATATTGATTATTTTCCTTTTTTAAACTAGATATGAAATGGCCCAACCATTACGCTACTTGTGTTTATGCTATGCACGGGGAAATGACCAACTCGGAGCCTTCTTCTTGAGGAGTGCGGGTTAACAATTTCTGTCTCTTTACATTACGAGAATAAATCTTAAGTCCATTTCGTGCAATACATATGACTAAAATAATAACATTTAAAAATTGAAACATAACAAATTTTAAGTACGTATATTGCTTCGATGAAAACATCTATTCTAGTTAAATCTCTCCATTCATAAATAACTAAGAATACGAAATAACAATAAACTTATATGTTATGCAATTCACGGATGGCGTTGTTCCTCCCTACCTCAGAAGCCCGATCACGTCCTCATATCTCCCAGGTGCTCAAGGTAAGGTTATAAAGAGTTGAAAAAATGTCTGGAAGAGACCTTGGGACATTTCGGTCCGATCCTCTATTCAATCAATTTTCGGAAGTCGAGTATTCCACTAGTTACACCGGATCGAAATTCTTCTCTGCAATTTCTTTCTTTAGTCACCAAACATAGCCCCTCTTCCTCATTGGGATAGCCCTTTGTAGAGGGGGTTGGGTAACTTTTTAAGCGGTTCTGACCGCTAACTCTCAATTCTTGAATTACTTTTTACGAAGTCGATCTATTTCTCTTTTATGGAATTCACTTCCATATTTAATTTTATTAAATCCAAAAATTAACTTGTTCATAATGTCCTATTTGCGATATCAATATTAATAATGGCTTAATGTCTTAAAAATATACCTAATCATTAGTTACATTAAACCAATTGTTACATTTTTGGATATAGATCAACGAGGAGGTACATTTTCCAAACCATTAGGAAAGAATTATTTTCTAGATACAACAAGTAGGCATTTCGGTGTTGATGAATGCATCAATTAATATTAAGTGGGAGTATTAGATCTAAGAATTTTGTGATCCATAATGTAGATAAAAGTACTTTCGGAAAAATCACATCATGAGGATTAGGTCGACGTTTCGAACTAGCTAATGTAGTTCATCCTTAAGACAAGGTGGAGGATGAACCACATTAGGCGGTTGAAAATCGACTAATCTAATGATGTGATTTTCTCAAAAAGTACTTTTATGCATTAAGTGGGAGTGTTAAAATATAATCTCTCTGTTAACTAAATTAATATAACGGTTAATTGCTATATAATTCTAGAATGTTGTTAGTTCTATATATTTCTAGAAATTTGTTTGTCCTATATTTTTGTAGAACATTGTTCATTATAAAATATTATATTTAATAGTAAAAGGTGTTGAAAAAGTGTAACTAGTCTCGGTCTTCATAAATAAATAAATAAATAAAGGGTGAAAGATGAGAAAGGCTTCATGTGTAGGGAAGTGAAGCAACTACGACTTCACCGAGGGTACTCTCTAGGATCGTTGGCGGTGAAGCAACACTTGTGCCCCAAAGTGACTCCACCATGGTCTTGTCCATGCAAGTTTGCGATGAGAGCAACACGAGGGATGAAACTCCATACTCTGAATACCCTAAAGTGATCACACACATTACCGTTTCATGAATTGAACCAATTGCGATATTGTGTATATACATACGAGTTAAACCAAGTAGAGAAAAATAATATGTTATGTATAAAACCAAGTCAAAAATGGGAGCTTGGGGAAATCAATACTTACGAAGGTTTGACCCTTGAACAAAATCTAATTAGAAATAGAGAGAGAGTACGAAGTTTACCCCATGCATCGCGAGTGTTTTCGTTGTTACAACACCCTCCAATATTTCACTACTTTCAAATTATGGAGCCTACTTCCTTGGTTGTACCAAGTGTCACCTTTGTCATCAAGTGTCGTTTTGTGTTGTTTCACATCTTGGTGTTATTGAGTATTCCTAAGTGTCGTCGGATTGATTAGAACACCTCTATATTTGTTTTACGGTCGCAACACCTTTCTTGTTGTGAGACGACACTTTTGGGTCACAGTCGCACACACGTCCTTGTTTATAGTTCGAGAATGTGCATAAAGTTGTGATTTCATGAATATTCATTTTTGGTTAATTTTTTTCTAAGTTTTCTAAGTGAGTTTGTATATGTCACACATAGTTTTGTGTCCAAAATGTATCTTTGGCACCCCTCGACCAATTATCCACACTTAGACAAATTTCTATTCCAAATGATCCCATAAAGGCCAAGAGAGCATGGCGCACTCTCGAAGCATTGATGGGTGATCCTTCGTTGTTTTAGATGTGCTCCCTGTTGCCTCCTAGAGTTGTGCGCACTCTTAAAGCACAAAGCCCATTCCTTGTTCCGAAAAACACCCTCAAATTCACTAAGTCTTCCTTGAGCGCCTCCTTCGACTCGAAGAAGTGCGCCCTCTTCGAGGGCACTCCTTCAAATTGAAGAAGTGTGCACTCCTTGAGCACATAACTGGCACATCACGAAGATCTAAATCTCAATCCTTCAACCTTCCCTTATGCACCATGTGCCCTCCTAGCTTGACTTAAGGGCATTTTCACACCTTGAAGTCATGAAGACTCAACCTTCAACCTTCGAAGTCGCCTTGTGCCCTTTCGGAGGCCTCCTATGTGCATGAAAGCACCTTGAAGGCACAAAGCTTCAACCTTCATCCTTAAGGAGTGCACCATACACCCTCTCTCTATTTCCCTTGGGTGCATATTGCACTTGGTAAGCCATAAGCCTTTCCCAAACTCCAATCTCAAAACATCCTCACACAAAAATTCTCAAACCTAATCTTGAGAAACATCCTCATATGTGTCGATTGTGTTAACCACCTATAATATTTTGTTATACCAAAAGGTGGCTAAGATATTTTTGAGCCTCCAAGGAACAAATTTTATCACTAAAAATTGTTGGCTCTTGAGAAGTCTCTTTAAGGCCTCATGCCTACATCCCAAATCCTCATTTCTTGTCCCATTTTTTATACTCGGGGAATTTATGGCAGCTCAGTGAAGAGCGCTTTGAAGATCGCCATTTTCTCCTCTTCTCAAAACCCTTCATGTTGCTCCCCCTTTTTTCTCCATCAAAACTACCTTGTTTTCATAAAGTCCTCTAACTTTCCATTTATGAAATTTTCCCCTTTCATAGTTAAAAACTCACTTTTTAAACTATTTCGGAACCCCAAATCCATTAAAACCTTGAAATTTTTCATAAAAAAACGAGTTTCGTTGCTATGGACACAGCCCCCTTGGGCTAAGTCCTAAACCCTTCCCCTCATGCCCTTATTGTTAAAACCAAACGCAGAGACTTTCGGCGCTAATCGCAAATATCCAACGGGTGCATGACTTTGAACCTTTACAAAACTCATTTTTCCTTTGTAAAACCCCGAAAAAAACCCACTTTAAAAGTTCTAAGTTAAAACTTAAAACCACGTCTTGAATATATAAATGGGTTGATTGAAAAGAGCGGAATTCTTGTGATAGCAATCGGAAACAATGCAAATGGGTTGATGTGGAAAGACCGGGCTCAATGGCCGTTGCGGTGGACCTTGTTTCTATACTCCACGGGCATATTGCATTCCATAAAACCACAGGCCACTTGATGGGCCTTCCTTTTTCTTTACTTATATATATATATTTTTTTCCACTTTGATCCATTATAACTTATGTTTGTTACCAAAACTTTGGTTTTCATATGTTTAAAGTTTTTCGCCGGTACGTAGGTCAAAGCAATCCTGGCCCGTTGATCTAGTTCTTCGATCAACGATCCGCACAATCGCACTCCCGCAACTTTACTCATTGCGCAATCGCATGCCCATCTGCGACCTCACGATTGCCGACCCGATTAAATCCCGGCCGTCGATCTTGTTCTCGGATCAACGGCTGCGCTTCTCGATCGCAAGTGTCCTCACGATCACAATCACAAGCCTTCTCGTCTCGCAGGTTAGATCCTCAGGTTCCATCCATGACCATCCATCATTTCGCAATCAGAAACGGCCATCGCACACCCTTGTGATCCCTCGATTCATTCTGCCGTCGATGCGGGTCCTCGGATCAACGGCCGGCCCCGGCCCCTCAATCGCAAGGAAGCTCCAATTGCAAAGTTTCGATCGCATGTTGTTTTGTGACCTCCCGATTGAGATCTCCGATTAGATACGGGCGGGTCATTTCCCGGCGATCCAACGGTCATCGCTTGATCGCCGGTCGCCCCGTCCTTCAATACGAAAGCCCTTCCACCGTGCTGGAATTCGATGCGGGCTATTCATTTCTCGGCGGTCAACGACCGGCGCTTAATCGCATCGGAGGCCCCATCACATGCCACCCCCGATTGAGATCCTCACCGTTAGATGCGGACCATCCACGTGTCCGGATCGGACCGGTCCCAAAACCGATCCTCCTTATTCTTCTCTGGCTATCCTTTTCGCCTTTCTGTCTGAGATATCCACCCTTGGTTGCCTTCATCCAAGCGGCTTCGCTCCTCCCCCGCCATCGAAGCGATTTAACCTGTTCCACGGTAGGATTTCTTAACTATTTTTGTGTTTTGCGGGTGTTCTAATGGTTTTCCATTGTTTAATGAAAAAGCGAGGCTTGGAAAAGACGTTTCTGCGCCGCCGAGTTGTTAAAAGAGAACCATACGGGGTTTCGCTTCATTGTTTTCTCAATGCTTCATGGACATTGATTCCTTTAAAAAACCCGGTGCGACGCTTGCACATCAGCAAGACTCTTGTTTTAATTCAAAAACGGTTAAAAAATGTCGGTTTGAAGACGAGCCACAGGCAGATAAAGATTGAGAAGCGGTTTTTTGGGGATTACGGCTAGAGCGAGTCATCAAAAGCCTAATCCCCAATCTAAAACACGGATTTAAAAAGAAAATCATAAATGTTTTGATAATGAGAAGGTTTTCACGAAAGCTTCAAGTGAGGCAAATTGATTCCTCGGCTACTACAAAAAGAGCCACACTGTTGCCTCAAACCTTTCAAATAGAGGCCGAAGTTATTGATTCGGGGGAATGTACGCACTCCGGCCCGATACCAGAAGTTAATTACGCAATGGGTTGGAAGAAAATAGGTAACGAGTTGCTCGGACGGAACATAGAGCCTCAAAGTCAAATAAAGCTCCCAGGAGCTTTGATATTAATTGTAAAACATTAATACGGTGATCCACATACACTTCTCCATCGAACCCCTCAAAGGCCGAGAAGTCATTTAATCTGTATTAATGGTTCACGAGATATTTTTGTTAGTTCTCACCTCCTCATCTTCCTATAAGTACTTCATAAGATGAGAAGTTTGGTTCTTGTTTGATCACAAGTTGTAATATTGAAACTCTGCGAAATAAATATACAAGTCTGTTGAAGTTGAAAATAATTTGGAATCTTGGATGTCTTGATGATGCCGTTGCATGTACGTTCTGAGAAGGCTCTATCATTGGATCCATGAGCTTGGTACATTGGTGAAGTGCTCACAGTATTTGTTAAATGTTTTTTCCCTTGTTTTAATTATGTTCCATAATTTCTTACTACGGTAAGTTTGAAAGTTTTAGGCTAAGAAATGACTCCTGGAAGCACCTTAGACTTTGTTCACCCTTCAACTTGTTTGATTTTTTCTTCTCTTGAAGTATTTTAGAGGCCTTAAACCTTCTCTTTAGTCTTCATGCTCGTTTATTTCCTTGATAGCTTAAATAGTTGGTTTCAAACATGTTGTAATTCTCCACCTTTATGCCATCACTTGAAAGCCGTTATTGAAATCTCCAGCAGTACCATTGTCTTAAGTTAACCAAGAGATCGGTTTTTGATCTTGCCTTTTGCTTAAGCTTGAGTTGTTTTGAAGGTCTTTATAGTTGCAAACACGGATGTTATTTAGGTGTTCCCTCTTCTATGAATGCAATTATCGGTGAATCTTTTATGTTTTCTAAATCCTTTAAAATAAAATCTTTGAAATAGGGTGTTCCTAGAATCTTAGATTTCATTTTAAAAATTGTCTTGAAATCGTTATTTGCTTAAAGAATATTTGTAGAATTCATGGTTAGCCTGTCTATGTCATATCTCTTTATTGATAAGTTAATGTTTCTCAAGTTCCTTTGTTGAGAATTAAATTTCTTTTTTCCAAATCATTAATGTCATCTCATTCCAAAACAAAGGATCCTGTGGCCAAGTTAGATTTTCCCTTTGATATCCCATATCCCTTGAGTTTGTTATGACCTTATTTGGACTCCATTTCCCAATGAACCAAATATTTCCTCTTCTGTCTATCTTTCCTAGACCTTGCTATGTCCTAACAGCCATCAACTCAACCCAACCAAACAAACATTTGCACGTAATAACTAGTCTAAAATCCATAACCAAAGCAAACAAGATAAACCTTTGCGAACAAATATTTGAAGATCCTCTGCGAGAACGATTCGATGTTGCCTTGTCTTGATTTGCCAAAGTTGTCAAAACGCGGGATACCAACATAATGGCGATCACGGTGGGACTGCGAGTCGGTAACAATCTAAGTACCTCTTGGGACTTCGAGAAATCCCTTATTTTTCGAGGTATCCCGGTGATTATTAGCCACCTCATCGCCACCAACATAATGGCGATTGTCGGAAATCGGCCCTTGCAGCCCTCGTCGGTGATCATTTCGTCTTTTGCATATTCATTATTAGGTTTCTCGCTTGTTCCGCCGTTGCATTTCACTAGGAGCATGCCATGCTTGTGAGGGTATTAGTCTTATGTTTCCTCATATTTACACACTGTAGGTGCTATTTTAAAAATTTTCTCAAAAAATCATTCATAGTCATTGTCATTACATATATGGTCATTAAAAATGTCAATAAGTGTCCTAGGTCTTGGTGTCTAGGTTTTTGAGTCATTTATATACTAGTCATAAAGCACACCAAAGTGAGAAAGTTACGCATTTGTGATTTTTAAATTTTTATTATCCTTGACATTTTTTATATATATTTCTAGTCCAAAACTGCGGCTGGAACTAGGGGTTGTCATTATCATTTTGTAATAAATTGTAATAGCCATGAAGACATTGTCAAAAGCGATTTTTGGTCTCTTTCTTGGCCAAGATAGCCATATCCTAACGAGAAGACAACAAAATCATTAGTATCGACCTCAAAAAGCCAAAAGAAGATTGTATTGGAAAAGCGAAAAGTGAAATTACAAAAACATTTGTAATATGGGTTTGAAATTAGATTTGAAATAAAATCTGATTGTGAAGATATTTGTAACATGTATAAAAGCCATGCAAGTTTCATTTGAAACCAAACCACGGCACCCGAATCGTGGTTGAAGATGGGAGGGCCGATTTCGAGTTTTAAGTTGCGTGGGCGGTGTTGGGCGGCGACCCCGCAGTAGAAGCGACCCACAGGCGGGCGACCACGCGGTCGGTTCGGCGGTGTAGGTTTGCAAGGGCGCGGCCCACGGGCGGCGACCCACGCGAGGAGGGGAGCCGCCGCGACCCACGCAGAACCACGAGGGTTTTGAGGGGTCGTACGGCGCGGCCTTGCGCGTCGATGCAGGCGGCTTTCAAACGAGGTTTCTATCATTGCTTGATGTTTTTAAATGCACCGGTGGCATCGTTGATGTTTCAAATGTTCAAAAGGAGGATTTAAACCCCACGGACAACATTCTTGTTTTCGGGGTTTTAAAATGAAAATAAATGATTTGAATGAGTTTGTTTGCTATCTCATGGCAGTGATACATCCGAGTTTTGCATATAATATCAAAACCATATTGCTCTTGTACCCATTTTGCCATTTTTGACCATTGCTATTATTATACCATGTTAAAATCCTTTGTTCCATGGTGATTGTGGTTGTAATGAGTCTCAGCACCCCCAATATGTAAAAAATATTCTCATGACTTTGTTTCAATGCCCATTGAGACCTTTGTGGTTATTACTCATAGACAAACACATTTTGTTGATGCCATGCCCTCCCTTTGACTAGATTTTTCCAAAATTTTGAAAGTTGCGTTCCTTTTGGTCAAAATTTCACTTGCATTCAACACGAGAGATTGTGCCTCTTTTCCAATCCATTTAAAACGAGATATTGTCATGGTTTGTTTCCTTATGGTGTTTGACGGTGGGGATATTTGTTGGGTGTTTGAAACATACATTATAACTTTGCCTTCTTGCATCTCTATCGGTATACATATTGCACATATCTTGTTCGCGGCCATATCGAGAGATAGAGTCGGAATATGAGCGGTCGGACGGTGACTCGATCGTTGAGGTTGATGTGCGAGATGGAGCATAACGGTGCGCCGGTGGTGGTAGCATATCGAGAGAGGCCACGAGAGCTTTGTTTGCAGCATCACGAAGAGTACTTGCTCACATGGGGTGGAAGGGTCTCGTTGACTTCATCGAGCGGCGCGAGTACTATCTCCACATGGCGTGGAAGGGGTCTCGCCTTCTTCATCGGCGTAGGTACATTCACGGGATCATGATGGAGACAAAGACACCAAGGTCCCATTTTCTCATTTTCAACAGGTTGAACATACACATTGCTACATCATAGTCGACAACAACACATCATACAACCGAGACGGTGTTTTCACCCGGGGGCGCATGCACCGGAAAGCACTAAAATGGCGGAAAAGGCACGATCCTCCGGATTTTGGCCGAGGCTTCATTTCTTGAGCAAGATACATGATGGAGGGTCTTCGCTCCGAATTTGAGCAAATTCGGAGAAAAGTTTGTCATTTTTTGAAATTTTTGGTCTAAAAACGGGGTTTCGATTTCGTGGTCGCGCGCTCATCGCTCACTTTTTTTTGGGACACTTGCTGGAGGAAATTTTTTTACATTTTTGGATTTTTCATGGTTAATTATGCATCCTGCGAAGTCAACTTAGCATTTCATCGGGGAAATACGGATGGTCAAAAAGCTCAAAAACACCATGAAAATCACCTTGCTGCCACCTTTTGCACCAGCGAAGTACCTCTGGGAGAATGAGGTTTTGGAGGTCAAATCAACTGCAAATTCAGAAATTCCACTTGGGTTGGAAAGTAGACGTCCAGGGCTTTCCAACGAGCTATCATGAGCTCAATTTGGATGCCGGGAGCTACCTCACAATCAGCACGGAACATGAGCGACCCACGCGGTTCGAGACGACCCACCTAGAAGATTTTTTACGAATTTTCGAGGTTGCGGCTACGATATTTACGCCTATTATGGACCAGTTTTTCTTATGGATAGAATTCTTGGGTTTTTATGATGTAAATTCATGTTTGATATGTAACTTTGGCTTGTTTTTTATCTCTTCTAGAAGATTCACTCTCAAATGGTAAAAAATCATGTAATGGATGAGTTCCACTCTTTTAGAGGCAAGTGGTTAGAGGCGTACCCTAGATTGTAGTTATGATTAGAATTGGTTGAAACTGATCCCTGAAGAGGGAATTCGACCCCTAGAGGTGGGGAAAGGGTTAGAGTGATCTATATATTGTAATTTACGAAGCATTCTACGAGTTGGATAGGACTCTTGGGATACTTTTGATACTATTGTACATACTTTTTCATATTTTGGCTAAGGAAAAGATCGGGGTTTGCGACGCATTTGGGATCCTTGTGGTGTTCTGTTCTTGATGGTGTTTCTTCTTTGTTTCTGTAAGTTTCTTCATGTTTAATGTATGCCATCCTTTCATTATGCTTGAACTAAGTTGAATGAGTGATTAAGGTTGAATCCATTGTTTACGGTGCTTGGCCGAATTCGGTTAGTTACATATGTTTTCGGTACATTTGGAGAGGATCCAAGTTCTTCTTTTCCCTCTTGACTCCTCGTCGGTCTAATCTATCCATAAATCCAATTTAAAGCATCAAGATCATCACCTACCTCGCTGACTTGAACTACGCAAAGGTACGACCTTGTCTGGGACCCAAAAACTTGTTTTCCCATTACTCCAACGAAAACTCAAAAAAAACAAAAAAACAAACATACTTATCTCTTTACTAGCCTAAAATCGAGTTCCTATTGTAAGTCATCTAGCATCCTACTTGCTTATTTTCTCGAAGTTGACGGAGAGAGCCCTCTCTGTCCTCGTAGGGCTAGCTACGAGGGCGAGCGTGGTTTGATGTAGCCTTGAGTTTTACTTCATTTCGGCCACAAGTGGGTTGGTGCTAACATAGTGGCGACCATGCGAGGGAACTAATCTCAATGGTTTGCTTGTTGATGTGTTTGTTCCACGAGGTCTTAGGCAGATGCCGAAGTCACGCCGGGTAGCTTTCGAAACGCTTTTGTTATGCATAAGCGGAAGTAGATGCGCATTTTAGCAGGTCGATCTCCCGGTAAGCTTGTGTGTTCGGTGCCAGTTTGTAAATCACCCCGATGTACTTATTCGTTCTAGACCTTTTGGATGATTGAGTCTAGAAGTCGAAAAGTGAAAATAGTTTCGTTGTGTTCCTTGAAATCGAAGATCAATACACGCTTCAAGAAGGAATACTAGGGGCGAATCGACCACGATCCACCAACAATATTCGAAAATCCGAATCTGATTCCAAGGACCCTTAGAAAACAAGGCGGTCGAGGGGATTACCGAAAGAAAGTCAATTGAGTTTTGAGAGTTCCGGAGTGCTTACCCGATGCGCATCTTGTCTGTCAAAATCATATATGTTGATGAAATTCCCTTTGATGCACGGTTTGAAACATCCTTGTTTGTGAATTTTCCGAGCGAATTGTCAAGATTAGTCCCGGATCCATTGTTCTTTGGTGCAATATAGATTTGTTTCACGGTACAGATAGGCAATTGCCAAAGTTCTATTGAGGATACGCAACACTTTTGAATTTCTTTGAATCTTCTTCACAAGTTCTTGACCCATGCGAGATTGCATCAAGCTCACGGATCCCTGCGAGCCTTCCTTTATCCCTACCATTCCGGTTCGGCACAAGGTTTTACGATCGGCCAATCAATAGTAATTCTCTAGTTTAGTTGAATACATCTCGTGAACCCTCTTGCTCTTTCTCCTCCTGTCTCCTCGACAGTTGTCTTGATCCACGAGAAGTATGGTACGCTCGTTTTGCACCTCTTGTGTTACCCCAGCGAGCGGTTGAATGATATGCACTTGAGACTATCGAGCAAGATCCGGAAGCATTTGATGGCACTCCACGAGTCTTCACACGCACAACGGCATGTAGACAATATGACGATTTCTTTGATCGTTTCGAGATTGATGAAGAAAATGTGACTATGAGGCTTTTTGTGCAAACCTTTGGAGGAGAGGTAAGGAAGTAGTTCGAGCCTTTACCCACCAAAGAAGCATCGATACATTGGCGAGAACTTCGAAGCTAGGTTTTAGATCGATGGGGAGATGAAAAAGGATCGGGTGTGATTAACGAATATACAAACCTCAAACGTAATCTGGTGGTACGGCCGAGTTATATCATTAGATTCAATACGATGTATAATGCTATTCCGGATGACTTGAGGCCAGTCTAAAGGAAATCTTGCTCTCCTTAAATTCTAGAGGGATGGCTTTGATCTGGGAGATGGCTTATTCCCTTCGTGATAGAGATCCACCTACTTTAGAAGATATGCGAGAAGGTTGTTGTTAGTGTTGAGGAAAATGCGAATGATAAAAGAGCACGGTTGAAAGCGAGAGAAAAGAGTGACAATAAAGGAAGAGCCTTCCACATCTATATCGGAACAACACTTGGCTCGTGAGTTGGAAAAGGCTTTAAGAAGAATAAATCTCGACAAAGCGGGGAAACACGGAGGTTCGAAATCCAAATTTCGACGGCCGGCCCGGCGGCCACGGTCGAATTAAGCGGCGTGAACAAAGAGCTCGAGAGACGACGGCCCAACGGCGGATCAAGACCCCTCTTTTGCAGAATTTTGTGAGTCATGATTCCGATGATGATGATGATGTGTCGGGTGAGCAAAATCATTTCTTCACTCCAGGTAGTTTGCCTATTTATATTACTAAGGATGAGGTATGGTGAAAGTTCGGTTGTTCGGAAAGATGAGGATTTTATCCTAACAAATGATGCGATTTAGAGGAAGAAGTCGGATGAATACCAAAGAGGATATTTGAATGCATTGAGCGCGACGGAAACGGTGTTCATTGAGAAATCGAGATGTGCCTATAAATCCATTCGGAGAAAGAAAAGAAGCAGCCTTGCGACAGTTCAGATGCCACGAGAAAGAGGAAAGACAATTGACCCCGCGACGAGTAAAGTATCATCGGTGAGAAGGTAAATCGATCGAACATAGTGAAAGAAAAGGAGTGAAAGAAAGAAGGAAATTCGATCGAAAAGAAGGTTGAAAGGTTTCGACAGCATTTAGCTTGGAAAATGAAATTTCCAAACTAAAAATATCTATTCCTTTCGCGGAGATTATGAAGAACGGCGACTACGAAGTAGTCAGTCACTAAAATTAGGAACTTTGATCAATGATTGACCTGAGTAAATGTTGAGGATGATCGAGAAGTAGGAATTGATTTTTGAGACACCGCATTAAATGGTGAGTCTCTGACAGTAATGTTCCTCCTTTTTACATCGGTTTGAGGTTGCATGAATATATATTGCACAATGCTATGCTTGATTCGGGTGCTTCACACAATTTGATGCCAAAGGCAATCATGGAGAAAAGTTGGGATTAGACATTACAAAGAGAGTATCATGATTTGTATTCATTCGATTCAGTAGGGTAAAGTGTATAGGACTCATCAAAGATTTGGTGGTAAGTTTAGTCAAAATCGACAAAGAATGTTTTAATGGATGTGGTGGTTGCCGATATTCCTCCACGGTTCGGGATACTCCTTGCGAGATCTTGGGGGGAAAAGTTGAAAGGTACACTTCGGTTAGATTTCTCTTATGCTACAATTCCAGTCTTCGGTCAAATGAGAAAGTTATATCGTGAAGCGAGAAGATGAAATACATGATAACTAGCGAAAACCGGTCAATCATCCTGTGAACTATGTACACATGCGGTTAGAGTCGTTTGTGTTGCTTCTTGATAGTTTTAATGATGTGAAAGTCAACTAGTTCGAGCGAGGAAGACATACCGAGAGATCAATGAGAATTTTAGAGAAGTTTTTCAAAAGAAAAGAAAGAAAAAACAAAGTACATTTTGAGACGATCGGTGAAGAAGACGATAGAGGCGACAAACGGAAAATCGAGCCGACACTGGATTTCGGCATTTTAGAGGACGATGAAGATGGTCTTTGGACCATGGATTTTGATGGTGCGGTGGGCGATGATAGTGCGGGATTGGTGTGTGGATTAAGGAATCCATTTTCCACTCACGGTAATTCCAGAACAATGTGAGAGTGTGTTCTTACAAGCTTGCATTCGATTGTTCTAATAATGAAGCGGAATACGAGGCTCTTATTCTTTGGTCTTAGATTCTCAAGAAGAGCCGAATGCGAAGAGGATTATGAACATAGTGATTCGGAATTAGTGATAAAGCAAGTTAAAGGTGAGTTTCGAGGCTAAGCATCCTCGCATGAGGGCTTACCGAAATGCGGTTTTGGATATTTTTGAAAGTTATTTTACGATCATACTTTGACATGTGTGCCCCGCATACACAAAATGGTGTTGGCGATGGACTTGCTAAGACGGCAAACAATCTTAAGAATTCGTGAATTCCGGCCAACAAGTTTGAGATACATGTGAAACAGGCCCATAGTTCCGGACAATGATGTTGGCAAGTTTTTGAGGATGATGAGAGGTTGGTGAATTTCGCAGAATAAAGGTAAGTTTAAAGATACCTCCATAGATACGGAGAATTTGATGATGGTATTGATGACATACGGATAAATCAAATGGATGTGCGCAGGCGAAGGACCAACATCATTCCTAAGGGATTGATTCCTTTGGAAAGTTGTTTGATCGAGAGAACGATGTGGCCTCGCAAGCCTACATTGAGACCAACGAGAGAAGGGTGTCGAAAAGGTAAATATTGGGACAGGCGGAAATCCCAAGATGGTGAAATTGTCAAAGTCATTGTCACCAAAGGTAGGCGAATGTGAAAATTGTTGTCTTCATTTTACGATGTGTTTGCATAGGATTATTCGGATCTCAAAACATACGATACCAACATCATTCGGCATACTATTCCATCAAGCCAAATCGAAGCCTTTTCGTCAAAAGTTGAGGAGGATCAATACAAAGCTGCTACCATCAATCGAAAAAGAGGTAAATAGGTCGTATAAGTCGGGAATCATTGTACCTATCGTTTTCGGATTGGATATCAAAACTTGGTGCCGTGAGAAAGAAGACGGTGAGATCCGTTTATGTATTGACAGAGAAATGCAGATAAGTATCATTAAAGGACAATTATCATTTGCCAAAAGATGGATCACATATTGCAACAGTGGTTAGACATCAAGGATGTCACTACTCGACGGATACTCGAGTTATAATCAGATTTTAGTGCGGGGAAGATGATACAGCTAATGATAGGCCACCACTCCTTGGGGAACATTTCATTAAAAGATGCCGTTCGGTTTAAAGAATGCGAGGCGCTACCTTTCGGCGTGCAATGGACATGGCTTTGCCGATGAGAAAGATATTTTTTGGTTTTGTGATGATCTACTTGTGTTTTCCAATTACGATGAGGAACATTTATATCCAATAAGAAAATTGTTTCTCGAGAAGTGCGAGAAAATATGGCATTTCGTGAATCCAAAGAGACTTTTCGCCATGGATGAAGGAAAGCTCCTTGGCCACATCATATCGAAAGATGGCATTCGAGTTGATCTTGCACGTGTTGAAGCCACATACGAGATTGAACAACCCGGAACAAGAAAAGAGAGATACGGTCATTTAATGGTAAAATGAATTTTCTACGTCGTTTCATTCCCGATCTTGCGGAACACCTTAGAGAAATCACGGGTATGCTGAAAAAGGACGGTCGAGGTAAGATGGACGGAAAAGGCGGTAAAGTCATTTAATTTGGTAAAGATAGCTCTTTCCTCGGCCCTATTTTAATCGACCCCAATTACACAAGACTTCATTTTATTTTCTTTCGCTTGAGCACACATTAGCAATGATTTTGATGCAAAAAAGGGATGGAGTTGAGAAGCCCATCGCCTTTTTCAGTCGGATCATAAGAGATGGAGCATTGAAGTATAATATCATTGAAAGTAAGCACTTGCGCTTGTAAAGGCTTTGAAGAGTTTTCCGTATTATTACTATATTACATTCCCGCATTTCTGACATATGTTCCTAACGCAGCGGTTAAAGATGTTTTGGTACGAGCGAGATCCGGAAGGAAGAAGGTAAGTGGATCGCTGCGTTGTTAAGTACGATGTGGAGATTAAGCCGACCAAGCTGATTAAAGGACAAGGACTCGCCAAGCTCATGGTGAAACAAATCTGCATGCTCTAGACATAAATTTGATTCTTGCATCGCATTAATAAAGTGAATGAAATACGTCGGTTCGGAGTGTAGATATTTTTGTTTCTTCTCCTTGGTATGCGACATTTTATGTGCTTCGAATTTGTCTACACACTTTGGTATGCCTCGAAATAAGAGTAGAACATTGAAGCTAAGAGAAATTGCTAAATTACGCATTTGGTCTGCATTGTATTGGAAAGACCACAGGTATGTTGTTGAATTGTTTGGTAGAAGAGGAAGCTCAAAGAGTTTTGGAGGATTTTCACAAAATTGTTGTGGAGGTCATTTGTTTTGGAAGACCACGGCGAATAAAATTCTAGGGCGGGGTATTATTGGCCTTCTTTGTTTTACGATGTGTTCAAAGTACAATTAAAAATTGTCACGAGTGTCAAATTTTCGAAGAGAACGAGAAACTACGGCCTTTTACTCTAAAACCAATCGAAGTTAGTGCACCATTCCGGCGATTAGGGGATTGGATTTTATCGATCCACCCAACATCTTACGGACGACATAGATGGATCTTAAGCGACTACGGACTACTTCACGAAGTGGATTGAGGCGATTCCACTCGACGGACGCGTGCGGTAATTATTTCTTTCCTTGAAAATAATATTACGCTCACGCTTTGGGTGTCCTAGTAAAATAATCACGCGAGATAATGCGGCGACCTTTAAGTCTAAGAGGATGGTTGATTTTTGTTTTAAGTACAATATTACATCGGACATTCGACCGCCTACCATCATGAGAATGGCTTGGCGGAATCTTCAAATAAATCCTTGGTGAATATCATTAAGAAATTGCGGGAAATCAACAAGAAGGCTTGGCACAAAAGTTGAGTGAATGCATTGTAGGTGATAGGGTAAGTCGAGAAAAAGTCTGTGCTTGTCTTCTATGCGAGTTGGTGTATGGAATGAATCTGAGTTTTTCCTACTTCACTTGTCCCGGTGGTCAAATTGCTTCGGGAGAATTTTGAAGTAGAAGGATCCTATGCGGCGGAGGATTAATGAGATGATTCATTTGCGACGGAGACACGAGAGGAGGTATTTCAAAAATACTTTCAGTTGCGGGGAGCGCATAAAGAAGATCTACGTGAGAAAGGCAAAAGGTCAAGTTTCGAGTTGGATGAAGTAGTTTTGAAATGGGATGCTCGGAATGAAGATAAGGGAAAGCACGGCAAATTTGAGAATTTGTGGAAAGGACCTTTTAAGATTGCATCGTATCGGGGTCGAGAATGCATTTCTTCTCAAAGAAATGAATGGAGATGATTGTCCTGGTGGTTGATCAATGGTCGGTTCTTTGACGCTATTATTTCTGAGTACTTACTGCTGCTCTCATTGTCATTGTATATATCATTTTACTTTTTGTTTCGTTGCAAGTGTGCAACGATCTCATTTTCGGTACGGGGCCGGAGGCGAAGGCTATAATTACGGGAGATAGAGGTTGGTTGGTTTTGAAATTGTCAAGTTAAGTTTTATCGATCTTCTAGTTTTGGTCATGTCGGTTTGAGTCTTGTCGAGTTTTGGTCAAATTACTTGCCGATGCAATCGTTAGTCAAATACGCGGAGTCAATAAAATTGTCCAAAGTTTGTTTTATCGATTGAAATGATTCCATCGCCCCGATGGATGAGAGGCAGCATCGACTCCCCCGAGAGATGCCATCGTTCTTGGCATCTCCGGGGAGCCACCATCCCCATTGGAGCCAATGTTAAGGAAGTCGGCCCTTGCGGCCCTCGTCGGTGATCATTTCGTCTTTTGCATATTCATTATTAGGTGTCTCGCTTGTTCCTTGGTTGCATTTCACTAGGAGCATGCCATGCAGCGAAGGGGTACGTAGGTCTTGTGTTTCCTCATGTTACACTGAGTTATTTAAAAATTTTCTCCAAAAAATCATTCATAGTCATTGTCATTACATATATGGTCATTAAAAATGTCAATAAGTGTCCTAGGTCTTGGTGTCTGGGTTTTAGGTCATTTATATACTAGTCATAAAGCACATAAAAGTGAGGAAAGTTACGCATTTGTGATTTTATTTTATTATGCTTGACATTTAAAAAAATATATATATTTCTAGTCCAAAACTACGTTTTGGAACTAGAATTTGTCATTATCATTTTGTAATAAATTGTAATTGTTCCGCCATGAAGACATTGTCATGAGACCCACGAGTCTCTTTCTTAGCCAAGATGGCCATATCCACCAAGAAATGACAAAATCATTAGTATAAAACTCAAAAAGCCAAAAGAAGATTGTATTGGAAAAGCCAAAAGTGAAATTACAAAAGCTTGTTTGTAATATGGGTTTGAAGTGAATTTGAAATAAAAAATCTGATTGTGAAGATATTTGTAACATGTATAAAAGCCAAACAAGTTTCATTTGAAACCAAACCACGACACCAGAATCGTGATTTGAAGATGGGAGGGCCGATTTCGAGTTTTTAAGTTGCGTGGGCGGTGTTATTGGGCCGAGCGACCCACGCGAAGGCCGAAAGGCGACCCACCCCCAGGCGGGCGACCCACGCGGGTCGGTTCCGCGTGTAGGTTTGCAAGGGCGCGACCCACACAGGCCCGGCGGCACGCGGAGAGGGGCACGCGCGACCCACGGTCTGGGGGTTTGAGAATTCATTACGGCGCCCGACGCATGGGGAATCGATGCAGCGCTTCAAACGAGGTTTATCATTGCTTGATGTTTTTAAATGCACCGGTCGCATCGTTGATGTTTCAAATGTTCGAAAAGGAGGATTTAAAACCCCACGGACATAGCATTCTTGTTTTCGGGGTTTTAAAATGAAAATGAATGGTTGAATGAGTTTTGTTTGCTGTCTCATGGCGGTGATACATCCGAGTTTGCATATAATATCAAAACCATATTGCTCTTAATACCCATTTTGCCATTTTGACCATTGCTGTTATTATACCATGTTAAAATCCTTTGTTCCATGGTGATTGTGGTTGTAATGAGTCTCCTTTGCCCAATGTAAAAATATTCTCATGACTTTGTTTTCAGCGCCCATTGAGACCTTTGTGGTTATTACTCATAGACAAACACATTTTGTTGATGCATGCCCTCCTTTGACTAGATTTTTCAAAATTTTGAAAGTTGCCCGCTCCTTTTGGTGAAATTTCACTTGCATTCAACACGGTGTGCCTCTTTTCCGATCCATTTAAAACGGAGATATTATCATGGTTTGTTTCCTTATGGTGTTTTGACGGTGGGGATATTTGGGTGTTTGAAACATACCTTCCTCTTTGCCTTCAGCATCTCTATCGGTATACATATTGCACATATCTTGTTCATGACCATGTCGGAGATAGAGAGTCGAGAATATGAGCGAGGGAGTCGGGCAGGTGACTCAATCGTTGAGGAGTTGATGTGCGAGATGGAGCATAGCAGTGCGCCGGTAGTGGTAGCATATCGGAAGAGGCCACTGAGCTTTCATTGCAGCATCACGAAAGAGTACTATCTCCACATGGGGTGGAAGGGTCTCGTTGACTTCATCGGCGGCGCGAAGTACTATCTCCACATGGCGTGGAAGGGGGTCTCGCCTTCTTCATCAGCGTAGGTACATTCACGGGATCATGATGGAGACAAAACCTCAAGGTCCCATTTCTCATTTTTCAACGGGTTGAACATACACATTGCTACATCATGATAGAGCAGCAACACATCATACAACGGGAACGGTGTTTTCCTACCGAAGTGCATGCATAGGGGAAAGCACTAAAATGGCGGAAAAAGGCACGATCACTCGGATTTTGGCCGAGGCTTCATTGCGAGCAAGATACATGATGGAGGGTCTTCGCTCCGGGCCCAGGCAAATTCGGAGAAAAGTTTGTCATTTTGAGAATTTTTTGGTGTTTAAAACGGGGTTTCGATTGTAGGTCGCGCGCTCATGCGCTCACTTTTTTTGGGACACTTGCTGGAGGAAATTTTTTACATTTTTTGGATTTTTCATGGTTAATTATGCATCCTACGAAGTCAACTTAGCATTTCATCGGAAATGCGGATGGTCCAAAAGCTCAAAAACACCACTGAAAATCACCTTCTTTGCCACCTTTTGCACCCGGCGGGGGTACCTCTGGGAGAATGAGGTTTTGGAGGGTCAAATCAACTCCAAATTCCGAAATTCCACTTGGAGTTGGAAAGGAGACATCTAGGGCTTTCCAACGAGCTATCATGAGCTCAATTTGGATGCAGGGGGAGCTACCTCAAAATCAGCCTGGAACATGAGCGACCCACCTTGGGATTCAGGGAACGGCTTCCACAAGATTTTTTTGAATTTTCAGGCTTGCCCATTCAGTGTTTCGCCTATTATGGACAGTTTTGCTTATGGATAGAATTCTTGGGTTTTATGATTTAAATTCATGTTTGATATGTAACTTTGGCTTGTTTTTATCTCTTCTAGAAGATTCACTCTCAAATGAGTAAAAAATCATGTAATGGATGGAGTTCCACTCTTTTAGAGGCAAGTGGTTAGGCACGCCTAGATTGTAGTTCCATGATTAGAATTGGTTGAAACTGATCACTGAAGAGGAATTCGACCTAGAGGTGGAGAAGGGGTTAGAGTGATCTATATATTGTAATTTCTGAAGCATTCTACGGAGTTGGACTCTTGGGATACTTTTGATACTATTGTACATACTTTTCATATTTTGGCTAAGGAAAGATCGGGGGTTTTGCGGCACTTGTTGGGATCCTTGTGGTGTTAACATTCTTGATGGTGTTTCTTCTTTGTTCTTGTAAGTTTCTTCATGTTTAATGTATGCCATCCTTTCATTATGTGAACTAAGTTGAATGAGTGATTAAGGTTGAATCCATTTTACGGTGTGGCCTTTGAATTCGGTTAGTTCTATATGTTTTCAGAGTTTTGGAGAGGATCCAAGTTCTTCTTTTCCCTCTTCAGCTCCTCGTCGGTCTAATCTATCCATAAATCCAATTTAAAGCATCAAGATCATCACCTACCTGCGCTGACTTGAACTGCGCAAAGGTCGACCTTGCCCAGGACCCAAAACTTGTTTTCCCATTACTCAACGAAAACTCAAAAAACCAAAAAACAAACATACTTATCTCTTTACTAGCTAAAAATCAGTTTCCTGGCCAGCAAGTCATCTCGCATCCTGCTTGCTTATTTTCTCGGGGTCAGCGGAGAGGCCTCTCTGTCCTCGTAGGGCTAGCTACGAGGGTGAGCGTGGTTTGATGTAGCCCTTGAGTTTTACTTCATTTTCAACTGAGAGTAGATTTGAGTGCTAACATAGTGGCGACCATGCGGGGAACTAATCTCAATGGTTTGCTTGTTGATGTGTTTGTTCCACGAGTCTTAGACGGAGTGCGAAGTCCGCCCGGCGGGGTAGCTTTCGAAACGCTTTTGTTATGCATAAGCGGAAGTAGATAAACGGCTTGCTTCGGTCGATCTCAGAGTAGCTTGTGTGTTCCCAGAGTACTTGATTTGTAAATCACCCCCGAGTATACTTATTCGTTCTAGACCTTTTGGATGATTGAGTCTAGAAGTCGAAGGCTGAAAATAATTGATTGTGTTCCTTGAAATTTTTTTGAGAAGATCAATACAACGGCTTCCAAGAAGGAATACTAGGGGGCGAATCCGACCTTGATCCACTGACAATATTCGAAAATCCGAATGCGATTCCAAGGACCTTAGAAAACAAGGCGGTCAAGAGAGTTACGAAAGAGAAAGTCAATTGAGTTTTGAGAGTTCAGTGTACCGTCTTGCATCTGTATCGAAATCATATATGTTGATGAAATTCCCTTTGATGCACGGTTTGAAACATCCTTGTTTGTGAATTTTCAGCGAATTGTCCAAGATTAGTCCCGAGATCCATTACTACGAAGATTTGCAATATAGATTTGTTTCACGGTACCTAGATAAACGGTACATGATTCTATTGAGGATACTAACACTTTTTAATTCTTTCGTCCCCATTACAGTTCGCCGGCCATACGAGATTGCATCAGCTCACGGTCCCCTCTTTGAGCCTTCATACATCCTGTTCCGGTTCCAGCTGAGTTTTCGATCAACAATCAATAGTAATTTCTCCGTTCCATTGAATACATCACGTAGACCCTCTTGCTCCTACTCCTCTGTATCTCCTCGACAACGAGATTGTATTCAATCCACAGAAGCGTGGCTGCTCGTTTTGCACCTCTTGTGTTACCCCGGCGATTGAATGATATGCTGCCAGAACCTTGAGCAAGATCCCGACATTTTGCAGCACTCCACAGTCTTCCTTTTCATGACATGTAGACAATATGGCGATTTCTTTGATCGTTTCGAAGTTGATGAAGAAAATGTGACTATGAGGCTTTTGTGCAAACCTTTGGAGGAGAGGTAAGGAAATGGTTCGAGCCTTGCCACAAGAAGCATCGATACATTGGAAGACTTGGAGGGCGGTTTTAGATCGATGGGAGATGAAAAGGATCGTTGCGGTGCCAGGAATATACAAACCTCAAACGTAATCTGGGTAGATGCAGTTCGGGATTATATCATTAGATTCAATACGATGTATAATGCTATTCCAGAGATGACTTGAGACGAGTCTAAAAGTACGCCTGCTTAAATTCCCGGATGGCTTTGATCCGGAGATGGCTTATTCCCTTCGTGATAGAGATCCACCTACTTTAGAAGATATGCGAGAAGGTTGCTTGTTAGTGTTGAGGCAAATCTGAATGATAAGGGCTGCAGTTGAAAACGAGAGAAAGAGTGACAATAGGGAAGAGCCTTCCACATCTATATCGAAGCAGCACTTAGCTCGTGAGTTGGAAAAGGCTTTAAGAAGAATAAATCTCGACAAACGGCTGCGGTTCCAATCCAAATTTCCGCTGGCCGGCGGCGACCACGATTCGAGTCAACGGCGCTGAACAAAGAGCTCAAGAGCCGGCGGCCCAACGACGGATCAAGACCCCTCTTTTGCGAGTTTTGTGAGTCATGATTCCGATGATGATGATGTGTCGGAGTGAAGCAAAAAAATCATTTCTTCACTCCCGATGATTTGCCTATTTATATTGCGAGGATGAGGTATGGTGAAAGTTCACTTGTTCGAAAGATGATTTTATCCTAACAAATGATGCGATTTAGAGGAAGAGTGGGATGAATATGAAAAGAGGATATTTGAATGCATTGGTAACCCCGACGGAAAGCGATATTCATTGAGAAATCGAGATGTGCCTATAAATCCCATTGAGAAAAGAAAAGAAGCTTCAGCAAGACGAATTCACGATACTAGAAAGAGGAAAAGAGACAATTGACCACTTGACAAGTAAAGTATCATCGGTGAGAAGTGTCCGATCAGAGCATAGTGAAAGACAAAGAAGGTGAAAGAGGAAATTCAGGTCAAAGAGGTTGAGAAGGTTTCAGCATTTAGCTTGGAAAATGAAATTTCCAAACTAAAAATATCTATTCCTTTGACGGAGATTATGAAGAACGGCGAAACCTAAGTAGTCAAGTCACTAAAATTACGAACTTTGATCCAATGATTGACACATTAAATGTTGAGGATGATCGGTAGGAATTGATTTTTGAACTGCATTAAATGGTGAGTCTGACGTTAATGTTCCTCAACACATCAGTTTGAGGTTGCATGAATATATATTGCACAATGCTATGCTTGATTCGGAGTGCTTCTGCAATTTGATACCAAAAGAAGGCAATCATGGAAAAAGTTGGGATTAGACATTACGAAAGTATCATGATTGGTATTCATTCGATTCCATTTCGAGGTAAAGTGTATGGGACTTTCATCAAAGATTTGGTGGTAAGTTTAGATCAATCCCGGCAAAGAATGTTTTAATGGATGTGGTGGTTGTCGATATTCCTCCACGGTTCGGGATGCTCCTTGCGAGATCTTGGGGGGAAAAAGTTGAAAGGTACACTTCGATTAGATTTCTCTTATGCTACAATTCCGAGTCTTCGGTCAAATGATAAAGTTATATCGTGAGCGAGAAGATGAAATACATGATAACTAGCAAAGAGAAACGGTCAATCATCCTTGAACCTATGTATATTTGATTGGAAATCGTTGTTACTTACTTTAAATGGTTTTAATGATGTAGAAAGTCAACTAGTTCGAGCGGAAGACATACCGAGAGATCGATGAGAATTTTAGAGAAGTTTTGCAAAAGAAGAAAAAGCAAAATTTGTTTTGGAGCAATCGGTAGAGACGATAGGCAGCAAACGGGGGAAAATCGAGCCGACACGGTTCAACATTTAGAGGACGATGAAGATGGTCTTTGGACCATGGATTTTGATAGTGTAGTGGGCGACGATGGTCTTTAAGGATTGGTGTGTGGATTCGAAGCCCATTTCCGCTCTGATAAAGGATTCAGGGAGCAATGTGAGAGTGTGTTCTTACAAGCTTGCATTCGATTGTTCTAATAATGAAGCGGAATACGAGGCTCTTATTCTTGGTCTTAAGATTCTCAAGCGATACGAAGGTTAACGGTATGGTGATTCGAGTGGTGATAAAGCAAGTTAAAGTGAGTTTACGGCTAAGCATCCTCGCACGGGGGCTTACCGAAATGCAGTTTTGGATATTTTGAAGTTATTTTCTGATCATACTTTGAAGCATGTGTGCCCGCATACAAAATGGTGTTGCTGATGGACTTGCTAAGGCAGCAAGCAATCTTAAGATTCCAATGAATTCCAGCAACAAGTTTGAGATACTGTGTGAAACACCGGCCCATAGTTCCGGACGATCGACGTGTTGGCAAGTTTTGAGGATGATGAGGAGGGTGGTGAATTTCTGTGAGAATAAAGGTAAGTTTAAAGATACCTCCATAGATACGGAAATTTGATGATGGTATTGATGACATACGGATAAATCCAGTGGATGTCTTTTACACTTATTTGAAGGATAACATCATTCCTAAAGGATTGATTCCTTTGGAAGAGTTGTTTGATCAAGACGATGTAGCTGTAAGCCTACGTGAGACCAACGAGAGAAGGGTGTCGAAGAGGTAAATATTAGGACGATTTGAGAATCCCAAGATGGTGAAATTGTCAAAGTCATTGTCACCAAAGGTAAGAAGCGAGAATATGTGAAATTGTTGTCTTCATTTTCGATGTGTTTGCATGGGATTATTCGGATCTCAAAACATACGATACCAACATCGTGTCGGCATACTATTCCCCATCAAACCAAATCGAAGCCTTTTCGTCAAAAGTTGAGGAGGATCAATCCATGCTACCATCAATCGAAAAAGAGGTAAATGGTTGTATGTTCAGAATCATTGTACCTATTCGTTTTCGATTGGATATCCAAACTTGGTGCCGTGAGAAAGAAGACGGTGAGATCCGTTTATGTATTGACTTGAGGAAATCTGAATAAAGTATCATTAAAGGACAATTATCTCTTGCCAAAGATGGATCACATATTGCGGCGAGTAGTTGGAGCATCAAGGATGTCACTACTCGACGGATACTCGGAGTTATAATCGAGATTTTAGTGCGGGAAGATGATCGTGACAAGGCTAGATTCCACCACTCCTTAGGGAACATTTCATTACGCAAAGATGCCGTTCGGTTAAAGAATACGGCGCTACCTTTCGAGCGTGCAATGGACATGGCTTTTGCCAATAGAAAGATGTGTTTTTGGTTGTTTACCTTGATGATCTAAGCATGTTTTCGAATTACGATGAGGAACATTTATATCATCGAAAATTGTTTTCCGGAAGTGCGGAAAATATGGCATTTTATTGAATCAAGAAAGAGCCTTTTCGCCATGGATGAAGGAAAGCTCCTTGTACATCCATATCGAAGATGGCATTCGAGTTGATCCATAACGTGTTGAAGCCATACGGCCAGTTAGACAACCCGGAACAAAGAAGAGATCAAGTTGTTGTGGTAAAATGAATTTTCTCGTCGTTTCGTTCCCAATCTTGCAGAACACCTTGAAATCACGAACCTGCGGGAGGCAGTCGGTAAGATGGACGGAAAGGCGGTAAAAGTCATGTAATTTGGTAAAGATAGCTCTTTCCTCATTATTTTAATCGGCCCGATTACACACAAGACTTCATTTTATTTTCTTTCGCAACCCTGACACATTAATAAATGAGTTGATGCAAAAAAGGATGGAGTTGAAAAGTATACTTTTGGTCAGATCATAAGAATGGAGCATTGAAGTATAATATCATTGAGAAACGAGCACTTGCGCTTGTAAAGGCTTTGAAGGATTTCCGTGTGTACATATTGTCCATTGACATATGTTCCTAACGACGGTGATTAAAGATGTTTTGGTACGAGCCAGAATCGGAAGGAAGAGAGAGTAAGTGGATGTTCACATTGTTAAAAATTACGATGTGGAGATTAAATGACCAAAGTGATTGAGGACAAGGACTCGCCAAGCTCATGGCGAAAACAATGCATGCTCTGAACACGGTGGACATGGCTGCCATCGTGAAAGATGGGGAAAGTACGTCGGTTCGAGTGTAAGTGTTTTGTTTCTTCTCCTTGGTATGCGACATTTTATATGTGCTTAATTTGTCTGCCTTTGGTGTGCCTCGAAATAAGAGTAGAACATTGAAGCTAAGAGAGGCTGCTAAATTCTGCATTTTGAATTCTGCATTGTATTGGAAAGACCACGGAGGTATGTTGTTGGGTGTTTGGTAGAGAAACAAGGAAAGTTTGTAGATTTTCACGAGGTGACATACAGGTCATTTGTTTTGGAGAAATGCAATGAGAATAAAATTCTAAGGGCGGGTATTATTGGCCTTCTTTGTTTTAAATGTGTTCAGAATTTTGTTAAAAATTGTCACGAGTGTCAAATTTTCGAAGGGAAGCGAAACTCGGCCTTTGCCTCTAAAACCAATCGAAGTTAGTGCACCATTCCGGCGGTGGGGATTGGATTTTATCGGGAAGTCCACCCCCGGCATCTTCGGACAGCATAGATGGATCTTGGCTTGACTACGGACTACTTCACGAAGTGGATTGAGGCGATTCCCACTCGACGGACGCGATGCGGTAATTATTTCTTTCCTTGAAAATAATAATATTCATCCTTTGGGTGTCCTAGTAAGTAATCACGGAATAATGCGACGACCTTTAAGTCTAAGAGGATGGTTGATTTTGTTTAAGTACAATATTACCTTGGGACATTCGACCGCCTACCATCGCAAAGGAATGGCTTGGCGGAATCTTCAAATAAATCCTTGGTGAATATCATTAAGAAATTGCGGGAATCAACAAGAAGGCTTGGCCTGGTTGGTGAATGCATTATGGGCTGATAGGGTAAGTCAGAAAAAGTCTATTGGCATGTCTCCTTTCGAGTTGGTGTATGGAATGGATGCGGTTTCCTACTTCACTTCTTGTCCCGGTGGTCAAATTGCTTGGGAGGGAGTGAAGTGAAGAAGGATCTATGCGGCGGAGGATTAATGAGATGATTCATTTGCGACGGACACGAGAGGAGGTATTTCAAAATACTTTCAGTTGCGGGAGCGCATAAAGAAGATCTACGACGAGAAAGGCAAAAGCAGATAAGTTTCGGTTGGATGAAGTAGTTTTGAAATGGATGCTCCGGAATGAAGATAAGGAAAGCACGACAAATTTGAGAATTTATGGAAAGGATGTCCCCAAGATTACCCCGGCGTATCAGGGTCAGAATGCATTTTCTTCTCAAAGAAATGAATGGGGATAAATTGTCTGGTGGATGAATCAATGGTAAGGATTTATTTCGAAGAGCGCTATTATTTACGAGTACTTAACTGCTCTCATTGTCATGTATATATCATTTTACTTTGTTTCGTTGCAAGTGTGCAACGATCTCATTTTCAGTACGGGGCCGGAGCGAAGGCTATAATTACGGAGATGAGGTTGGTTGGTTGGAAATTGTCAAGTTAAGTTTTATCGGTCTTGTTTGATCCATATCTGGTTTTACAGTCTTCTTGGACTTTGGTCAAATTGCGGATGCATTAGTCCGTCTGCCGGTCAATAAAATTGTCCAAAGTTTGTTTTATCGGTTGAAATAATGATTCCATCGCCCAATGGATGAGAGGCAGCATGCGACTCCCCCGAGAGATCATCGTTCTTGGCATCTCCAGGGAGCCTGTCCCCATTGGAACGATATTCAGAGTCGGCCCTTGGCCTAAAGTCATTTGATCATTCGTCTTTTGCATATTCATTATTAGGTGTCTCGCTTGTTCCACTTGGTTGCATTTCACTAGGAGCATGCCATACGCGGCTTCGAAAGTGCAGCCGTCTTATGTTTCCTCATATTTACACTGCGGTGCTATTTTAAAAATTTCTCAAAAAATCATTCATAGTCATTGTCATTACATATATAGTTATTAAAAGTAATAGTAAGTGTCCTAGGTCTTGGTGTCTGGGGTTTGGTCATTTATATACTAGTCATAAACACACTTAAGTGAAGGTGCATTGTGATTTTTTTATTTTATTATCATCGGCCTTTAAAATATATATATATTCTAGTCCAAAACTCTTGTTTTGGAACTAGAAACACAATACGTATATTTGCATGTAATAAATTGTAATTGTTCCGCCATGAAGACATTGTCAAAAACGAGACCTGGAAGTCTCTTTGTATCCAAGATGGCCATATCCTGCAAGAAGGCAGGCAAAATCATTAGTATCGACCTCCAAAAAGCCAAAAGAAGATTGTATTGGAAAAGCCAAAAAAGTGAAATTGCAAAAACATTTGTAATATGGGTTTGAGAAATTAGATTTGAAATAAAATGCGATTGTGAAGATATTTGTAAGCATGTATAAAAGCCAAACAAGTTTCATTTGAAACCAAACCACGACACCAAATCGTGATTTGAAGATGGGAGGAGCCGATTTCGAGTTTTGAAGTTGCGTGGGCGGTGTTGTTGGTAGAGCGACCCACGCGAGAGGCGAAGCGACCCACACAGGCGAGGGCGACCCACGCGGGTCGAGTTCGGCGGTGTGAGTTTTGCAAGGGCGCGACCCACACAGGCCGACGACCCACGCGGCTGCGCGACACGCGGACACGAGGGTTTCGAGGGAGTCATTACGGCGCCCGGCCGTCGATGCAATGGCTTTCAAACGGTTTATCATTGCTTGATGTTTTCCAGTATGATGGCATCGTTGATGTTTCAAATGTTCAAAAGGAGGATTTAAAACCCCACGGACATAGCATTCTTGTTTTCGGGGTTTTAAAATGAAAATGAATGGTTGAATGAGTTTGTTTGCTATCTCATGGCGGTGATACATCCGGTTGCATATAATATTCAAAACCATATTGCTCTTATACCCATTTTGCCATTTTATTATTGCTATTATTATACCATGTTAAAAATCACTTTGTTCCATGGTGATTGTGGTTATTAATGAGTCTCCTTTGCCCAATGTAAAAATATTCTCATGACTTTGTTTCAAACATTGAGACCTTTGTGGTTATTACTCATAGAAAAACACATTTTGTTGATGCCATGCCCTCCCTTTGACTAGATTTTTTCAAAATTTTGAAAGTTGCCCGCTCCTTTTGGTCAAAATTTCACTTGCATTCAACACGAGAGATTGTGCCTCTTTTCCAATCCATTTAAAACGAGATATTATCATGGTTTGTTTCCTTATGGTGTTGGGTGAGGATATTTGTTAAGGTGTTTGAAACATACATTATAACTTTGCCTTCTTGCCGTCTCTCTATCGGTATACATATTGCACATATCTTGTTCGCGACCATGCTCAGAGAGATAGAGTCGGAATATGAGCGGGGAGTTGGACGGTGACTCAATCGTTGAGGTTGATGTGCGAGATGGAGCATAACGGTGCGCCGGTGGTGGTAGCATATCGGAAGAGGCCACGAGCTTTGTTTATGACATCATGAAGAGTACTATCTCCACATGGGGTGGAAGGGGTCTCGTTGACTTCATCGACGGCCAGTACTATCTCCACATGGCGTGGAAGGGTCTCGCCTTCTTCATCAGCGTAGGTACATTCACGGGATCATGATGGAGACAAAGACACCAGGTCTGTTCTCATTTTCAACGGGTTGAACATACACATTGCTACATCATGATAGAAAAACCTTCAACACATCATACAGCAGAGACGGTGTTTTCACCACGGTTTGCATGCACCGGGGAAAGAACTAAAATGGCGGAAAAGGCCTGATCCACTCCGGATTTTGGCCGAGCTTCATTTGCGAGCAAGATACATGATGGAGGGTCTTCGCTCCGAATTTGAGCAAATTCGGAAAAATTTGTCATTTTGAAATTTTGGTCTAAAAACGGGGTTTCGGTTACGTGGGTCGCGCGCTCATGCGCTCACTTTTTGGGACACTTGCTGGAGAAATTTTTACATTTTTTGGATTTTTCATGGTTAATTATGCATCCTGCGAAGTCAACTTAGCATTTCATCCGAAATGCGGATGGTCAAAAAGCTCAAAAACACCATGAAAATCACCTTGTTGCCACCTTTGCACCAGCAGAAGTACCTCTGGGAGAATGAGGTTTTGGAGGGTCAAATCAACTCCAAATTCAGAAATTCCACTTAGGTTGGAAAAGTAGTCAGGGCTTTCCAACGCTATCTGAAGCTCAATTTGGATGCAGGAGCTGCCTCAAAATCAGCACGGAACATGAGCGACCCACGGTTCGGGGAGCGACCCACCTAGAGATTTTCGAATTTTCGGTACATGACTCGATATTTCGCCTATTATGGACAGTTTTGATTATGGATAGAATTCTTGGGTTTTTATGATGTAAATTCATGTGATATGTAACTTTGGCTTGTTTTATCTCTTAGAAGATTCACTCTCAAATGAGTAAAAAATCATGTAATGGATCAGTTTCCACTCTTTAGAGCAAGTGGTTAATTTTGCCTAGATTGTAGTTCCATGATTAGAATTGGTTGAAACTGATCCCTGAAGAGGGGTCGACCCCTAGAGGTGGGGAAAGGGTTAGAGTGATCTATATATTGTAATTTACGAAGCATTCTACGGGTTGGACTCTTGGGATACTTTTGATGCCTATTGTACATACTTTTCATATTTTGGCTAAGGAAAGATCGAGGGTTTTGCGGCACTTATTTTGGGATCCTTGTGGTGTTCTGTTCTTGATGGTGTTTCTTCTTTGTTTACTGTAAGTTTCTTCATGTTTAATGTATGCCATCCTTTCATTATGTGAACTAAGTTGAATGAGTGATTAAGGTTGAATCCATTGTTTACGAGTGCTTGGCCTTTGAATTCGGTTAGTTCTATATGTTTCAGTACATTTTGGAAGAGGATCCAAGTTCTTCTTTGCCCTCTTCAGCTCCTCGTCGGTCTAATCTATCCATAAATCCAATTTAAAGCACTCAGATCATCACCTACCTGCTTGACTTGAACTTTCTCTTGCAAAGGTCGACCTTATCCCTAGGACCCAAACTTGTTTTCCCATTACTCCGGCGAAAACTCAAAAAACCAAAAACAAACATGTATACTTTACTAGCCTAAAATCAGTTCCTATTGTAAGTCATCTCGCATCCTACTTGCTTATTTTCTCGAGATTGACGGAAAGCCCACTCTCTTTGTCCTCGTAGGGCTAGCTACGAGGGCGGCGTGGTTTGATGTAGCCTTGAGTTTACTTCATTTCGGCTGAGGTAGATTTGAGTGCTAACGGCGGCGATCACGGTGGGACTGCTGAGGTGGGGTTTACAAAACCTTTCCTTCAACTTTCGGTCTAGTATAACATAGTAACTTTCTTGAGAAACCTTTGCCTAACATAATGGAAATTGTGATAGGACTCTTTGAATAAGTGACAAACTAAGTAACCCTTGGGATTCCTTTAAATCCTTATCAAACCTTGAAGGAACCGAGTTACCAAGCCATAAGAGCAACTCTTGTCTGTTTGAACACCTTAGCTAAGTGCAAAATCAGACTTAGAACACTCTCTTAACCTATAAAAACAAAATAAACTCGGGGGAAAAACCCAAAATATTTCAAGTTTTGGCTTCAAAATAAACATGGTGGTGGACCATAAAACCTTTTACCCTCTTAGGAGCTAAAACTTCCACACAGCGACTCCACCAATCACGAGCGAGACCTTAAAGACTCCTTTGGAAAGAACCCTTACCATTATAACGGTTCCTAATCCGATTGGGGGTCCAGCAAGATCAAAATTTGTGTAAACGGATCAGTTAACCTCTCAAATATTGTCATACTTAGTTGAACTTTTCATTATTTGGATCTCAAAATTACAACATAGTAGCTTCTAGGAAGATTTATCTTTAGAGCCCATCACGACCCGATCCACACGAGATAGTTGATGACCCCGAGAAAGTATCCTTTGGAAGTCTCCTAAGGTTAAATTTTCAAGCTGTTTTCGGATCACCCGCTGAGAGCTAATTCGAGTTCACGAAAATCTTTTAGCTCTACAATAATCACAAGTTGACTTAGTAAACCCATTTAGAACTAGGTCATTTGATGATATAATTCAAATAGATTACGAGTCTTCACTTTCATCACTGAAACAAGTGAATATCACGATGAGAAATCAACACCTCTGAATCACATTTTCTTTTAACCTAGGTGTCTCTCATCCAATCTGACTCTGCGTGTCTGCTGCTGTTCCATCCACTTACACACCATTCATCCTTCATTCCAAACCCTCCCTCCCGACCAAATCCCTCTTGTTAGTCCACCACTTGTTAATCCACCCTCACCACATATCATGGCAGCATGGTATGCCCCTTATTATGACCATGCCACTAGTCAATCTTCCCACAGACTATCGGTCCAAAATTCCATTATATGATGCTAATAATGCTACAAGCACGCATCACAACATGTGGATAAGATGAATGACTATTTTGATCAAAATGAAGTCGATGATGATTCTATCAAACTTAAGAGCATTTTTTCTCGAGCTTAGGGGGAGAAGTAAGAAAATGGTTTTAAAGAAGATACAGCCCTAGTAGTATAAATGACCTCCAAGGCTTCCATGGAATGTTCTAAACAAATGGGAAGTAAAGAAGAATGTCTGCAAGTCCTTTCAGATTACAATAACCTCCGTAGAAACCACGGGGAGAGTGTACAAGCCTTGTGCAGTTGCGGTGTATATAATCACCACTTTCCCGAACTAAAACCTCCACAAGGGCTCGACTGTGAACAAATTTCACGAAGGATTTGACTGCGACATGACTTATTCACTAAGAGAAAGAGATTTTGCAACCCTTGAAGATATGCAAAGGGGTGCTCTTTGCAATGAAGTCAACTTAATAGAAAAAAAGAGCAAGAATGGCGAGAAAAGAGTATCTTTCAGAGGGAATCCCCTCCCTCACTTGACTCAAAAATGGAAAAAATGCGGAAGAAATGAAGAAAGAGATAAGAGCATAATTAAGAAAGCGCAAAACAGAATTCAAAACCCATTTGTACTTCAAAACAATCAAAACAGAAATAGAAATCGATTATAGAAGAGATAACAATCGGGATAAACAAAAAGAAAGTGACCAGCAAATTAGACCTCCCTTTCAACGAACTATGTAGATCAATATGAGGAAGATAGGAGTTGGAAGATTGGAAGAATCACATGTAAACTTGATTGGATCAGACGAGTGGGGATGATGTTTTCCTCAGGAAGAACAAGGTTTCTTCTCAAATGATCAAAATACAAACACCTATGAAGATTACGATGACTATGAATGGGTTTGAAAAATGCAATCATGGAGGTGCACAAACAATATGATCTTAGGAGTAAGGGAAGTGTAGAAAATTCGAAAGATAAAATACTAGCACTATTTAATCAAGAAGAACACAGAAGAAATCGGTCAAGGACAACCAGAGAAAAAATCAACATTTTAGAGCGAGACTCAAACAAAGACAAAGTTGTCAGGCCAAATGTTGAACGAGGACCCCCTAGCACTTTAGCTAGTGGTCCCAATAAAACCATCCCAATTACTAGCCCAAACAGGTTCGGCAAAGTAAAATTGCTGAAAAGAATTTAATTGAAAAAAACGATTTAAATATCAACAAGTCAATTATTCCTTTCGACCTTGGGGGGAGATTGCCAAGATTAAGATTACCACCCCTAGCTGAACTAGTAACCCAAGATGTGTCTGAAAACCAAGTTTTAAAAGCTTTGAACTTAGGAAGTGATGCGGCACCTTAAACTTGACGGATGACAAACACAGTACATTGTTTGGCCCAGAGGTTGAAGGAAAATATCGAAGGACCGAGTCCACTCCCTTCGCCGAGTTTGAACATACATGATAAAATTCTACACAATGCCATGTTAGATTCCGGAGCTTCACACAATCTAATGCCCAAAGTAGTAATGGAAAGCTTAGGCTTAGAAATTATAAACCATACAAAGATTTGTATTCCTTTAACTCAAGTAGAGTCAAATGTTTGGGTTTAATCAAAGATTTATGTATTAACTTAGCTCGGTCCACACTTAAGAATCTAGTGATGGATATCGTTGTAGGCGACATTCCCTAAGTATGGCATGCTTTTATCAAGATCATGGGGAGCCAAACTTCGGGGAAGCCTTCAAATGGACATGTCTTATGCCACCATCCTGTTTTCAACCAAATGAAAGACTATACGGGGAAGCCCACATGAAGTATATGGTGAGTAACATGGACAAACCAAACAACACTCAGATCTATTCTATTAAATCAAGTTTAGATTCATTTATCTTGTATAACGAAGATGAAATTACTCAACCATGTAAAAAATATAGACCAACCCAATTTCACCTCGAATAAACTCCAAAACATTGACGATCGAAATAACAAAGAAAATGAGAATGAGTCAAATATATTTTGGACAATAAATTTCGATGGATCTGGCAAATAAAACTAGTGCGAGAGACGGTGTACGGATTCAAAACACAAATCGAGAGTTTTTCATACAAATTAGACTTCCCATGCCTTAACAATATTGCGAGTATGAAGCACTTCTCCTAGGCTTACAATAGCAAGAATTAGAAGCCCAAGGATATCCATTTAGGGGATTACGGAAGCATCATCAGGCAATCAAAGGAAATGCTACATCGAATCAGCTTAGGGAATATCGAAATCTTGCCCTTGACACATTGAAAACTTTCGAAAAATATGAACTCATTTTATCCTAGAGCACGAAATCATCTAGCAAATGAACTTGCCTTCACGCCGGCAATTGCCAAGTACTGAGATAAATGAACAACTCGGTGTAAAGGTGAAACACGGACTTGCTGTGCTGATAACGAAGATCATTGGCAAGTGTTTGAATTTGACAAACACATAGATGGTTTCTTAAAATAGAAAATGATTTCGACGCCAACACCGAGAAGCTAGCCATGAAGAAAAGCATTTTGTATATTGAACAAATCCCGGAGAATTTGAAATGACATATCCTGGCGATATAAATCATTGCGAAAATCCTTTTTGAAGCGAGAGGTAGTGAACAATGAAGACGAGAAGACTTGGAAGTCTTACAATGCAAAAGTAAAATCCCAAGAGGTCTCACACCTTTAAATTTGTTTGATCTCAACGATGTAGCTAAAGAACCCGGAATGGAGCACGTGGAGACAAATGTAAGGAGCACAACATGGCGGTCTCGCGAGAACCCAAGATGATCAAGCTATCTGACACCCTCCCGACCCACATAAAATCACGGTACATAGAGATTTTTAAAGAATTTCAGGATGTCATTTTGCTTGGGAATACAAAAGACTTGAAATCATATGATACCGGCATCATCCACGACACAAAAAATCCCCTTGAAGGAAAATCAAAGCCTTTTAAGCAAAAACTAAGGAGAATAAATCCCCTTTTATTACCTTCGGTTAAGGCAGAAATTGAGGAAAATGTACAACGCGGGATCATAGTACCCATTAGATTTTGAATGGGTATCAAACTTAGTTTACGGTAGAAGAAAGCTGGGAAATCGAGGCTACGTAGTAAACAGAAGATTAAGCAGAGCCTCTTTAAAAGACAACTACCCTTTACCTAAGATGGACCATATACTTCAAAAGGGGTAGTTGGATGAAGAATATCCCTATTAGATGGGTTCTCGGGTTACAATCGGTGTTAGTTTTCCCAAGTGATCAAATCAAAGCGCTTTTACCACCCCGCGAGGAGCACATGTATGTCAAAATGCCTTTCGGACAATGAACGCGGGGGCCACCTTCCAAAGGGCCATGGACATAGCCTTCTCTTGAAGATATTGGCTATTTTATAATTATCTACCTTGATGACATAAGCATTTTCTCAAAGGCGATGAAGAACATTTGATTCACCTAAGGAAGGTTTTTGAGAAATGTAGGAAATTTGGCTTATCACTAAATCCCAAGAAGACCCTCTTTGGACTCCAAGAAGGGAAACTTCTTGGTCACATAATTACGAAGAGGGAATCAAAATAGACCCTACGAGGATAGATGGCTTATTGCAAATCGGCCATCCTAGAAGCCTCAAAGAATTGCAATCTTTCATTGGAAAGATTAATTTTTGAAAGGAGGTTATTCCCAACCTTCAGAGCTATTGAAAAACATCACAAACATGCTTAAGAAAAATGTGGGTGTAAAATGGACTTCCACCAGCCAAACAATCATTGAAACCCAGGTCAAACAAGCTCTTACCCAAGCACCGAGTGCGAGATTGAATGCGTTTTACCAAAGACTTTACATTTTTTCTTTTGCATGCGAACATACAATAGCTGCGAGTTTGCTTCCAAAAGAATGATCTCGGACAAGAACAACCAATATCATTTTTTAGTAGGGCCTAAGAGACGCTCCTCTCTCAATTATAACATTATGGAGAAGCAAGCATTAGCATTAGTAAAAGCATTAAAGAAAGACTTTAGGGTTTATATTTTACACTCTCACATAATTGCTTTTGTTCCACATCAACATTGTCGAGGATATTCTAAGTCAAGACCGTGATGGTAAAAGGGGAAAATGGATTGCAACTATTCTTGAATATGACTTAGAAATTAGGCCCACCAAACTTGTTAAGGGAAAGGATTAGCAAAACTTATGGCCGAGTCCAACTTCCGAGCACTAGACATAAATATGGTGGATGTGTTGGAAGAAATAGAAGAATCTACGATGCCCCTTTTATTGAGGAAACTTTCCTAAATTATCCTTGGTATCTTGACCTTTGTTTATGTGCTTGTATATTTGAATACTCCTCCTTCTTTGTCTAAAACTAAAGCTAGATTTTGAAACGAGAAAGCTTTGAGTTTTTGCATTATGGACGGGGTGTTATATTAGGCAATGGAATTTTAACTTAAATGTTTACTTGAAGATGATGCGGGGAAGATCATGCACGAACTACATGATGGTGAATGTGGAGGACACCTCTACTGGAAGGCCACAAAAAACAAAATTCTCAGATCAGGTTACTATTGGCCTACACTTTTCCAGGACACTTTCAGTGGTCATGTCTTGCCATAAGTGTCACGTCTTTGATGGCAAAGAAAAGCTCCTTCCCACTTACCCTACTCTATCGAGTTGAGGCACCTTTTCAACAATAAGGGGCTGGACTTCATTGGAGAAATTCATCCGTCTTCCTCAGCTCAACATAAGTGGATCCTCTGACCACTGACTTCTTCACCAAATGGATAGAAGCTATACCTACCGGGAATGCTATTGTGCTGTCATTATGTGGTTCTTGAAACCACATCCTATCCGGATTTGGTTGTCCCAGAGAAAAAATCACTTGGAGACAATCTTTCTTCCTTTCAAATCCAAAAGATGGTTGATTTCTGTCACAAATACCATATAACCTTGGGCCATTCCTTTAACACTACCCCCAAGGAAATGGATTAGGTTGAATCTTCCATGAGAGTCTCATGTTATCATTAAAAAGCTGACTGGAAGAAAATAAAAAATCATGTGATAAGTTGGTTCATGCCTTATGGGATGATGAGCTAACTACAAAGAAATCAATAAATATGTCCCCCTATCACTAAAAATTGTTGGCTCTTGAGGAAGTCTCTTTTAAGGCCGCATGCCTACATCCCCAAATCCTCATTTGTTGTCCCATTTTTTATACTCGGGAATTTTAACGACTCCAAGCGGAAAATTTCTTTGAAGATCCTTCATTATCCTCTTCTCAAAACCCTTCATCTGCTCCCTTTTTCTCCATCAAAACTACCTTGTTTTCATAAGTCCTCTTCTTTCATTTATGAAATTTTCCCCTTTCATAGTTAAAAACTCACTTTTTAAACTATTTCGGAACCCCCAAATACATTAAAACCTTGAAATTTTTCATAAAAAACAGTTTCATTGATATGGACCTAAGCCCCTTGGGCTAAGTCCTAAACCACTTCCCCTCACATGCCCATGTGTTAAAACCAAACGCCAAGACTTTCGGCGCTAATCGCAAATATCCAACGGGTGCATGACTTTGAACCTTTACAAAACTCTCATTTTCCTTTGTAAAACCCAAAAAACCCACTTTCCGAAAGTTCTAAGTTAAAACTTAAAACAACGTGCTGAATATAAATGGGTTGATTGAAAAGAGCCGATTGCGCAATCGCAATCGGAAACAATACAAATGGGTTGATCGGAAAAGACCGGGCTCAATGGCCGGAATTGCGATTGGCCATAAAATTTCTATACTCGGGCATATTGCATTCCATAAAACCACCGGCCCCGCAATCGGGCGCCTTTTTTCTTTACTTATATATATATATTTTTTTTTCCTTTGATCCATTATAACATGTTTATTGTTATAAAACTTTGGTTTTCATGTGTTTAAAGAGTTTTTTTCGTCGGTACGTGAGTCGAAACAATCACGGCCAGATTGATCTGGTTCTTCGATCCAACGGTCCGCGCACAATCGCATTGCAGCTTTTCTCATTGCGCAATCGCATGCCCCATCTGCGACCTCCGATTGCCGACCCCCGTTTAAATCCCGACCGTCGATCTTGTTCTCGGATCAACGGCACACGCTCAATCGCAAGTGTCCTGCGATCGCAATCGCAAGCCTTCTCGTCTCACTCCCGATTGCGATCCTCCAATTCCATCACGACCATCCATCTGTTTCGCAATCAGCCCGGCCATCGCACACCCTTGCCAATCCCTCCGATTCATTCCCTGCGTGGTCTGGTCCTCGGATCAACGGCTAGCGCTCAATCGCAAGGGCTCAATCGTAAAGTTTAAATCGCACATGTTGTTTTGTGACCTCCCCACGATTGAGATCCTCCCGATTAGATACGGGCCGTTCATTTCCCGGTCAATGGTCATCGCTTGATCGCCTTGGTCACCCGATCGCTAATCGAAAGCCCTTTATGGTACTCAGGTCCCGTCTGGGCCGTTCACATTCCGGCCAGTCCAACGGCCGGCGCTTAATCGCATCGGAAATTTACATCGCATGCACTTGCACCGCCACCCCCGATTGAGATCCTCCGATTAGATCCGGACCGTCCACGCGTCCGGATCGGACGGTCCAAAAGCGCTCCTCCTTATTCTTCTCCCGCTATCCTTTTCGCCTTTCTGTACGAGATCTCCACGGGTTGGTTGCACCTTCATCCAAGCTGACTTCGCTCCCTCCCGCCATACGGCAGTTTAACCTGGCTAGCGAGTTTCTTAACTATTTTTGTGTTTTGCGGGCGTTCTAATGGCTTTCCATTGTTTAATGAAAAGAAAGCTAGAAACTTGGGAAAAACGTTTCTCCACCTTCTAGTTGTTAAAGAGAACCATACGCGGGGTTTCGCTTCATTGTTTTCTCAATGCTTCATGGACATTGATGCCTTTAAAAACTGGTGCCGCTTTGCTGCATCAACAAGACACTATTTTTAATTCAAAAACGAGTTAAATAGTATCGGTTTGAGAAATGAGCACAACGGATAAAGATTGAGAACGGTTTTTTGGGGATTACGGCTAAGGCAGATCATCAGCCTAATCCCCGATCTAAAAAACACGGTTTAAAAGAAAATCATAAATGTTTTGATGAGAAAGGTTTCCACCGCTTCAAGCTGAGGCAAATTGATTCCTCGACTACTACGAAGAGCCACACTGTTGCCTCAAACCTTTCAAACGAGAGGCGAGATTATTGATTCGAGCTGCCTCCGAACGCTGCGAAGTTGGGTACGCCCAGTAGATTGTAATAGAAAATAGGCTGAGTTGCTACGAGGACGGAACATAGAGCCTCAAAGTCAAATAAAGCTCCCACGAAGACTTTGATATTAGTGTAAAACATTAATACGGTGATGTTTTGTACACTTCTCCATCGAACCCCTCAAAGGTAGAAGTCATTTTAATGCAGTAATGGTTCACGGAATATTTTTGTTAGTTCTCACCTCCTCATCTTCATAGAAATGTACATAAGATGAGAAGTTTGGTTAACATTTGATCACAAGTTGTAATATTGAAAATCCTAAAATAAATATACAAGTTTATTTGAAGTTGAAAATAATTTGAGTCTTGGATGTCTTGATGATGTCGTTGCATATGCACATTTCTGAGAAGGCTCTATCATTGGATCCATGAGCTTGAGTACATTGGTGAAAAGTCTTGTGAAGTAGCAAATGTTTTTTCCCTTGTTTTCATTATGTTCCATAATTTCTTACTACGGTAAATTTGAAAGCTTTTAGGCTAGAAATGACTCCTGAAGCACCTTGAACCTGTTCACCCTTCAACGCTGTTTGATGTTTTCTTAACTGCCAAGTATTTTAGAGGCCTTAAACCTTCTCTTTAGTCTTCATGCTGCGTTTATTTCCTTGATAGCTTAAATAGTTGGTTTCGACATGTTATGGTTCTCCACCTTTGTCTGCCATCACTTGAAAGCCGTTGTGAAATCTCCTTCGAAGTACCATTGTCTTAAGTTAACCAAAGAGGGTCGGTTTTTGATCTTACCCTTTGCCTAGCTGGCAGTTGTTTTGAAGGTCTTTATAGTGCAAACACAAATGTTATTTAGGTGTTCCCTCTTCTATGAATGCGATTATCGATTAGATCTTTTGTATTTTCTAAATCCTTTAAAATAAAATCTTTGAGAAATAGGGTGTTCCCGAATCTTAGATTTCATTTTAAAAAGTTAAATGTAAAATCATTATTTGCTTAAAGAATGTTTGTAGAATTCATGGTTAGCCTGTACATCGAAATATCTCTTTATTGATAAGTTAATGTTTCTCAAGTTCCCTTTGTTGAGAATTAAATTTCTTTTTTCCAAATCATTAATGTCCATCTCATTCCAAAACAAAGGATCCTGTGGCCAAGTTGGGTGCCTTGCAAGTATCCCATATCCCTTGAAGAGTTTGTTATGACCTTATTTGGACTCCATTGCCCAATGAAGCGGATATTTCCTCTTTGTCTATCTTTCCTAGACCTTTCCTTATTCTGTTGTATCAACTCAACCCAACCAAACAAACATTTGCACGTAATAACTAGTCTAAACTCCATAACCAAGCAAACAAGATAAACCTTTGCAAACAAATATTTGAGAGATCCCTCTGCGAGAACGGGAGGACTAGATCTTGGAACTCTAAAGATTGGTTCGATGTTGCCTTGTCTTTTGATTTATGGCTTGTCAAAACACGGGATACCAACGGATTGAATATTGAAGTGGGAAATATTTATCCCACGTTAATGAATTTGCACGCGTATCAATTCGAAAGAAAATTTGAGGTCTTTTGATGATGCATTTTCTCATTTAAGGTTTAAAATTTAGGATTTAATCTCCTTGTGTCATAGATAATTATTGCGTTAAATGAAAAATTGAATTCAATCTAAAATTTGTAAATGTTACAGGTTCAAAAATGTTCAAGTTAAATAAATGAAATATTTCAAACTTATGCCTATTCAGAAATATGAATGGTGAAATTAAATGTACCAATTAAAATGTGAAAATTTTTAACTTGTGGGTATGAAGTATTGTTCTTTGAACATGGTACTTGATCGACTTAGAAAGCTGAGAGTTTAATAGTTGTCTCTGAAGAATTCAATGCATATTCGTTTTTTTCACTTCTATGGCCCGAAGTCACGGGGTTTCTAATACAAATTTGGTAGAATTTGCAGCAAGTGCGACAATATTTTCCGTGTAAGTCGATGTGAAAGTCAGGTGTCGAGAGAAGGAAGGCATGCGAGTGAGAGGGGTTGGCGAATGTGAAAGCGGGGGTTGACTTATACATCTTGCCCGAAAATGTTTGAATTTTTGACCTTGATCCTAGTCACATGCAGCAACTTTTGACTCCTTAGCCCAATAGATAAACAGATCTATCACTATCCATCTCACTAATTTATTTTTCTCACCAAATAAAACCAAATCAAAACCAATTTGCACAATCATATTCTTCTAATATCTTATAATAAAAACAAAGTTAAATCTTAAAGAGAGAGCCCCTCTTTAGACCCTAGGAAAGGCTAGATCCTAGAGTTTAAAATATGGTGCCTTAGTTACCTCTAGTGTTCTTGGAACTTTAAATCATAATCTCACAACTTGAAAATTACTCTACGGTGATAGAAACTTCTCTGTTGAGAGTCACGGGGTTTCTAATACAAATTTGGTAGAATTTGCAGCAAGTGAAACAAGATTTTCCTTTAGTAGTTGTTATAAATGTTGGTGTAGAGTCACCGAGTGTAGGAGAAGGAAGGCATGCGAGTGAGAGGGGTTGGCGAATGTAGGCAACGGAGCTCGACACACAACATAAAGAGGGGGTTTTAAGACAATATTTGAGGCAAAGAAAACTTGTGTATTGTCTTAAATATTGTCTTTAAGCGGTGTCTCAAGTAAATCATCTTAAAATTAGATTGTCTTAAAATATTGTCTCTATAAAGACAATATATAACATCATTTTGTCTCCTCCAAAGACAATTTCATTTTTGTCTCTCTAGAGACAATAGTTGCTAACCTTGAAGGGGTTTTAAGACAATTTTTGGGTAAATTGTCTTAACTTGAGACAAATTCATTTTTATCTCTCCAAAGACAATAGTTGGAATTAAAGCCATATTGTCTTTTATGGAGACAATGTCTTTAATATTATACTTATCTCTTATTAGAGACAATATAAAAAAATGAATCCGGGAAAATATCTCACCATTAAAATAAATCAATATAAAAAATTTAATTAAAAAAATCAAATATCATTAAATAATTCATGTTAGGGTACGGTGGAATCGAACCACCAACCTCTGCATGGCGAGTGCTCTTCCAATGAGCTAGCACCCTTTAAAGAATTATGTGAGGAGTTATTGCGGTCCTTGAAATTGTATAATAGGCATTGATTTTTTAAAAAATGTTCGACACATAATGACATAATCCTTGTGAAATATATAATCATGCAAGCCCTTATGTTTAACTTAATAAAAAAATAACTCGATGGAGTTAGCTCTTGTGACACCCTTGTAGCTTGACTTGCACAAAAAGCTAATAATAAACAATAATCTACAAACAAATTAACCTAACTATACGAAGAAAATTAACTAGAGTGGCACAAGTATAATACAACCGCCACCCCGAGGCTACACCGGCTTGCTGGTAGGCACGATGACACATATGATGTACAATACAAGCCATGTTTGTATCGTCAAATCATTCAAGATAGGTGGGCACTCTCCTCATTCACCATTACTAATTTATACGACCACTTCTTCAATGTAAGCTTTTGAGAAGGTACACCTTCTAGAATATCCTTTAACGCACATTTGGTTTCCTAAATGAAAACACCTTGCCAGCTTATACATGTCGGATATTTGTTGTGTATCACCCCGTTGTTGATAATGTGGAGGTGGAACAAATTGCATGCCATCTTATTTGAATTAGAACACTATTGTGTATCACCCAAACATCATCATTGTGCATCACCCCGATTTTTGATAATAGCGATTAGAAAAAATTCTAACATATCATTCCTCATAACACAATTAAAAAAACTCTTGATCTTTGGAGCTCAACATAATGTAAACATGATAAATCTTGGCAAAGTTTGAAATGAATGATTAAAAGGCAAATATCTCATTTTGTCCACAGAAGATGAAACAAGCCACGTCGTGGTTGCATTCCAAGAAATCATTACCATAGAGGGAAGCCTTAAGAGAGATGGAAAAATGAAGCTTAGGAAAAAGCATGGGCGGTAGCAAAAGTGGAGGACTCACAAAAGTCTGACCCCAAGCGGAGGTTGCAAAAGGATTTTGAGCCCTTCCATGGTGAACAAAGACAATCTGCGAACCAAAGTCACAATATGAAAAATACCACCAAGGGGTAAGAATACACAAAATATTTTGACGAAAGTGTATGGCTCTTATTTGTCACAATCCACTGAGAATAAATCTTGGTTTTCCCATTTTTTTTGCAGGGTAATCTCGAAATTTTGTTCATGGAGTATTTAATTGTTGTGTGGTTTGGCACTAATTAAATCAACGGCTATTTGAAAGTTCATGGTAATGAATAATTTTTTTCATTCTTGTTAAAATGCATGGTGGTTGAATTCCGGCCAGTAACCACATTTTCAATGATCGAAAAGTGCAATTGATAGATAATTGGTTAAATATATGCAATGGCGATAAGGTGACATTGAGTGGAACAATAAAAAAATAGAAAAATTCTAACCAAATTTACCTAACCCATGTCAAAACCTTTTTTTAATCCAAAATTATCAAGTACAAGGCATTTATACTCTAGCTTTGATTTAATAAAGTTCTATAAATTTGGGATTTGAGTTGTAATCAACTTTTAAATTTCTTGTTTTTAGGTAGTACAATCACCATTAAGAATTGCATCGTTTAATTAGATTACATAATATTTTGAGCCCATAAAAAAAATGGTGAATTTGAAATGTTTTGTCCACAATGTATAAATCTTAGGATTTTCATGCATCATGCCATGGCATCATAGGACACAACCACCTTATGTAGAATGTCGTCTTGGATAACATCGAGAAGATTTGGGCCAATGGAATCTTGGTTATTATTGTTAGTGCGACAATAATTAAAATGGCTACCATATTAAGCACAATTTGGACACAACGCAAGGTAACAAAAAATTGAAGTGGCTGTCATGATGAGGAGAGAAAATCCATTCAAAGGTTGGACTTTGATTTGAAGTGGTAGATGTGAAAAGGTGACCACACAAATTTCTTTGACTAAATTGAGCGAGCTATTCGATACGGGCGGCGAAACAATGTTTGACTTTGTGTACATCTTCCACCATTACTGGCGATAATTATCCTTGGATTGGGCGGTTCAATTATTAAAGCATTTGAGTTCATTACATCCGGTGGAGATGATGATTTGAATGTTGGCTCTCGGCGGGGGGAATTCGAATTATGAGTCGTTGCAATGGGGTCATCGGATTCGTTCGTTGGGACCATTGATTCGATCCAAGTAGGATTCATAATATTCTAATAAAGCCACCCTTACTATTTGAATACCGAAAGCCTTTTTTACACGGTGATTCCGGTTCAACGAGATCCATGAAAAGGTGCCTTTGAGTCGATAAATATCGAACACTATGCAATTTGAACAACCCATTTGAAATTGTACGGATTTGTTGGTGAACCGTGATTATACGCACGGTGCAATGCCATAAGTTAATATGCTGGAAGAGCATTCACGGAAGCAAACGCGAATTTCCATATTGTTCTTTTACGGCAAGATAACAAAACTTTGAATTTGGCATCGGCATATTGAAATGCCCAAACCCTTCATGGGGCACATATTTGCTCATGTCTCACCTAGGGCTAACAATGTGCCAAAAGAGGAGGCTACATGTCAAAGAAGTCCTCTAGAGCTTGGGGAGCTCAAGATGCTTAGGTAGTTCGGGGAACACATATCTTGGATACCACTTCCTTAAGGTTGGCACAATCCTTTTACATGTATCAAAGAGGGATTCTCCTCTCGAGCCATGCATTATGAATTAAGGGCAATTGATTGTTTGAGAAAACCAACAATTGAAATGTAGAGCACGAGCTTGTAATGAGCCTTTATCTCTGACTTCAACTAAGTGTAGGCTTGGGAAATATGAAGAAGGCATTTCAATATTGAAAAAGGCAGCTATGTACATCCACGAGATGGGTTACGAGATGGATTTTGGAGCTTGCGGGGCATATGAAGCTTGGGGATACTTATTCTATGTTGGGTCAATATGAGAATGCCTTGATATCTTACCATGAAGGCCTCGGAATTCAGAAGTAGGCTGCGGGAGATAAGGATCGTTGAGTTGCGATACTTGTAAATAATAACGAGTCTCATACGTAGGTGAGCATTCACCAGAAAAGAATGAATGATATTTCGAGCTTCAAGTATAATTTCTTATACCAATAGGAACCATATGTGTGCGTGGTTCTTGATAAATTTCTTATTATTCGGTAGATATTTGAGTATTCTCGAGGTAAAATTTTTTAGGACCGAGTTCGGGAAGGCCAAGTGAGTTCCCTTAACTACCACTGCGCCATGAGGCATTTGTGGCGTGGCAGAGGACGTAGCTGTGGCAAGTTAGGGGTATCACTCATAGCTGCGCGAGGTCATAGGGATGATAAAACCCTTCTTGTGTTGGCCGTGCAAGACCAAGCTCATGCGAGCTAACTTCATGTAAGGCATGACCTTATTTGAAGCGAGCTTTATCTACCATTTTCCGCGGTGCGTACCTATCAAGATCTTTGTTCTCATCGTGTATTATGGTTTAATCAACTTACGTACTTTTTCTCTTTTTCCTCAAAATTTGTGAGTATTTTGTTTATACTTAGGAGATGATCCAAATTTTACTTCTAACTATGAAAGTTGGAAAGATATCTTGGAGGTTGAGGTTTATTATGATGGTTCCTTTTTCACTTGATTCCACAATACCCCATGGGGTTTAGGTTTACGAGATACGACCCAAAACCTCGAAGAAAATCCCTAAACACACATATTGATTGGAACCATGAAACTATATTTTGCTGAATTTTCGGTAATGGTTACGGAAAATGCGGTATACGATCAGATCACACCATCCTCGGGGTATGGCGGAGCACGCATAGGTGAACTAGTGAATTATTACCATTCACCTTAAGCCTGGATTTGTTGGCTCCTTTTGGGAAGGTAGTTTGGAGGCAGACTAGTGAATTATTACCATTCACCTTAAGCCTGGTTGAGGGCTCCTTTTGGGGTAGTTTGGAGGAGACCTTACTGGGTCATTGAAATCATTGTAAACAAAATTGTGAATGGGTAGATATGATCATAGAAAATTTATGAGCGCAATTTGCAACTTCCGAGCCACAATGAGAGAGTAGGTGACTAATAAAAATGAAGTTATATTTGAGCTCGACATTTATTTGAGAAATAAATCCCACCTTTCCCAAGTCAAAACCAAATTTAGTTGTTTTCTGCGAAAATTCTATTTTACGCTACAAGCTTCCCATTTTACGATTTATAGAATTAGGTGAACGTCCGATTGTTGAGACAAATTAAACTAATTCCATGTATTTCTATGACCCAAAAAAAAAGACCTTGGAAAAATATTATGAAGCAAATTCGGTGGACACTATCTTACGCAACAGCCTATTAGTGTATCTAGGACATTTATCTTCAAGAAAATCGGATAGAAAAATTCTAAATTAGGAATTTGGCTTACATGATCCATAATTTATATAAAAATCTTTCGGTGATAAACACATCTAATCAAATTTTGTCGACGTGTTTCGAACCAGCCATTGTGGTTCATCATCATCTTGTCACGATGATGAACGGTAGTTGGTTCAAAAGGCGTCTACACAATTTGATTAGATGTGATTATCATCGAAGATTTTATATAAATTCTAAATTATTTTTACAGGAGTATGCGTAACCTATTTGACTCATTAACATTTCTTTGCCAACTACTATTATTACAAATAGGCCATATTGCACATTTTTAAGCCTAGCATTGTGAACTAGCCCTACGATTGTTGGACAAGTACTAAATGCCAATTTCTGAGAGGAGAAATATACATATAAAGTGCCATGACAAAGCTCAATCACACTTTCTTGTAACGACATCTTGCCTATTTGATCTGTCATTTACAACTTTATGTATGTAGCAACTTTTGTTGATATACTTTTCTTTTCCTTGGAAAAGCAAGCTAGCGATTAATTTTTTTGCACTCAATTGACGTACCATAACAATGTAATTATTTTATCACGGATGACAAATTTATAGCTTTATATGTGTTTTCTATGTCTTAATTAACTTGAACAATATGGGTTGAACGAGGTCATGCGGTTCACGAGAGGAAAAGGAGCTATGTAAACATGCCCAAAAGATTCATTATTTGAACAATGTGGTGCGAGGTTGAAGAAGCCAATTCAAACCAGAAAGTTAGCTATTATTCTTAGTGGAAATGGTGACAAAAGCTGAGAAGGCATTGCAAAATTTGGCTCTAGCAAGAGTAGTTTTTAGCAAACGAGAAAAGATGTTGAGGTGGCATATGTAGATGTCGGCCAACGGAAACACATGTCTCCTACTGGGTCGCTATGATGAAGCACTAAGTGCCTATCGAAAATCTCTTCCAATATTTGAGAAGCGGATACATGGGAAAGGTCTCCCCACACACAGAGCTGATATTATTTTGTAAGCCTTGTTGAACTCTATATGAAAATGGGAAAACTCGGGGAGGTCAAAAAGTTGCGACGAAAATGCATTGAGGATTTTGGAAGACGATAAACGGTGATCCCTTTGATGAGATTGCAGGGTTGGTTTGTGAGAGGTTTCCGGATTGACTGAATCTATGGGTGAATATAAATTTGCAATTAGGTTGATACAGCCGAAACCACGAAGATTAAGGAGAAATTACTAGGACAACAGTGAAATTGTAGGGATTGAAGCTAAAATGGGAGTTTTGTTCCACATAATTGGAAAATATAAGGAGGCTTATATGGCATTCAAGAGTGCCGTTTGCAAGTTCGGATGTGGGGTTCATAGAATACTGGTTCTTGGGAATTCTTTTGAATTAGATGGGGACTTACTTGTGTGGGCCTCAATGCAATACGGGATGCGAGTAAATTTTTTTGAAGAAACGATAGGCATATTAGGGGAAGTATGTGGCTTTCGCCATGCTATTAGCCCGTCGATTAGAAGAAACCTTGAAGGAGTATATGATGCAGCAGGGAGGTACTTTTATAAACCCCAAAATTCACTCTCTTTTGGTTAAGGATGCATATCCATATGTAGAGTTTCAGGCCTCACTTCGGTGTCCCCCATGCCATAATAAGCCTGTTAACAAGCTGCGGAATGAAAAACTAATGATATTTCCAATGATCCAAAAGTGCAATTGCTAGATCAGCACAGTTGCATTACTATTGATCTGTTTAAGTGTTGTGTGCATTTTACTTGCCTACCTACAACTCATTAAAGTAGATTACCGTTTACTCTTGTTTGCGGGTTAGTGCTTTCCACCTAAGCTTGCTACACAACTAAATTTCTCTGGCTTCTTCTAGCGGGTCAACCTACGACACTAATTATTCATTGTAGTTTGCGGGTCCACTATATGGGTTTAATGCGATGCAATGGCATGATACAGCCATATAATTCCAAGCTAGTGCACTTTGGAATACATTATATGCATCACATGCTAATGTAAATATTTTATAACGATCTTGCAATTGGGAAAAAATGACAGAAGGAAAGCAACTTCATACAACCATTTAAAATTCTATTCATAAATGCATACAAGTTGTTCTTTTGTACTTTGTTGATTAACTACGACCCTGCTCCCTTCCACACAATGTACATTGATCAATTAACTACAACCTTCACTCTCCAAACACGTAGAGCAATTAGCTAGCATGATAGATTTATAATTGACTAATTGCCACGATTATAGTGATATCAATGAGAAGCGGTATCGATGGTGTTATTTTGCTTGAACATATGCCTATATGATTTTAATGGGAAAAGAAATGGTTGAATGAAGTATTGTGATTCTGCATTCAAACACAAGGAGGACATTATTTATTTTTAACACAACAAAATTTGACTTACTTCTTGGTTGAAGTTTTTCCTTGGCACCATAAGCGAGGTAAAACAAGCAATCAAACCATTGAAACCAGTTGCAGGAAAGCCATTCACCCCATGTAATAAATTCACATTGTATAGTTTGATCTCGGATTGTGATTGTGATATGCGAGAGACAATAAATTTTAATTTTGCGAAAAGAAGGGGTCATAAGGCCGATTAAATATTTATCTTATCGAGTAAGACCTATCAAAATAAAAAAAATAAAAAATGAGTTGAGACATTTGCAAGGGATGAAAGAAGCATTGTTACTAGTATTAAGCAAGAAAGTCCGGACTCAGTATTTTTAGGGAAACAACACATTTTGTCGTTAAAGCATCCAGTAGAAGGATCAATACGAGTTCCGGAGTAACGGCTGGACTTATATAGTCTCGAAAAGCGAAGTTTCAAACAAGGATACCGACTGTTACTTTGGCAACAAAGTTACCATCATTTGTAACGGTGACACTATGTCACCAGTCCTGCGTGTGGATTGAAAAATTTTGTCCTACACGGCCCGCGAGAATATAGAAAACGCATAAAATATCAATCCACCCGCCCTACAAATGTTATATTTAAAACAATATCTGAAAGGCTTGTGTATAGAAATGCTTAGCGTGTGGAATATTATATTTAAAGTGATGTATTTCACATAAAACTCTTTTGTAGCTTTCAAGGTATGGAGATTGCATTTCAAAGCATCGGATGATGCAACGGCCAAATGGGTAAACTATAAAGCATTTACCATCCCGGTGGTCTTTACAAGGTCGACTATTTCCATGCAGCCAACAAATGAAACCTGCATCAACAAGCATCACATAGTTACTTATCAATATGAGTCGTATTCGCATCGGTGGCCTTCGAAGTTATAGTGAGAAATGCCCATTTTTTTCGAGGGAATTAAATGACCAGAATGACTTACTTATGTCACTCTGAAGAGAACTTCTTTGGCATCCTGAAATGGATTCTATGAACGTCGAGTGGTCATCACCGAAATAAAACAGGAATGGGCGATTAGAGGAGATACTTACGATCACAGTCCGTTCACCCTTCTCATCAGCATTGTCTTTAAATAACCTTTCGATCCTTTTATCAACCTGAAAACAAACTATAAACCCTAATCGTTAATTGTGATTATTTTGTCACATGATGCAAGTCCCGGTATTGAAAAATGGGGATCAAAGGGGTGTTGTTAACTTTATAAAATTGGCATGAAAGAAAGCAAGGGAATGTGGGAACTTACCCCATGTACGTGACAGGCTTCAATTGTAGAATCGTTCTTAGTTTGCCTCCTTTTCCCCGAAATCTTTTCGTGAGAAAATATTTGTTGCGAGAGAAAGTGAAAGGATCAAGTGTAAAGCGAAAGGGATTGGTTAAAATAGTAAAGGAGAAACAAAATGTTTCAAAGTGGTAAAGAGGACAAATGAACATGCGGCGGGCACCCAGTGCTCTCTACAACCTTCATCCGGATGAATTACGGTCTCATGGGAGTGTATACATGTGACCTCTTTTAGGTTGGATTAAGACTTGTGTGATAAATGAAAGGAATGAATTTGTTTACTTCCCCTCTTTTCGAATTTTGCCTCCTCTTTGAATGGTGTGTTAATTTCTAATTTAATGGAGCAATTGTCTTAATTTCTAATTTAAGACCATTAAAAAGTTTTAATTTTAAATTAAAATAATTCAAATGATAATTTAGGATTTTAAGATAAAATATTAGTTTGGCTTAAAAAAATGTTTTAAAGTATCTTTATATGCTAGTGATATAATTGTTGTTATTGTTTCATCCTTTAGTGTTTTTATCAATAGTTAAGTAGCTTTATTAATTAATGAGGATTATTACTATTTATTTTTTTATCCATAAGGATTATTTTAAGATATTTGTGCGGTGTAAGTCTAAAATAATCCAATATACAATGGTGTCTTTGAGTACAAATTAAATTATAGAGGGTAGTGATGAGTTTCCTAATTAAACTTCACTGTGATTAGATGGAAAAGTGGCAAAGAATATCCATCCAATATGAAAGTAACATTCAAATAGGTGCATTGTAATGTCAACATAATCCTTGTAGCATGATGGCATATACAAAACAAACACATGAACTCAAAGAGCTATAAAATAAATATATTATAATTCATTTGATATGTGAATGAAGTGTCGGAAAGTAAATCATGAAGAAACTATACCATGGGCTACCCTATCAAGTGCATGTAGTGGGGGTGCTCTCAAGTATGGAAATGGATGAGGGCGAGATGATGAGAAAGCTCGACACCTATGTAGTAAAGCCACCCTCTAGAATGAGGACTTTCACCTCTCCTTTGTAGAACAAAATACGAAGATAGAATGTATTCGATGAAATAGAAGAGGATAAAATTGTGGGTTAAAGGCCTATGTGCTAGATCATTTTGGATGTCACAATTTCTCTCTAGTGAATTTTAAATTTGTCTATCAAAACTAGGTTTGTTGAAAGCACACATCTCCTCAAAAACACTTTGTAGCCAATGTTTTCCCTTAATTGACACTTGTGTTTAAAGTATCTTTTAGTGAGTCACATGTCTTCTAAAATATGTGTTATTTTTAGCATGTAATACTCGGAATAGTGCATTAAATGTATGAGCAACAAGTCAACACAGCAACGTAGCCTTTAACTTCTCCATGATATCTATTTTTTTCTTATTATGAAGTTCCAACCTACTAGAAATAGTTCGGTGGTGCCCCCTTTGTAATAACTTGTTGTTTTCCTTTAGTAACCATATATATCTATAGATTGTTGTTTGTATGGATAGAAATAAAAACATTTCCTAGAATGATCCTCCTTGAGCACACCCTCAACGAAGTTTGTTCACATTTGCATGGTTGAAACACGAAATATGCCAATAATAATCCTTTTGACTACATCACCTCTTGCCTTTCTCATTGTAATAATTAACATGTGGATAGAAAATAGGTCTAATTTGACTTCATGAAGAAAAGAAACCATGCATATATGGCTGAGTTGAATTGCATCATGTGGAGTTTCAAGAAAGAGGCTCACATGCGAGGTGTGGGAATAAAGGTTTATTTTTCTCTAAAATAGTATGATGCCTAAGAGAGGCTAAAATAAAAAGGATGAGTGTATAAAAATAGCAAACGTCCCTCAAGCAAGGCACGCTTCCTAGGCTAGATTAGAGCTCTAGGCACATCCTCCAATTTTGAACAAAATACGATGGTGGAATTTCAAATCGTGATGCCCTAACTATCACACCAAGAACCCTTGATGCTCCTTTGACTTGAGGATTTCTTGAAGGTTTTGCACTTTGTAGTTCATCATTAAAAACCTATTATCTTAACTATAAATTATCATTGGTTGAGCCTTTACCACGGTATATCTCCCAAACCTTGATCTCTTATAGTATTTCTTTCAAAAAAAAAAATCATGAAAAGTCACCCTAGATTCTCCCAAGGCTCACACTTTAATGAATCTTTCCTTGCCTCACTTTGAAGCCTAGTATAAACACGACAATCACAAGTGAGGGATTTTGGAAGTTTTGATCTTAGGCATTCATCATTTTTAATATTCCTAAACACGAGGTCATCTTTCCCTCGAAGCCTTTCTTGGATATTCCTTATTTTGCTTCTAAATCGAGAACCTATTACTTGATCCTCTTCTTTGAATAGGCATTGGAAATCACATTATTGCATCGTTATTGGTCTCATCATTCTAGTAATTTCCTTATACCAAGACTCCTCGCATCGGTGAAAGTTCATAAAGAGCGAGGGGAAATTGAATGAGGTGACAATGGGTCCTTGTCCCATTGTTTCCACTTGATCTAGTAGTAGCCCTTTGGAACCCCTCCTAGGACCCTTGCTAAATTAAGCGCTAAATTTTCAAAAACAAGTATAAAGCGAGATGGCTCACTTGAGAAAAGAATAAATCTAGGCTTGTGGCAAAAGGTTTTACACAAAAAGAAGGGTCTATTATGAGAATAATTTTTCCCACATAGCAAAATGAGATGCCATATGGACATTCTTTGGCCTAGAAACTCAAAAATTTGGAAAGTCCATCAAATGGATGTAAAAATTGCTTTCTTGAATGGAGATATAGAAAGAGAATGTTTTTGTGTCCCAACCGGAAGGATTTTTTTTTGTGAAGGGTTAGGAACATAAAGCATGCAAACGGTAAAATCCTTGTGTAGCTCAAGAAAGCACCACGAGCGTGGTATAATACGAGTTAGGGGAATAGGGGCTTAGGGGTTGGGGTTTAGGGTTTAGGGGAATAATGTGTTAGTGGTTAAGGGGTTAGGGATTGGGGAGGAGGGCTTAAGGGTTGGGGGATTTAGGCGCATTTAGGGGTTGGGGGCATAATGGAAGTTAGTATTTAAGGGATTAGGGATTCGGGTTAGGGGAATAATGAGTTAGTGGATTGGGGTTGTGGGGGGTTAGGGGTTAGGGGATTTAGAAAATGTAGGGGTTAGGGGGAATAATGAGTTAGTGGTTAAAGGATTAGGGATTGGGGGGCTTAGGGGTTAGGGGATTTAGGTGTAGTTAGGGGTTAGGTGAATAATGAGCTATTGGTTAAGGGATTAGGGATTAGGGCTTAGGGGTTAGAAGTTAAGGATTTTAGGGGTTAGGGGTGAGGGGTTATTGGGTTAATGGTTAAGCGTTAACGGTTTAGGGGTTAAGGGGTTAGGTTTTAGTGGTTTAGGGGTTTAAAGGGTTTAGAGGTTTAGGGTTTAGGGGGTTAAATGGGTTAGGGGTTGGGAATTAGGGCTTAAGGGGTTAGGGGTTAAGGGTTAGACGTTTAGGGTTATGGGGTTAAATGGGTTTAGGAGTTTAGAGGTTTGGGGGGTTGGGGGATTTAACAATTAAGGATTTTAGGGGTTACGGGTTAGAGGTTGGGGGTTAGATACTGGGGGGCCGTGGGTTGGGGGTTTAGAGATTTAGTGGGTTAGGGGATTTAGAAGTTAAGGATTTTAGGGGTTGGGGTTAGGTTTTGGGGTTTAGGGTTTGGGGGTTAAATGGGTTAGGTTTTAGGGGTTTAGGGTTTGGGGGTTAAATGGGTTAGGGTCGGGAATTAGGGGTTAAGAGGTTAGGGGTTAAGGGTGCAGAGGTTTAGGGTTTATGGGGTTAAATGGGTTAGGGTTTTAGTGTTTAGGGAGTTAAATGGATGAGGGGTTATAGCCATTTATTAGGTGAACAAGGCATATCTAGTTGTAGTAACCATAACTTGGTCAAGTTGTTGCAAAAAGATCAGCTTGAAGACTTGGTTGGGTTCCCAAGTTTAAAAAAAGTAAGGGTAGTGGTGAGGGCATGATAGCTTCAGGAGTGTCGGTGTGTGCCAAGGAATGAAAAGGCATGCTAACACATGCTAGAAAGTGTCGATGGATGTTGAGGAGTGTTAGGGAGTGCCCGAGGACATTGAGAGGCTGGGGTCAAAATGCACATGGAAATGAATGAATAAGAGTGTGTGCCAAGTAGTGTCAACGAAATCCAGAGTGTCTCAAGGATAAAGTGTGTTAGGAGAAGGACATAATAAGACTTGTAGGGGTAAGCCTATGGTTACATAAAGGGTTGGACAAAGTGGTTTCGGACAAAGGGGGAAACTTTGGGTTGGGCACAACATTTATTTTCCAATGACTTGGTTGGGTTCTGGTCGCAAAAGTAAGGTTATCTATGACGTTGTAGCTAACGGGCAAGGTGTATTCGGGGAATTCATAGAGAAGTAATAACACATGTTAGGTAAAGTTTCAAGGCATGATAGGCATGCCAAGATGTGGTAGGTTCCAAGTTGTGGCATGAACACATGCTAGGGAGTGTGAGGGCCAAGTGTCCCGAAGAAACACGAGGGAGCACTAGTTTAAAATTCATGGAAATAAAGTATCATCCAGTTCCCGAGGTGTGCTAAGAAGGAGTGACATAGTATTCTAGGGAACTTTGAGCATGTTAGAGTGCTAGGGAAGCATACAAAGATGTTCCATGTGCCAAGGTGTGCAGTCGTGCTAAGGAGTGTTAGGGAGTGCCATTAAAGCATAACATAGCACTAGGTAAAAAGAATTAATAAATGAATGAATAAGAGTGTGTGACGGGGAGTGTTAGCGAGTTCTGGGTGTCTCGATGAGGTGACATGATATGATAGGCGGTACTAAGTCATGTTATAGTGTCGGGCGATATGCATCCAAGATGTGCCGGAGTGCCCGAGGGTGTGCCAACATGTGCTAGGAAGTGTTAGGGATTGTCGAGGAAACACAAGGGAGCATTTACGTTGTAGCCATTGGAGAAGTATTTATGTTAGCCAGCCATTGCGGGACCTCAAAAATTTTTGTCCATGGAGAATTATTTACGTTGTGGCCATTGCATTAAAGCCAAGAGGTATGTCAATGCATTTTTGTATGTGTTTATAAATTGGAAGAGAGAAATCGAAGTGAAGGGCCAGGAAACTAAACAAAGAAATGGAGGTCATAAGATAAAGTGAAAGTGGCATTGGATTTGGTAGTTTCGAGAATATCACAAGGGCATCTAAGACAACCATGACCTAATTGAAGAAGTGGAAAACAAGGTGGAAGTCCACATTGAGAGAAGATATCAATCCATTTCGATTAAATCGGATATATAAGCGTAGCTCTCTTACACTCACGGTATTTCATTGAGATTGTGTTAGTTATCGATTATTAACCTATGCTTGTGTCTATTTAAATGGATATTGTATTGATAGCCCAAAAATGAGGCATTTTGGATTGTCTATAGTTTTTACTAGTTAGAAAAGGACTATACTTGAGTTAATCTCTTTTGATACCAAAAAGTATTCTACTTGTTGTGTTGGGAGTTTCTCTCAAAAGAAATTTATGGAGAAATAAATATTTTTTATATATGTCTTATGCAGAACCTTTATAAATCTACCCTTCAAATGGGGTCAACCTAAATAAATCTTATTTGGGGGTTTTGGAGAGAGTAAATCCATACGTGGACAAAGGTGATCCTACTAGCCCGGATCGGGTCTAGCAACAACCGAGTCACGATAAGAAGCAAGTTCCTAATTGAAAAAGACAGATGCGACAAAGAATACCTTAATTCCTACGTTGTCGTCGTTTGTGAAGAAGATGGCGCTTCCATCCCTTTCCTTGGCAGATCACAATTCTCCCGCTCAATGCGATTGAACACACACGTGCAAGAAGAAACAACAAACAAACAAGCGTAAAACCTAATACATGCAATTACGTATCGGTCGGAGAAGATACAACTCGCAACATCATATGGTATACGGGAGTGGAACCATAATCGAAGTCGTTTATTATTAATCAAAACAAAGAAAGATACAGCACGAGCTGCGACGGCGGATCTTCCTTCGGCGGGTCGACAGTACGTCTCGGTAAAGCCAAACCGAGAAAGGACAAGTCTCTCTCTCTTCGGGTATGCAGCCGACTAATCTCCTTACGTTGATTCAACTCTATTTAGGCTAGCTTGCAAAGGGAAAATGACGAGGATTATATAGATGGTGGAAGGGGAGTTGGGATCCCTACAATTTTGGGATTGGCCCTATCCTCAAAGGAAGCTTCCATGATAGGTGGAAAACCACTTCCCCTACATGGAGATGCCGGGCCAAACCTCCCAGCTCATTTTAGAGACTCGTTTAGGAGTTGGTTGGAATAAAATTTCCGCCATTTATTTTAAAAAACACTCCTTATTAAGCACAGTGCGGGTGATACAGCAGGACGGAAACTAGTTGGCGCCCCCCTCTTTGGTGCGGATTTCCCCCATTGGTGCGAGGGTTGAGCTGGCTGGTCGCACCAAGGCTAAAAAGGCTATTTTTAGGGCTTTTCACGTGTCTTTGAGGAATGATTGTCCTTGTCGAGGATGCCATGAGAGTGGTTTCATGTCATGTCACTTGCTCACGAATCACGGAATAAGCCCTCCAATGTGCGAGATGGGGGATTGCGAGGGGACGGTGACAAATTGCGCTGTAACAAGGTTCCCGCTATGACAACATTTTCCCCACAACGAAGCACGAGATCAAGCCAACATGTGTGATGTGTGCAAAGAGATGGATAGGTAGTTTACCCTTACAAGAACATGGTACCTTAAAATCGACCAAGATTGCGAAGTGCAAGCATTTGCGAAATGGCATTATGAGTGGAGCCTTTTCCGAGAAGAGATTATTCATTTGTTACAATATATACAACATGCGGTTAGTGTTTCCATCCATGTAAGCGCACACACTTGATGGTATCAGTCCCTTATTTGGTACAAAAAAATGATTTTATATTCACATACAGGGCCAGGTCACAAGATGTCAACAAAATCACATACTTATCGAAATCCTCAACCCGGGAATATGCTACATTGCTTCTTAATGTGCTTGCAACTAGGTAGGCATCGATTAAAATCATTACAATGGGTTAAGGGGATCTAAGAGAGGGTATATGAGAGTTCCTTCTAGGTAAAGGCCATTGGTATTACTATTGTTAAAGGGGGTGGCCTACAAGGATACATTGGTAGCTACGATGCAAGAGAATAATCTCAACAATTTATTTCAAAATTTGTATTTGTCCTCCATAAGGTCTTAGAGATTTATAGAAGAGGAAGTTGGTTTCCTTGTTGCCCTATAATTTTTTGTAGAATTTCTAACTTCATATTTGGGATAGGAAATTTTGGTAATTTCGGCATAAGTTAATGTAGAAATTTGCTGAATAATGAAGTTTTATTCGCTGCGATTAACCTGATCATACATCAATTCGAATTGCATGCATAACACATAATCGCTTCTACCATTAATCGTCACATGCGGAATAAAAAACAAAGCGACGGAGACATCAAATCACACACATAGAACGTAGCATGTACGGGGAAAGATTACTAGCTGAAAACCCCCAGCTATATGTATCATATAATGGATGAGAATCATGTAGTTTTACACAATAGAATACTCCTCACAAGTACACGATACTTGTCTCCAAAAACACACTACGACTAGCTCGGTTTGAGCCCAGGTCACGGGTTCAAAACTCCTCTAAAATACTTTGCCTCTTGCGCAATCCAAGGTATGAATGTAGTTGAACCAAGTTCGAATTCACCTTGATTGAACGAGGCGCAATCATCAACGGCACTCTCATCCCAGCGATTGTGCAAATCTGATGCACAACTTATGTACAAGCTAGCATCGATCTCCACCCTTTCCATCTACCTCTTCCACTTGTCTTCATTGGTAATTCATGCAGAGTTAAGCTGATGTGTTCTTTAGTTGAATAATGAGTTAATATCGAGTGAATTAAATAATATTTAATTCACCCAACTCATCTCTAGTGTGATCGTCGATTAAAAGCGATCACAACTAAGTTCAACTAGTCATAGAAACACCATCTCCATCAACTCCTCAATCAACTCCACCAAAACTCTGCCACATGAGTCTAAGTGAAGTCAACCATGCATTAGCTCAACCAAACACATGGGAATAGCGTAAATCCTCATGTCAGCTGCATGCCCCACCTCACGGGAGGTCAAGCGGGGTACGCAAGAGAGTAGCGGGATTTAAAGTCCAAATATTATTAAGGGTAAATAACATTTGACTATTCTATTTTTAGCTCGGCGGTCTAAAAATAGAGCCACCTGAAATCTAAAAATGAGGTCCATCTATTTTTACCAACTCGACCAATCATCAGAGAATAACATCTCCAACCCCTGGACCATGCTCCATATGTCTAAAAATAGGCATAGTCTAAAAATAGACTTTGCGCGAAAAGCCTTTGCGGAGCCCACCTAGTGAGCGACTTCTTTTCACTAGGCTCCATCATCTTGTTGCATTTTCAACGGTTAAGATGTTTGTTTTTATTTTTAAGGCCTCCTAATCATTAGGAAAGTTGAGTCTTATGATTAGGATTGTAGCATCTGTGCATTTTTCGAAGCTCAATACACCAATTCAAATTTTTGGAGGACATTTTGGGGGGGAAATGTGATTGTCATAAAATGTAGATCGGTTGAGGAACTTGTGGCTCTTTTCCTTGGACCCTACTAGTTCTTAGAGGTTGTATTTGGAGCGGTTAGCGAGGAAAAAGCATAATATGCGCAAGAATATTAGCGTTGGAGCACCTATGGTTTGGGATAAAGGATAAGGGGGTTCTAGGGACTTAATGGGTTTAAGGGTTTTAGGAGCAAGGGTTAAGGGTAAAGGGTAAAGGGTTAGGGCTTATGGGATTTAGAGGTTAGGGGGTTTAAGGGTTAGAGGTTAATGGCTTAGTGGTTAAGGGATTTAGGGGTTAATATTAACCATTAAGGGCTTACATGTCGAGGGATTTGGGGGTTAAGTTCCTAAGGGTTATGTTATTTAGGTGTCGAGGTTAATGGGTTAGGGGTTAAAGAGGTTATGGGTTAAGCGTCAAAGGTTTAAGAGGATATGGGATTAGGGTTTATGGGGTTCAAGGATTCTAGGATTGGTGGTTATTAGGTTAAGGGCTAATGGCTTTGGGTTTAAGGGATCGGGGTTAATTTTTTATGAGTTATGGGTGTAGGGATTAAGGGATTGTGGCTTTGGGGTTAAAGGGATAGGGACTTTAGTGGTTATGGATTAAGTTCGTATGGGTTGTGATAATGTGGCCTACTAATCCCCTTGTCACAACTATTGGGGTTTCCCCTTTATCAATTTCTCTCATTGCCTTACCTATGGGTCCCCTAGCCCACATGCCATGAGCCTAAGGCTCCTTCTAATTCTCTAATGTTAGGATTATAGATCTCGGTATACCATGCTCAAACCTCTCACTTCTACCCATCCATGCTACCCATATGTCCCCTTTCCCCCGCTCAATACACCAAAGACCCCCCTCCCCAAAATTCATGAGAATTGAACATTTGGAGGCGATCATTTAACAGCAACTTCTGAAATAATCCATTTATAATGGTGTGTTGGAGCTATTAGATGTCATTTTCACATTGAGCTACGATGGGTGAGAGCTATGTAGCTCACTAAAGGTGTATCAAGAGGCTATTAGTCTATTGGCTATAAAATTTGACTCTTTTTATTTGTAACTTAGAGAAATGGAAAAGATGTGGAGACAATATCCATTCTTCTTCTTTCATAGAGCCGTGTAAAATAAATGAATCAAATAGTCTCAACCCCTTGGAGAAGGAAAGGATTGAGAACAATAATTAGCATGAATGGAAAACAAATAATCAATGAGTTAAGCTTAGAGGGGTCTCCCTTTGTAAACAAGCATCCATGAAAGCATTGAGTTAGTATGAATCTTTACTAGAGGTTTAGTAGTCTTCACATCACCAACCACATCTAATAGAAAGGTACCAACCCCTACAATAAAAATGATGTCTCCAAATAAGGTGTAGTTAATAAAAATAATATCACCTTATGAATCTTTTACAATATTATTTGGAAGTTACATTTCCATACATGTGTGAAAGAAACAATCCATTTGGTTAGCAAAAGGAAGTCTTTTGAAGACCTCGAAGCCCTTTGAAGGAGACAAGAAGTGTTTGAAACCATAGAATACAAGTCGATCTATGAACCCTATTTACGATGTGTTTTGTGCATGTGTTTGTTCACTCGGTTTGAAATGTGATAGATATTATATGAAGCCTTTTTTCCACATATCATCTTCATTAGATATCATGTTGCTAATAATGAAGTGTTTGGATTAGAGTTAAAGTTGCTATTTTAGTTTGTTGTCTTTTTCTCTTTTGAAGTACGAATCTTTCTAGTCTAATGTGATAAGGTAGTTTGGCTTTCAAATATTCAAGGGCTATGTGAGCTAATATAATACCATATTGTAATATTGGAAATAACATGATGAACTATTTAGCACAATTTATGGTGTTGGATTGATTGAGATGTTTATTTTTGGATGGATGGATGTGTGTACATTTATTTGTGATAGACAAAACTCACTAGTATTCTTTTACAGAGTATGTTATTGACATGTTGAAGTGCCAGTAGAACTTAGAGGTAGAATATTTTAGACTTGTATGTTGTCACCTATCCGGGTGTGATGATACCTTGTGGAGGTAGGCAAAATTTCTATTTTTTAAACTCTTGGATATATTCTATACGCTCTTTAGAGAATTTCAACCTATTAAACAAAATTACATACAAATGTGCGTTCGTGCAATAATTGATTTGGGGTGACTCAACAAATTGTAGCATGTTGGCTTATTGAATTTGTTAGTAAGTTAGGGTTTTGATAAATTTGTAAGCTTGATTGGATTTATTGTGGTTGTCTGTGTTTTAGAGAAGCGAGTTTGGAGTGGTGGTTGTGCTTCCTTTATTGAATTTGATTTCTTTGGTTCTTCTTCTTGTGCATGCTCATTGTGGTATCTTCTCCTTTGCAAATATTTTCTTATTATGTACGGGGAAAAAGTTCTTGTTGCATCCTTGAAAAGGTACTGGTGTCTGATTTATCTACGCCAATACCTTGAGTTGTCTCGCTTCTTTCAATTGGTGGAATTTTCCACCTCAAGAGGGTTGTTAGTTGTTGTCTAGCTAAATTGTTGCAACATTTTTTCTTGTTTTTTTATTTATTTATTTTTCTTCAAAGGAGAGTGTTTCCTTTAAACTCTAGAAGAAGCATTGCAAGTGGCCTAATTATAGCGGTCATCGAAGTTGTACGTGATCATGGGAAAAACAAACCCTCGGAAGGGTGAAAATTGGGTATGTTATACTTATGGAAAACTTTGGCTAACATCCAATTAGATATGTTATAAATAGTTCACAATTAGGAGATCACGGACCATACGGTTTCACATAAAAATGCATTAGTCCTCAAATATCGAGGTAAGTGCAAGATTATTTATTGAATATAGTTTAGTCACATGATACAACTATCCCACAACTCTATAGTAGAGGGAACAAACATGGAACAAAAAAACTTAAAATCGATCGATGCACTCACTTTCATGGGAATTTCATGAACATTTTTATTTTCTTATATAATACACTTTTACCCACATCGTGAGATCACACGAAAATGGTATTCATAATAAAGTTTTATGGGTGAAGTAATTCATTTTTTCTGCCAAGATCAATTTACGTAGCTATAATGTCTCATGTTTTTTATTTGATGTTGGAAACATATCTTGCGAGGGAATTTTGAAGGAAATCCCACTCAAATTCTTTCTCCTTATATGTTGATTATTCTTTCTCTTCTTTGTGTTTTTTGTATAAATTAATTTCAATTCATTCATATTAGATATACTCCGACTCCTGGTTCCAATTTAAGGTCGAGTTCTCAACATTTGTTTGTTGTTATTTATTTGGAAAGTGCTTGTGGTTTAAGAAGAGGTTGCAGAGACAAAAATCTCAAATAGTTGTTGACCGAGGAGCCAGTACAAGTTTTATAGGTAGAATGTGCGGCTTCAATCACTGATGTCTCAAATTTGGCGGCGCATTCGGGGGAATGAAATGGTCATCCTTCACCCACATTTATCTTGGGCCTCGATCAACTAGAAGATAAGCTCTGCAGGAGGCATTAAAGTAGCTAGTTGATGAAATGTGAATCAAGGTTGCTTGGCAACCCAAAGGAGAGCCAACTAGCAAAATTTAAGTAACAACAACCCCACTACTGTGAAGTTGACAACTTGTCTCCCTCAAGGACCAACGCCTTCTCCTTCATCGGGCAATACTTCTTCAACAACTCACTCAAGTTTGCATCATTTCTATATCCCCAACAATCTATTTATGTTATTGTGCCCATAACATTTTTCGAATAATCTGATGTTTCATAGGTGAATGTCGAAATGCCAATTTACTATTTGAAAACCAAAATTTCACCCTTGTACCTAATAGACCTTCTTCATTGAATATCTTCTTGAATGGTGCTTCGTTTACTAATTTTTATCATTCAACGATTTCTTATATGTAATGTATCTGTTCATGCCTTACGGCGATTCCTTTGCAACATACGGGTACGATTGCTAGTTTAAATTTTTTCACATATTTAAAAAAACAAACAATTTTAATTCATGGAATGTAACTCAATTGAAAATCACCTTGTTATGAAGTATTATGTTAAAACATGAGATTAAAAGTTCAAATCCCTTTTGAGTAGCCAACCAAAAAATAATATTTTTTTATCTATTTATTTATTAAATTTTTAGAATGTGGTTTAATGAAAAAAGAAAATTATAATATAAAAGAAATAAATATGACATGATTAAATTTCATGTGGTTTGAATATCTATTTTCAAAAGCCCAAAATATAATTATCCACTATCCACTCATGGATATTTCAATGCAAACTTCCAAATGCTAATGATTTTGTCTTAATTGCTAACTATTTTAAATGAGTTTCCTCTTAATTGTCATTGTGCCATTGTCCTAAATATAAAGTTTTGTCTCAAAGTGCTTTTGTCTTAAAATATTTTTGTCTCAAACCTCGTTTTGTCTTAAATATAAAATTTTGTCTTAAAATACTTTTGTCTTAAATATAAAATTTTGTCTCACACTATATTTGTCTTAAATTTTATATTTAAGACAATTCAATTGATATTAATTTTAATATAAGATAACTAAAATAAAAATAAAATTACTTAAAAAAATAAAAAAAAATCTTTTGTCTTCCAAAAAAAAAAAATGTATGCAGTATACCCTAGGCGATGGCTCGCAAGAATAATATGGTAGTGCTCGATTACGATTGCTACGATTATAATAGTCTAGATTAAAAATATTAACTAGTAGGTACTAGTTAAAAGACAATTACTATTTTAACATTTGGAAAAAGACTAGAGATATTATTTTGAATTAAAAAGCAATTAATTATGTTAATGAAATTTTATTAAAAGAGGATTTAAAAATAAAAATCTTTTTAAGGGGCGATGGTAAAAAGTTTTCTAGAAGAGGAGGTGGTTAGGCCGGAAGTTAGGAGATACGATTCTCACCCTTGAGGATAAAAAGTGAATCTTGGAAAGGGGTGAGGTTGAAGTTCTTGGAAAAAGGAAAGCATTTTTCTTGAGTTGGAAGGATCCGATTGGAAAAATTACTTGAACTCCATTAAATGATCGAACTTCACTTCTTCGGTATTTGGATTGGCCTTCCGGAAAGTGCATATGAGTATCTCCAACGAAGTAACCCCCGTGGCACGATCTAGATTTCTGGAGCTTGGGGGCAAGTGGAGGACGTCATCGCCTCCCTTGAAGGTTGGGAGGACATCAGCTAAAAGAAAGAATTCTCTAACCGGATAAGTATATTCGAGTGAGTTTGTAAATCGAAGTGCCTATGAGTGTTCTATAAAGATAAGTAGACGGTACATTAGGTAACCTGAATTATTCTTGTTAAATAGATGTATACGTGTATGTGTTTGCAATAGCAAGAATAACGTTTTACGAGTAAACCCTTGTAGGGCAACGCAGAAGTTTCTTAGAGTTCGGCATGAAATTAGAGAAATGATTTAAAAGTACTGTAGTTGAAATTGATGTGTTTGTTCTCGGTACTATTAATATGTCGAGAAAAGTATGTAAAGGATTGTGTTAATCCGAAAGCAGATACGAAAGGTTACTTATGCATATACCTTGTATTTCTTTCTTTCTTAAACAATAGACTTTGAAAGACCTTACTTGTGAAGCAACAGAGACTTCGGCAAACAATTTACATGTCATATGAAACCATCGAAATATACGTGCGACGAAAGATATCGTAACATTTCAAAGCTGTCTGTAAATTTTAAATGAAATATCGCCAGAGAAGAGTATAAGCTCTAGCAACACCGATTTTAGACAAGGAAAAACAACAACAATTCTTTTTCTCGACTTAAGGGTTAATAGAGGAAATGCTTGTAAAAAACGATAACTATTAGAATGCTAAACTCAACTTCGCAAGACAAGAGAAGCGCGGCCTTAACTACCACGGCTCTACGGGAAGAAAAAGAAACAATAATCCGAGTTTTGCTTATAAACGAATAGAAAAAGGAGAAATCTTTTGTCATGCTAGGGTTATTGTAGAACTTTAAGCTGAAACGGAACTAGAATCATAGAAAAGAAATTCCATAGCAAAACGAGAAAACCTGAATTGTGACTTTGCGTACAATATAACACATGAATATAAAGGAGACTAATAAATGCTTAGGAGAGGTTATGTAGACGAGATGTTCAAAGTTATCCAAAATATCACATAGTCAACACAAACGAAAAGAGCTTGCATAAGATGAAAGCCTAAACATAAGCGCAAGCAACCATTTGAAAAACGAGGTATAATGTGCATAACTTACGTAATAACCCGGTCGAGAGGTAACCAGAGCTCATTTAACAAATAGAAAAGGAATGGCTAAAGATTATAACTATGGTATATCGAAATGTATCTAATAGTATTTATGGGCCGAACCCCGGACGCCATCGTGCAGCCAAATGAGCAACGATAGAACAAGCCAAGAAAGAGTAGCCCACGGTTCGAAATGGTAACGATCTTTTATCGACGAGTTCGAAACAAAACGAATCTGTAAACCCGATGGATGATTGAGGAGGAGGCACCTACAGACCGGGTTAAATACACGTACCAATGAGAACATCTCTTATTAGACGCAACTTGCGTAGATTCTCGTTCCGAGAAAACATTAAACCCGATGAAAGGATAGTGTCATGGCATGTCTGCAAATGACACCAACGATTAAGAACTCTATACGCCCGAAAGGGTATGGGAAAATTCCATTAATAAACCGACGGTGACTATTTTAGAAGGGAGAATACACGACAAGAGAATAAGAACCTTTTCTTTACACAGGCATCTGACATGGGAGATAGGGTTTAGATTTGCGGTTAAACGGGAGTAAGCGGAGAGAAGAACTCTTCGCGCGAGGAATAGCGAAAAGAAAAGGAACGGTGCCTTACCATCGTTACGAGGAATGAGCGCTGCACAGGGAAGCATCTATCAGTGGATGAAGCGGCGATAGGATAGCCTATGCGTGGAAACCCTACGGGAGATGCAAACACCGAGAGAAAACCAATTAATAAAATAAACAAGAAAAATACACGATAGCGGAGAGGTAAATAGGATAGGTTGCTTGCGAGATAGAAGAAAAACCATGGTTTGCTGCTGGTACCGTGAACTGTTTAATAAACTCCCGGGCGAATTTGCTAGGCATCCTCACATTGGGCTGAAGTATTGGAGACATTGGTAGCAGTATTTCTTTCATCATCACGGTAGGTGATAGCCATGGGAACGACAATGAGAATGGCACGCCAGAGTCGGCGGAAGTATCAAGTGCGCCGAAGGCGACGGGATCTGCCACCGGACGGAAACAATAAGTGGAATTGCCAAGTAGAGCGCCAATGCATATCTCAAAGAGATATGAGGTAAGCTCTCAATAAGCTCGCATGCCTTAAACACGGCACCTCACACTAAACCTTGGGTTAATCACGTGGAGAGACCCATTACGGCTATGATCGTAATATCGGAAGTTAAAGCGATCACGTCGAGGTGTTAATGTGCAAGGGTTGTAGTATAAAGGTCATACAATACGATTATTGACAAATAATCAACCTTTCGTAACCTTGTAGTGTGAATGATATGTTATTTATTTAGATCATAATTGAATTTGATAATTAGGTGTAATAACTATGTGTACCTTTGTAAGCTATGATTGATAATCTCGATATAGTTCCTTGAATCCGATTGATGATTTGAGTAATGTCGATACAATAAAGATTTACTTCCTTTGTTTTTAATAGGATGTAGAGTTAAAATTATTATTGCTTGGAATAGTAAAAAAATAAAAAAAAATAAAATGTTATGTAGAATGTATGTGACAAGTGGTATCGAGGCAGTTTACTGGCAACCTAAGGGTCTACTAACAAAGCTGTGTGTGTATTAGTGCACCTTTGAGAAAGAGGAAAAGAGGAAAATATGAGGAGAAGATATAGCATCTCAATCACAACCAAAAGAGACTCAAGGTCAAGCAGTTATGGACCCAAAAATGTGGGTCCAACTAGCGCTTGGAACAACATCAAAAAACGAGTAAATTCTTTGGAAGAGCGACAGCAACAAAGCATTTTCTGCTAAACACTATACAACGATTCTGAGAGGAGATGATGAGAGTCCCGAAGGACAATGAAAAAGCTTGTTGCAAGACAGGGAAAGATGCGAAAGTATATCGAATAAACAAAATCGGGGAAATCGACAACCAGGTGCGGAAAAAAGAACTATCAATAGAAGCGAGAGGACCGTAAACCGAAATAACACCAACGGGAAAAGGCGAGAAGAGTTACTCTCACGAAATTAAAGCCCAGCAATAACAATGAAGCGAGAATCAGAAAATGCAGCCGACCGGCGGGGGATCATAAGAGGCGAGGAAAGTTGAAGCGCAAGGGGAGTTCCGCAAGATTAAACCACCAATGTTTGATGGCGAGGCGGAGGAAGCCGACGGAGAAGCATGGTTGATTAACATCAATAAATATTTTCGAGGGTATATGAGTATAGTAGCAATACGAAAGCCCGATTGGCTATATATCAGTACAACGAGAAGCCACTGTGGTGGGAGGAGGTTAAAAATTTTACATGACATTGATGAAGCAGAGAAGGACATTACACAGGAATCATTCCCAACGGTACTTCAAGGATAAATACCTAACGGAAGATTCTATGATGATAAAGCTAAGGAATTCCACGATCTTGGTGGGTAAAATGACTATGGACGAGTATGTTACAAAATTTACTTCTTGCTATGCTATGTACCATACCTCGAGAGGAAAAGACGGTACGAGTTTTTGAGTAGTTTGCACTTTTTGTTTCCATGAGAGAAAGAATAGAGTTTGTTAACCCCCGAAACGATGGATGAAGGTATGCAGGCACGCATGTGTTACTGACGATTTAAAACCAAAGGGGATGGTGGAAAGGGTTAGCGGCCAGAAAATCGGGGAAAGATTCCTCTACATTTAAAAGCGACAAAAGCAACCACTTTAAAGGGTAGGACGGAACGGCGGCGACAAACGAGTTTTGAGGAACCATCCGAGATCGAGGTGGCCGATTTGAAGAAAAACCCACGAAGCATCGAAGCAAACCGAGCAAAGGCGAGAATTCTAAGCCTCCCCTACGGTGTTGGGGGGTGGCAGAAACACACTACTATAGAGCGCTCCACAACGGAAAGAATGAGTACGTGGCAAACTTGCGGGGAGAAGCATCAATAGTGGGGGACGTGGCGCGGAATATACCACGTATAAACGCAACATTGGAGGATCGACGGTGACTTCCAACCCACAATGATTGAGCGGAAGGTACTATGCTTTCTAAACCTGTCTCGATTTTAGTAGATCCTGAGCTAGTTTAAGCTATGTAAGTGCTAAACTAGTGGAGATGTGTAAGTTGAAAGAGCGGGGGGTTTAAAAATCTCTGGTTAGTCAACTAGCTCTAGGGGCAAAACGCAAAGTGACTGAAAATTGCGGTGCATACTAGAGAAGTTGCGGAAGGAGCCAACAGCGCGGGTAGACTTAAATATTCTACCATTAGGATCGTATGATGTATTACTCGGAATGAATTTGGATGGAAAAATGTGGACTTTAGTGGATTGTAAGGAAAAGACCATTTATTATAGAGCGCTAGATGGTACGCGTAAGGAAATTAAAGGAGATTAAAAGCACTGTGCAATGACGCCCCATAACAACATCTGGATTAAGCAAGTGTATCCGAAAAGGATGTCGGATGTACGCAATTCAAGTAGGGTATGCTGAATCTAAGGAAAGAGCGACAAACATAAAGGAGGACATTCCTATAGTACGGGAATTCTGGATGTGTTTCCAGAAGAAAACATTCCGGGGTTGCGCCTAAAGAAGATATTGATTTCACTATCGAAATTTGCTACCGGAGCCTCCCCTGTGTCAGAGCACCTTACGAATGAGTATGCAAAATTAACAAAGTTAAAGATGCGATGCAAGGAGTTGTTAGATAAGGGATATATCGCGCCAGCGTGTCACCTTGGGAGCACCGGAATCCTCTTTGTTAAAAATAAGGACGGAACCTTACGTATGTGTATGGACTACGGAAACTGACTCAACAAAATTTGACGAGTTAAGAATAAGTATCCTCTACCCCGAAATTGATGATTTATTCGATCGAGGTGAGAGGAGCAAAGTGTTCTCCAAAATAGATTTGAGGTCTGGATATCATCGATTCGAATCAAGGATGAGGATGTTTGCAAAACGACATTCCGCACGGTATGGGCATTATGAATTTGTGGTGTTGCCCTTGATTGACAAATACATGACAACCTTTATGAGGTTGATGAATGGCATTTTCCATCGATTTCTAGATCGCTTTGTATTGGTTTTCATAGATGACATTTTTGTCTACTCGAAGCGAGGAAAGACATAAGGAGCATGCGAGAATAGTATTGGAAATATTGAGGAAGCATCGGTACAATACATTAAATTCAGCAAGTGCAATTTCTTTCGTCGAGAGATCCGAGTATTTGGGTCATGTAGTGACGGTATGAAGGGATAGCAGTGGACCCAGAAAAGATTAAAACTATCATGGAGTGGGAGAGGTACCACGAGAATGTGGCCGAGATGTCAGAGATCGTTTATGGGTACGGCGGGAGTATTACGAGCGGTTCATCAAAGGGTTTCTAAGATTGCCTATCCTATTACATCCTTACAAAAGGAAAAAACTTTTCAAATGGACGGATGAATGCCGGAAACGACTTTGAGAAAGGCCAGAAGCCGGCTCTTAACCACGGCACCGATCTTGAAAGTTCTTCGACCCCGGCAAAGACTATGTGGTGTGTACGGATGCCGGCCAAGGAGGGAGTTGGTGCAATATTAACGCAAGAAGGCAAGGTAATAGCCTGAATCCGAAGTGGGGGAGCATGAGCAGAAGTATTCGACGCCATGATCTAGAACTCACGGCCGTCGTGCATGCTCTCAGAATGTGGGGGCATTGACTATGGGTAAAAGGTTGGTACTTAAAACGGAACCATAGCGGTTTGTGGCTAACTATTTTAAGCAAGCGGTTAAACTCTAGGCAAGCAAGATGGAATGCCTTTTGAGTGAGTTTTACATGGACATACAACATGTTAAGGAAAAGAAAATCGAGTTGCGGATACTGGTAGGAAATTGCATGGGATTTATGCAATGTACTCCGGCCAACACCGTAAACGGTACATCGAGGAGCAATTGAGAGAAGAAGCACGAAAGGACCCCGAATACAAGTTTCTATGGCAGCAAATGGAAGCGGACGAAGAGCAAGGTAAGCCATGCGAGTATGGGAGCAATGAAGAACAAATGTTAACTTTTCACGGAAGAACTTTTGTTCCTAGCAGGTGCAAGTCTCGAGTTAATCTAGACGAGTACCATCGCGGCAATTATGCGGCCATCCCGACTACCAAAAAATGCTTTCAGCAATTAGAAAGATATATTGCGGCGAGGGTATGCATAGAGACATTTCGGAATATTTAAGCAAGTGCTTAGAATACCAACGAGGTTAAAGCAGAGCATCGGCACCCGAGCGGGGCTTCTCACATTATACCCATTCTGAATGAAGGAAATGGGAAGTGATCTCTTTGGACTTCATTACATGTTTACCTCGAACAAGGAAACATAATGATTCAATAATAGTAGTGGTGGACGAGACTAAGTAAATGCGCCCATTTCATACCCCATGCAATCCACTTACAAAACAGTCTGAGATCCATGAGACATATTTATGAGAGAAATTTTCGAGGTTGCATGGTATACCCAAGGCGCGATTTTAGACCGGGATGTTAAATTTACCTCCGCATTTTGGAAAACCACATTTTTCGAGGTTTAGGTGCCCAAATACACTTCGGTACTACCTATCACCCCTAAGACGGATGGGCGGACGAACGTGTAAACCAAGTTTTTAGATATCTTGCGCATGTATGTGATGCGGCGACCCGACTAAAATGGGAGGATTACTGCACTAGTGAGTTGCATATAACAACGGATATCGGGAGTCTCTAAAAATGAGTCCCTTCGAAGCGTTATATGGACGACGGTGTCGTACCCCAGTGCTTGGAGTAGTCCGGAGACAAAATTAATGTTGGGGCCGAAATGTTGGGCGGGCCGACGGAAGTAAAAAGAATAAGACGAAATTTGAAAGCCGCTCGGGATCGACAAAAGGTTTTTTTGCGGATAAGAAAAGATCTTATGTGGCAATTAGGAGTGGGTGACCATGTGTATATCGAGTTAAGCCCTAAAGAAGTACCTTAAGGTGGACTTCTTGCACCAAGGTCAGCCCCTCGTTGCGCGGACCTTCCAAATTACGGAAAGGGTGGGGGACGATGGCTTACGACTGACGCTGCCTAGTCCTTATTAAAGTGCATAATGTATTCCATGTATCGTTGTTAAGCGATACGTGCATGATGAGAAACATGTAATTTATTGGCGAGAATGTTCGAGTAAAGAAAGAAAAAAAAAAAAATAATATATATATATATATATATATATATATATATATATATATTTATATATATAAGTACCTAGCGAGAACACTTTTTTTTTCGGGTAGAACCGGACGGAGAGTTTCGGTCGAGCCGCTACGTATACTTGATCGAAGAGAAATGAACTCCATAAAGTAGTTGTCCGGAGTGAAAGGGCAATGGAAGCACTTCAGGCCAGGACGAGGGCTACTGGGAGGATGAAAAATTCATGCAGAGGCTTGTCAGAGCACCGCCCCGATATGGGCGAAAACACGAGGATGGTGTCACCCTCGGGGGGAAGATGTAACGGTCTCGTTAAAGAAAAGGGTGTATGGAGGTACTAGTTCTCCGAACAGGTACTATTTTACTATTGGAAAAAGACTAGAATGTTATTTTGAATTAAAAACAAGGAATTAATTATGTTAATGGAAATTTTTATTAAAAGAGGATTTAAAAATAAAAATCTTTTAAAGGGCGATGGTAAAAAGTTTTCTAGAAAGAGGAAGGTGGTTAAAGAGCTAGGTTAGGAGATACGGATTACTCACCCTTGAGGATAAAAGTGAATCTTGGAAAGGGTAGAGAGGTTAAGAGTTCTTGGAAAAAGGAAAGCATTTTTCTTGGTACCGGAAGGATCCGGTGGAAAAATTGTGAACTCCATTAAATGATCGAACTTCAGGTTCTTTGGTAGTGGATTGGCCTTCCGGATACAACGAGAGGTATCTCCCGCGATAACCCGTGGCGCCGTCCGGTTTACCGGAGCTTGGGGGCAAGTGGAGGACGTCATCGCCTCCCTTGAAGGTTGGAAGGACATCGGCTAAAAAGAAGAATTCTCTAACCGGATAAGTATATTCGTGAGTTTGTAAATCGAGAAGTGCCTATAGGTGTTCTATAAAGATAAGTGAACGGACTTTTAGGTAACCTCGAGGAGTATTCTTGTTAAATAGATGTATACGTGTATGTGTTTGCAATATCAAGAATAACGTTCACACGAGTAAACCCTTGTGAAGACCTTTATATGAGAAGTTTTCTTAGAGTTTGGCATGAAATTAGAGAAATATTTAAAAGTACTGTGGATTGAAATTGATGTATTTGTTCTCTGTTACTATTAATATGTCGAAAAGTATGTAAGGATTACGTGTTAATCTAAAGCGAGATACGAAAGGTTACTTATGCATATACCTTGTATTTCTTTCTTTCTTAAACAATAGACTTTGAAAGACCTTGCGTAGGCTTAAACGGACTTGACAAACAATTTACTTGTCATATAGAAACCATCGAAATATGCGATGCAATGAAAGATATGCATGTAACATTTCAAAGAAAGCTTGTCTATGTAAATTTTAAATGAAATATACGTAGAGAAAGAGTATAAACTCTAGCAACACCGATTTTAGACAAGGAAAAACAACAACAATTCTTTTTCTCTGACTTAAGGGTTAACGGAAGGAAATGCTTGTAAACAATAACTATTAGAATGCTAAACTCAACTTCGCAAGACAAGAGAAGCGCGGCCTTAAGCACATACGGCTCTACGGGAAGAAAAAACAATAATCCGAGTTTTGCTTGCCAACGAATAGAAGAAAAGGAGAAATCCTATCATCTTAGGGTTATTGTAGAACTTTAACCCAAAACGAACTAGAATCATAGAAAGAAATTCCATAGGAAAAGCAGAAAACCCGAATTGTGACTTTGCATGCAATCTAACACATGAATATAAAGGAGACTAATAAAGTAAACCGGAGAGGTTATATGACGGATGTTCAAAGTTATCGAAATATCCATAGTCAACACAAATGAAAGAGCTTGCATAGGTAGCCTAAACATAAAGCGCAAGAAACCATTGAAAAACGGTATAATGTGCATAACTTACATAATAGGTCGAGGTAACCACGACTCATTTAACAAATGAAAAGGAATGGCTAAAGGTATAACTATGGTATATCGAAATGTATCTAATAGTATTTATGAGTGAACCCCGGAACGCCATCGGTACGTAAATGGGCAACGACGGAGACAAGCCAAGAAAAGAAACAGCCCACGGTTCGAGCCGTGCCAATCTTTATCGACCGGGGTTCGAAACAAAAACGAATACGTAAACCCGATGGACTGATTGAGGAGGAGAGCACACGGGACGGGTTAAATACCTGTGCAATAGGGGCACCCTCTTATTAGACGCAACTTGCATGAATTCGCACGTTCCAGAAAGACGTCGCTTAGATGAAAGGATAGTGTCATGGCATACGCAAACAAACATAACGGTTAAGAACTCTATACGCTGAGGGGTATGGGAAAATTCCATTAATAAACCGTGACTATTTTGAGAAGGAGAATACACGACAAGAGAATAAGAACCTTTTCTTCCACGGAGCATCAACATAGAGATAGGGTTTTAAGATTTGCCGAAGTTAGCTTGAGTAAAGCGAGAGAAGAACTCTTGGCGGGGAATGGCAACGAAAAGAAAGAAACGGTGCCTTACCATCGTTCGAGGAATAGGGGCAACGCACAGGGAAACGTACGTAAATTTGGGATGAGCGACGATAGGATAGCCTGGCATGCATGGAAACCCTACGGGAGAGATGCGAACACCGAAGAAAACCAATTAATAAACTAAGCAAAGAGAAAAATACAATTACACGATATGCAAAAGGTAAATAGGATAGGTTGCTTGCAAAAGAGATAGAAGAAAAACAACGGTTTTGCTACACAGTACCGTGAACTTTTTTGTTTAATAAACTCGAGGGCAGAATTTGCCTGAGCACATCCTCAGGATTGGAGGCCCACGGAAGTCTTGGAGCATTGAGCGCCGAACGAGGGTTACCGAGCTCGAGTGCTGTGTACGGTAGGTGTTAGCCGTAGGGCGACAATGTGAATGGCACCGCCAGAGTACGGCGGGGGTATCCAAGTACGCGAGAAGCGCGGGATGCGCACGGACGGAAACAATGAATGGAATTGCCAAGAAATGGCGCCAATGCATATCCCGAGAGATGCGAGGTAAAGCCTCATTAAAGCTCGCATGCGGATCGCTTGACACCTCACACTAAACCTTGGGTTAATCACGTGGAGGAGACCCATTATGGGTATGATCGTAATATCGAGAGTTAAAGCGATCACGTCGAGGTGTTAATGTGCAAAGGGTTGTAGTATAAAAAAAAGGTCATAAAATACGATGTTGACAAATAATCAACCTTGCACAACCTTGTGGTGTGAATGATATGTTCGTTATTTAGATCATAATTAAGATTTGATAGTCGTGTATTAACCATGTATACCTTTGTAAGCTATGATTGATAATCTCGATATAGTTCATGAATCAAGTTGATGATTTAGTCTTTGTCGATACAATAAAGATTTACTTCTGTTTTTAATAGGATGTAGAGTTAAAATTATTATTGCTTGGAATAGTAAAATATGTACATAATAATTAAAAAAAAAAAATAAAAAAAAAAATAAAAAAAATAAAATAAATAAATTTTGTTATGTAGAATGTATGTGACATACGAGAGGGCGTGAGGTTGATTCCGAGGGCCACGTAGAGTGCGGTTACCACCTTGCTGATCGCTAGGGTTCTAAGAAAAAGGTAGCGACATTTTGAAATTTGTTAAAAACATGAGTAAAAGGGAATAATGAGGTTACTCGGCGCTCTTTGTTATTTTTTTTCGCGGCTTTCAAGGGTGCCTCGATGCACTCTTTTGTTATTTAAAAAAAAATATTAAAAGTAGATAAATAATCGTACCCGAGAAAATAAGAAAAAATTATTTAATTTAATTTAATTTAATTTTGTCTTTTTAAATTATTCTCTCATATTTTAATATAAAAATATTTATAAATTATTGTCATATAATATCAATTTGTATTTTTAATAAAACTAATTGATAAATAAATAATGTTAAACTAAATTATTATATAATTCTTATTTCATAAATAAATAAATAATTCATTCATTAACTAATTTTTAATAGCCATTTTGACGGCTAATTTTGGACGTGGATGCATTTTTACTATTTAGATGAAACATAAAACAAATAATCAAATATTGTTTGTTAAATACCATCACCAAAAATTAAGAAACATGACTAACTAATATTGATTATGTTAACATGTATACCCTTTAAAAACATATGTTTATTTTTTTTAATATAGAATTATCTGTTTTATAATTTATTAATATATATAGTTTTTTATAATTAAATATATTAAAAATATGTTTTTAATGTAATAATAAGTCATTTTAAATTGAAAATAGGGAAAAACAATAATTCATGAAAATGGAAATAATAGAAAAGGAAAAAAAAGTATAATAAAAATTTAAATTAAAAAAATCAACTTGAATAACATATTAACCAATCACCTTACAAATAAATAAATTTAAATAATAATAATAAAAACAAAAATTGAATTTCCAATATTAAGCTATAGTTAAGCTATAGAAATTTTTGGTCACAAACGGAGTGTACAGTCGAAAGGCAAAACTAATTTAGTATAATAATACCTATTCTAACCAAACCTAATAAAAAAAAATAAATAATACTATTCTAAATCAAATAAAAATTAAATCTTGTAAAATAAAAAGTGAAATTCAAGTAAGCGACCAAAATCTAATTCAAATTAAATTTTTAAAAACTATATTAAATCAAAGAGTTAAATTTAGCTCAAATAGAGTATGAACTCATGACATGCTATGGGATGATTAATTAAGGGCTTTATTAAAAAAAGCGGTAGTCTAACTAGGCTTGCTTTTTCGCCACTGAAAATCATGGATTTTTGTAAATTCACACATTATAACTATCAAACTTTAATATTTTGGGTGCCTTAAAGGTTTTGATGATGCTGAATCCATTTCCACCTCAAAATCATGATCAATCCTTATTACTTTTATTTTTTTTGGCTCGGATTCCGGCCAATTTTGGTCGTTCGGGCAATTCACTCTCTCTTGTTGAACAACTCCAAAAAAATAGAAAATGAAAGTGAAAATGTTTTCTTTTGGTGAGCCTCCTACCTTATTAGTTGTAATGAAGCTTTGTAACTTTATATTTTTGGCGAGTTTTTGGTTGAGCGTGTGGAGAAACTTAATTTCAAGTCGATCAGTCTCAATTCCAGAAGCTTGTTTTGAACAACCAATTGTCTCCTACAAAGTTCATGAGAATTGAACATGATTGATATATATTTGAATGCAATTGTGTTTGTGGCGGTGAAAGGCATGAGAATATGAATTTTTTTTATTGTTCTCTCTCAATGTCGTTTGTTTCTTTTGCGGAAACCAAAATTGTGTTGGAATGATATGTAATTTGTGATTTAGTATTAGACTAAAATTTTAAATTAATTGTAAAAGTTAATTAATATCTATGAATAATTTGTAACAATAATTGTTTTGCTATTAATTTAACAACTAAATTAAATTTGTAGCACATGGGAATGTGAAAAACTTGTATTTTTCTCTCTCAAATGTGGTATGTTTTTGTTCTATGAGAGCAAAATTGAGTTGGAATGATCTATACATTTTAAAAATTCATTGTAAAGAGAAGTTAATTAATAATAATTGTAACTAGCAACTGTTATATAAATTAAATCAATAATGCTTGTAGACGTGTATCAAAACATTTCTCAGTTCCTAAAACTTTTTAAATGGTGAAAAAAAAAATCATTAAAAAATTTAAAACTTTAAAATAAATAAAACATATCATTAACCCTATTAAAAAAATTCTAAAATATTATACATTTGTATATTGATTTGCGATTTAGTATTCTAGTTGAATTTCACACAATCACTTTGAATAAAACCAAGAATAAGGAATAAAGTTGCAATATATTAAACAACTTTAACAAAATTCACACGATAACTTTTTGTGGTATACGAGATCAATATTTTGTGTTTGGTTTGAGGAAAGCAGATAAAATAAATTTAACAAACCAATTGAACTAGATGAGAAATTGAAGGTTAAACTCACAATAAATAATGGAAATCTCAAAGTAGGATCCTTCAAAAAACGGAACTTCAAAGTGGGATCTATAAATGTCCGAGAATCTCAAGTGGGATCCTTCAAACAAAATATGTAACTTCAAAGTGGGCTCTATAAATGCTCGAGGAATCTCAAAGTGGGATAATCACGGACACACCCAAAGGAATAAACAAAAAAAATAATCTTCAATTCAAGAAGATTAATTTCTTGAATTCTTGAATTTAATTTATTGTTGAATAAATTTCTTGAAATGAATTATAAAAAACTATGCTTAAATAAAATAGATCTGATAAGGATTAGGAAAAATGCTCATGAGATCCTACAAATTAGTAAATATACATCGATAAAACTTTCTTAATAAAAATTAAGAAAGAAGTGTTCTAAAGATTCTAAAAACTAATAACTAATTATCATAATAATTATTAATTATAAAAACTATGTGTAAACAACAAAAAATATTATGATTAATGTAATTGAAATTGAAAATAGAGAAAAAAATAATAAAACTAAAAAAATATTATGGAGAAAATATTTTAAATTATTTTTTCTTCTTTAAAAAATTTCATACGAAAAAAAAAAATATAGAAAAGGACAAAATTTAAAATATGGACGACCAATTCATGAAAACCTAAATAATAGAAAAAAGAAAAAAAAAATAAATCAAAGAGTTAAATAAAAGGAAATAAAAATAAATCACTTCCTCTTAGAGTACCTCGTGTACAACCACATTAGAGCTCAATTTCATAATATTTGTTGTGGCCAATGACTTCCTAGCCTTTTAAGATGTTAAAATTATAGTGAGCTCGGGAGGCTTCTCTCAGCTTTTTTTTGAGCATAGAATAAGTCACCAAAGAAAATTAAATATAACTCTTTTCTTTAGGTCGAGATAGACCAAAAGATTGGTCCCATAGTTAACCATCATCATCGTCAAAAACAAATAATTAGTAACAATAGAAATAGAAGTTACTAAAAAAAACTAAAATAAGATCTCAAACAATCATCCTACCAATAAAATAGAATTTAAATAAAAATAACAAAATAACAAAAAAAAATGAATTTTTAATGTTAAACTATAGATAAGTAACATTAATTTTGGTCAAGACAAATTAATATGCAATTAAAAACAAAATTGATATATAACACCATACCTACAACAATTATAATAACTCTAACTTAATAAATCTAAATTAAAATAATTTTTTTAATTATTATTAATTTTTAAACCTAATCCAATATAGCTTTAAAATCTAATCTAATCGAAGATAAATAACACCTATTCTAAGTAAGATAAAAATCTGACTCAAAAAAAATTAAAATTAAAAATTCAATAATACCTATTGTAAGTAAGATAAAAAAATTGAGTCGATAAAATTAAAATTAAAATTCAATAGTACCTGATACAAGTAAGATAAAAAATTGACCCAAAAACTTAAATTAAAATTCAAAACCTAACCAGCTAAATATAATTTAAATAAAAAAAAAAAACTTATATTAAATCAAAGAGTCAAATTTAACTCAATTAAAATAACTCTAACTTGAATAAATATAGGTTAAAGATTTTTTTTTTAATTATTCCTTAAAGAAATTTTAAAATTAAAATTCTAACTAGGAATTTCAAGTTAGATATAATCTAAACAATAGTACACAACCTAAACTGAATAAAATTTGAAAATTTATACAGCAAATAAATAAAAATTTGTTTGTATGCCTGATTAATGAATGAATGTTGTGCTGATGATCTCTTTCTTTTTATTGATTTACTCCCAGGCCAGTATCACGAATCTCTCCCACTAAAGGTATGGCAAAAAGTTAGAATACCTAAACCAAAATGGTTGTCGTAATGATGAATTCTCCTTTTCCTTGTTACTTATAAATATTATATCATGAATCTCTCCCACTTTAGGTAGGATAGAAAAATCAGAATACTAAAAAAAAAAATAGAAAGGCAGGAGCCTTCTAACCATCTATTATAATTTCATGGTAAAATAAAATACCATGGGGAGAATATCAATCATTTCATGGTAAAATAAAATACCATGGGAGAATATCAATAGTAATCAATTTTGATATGGATAAAATGAAATAACACTAAAATATTTTGTTTGTTGAGAGATTAATTTAAAAAAATAAAGAAGTTAAACTATTTTAGAAATTAAAAAATAAAATAGAATTAGTTGTTTTTATTTGACCAATTAATTCATTTACATCAAATTTAGCCACCACCCCTCTCCCCCTTTATTGCTGCACTATATGTGTTAGCAAACTTAATACATTACAAATAATGCTCCAAATAAATATAATGCTCTAAATAAATGCTGATGTAGACCATCAAACATCATGTAGGTAGGTCTTTGCCTAGTTCAAAACAACCAACAACATGGAGTCTTCCAACATTGATTGAACCCTTTGACCTACACAATAATATAAATTAATCACAAGAAACTTAGTCAATGTTACCCAATTTACTTAAGAACCTAACCAAGTGGACAATCTTGCCTTTGTTACATGCATTTGAGCTAAAACACAAAATAAGCTAAGTCTTCAGTTCAAGTAGGTGGATGGTTTTTTTAATATGTCGGGAATAACTTATATATAACATATGTATTAATTTCCAAAATCATAAAGCGTATTGAGAGTTTATTTTTGGTTCCATTGACATATCAAAATGTGGCTAAGAACTTTATTTATTTGCAAAGCCTTGTGAGAGAGCTCTTGCTAGGAGTTAGGCTCACTCACTTCCTAAGTGGTTCTTTTCTTGAGTTTATTTTCATTCTTGGAAAACATTCAAGAGGTTATTTTCTAGAAGCCTCCTACAAAGCCAAAAAGAATATATAAATTTCCCACAAGGTTATGCCTGGGACAGCAAAACTCGAGTCCATTAGTTGAAGCTTTTATTTTCTAACATTATTCATGACTTTAGTAAGAAAGTTTGGGTCTATTTCCTCAAGAAACTAATCGGAGACATGCCTGATGTTCGAAAGTTTAAGGTTATGTGAAATTTTTTTACTCGAGATCACATGGAGGAGGAGAATATGACTTAAAAAGGAGTTCACAATATTTTGTAAAGAGCGGGTATTAAAAGGTAGTTCACAACTAAATATACTCCACACTAAGAATGGAGTGGTTGAATGAAAGAATCTTATTAGAACATGGCAAGGTATGCTTAATGTTAGAAATTTGCTCCATCATTTTTTTGGGTGAGGAGTAAAACTAATCAAGTAGGATGATGGACTAATAGTTGATTCAACTTGCCCATTGTATATGAGGCTTGCAAACAACCTCATACCTTACTGCAAGTAGGCCTAATATCATGTTTGCAATTAGTTTTATTTCTAGATTTGCTCAGTCTCCCTAGGACATAATTGTGAAATTTGAAGAAAACTAATTGGGGGATATTGCTGGAACAATTAACTATGGATTGTATTATACAAGTTCAAATGAAAAATTGCTTACAAGATACATAAAAAAATATTTTATTGGTAGTATTGAAGATAGAAAAACACCTCAAGACATGATTTTCATTTGGGCATGAATTTTATCTTATGGGGATTCCAGAAAAGAACTCAATATCTCGATATCCTCAGAGTAGGAAGTGTGTAGTAGCAACTACAACTTCATGCCTTGCAATATAACGTCACATAAAATCCATGAAATATATTGCACACACGGAGGGGAAATTTCTATATGGTAACATTAACTATAGAAGCAATTACATTGTCAAAGAACCATGTGTTTCGCAAGAAAAATCGCACGAAAACTCATTATCACCTCATTTGCGAGTTTGTCGGCAACGGTGACATATCTCTTAAATTTTGTGGATATAGATCAATGAGGAGGTATATTTTCCAAACCATTAGGAAGAAATTATTTTCTAGATACAATAAGTAGGAATTTTCCGATTCGATGAATTCATCAATTAAGATTAAGTGGGAGTGTTAAAATATAATCTCTCTTGTTAGCTAAATTAATATAGCAGTTAGTTGTTATATAATTCTAGAAAGGTTATTAGTCCTAGATATTTCTAGAAATTTGTTTGTCCTATATATTTGTAGAACATTGTTCATTATAAAATATTATATTTAATAGTAAAAGGTTTTGAAAAGGTGTAACTAGTTTTGGTTTTCGGAAAAAGAATAAACAAATAAAGGGTGAAAGAAGAGAAAGGAGGCTTCATGCGTAGGGAGGTGAAGCAAGCGGCTTCACGGGGGTACTATCTAGGCTCGTTGGCGGTGAAGAAACACTTGTGCTCCTGAGGTGACTCCTTTGAAGATCTTGTCCATGCATGTTTGCGGCAAATCAACACCGGTGATGGAACTCCATACTATGAATATCTAAAAGCTCGTCACACACATTACCCTTTCATGAATTGAACCAATTGCGATAGGATGTATCTTTTTACAAGTTAAACCCGGTAAGAAAAAGAATATGTTATGTATAAAACAAGTCGAAAGAAAATTGGAACTTGGAAATCAATACTTCTGAAGGTTTGACCCTTGACCAAAAGCTAATTCCTAAAAAGAAGGGCGAAGTTTACCTGTTGTGTCTCAGTGTTGTCGTTGTTACGAAAACCCTCCTATATTTTCACCTACTTTCAAATTATGGAGCCTACTTCATGGTCATACCCAGTTTCGCCCTTCGTCATCGAAGTGTCGTTTTGTGTTGTTTCACATGTCTTGAAAGTTATTGAGTATTCCTAAGTGTCGTTGAATTGATTAGAACATCTCTATATGTGTTTCTTTGAGTGTGACACACCTTTCTTGTTGTAGGATAGAAACTTTTCGGTCGTAGTCGCACACACTTCATTGTTTATAGTTCAGAATGTGCATAAAGTCATGCTTTAATTAATATTCATTGTTGGTTAAGTTTTTCTAAGTTTTTCTCGGTGAGTTTTTATGTGTCACACATGGTTTTGTGATTTTTCAACTTATCTTCACCACCCCTACGACCAATTATCCACACTTAGACAAATTTCGATTCCAAATGATCCCATAAAGGCCAAGAGAGCATGAGCGCACTCCGAAGCCTTGATGGGTGATCCTTCATTGTTTAGAATTTCTCCCTGTTGCACTGCTATAGAGTTGTGCGCACTCCAAAAGCACGAATCCCATTCCACAATTACCGAAAAACGCCTTCAAATTCACTAAGTCTTGGCCGCACTCCTGTACTCGAAGAAGTGCGCCCTCTTTGAGCGCACTCCTTCAGCTCAAGGAGTGTGCGCTTCTTGGCAACAACTGGTGCATGACGAAGATCTAAATCTCAATCCTTCAACCTTCCTTATGAACCTTGCGCCTCATAGCTTTGGCTTAAGGGCACTTTTTCACCAGAGAGCATGGGGAACTCAGCTGTCAGCCTTCAAGAGTGCGCCTGTCCCCCCCTTTCGGAGGCCTCCCTGCGTACGCCAGGAAACACTGAGCACAAAGCTTCTAGCTTATTCATCCTTGAGAGTGCACCGTACACCCCTCTCTCTATCTCCCATGGATGCATAGTGCACTCGGTAAGCCTAGGCCTTTCGTTCGTCCTTGAACTTTTGACATAATGCCTTGCCTTGATTGTCTTCTTCCTTAGGGCACATGAGTGCATCTGAAATATAAGCTTCTCGTAATCCATCCTTCATTATTTGATGTGCCCTTGTAGCTTGAAGCTTTGCTAACCATTTTAAGTACCTTTGAAAGGGCACAAACAAAATATGCATAAAAAATGGTAGAGTAAGATATTTTCCGAGTGATATTTTCTTGTCATGAGTGATTGTGGCTGTACTCCAAAAACTTTATGGAAGGCACACAAAAGGAAGAATGGGCAAAGAGGATAAAGAAAAAAGGGAGAGTGTAAGAACCAAAGACACACTTGAAAGTTGATGATAAAATCATGATGAAAAATAAGAAAATTTTTACGACCTTTGGAGGGTGGAAGCACCATGAGCAAATGATGATAAAGAATAGACATAGTGGCAACCGTTTCTCCACGAAGCGGATCCATGTATTAGTCAACATACTCCGAGTCACCCGAATAGTGACGTGTTTAGTTTCATCATATGATTATGTGGAAGTAAAATATGTATTATTGTAATCGATGTAAAAGATAAAAAAGTAGAATTCAGAGTCTTATGTGAATTCAAGAGTCATGGAAAGTCAAAGAAGATGTAATAATAAAATCATATGTTATTCAAAGCTCATTTGGAACTTCAATAGTTTAAGAAGTCGAAAGGTCACTAGAAGTGAAAGTCAAAGTCTGAGGATATGAAGGTCACTCCTCAAGTTATAAATAGATCCCCATTTCTCATGTAAAGAAATTTTCGCTTTGGCTTCTCATATAGCATAAGAGAGAGAAGTTATTACTTTTGCGAGTAAGTAGTGGCTCCAACGCTTGAATATTGGAGCAAGTGATATTCATTGTATTCATGCATCTTGGGACTTTTACTTAATGATTGAAGTGCGGCGGGAAACACTGCCATGCCACAGTTATTATTTTTGTAAGACTATTCGTGAATGTTTATGATTCATTTTTCTTTATTTGGTACTAAGATAGTTGAAGTCTATCTATATTATTTTGAGTGTTTATCTTATTGAGAACGTGTTGTAATACTTGTAATGATCATCGCGTATTTTTGGACCATTAAGTGGATGTTGACGAAACTTTCATGTTCATGTGTGTATTTCTTAAGGTGGTACTATTACCTCTCTTAAAGGCTCAATTTCTCTCTTCTACATGGTAGAAGGACCTTGATGCACTTGCAATGTTGAACATTAATCGGAGCACACTAGCTTTCATTTTAGAGGCACATATGCGATTCTCTCTCTTCTTGATAGTTAAATCCAAGGAAAATATTTAATTAAATGTCATTTGGGTCATATTTCATATGGGGCTCCTATCCCAAACGATGTGAGATGTGGTTAGGATCACATACCGGAGACCCCTTGAATGTTGGTAGGTCCAACAACATCCCAACGTTTACGGCGCTAAAAATCGGTGGTTAGATTTTTATATTTGTTAACTCCACCCACCCACACATATGACCAGGTCAAGGTAGTAGCATTCCCAACACTCATCCAAGTCATATTGCGAAATAGGCGGATCTTCTCGAGCGGTCGGAATCAACTTGTGAAATTTCTTACGATCACATCTTAGTAATTCGGCCTATAACCCATCGCTTTGTAAAAATTATTGGATTAATTCCTCGAGAAAACAACATTCCTTATTTTATAAAGAGAAAAGAAACAAATACGCTCAGGGTAGTGGTTTCTACAATCAAATATTTGGTTTTTCCTACCCTCGAAGAGTTAGCGGAGTCTCACAGTAAGAAGCAGGTGTAACGTTGTGCTCTTAGTTCACGCTTTATGTGGGTTAGGTGGTCTCGAGAGGGGAGGTTAGCACGATTCTAAAGAAGAGGAGGAGGATACATACGAGAAAATGGTAGACCATGGTTTGGATAGGATTGCGAGGGTCCATAAGCGCACTCACAAGTGTTTTATGCAAGATGCCAAGACCTTGACAAGGTGATCAAAGTGGAATACCATTTAGATAAGTTCTGTCTACAGCGCAAACGCTCGAGTATGTTATAGCAATGAGTATTTATTAACAGACTCTTTCCTTTTACCTTAGATGAGTAGATTGATTTTCTTGGTATCATAGTCTTCATGTAAATTCAATTCAAAATTGGAGAAGGTTAAAATTTGTTCTTGTAAAAGTTCATTGATGACAAAAATCCCAACCATGTTATTAAAAAAGTTAGAAACCTGATTATGGGGGCAAAAGAAAAGGTCAAGGATTTTTAATTAGAGGTTCAATTGGGTATTGAACCAATTTCCTCTTGAATGTAGCACCTCCACGCACTCCATCGCGATTATTATGATACTTCTACCTTGCCAACAAGCATATCATGAGTTTGTAAAGAGGGTGGTAGAAAGATACTTTGGCCCAGAAAATTTTGAAGAAGCCATTGTTGTTGAAGAGGACATGCATGCAATTGGAGTCATTGTTGATGATTAAAGGTATCAAGCCTATTCAAGCAAGGCTAAGGATAAACGAGCTACTAATCTAGAAACCTTAACCATACTATTAAGAATTTGTCGAATGAATTGGTTGAGCTGAAACAAAGGACAAGTGAGACCATTTTCGACGACGAGCCCGAAGTTCAACTTCTTGAACAAGCTTAATAACAATAGTAACAACAATATTTATCCGGCTAAGTCTACACATGGCTCGAATGTCATGTTGAATGTCAAAAGTAGGGGCATGGAACAATATTTTTCTTTTCACAAAGAATATCATTAAGAAAATACATGCCCCCAGAGTGAAATCATAGCGTGAAGCCGCGCTGCGGTTGCGCATATTATTGAATCAATACTTTCATATGAGAAGAATGAAAAAATAAAAGAAAAGGAATAATTTGAGGTGGCTAAAAGAGGCGCAAGTTTCGGACACACGGTTAATACTTTTAGTTGTGTGTTTAGTGATGGGGAAGAAAAAAGCTGAAGAACCACCACCAAGTAGGGCCCGATTTAGAAGAAAAGCAACCAATATAATTTGAGAAGTCAAAGGCATGTTCTTGAACAAAAAAGGTTGACGAGAAAAAATTGAAAGAACATTTTCTAGAGAACTTACTCGACCCGTCGTGAAATTCGGCAGACAAGTTTTTGAGATGCTACCACATCCAAAGTGTAGCTAACAATAAAGTAATACCATGACTCTTGAAGTGCTAAACACAATCGCCTCTTCCATACACTTTAAGAAATTTCCAATGCACTTGAATACAATATAGTCAAGAATGTATGAATAAAGCATGCGTAAATATTTCGATCTTTAACCTCACAAGAATAGCAAGCTAGTGGGAACTTCTTGTCTAAACTCTTGATCGATCTTCATCGAGGTGGTAATGCTTATTCTCGAGAAGGTATCGAGTGCCTCTTCTAGTCTGTGGGATTCAGTTGTTAATGCTGCAACATTAGAAGTTAATACTATTGTACACCACTGTTTCTATTGACTTTTTAAAATTTCTAATTACAATGTTAACAATCATTTAGTGGATTACGGTACATCTATAAATGTAATTCCATTATTTGTTGCAAAGAAAATAAATTCCAAATGGAATCAAACCGATGCCTGACTTATTCAATTGGAAATATCTTTGGTCCGAGTTATTGATGAACTTAAACTGTTCTTATTATATTATCCAAAGACAATCGATTTCATCAATGCATATTTATTATAATTGTGGACATGCGGAAGCATATGTTTTTACTCCCTTAGTAAGTGGTCAAGAAAATTGAGATGGTATTTTGCAAGCCAGTTGGTCATATGTGAAAGCACGTACGGGGGGAAAGAGAACAATCGGATTCGGGTAGAATTAGAACCTTACATGAAATACATTTTTACATCCTTAGAAGGGAAAAATGACTGATTCTTTCACATATACAATTTTTCGGTAATTTCATTTTGAAGAAAATGGCCTTGGTTGCTATCTCACACAACCATCATTGATTCCACCGGATACATAGTTGGAGCTCCTTCCTTTCTCTGTTGGTGCAAATGATTTATGTAATATAGATGTACATGGTATTACTAATAATAGTAGTGATTTCACATGAAATATATTAGTAGCTTGTAAATTTTGGACTCTTTTCTTCGATGGTTCTAAGACACGGAACATTGCAGTCGGTTGTGTCCTTACGGAATCTCATAACAAGAACATATCTATATGTGTTTCATGGTCACAACACATTTCTTGTTGTAAGACAACACTTTTAGGTCATAGTCGCATGCAGCATTACTTTGTTTATAGTTGGGGAATTTTCATAAATTGGTGCTTTCATGAATATTCTTTGTTGGTTAAGTTTTTATAAATTTTCTAGATAATTTAGTATGTATCGCACATAGTTTTGTGTCCATAACTCATCTAGGCTACTATACCGATCTTCTAGAATTAGAAAAATTTTGGTTCGAAATGAGCCCATAAAGGCCAAGAGTGCGGTGCACTCCAAATCCCTGATGGGTGATCCTTCAACTTATTCAAAAGTGCGTCATGTGTCCTCCTACATAGTTGGGTTCATTCCAAAAGCACAAAGCCCCTTCCGCTGTGCCAGACTGCACCCTAAAATTCACTAAGTCTTCCTTGAGTGCACTCCTTTGAATCAAATAAGTGCGTCCTCTTTGAGTGCACTACCGCATCCCGAAGACATGAAGCCCAATCCTTGACCTTGCATATGCCCCTTGCGCACCGCTATGCGACTTGAGCGCCTTGTCACAGCTTCGAAGGCACAAAGTCTCCCAGCCTTCAAGGGTGCATTCTTCTACCTTCTTAAGTCCTCCTAGGTGCATAGCGAACCCCAAAGGCACAAATCCTCGACCTTCAACCTTTGGGGGTGTACACTTTCTGCCTCTCTTTCTCCTTGGGGAGCATAACACCCCACTTGGGAAGCCCAAAGCCTTCCCCCTTCATCCTTTGAATTTGAAACATGCACCACCTTATGATTCCTTCTTCCTTAAGGCGCATGAGCACATACGTTCCTGCATCCTCTTCCTCCATCCTCCAACCTTTCGAGAGTGCACCCTAAAGCCGTTGGCCTTTTTAAGTGCACCAAAAGAGACACAGAACAGAAAATATGAATAAAACATGGTAGATTAGGATATTTTTCGGACTGGTGATTACTTGTTGTGAGTGATTACGAAACAATGCTCAATAACCTTATGGAAAATACACACAAGGAAGATGGGGAAAAATATGATGAAAAAAAGGAAGCGCGAAGAACCAAAGAACACACGAAACTTGATGATCAAAGCACCATAGAAGACTGCGAAAGTTTGAAGACCTTCGAAGGTTGGAATCGCAATGAGAAGATCATGATAACGAACAAAAATAATGGCAACCATGTCACCAGCAGAAGGAGATCAATGTCATCGATGGTACATCACTTCTAGTCACCCAAGATAGTGATCTGTCTAGTTCCATCCATATGATGATGTGGAAGTCAAATGTGTATTATTTTAAATATTGTAAAAGGAAAACAAGTAGAAGGCCAAGAGTCATGGAAGTCCAAAGGACATGTAATACCAAAACTCATATGTAATTACAAAGGTCATTTGGAACTTCAAAGGTTGAGAAGAAGTCTAGGGTCAGCACGGAAGTTATAAAGTCAAGAGTCATGAGGACATTGAGAGTCCTCAAATTAAAAATCATATTCCCTCATTTCTCATGTAAAGTACTTTTAGCCTTGGCTTCTCCCAGAATAAGTTAGTAATTTTTAGAGGAGAAGTAGTGTCTCCAATTCTCTAGTATTTGATCGGGTGATCATGTCCTAAGTTGAAAAAATGCTCAAAAATGATTTATGGAATTGGTTGAAACACAGACAGTAAATAAGCCTTGTTCTTTGTGATTAAGCATCGTGAAAAGGACTCAAATCCGACATACGTATGTGAAAGTTATGTAGGTTTTAAGTTTTAGGTATCCTTCAAAATCCCGGTTTGACCAAGGTTGACTTTGACTTTGGAAATATTAAAAAAAGAATATTTCGAGAATATTCCTTGGAATATTCTCTAGAATATTCCATTTGGACGAATTAGAAGCGGACGAAGTGGAGATTTTCGTAATTGGCGATGGTTGACTTTTGGTAATTTTCAACCAATGGAATGCGCACGTGGCAGTTTTGAGAGCCGCCACGAGGCCACAAATTATGGAAAGTTTTGGTTATGTAAAATTTTGTGACTTATCGGTTTGAACCGAAGACCTCATGCGCACTTGAGCCCCACGTCTTACCGATTGGTACGTCGGGTGTTTCTGCTTTTGCAATGGAGTTCGAGTTTGTTTTAAAGGTTTGAAACGTTTTGGGCGGACAAAAAAGGGGTTATCCCCTTAGGGGCTGCTTGGAGTGTCATGTAACCGCCCCATGAAACTAGGGCTTGGCTCTAACCACGGTGGGTTTCGGTAGCCGATTTGTTACGGCGGTTCAAGCGGAACCATATGCGGCCATACATAAAAAAATTAAATGCGGCAATCTTATCGACATTTCATGCGGCGGATGTTGCGGTGTGGCCATGCCACCACCTCAACATTTAACTTAACCATTTGTGGTTCCAACGGTTTTGGAGGAGCACACAAACATTGGCGGGCGAGGCCAAGTTTAGTTTGTTAAGCGCGAGTCTCCACTTTTAGTGGAGTTTGTTTAGAGAATATTGGGAGAAGTTTGGTTTGTCTTAACTTCTCCAATATTGAACCAATTTGGACGAAATTGTGGTCAATTTTGATCCCCGAACGATGCAGGCCATGGAACGGAGAGGTGTTTTTCAGCCATTTTTGCTTCGGGAAGCTTGGAGGGAGCCATCGGGGCCATGAGGGAAATGGGCACCGCATTGGGCTATACTTCATTGTTTGAGGTGAAATAAAAGTCATTCTTAGCTTATTTCGGCCTTACGAATTCATTTCACGGCTTGTTTTTCCGGTTTAGGCCTTTTTCTCCTTTGTATAACCAATTTGAGCATCATAATATAGCGAGGACATACTTGTTGGGAGCCTTGGACTCGGCGGATGTAGCCCGGAAAGGGTGAACTACCTCATCATGTTGCGGTGTTGTTATGGTCGAAGTTATCTTCTTAGTGTATTTCGGAATGAAGATGTTAAACAATAATTTTAATTAACATTCCCTCACACATAAACTTAAACGAGTTACCAAAAACACTTTGTTTAATTTTGCAGACATGACAAAATCTTTGCACACTTAATTCAATGGAAATGAATAATTTGAACAACGGTACAAATACTTTCGTTTTCGGATCAATTGGTATCAGAGCTAAGTATTTGGTATTAAGAGCTATGATTTTACTCTACATTTGTTTTTGCAAAGATATAGTTGATTGTTTGCAAGTTTTGATGCTTACAGAGCTTAAACTCAAAGAGGGGAAGGACAATTGGTTAGAGCACAAGCTAATCCTCAACCAAGGGGGGCCAGGGGCATTTCCTCCACCATCTATTACACCCGAAGATTTATTGAAGAAGCCTCAAGCATGTCTTTAAGGAAAGCTCTTGAAGACATTGATCCCAAAGAAGAAGAACGGGTATTAAGAAAGCTTTCTACTGAGCATGGCGAGAGATGGTAAGGATACTCTACTAAGAAAGGAATGATAGGCTTGTTGGAGAAGGGGTCTAAACATCCCAAGGAAGGAGGGCTCTTGAGGAGGAAATAAAAGTGATGATAAGTCAAAGAAAGGACATGGAGGAAATGGTGATCCACCATCTCCATCTTCATCCCTCTTCCTCTACATCGCCATCCTCTACTTCGGTGAATCAATCTCACAAGTCTAAAACCAACGGTAAAATCCATTTTAAAGCTTGATGTTAAATTTGAGTTGCTGTGTTTAACGGATTAAGTCAATGGAGATAAACTTGACAATTGGATAAGGCAGGTTGGAAGTTTATGAGGATACAAAACCTTCATGAAGACGACACCAAGATTCGGTTAGCCTATTTAAGAATGGAAGGAGTGGCATTGGTATGGTGGGCAAGACCACGGATGAAATTAAAAACATGGTAATATCACTTTATCATGGGCTGGCAGATTATTTTCCTCCAATTAAGCAACAATTTTATCCATTAGCTCATTTGCAAAAGGCTGTCATGAATTGGAGAAAAGTTTTTAGACAACTTAAAGGACAAAGTGTTCAAGATTACACTCAAGAGTTTAGAAGAAGGGCTATGTTGCTAGAAATTTATTTGCATAGTCAAATACCTTGTGGAAATATATAGGTGGTTTACAAAACTATCTTATACATACTATCCTTATGTTCAGTCCTGCGGAGTCTAGACGAAGTTTTATTGTGCAAGCTATGCATTTAGAGGCTAGAGGGAAACAATATTTTGATGGGGATATGGATAGTGAATTTAAAGGAAAAAGGAGGAAAAGAAACGAAAACTCTAGGAAAGAAAAAGGAAAGTTATTTTGTAAAACATGTTCTAAAACAAGCCACGATGAAGACCATTGATGGAAGCTTCATTTTGAAGGGCGAAAACGAGAAAAAATTTAAAAAACAAAGATAAGGCCAAGAAAAGGGGAAAAGCTGTGCAACTATTGAACAAGACTTAGGGTCTGAATCGGGTGATGAAATTAAAAGAATAGCCATGGTACTAAGGAACATAAAGGGAAAAAGAGATTGTTAAGGAACCAAATCCCGATTCACAGCACTTTAAAGAAACTGTCACATAGAGACTCAAAATGAAAAGAGGAGGATAGAGCTTCTCATATAAGGATAATATCAAAACACACAAAGATAGACACACTATTTGATAGTGGGTCTCAAGAAAATCTCATCTCGAGGAAGACTTAGTCAAGAAGCCAGAAACTTTTGAGACCATACCTCATCCAAAGCCATATCTAATTGGATGGATTTGCAAGGATGCTAATTTACAAGTCTCAAGAAAGTGCATGTTGTGCTTCGCCATAACATCTCATTTATGTTGATTTGGTTGAGTTACATGTAGTACCGCTTAGCATTACGAGTGTTGTGTTGGGTAGTCCATATTTATATGATAGAAAAGCGATCTTCCATCGCCATGAGAACAAGTATCATCTGTTCAAGGATGGAAAAGAGTTGTGTGAGAGCACATCGAGAAGAAGCTAGAATCTTATTTAGTCCATGTAGGGCAATTGAAAAGGCTTGTCAATGCAAGTCAAAATTTGACTTTGTTGATGGTTAAGAAAAAAGATTTTGTTCATAAACCTTTTCATGTTATCGGTAAATGATGATATGTTTCGACTCGAAAGTAGGTCATCCTTGAAGATGACAAGATGTTGCACAAAGTTCCTTTGGTGTCAATCGGTGCAAAGAAAAAAAGTGTTGGTGCGAGAGTGGTACGGGAATCCAAAAGATGGAAAGGCATGCAAGCAAAGAGGACACAAAGTTCAACATGGGTCGATGCTAGTTTCGAATGGAAGATTGGTATTGCGAGCAAACTTGGTCGGGATTCGACGCAAGTACATGGATCATTTGTCAAAAATTTGCCATGAGGAAAGTTGGCAAGGTGAATCTTATTTTCGGTTCCTTTGAAGTTTGACCATTGTAGAAACAATATGTATTCTACAAATTTAGGTTTCTATTCTGCCAAATTTCAAAAAATTTCATCATGACTTAGTCGAGGCTAGCAACGGTCGGTTAGCGGATTCAAGGAAGAATTTATCTTTTTATGAGAATCTCAATTTGATGAAGTGGGAAGATTTCATTAAGTTCAAGGTTGGAAGAGTGGAGGCTCGGTCTCCTCATCTTCGAATTTACGTAAATCGAGCTTTTGGGGTCAGCTTCCCATTGGGAGGTGTGATTAGATCATGTCCTAAATTGAAAAAATGCTCAAAATGGAATTGCTCGGAATTGGTTGAAATCTGAGCAATAGGATAGGCCTAAATCGACGGTTACGGTGCCCTAAATGTGACTCAAATCCGACGTTGTATGTGAAAATTATGGAGGTTTGAAGTTTTAATTATCCTTTAAAAATATAGTTTGACCAAGGTTGACACCTGACTTTGAAATATTAAAGAATATTCCAAAGAATATTCCAAGAATATTCCATTTGGATGAATCGAGAAGTAGACAAGTGGCATTTCGTATTTAGCGGTGGTTTGACTTTGGTAATTTTTGACCGTGGAATGTTGCACGTGGCGAACGGATGCCACCATGTGGCCACGGATTATGGAAAGTTTTGGTTATGTAAAATTTTGTGACTTATTAGGTTTGAACCCGAAGACCTCATGTGCCGGGACATGTCTTACCAATCGAGTTGTCGGGTGTTTCTTAACACCGTGGAGTTCGAGTTTTGTTTTAAAGGTTTGAAACGTTTTGGGAGGAATAAAAGAGGCTAGCCAAGTGTTGCTATAACCTCTCCCTGGCTTAGGGAGCCAAAACTCCTAACTACGGTGGGTTTCGGTAGTATTTTGTTCGGTGTTCAAGCGGAACCATATGTGACCGCCCATAAAAACATTAAATGCGGCGGTCTTATGCGACATTTCATGCGGCGGATGTTAACGATGTGGCCACATGCCACCACCTCAACATTTAACTTAACCATTTGCGGTTAAGACGGTTTTGGAGGAGCGCACCAACATTAGCTGAGGCAAGCCAAGTTTAGTTTTTTATTTGGTAGGTCTCCACTTTTAGTGGAGTTTGTTTAAAGGAGGAATATTGGGCGAGAAGATTGTTTTGTCATAAATTCTCCGATATTGAACCAATTTGGACGAAATGTTGGTCGGTGCACTTGGGTGTGTGAACGCGTGCAGAGGATTTGAGACGGAGTTGTAGAGCCAACGAGAGGTGTTTTTCAGCCATTTTTTGCTTCGGGAAGCTTGGAGGGAGCCATCGGGGCCATGAGGGAAATGGGCACCGCATTGGGCTATACTTCATTGTTTGAGGTGAAATAAAAGTCATTCTTAGCTTATTTCGGCCTTACGAATTCATTTCACGGCTTGTTTTTCCGGTTTAGGCCTTTTTCTCCTTTGTATAACCAATTTGAGCATCATAATATAGCGAGGACATACTTGTTGGGAGCCTTGGACTCGGCGGATGTAGCCCGGAAAGGGTGAACTACCTCATCATGTTGCGGTGTTGTTATGGTCGAAGTTATCTTCTTAGTGTATTTCGGAATGAAGATGTTAAACAATAATTTTAATTAACATTCCCTCACACATAAACTTAAACGAGTTACCAAAAAACACTTTGTTTAATTTTGCAGACATGGAAATACTTTGTTGGGTATGTATTTATATTCTTCCGCAGCCCCAGCCCCACGCCTTTATCCACGTTGCCGGGCATAGCGGGGGGGTCACCCGAGAGAGGCGGCCCCCACTATTGGGGTTCGGGGCGGCGCCGTGTGTTTTGGTGTGCGGACCCACTCATGAGCGGACCCACCCATGTTTTGTGCATGAGTTTGCACATGGTTTTGAAATCACGATGGTTTTCCGACCCCACGGTATTTTGTAGATCCGGTCAAGGGAACTACGGTTATGTTCCTAATCCGGGGGTTAATGGATTGGGGTTTATGTATGCTTTGGCATGTATATATATATGTGTTGTAACACTAAAAGGAATATAATGAAAAATCAAGCTAGTCGTCCCGATTTGGGATCCGGGGGAAAATCTACGTGTTTAAGATTCGTGTGTAAAATAATTATGTTCGAGAGTTTAAAATTTCCTTTATATTGAGTTGTTTTCGGCTTCAAGGGGACAACTTTCTTTGCGGGGATTTGCTTGGGCACGAGGTAGAACCTGTCGGTGGGAGATACGGGATCGATTCTTGCGGTGAAGAAGATGGCGAGCGGTGGAAAGATAGGGTAAAGAAATTTAATGGTCGAGTTTTGAGTTGTGGAAGCTCAAGATGGAGGATTTGGTAGTGGATAAGAATCGGTGGATCGCGGTAGATCCGGAGTACTAAACCAAACAATGTTAGATGAAGGCGGAAGAAATTGGATCGGAAGGCTAAGAGAAAAATACGGTTGTGTGTCTCGATTCGGTATTGTTGGGTGTATCTAGGAAGCTACGACGAAGAATTTGTGGGAAAAACTTGGGACTTTATACCCGATCTAAGTCTACGGGTGAATAAAATTCATTCCTACGGAAAATTTGTGCGGGAGGATAGAGGATGGAGACTCGGTGACGAACGTACGAACGCCTTCAATCTTGTGGTAAGTCGAGTGTCATCTGTTGATATTAAAATCTCGGATGAATATAAGTGCATCGATCTGTTGTGTTCTCTACCGGACTCGTGGGATATTTTAGTTTATTGCAATAGGTAGCAATACAACTACCTTGAATTTTGATGACATTGTCTCGGCCTTGCTTGTCGGAGAAATGGACGGAGAAATATGGAGGGCGAGAATGGAGATGCCTTATCTGTACGAGGAAGGTTCCAAAACAAAAAAAGAATAAGGTTTCGAGTAGGAGAATCCAAATCTAGAGGGAGATCTAAATCTCTTTGAAAAGTTTGTAAAGGTATGCTGGAAATGCGGAAAGGAAGGGCACTACAAAAAGGATTGCAGATCTAAAGCTCCTGAGAAAGGAAAGGGATCTGATGATGCTCCTTCTGCAGAGGCAAAAACCACCTCGGATGAAGGTGGGGATGTGTATTTGGCTTCTTCTTCAAATACACATGTAGATCATGATTCATGGTTGATTGACTCAGGTGCATCCTTTCACTTCACTCCCCATAGGGAGTGGTTCTGCGAGTATGAAAAATATGATGGTGATGTCTTCCTAGGGGATGATAGGAAGGCCAGAATCGTCGGACGTGGAAAGGTCAAGCTGAAGCTGCAAGGTGGAAGGATTAGAACACTTCCTGGTGTTCTGCATATTCCTACATTGGCCAGAAATCTGATTTATGTAAGCAAGATGGATGATGCAGGTGTAAAAACAGTGTTCGAGAAAGATGCCTGCAAGATGGTTTGGGGAGCACTGGTATTAATGCGGGGAGTTCGAACTGGAACTCTGTACAAGCTACAAGGTAGCACTGTTATTGATGGGTGTAATAGTTATGTGGTTCCTGAAAGTGGAGCGGAAAGCCTAGCTATCTCTGGAGAAAAGACCATGATATGGCATCAAAGGCTTGGACATATTGGAGAGAAGGGCCTTCGGATACTACATAGAAATGGTATGGTAGAAGGTATGTCTAATTGCTCTCTAGATTTTGATTTCTGTGAACATTGTGTATATGGGAAGCAAAATCGGGTGAGTTTTCCTTCTAGTGCTAAGAGGGCGAACAAGATATTAGAACTTGTGCACGGTGATGTGTTTGGACCTGTGTCAGTTCCATCACTGGGAAAGTCTGTGTACTATGTTTCATTCATAGATGACTTCTCAAGGAATACATGGATATATTTCTTGAGGAAGAAATCTGAAGTCTTTGACAAATTTAAAGAATTTAAGGCTATGGTGGAAAACCAGACAGAGAAGAAGATAAAGGCATTGAGGACAGATAATGGTGGGGAGTTCTGCAAGAAGGAATTTGAAGAGTTCTGTACGAAGTGTGGTATAGCACGGCAGAAGACTACTCCATACACACCTCGGCAAAATGGAGTTGCAGAAAGAATGAATAGAACACTGATGGAAAAGGCAAGAAGCATGCTCAGTGGTACCGGGTTAGGACAAGAATTCTGGGCAGAGGCAGTGGAGACTGCATGTTACTTAGTTAACAGATCACCTTCATCAGCGTTGGAGGATAAGACTCCACATGAGCTATGGACTGGTAAGAAACCCTCTCTTTCACATCTAAGGGTATTTGGATGTGATGCATATGTACATGTTCCAAAGGAGAAAAGGACCAAGTTGGATAATAAATCTGAAAGGTGCATCTTTATTGGGTATAAGGATGGTTTAAAAGGTTACAAGCTTTGGAACTTGGAAACAAGGAAGGTTGTGTACAGCCGAGATGTGGTGTTTAGAGAGGTGAAATATGTTGTTAAACATGAAATCATACCAAAGGAACCTGAGAAGATAGAGTTTGAGCTAAAGGAGGATGAATTAGACTCTACAGCAGAAGAAGATTCAGAAGAGGAAGAGCCACAAACTCCAACTTTGAGAAGATCAATTCAGGAAAGAAGGCAACCAGAAAGGTATATTCCATCTACTTTCTGTTCAGGTTTTGCCTTAACTATAATTGATGATGATCCCAGAACTGTCAGGGAGGCAGTAGATTCCGAGGATGGAAAACTCTGGAAGGAGGCCATGGTTGATGAAATGGCATCCTTGCACAAAAATGAGGCATGGGATCTGGTGGAGTTGCTGGCTGGAAGGAAGCCCATTGGGAGAAAATGGGTGTTTAAGAAGAAGATGAATGTAGAAGGCAAGGTGGAGAAATACAAAGCTCGGTTGGTAGCAAAAGGTTATTCCCAAGTGTTGGGAATTGATTTTGGTGATATTTTTTCTCCTGTTGCCAAAGTTACTTCTATTAGATTACTTTTATCTGTTGCTGCTGCATTTGATTTTGAGATAGAACAGATGGATGTGAAGACAACATTTCTTCATGAGGATCTAGAAGAGGAGATCTACATGAAGCAACCTGAAGGCTTTATGGTGAAGGGTAAGAAAGAACTGGTATGCAGGTTGAAGAAGTCTCTGTATGGGTTAAAACAGTCACCAAGGATGTGGTATCAGAAATTTGATACCTATATACGGGGACTTGGATTCACTAGAAGCAAGGAGGATCACTGTGTTTATTTTAAATTAATTGGTGACCGTGTTATTTATTTGGTCTTGTATGTGGATGATATGTTGTTGATTGGAAATGAAAAAGAAATTATCCAAGATTTGAAGACCCAAATGTTCTCCAAATTCGACATGAAGGATCTTGGTGCTTCAAACTATATTTTGGGCATGGAAATTAAGAGAGATCGAGCAAAGAGGAAGCTCTGGTTAAACCAGAGGAAGTATGTCGAGACTATATTGCAGAGGTTCAATATGCAAGATAGTAAACCGATGAATGTTCCTATTCCTGTAGGTGTAAAGCTGTCTGCTGAACAGTGTCCCAAGACACAAGAAGAAGAGGAGTATATGTCCCGTGTTCCATATGCAAGTGCAGTGGGTAGCCTGATGTATGCAATGGTCTGTACTAGACCAGACATTGCACATGAAGTGGGAGTATTGAGCAGGTTTATGTCAAACCCAGGGAAGGAGCATTGGACAGTAGTGAAGCGGGTTTTCAGATATTTACGTGGCACTAGTGATTATGGCTTGTGCTACCAGGGAAGACCAAGATTGGAAAGAATGTTGGACATTTGTGGTTTTGTTGATGCAGACTGGGCTGGAGATCTGGACCAAAGAAGATCTACAAGTGGGTATGTGTTTAGCCTATTTGGAGGTGCAGTTAGTTGGATGAGTAAAAGACAGTCTGTAGTGGCGCTTTCAACTATAGAGGCAGAATACATAGCAACCACTCATGCAAGCAAGGAAGCAGTTTGGTTGCAGAGATTGTGTTGAAGTATGGGGTTGGTATAGCAAGATATAAGGATAGACTGTGATAGCCAAAGTGCAATTTTCTTGGCTAAGAACCCTGCTTATCATTCAAAGACAAAGCACATTGATGTTCAATATCACTTTGTTAGAGATATGGTTGAAGCTAAAAGGGTGTTGTTGGTAAAGGTGGACACTTTGAAGAATGTTGCAGATGCATTGACGAAGTCTGTAAGCACTTAAAAGTTCTCTTGGTGTAGAAAAACAATGGGTGTTGAAGAATTGGCCCGATGACTAAGCTCTCCTATGGCCCCCTGTGGAAAGAAAACAACAAGTGGGAGAATGTTGGGTATGTTTTAAGTCAGTGTTGCGACCTTGTGTTGTGCGTTGTCATGGGCACAACGGGGGAGTCCTGGGGAGGCGGCCTTGTTGGGAGTCAGAGCGAGCGCCCGTGAAACCATTTTGGTGTGTGGTCCCACTCATAGGCGGACCCACCCATGTTTTGTGCATGAGTTTGCACATGGTTTTTGGGTACGATGGTTTTCGGCCCCTGGTATTTTGTAGATCCGGTCAAGGGAACTATGATTATGTTCTAATCCAGGGTTAATGGATTGGGGTTTATGTATGCTTCGGCATGTATATATATGTGTTGTAACACTAAAAGGAATATAATGAAAAATCAAGCTGGTCGTCCCGATTTGGGATCCAGGGGAAAATCTCTGTGTTTATCTGTTTTATGTTTTATACTCTCGCTATTGTTTATTTTTACGTTATAAGATTCGTGTGTAGATAATTTTTTGTTCGGGGGATTAGAAAACCAACATACTTTGCACTTACTTAATTTAATGGAAATGGATACTTTGCACAACATTTTCAAATACTTCCATTTTCGGATCGATGATAAAATGATGATCGTTATATTCATCCCTTAACGTAATTTTTCTTAATAATTAAAGCGACAAACCAACATTTTCATACATGGATTATGAATGTTTGTAAGAATATTTTTGAATGTTTATGGTTACATTTGTACTATACAACAACCCTCCCTTTTTCTTAAATTTTAGAAATAAAATTCATTTAGAAATAGGGTCCATTTTTTTCTTTTTATAGAAATAAAAGAATTAGAAATAAAGATTCATTGTTTTGAAAAAGCTCATCTTTTGTTTACTAACCAAATACAACATTCAAAACTTCCGATCCGATCAAGTATAGAAGACCTTATCATAAAAACAAGTCGAAATGAAAAAGTACAATAAATAGTAATCGCAATCGGAAATCGGAGAAAACCCTTAGAGGAAATTTGACATAGAAATCCAAATCCTCCGATGCGATTAGTTCGATCACATAACTTCAACCGCAAAGAGTTTAAAGTTATCTATTTATATATCTCCGATGCGATGCGATCAATCGCAATCGCATGATCAGAGCATTCTCTAATAAGCTCTTTGCGGTCAATTTCAAATTCTTCGATGCGATGCGCGCTTATTATAAAAACACTTTTCAAAAGGAAAAACAAACATTTGTATGTTTAAATGAAAAAAATTTATATGGTGGACCCCACCATCGTAAATTGGAGAAACCTATTAACAATTCTTTTCGATTGAAACTTCCCGATCGCAATCTATAACCATCGAATCGGAAATCGGCAAAAGTTTACAATCGCAATCGGCAAATCGAGAAATTTGTATTGTGATATTTATGTGTCATTTGAAAACTTTCGATGCGATTGATAAATGACATTTATTACATTCGAAAAGTTCAGAATAGGTGAATATTATAATATTTCACAAGCGCCAAATCTCCATTGGTACGTAGGTATTTAATAGCAAATCGAATGAATATTGGTTGATGATTTGGTTTTTAATACGTGAGTGTGACCCAAAAAGAACATTTACGCACTATACGAAACCAATAAATAACGAATCATTTGTTCATAAACGTTCCGTTCAAGTTGCTTGTTTGTCACGACTGAAAGTTTATTGCTTTGCAGAGCCAAGGAACACCAAGCCCTTTCATTCACAGACAAAGGGAAGTAATAGCAAACGCAGAAATGTCGAAGAGAGCGAGAAGAGCCAGTACAACATTCTGTTAAGTTCGTTGGGAACTCCCTCTGATCTCAAAGAAAAGCCTAAGCGAGATTAGTTACGGACACATCATGCACCAAGGGGAGCAACAGGGCTGGGAAGAATGACATGGGAAGGAGTCTACAACCTATTGGAGAAAGAAAACCCCAAAGTCACAGTGGAAAAGGCATCAGTTCCAGATGAAGATAGCTCAGATTCCGACTCTGAGATTACTGAAAAAACACTTGCAAACTCATTTTTGCATCGAATTGCAGCCAGAGCGAGCATCATGCCTTATTATGATGTAATTCGATGGGTCATCGATAGTGTGAAGATAAAAAACAGAACGTTTGTTTCAGCTTTCGGAGTGTCTTTTGGGTCGTTTAAAGCAGAAGACATTAAGGCAATGTATCATCTTCCGAATCCCCAGAAGGCGTATAAAAAAGAGTTTATCAAAGACTTTGCTGATAATAATAAAGTGCAATCCGATCCTATCAAAGAGTAGAGGAAAAATCCTGAGAAGCACAGAAATGAAGCATCCGGTATGTATTCTGTAGATTCCCTCTTACCTCCGTATTGCTATGCCGCTGCCATGATGTGTAGATTATTTGGCAATGATAATTCCGCTAGGTTTTCTATACAAATGGTCCCATTAATCTTAGCTGCTGTCAATTCCGACATTATGGACTGGGCTGTTATTCTCTCTGATAGAATGGCTAATAGAATACTCGAGTATAGACAAGATAAAACCGCTGGAAATTCCACTCCTTTTTTCTTTTGTGCCTATATTCTAGATGCTCTTTGTTTTAATTCCGAGTTTCCCTTGTTAGGATGGAAATGGACTCCCAAAGACCCTACCCCAATTCATATATATCATAAACTTCTTTGGAAAGTTCATTTCCAAGATAATGTATATAGAATATGCCATGGTTTCCTTATCCCCGTCTTCCAAACCATTTTCAATCGCTTCCCTCCTAGATTCTCTGATAAAGCTAAAGCCGACTTATCCTCAATAGGAGATTGGTTTGGAGAGGAGAAATTTACATACATCAGGATTTTTGGGAGTATTGTGGAACCCCATGTTCTTCCTCTTATTGTTCCAGACAAACTTCTCGCCCAAGAAATTTCCTATCAATTAACAGTTGAAGGAATATCCAGAGCTTTAAACAATAGTAAGAAGAGAATGTGGCCTCCATTCCCATTCAATTGTGGTCAGTTTACTTTAAATGACTTCAAACATGCAGAAAAGGAAGTCACCAAAATAAAGGGTTGTAAATTTGCAACCATTCCAGGGAGACAATATGATCCGCGACAGATAGCCTTTAATGTTACTGCTTCAGTTTCAATTGCTCGATTTGAGCATGAACCAGATGAGTTTGATGATTTGTTTGTTTCGTTGAATAATTTTCCTCAAATTTATGATTTAGCCAAGTCTAAATTCCAGAAGGAAGAAATGAATAAATTTTTGTTATTCAGAAGTCAAAGATTGTTGAGAGTTCCTCTTGACCAACTGAGAATTCCTATACAAGGGTCAGGGACAGAGGATACATTTGTCAAAACGCCAGGAGAAACATCTGCCGAGGTAAAAGTCGTTACTGTCCCGGTTGTGCTTGACCAAGCGTACACTGTCGAGAAAAGACGCGGGGAGACGACACGATGAAATCCGTCAAATCTTTTAGTCGACGATCCCGTACTCAAACAACAGAAAAATGCACAAGTACTGATACTAATGTGCATAATAAAAAAGGAGGATCGGATAGCAAAACCATTGAGCAGGGAGAAAATACAGAGAAAGCAGACACGCAATCGGGAGGAAAAGAAACTACTGAGAAAATTATAGACTCTGCTGATCTTAATGTTTCCTCTCAATTATTGAAACAATATGATCAATTCACTCAGCAATTGGGACTGCAGGATAAAGATAAAGAGCAAGTAGAGCAGGATGTCGAAATCATTCCTGAACATCCTACAGGGCAGATTATATTGAAGATTGAGGAGATCCCTCCTTTAGATGTATTTTACAGCCCTAAACATAAGGCTGTTGTTAGAAGACAGAGAAAAAGAAGGAAGATGGATCAGGACATGTTTTCTACTCCACAAGAAGAATTTATGAATATTGTTTACAAGAATACTGAAGTGAATCCATCTGAGGATCTCACTAAATTGTCCCAATATGCAAGAGCATATAGTGCTGCAACAGTAGATAAAGTTGTAGAAGTTTCTCAGATGATGACTCAGAAAGATCTCCATATAGCCTCACTTGAAGAGCAAGCTAAGGAAAGTCAGCAAAAGATTACTCAATTGCAAAAACAACTACAAGATCAAGAACTCAGGTCCAAAGAGTTAGAAGAACAACTTGCTAAAGAAAAGAAGAAATTTGATGAGCAGATCTTAGGCAAACAACAACAATTGAATGAAGAAATTTCCAAGTTACAAGGTCTGTTACAAAATGAGAAGAATGTGAAGATTGTACAAGAAAAGGAATTTCAAACAGCTTTAGATAGGTTCAAAGATTTCCCTAAATTAAGTGAATTCAAATCGGAAGCTCTTGAAGCTAATAAACTCTTGTCTCAACAATTGAATGAATTTTGTGCAAAACTATCATAGGCAGAACCATTTTGTGATATTACCTCATCCTTGATCCAGAACATTATTACTCTCAGACAAGAAATTGATGATGCTGATGAAAAGATTTCTGAATTTCTTACTTGGCAAGATACAGAAAAAGGAAGAGAAGCTAATCTTCCTAGGATAGAAGAAAGACATAAAGAAATCTTGTTTACAAAATGGGAACATCAGATAATGAAAGCTGAGAGAGCAATATCAAGAGCTAGGAGCATGATGAGTAATATCACGCAATTTATAAATGACAGCTTGTATTCAATCAATCTCATTTCAGACTGTGTTCTTGGCAGTTTGCCTAAAGTGAAAGAAACTGAAAACAGATGGAAAGAAGAAATGATAAATAAAAAAGTCAACAAATCAACAAACTTCAAGCAATATCTTGGGAAAATATGTGGACTTATTTAATTAAGCCAAAAAATCAACAAATGGCTATTAAATTCCTTTCAAATGTTGTCGATTGTTTAATTCCAGAATTTTCTGATGCCACCTACGCTGGACAGTTGCATTCCGAGATGAGTCATCCACCAAGGCTCCAAGATATGCTGAAAATTTGCAACTTGGCTACATCAAGCGAGAAAGAAAAGCAATGAATCAGTTTCATTTAAGATAGCATTTCTGTTTTTAATTTGATAGATTGTAGCAGTAGTAGTAGGATTTTGTTATGTAATTTCTTATTTAAATCCCTCTCATGCATTTAGAGAAGGATCCGAAGTTGTAATATTTTTTGGACTTGGAGCTTACATTTCTGTACTCCATTCCCTCTTATATTTTATAAAGGATCACATCTGGTGATTTTGTGCTGAAATTATCTTTGAAGTGTTGCATTTCTGTACCTTTGGATTTAATTTTACATCGGAGTTACTAGATTAGAGTATCACATTTAATTTGACAGTATTCAAGATGAATGAGATATTTCTATCTGTTCACTGTTGATTTCCTTTGTTATATGATATTCGCTTGAAAATTTGCTATCATATATATATATTTGGTTTTCATAACGTTTCCTTTTATATATCATTTCTGAGTATAATTGAGATGTTATCTTTCATAAGCATATATAGATGGTATATAATGATGAATGCAATATGCTAATATAACTCTATTTAATTTCTTAAACAGAGTTATCTTTATTCGTTTCTGCACATTTCAATTTAAATAATAATACATTTTCATGGTTATTGTTAAATTGGAACAATCTTAAGTTGTATTCACATATAATTACCCGGGTTAGTGTTAGAATTTCTTTATCAGCTATTAGTTTAATTAGATAGTTTTATTTCAGTCAATTTAGTCCCATTTCCACTCATCCAAATCAACCCCTCACCAACCCATTTAGTTATAAGGAAACTGGTCCTTTAAATCCAGTCGGAGCCACCATACCAAACGGAAAAGGAGCTGTCCTAAGGTCCCGACCGGGTGGTTATCCCCGATGTTTGAAGCATAGATTTTCTAGGCTTCAACATTTTTGGCGCTAGAAGGAGGGCATGAGCTATGAATGGCAAGTAAATCTCTATCCACAAGCCATTCCGAGAGCAAAACACCCTCATTAACTTCTTCAATTTCTTCTAAAATTCAAAATCCTAGAGAAGAAATTGCAGAAAATATTCAGACACCCACTACCAAAATCTCAAAACATTCAGACAATCAACATCCTGAGTCTCCTGAAGTTCAAGATCTAATTCATAAATTGAAAGGATTCTCATTATCTTTTGAAGAGTCTGAAATATCTGAAGGTAGTGTAAGCTCAAAATTTATTCCTTCGAAACCTCTTACTAGGTTGCAAAGTGAAAAACTTGGTATTCCTCCGAAAGAATTTCCTTTACCTAGTAAGGGAAAAACAAAAAGAATTCAATCGGAATCAGAAAGTGATACAAGTTCATCATCTCATATTCAATCACCTGTTTCCGAAACCACAACTCAACAAAGTGCAGTTGTTTCCACATCATCTCCTCAATCATCTTCCCCTCAATCATCATCAATCTCAACATCATCTATTCCAACAACTTCTATTCAAACACCACCAGTTTCTACTACTCCTCCAATAGTTGTTCCAATAATGGCTAGACCATGGGCTACTCTAGGGGCAGTCAACATGGTTGCACCTTTACATGATTTACCAGACAATCCTGGAAAATGGCTTCCAAAATTTAGTCCAGATCTTAACATTCAAGCTGAAGAACATATCAATAACTTTATGTTGGCTGTAAATTTGAATGGAGTCACACATGAAGATGTTGTAGTCAGACTATTCCCTTATACTCTTCAAGGAGCAACAGGATCATGGTACTTTTCATTACCTTCGGGATCCATAACAAGTTGGGACATTTTTGCAGATCATTTTTTAACCAAATTTGGAGATGACCGATCAATAGCTACTTTACTCAATGACCTCTCAAATTTGAAGATAGAACCCAAGGAACCCATTAAAGAATTCAACGCTAGATTCAACAAACTCTTGAACAAAATTCACACAGATTCACAACCCAGTGAACAAGTCAGAATTGAATGGTATATAACTGCCTTACCCTCAAACATAGCAATTTTCGTAGACAGAGCTGCAAAGCCTACATTAGCTGAGAATATGAAAGAAGCTATTGCAGTGGAAAAACGTATCACTTCTCTGGAAAAGAAAAACGCTATCGAGGAAAGGAAATCAAAGAAAGTCAGCTTCAAAGATGATTCAAAGAAAAAGGCCAAAGATCCATACGACATGGAAGGTTTACAGAAAGTTCTTAAAACCATGTCAAATGAAATGGTTGAAATTAAAAAACAAGTAGCTGAAACTTCTACCAAAAAACCATTCCGAAATTTCAGAAAAAACCAAGTTGAATCTAAACCTCCTAATGCAATCTCTAATGCAGAATCAGAGGAAGAAGAAGAAGAAGAAGATACATCTTTAGTATCAGATGAGGAAGATGAAAATGAAGAAATAGCTGAATTACATGGAATGTGGGATTTTATTCTCCCTAATTCTGATAGTGAGGTAGAACAAGAAGCTATGCCTATAAGTACTAGGAGTAAATCTACAGCAGAGCCTATACAAACAGCTCCAAAGAAGAAAATCACAACTCCAAGTACCAAAGACAAATCTCCTGCAAAGAAAGCTTCTCCATTACCTACTCAGAATCAGCCATCTTCTTCTAATCCTCCCACATCGACAACAAAGACTTTAGTGGTGTCAGATCCTATGGAGTATAACATTGTCGAAGATATGAAAAAGATTAAAGCCAACATTTCCTTACATGAACTCAGCAAGCTGAAACACCAGCAGAAGTTGCTATTGAAAGAATTAAACGCTACACCAATTGCTCCTTTACCAAGTGGTGTAGTTGCAAAAGCAGCTAGGGGAGCTGGTAAGCCACCAGATAAGGTAGATGCTACTGATACCGTGCTCATTGGAGAAAAATCAAATTCTCAAACTCCTCCTTTTCTTCTGACTTATGAAATGTACAATAAGAATCTGCATAATTGTTTGATTGATTCTGGAGCTTCCTCTAATATAATGCCTACTTTTGTTTGTGCCAAATTGAATATCGAACCACAGAAATCGGCAGTTCATATTGTTCAATTGGATTGCTCTAAAGTTCAAGTTGTAGGAGAAATCAATTCAGTTACTATCAGATTATTTTCCGATCCTAGAATTGTCCAAAGAATTGATATTTTGATTGCTGAGATTCCTGAATTCTATCGATTAATCTTAAGCAGGGACTAGTCTGCAAAACTTAATGGTTATATCTCGACTGATTATTCACATATGTGGCTTCCCTACAAAGGGAAACGAAATCAAATCAAAATTGAACGAGAAAAACATATGACCCACACTATCACTGAATTTGAACAACCTAATGAACCTGTGGCATTCAACAACAATATTCTTGGAGGTTATTCTGCTGAATCATTTCTTGGAAACTTCGAAGCACCCCAATCACCTTTTTCTGTAAATACTTTTGTTTCTCAAATAGAAAATTTTTCACAATCCGATTCTTCCAGAATTGTAAATACTTCTGATATAATTGTAGATAAGTCAATAGATAAATCTTTATTTTGGTCGTTATATTTTGATGGATCAAAGTCTAGTGATGGATCTGGAGCAGGATGCATTTTAATCGATCCAGATAGAGAGAAAACCATGCTGTCATGTAGGCTAGAATTTGAGTGTACTAACAATACTGCAGAATATGAAGCCTTGGTTCAAGGACTTTATAAAGCTATAGGGTTAGATGTTAAATACTTGAAAGTCTTTGGTGATTCCGAAATTGTCATAAAACAAGTTAGAAATACTATTCATTGCCTTTCAGGACATCTTAAACACTATCAAACCCTAGTACAAGATCTCACCACTCATTTTTTAGCATTCAATATTTCTCCTATTCCTAGGAATCAGAATACATCAGCTGACTTGTTAGCTAATGTTGCATCTAAACTCCTACCCGCTGAATACTGCAGTCCTGATAGGTTTTCTGTAGAATTAATTTTTCGTCCATCTGTCCCAGACAATGTCACAAATTGGAGAGTTTTCTATCATGATCAAGATATTTTAAATTTCATGACTTCAGAGAAATCATATGATGAGCAAATTATTGACGAAGAAGATCATGATTTACAAATTGCTTCAAAAGGAAATGAAAATCCCATTCCAAAATCTGTTGTTAAATTGGAGGACTTATACGATATTAAGGACAGATTCAAGAAAGTCACTAATGCCAAACTTCAAAGTTCCACTTTGAAGTTTGAATTAGTGAATCTTGGTTCTGATTCCAAACCTCAAAACGTTAATTTAGGACTCAATTTAACATCAGAGGAAAGGAATGCTTTCATTAAACTCTTGAACAAATATAAAAATGTTTTTGCTTGGAATTATGATGATTTAAAAACATATGATACTTCGGTTATTCAACACACAATTCCAATGCTTCCTGATATTAAACCTGTTCAACAAAAGCTAAGGAAGGTTCATCCTAATCTCGAAGGACAAATCAAATCAGAACTTAATAAACTTTTAAAAGCCAAAATCATTTTTCCTGTCAGGCACTCCAATTGGGTTTCCAATATGGTACCTATAAGGAAGAAGAATGGTGATATAAGAATCTGTATTGATTTCATAAATTTAAACAAGGCATGTTTAAAAGACAATTTCCCATTGCCAACCATGGAACAGATACTTCAAAAGGTAGTTGGTTCTGAACTTATGTCTTTTCTCGATGGATTTTCGGGCTATAATCAAGTTTTAGTTCATCCAGATGACAGATTGAAAACAACTTTCAGAACAAAATGGGGAACTTATGCTTATCAAAAAATGCCTTTTGGTCTAATAAATGCAGGAGCAACTTTCCAAAGAGCCATGGATATAGCGTTTAAAGGTCTGATCAATAAATCAGTTGTGGTTTATCTTGATGATATAACAGTATTTTCAAAAAAGAGAGCCAATCATCTACATGATTTAAAGCAAATATTTGAAAGATGTAGAAGGTTTGGTATTTCCTTAAATCCAAAGAAATATTTCTTTGCTTTGGATGAAGGAAAACTCTTAGGATTTGTTGTGTCAAAAGATGGTATATATATTGATCCAGATAGAGTGAAAGAAATTTCTGATATTTCTTTACCTCATAACAAAAATCCATGCAATCATTTCTTGGACAGATCAATTTTGTTAAAAGATTCATTCCTGATTTTTCTTTAATTGTTTTACCTATGCAAAATATGATCAAGAAGAATTCACTATTCAAATGGGGGCATGAAGAGAAAGAAGCCTTTAAGGCAATTAAACAAGCGATTATTAATGCACCAGCGCTGAATACCCCGGATTTTTCTAAAGATTTTACTTTGTATACTCTGGCCACTGAAACATCTTATGCAGCCGTTTTAACACAACGCAATGATCAAGAAATCGAAGCACCTATTTCTTTCTTTAGCTCAAATATGCAAGGAGCTGAGCTTAATTATTCTGATGTTGAAAAACAAGCCTTTGCTGTGTTTAAATCAATAAAACATTTCAGACCTTTTCTCTTGAAAACACATACAAAAATTATTGTCCCATTCTCTGCAGTGAGGCAATTATTAATTTAGAGAGAAGTAGGAGAAAAGAGAGCTAACTGGGTAACAGCCTTGCAAGAATATGATATTGATATTAAACCAGCTAAGATTGTTAGAGGACAAGGTTTTTGCAGATTATTGGCAGGAGCTCATAACATACCATAAAATCAAGATTCAAATCAAGATATTCAAGTAAGTCAGATAAGTGTTACAGATTCTGAATCTCAGTATGCTGATCTCATCTATTACTTGAAAAATGGGTATGCTCCTTCTAATCTCAGCTATAAGAGAAAACGTGCTTTAAGGTTAAAGGCTATTAAATATGAGATCATTGATAATGTGTTATTTAGGAAAAATTATGATTCAATTTTATTAAGATGTCTTGAAAACACTGAAGCTGAAAAGGTTTTGCAAGAGTTGCATGATGGACCAGCAGGAGGTCATTTTGGAGGTGATACCACAACTCAAAAAATAATTCGTGCTGGCTATTACTGGCCTACCCTTTTTAAAGATACACATGACTATGTAAGGAAGTGCAGAATTTGCCAAACTACAAGTGGAAGACAAAGGAAACCAGCTTTTCCTTTGCAACCAGTGAGTATTGAGCAACCATTTGAACAATGGGGGCTTGACATTATTGGTGAGATAGTACCTCATTCTTCCAAACAGCACAAATACATCCTTACTGCAACTGATTACTTTACGAAATGGGTAGAAGCAATCCCTTTGAAGGTAGCCAATTTTGATGCAATTATTGATTTCATAGATCAATTCATCATAACCAAGTTTGGTGTACCTCAAGCTCTTGTCTTTGATAATGCATCTTATTTTTCCGGAAATAGTTTAATAGAATTTGCAGTCAAAAGAGGTTTTAAACTGAAATATTTAGCAAATTATTATCCACAAGGTAATGGTTTGGCTGAATCCACTAACAAAAATCTCATCAAAATCATTAAAAGGAATATTGATCAAAATCAAAAGAATTGGCACAAGTCTTTAATCTTTGCATTATGGGCTGATCGTATCACTGAAAAAGCTTCAATAGGAACTTCACCTTTCAATTTAGTTTATGGAAAAGAAGCTGTGATACCATCAAATTTAACTCTTCCATCATTATCCCTAGTGCAATTTATTGAAGAAAATCCTTCTTCATCCATTCAATTGAGATATGATCAAATCCTTAAACTAGAAGAAGATAGAGATAAAGCTAAAATTGTTCATGAAAAACATCAACAGCTTGTAAAATCTTCTTTTGATGCAAGTTCTACCGGCTCAAAAATTTTGTCAATTGGTGATCTTGTTCTAAAATGGGATAAGGCACATGAAGAAAAAGGTAAGCATACCAAATTTCAGAAAATGTGGCTTGGACCATTTCAGATAATTGAAAAGATAGGCTCAAATATATTCATGCTCCAAGATCTAACAGGTAAGAGAGAATCTCTTCCTGTAAATGGGCTTATCTTGAAGAAATTCTTTTCATAAGGAGGTAACCCCTTCTTAAACTGTACATATTCCTTTCTGCAAAGTTTTTTGTTTTTGCAAATAAAGGTTGTTAATGAGTCTCTAATTGACTGTTTACTTGTTAGAAAAATCTTTAGGAAGAATATTATAAATATTTATTTTATGTAAATAAGAATTTTTAAAGAAATGATCATAGTCTTTTGATAGTTTTAAATAAGATGTTAAACTTTGAAAGATTATTCCAATTATTTGCATGATCTTTTGAAAAACTTGAGGGAAATGTAAATCATTATAAGTTTATTAAGCAGAGAGAGGTTATCTATAAAAGTAAATATTATTCAAGTCTTGGTACTCAAAAAACTCTAAAAAATTGTCATCCATTGATTCTTAAGGATAAAACTATTTCACCCCATCCATTTAGGTTGTGATTTTTTAGAATGTAATTCTAAGAAATTATGTAAAATTTTAAGAGATAAGAGGTCTCATCATGAGCCGACTTACCATATTCATAAGAAGTAATGAAACTAACATTACCAATACTACACATCAAAACAGGGTAATGGCTTATAAATATAAAGACAAGGGGTCTCATCACGAGCCAGCTTGTTCAGTTTAATTACAACTAGTGAATGGCATTGTTATTAACTGGCTACCAAACCAGAACAATGGCTCTTAAAAATAAAAAATAAATAAAAGACAAAAAACATGAGATAATATGTCTTATGAATTTATCTTTTAAAAATTCATAATCTTAGTTGGATGGGACAATGAATAGTTAATGGTTAAAAGGTAACCCTGTCGAGACTATGAACATTTGCGGGCAGCAGAGGCAATACCTATGACAATAGAGTATATTATAAAACCAAACTTGGATAAATTCACTTACTTCATTATTAATACCAATCAAAGCTTGAGATAACCCAAAAATGTTTTTATTCTCAAGAAACTAGAAAGAAATTGTAAATAATTTTTATTCTTTTTCATAAGTTAGATTTTATTTTTGATTATCCTAGGATAGTTTTCATTATCTTTAAAAATATTTACTTACTAAAAATATAGTATTCATTTTCTTTTTTCAGAGATAACTGGTTCTTTCAGTGAATCGCCAATTGTTGTACTATACAACAACCCTCCATTTTTCTTAATTTTAGAATAAAATTCATTTAGAAATAGGGTCCCTTTTTCTTTTTATAGAAATAAAAGAATTAGAAATAAAGATTCATTGTTTTGAAAAAACTCATCTTTGTTTGTTTACAAACAAAATACAACATTCAAAACTTCCGATCCGATCAAATACAAAAGACTTTATCATAAAAACAAGTCGAAATGTAAAAGTCCAATAAATAGTCATTGCAATCGGAAATCAGAGAAAACCCTTAGAGGAAATTTGACATAGAAACCCAAATCCTCCGATGCGATTATTTCGATCGCAAAACTTCAATCGCAAAGAGTTTAAAGTTATCTATTTATATATCTCCGATGCGATGCGATTAATCGCAATCGCATGATCAGAACATTCTCTAATAAGCTCTTTGCGATCAATTTCAAATTCTTCGATGTGATGCGCGCTTATTATAAAAACACTTTTCAAAAGGGAAAACAAACATTTTTCCGTTTAAATAAAAAACTTTTATATGGTGGACCCCACCATCGGAAATCGGCAAACGTTTACAATCGCAATCGACAAATCGAGGAATTTGTATTGTGATATTTATGTGCCATTTGAAAACTTTCGATGCGATTGATAAATGACATTTATTACATTCGAAAAGTTCAGAATAGGTGAATATTATAATATTTCACAAGCGCCAAATCTCCATTTGTACATAGGTATTTATTAGCAAATCGAATGAATATTGGTTGATGATTTGGTTTTTAATACGTGAGTGTGACCCAAAAAGAACATTTACGCGCTATACGAAACCAATAAATAACGAATCATCAGTTCATAATCATTCCATTCAAGTTGCTTGTTTGTCACGACTGAAATTTTATTGTTTTGCAGAGCCAAGGAACACCAAGCCCTTTCATTCACAGACAAAGGGAAGTAATAGCAAACGCAGAAATGTCGAAGAGAGCGAGAAGAGCCAAGACCGCTGTTCCTGTTAAGTTTGTTGAGACTCCTACAGTTTCAAAAGAAAAGCCCACAAAACTGAGATTAGTTACAGATACATCATGCCAAGGGCTCGGGAGAATGACGTGGGAAGGAGTCTACAATCTATTGGAGAAAGAAAACCCCAAAGTCACAGTGGAAAAGGCATCAGTTCCAGATGAAGATAGCTCAGATTCCGACTCTGAGATTACTGAAAAAACACTTGCAAATTCATTTTTGCATCGAATTGCAGCCAGAGCGAGCATCATGCCTTATTATGATGTAATTCGATGGGTCATCGATAGTGTGAAGATAAAGGACAGAACGTTTGTTTCAGCTTCTGGAGTGTCTTTTGGGTCGTTTAAAGCAGAATACATTAAGGCAATGTATCATCTTCCTGATCCGCAGAAGGTGTATAACAAATAATTTATCAAAGAGTTTGCTGATAATAATAAAGTTCAATCCGATCCTATCAAAGATTGGAGGAAAAATCCTGAGAAGCACAGAAATGAAGCATCCGGTATGTATTCTGTAGATTCCCTCTTACCTCCGTATTGCTATGCCGCTGCCATGATGTGTAGATTATTTGGCAATGATAATTCCGCTAGGTTTTCTATACAAATGGTCCCATTAATCTTAGCTGCTGTCAATTCTGACATTATGGACTGGGCTGTTATTCTCTCTGATAGAATGGCTAATAGAATACTCGAGTACAGACAAGATAAAACCGCTGGAAATTCCACTCCTTTTTTCTTTTGTGCCTATATTCTAGATGCTCTTTGTTTTAATTCTGAGTTTCCCTTGTTAGGATGGAAATGGACTCCCAAAGACCCTACCCCAATTCATATATATCATAAACTTCTTTGGAAAGTTCATTTCCAAGATAATGTGTATAGAATATGCCATGGTTTCCTTATCCCTGTTTTCCAAACCATTTTCAATCGCTTCCCTCCTAGATTCTCTGATAAAGCTAAAGCCGACTTATCCTCAATAGGATATTGGTTTGGAGAGGAGAAATTTACATACATCAGGATTTTTGGGAGTATTGTGGAACCCCATGTTCTTCCTCTTATTGTTCCAGACAAACTTCTCGCCCAAGAAATTTCCTATCAATTAACAGTTGATGGAATATCCAGAGCTTTAAACAATAGTAAGAAGAGAATGTGGCCTCCATTCCCATTCAATTGTGGTCAGTTTACTTTAAATGACTTCAAACATGCAGAAAAGGAAGTCACCAAAATAAAGGGTTGTAAATTTGCAACCATTCTAGGGAGACAGTATGATCCACGACAGATAGCCTTTAATGTTGTTGCTTCAGTTTCAATTGCTCGATTTGAGCATGAACCAGATGATTTTGATGATTTTTTTGTTTCATTGAATGATTTTCCTCAAATTTATGATTTAGCCAAGTCTAAATTCCAGAAGGAAGAAATGAATAAATTTTTGTTATTCAGAAGTCAAAGATTGTTGAGAGTTCCTCTAGACCAACTGAGAATTCCAATACAAGGGTCAGAGATAGAGGGTACATCTGGCAAAACGCCAGGAGAAACATCTGCCGGTAAAATCATTACACAATCGGCTATTAACCAAATTAAACCCGTACATACCGAGAAAAAGAGCACCGAGGGCAAACCTGATGAGAAATCCGATCGGAATATCGATCGTTGTGGCCGCCGTCAAACAACCGAAATGCACAAGTACTGATACTAATGTGCATAATAAAAAAGGAGGATCGGATAGCAAAACCATTGAGCAGGGAGAAAATACAGAGAAAGCAGACACGCAATCGGGAGGAAAAGAAACTACTGAGAAAATTATAGACTCTGCTGATCTTAATGTTTCCTCTCAATTATTGAAACAATATGATCAATTCACTCAGCAATTGGGACTGCAGGATAAAGATAAAGAGCAAGTAGAGCAGGATGTCGAAATCATTCCTGAACATCCTACAGGGCAGATTATATTGAAGATTGAGGAGATCCCTCCTTTAGATGTATTTTACAGCCCTAAACATAAGGCTGTTGTTAGAAGACAGAGAAAAAGAAGGAAGATGGATCAGGACATGTTTTCTACTCCACAAGAAGAATTTATGAATATTGTTTACAAGAATACTGAAGTGAATCCATCTGAGGATCTCACTAAATTGTCCCAATATGCAAGAGCATATAGTGCTGCAACAGTAGATAAAGTTGTAGAAGTTTCTCAGATGATGACTCAGAAAGATCTCCATATAGCCTCACTTGAAGAGCAAGCTAAGGAAAGTCAGCAAAAGATTACTCAATTGCAAAAACAACTACAAGATCAAGAACTCAGGTCCAAAGAGTTAGAAGAACAACTTGCTAAAGAAAAGAAGAAATTTGATGAGCAGATCTTAGGCAAACAACAACAATTGAATGAAGAAATTTCCAAGTTACAAGGTCTGTTACAAAATGAGAAGAATGTGAAGATTGTACAAGAAAAGGAATTTCAAACAGCTTTAGATAGGTTCAAAGATTTCCCTAAATTAAGTGAATTCAAATCGGAAGCTCTTGAAGCTAATAAACTCTTGTCTCAACAATTGAATGAATTTTGTGCAAAACTATCATAGGCAGAACCATTTTGTGATATTACCTCATCCTTGATCCAGAACATTATTACTCTCAGACAAGAAATTGATGATGCTGATGAAAAGATTTCTGAATTTCTTACTTGGCAAGATACAGAAAAAGGAAGAGAAGCTAATCTTCCTAGGATAGAAGAAAGACATAAAGAAATCTTGTTTACAAAATGGGAACATCAGATAATGAAAGCTGAGAGAGCAATATCAAGAGCTAGGAGCATGATGAGTAATATCACGCAATTTATAAATGACAGCTTGTATTCAATCAATCTCATTTCAGACTGTGTTCTTGGCAGTTTGCCTAAAGTGAAAGAAACTGAAAACAGATGGAAAGAAGAAATGATAAATAAAAAAGTCAACAAATCAACAAACTTCAAGCAATATCTTGGGAAAATATGTGGACTTATTTAATTAAGCCAAAAAATCAACAAATGGCTATTAAATTCCTTTCAAATGTTGTCGATTGTTTAATTCCAGAATTTTCTGATGCCACCTACGCTGGACAGTTGCATTCCGAGATGAGTCATCCACCAAGGCTCCAAGATATGCTGAAAATTTGCAACTTGGCTACATCAAGCGAGAAAGAAAAGCAATGAATCAGTTTCATTTAAGATAGCATTTCTGTTTTTAATTTGATAGATTGTAGCAGTAGTAGTAGGATTTTGTTATGTAATTTCTTATTTAAATCCCTCTCATGCATTTAGAGAAGGATCCGAAGTTGTAATATTTTTTGGACTTGGAGCTTACATTTCTGTACTCCATTCCCTCTTATATTTTATAAAGGATCACATCTGGTGATTTTGTGCTGAAATTATCTTTGAAGTGTTGCATTTCTGTACCTTTGGATTTAATTTTACATCGGAGTTACTAGATTAGAGTATCACATTTAATTTGACAGTATTCAAGATGAATGAGATATTTCTATCTGTTCACTGTTGATTTCCTTTGTTATATGATATTCGCTTGAAAATTTGCTATCATATATATATATTTGGTTTTCATAACGTTTCCTTTTATATATCATTTCTGAGTATAATTGAGATGTTATCTTTCATAAGCATATATAGATGGTATATAATGATGAATGCAATATGCTAATATAACTCTATTTAATTTCTTAAACAGAGTTATCTTTATTCGTTTCTGCACATTTCAATTTAAATAATAATACATTTTCATGGTTATTGTTAAATTGGAACAATCTTAAGTTGTATTCACATATAATTACCCGGGTTAGTGTTAGAATTTCTTTATCAGCTATTAGTTTAATTAGATAGTTTTATTTCAGTCAATTTAGTCCCATTTCCACTCATCCAAATCAACCCCTCACCAACCCATTTAGTTATAAGGAAACTGGTCCTTTAAATCCAGTCGGAGCCACCATACCAAACGGAAAAGGAGCTGTCCTAAGGTCCCGACCGGGTGGTTATCCCCGATGTTTGAAGCATAGATTTTCTAGGCTTCAACAGTTCATGTTTTCTTTCACTAGAACAAAGATAGTTGAGCTATTTCGGTTATTTTACTACTTATATTATTGATAACGTCTTGTAATGCTTATAACGATTGTTTCGTCTTTATAGACTATTCAACTAGATGTTAGACGAAATATGTGTCTTTCTATGGTACTATTAGTTATCTCTTAGAGGCTTAATTTCTCTCCTCTCTAAAGTAGAAGGACCCTGATGCAATTGCAATTGAACATTCACTAGGCACACTAGCTTGCTTTTCAAAGGAACATATTTGATTCTCTCTCTTGCTGACAGTTAAATCCAAGGAAAATATTTAAGTAAATGGTATTCGTTTTGTATTCCAGAATGGGACTCCTATCCCAAGAGGTGTGAGGTCTAGTTGGGACCGCATATCGGGGAGGCACCTTGAATGTTGGTAGGTACAACATTGTCAACACACCCTCATGGGATACAATATGACCCAAATAATCCGCTTCGTTTACTCCGAAAAAAAATCGAGGGTTTTTCATACAATTGTTTCTCCTCCAATAGTTTGAGCACACTGTCAACAGGTTGAAAATGATCTTTCCAAGATTTTCTATAGATTAGTATATCATAAAAAAATACTAACAAAAGTTTACTAAGGAAGGGTTTGAGAGTGTAATTCATCAAACCTTGAAATGTGGAAGGTGCATTAGTAAAGCCAAAATGCATGACCAAAAATTCATAATGATCTTCATGAGTTCTAAATGTTGTTTTTAGAATGTCTTTTTTCTTCATTCTAATTTGATGAAGTAAATTGCTCCATGTTGTTCATCCAAAAATTCTTCAATGACAGAAATGTGAACCTATATTTAATAGTGAGCTTGTTGATCTCTTTATAATTCAGACACATGCCATGATCTATCGATCTTGTGCACCAATACTACCGGAGAGGAGAAATAACTTTTTCCAGGTTGAATTATACTTGCCTCTATCATTTATGCAAATGCACGTTCAATTTCACTTTATTGGACATAGGGATATATGTAAGGTCTAATTTTTGGAGTAACACTTCATAGAATCAAGTGAATATCATGATCGTGATCACAAATAGGTGGGAGTCCTTTGGGAGTCTCAAATGAGTTGTAATGATTGTCAAGAACTCTTTGGATATCTAGATAAATGGATTACTTTTACATTTTAATATCTAATGAAAATAATTGTGCACATAACCCTTGTTTTCCCTTATTCAAAAGATTTGTCATGCCATTAGATCTTATTATCTTCACAGGTTTCCTTGTGATACCCCTTAATTCAATTTCCTTTCCTTCCAAGAAAAAATTGAAGAAAAGTTATTGAAGATGGATGCCCGTTGTGATTCGAAACATCGACCATTGTTTTATGATACTGTGGATAATCCGGTTTCTCCAAATAATGACAACCACAAAAGTTTGAGAACCAAAATTAAAAGCTATTGTCCCCAAAAATTGTAACCATTGGACTCCTAATACAACATAGTCACCACCCATTGGAATGGAAAGCATTGGGATGTTAAATACATATTCCACCATTGTTATATTTATATTATGGTACTTCCCAGAGCAATTTATAATTCCTCCATTTGCAACCATTGCTTGACACTTTGGTGCTTGGTATAGAGAGAAATTCAAATACTTTAATATCTTATAATGAATAAAATTATGAGTACTACTTGAATCAATCAACACTATTACCTTTTTATTTTCGATATATCTTGATATCTTGAAAGTTTGAGGAGGGGAAATTCCCGCCAATACATCACAATATATGGCTATATTCATTTCTTATTTTTCATCCCCTAGGGTTGGTATCTAGTTTATATATTCTTCTTTTGATGTTTCTTGTTACTTTTCTTCCTCCTCTTCACAATCTATGTAAAATAATTTCTTATCGACACACTTATGGCTTTTAGTGTATATTCTATCACAACTGTAACAAAGCCATTTTTCTATTTTTTCCTCTAGTTGTTGTGGTGTCAACCTTGTAGGTTGTGGGAAGCTAGGAGAAGCAACACTTACATATTTATATTTGTGAGTGGTAGACCTCCTCCTTGCCATAATTTTTCTTTCAACTTTTCTTTCCACCCTGAATGCATTCTTCAGTGACATGTTCTGTTATCACTCCCCCAGATTCCCAAGGCTAAGGAAGGAATCCCAACAGAAGTAACCACAAACCAACCTTTTAACTTGGTAGCTAGCCCTACCAAGTTGGAGAGGGTTCTCTCCACAAAACACAGCCTAGGAGGCTGAATGGATTATGATTTTAGGCTAGGTGTGAGTTAGGGGTTTTTGATAATTGATTTTGGTCGGGATGCTGGATGAAAGTATGGTCAAGGGAGATAGGTAAGGGAAAATGAGATAGGGTTGTAGAGATTCAATGGGGGAATGTAGGTGTTATCACCATAATTTTTTTTCTAAACTTGGACAGTTTACATTGTTCCTAGTCATGGTCTTAGATAGGTGTTGGGTCATTTCATGCTTTAAAGGGTAGGTGATAGGGTAAGAGTCTCAAAAGTTTCATTTTCATATCCAAATAAATTTTGACAACCTTATTCCATGGTTTAAAAATCCCATATCCTGTTTATAAGTCATATCTTAAACCTTTTGAATTTTTTTTGGAATTAGCCACGAAACCACACTTTCATAGTGCAGACAATGTAAAAAACCGGTTTTGCGCTGCGAAAGCGCTTCTACTTTTGTAGCGATTTTCCCTGAAAATATATTAAGTGCGCTATGAAAGTGCAGATTCATAGCAGATCATGTAAAATCAACAAAACTTTCAAAGTCCGTTAATTTTACATCATTAGGTGTCAGCTAGGGGTCATTTCTAAAGCATGCAACCATTCAAATCCATCATTTCAAAAGTAGAGGTCATCATGATAGGTGATTTCAAATTCGAAAGGCTGGTCTTTTGTTTCATTTCTCATGCAAAAACATTACTACATGCCTTTTTCGAATACTAGGCTGGTGGTAATCTCATACCAAAGCTTCCTTCATATATTTTCAAGCAAGGCTGAATACCATTAACAAGCGAGGCTCACTATCATAAGCAAGCGAGGCTGACATTTTTGAAATCAAGAAAGGCTGATTTGTTACATAAATTCAAACGCAAAGATGACAGAAGAAAATAAAAACCACAGGTCTGGACATCGTTTAAGAACAGAGCCTGAAAGCACAGAGGCCCTAGTCAAAGATAAATCAATATTGGAGGCTTTCAAGAAAACAGGGTGTTGGAAATTTTGTAAAAAATTGCAGGGAGGACACAGTCAGGTGACAAAGAAGTTTTCCCTACATTTCATTGGCTCAAACACAAAAATTGGAATCCTAAACTTTTCAATTACTCCTGAAATCATAGCTTTGGTGACAAAGATTCTTAGGGGGCAAGAGAGATGGTTCAAGGGCTTCAAATTTGACATGCAGGAATGCAAAGTATTTCTAAAGCCCGAATTTGCAGAAACAGACTTAACCAAGGCAATTCCAAGGAGCTACATCAAAGACACCTATGAAAATTTGCTCTTCAACATACAAAGGTATTTTACCTATGAGGGAAGGTATCATAAAGTATATTCATATCATTTTAAACTTCTATTGCACTTTACTGGCATGATTTCTCTAGATTTTCCATTCTTTCTGTATAGAAGTATAACTAAGATGGAAGATAAGGTGCAAATGAAATCTCAAGGATGTGAAACTTATATTTTTCATCATGGTCTAATTAAACTGATATTTTTACATGAACTCCAAAGTATCAAAAGGGAATGGTCATCATTTTTGTTTTTATGTGGTTTTGGAGTGGAAACACAAGCTACAGGCATTAACCCTAAGGCTAAAGAAATCCCACCAGCAGAAACTAGTAAGCCTGTAATGACAAGGTCAAAAAGATTTGTTAAGCTAAAACCTATAAAGCAGGTGAAAGAGAAAGTTAGTAAAGAATCAATGGTTATTATTGAGACTCCTCAACCTACAAAACAAAAGATAGCTGAAGTTAAAGAAATGACACAAGAACAATCAGCTAATAAACCAGTTCAAAGGAGATTGACTAGAAGTCAAATTGCAAAGGAAAAGGGTAAAGAAGTGATTTTAGGAGAGATTCCAGGCTTAAAAAGTAACTTAAATGATATTTTACAAGCCATTGATATTGAAGAATCCCCTTTGGTACAGGCAGATTTCATAAAATTTGATGAAGGAAAACCGAAGAAGATGAAATCTTCTAAGAAACTGGAATTAGAGGATGAGGTTGCAGCATTTGTATTCAAGCCCAAAAAGCCTTTAACCAGACAATCCAAAAAGATGCAAAGCTTAATATTGAGTTAGAGAAAACAGAGGAAGCCTCCACTGTTCATGAAGAGTTTATAGACCTTTCATCACCAATACCTTAAGGTGACAAAAACAGGGTATTTTCCACTCAAACAGAAAAAACCAGTTATGAAGAAATGGAAGAAAGGTTGAAATTATCTAATTATGAAATTTCTAGACTAAGGAAGAGAGCAAGAAGGTATGCTGCTGAAAAGAAAAATTTCAAGAGGATAAAGGCTCTCTGGGAAGTTGAAAGGGTTTCCAAACCAGAAACAATCAGCAATGAAGCTCAATATTTTAGTTGGACTGTACCTACAATTAAAGAAGCCAGATTTGTAAGAATGATGAATGTTCAATTGAGGGCTACCAACATGAAATTGAGGAGACAGATTGAAGACCTAGAAATATAGCGAACAAAATTTGAAGAGAAGCTACAACAACAATGAAACAGGGAAGTAAGTGATAAATCCATAAAACAGTTTTGTCATAAAGAAGAAGATCATTTTTTAGGAATAACCTCTTTTAAATCCAAGTTGTTTTTCTTTTTGATGTTGATATCAATCTTTGAATAGTTTTAAATATCCTCAAACTGTAAATTTATGAAAACCGTGTTAAAGGGAGAATACACAGCAGTTTCGTAGTGCGCAACGATACTGCTGAAGATGAGTTTTTGACATTTTTCATATGTATTTTAGAGGTGAGGATTGTTGGGTTTCAAGTTTTGATGCTGCTGGTGGAAAGATGAGGATCATAGATGAAGAATTAGATTGCAAAGTAGAATAAATAAGGGTTAAAAGAAGTGTTTTACAGTGATATAAAAACAACGCTACGAAAACAAGCTATTTTCATAGCGCAGTTATATCTAATCTAATTTTCCATTTTTTCGAGGATATATTTTTGCACAGGTGGAAGATTGAAGTTTTAATGGAATATTATCACATGTGACCTATATGAAACAGTCATCAATGCCAGCAAAGCTGCTCGAAGATAAGCATGGGGGTTAAGGGCTAAAAAGCATGAATTCTGTCTCTTGATTTTTAGGACAATTAGGTCATGAATCAGCAGGGTTTACAACAAGGCTGGAGGCATCATAAAGGTCGAAGACATGGATTATCAGCTGTCAAAGAAAGTATTTAAGTTTTAGATAAGGTTGTTTGAAACATGTTTAGGAGTTTCACTCCTATTTGAATTAGGATTCATAAAAGACATTTAGCTGTCAGTATGTAATTAATAGTTTGTTTCATGAATAGAATAGGTGTCAAGGATAGAATTCGAATTCTCCTAATGATGAATCATGGAATAAAAGATTGTAAAGGCTCTATATGAAGCATTAGGTCGAATTCATGATGGTTGGCATTTTGATTAGCAAAATAAGTTGTGTTATTGTAGTAGAATGTGTGTTGTTTCAACTTAATACAGAGATTGGTTTTACTACTCAAGATTCACAAGGGGTTTATGTGTTTGATATTTCTATGGCCTTTTTCAATTACCTATTTGCAGTGGTATGAGCATGTGTTATTTAGAATTCATTGGATAATGCTCTAACTTCCTTCACATGCTTGTAGACTGTGTTTATTCACTATTTTACTATTTCACTTATAAACATAAAATCCAAGTTACTTGACTTCCATGTTTAACTGATTATGATGTTTTTTGAAGACTAATTTGACTCCATGGCCCAATAGATGTTTGCTAATTTTTAATTCAACCAGTTATACATTTTTTTTCCATTTTTAGTTCTAGAGTTAGTCATCTAATCATTAATTAAAAATCTTAAACGTATTGAGATAGCCCTCTCAGGTTGAGGAGGCTGAGCCTCAGCTAAAATTTTGGTTTGAAAGAGTTACTCAAAGTCTACTTGATCAGCAGCCTA